>OX387370.1:9162029-11562029 GCA_947563465.1 Archips xylosteana
TCGTTTGTTTTGTGGCGGCGAAGAGGTCAAGAAAATTTCCCACAGGGAACTTTCTGAACTGGAACTTCTTTTTTAGTTAAAGGTTCTTATATTTTTCAGTCCCTAACGTCTAACGCGTGGGCGCTTACGATAGCATTCAGCATCTCTTTCTGTCACTATCTTACACCGTTTGACAGAAAGAAACAGTAAATGCGAAAGCAAGTGCTCGCGCGCTAGACAATATGGCTTCCGGTCTCAGACTCACTTTCGGACTCACCATTATACATATCCTTAAACTCCTCTTCATATAACCTGTAGGCTTTCGCATGGGCCAGGAGTATGTACTTGCTGCACAGCAGAGCACCAATCTGGTAATCGTAGAACCCTGGAGCCAGGAAGCCACCGTAGCTGCCCTCACATACAGAGGTTGCTTCGTTGATGGTAATCCAGGTCTTCACGCGATCGCCGTATAAAGAGTAGACCACTCGTGCGTACTCCGCGAACCAGTCGGGCGTCAGAGGGTTTGTCCAACCACCTGAAAAAGAAGTGTTTCGTTATAAATACTTCGTTAGCAGCTGAAACCTTGACTACCCCAGAATGAGAACAAAAACTCTTTTTAACAGACTTCAAAAAATAAGGACGCTTAGGAATTCAGCTGTATTTTTTTTGTTACATAATTTTAGACGAAAGAGGCGATAGAGAGGACTATGCTAAAAAGTTTTTCTGCAGGATCACATTAGAAACATTGAAATCCGCTCAAGAACTAAAGTCACCGACATAGCTCGAAGAATCGCCAGACTCAAGTGGCAGTGGGCAGGGCACATCGCTGGTGAACCTAGTAACCGATGAAGTAAAAGGTTCTGTCATGGCGTCCACGGACCAGAAGACGCAGTGTAGGTAGGTTTCCAACAAGATGGAGCGACGACTTGTTAAAGATTGCGGTAACGCGTTGGATATGGATGTTGCAGGAGTAGTCTGTTTGAACCGAGTCCGCGCTAATCGGTGTCAGTGAGTGGCGTTCACAATGGCAATGGGAATCCGTGTGATAGTGGGTTTGCCCATATGGGAGAACCCCAACATACTCCCCGTTTTCCTGAACGGGGAGATACATCATCAGCCTATGCTCGTCCACTGCTGGACATAGGCTTCTCCTATGGCACGCCACTGAGCACGATCCTCGGTCACTCTCATCCAGCTCTTGCCAGCCGCCTTGCGAAGATCATTGCTTCACCGAATCTGAGGACGTCCTAGCGCTACCTTTGCCGATTCATGGTCTCCACTCAAGAACTCATCTACCCCAACCGTTACCGGTTCTTCGGGTTATATGGCCGGCCCATTGCCACTTCAGCGTGCTAATGCAGTGGGCTATGTCGATAACTTTGGTTCTCTGTTGGATCACTTCGTTACGAATTCGATCTTTCAGAGAAACTCCGAGCATAGCCCTTTCCATAGCACGTTGAACGTCAAGTTGAAATGATAATTATACCTTTAAAATATCTCGGAGTAGTACTGGTTATCCTGACTTACCCAGATCCTGTAAATACTGCGGAAGGTCCCAGTGGTACAGCGTCACCACTGGCTCTATACCATGCGCAAGGAGCTCGTCAATCAAGTTTGAATAATACTGGGAGCCATCTTCGCTGATGTAGTTCGTGAAGCCAGACGGCAGTAACCGTGGCCAGGATATTGAGAATCTGGAATTGAATTACGGTGGATTAGCGTCACAATAATGTGGACATGACTCCGAGATTAATTAACTATTATAATTGATTGATTTAGTTTGCAGGGCACAGGCCTTCGCCCACACCATTGAATTTCTTCTCAGGTGTGTGCAAGTTCCCTCACGATGTTCTCCTTCACCGTAAAGCTCATGGTAAGTTTCAAATGCAATAGCACATAATTTCCGAAAACCCAGAGCCCACGGCACCGTCTGCCTGAGCGGCCACAGCTCAAAAGGCTAGCCTACCACGACTTTTATTTATAGACATTATCCTTAGATCGTCGTAACACGGCCGGGATACGGTGGTTGCAACGCTTAAGAGCTCCAATTACCTGTAGAAGTCGACACCCATGTACGCCAGCAACCGGACATCCTCCCTCCACAGGTGGTAGGAGTCACTGTACGAAGCGATCCCAAATGCTATCGTTTTGTCTGTGGGATATGCCTTGATCACGAAATGTAAAATGTTTCTCGGCCGAGACAGTGTGTAAGCGAGTAGCTGTTCGCACATGTTTTGAAAAATTAGCACAGTCAGTTCTATACAGTATCATGTGACCAAGTGGCGAGATAGGTAGTGCACTTTCAAACCTGTTGAGTGAGCGAGCGAGGCTGTGCGGGGAAGCGGAGGGTTGACACGCTGCCTAGTATAAACGGGAGACGAGCACTCATGCCTTGATCACGCGTACCGAGCAAACGGGCGAGACAGTAAAATGTTTCTCTGCCGAGACAGTGATGTAAGCGAGTAGCTGTTCACGCATGTTTTGAAATTAGCACAGTCAGTTCAGTTCTCATGTGGCCGAGTGGCGAGACAGTGAACGTTGAGACCTGCCGAGTGAGCGAGCGAGACAGTGCCTAATACGTGCTCGGCCTAGTAGATAGAACGAGGACCGAGCTACTGGCTCGCCGCTTCGTTCGGCCGAGCGCTCGGCCCAGCACTCGGCGCTATGTTTATACGCACCGAGTAGGTACTCGGCCGAAAGCACTGTCTCACCCGTTTACTCGGTACGTGTGATCAAGGCAATACGGCGGTTGGAACGGTTCAGATCCCCACCAACCTGTAAAAGTCGACCCCCATGTCCGCCAACAGCCGGACATCCTCCCTCCACAGTTGAAAGGAGTCACTGTACGAAGCGATCCCAAATAACCGCTTTCTCTGTGGGATACGCCGATTGGAATGGTTTAGAACCCCACCCACCTGTAGAAGTCGACGCCCATGTCCGCCAGCAGCCGGACATCCTCCTTCCACAGGTGGTAGGAGTCGCAGGCCACGTCGCCATTGCTATGGTCGCTGACACGGTGGGGTTGTGTGTGTACGAAATGATCCCAAATGCTCACACCTTTGTCTGTGGGAAGCGGGCATTCGGTATATTACCAGTATGCTTAGTATAAGTTTTCCTTCACTTCAATACTTCTCGATCGCGTTTACGTAAAAATTTCAATTCTATGGAAACATAGACGCGCGCGCGCGGAGGCGCTGTCCATGTTTCCCTAGTAATTGAATTTTTTACGTAAACGCGATCGAGAAGTATTTTGGTGAAGTAAAACTTATACTAAGCGTACAGCGCCTCTAACGGTCACTTACTGTGCAGGACGCCGCACTAATAGACGATTAAGATTGACGTTATATTATAAATCACCTGTTTAATTATGTTACCTTAAGTCAATTATTAAAGATACGCAATTACTGTTTTTCATTCCCAATGATTTAGTTAAGTAAAGTCGACCGGGTTCGATTCCCGGGCCGCCACGGAACTTTGTCGTAGTAACATTCACCTCGCTCAACCAAAAGGCATAGTCTATCCTTAACTTAAATTTAGTTGCTACGACAGGGTTCTATGTGGCCTGGGGATCGAACTGGCCAACTACAAGAAAATATGTAAAACCAATTATTGGTTGAAAAAGTGCTAACCTAATTGGCCCTTTGATTATTGGTAAAATAATGTCTAAGTCTGATAGGCTAACACTGTATATTAGATTATAATTGGTTAATATGTTTATTGGTTAATAAATGCTTCTCAACGTCCGCTCGGGTCACCCAACGAATTGCGCCCTCGAGCGCTGAAATAAAGGTTGGCCTGCGGTTCTGCGGTTTGTTTTTCCCAGAACCACCTTATCTTGACCCATCGCGCCGCCAGCTGACGGTCGTTCGCCGGACTTCCCCGAACGGGGTTCCATCTGGCGGGCTTGACCTCGCGGGCGGCGAAGATCCTCGGCAGTGACTCCAGTGTGGCCACCCACCCGGCCACCCCCCAGTGACCCGGCCATATTCGTGGTCGGCGTATGACGCCGCTGAAAGGGGCCAAATGCCCCGAGCAGCATCCCCGCCACCTCGCTTCGCGAGGCGGCCGGACGACATTCCCAGGTAATCAATAGACTTCGAGGAGTGACACCGAGCGGACCTGGGAAAAACTACAAGGAAGAAACCGGCCTTTCATTCAACCAGCTTCAGGAAGACCAGACCCCAAGCTGCAGGGCAAGTCGAAGGGTGCCTTGCACACTTACGGATGTACAATTCTCCATACAAATCATTTACGCCGTCGCTAGCGAGTACGGTCACTGTAAACTAGTGTAAACTTATGGTAGAGGTACAGTCTATATCATCTTTGCTGCCGATAGAATATTGTAAGAAATAAAGCGAAATGTCATTAAAATTAGGTAGAGCATACTCCTTTGTCTGCAATGATTTATTTACTTAACACTAGCGACCCGCCCCGGCTTCGCACGGGTGCAATGCATGTATACATATAAACTTTCCTCTTGAATCACTCTATCTATTAAAAAAAACCGCATCAAAATCCGTTGTGCAGTTTTAAAGATCTAGGCATACATAGGGACAGACAGACAGCGGGAAGCGACTTTGTTTTATACTATGTAGTGATGTAGGGATACGTCAAATCCATCATCATCTTCAGTGTAATAGAGAATGAAACTAAAGTCTCAGAAGTAGTACTGTACGTATGAACTTTACAAAATCGATCGTATCTCGGGAACGGATTCGGGAACCGTGGTAGCACCCTAAGGGACTTTTTTTGATCAGGGCACTTAAATCTATAACACTGTGAAAAAAGAGTGAAGCATAGACAAACACCGCCATCTTAAACGTCAGTGTGTCAAATTCTGAGTCGCCGTGGTAGCCAGCTGGATACCAACGTTATTATCAGTTTTCCCTTGTTTTTATGTGTTTTATGCCATTTTGAAGAGTGAAATTTAGTTAATTTCATATCACTATAACCATGGCTTGTGTGGCTATCAGTTGCAAGTGTAGAATGGGTGTATTAACAGAAAGTGACCAAAGAATATCTTTACATCGGTAAGTTATCGACTATCATTATGAACTTATTGCGCAATGTTTAGATTATATGATCTGTTCTCAATAAATAAATTGCCGTTCTAAATATTGTGAAGTCATAAAGATCACGTAAGGCCAAATATTTATTAAAATAATGAACAACAAAACATCTGTTCAGGCCGTTACGACAGTTCATGTACTGAAAATTTGATAATAGGGATGTGGTTAAATAAATCGATATATTATGTCAGGTTCAGTTTTGTCACTTTTATTTAAAATTAATATATGTTTTTAGTTAAACTTTTTATAGGCTCTGAGAAGCACTACAAGAAAAACTAAGTAAGTTGAATTATTATGGCTAATATAGCGCTAATTGTTGATGTGTATTGTTCTCAGGTTTCCTAAAGATCCTGATTTATGAAAGTTTGGCTGATAATTAATCAAAAATGTATTGTTTATTAGAGAAATAAAAAAAATGATTTTATTTAGTGGTCAATAAATGATAAAACTACGTAAAATACAATCATAATTATTATTTTATAATTGTCGTTTCACTTTTCACCTTTTATCCATTATACTACTCGTACATAAATATACAAATAAATATAAATAACAAGCTCTTGCCCGCGACTCCGTCTGAGAAGAATAGGGGTAGGTATAAAAAAGTAGCCTACGACCTATTCTGATGCCTACCGAATATAGGCAAAAAAGTTTCATAACAATCGGTCAAGCCGTTTCGGAGGAGTTCGGTAACAAACACCGTGACACGAGATTTTTATATATTAGAATGAAGATTGATACGCCTTATCGGGACCTAAGTACAGTCTCGTTAAAAAAATTGTACGTTGCACGTATTACTTGGGCCATTTTAGGCGATCAGCCAGCAGATAGCGGTAAGGCTCGGGGAGGTTAATTTGCGTTTTGTCTTTGTTGTTGTTTTTGTTAATAAATTCTGTATCGTTTTTCGAGTTTGTCGTTATTAGATTTGACTAGTCCACACCGCCCCGCCACCTGCCAAGAGCGCCTCAGTATGCTTATTTTTAAACTCGCAGAATTCTTATTTTACAACTTACAACTACTACTACTCATTCCATTATCAAACTGCTTTTTGAAATTTTTTAACTAAAGGAAAAGAGTATAAAAAGAATCATTAAAATGCTGAATAGTATGCTTGCGAGTAATTTTTTGAATCCAATCTGGTCCTTCAAATTATGACACGATAATTATTTTTGACAGCTAAAGTTTATCGATATAAAAGGGGCACATCTCTAGGATATATATATATCGATTTATAAATACACTATAGTAAACTGGCTTCATTGAATTGAAAGCCAATACAGACAAACGAATATCTGTCTCTACTTGCAGATGATCAGATGATGTTTTCTTTTAGAACGAGAGAGAATACCGATGGTTATATTTCGTCTTAAATATGACGTGTCCATTCTTATACTACGTTCATGCGCCGGTGCGCGCCCCCCCCCCCCCCGTCCTGTCGTGTGTGTGTGTGTGTGTGTGTGTGTGTGTGTGTGTGTGTGTGTATGTGTGTGCGAGTGTGATCTTGGCTTGGCATGGCAAGCTACCGCGTGTCTAGTTCCAACTTACCACTGGCATTCCACCCCCCCTCAATCTGGTAGGCGGCGGTGGCGGCGCCAAACTTAAACCCCGGCGGGAAGTCCCGCTGGCCAGCCACCAGCGTCACCAGGGACACCACTAGCACACTGCAAATAAGACAACCAAAATTTCAAGAAATTAATTGAATTTTAGCGCCATCTAGTCATCAAATGAGGAACTAACTACTGCATCCTACATCCCACTATCGAAGTTTCTAAACTCAGCTCTAAGCTGCATAAAATACAACTTTCAACGCTCTTCCTTCGGACTTTGGTCCCCAGGCATAACAAAAAAATTTCTTTCATTTGTAGGGCAATAACATAATATATGTATTTTTAACCAACTTCAAAAAAACGAGGAGGTTCTATGTTCGACTGTATGTATCTTTTTTTTTACTTTTTTTTAAACTTAGAAATGGGTTTTACGGAGGGGTGTCGTCCTTCCCTTGTCTTAAACTCGAAGAACTCGTTACTCTCGACGACTGGAACCTTCTGTGCCTCTACCATGAGTTTACACTAGTTTACGTGACTATATTCGCTTGCGACGGCGTAAATTATTTGTATGGAGTATTGTACAGCGCCTCTAGCGGTCACTTACGGAAGTACAATTCTCCATACAAATCATTTACGCCGTCGCTAGCGAGTACGGTCACTGTAAATACCTCTACCATGAGTTTACACTAGTTCGCAGTGACCGTACTCGCTAGCGACGGCGTAAATGATTTGTATGGAGAATTGTACTTCCGTAAGTGACCGCTAGAGGCGCTGTACAATTCTCCATACAAATAATTTACGCCGTCGCTAGCGAGTATGGTCACGTAAACTAGTGTAAACTCATGGTAGAGGTACTGAAGCTCGTAGCGCGTGGAGACAGCATTGTTGGAGTAAACTTGGTTGATGATTTGAGTTTGAATAATTAGTAGAGTGTTCAATAAGGGAGGAAAATAACCAATAACACATGAGGTTACCTTGGCACCCGAGCACAGCGAGGATGCCAATATTCCGAGGGTGATATTGGTGTTTTTCCCGAGTTAAACTCTCTGCTTTTCATTTCGACTACAAGGAAAGTAAGAAAATATAAGTATAAATAAATAAAAATGTCTAAACTGGTCAATATGATCGTTGTAAAATAATTTCAATGGAGTTTATTATTAAGGAATAATTAATTTAACAAAATTTAGAATGTTCAATATAATTATCAAATAAAACAGTAGATTAAGTAGGTATTTTAGTAAATTTATTTATAAAATATGTACAAGTAGGTAACCAATTTGAACCAAGGAGTTAAGCTGTATAGAGATAGGCTGTGTGGACAATAACATTGTCGTTTACCGTGTTTTTTTCTTATCATTTTCTAAATTTTCTGGTTTAAGTCACTAAATTTATAAGAAAGTAATGTAAATTAATAATTTAATTTAATAATATTTTACTAGCATTATAAAATTTGTAATATAGAAAGAAAGAAAGAAAGAAAGAAGACATTTATTCACTTATACAAGACACACAAATACAAGAAAGTACACACAAATTCATACAAATAAACAAAGTTCACAAAACAACGAAGTAATAAATACACAGATCTGCATGTGTGTCCATGCAAAAGTGAAACGGTCGCTGACTCAGCATTATGCTGAGGCGTTAGACGCCTGCAGCGCTGATTTTCTGCCAGAACCGTCTGTGACTCACGGAACGATACACAAATATACTATATAAACTACTTAATAAAAAGATAAATTAATAAAATGATAATGAATTAACAAATAATTTAGATTTATTATTGCGTAGCATAATATGTAAATAAATACAATAAAGAAAAAGTAAACTGCGAAAACATAACCCGGTAAAACAACAGGTTGGCATATCAAGTGCTGTTTTTATAGGTAGGATTTTTGGAGCGTTAATAAGTGATCCTTCAGCTTGCGCTTGAAGGTGTACCTACTAGACGCTCCTTGGATAGGGGGAGGAATATCATTCCAGCACTTGGACGCCGCGAACTTAAAACTTCCGCGAAATGCCGCGGTCCGGTGTTTAGGCACAAGAACCATAGCACTCCTGCGCTCACTCTTCGACCAAACAATTTTATTGAAGAGGTACAACGGTTTCCTGTAGCGTCTCACACCGAACAGCAAAGTGGCGAGGTGCATGCGCCTGCGCGCAGGCATGTTCAGCAAGTTAGCGGCGTTCAGGTACGGAGTGATGTGGGACCGGGGTGGGACACGGAAACAAAAACGAGCGCATGCGTTTTGCACTCGCTGTAAAAGCCTCTTGGAACGACCAACAATGCAGCCGTCATAAACAATATCACAATAGTTTAATCTGGACAATATAAGCGATTCACAAAGGTTAACACGCAAATCAACACTAAGGTAATCGCGTATACTGTACAGAACCTTGAGGCGGTAGAAGCAGTTACTCACAACTTTTAGGATGTGGTTCTCAAAGCTCAGCTTGCCGTCCATAAGTAGACCAAGGTTATTGGCTTCTACCACCCGTTCTATTGGTTTACCCATAACGGCAACATCCCCGGTAGTCAGAGCATCAATAGTATTCCGAATTTGATGCCTCGATCCAAAAACTATATACTTCGACTTGCCGGGGTTGAGGACTAAACAGTTCCTCTCCGACCAAGCTGAAATACGATCGAGATCTGCATTGATGGCGTCTACAGCAATGGAAGTTTCTGACGGCGCGCAGGAGACGTACAGCTGCAGATCGTCCGCGTAGAGATGGTATCCACTGCTCCTTATATAACTAATTAAGAAAAAAAAACTCAATACTTTATTTTAGACGATCAAAGTACAACTAATATTACAAGCGGAACTCTCGCTTCAGTTATATTAACTAGAAAGGGAGTTCCGCTTGTAATATAAGTTGTACTTTGTTATGCAATTGGGCCCTGATGGCCTAGTGGTTAGAGAACCTGACTACGAAGCTTGAGGTCCCGGGTTCGATTCCCGTGTCGGGGCAGATATTTGTATGAAAAATACGAATGTTTGTTCTCGGGTCTTGGGTGTTTAATATGTATTTAAGTATGTATATATCTATATAAGTATGTTTATCTGTTGCCTAGTACCCATAACACAAGCTTTATTTAGCTTACTTTGGGACTAGGTCAATTGGTGTGAATTGTCCCGTGATATTTATTTACATATTTTAATTATTCCTATATGCCGTAATGCTTGGCTGAATGCGTATGTGTTCCATTAACAGCCAATGCCTTTATTTTTTTTAATTCATTTCTACCCTTGGGAAGAAAATAATAGTTATCCTCCCGTATGTCAGATACGATTTGCCTCACTTTCCGAGTATGAGAGATGAAAATATACTATGTTAATTTTAATTGGTTTTTCATTTAACCAGCAAAGATAATAAGTATTGTTAGGTTAACCCTAGTTCAGCGGAACGGAGGATAGAATGGCGTCCTCCCGGTAAGCTCTCCTGTTTAAATGCCACTGTTAAGGCAGGTTTAGACAGGGTCAGTAACTGACTGCGAATTCGAGACAAGTCAGCGCTGACCCGAGAAATACCCAATGTAAATTGAAAGTCAGCGCTGACCCCCACCGCTGTACTGACTTCAAATCAATTTACATTGGGTATTTCTCGGGTCAGCGACAGCGCTGACTTGTCTCGAATTTCAAGTTAATTACTGACCATGTCTAAACCTGCCTTTAGTTAGTGGTGGGGAGGATGGAAATTTTATCTTATTCTAGGAAAAACCCTTAGATTATTTATGCACTAGATGGAGCGTCAGTAGTAAACATTGCGATACAAAACGTCCACAAATCCATTTGACAGCTTCATATTACGATCGCGTTACGTCATTCCGGTTGTCACTGTGTGCGTGCTTAATGATACCAGTTAATTTCACATTCCCCAAAATGTGGGGAAAGTGAAGCTGATTGGGGAATGTGTAGGGAGAGCTTCAATTCGGGGAAAATGAGGGGATTTTAAGTATGAACACAAATACGCGACATTTGACATCAAATTTCCTACAATTCATTATTCGCAACAGCTCTAAACTAAGTCACTCGGCCTACATAATTTTTCATTCCCCACACGTGGGGAATTTCGACAATGCGTTTGGGAATTTTAGCATATTACTATTGGCAACCCTGCAAATGACGCAAATGACATATAAGCCAACTGTTGGCTTATATTTTTACAGGACGTTTCCATGCCACTTAAGCTCTATCTAGTGCATAAATAATCTAAGGAAAATCATTACTAAGAATAGGGTAATAAAAATTAGAGATATTAATATAAATGAGACCCGTGACTGAACAGGCTCGCTACGCTCTGATCACGTACAAGCTTATTTATTGGTTTTGTTCGTGATAACTAGATGATAAATATGTTGCAAATTATTACTTGGTTGGGAAACATTATAAAGGTTGTCAAAAGGGACTCGTAAAATTATTGGTTTGTCAAAAAGCTCATTAAATTATTTGTTTATTGGTTTGTTGTTCGTAGATCATGCGTAGTTTCGCCAAGGTTACATCATCCGGGTACTTAGTACTTGGTCAGAGCATCCTATCCTGTCCTAATTCCTAATCCTAATCCTAACTATCCTAACTATATATATAACGACCGCTTTAGCCTAGTTGGTAGTGACCCTGCCTACGAAGCAAGAGGTCCTGGGTTCGAATCCCGGTAAGGGCATTTATTTGTGTGATGAGCACGAATATTTGTTCCTGAGTTATGGATGTTTTCTATGAATTTAAGTATTTATTTATCTATATAAGTATGTTTATCGTCGTCTAGTACCCATTTTTGCTTAGTTTGGGACTAGGTCGATTTGTGTAAGATTGTCCCCTAATATTTATTTTTATTTTATTTTATTATTTATTATTTATTATAATATTATAAATGCGTAAGTAACTCTGTCTGTCTGTCTCGCTTTCACGCTAAAACTACTGAACCGATTTAAATGAAATTTGGTACACAGATAGTCTAGAGCCTGAGAAAGGACATAGGCTATATATGATCACGCTAACACCAATAGGAGCGGAGCGGAGCGGAAGAATGTTTAAAAATCGGGGGTTTTTGAAGTAAAACTTCTATAGGCACGCTTGACTTGGAAGTAGGTACGGTGGTAAATGTGAACGCGGGTGTGCAGGGGGGTGTGGGGGGTAATTTTTTATATCGGGAAACTAAGGAGAGCCATAATTGATGAAAAAGCAAATTGGATAAAAAATAAGCTGCCCAAATTACTAATTCCACGCGGACGGAGTCGCGGGCAAAAGCTAGTATAATATAAAAACAACACGAGTAGAAATCTGTCTAAAACTGAGGCCGTGTTGTCTAACACGCGGACGCTTGCTTTCGCATTCACTATTTCTTTCTGTCAAACGGCGTAAGATGTGACAGAAAGAGATGCTGAAAGCGATGCCAAGCGTCCGCGTGCTAGACAATACCAGGGGGGTTTCACTCCGCAGTTTAGGTATGTTCGGCCGGCGCGCCTCCCGGGGAGGCGTGTGGCAGTAGGTTGTCGCTCGGCTTTCGGCTAGCCGCGTCGCGCGTAATTAAGTAAGCGTCTTTTTTTCTATGGTTTTTGCAACAAACAATGACTTCTAAACGATCTTATAATCCGTATAAAAGATACTGTTGCATTTAAAGGTACTTATAATAGTTAGTCTTTCTTGATTTATATACCTACCTAAATATCGGCGAGTGGGAACCCTGTGCTCTTGGTTTCGGGTCAGCGGTGCCCAACGGAATATGAACGCTCGTATCACATGATAAGTTTCAATTTCGCGTGCAAGCAGTTAACGGTCGCAAGAGTAGGCAAATTTTTATACCTAAAGTTGACTTTTGTTTGAGAGTGATCCTTCTGTAGGTACGTTAGTACTATTAGTTATTTTGTGACAATACGGCCTTTGGATCGTAATGATTTAAATTAAATTAAAGCGTAAACTACATTCATTTATTAACCTATTAATTCATTTTGAAGGCATGTCTACAATATTGCGAACATTGGATTTAATCCGTCCGATCTCTGTAGGTTAATATTTTGTACATATATATGAGAGGATCGGCGTAGTGTAATAGACAAGCAATCTATTGTGATCTTTGATCAATTATAACTGAAGATACACATTGCCGAACAAAATCCCCTTCAAAGAATGTCCGAACTTTTTTATTTGTTTGCATAACAATTAAAATCATCACCTACACAGAAATTTGAACCTAGTCTTTACTTCATTACAGTCGAATTTCGGTTGACACTTGACAGCTAAACTTGACAATTTCACGCAACGTACTGAGAAAAAAGAAGGCCACTTTTATC
The DNA here is from genome assembly GCA_947563465.1 of Archips xylosteana. Classification (NCBI taxonomy): domain Eukaryota; kingdom Metazoa; phylum Arthropoda; class Insecta; order Lepidoptera; family Tortricidae; genus Archips; species Archips xylosteana. The sequence goes on from OX387370.1 coordinate 9,174,917, forward strand.
AAAGTGGCGCTCATTTGGCTCGGACATTTTCGGGCGCGCGACTGTGGATCTACAGTTATAATTGATCAAAGATTGTGATTATAATAATATGATTTATTACTGAAACGATTACAATGGTTGTTACTATTTATGTATCTACGAGCTATGTATAACTAGACAGCCTATATCTATCTTTGATATATGTATATCACAGTAGATTTTCACATTATTTTAATTTATTTTAATGACCCGGAACAAATAGACTGACAAAAATACAATCTCAATGCGTACTTAGACAATCTTCTTCCAATATATAAAAATCAGTACTTTATGTAGCTGTGTAATCATTCGCCTCAACTCTCGTGGCGTTACCTATAGTTACGAGTTGCGCGTGTGGCAAAAGGCGCGCTTATAATATACGCCTTTAAACCACTATTCTAATACAAGTACGCAGATCCAGCTCTGAGCACAGATAAGTATAGTCGGGGTAAAAAAAGGTTCGTCACTTTTCGACCTTAATTCGTTGACATAGAGTCGAAAAGTGACGAACCTTTTCTTACCCCGACTATACAACAATGATGTAATACCTACTATTGATTCCAGCGTGTAAGCCTGTCAATATCTTTATCTCTCGAAGTGTGTAGGTATTTTCCAATATGCTACAACAACATACATACATAAAGTAAATGTCCCTGTGCACGACACTGACCCAATACATGGCACCTTCAAACTTATGTTAAAGTAAGAGAGGTGACAGACGGGTGTCATTATCATCTACTGGGCGTTGAGGGGCCGAGCATTGGTACATTTACCTTATCTATTTGAAAGTGTGACATTTTAAGGGTTCCGAATCTCAAAAAGAAAAAACAGAACCCTTATTCGTTTTATAATTCAATATTATGCGACAGGAAACTGATAGCGATTTGCCAACTGTCCCGCTGTACGCGGGACGTCCCGTCACTGAAGCTCTATAGCATCCACCAAAAGGTCCACGCGGGACGCCGATTGTCCCGTTTTCTGGCTAGACTAGATTATAATCGAAGCGAACACTGCGTTCATTTGCTCGCTCGGCACTATTCTGTCCCTCCGCATTCCCAATCTACATTTGAACTATACTATAAAGCTTTAGGTACTTTAATAAATGTAAACAAACTCCATATTATGCGACTAAACTAAAGGGTAAGTACGTCCAAAATGTCACGCGTGGAAGTCAATTACGAATATTGCATTCGGCTGGTTAACCCGACACCATATCTTTTGGTCGTGTTGGCAGCTGATGTTTGTTTACATTTAGTAAAGTATAGATTTTAAATGTTTGCATCATAAAACTTATATAATAATGTGCAATGAAAATTGATCTGATTAAATTTTTCATGCCTGTTAATACGGCCAATAGGTATACCTAACCAAGTTATGCCAGATGAAGGCGTTCCGCAATTTGATCGCAAATTTGCCGCAAATCTGTACACTAAATAAGGGGCTGTTTCACCACCCATTGTTTAATTTTAACTGACGGATAAATGTGATGCCGTCTCCGTCTATTTGAACAAAACAAACAGATACGGCATCACATTTATCCGTCAAATAAATTTGATCAATGGATGGTGAAACAGGGGGTTAGGTTTGGCAACCCTAGTTGCTAGGCTCCTGGACAATGTAGAAACATTTTTTGTGTTTAAAGGCCACAACAAACCGGGAGCGTGGGGCGCCGACGGAGCGTGCCCAGCGCGGTCAATAATACTGTATCAAATACGGTGTGCTGCGCTGCCGGAGTGTGTCACCGTACATTTGATTCAGTGTTATAGAGCGCGCTGGGCGCGCTCCGACGGCGCCCCGCGCTCCCGGTTTGTGTATTATACAAAGTGTCCCGGAACTCAAACTCGACCTGTTGGACGACAGGCCAATAGGGATGACGACTGGGTTAAAAATTGGTCATTCTAATTAGTCCGTCATTTAGATTATGGGAAAATATGGGACACGTATTTTTTGGTTTATCAAATTATTAAAAAACGACAAAGATATAGATCATCAAACTTCCGGAGTGGGGGCTTGTGACGTCACCCTTAGGTAAAAATTGTACCATATAGTGACGTCACTCGAAACTTCTAAGCACTGTATCCTCCTCATTTTTTGTTTGTCAAACAAAGGAAAAAATACGTGTACAATATTTTTTAATAATCTAACTGACGGACTAAACAGTTTTTTTTAGTCGTCTAGCCTATTAAGCTACAACAGTTCTCGAAAAAATAAGGAAAAAATCCACGTTAGGTACTTACTTAAATGATTTTACCTTTTCTTTAAACTGCCTTTGAAAAGGCGTTAGGTTTTGTTGGCAATTAAAATAACGACAAAAGTCGAGGCCAAGAATTTGAACGCAGCTCAAAACAAAGCACTAACTACATATCTTCACGTAATAAACGTAGTAATTATTCCTATTATCTGTTAATTTCATGTGTTTTAGGTATAGTCGACCAAGTAAGTGCTTTACCATTTTCTGTGACAGTTTCTTCACCAGAATAAAAACAATGAGGCTGATTGTCACATTGACTTGAGAGTGAAAATAGCCTTTGATGTTTTGAGCCATACAACTGACATTGAACGTTAGGGTAGTAAAGGAATTTCTTGGTCGACTGTACAATAGAGTTTTAGGCCGGCCGCATACATACGGATTCCGTACGGAATGTCGTAAGCCAAAGGGACAGCGCTATATACTTTCGCAGCCCTGTCTCACTTGCACACGTAATTCCGTACAGAAATCGAATAAAAATTCCGTATGTATGAGGCCGGCCTTAGTATCATAATTTTATATTTTTGTTTTCTTTTTCTTATTGTACCTACTTATTTTAGTCTAGGATAGTTGTAGGTATATATACACATAATGTATTGTTCTTTAGTTGTGCTGTGTTGTATTATCATAATAAAGCATAATTAGGTATTATTAAATGACATTGAATATTAATAAGTACCTACTACGTAATGTATTATTATTTACACATATTGTGCTGTATTAATATAGTTTTACGTACATACATATTTGTATTCACTTAAATTAAATAATTTCATTTTTATGTTTATTTTTATATAGAGGTACCTAAAATAAATCATACGAGAACTTAAACTAAATTCAAACCGTAATTAAAAATAAAAGTAACTAAGAACTAAACGAGGAAATGCTGCTAGCATATTCGGCACAATGCCGCAGGGGCCTTTTTTAGATCTAGTTTAGTTTTTAATTTAGTTTGTAATGTTTTTAAGTTAGATATTTAGTTTATATTTTAAATTTTAATTATTGTTATTGTTTTTTAATATTTGTATTCTATGAATAAACTGAGTACTTAGAACTAAACTAAAAATACAAAAAATATAAAGGGTTCCCCCGCGGTATGGACCCTAAGATTTCAGTTCTGTACAACAGCAATGATGATTGATACGCTGTGCGAGGAAGCTGCCAGCTCTTCGGTCCCCGTGGTATCAAATAGCCTCTGTATTTGCTTAGTTAACATTAAATTTATTAAAAAGCTTTCTTAAACTGCAAAACAATTAAAAAAAAAACTTTTTTTTTTAATTTATTTAATACATACACAGTGATACAAATGAGTGGAAAAAATTACGAGCCACTATTGAAAACCCCTAAGGGGTTTATGTAATAGCTGGCGAGTCATCGCGTTTCAATCCGCGTACAAACTTAAGCTATAGGTATAGTCGGGGTAAGAAAAGGTTCGTCACTTTTCGACTCTATGTCAACGAATTAAGGTCGAAAAGTGACGAACCTTTTTTTACCCCGACTATACATAAGATCAAACCTGGTTATCACAGGCTAGGTAGTATTTTTTTAAAGTTAGTGCTATTCATTTATAACGTTCTAGCTAATGCCCGCGACTTCCTCCGCGCAGTAAAGCCGTCCGTAGTAGGTCCATTTAGTAGTTTCGGAGATTAGCGCGTACATACAGACAGATAGAAGAAGAAGACCACAAAAACATTTCATGTTAAATGTTGCCAAGACGAGACCATTTTTTTTTATGTTAGAAAGGCCAGACAAACGAACTAGTGGGTCACCTGATGTTAAATGATCACCACTGTCCATAGACACCCGCAGCACTTAAAGCGATGCCAGTGCGTTGTCGGCCCTAAAAGGGAGAGGAAAAAGGAAAGGGAATAGAGGAGGGGAGAGGTATTGGGCCCCCGGCGCTCTCACTGACCGTACGAAACGCAGCAGGAGTACTGCTGCTTCAGCAGGTACTGCCCCGGACGAGCCGGCCCATTCGTGATGCAGCGGCTAGCTACAGCATGGTTCTACCACTACAAAATGCCATGTAGCTCGCACTGTCAAAAAGTAATCAGATCTCTTGTAGAGCCAAGTTTCTAACCCTACGTGCCCAGCTCTAAATCTATAAGCCCTAATTTTACACAAATTAATCTCGTAGGCGTGCAAACCGTGGACTAAACTGGCGAGTCGGCCGCACGATCTTTTTGCAATTCGGCATATGGGCTTGATCTTAAAAATCTATTCAATCTTTTAAACTCTTTCCGTGCGGCCGACTCGCCAGTTTAGTCCACGGTTTGCACGCCTACGAGATTAATTAGTGTAAAATTAGGGCTTATAGATTTAGAGCTGGGCACGTAGGGTTAGAAACTTGGCTGTATAAGAGATCTGATTACTTTTTGACAGTGCGAGCTACATGGTCTCGTCTTGGCAACATTTAACATGAAATGTTTTTGTGGGATTTCATTTCTTTTTGGTAGGGGATGATTTACTAAAAATTCTGAAATACATTTCTTATTATTTATAACAAGGATAACAAGGACCCTCTATATCAATTTTCAGACCTCTAGCATCAAAATTCGCGGAAGTCTCATACAAGCTTTCACCCCCTAGTTTAAGGGGTTGGGGGGTAAAAGTTTCAAGTTTTAAGATTTTTTCGTTGTTTGTATACTATTACTAGCTTACATACCAAATTTCAGCTTTGTAGGCTTTGATCAATTATAACTGAAGATACACATTGCCAAACAAAATCCCCTTCAAAGAATGTCCGAACTTTTTTATTTGGTTGTGTAACAAATAAAATCATCACCTACACAGAAATTTGAACCTAGTCTTTACTTCATTACAGTCGAATTTCGGTAGCGGCAAAACTCCACTTGACAGCTAAACTTAACAATTTCACGCAACGTTCTGAGAAAAAAGAAGGCCAAGAAGTACCCCCAGATTTAAACAACGATAGCTTTTTTCATTGTTACCCGATTTTAATGAAATGAAGCTTAAATGTTGCTCCATTTTAAGCTTCATCTATCTGTGAAAACCGCAAGAAAATCCGTTCAGTAGTTCGAAGATTAGCGTGTACACACAGACAGACAGACGCATGATTTCTACTGTTTTATTATATGTAAGTATATTTTTGGAAGATTTTTGGCAGTTTTTTATCCCCTCCCTCCCCTATATAATGTAAGAAAAAATAAGAATTGGTTGACCCCCTACCCCCCTATTTGATATTTATTTATTATGGAAGAATCTAAAGGAAAATAAAACCATAATATTTGTTTCTTTTTTCTTCAAAGAAAAATATTTTAGAACCGTTTGTTTTGTAGGTAGGGCACAATAATTTTTAGTTTTTTGGTAATAATCAAGTAAGTACAGTTTTAGTGAAAATAAACGGATCACTCACGTCTTAAAACGAATTTAACTCGACATATGCCGGGCTAATCCATAGCCCTTCTTTTCTACTTCTTTTTAATCCGAGAGAAGGGCTACGGATAAGCCCGAAACAGTCGAGTTAAACTCGTTTTAAGATGTGAGTGATCCATTTATTTTCACTATGAGTGAGTTTACGGTAGTTTCATGTTTTAAGTACAGTTTTATTTTGAAGTTATTCTTCACCATTCATCTCTGAGTGCATTTTTGTGATCTTACGTAAGAACTATCAAAACGCCCTCCTACCCCCTTGTATGACAAAATAAGACAAGGTCTGCCTCCCTCCTCCCTGATGAATGAATGGTACCAAAACAGCACGCTACTACATATCATTATAGGGGCAAACGTTCGTATGACAAACGTAATTATGACAAATGAAATTATAGGAAACAAAAGTACCGGGGCTTAGTCTGTATTTCTGCAAATTTCGAACTAACATAATATTGGTATACAAATAAATAAAAAACTGTGGCAATATGTATAATCCTGAATTTCGCTGTAAAAGTCGAGGTCTGAGGTCGATAGAGACGCTACAAGTTTATCCGACACCTCGCGAACAAATTTTTTATTTATGTAATGTAAATACCCCAGTGCTCGACGGTGCCTCAATAGCCGACACTTTCAATCTTCATCATCCCAGCCTATATGCGTCCCACTGCAGGGCACAGGCCTCCTCTCAGAATGCGAGGGCTTGGACCGTAGTTCCTTCCGTATAGCACACGAAACCAAACTGTGAAATTGTACAATAGCCTTCCCACTGATTTAAAGTTCATAAATAGTGTAAAACTGTTCAAACAACGACTCGGGCTTTATTAAAAGAGTAAGTGTTTTTATGATATAAATGACTTTATTAATAATAGTTTAAATTATGTAGTTTAAGGAAACATATGTACCTATAGTTCCTATTAGTTGCTCAATTAAGTATGCAGTATTGTCTCAAGTGCAATGTAAATTATTTTAGTTAAAAGTTATGTTTGTTAGATTAAGATTTAGATTAATTAAGATTTTTAGAACGAGACCATATTCCATAGTCTTTAATATCCGACACAATGTAAATTGTTATGGAAATAAATTGAATTGAATTCCGTAGGCTCCTTCAATCTTAATTCGTAGCAATAAAGGCGACGAACAGGGACCTTACTTACCTTTTATTTACTTCGCAACTATAAAAAAACTTACCTGAGAACTGTCTTCGCGCACATTTCAAACCTTACTAACTCGCTTAATGATTGTGAGCCACTTTATCTTGCCACTGTCGTACGAAGAAAAGGCGCGCCAAGCTCGGGAAAACTGCAGGGCTGATGAGTTCAACAGATTACTCAAACTAAAAATTATTTGTAGAGTTCTAATAGATAGAGAGAAAAAGAAAGACACTTGTGTACACAATTCAATACACATATCACAGAACAAATGGCTGTTGGGGCCGAAAAGTTCTCGAATGGAGACCACGGACTGGCAAGCGCAGCGTGGGACGTTCACCAACGAGATGGACGGACGATTTGGTGAAGGCTGCGGGTTCAATAGATTTGGAAGGAAAAGATACAAATAAAAACATCGAATACTACTTACTTAGTATAAATTTTGGGCCCTACTCAGCATAATGTTGCGGTAAGCGTGGTAAGACAAAACGCTGCTTTTCAGAGCCAAATTCAAATGATTTATTTATTTTCACTTCTCATGCTCTTAAAATGTTACTTTAGTCTGTGCATATCGGGACTAAAGCTCTTTTTTGATGTCTAGGGATTAAAGTATTTTTTTAATTTACTTTGGAAACCCCTAAACTGCCAATCAGGTTGTTTGTGGATGGAGGATTATTGCCATTTTCAGTGACTGGGCATAGACAATTTTAAAGCTTTCCACAGACCGCAGCGCGCTGCGGACGCTCCGAAGCGCTCCGTAGCGCTCCGTTAGCGCCCTGCGCTTCGGTCTGTAGAAGCCTTTAGGGCATGGAAATAACCTCAAAATGACAACTGTATAAAAAATATTTTAAAAAATAATAATTTCGTGAAACACCATGAATAATTACGAATATTAATCTATTTAAATATATTAAAGATGAATTCATTTTATTATGCATACTTAGGGCAATTAGCTATGAAATAATTTTCAAGTTTGAATCTGTTGGCTAAAAATGCAAACATTTAAAGCGTCACTCAACAAAAAAAAACCGCGGATTAAATTTAAATTGCTATTTGAATTCTGAACAGACGTCCATTGCTCGTATTGAGCGTACATTGTATAAAAGTAATATTGTAGATTACTATACCTAAAACATCGTTTTTTTCCTCGCATTCAAAGTGAAAAGTAGAGTGTTTAATGCGATACTAAACTGCCATAATGACACGCGAATTATAGCCACCCTCGCTCCCTACCCTCCCTAGTCCCTTGTTGAACAATCTACTATTATACGTTGTAAAATTACATGGTGTTATACATAGACAGTGTGTCAAACATGCTCCCAGCAATGGCATTGCAATAATTTACTTATATTTAACTTTGCTATTCTAACGAGTATTCTATACTTTCAGACATAATTTTGGTATCGCGTATATTTAGGTCATTTTATTTATTTATTTATTCAGTACATCTACATCATATATATTACAATCCGAGCCATAAAAACTAGTTACATGTATATTATTCTGATATATACGACAATTACAGAGTACATATCATTGACCATAAAGCGAGACATCTGTTAAAATTACAAAAATATCAAAGTTAAAACCAGAAAAAAAAACACTATAAATAAATTAAGTTAGGATTTTTAAAATGTGACTCATATAAAATCGAAGAATTCAAATCATAAACAATTTAAAATCAGTTTAAAACACAGGAACATGCAAAATAAAAACTACCAATATATTTTACTACTATTTTTATTGTAACTATTTTTATTGTGAATATGGGCATATCATACGATCTTATTTTATTTGGTCCGAAGTTTTATTTTGAATTGTTGCAATGAGTCATGAAAAATGTCTATCTTATCATTGCTGTTTACAGCCGCGTTGTACTAATTACAAATTCGCACCATTGGAGCCTGCAGACCCAGGTTGGTTCTAGTTAAGGGGGTAGAAAAGAGTTTTGAAATTGGACGTCTGGGATAGTTGCGTGGTATGGAATAGCGCAACCCTCCAAGAATATCGCTACATAGCACCTGCCCATTAACGATTTTATGGAGGTAAGACACATCCAGTATTCGTCTCCGGTCACGTAGGGTAATCATATTGAAGTTACTGAGGCGGACATTGTAAGGATTTCTGTGAGAGAAACCGCGGGCGCCATACGCAAGATGCCTTGTGAAGGCTCTCTGTATGCTCTCAATACGTTGTGAGTGAATATTGTAGTAGGGGCTCCAAACCACTGAGGCAGTTTCTAGGTGACTGCGCACGAGTGTGTTATAAGGGTTGTTTTGATTTGATGTTTAAAACCAATGGTATTACGTTTCAAAAATCCGAGCATACTTGCCGCTTTTTTAACGATGGTATTAATGTGAGGCTGAAATTTTAACTTGCTATCAAGCGTTACGCCCAGATCCCGAATTTCATGAACCTCCTTCAATCCAGTACCGCCAATCTCATACTTTGTCACAAGTGGTTTTTTCTTCCTACAAAACTTTATAAAGTAGCATTTGTTTGGATTGAGAGCCATTCCGTTATTGTTACATCAGGTCACCAATCGGTCCAAGTCACTTTGAATCATAGCAGCATCAGCAGTACAGGCAATTGACAACCCTTCATTTTTTTAACACATGAAAATTACTGCAGGAATCGAAAGAGTTTCGCTTCCTGAACACGGAAAAATATTTATTATAATTTATTTCTCCATATTTAAAAAAATACAACAAATTTAAAAACATATATATACTTACAAATACATCCACAGAATAGAAATGTTTCCTTTAACCTTTTCACTAGAAAAAAGTGTTGTCATAATTTTAAATTAGATAACAACCTTAACGTCAAATTTACGTCATCACTTTTTTTTAATAGAGACTAGACAAAAGTAATGGATCTATTCTATCGTTGCGCTCTTTTAGAATAAGCACATCTTTAAAAAATTGTAACAAATTAATTAATAATCCTAGTGAAAATTTAAAACTATCAGCGTCTTTCTCTTTCCAAACAGAATACACAGAACGAATCAAATTATAGTCTTAGTAATATGAAATGTTGTAAATTGTTTTATAAATTTTTAAGTCGTCTGCAAAATAATACTTGCAGTGCCTAATATGGTTAGTAATATCGTTAATAAATATTAAAAACAGTACCGGACCAAGATGGGAACCCTGAGGGACTCCCGATGCTGAATGATAAGTCTCAGACGAGTAACCACCAACAACAACACTCTGCGGTCTGTCACGCAAATACGATCCATTGCCATTTGTGCAAACTTCCACCAACACCGCAGCGATCGAGTTTCTGGAGAAGAACAGAGTGATTCACTTTGTCAAAGGCGCTACTAAAATCGGTATACACAGCGTCCACCTCCACGCCCCCATCAACTCTCAGACACAGGTCAGAGACGAAAGATACAAGGCTAGACTGCACAGAGCGTCCAGCCCTAAAACATGCTGCCCATCCGAAAGGTTGTCATCAACTAATCTTGAGAGAATCGGGCAAACCAAGGACTCGAGCAGCTTGGCAAAACACGATAAAATTGAAATGGGCCGGTAAATTTGTACATCTTCCTCATTGCCCTTTTTGAAAATTGGAACAATTCGTGCTTTATTTTTAAATGTCCTAAAATCGTAAGGTTATTTTATTTTATTTTATTTATTTATTTATACCTTGGAATCATTTAACGACCGGATGACCTAATAGTTAGAGAACCTGGCTACGAAGCTTGAGATCCCGGGTTCGATTCCCGGTTGGGGCAAATATTTGTATGCAAAATTTATCCGTTGTCTAGTACCCATATCCATAGTACAAATCTAATATATAAAATTCTCGTGTCGCAGTGTTTGTTACCTAACTCCTCCGAAATGGCTCGACCGATTCTCATGAAATTTTGTGTGTAGGTCTGAGAATCGGTCAACATCTATTTTTCATACCCCTATTATTCTTCGCAGACGGAGTCGCGGGCAACAGCTAGTTATTATATATCTTTTAACTTTCGTGATCGAATTTAACGGAAATCAAAAATGGGCTCTCTTCACTTTAGTCTATCGATATAAAATAATACCATTCTTCCACAGGTACATTCCAAACTTGCAAGACGAATACGAATGTTTGAAGACGTCCGGTCCAAGTTTAGTAAACCGCTTCGAATACGGGTAATTATAATTACGTTTTAAAATGAAGTAAAGAGTATTGGCAATCGATGAAAATTTTAAATGTGCTTGAATATTTTTATACCGGTAGGAATAACGTTCCTTATTATCAGGAAAAAAATTACAGATTTTTTGGTTGCGTCATATAATTATAATAAATTAAAACAATTTATTAAATCTGGGACAGCTTAATACGGGCACGAACCTTAGTCCGTCGCATATTGAAAAAAAAAACAGCATGCAGGCGTCTAACGCCTCAGCATAATGCTGAGTCAGCGACCGTTTCACTTTTGCGGGGACACACATGCAGAGCTGTGTATTGTATGTACATGTTTATTACTCCATTGTTTGTTATCTTTGTTTTTTTTTTTGTGTTAAATTGTGTGTACTTTCTTGTATATGTGTGTTTTGTAAAAGTGAATAAATGTCTTCTTTTTTTCTTTCTTTCTACTGGTATAAAAATATTCAAGCACATTTAAAATTTTCATCGATTGCCAATTGTCTAAAAATTTTCCTACCAATTTTTTTATAATACCTAATTTCATAATAGAAAGAAAGAAAGAAAGAAAGAAGACATTTATTCACTTTCACAAGACACACATATACAAGAAAGTACACACAAAAAAAAAAAACTAAGATAACAAACAATGGAGAAATAAACATGTACAATACACAGCTCAGCATGTGTGTCCCCGCAAAAGTGAAACGGTCGCTGACTCAGCATTATGCTGAGGCGTTAGACGCCTGCAGCGCTGATTTTCTGTCAGAACCGTCTGTGTCCGTGTGTATAATAGGGATGACGACTGGGTTAAAAATTGGTCATTCTAATTAGTCCGTCATTTAGATTATGGGAAAATATGGGACACGTATTTTTTGGTTCATCAAATTATTAAAAAACGACAAAGATATAGATCATCAAACTTCCGGAGTGGGGGCTTGTGACGTCACCCTTAGGTAAAAATTGTACCATATAGTGACGTCACTCGAAACTTCTAAGCACTGTATCCTCCTCATTTTTTGTTTATCAAACAAAAGAAAAAATACGTGTACAATATTTTTTAATAATCTAACTGACGGACTAAACAGTTTTTTTAGTCGTCTAGCCTATTCGCTCTGTCAAATACAACAGCTCTCACTCATACGCCATGACATCGGAATGACGAACGCGATGTTGAACCCTACATAAATGCATGTAGGTAGATATCGCTCTGCACGCCGTGACTGATATATCAGTCGTTGGCGTAGAACCTGCAGTGCTGTATGCTTACTCGTAGTATAAGTTGTAGTTTACCAAATACTTCTCGATCGCGTTAACATAAAAATTTCAATTCTATGGAAACATGGACGCGCGCGCGCGGAGGCGCTGTTCATGTTTCCATAGTTAATTGATTTTTTTACGTAAACGCGATCGAGAAGTATTTGGTGAAGTAAAAATTATACTAAGCATACTGATACATGTGTCGTTGGCGTCGAAAAGGTTAAAATTAATATCTTGGGTGTAACTGATCACTTACGACCCTTGTTTATCAATCTATTATTCTTGCTGACTGACTCGCTGACTCGCTAATTTTGTCCACGGGAGAGACAACTATTATTTATTACGCTGTATATGACCCATATAGATAAACCACAAGAGTAATGTTATAGTAAATCAGAATTGAACCGTCTTCCGACAGATCCGACCCGGGAAATTGCTCCTGCGCCGTGGCAGCTGCAACTGATGGGTAGCAGAAGTATCTGAACAGATAGCAATCCTCAACAAGCTTCATCAACAGAACAGATTCTAATTCAATCTTTTCCGTTAATCATCGCATGTCGGGGCCCTCGGGCACCTACGAATAGGAATAGTAGGAGAGTTCAAGAGGGGATTTGGGGTGTCACTCGTGCGCGGCAGATTAATATACGGGAGGATACCGTATTACTCGCATTTTAACGACCGCTTTACCCTAGTTGGTAGTGACCCTGCCTACGAAGCAAGAGGTCCTGGGTTCAAATCCCGGTAAGGGCATTTATTTGTGTGATGAGCACGAATATTTGTTCCTGAGTTATGGATGTTTTCTATGTATTTAAGTATATATTTATCTATATAAGTATGTTTATCGTCGTCTAGTACCCATAGTACAAGCTTTGCTTAGTTTGGGACTAGGTCGATTTGTGTAAGATTGTCCCCTAATATTTACTTATTTTTTATTTTTACCCTCAAGAGTACCCCATTGAATATAAATAAAACAAATAATCGAAACATGTCGAGTTAAACTCGTTTTAAAACGTGAGTGATCCGTTTATTTTCACTATGAATAAGTCTCACGGTAGTATCATGTTTAAAAAATAGATTCTTTGAAATAGGTACTCGTGCGCGTCAGATTCTGATAATTTGATACTCCAGCGTGACACTGATAATAAATGTATGATAATCTACCACTTTGCATGGTGGGGGTGGCCATACGGAAGGGCGCGCGTCAGATTTTAAAAGTGTTAATTCCAAAGACTGACGATTTGGAAGTGAAATGTGCATTGTTCTGCTTGTAATTAACTCACCTTATCTTAATCTGACGCGCTCGAGTATTTTAAAGAATCTATATTTTTTACTAAGTATTCTAACGGGGTGCCCTAAGCAAACCCTCCCCCCCCACATGAAATGGGGGTACTCTTGAGGGTATAAGGTATCCTCCCGTATATTAATCTGCCGCCCTCGAGTGACTCCCCAAATCCCTTCTTGGGCTCCCCTACTAGAATATGGGGCCCTGTTTGAAAGAGCAAGTCTTTAACAACAAGAACTAACTATTTTCGTGTAAACGAATAGGAAACTATCAAGTTATTGCTCATGCATCAGTGATTGACCACTTTAAGAAAAACATCGTCAAATGCTAATTGTGTCATTTACGATTGATTAGCTACATTTTTTTTTGTTATGAGAGGGAGGCAAACGAGCAAGCGAGTCATTTGATGGGAAATGATCACCACCGCCCATAAATATCAACAACTCAAAGAGAGTCACTAATCTGTTGCCGGCCTTTAAAGGAAGTATAAACCATTTTCTTGGAAGCTCCGATGTCATAGTTGCCTGCAAACACTGCTGTCAAAAGCTGATTCCACAGTTTCACTGTACGTTTCACAGTACTTGACTATAAAGTAATCAAATCACTAATCAGAATCACAGTAACATTTAGTGAATGCTAAGAAGCAATTGGGATGTCCCAATTTTTGACAACGTATAATAAATCGAAAACCGTTTGGAGAAATAGGCTTTGTGAATCGTTTTCAGAAATCAGATTCCAAAAATATGATAAACTGAATTGAATAAAGAAAATTTAAGTAATGACCTTCATTTGACCCCTGCAGTGAATCGTCACATAGGCAGATATAAAGCAGGTCTACACTCTAAAGCAAATTGACAGTTTGAAATGTTGCTGTCCTGCTTATAATAGCAAAGAGTGACAAAGACAGAACTTTAATCACATGATGCGCACCTGGCTTTAAACAGTTGTCATTTATCATAAAGTCCGAAATGTATACAATACTCGCAATGTATTTTTACAAATTTAATTATTAAATTACTACGTTACAAGTAAATATGAAAGAATTTAAATATCAGATTTTAGTAAAAAATATCTATTTACTATCACACCATTAAACAAACAGGAATAATCGAAGCTAAAAGAAGATAAATAAATAAAACTATTTGTCATGGTTCATTTAGGACCCTAAGCTTGCTTGTATTATTGACAGTGACAAGACAAATCAGTAGTGCCACAGATTATGTTATGTATGGCTTGAATTTTTGTAGGCAATGGAACGTGGCTCTCTCACTGTGACGTCATCCAACGTATTTCTTAAAAAAATTATAAAAAATTAAATACTCAACCAAATTCAAAATCGATGAAAATGGTATCTTAAAATATCCTATTCTTTCCAAAAAAAATATAAAAACTATAGGTTATTTTTTTTGGTACATCCCAATTGCTAGAGATTTAGCACTTCACAATGTTTTTCTTACAGTAGTCCGTACCTGGGTCGTTTACTGTACTTTTTTTCTAAATCGTCCTTTTCAATAAATTGCATTGTATCGTATTGTCTTGTTTGGTATTACTTACTTACTTACTCCGTTGGCGCAGCGACCCAAAGTGAATCTTGGCCTCCGATACGAGACAGCGCCATATCTGTCGATCTTGCACAGTATTCCGCCAATTTGCGGCTTGCAGTCCATCAAGGTCGGACTCCACGGCGTCACTCCAGCGATACCTAGGGCGGCCCACCGGACGACGGCCAGTCATACGACCCTCATATGCTCTCTTCGCGCCACGATCTTCACCCATTCTTTCCAAATGGCCGAGCCACGGAGTCTATGGAGCTTTGCTCTCTCCAATGATATTAGGTTCGGCCATGAGCTCTTCGAGTTCAGAGTTTTTCAGGGCTCTCCAGCTTCCATCTGGTCTTTGCCGAGGGCCAAACATCTTTCTGAGGATCTTCCTTTCGGCAACCAACAGCTTGTTCTCCTCTCTGAGGGTCAGGGTCCAGGCCTCACATCCATACATAAGTATTGGTCGTATCACCGTTTTGTAAATGCGGAGTTTGGTGCTTCTGCTTAGAAGCCTAGACGCCAACACCTTATGCAGGGCAGCACCACATCGCAGGGAGTTCTGGACTCGGATATCAATTTCTTCCTCATGGGTATTTGTATATCTGTGACGGTGTAGCCTAGGTACTTAAATTTCGAAACCCCTTTGTACGTGACACCTCCTACATGTAGGTCTTTTCGCGGAATCAGTCTGTCTTTATAGCGTTTCATGTAGAGATACTCAGTCTTACTGTGGTTTATCCTTAGGCCCACCTTCATTGCTTCTGTTTCAAGGCGGCGGCTGTCTCGACTTCAACGCTCGTATGACCCAAGGTATTAGGTAATAAATAACCTAAACCCTT
The DNA here is from genome assembly GCA_947563465.1 of Archips xylosteana. Lineage (NCBI taxonomy): Eukaryota > Metazoa > Arthropoda > Insecta > Lepidoptera > Tortricidae > Archips > Archips xylosteana. Next base: position 9,190,780 of record OX387370.1, read on the forward strand.
CCCCGATGAACAATCTGGGACCAAATGTACCAAAAATAGCCTTTAAACCCCCCTGTTTGCCCCTTTATACTTCATTTTTTTATCATTAGAAAGAAGGTAAGCGATCTTGACGTGTCATTTTATTGAAAAACACTTTTGAAAAATAAGTCACAGCTAATATTATTATTGTAATTAACAATTTGAAAGGTGGTAAATAATATGGTCATTTACACTCTTTTGGTTTCTTAAGTAATAGTTACTATTTTTTAAAAAGCGTTTTTCTATAAAAATACTCGTCACTATTGTTTACTTTATTTCTAATGCTAAAAAATCTAATCTAAAGCCCATCACCACACAGCGCAGATGCGGTAAGATATCTGTATCTGAACAGATATCTGTCAATATCGCTCCCTATACAATTCAATGGAGGACCACACACAGCGTAGATGCGGTAAGATTTTTATCTGCGTATCTGTGAGCACCGACATATATCGACAGAATCCGACAGATGTGAAAATTATATCTGCAGATAAATACAGGTGGATGCGAAGAAGCACACTTTCATCATCATCATCATCATCCCAGTCTATATTACGTCCCACTGCAGGGCATAGGCTTCCTCTCAGAATTTGGGTCTTAGTTCCCACGCGGGCTCAGTGCGGATTGGGAATTTCAGTGTATAATAAAATAAATATAAAATTACGTACTACTTAAGCAAACAACAAGTCATCTTTGCGTAGAAATGCATTTTCGCATTTTTTTTACATTTTGTCGTGAAGAGAAATAAAGAAAGTGTAACGCGCTTTCATTGAAAATTCATTGTAGCCTATCTATCTCTCAAAGGGCCGGCAACGCACCTGTGACACCCTTAATGTTGCGGGTGTCCATGGGCGGCGGTGATTGCTCCCCATCAGGTGGCCCGCATGCTCGTTTACCCCCTTTTATATAAAAAAAACACCCTGTATAAGCCATCCGCACCACAAAACACGTCTACTCAGCTCCGAAATTTTAGAGTGAATGTAAAACCTCGCATCTGCGCTGTGTGTGATACCTGCAGACGGATAAGTTTTTATACGCAGATAAAATCTTACCGCATCTGCACTGTGTGTGACAGGCTTAAATAGTTAAACGATATTACCGATAGATGGCATTCCATATAAACGCTTTATTTCGCATGCCCACCATTGGAATTGGAATTCTCTTTATAAAAAAAACAGCCTTTATCATGTATTGGTATTATTATTATTAACAGAAACAATTGCATGTCACTTGAATCGGCTGGCTGGTCTCGCAGTCATTCGAACTGTATCTGTCAAAACAAATGGTAGTTAAATAAGCAAACAAAAAGAGTGAATGATGTTCCGTTGTGCTACGAAAATTAATCAAGTGGGTTTTGATAGTTGGTGCAGTAATCATTTATGATAACCAAGGAGCGGATCTCATAGCAAAAATCAAACATCAAAGGGATTGAAATTGAACATAAGTTTTATCGACTATTCCAGCTATCGATGTTATTGAATCGACTCTTTGCTTGTCATCGCCTTTTAACATTATTCTGTAACATTTGACCTCTTTGATAAGCGACTTGCAACTCCATACTAAAATAAATCGCGTTGGGTTAGTTAGAAAAAAAATCAAATAAGTAGCCACTATTAAATATGCTAGGTATTAAGCATTAATAGACTCTTTCTTAATACTAGACCATGTGAGGATTATCGTTGAGTGGTGTGGATGTAATGAAGTAAAACTAAAACTCGAAAAAATACTAGATAGGATTCCGGACTATGACCTAATTCGCGACTATGCCGATTTTATAGCAAAAACTGAAAACAACCAAAACAGCATTATCAAATACTACAAATATGCTCCTGAAACATCAAAGGAGGTAGAACGCTCTTTCTCAAACTATAATTGGATCTACAATGATAACAGGACCAATTTAAAGGGTGACAATATAGAAAAAATTATGACGATTCTCTACTACAGAGAAGATGAAGAAAATGCGATTAGTACAGAAATAGATTCGATTAATATTTTGAACTAGCTGATGCCCGCGGCTTCGCCCCCGTTGTGTTTTTTTTTAAATTTCTTCCATAAAAACCTTCTCCTGACAATAACAAACGCAATAAAAAAAGAATTATCCAATATGGTGCAGTCGATCGGAAGTTATGCGCTTAGCAACACATTCAGCGATTCATTTTTATATTATAGAAGAAGATGAAGGTTAGATTTTAGTTTCGTTACACTTATGTTCAATGCCTTTGATGTTTGATTTTTGCTATGAGAAATTCCTCTCCTTGATGATAACTCCTACACAGCTTAGGTCTGGTAAAATCATTTTGCCAGAATCGTTATTTCCTTAGCAAAATTCCATTCGCATTTTTTCCCAGATCTTTTTTAGGGTTCCGTAGTGTTCATTAAAACCTTCGATATATAGTGACTGTCACCAAGGCCGTGGTTATTCGTTTCTATGCAGCATTAAAACTAAACAACAATTTATGAACCACAAACCTCAAGGAAGCCGACTTCGATAAGCGCTCGCTTAGCCCGTCCGTAGAGCCGCAAAGTCCGCACCGCCACTTGCTATTACATATTACACTAAATAATGTCCGTTATTTATCATTAGTACTAGATAACACTATTTACAATGTTTTTTATTTACACAGCACAATTCACAATATAATATACGTCCGCCGATAAATTTAAGAAGTGCCGCCCTGACAGCTCCTTTCTTTTTTGCCGCGGTGCATGGCATGGGCTTAGCGCCAATCAGCCACCGACAGCCAAAGAGGATGATAATCCAAAAAATTGTTGCCTATTTAAAATACTTGCACATATTTCCCCCCCGAAACCAAACCATGCGTTAGTTAACAGTCACTATCCAAGGGCAAAATACACAATTTTGACACCGGCCTAAGTAAAGTACCGTTTTGGGTCTTGAGCTCGACCACTCGGACCGTTCCGTCCTGTCCAGGCAATATTTTAATAATACGACCACGTTTCCACTGTAAACAAGGGTAATTGTCCTCTTTTATTAGAACTAAATCGTTGACTTTAGGAGCAGGAAAACGCGAAGTCCATTTAGGACGTTGTTGCAACGTATGTAGGTATTCATTTCGCCATCGAGACCAAAAATGCTGAGTCATTTTCTGAATTTGTTGAAACCGTGACAACCGATTAAAATTTGTTTCTTCAAATGGGTATTCTGGCAATGATACAAGAGGTTGACCGGTTAAGAAATGACCGGGTGTTAGAACTTCCAAATCAGCGGGGTCCGAGCTTTGAGGACAGAGAGGCCTGGAATTCATGACAGCTTCTACTTTGGTAAAAAATGTACTCAACTCTTCGAAGGTGAGTCGTCTTTCCCCGAGCACACGATGCATGTGAGTCTTTGCTGACTTAACAGCCGCTTCGAATAATCCTCCCATGTTAGGGCTACTGGGAGGGTTAAACAACCAGGTGATCTCACTTTGAAATAACTGACGTTCTATTTCAGAACGATGATCTCTTAAATATATGTACAGCTCCTTCAAATACTTGTTTGTTCCAACAAAGTTAGTTCCGCAATCAGAGCGAATTAAGGATGGAAGACCTCTTCGAGAAACGAATCTAGATAACGTTGCCACAAATCCTTCTACTGAAAGTTCCGAAACCACCTCTAAATGTACCGCCTTTGTAGCCAAACAAACGAAAATACACAAGTAGCATTTCTGAACCCGAGCACCTCTTAAAGCACTGCTTTTTACGAGTATGGGTCCTGCAAAATCGGTTCCAACTCCTTCAAAAGCACGTGAACATCGAACACGATCAGCAGGCAAATCAGCCATGAATGGTTGATGGTGACGAGGATTGGCCTTAAAACATGTCACACATTTAAAAGTCACGCTCTTAGTTAAATATCGCATGTTTAAAATCCAGTAATTACGAGACAAAATTGCTGCCAATGTATTTGCTCCTACATGACAATACATTCTATGGTAATTTTCCACCAATAGTACCGTGAATTTATTTTTACCGGGAAGCAGAATAGGATGACGCGCCATATAAGGCAGATCCGAATGACACAGACGCCCACCTACGCGTATCAATCCCTTGTCTAAAAATAAATTCAGTTTTTTTAAAGAGTCTCTAATGGGTTTTCCTGCAGTCAAAGCTGCAATATGGTCTTCAAAATGTATTCTTTGAACCACACTTATTAAATTGATCAAAGCCAACCGACGTTCCAAGACTGGATTTTTGTTGATAGTAGTCCGTTTTCGAGAAGCATTTATAAAACGGTAAACATAAATTGTCACGTTTATTAATTTTTCGAATGAACTGTAACGACTTAATAAATCAAACTTTTCTTCTGAAACCGCAACGTTAACGGACTTTGAACGTATTCCCGGCAATATATGAGAAACTTCCGTTTTTTTCTCTTGAGGCCATAATTCACGAGCCTGGCGTAACCACTCTGGGCCCCACCAAAGTGGATGCTCCAGTAACTGGGCTGCAGAACATCCTCGCGAAGCTACATCTGCACAATTTAATTCCCCTGGGACATGTCTCCAAACCATAGGCAGGTTTGTACCTTTGATTTGTGATACCCTATTACCTTGAAAGACTTCCAATTTATGAGGCGAAATGTCCAACCAAGCCAAAACTATAGTACTGTCACACCAGCCAATAACGTCCGTGAACACAAATGATAATTCACTTAAACGTCTGTATACATGTGACAACAAGTTAGCTAGCAAAACAGCACCATTTAATTCAAGTTGCGGTATAGTCAACTTGGTTTTAAGTGGAGCAACACGAGATTTAGCCATGACCAGACGAATCGTAACTTCACCGTCGATATTTTCCGATCGTAAATATACCGAAGCTGCATATCCGCAGGATGACCCATCACAAAAACCCTGCAAGGAGTACATTTTTTCATTTTTTGATTTTAAGCAACGTGGTATGGAAAGTTTCGTTAAGTTGGGCAAATCTGAAACTATGGCTCTCCATTTCGTAACTAAATTTTTAGGTGCAGGTGTGTCCCACTCAACATGTTTAGCTCCGTCACTTAATAATTCCTGTAAAAGCAATTTAACCCGAAACACCACAGCGCAAATCCATCCCAAAGGATCAAATAATTTAGCCAGAGATGACAAAATGCTACGTCGAGTGACTTTTGATTGTTCAGACGGTAAGTTAATCCTGTAAGTGAAACTATCTGTGGAAGGGTTCCATTGAACCCCTAGTACCTTAATAAAACCGGAATCCTTATCATCATCAAAAAAACGAGGAATTTCACAATGGTCTATTGGAAAACCAGATATCAAGCTAGTCTCATTTGATGACCATTTTCTTAGTTCATAACCGGCAGTTTTCATAAGTTGTATCAGTTCATCCATGAGGTCTCGAGTTTCTTCGATAGAATCAGCACCTCCATTAATATCATCAACATATGAATTTGCTAGTAAAATCTTTGCCGCTCTTGGATATCTTTCCTGCTCATCAACTGCTAACTGATGAAGACTACGTATTGCAAAGTAGGGACTCGATTTTAAACCGTACGTATTTGTAGCCAGTTCAAAAATGCGAATCGGTTCTGACCTACTCCATCTCCAAAGAATTAATTGATATTTACGATCCTCAGGGTGAATCCAAGTCATCCTAAACATCATTTTCACGTCAGTTGTAAATACAAATAGCGGAACGCGGAAATTTAAAATAATCTTGGCTATATCATTTTGTAATTTTTCGCCAGATAATAAACAATCGTTCAAGCTGAATCCGCTGGTAGTTTTTGCACTTCCGTCAAAAACTACACGAATCTTTTCAGTATCACCTGATTTCTTAAATATTCCATGATGCGCGAGAATGTAGTGCTCCTGGCCCGAATCAATGTCAAATTGCGAGGGATGCATGTGCCCAAGCTCTATGTACTCACGCATAAATTCAATATATTTTTCTTTAAATTTAGGCTGAGCATTCATACGTCTTTCTAAACACATTAACCGACGAACCGCAGTTTGCTTAGAATCGCCTAAAGCCACGTGATGTGGAACTAAGGGTAACCGAACTGTATATTTACCATCCGAACCGCGCGAAACCGATTTAACAAACAATTGTTCACAGATCACATCCATTGGATCTTTTATCAAAACCATAGGTGGCTCCTCCGCCTTCCAAAACCGCTCAACAGCTTCTACTAAAGATACTCCCGAAAAGTAATCTACACTGCGAGGTAACATACCTTTTTTATCACCATGTAATGGCCCAAATAAAGCAAAATCAAATATAGTATCAATCGCATAAGGACCGCCGGGCCGCAAAGTAACCTTGTTACCTTCAATAATTTCGCCGAGAATATCGCAACCGAATATAATGTCCACCCTGGACATATGACCGAAACTGCTTTCCGAAATACCTACTTTGCTAGAAATACCGAGCCGAGTTGCAACATAAGTAGTAGGTAATTTCAAAACAACCGCATTTACCGACAAGAAAGTATTCACATTACGCTCCGACCGAAAATTAATTGTGACAATATGGCTGCCACCTTTTGATTGAGTACCACCTATACCTGTCAACGGTGTCACACAGTAATGTTTCTTCAGTCCTAGCAAATTAACAAAATCACTCCGAACAACTGAAACTTGTGAACCTAAATCTAACAAAGCCCGTGCTTTAATAAGTTCACCACTCGCTGAAACAATATTTACAATAACCGTAGGTAAAATAACATCTTCTACTAAAACTGGATCTGTCAAAACATTACTTGTGGCTAGTTGCTATTCGGAGTTATCGCAAGCCGGTACGGGTGACTCTCGCGCAGAGCACGCGCACTGCGCAGCGGGATCGGCCGCCGCCGCCGGCCCGCGCAGCGCGGCGCTATTGCTCGCGCGTGCTTTCTCGCCCTGAGTGCGCCGAAAGGGCTGCTCTTGTGGCTCACGATATTGAACCATGTTCCGTTGCTCATTCGTATCAATACAACAAATTAAATAATTGTGCCCGACGTTGCCACATCTTGCACACGGAATAAATTGTTTGCACATTACCGCTGAGTGATTGCCGAAACATCTGAAACACAGATTATTATTTCGCACCCAAGTCTTTCGGTCAATAGGAGAGCCCTTTTTAAATTTAAAACAATCTTGCAATGAATGATTCATTGAGCAAAATGCGCACAGTTTTTCCGTGAATCGCTTATTATTGTCACTAACATAATATGTATTCGATAGCTTTGTCATCGAATCAAACGAGTTGGCAGTGTCAATAAAGTGACATTCGTTTTGCAAGAAAACAATCAGTTCATCAAATTTCGGTAAATTTTCTTGTAGTCCACCGTATTTTTGCTCAAATCGTGTTTTTAACTCCAACGGCAACTTTGTTAAAGCAATATGCAATAAAAGATAACTCCATTCATCTACTGGCAACCCAAAACTTTTCAACGCATGAGTGGATTCGAGCAAAGGATTCAATATCTGAGATCTTAACGGGCCATGATTTTTCAACGACGGTAGATTTAAAATACGCGAGATATGACGATCAGACAGCAAACGCTTATTATGATAACGCGAGGTGAGAATCTCGAGCGCTGTGACAAGAGATAAAGCCGTCATAGGCAAATGCTGAATCAACGATCTCGGCTCGTTTTGTACATGAGAAATTAAGTAATGAAACTTTTCTGTGTCAGAGATATCTTTCCTTGATAATACTAAGGAAGAATATAAACTGTAAAAGCTGACCCACTGAAAGACATCACCATCGAACTGAGGCAAATTAATCTGAGGCAAGCGCGGGACAGGCGCAGCCGCCTCTCGGGCCGCCGCTCCGGCCGCCGTATCGTTCCTGTTAGTATCCACAGAACTCGACATCTCCGCTGATTTAGCATCACATTCATTATAGTGTAGAGTAGCATTTCGGTACCGATTATCATATTCTTTAATCTTTTCCTCATCCGATTCAACCTCCAATAAGCCTTCGTATGCAATGGTCAAGTTAGTAAAGTGATTCTCTAATGTTCGTAATCGCGCAGCTAAAATACTCGAACTAAAGTCAGGCGATTTAATCATTTCCACGGAAGCATGAAACCAATCGCATTCTAATTTTAATTTTACTTCACAAGCCTTTGTTTTTGCCATTTTGAAATTAGAACGTAGGTAAGCGTCAGACTCCTATACGCTTAAAACAATTGGCGATCAAATGCAAACCAAATTATCCCGAAGAACTAAATATTTACACAATTACACGCAACAAAACGAAACGAACTCCGAGCGACGATGGACCAAAAAATATGTTCATTAAAACCTTCGATATATAGTGACTGTCACCAAGGCCGTGGTTATTCGTTTCTATGCAGCATTAAAACTAAACAACAATTTATGAACCACAAACCTCAAGGAAGCCGACTTCGATAAGCGCTCGCTTAGCCCGTCCGTAGAGCCGCAAAGTCCGCACCGCCACTTGCTATTACATATTACACTAAATAATGTCCGTTATTTATCATTAGTACTAGATAACACTATTTACAATGTTTTTTATTTACACAGCACAATTCACAATATAATATACGTCCGCCGATAAATTTAAGAAGTGCCGCCCTGACAGCTCCTTTCTTTTTTGCCGCGGTGCATGGCATGGGCTTAGCGCCAATCAGCCACCGACAGCCAAAGAGGATGATAATCCAAAAAATTGTTGCCTATTTAAAATACTTGCACACGTAGTCAACTAGGAACCCTTATAGTTTCGCCATGTCTGTCCGTCTGTCTGTCCGCGGCTATGCTCAGAGACTGTTAGTACTAGAAAGCTGTAATTTGGCATGAATATATATATCAGTCACGCCGACAAAGTGCATAAATAAAAAAAGGTAAAAAAATTTTTTTTAGGGTACCTGCCATAGACGGGTGGGAGTGATTTTTTTTTTTCTCGACTAACCCTATAGTGTGGGGTATCATTGGATAGGTATTTGAAAATATATAGGGGTTTTCTAAAACTATTTTTCGATAAAGTGAATAATTTCGGAGATATTCACTCCGAAAGTAAAAATAATGTTTTTCCCCTCTAACTTTTGAACCGCACGTCTAAAAAATATGAAAAAAATCACGTAAGTTAAACTTAATAAAAACTTTCTAGGAAAATTATTTTCAACTTAATCAGTTGAGCAGTTTTTAAGTTTTTTTTTAAATATTTCTAAACTAAGATTGTAATTTAACCTTCATTGCAAGCATTTTTTTTCTTTAAGTACCTATAAGATCACGCTAACAGTATCTTCTTTCAAATAAAAAAAAATATGTTACATCTGAAAAACAATCAACATACATAGAGGTAACGCCACCAGAGTTGAGGCCACGCACACAACCGCATCTCATGTAATGACAGCGGGATTTTGACGTTGTGTTGACGTTTAACGACAACACAACGTCAAAATCCCGCTGTCATTACAAGATATGTGGTTGTGTGCGTGGCCTCAACTCTGGTGGCGTTACCTATACTAGTTCTATCTAGTAGACTGCAGTAGATTAGTTACCCAATTCGCCGATAGATGGCGCTGTACCGCCGACGTTGGGACCAAAACAAACACATTAATAAAGTTTGCAAAGATTTATTCGTACCTGCTACGGAACCCTATCTTGGGCGTGTCCGACACGCTCTTGGCCGGTTTTTGTCACTATGGTTTTTTACTGAAGCTTATTTCCACAGAAGCGTTTTTCCCAATTTTGATTGGCACATAAACAGTGTCACTTCTTCTGTGTGCATTTGGCCCTTCGTGCCGATGCGAACTTGAGAACACCTAAACCTACCAATGTTTCTGTGTCGATTAAAATTAGGAAAACACGCGATTGTGAAAATAAGCTTCAGTAAAAAACCATAGTGAGAAAAAAGCCTGTGGGAAAATATGCGAGTGGAAATTTTGCCAATGGGAAATAACGATTCTGGTAAATTGATCTAACCCGACCTACACAGTAGTTATAGGCACTATAAATAAATACATGAATCGTTGGTGAATTTAGTTAAAAGCTGTTTAAAGAAGTGCGGCTACGAAAAGGTTAAGGCAATATAGGGTGACTAGCTTTTGCCCGCGACTTCGTACGCGAAGACAATAACGTCAACGTAATAAGTTGTTTGCATGAAATTTGGCACACAGCTAGTTTATTACGTGGATTAACACATAGGGTAACGCCAGGAAAACGTAAAGTTCCCGCGGAATTTGAATAAGTGAATTCTAAAGCCGATAAGCCGCGGTGGCCTGCTTTTTTTTGCCTGCTGTGTCAATTAAGGATACTGTAGCTTACTATTGGTGAAAGAATTTTTAAAATCAGGCCCAAAGTTGATTTCAAATTTTTCTATACCGTGGGAATTTTGAATTTTCCCGAATAAAAAGTAGCCTTTGTTAATCGGGGATAGTCATATCACATAGTGTGTAAGAATTTTTAAAATCAGCCCCGAAATTGAGTTAATTTATTTCTATCCCGTGGGAATTTTGCTTTTACCCGGAGAAAAGTACCCTATGTCAAACAAAGATACTGTAGCTTACTATTGGTGAAAGAATTTTTAAAATCAGCCCCAAAGTTGAATTCTTTCTATCCCGTGGGAATTTTGTATTTTCCCGAAAAGAATGTAGCCTATGTCAATTGGGGATAGTCATATCATATTATATGAAAGAATTTTTAAAATCAGTGCCAAAGTTGAATTTACTTATTTCTATCCCGTGGGAATTTTGAATTTTCCCGGAAAAAAGTACCCTGTTTTCATCAAGGATACTGTAGCTTACTATTGGTGAAAGAATTTTTGAAATCAGCCCCAAAGTTGATTTCAAATTTTTCTATCCCGTGGGAATTTTGAATTTTCCCGAATAAAAAGTAGCCTTTGTCAATCGGGGATAGTCATATCACATAGTGTGTAAGAATTTTTAAAATCAGCCCCGAAATTGAGTTAATTTATTTCTATCCCGTGGGAATTTTGAATTTTTCCGGATAAAAAGTAACCTATGTCAATTAAGGATAGTGTAGCTTTCTAATTCTGAAAGAATTTTTAAAATCGGCTCAATAGTTTCAGAGATTCCGCTACAAACAAATAAACAAAGAAAATTGAGATATTTCCCTATCCCGTGGGAATTTCGAAAAATCCTTCCTTAGTGCACCTCTGCAATACTCAAGGTACACATGTGTGCCAAATTTCAAGTCTCTAGCCCCAGTGGTTTAGGCTGTGCGTTGTCTGTCAGTCAGTCAGTCAGTCTTTCAGTCAGTCACGGTACTGTTTTATAGGTATAGATAACATCAGTAATGGATAAGAACTACTTAATTGTGGATTTTTTTCCGTAAACCCAAATTTTAAGAATCGACTACACTACTTATTTTAAACTATCAACACTATGCTCAGATAAATGATGGTCATAACTGGTAAAATTCATGAATGGTAGGCTTAACATGTCCATGATTGGTGCCGTCACCCTAAGTACAAAAAAAAAACAAATTTAGTGAAAAATACGGCTAACAATTCACGTCTGTAATGAGTTTAGCTCGGCATGTTTCGGGTTAATCCGTAGCCCTTCATCTCGGAGCACACGCCACGGCGGTTGCTGCCAAACGCGCACTACGCGCCACCGCTCTGCTCGACGTTCACGTCGGACTTAACTCGTTTTAAGACGTGAGTTATCCATAATTTTCACTATGAGTGAGTCTCACGGTATTTTCATGTTCAAAGTACACAATTTTTCGAAGTAAAGTTCACTTTTTACACTTACCTAAGTTTTAAATCGTTTGCTAGAGGGTAGTGCTTCTTACACTCATCTTCCAAGTTTGGTATGTATCTGTAGGAGAAAAGATTCACAATATACTGTAAAGTCGGATTACTTGGTCCTGAAGTGTAAAACATGGTAGACATAATATACATACGGAGGGTGGGGGAAACACGGACGGCGGGTAACGGCGGACGCACAGGTTTAAATAAGTTAGAATAGGACAGGAGATATTTTGAATAGCGCGATCTCAAGTCGGCCCTGAACCCAGTGCCTAACAGTAAGTGGTTTAGTGAGGCCGCGCTTACCGTTCACGGTAAGTTATCTTGAATGTTTTTTAACAAATTCATCTTATTTTTGTGTAATTTTGAATGTTTGTTTCTCACTGTACGAAAAACACACCGACATGGTGTTTTTTTCGTGACATAACATCTAAATAAACAATGATTTGAAGCACACGTATCACGCACCGCGTGATTCTAACCTCAAATAAAATATTTATGTTGCGTTTCTGGGCGAGTCGGCTAGTGGCGGATGATTTGAATCGGGTAACTACGAACGTTCGTAGTTACCCCTAAACAATAAATGTGGTGAAATATTATACTCTATATACTCTGTACCGTAACCAAATAGTTAATGTAATAAAAATACAGTATTTCACTTATATATAAATTAATTTAAAACAAAAATATCACTGTATTTAGTTGTAATACACCTTAAACATTAAAAATATGGGTGTGATAATATTTTTAGGTTTTAATATACCTAAACACATTTGTTGTTGGTGTAGAGACAGTTAAAGGCCGCATTTTTGCACCATTAGTAAATGTGTTGGTATACCTTAGTTCAGATGACATTACCAAAGAAAGTCAGAAAACATCACAACTAAAAACAAGGCAAACCTATAGGAAGAGGCATTCAAATTATAATAACCAGCACCCCTATGCAAGGTGATTTAGAAGAAAAAGAACAAATAAGGATGAAAAAAGAGCAGATTAAAGTTAACACTAAGATAAAGAAAAATACCAAAAAAGTTACGTCGGAGAGTCAAGAAGGGTATTTTTGTCTAATTTGTAACGAAAAATATGTACAACCAATCACCGAGGATTGGATAATGTGCTATAAATGTAAATTATGTGTGTACGATTGGGGAAAGTATTTCGAAGAGCTTTTTATGTGATTTTTGCGCTAGTTAGAGTGTGTCCGAGGTTACCCCAATCAGTATCCGTAATTACCCCACATCGTGTGAGGTAAAAGCGGACACCAGAAGTTTTTTTCTTTATTATAACTTGATTATATTCAAAAAAATATGACTTGATTATAAAAACATATAGTTGATTACTTTAACTAAAGATTGATTAATAAATAGCTTTAATAACTTTATTACTTTTTGTTTTATTTCAACTTTTCCTTAGGTGTTCGCAGTTACCCCACTCTCCCCCATATCTGGGGACACGCACTGCCGTGCCCCCGCCAAGTCGAGCAAAAAAAGCCACGCACGACCATGCCATTTACTTCTTGAACCAATCAGTAAAAAATTTTTTTTTGTTGAATATAAAACAAAGCTTTTCCAGCTTTTAAGCTTTAGGCTGCGTTTCCACGAGAGATGTGCGAGGATGCGTTGCGAGGGATGTGTTTGTCATGAACCAATAGAAACACTTCATTCACTTAGGACCTTTTAAATGAAGTGTTTCTATTGGTTCATGTCATGACAAACACATCCCTCGCAGCGCATCCTCGCACAGCTCCCGTGGATACGCAGCCTTAAAATAGGGTAAACTTGGTTGCCAAGGTTACGGAAAGTTGTTTATGTTGTGAAGTTACCGGTCCACTAGACCATCTGGGCCCAATTGCATAACAAATTACAAGCTTAGTACCCGACGGCTACCGAGGGGGGGGAACATGGTCCGGCACAACACTAGCGAACGGCGGAAGGCGGCGGCGAGCGAGTGACAGCACTAGCTGTCAAAAGGGACTTCGTTACCGGAACTCGAATCGAAAGGAGCAAATTTTTAGTCCACTATTTTGAACGTGTAATCTTCGTGATTAAAACAATTTTTATCATCTTAAACCATCATCTTCATTATTTCTTCATCATCTGAAAACCCCGGAGCGTTCATCCGTTCCATTTGGCGACCGTGACAGGACATCGAGATTGTGACTGGTGGAGTATTGGAAGGCGAGACTAACCCGAGGGACATCGTACACATCATTTACCGAAGGAAGTAAGCCCATTCCTATCATTGCCTATCAGTCCTTTCTATTTATTTGCTTCTATTTCGAGTTTTTTTTACGTCGTCATCTTCAGCATACCTACCCTCAACTGTTTTTATTCACGCAAAAAGCGTACGAAATTTAATCACTTCTTCTGTTTAATCTCCCAACTAATTTGTAATTCGCATCAAATCTATACCAAAATTCATATGTAATTGCAAAAGAAATAATATAAACCTAGAAAAAACTTATAAACTCCCTTCACATCAATTTGTATAACATACCCATTTTTTTTAACGTAATCCAAGTAACGTTACTGCTTAGTACAGTCAAGGGCAAAGATATATATACACCACAAAATCTCAAAAAATGGCGTCATCATTAAGATCATAAATTATGGAACATGGAAAGGTGCATAAATATGTATACGTTGCGTGAAAGATAAGTATATAAGCAGCAGGTGCAATATTATGTCCTCATCAATCAACGCATAAATTTAGACACACCATAATATTCATAAATATAGGTACACACTTAGGGCAAAATATGTCGCCGTACATAGTTTCAAAAAATGTATACACTACTTTATTAACTTAACATTTAGGTCGTGTATACATATTTTTGAAACTTTGAACGGCTACATGTTTTTGCCCTTGACTGTACGTACAGCAATCCTTCATTTCTAAGTGGCTGGCCACTTAATTCTGAAGAGTCTACTTTTACGTAGGTAAGACAATCATTGATAATATCGAGTCATATTGATTACTGGCATTTTAATAGTACATTGTGCATCTAGGGCCGTAAGTAGGGGATTACTAACGAGGTCTATTAGAAGCCCGACGCCGAAGGCGGAGGGCTTTTAATGACTCGAGTTTGTAATCCCCTTACTGCCCGTGATACACACAATGATTTTCATCACATTGCGAGAAAAAAAAATCCAAAAATAAAATTATTTTGTCTCTAAACACTTAAATTGAATAAAATAATGGCTACCCGCCAATACAGATTGTCACTTTTTTGAGTCATCTACCATAGATAATGTAAACTGTGTTTAATTTAGAATTCGAAAGGTCATACGGCCAGATTCTACCAACATTTTAAAAAAATATTACTAAAATTATTGCAAAACTATTTGTTATAAATTTAAAATATAAAAATAACGAATTTTCATGAAGCGTAGATAAGTTTTGTGTTGTAAAATTTGGGTTATAGCTAAGTTTTAAAGATAATAAATAAAACGTTGGCTGACTTGAAACCTCCTTAGTCTGAAATTACTTGTTTGCAAATTTTAAAACTAAAGTTAGAACTCCCTTGGGTAGAAAAATTGTACGTAAATCCATAACTCCCTTAAGAACAATTTAGGCCTTTGACATTTAGTATACAGACATGGAATAACACCATTGACGAGCAAGTGCGATGAAAATACTGTTCCTAAACACTAAACACTAAAAATATTTTGAAAATAGAATTTTTTGATTGACGGATTCTGTTGTGGATTAGTGGGTTGGTGGGTATCAGAATGCACTTTGGTTAAATTCAGCAGCTACGCAAAACTAAATAAATTAAAAAAAAAAAAAATCGCGTGTTTTATTAAAAAAAAAAACAATTAAAACTCATTCATATTTGAATCCAATCTTACCGTTAATTTGGGTATGGTTAAATAATGGTTAAATAAACAAAAGATAAACCAAATTATTTTTAAATTTTGAATTTAAATTTAGCGGCGTTTAATAAAACGCGAAATTTAGATTTTTTTATTTATTTATTTAGTTTTGCATAGCTTAACCTCAACTTAGATAAGGTGGTAGTACTGGCTAAACTTATCCTCAACTTAGATAAGGTGGTAGTACTGGCTAAACGAGATTTGTTGGGTAGGTACTTAATGCTTTGTATGAAGATTTTTTTTCCTGAAAATTTTTTTTGATAACCTATTTATCATTTTTGAATGTCCATTAAACGGATATGTTGTAAGCTAGTAAGCTCAATAGTGGTCATGTAATTTTTTTCACTGTGATAAATCAAATCTTGACCAAAGTTTAGGAGAAGAGGCAAAATTTAAATTGAAATGAAAATAAATAAAACATTGTAATAGTTTTTTAAAAGGGTTTTTTTTCATCTGATAACAAAACTATTCAAGATTATTTTTTAATAAAAATAAATTCAAAAAATAATTAATTCGGAATATCACAATTCAAAATATTCGTGCGGGTGTTACATTTTTCAAAAAATCAGAAAAAGCAAAATTTCTCGAAAACGGTGCGACTTTTACTGAGGTCATTTTTTGATATTTAGTATATGACCTGCCCACCTATCTTCCATTTCTATTTGTCGTACTACTTACGGAACACTCTGTATATAGATACCTAGTTTAAGTTGGCAATTTCAATATTATTAGTATTATTACAAAATCCGTAGAAGGTCAAAAATATGTATCCGCTCAAAGTTGCAAAATATGTATGCAATGCACCAACCTTATTGCAGCGGTTATACATCGCAGTCACGCATCAGTGACAGATCCAAACGTGAGACAGACATACGCAATGACATTTATGGTACCGTTTTCGTGAATTGTCAAATATTTCATTCAAATTTGTTTCGTGTAACAAGAACATAAAGTTGCTTTTCGCAGATTTATATTTTGTATACTTATTTTGTAGCAGATACTGAATCTATATTTAGTGATATAAATATGACTACAATATTTTGCGTCTTTTGCAGAATACAAATTTATGCCATTTTGATCGTATACAAGTTTTTGAACTTGCCATATACATATTTATGGGCTCATTGACATTTGCATATTTTTGAGCATTTGAATGAGTATATATCTTTTTATCTTTATATGATTACTTATTTTCTTTCACATTACTTGCATATATATCTTTGCCCTTGACTGTACAAATAGCCTTTGGATAAAAATCGTAGTTATAAAATCAATTAAGTTTTAGGCCGAACTGTTTCAGGTGTGGGGTAGTGCGCGGTCGAGACATCTTATCATCTGATTGCCTGCATTGACCTATATTCAATGCGAGCGCTGCAGCTCCCGCGCCGACCGGTTTCGTCGCCGCTTATCACTAGGTATTTATTCTCATTGTGTGGCTCATTATCCGTTTTGTTTACTTCGTATTTTTTTTGTTTTTTTTTTACGTTATTTGTCGTTATTTGCATCTACAAAATGACTGAAATAAAGGATCTTGTTAGCCAAAGGGCTACGATTAGACGTCGTTTAACTGTATTTGAAAAATATCTTACTCCGCTATTGAATATGGAGTTAGCTAGAGTAGATAAAATTATGTCTAACGAATTACAGCTCAGACTAACAAAAATTCAAGACTTCATTGTTCAGTTATGATGAGCTACAGAATAAAATCGATCAATTAGATCTAAATATCGATGAGCAATTATCCGAAAGAGAGGAAACTGAGAGTAAATTTTATAATCTCATTGCTAAAGCGCAATATTTAAGAGATAAGTGGTCTGGCAATAAAAATCAAAAGGGCACATCTGAAGCTTCTTCATACAGTTCATGTGACAATACAGTTAAATTTCATTTACCTCCATTAAAAATAGCACCATTTAATGGAGACGCCAGTAAGTGGATTACTTTTAGAGATACCTATCTTTCTTTAATCCACGAAAATACACAAATTAACGATGTTTAAATTTCACTATTTAAAATCTTATCTTGAGAGCTCGGCAAGTGACGTCATCAGTTCAATCACAGTGTCATCTAACAATTATGATATCGCTTGGTCTACTCTTTGCAACCGATTTGATAATAAGCGCTTACTCATTAACGAGCATCTTAAATGCCTATTCTCAATTGAACCTTTGGTGCGTGAATCAGATAAGGGATTACGTAATTTAATTGATGTTTTGTCTAAAAACTTGTCCGCTTTGGACTCTCTAAAGGAACCTACTGACAAGTGGGATACCATTATAATATACATGGCATCAGCAAAGTTGGATCCCAGTACAGCTAGGAAATGGGAAGAATTTAGGAATTCTAGGGAGTCGCAATCTTCAATAACCCTTCAGAATTTTTATTCGTTTCTTGGGAACAGAGCTACTGTACTAGAAACATTACATGCAGGCAAAGATACTAGAAATGAAAAACGTCATCAATTTGTAAAATCAAAGTCTTTTGTAACTTCTCCTTCCACATCCGGTTCAGGTAGTAAATACCCGTGTTTAGCATGTAACCAAGATCATAAACTTTACACATGTATGAAATTTAAATCGTGGCCAATAGAGGATCGCAATGCAAAAGTATTACAATGGAAATTATGCAGTAACTGTTTCCGTAGTGGGCATCAGTCATACCAATGTAACATAGGTGGTTGCAGGATCTGTAAACGAAAACATAACACTTTATTACATAAACAATATTCACTACCACCTCCACCTACATCTCAAGAACACTCATCTCCACCTAATGCAAACGCACACCACTCACCTGCACCTACACCTGCATCACCTGCACATGCATCGATCCCATCTGAACAACCTTCTACGTCTGTCTCAATGTCTGCTGTTGCTTCGAACCAGGCTCTTCTGTCTACGGTACTGGTCGGAGTAACAAACAATGGCAAATCATTCATCTTGAGAGAGCTTCTTGATAGCGGAAGCCAAACATCTTTCATCAGCGAAGCAGCCCAGAAGAAAATCGGTGTCTGCAAACAAAATATACATAATCAATCAGTATCTGGTCTTAATGGCACATCTGTAACTATCACAGAACATTGCAATATTACAATAAATTCGTTACATACATCATTTAGCATACCGATCAAGTGCTATGTTATACCTACAATAACTGATAAACTTCCTTCTGTAAACATTGATGTACGTAAGTTAGGTATACCATGGCACATTCAATTAGCTGACCCCGAATTCTACAAAAGTAGTGAGGTAGATTTGTTATTAGGAGCTGACGTCTTTTGGGAGATATTAGGTACAAACAAATTAGAGTTAAATATAAATGTAAATAACTCCCGTCATGCTTCTAACATCGCTCGTGGTTCCCTACGTGAGACATCATTAGGTTGGATAATAGGGGGCCCATTGTGTGGTACCAATACTAACTCGACAAGAAACTTTCATTGTCATTTCTCCCAGGAAATAAAAGAACAATTAGCGAAATTTTGGGAACTCGAAGAAGTGCCAGCTATAAGCCCTAAATCTAACGAAAATGATTATTGTGAGAAATTATTTCAGAAAACTACATCGAGAAATGAGTCTGGTAGGTTCTGTGTCGAACTTCCTCTGCGCGAGTCCCCTGAGGCACTAGGCGAGTCTTTCAACATGGCTAAGAATCGACTCATACAAGTAGAAAAGTCATTAAATAATAAACCATCTGTTCGTCAGCAATACATCGATTTTATGAGAGAATACGAGTCATTGGGTCACATGAGCGAAGTACCTAAACCTGAGTTCGGTTGTTATTACCCCCACCACCACATAATTCGAGAGAATAGTGAAACAACCAAATTACGGGTAATTTTTGATGCATCTGCTAAAACTTCATCAGGCATATCTTTTAACGAAATTCAACACGTCGGTCCTGTTGTACAGGACGACCTATTTTCTATTCTTCTTAGATTTCGACAACATAAATATGTCGTGCAAGCTGACATTGAGAAAATGTATAGACAAATTTTAATTGAGCCCAAACAACGTTATTTGCAAATGATTTTATGGCGAGAACAAAGTACAGATCCAATTAAAATCTATCAATTAAATACTATAACCTACGGGACAGCCTCCGCGCCGTATTTGAGTACGCGCTGTCTCATTCAGTTGGGTATGGAGTGTACAGATAAATTTATATCTACGTGCATAAAAGAAGATTTTTATGTGGACGATTTTTTGTCTGGAGCTAGTAACGAGGAGGAACTTAAATACTTAATTAGTTCGGTAACTAGCATTCTTCATTCTGCTTGTTTACCTTTACATAAATTTCGCACAAACATTCCTTCAGTTCTAGAAAGTACTAACTTTCAACGCAGCAACAAAGAATATAATCTAAATTCTGAGTCAAGTGAACTAGGCATAAAATGGGACCCATCTGAAGACATACTTAAATTTCCCATAGCTATAACTGGTTTGACAACGCCAGTAACAAAGCGAACAATTTTATCAAAATCAGCTCAGTTATTCGACCCACTAGGTTTACTAAGTCTATGTACAATAACGCCAAAAATATTACTTCAGAAACTATGGTTATCTAAGTTGGAATGGGACGAACCCGTTTCGGCAGAGTTAGGCAGAATGTGGCATAATTTTGAAAAAGGTTTAACTGCCTTATCAAATATCCAAATTCCTCGATTTGTAAGTTGCAGCGAACCAGAACAAATTCAATTGCATTCGTTTAGTGACGCATCACAAGACGCATACTCAGCATGTATTTATTTGCGTTCTATCGACGCAAACGGTCAAGCCACCATAAAATTATTATGTGCAAAGAGTAAGGTAGCTCCCCTTAAACCAGTTACTATACCGCGCCTTGAATTAAGCGGAGCGTTACTCGCGGCAAAATTAAGTGCCAAGGTAAATAAAACTTTACGTCATGAAATAATTGACATATACTACTGGACTGATTCCACGGTAGTGTTGGGCTGGCTATCCACTCCACCACGCGAACTAAAGCCTTTCGTAGCTAATCGTGTAAACGAAATTCAAGAATTGACAAAGAATGGTCGCTGGCGACATGTACCTGGCCTGCAAAACCCAGCTGACCTGGCTACCAGAAGTATAGAACCAAAGCACGTGCAAAACGCATCACTATGGTGGAATGGACCGCCATTCTTAAAGAATCATTGCGATTCATGGCCTAAAATACCTAATTCTTCTCCATCAATGTTACCTGAAAAAAAAAGCTTACGCTAAAGACCTAAGTACTAAACCTACTTCATGCACTAAACCTACGTCTACATGCACTACACTACATACTACAACAAATACATATTCTAATATCATAATCACTGAAAACTATTCTAGCTTAAATAAACTACAAAGAATAACAGCCTACGTAATGCGTTTCATTCATAACTTGAAGCAAACATCTATGTATAAAAAAGGTGAAATAAATAAGAATCAATTCCTCAGTACAATTCGAACAGGGTGTCCGAGCGTTGATGAGCTAAACTCGTCCTTAAGTTACTTAGTATTACAACATCAATTAGCGTGTTTCCCAGTTGAGCGCGCAAGATTAATAAGTAAACAAACCTTACCTACAAAGTCGAACGTGTTTTCTTTAAATCCTTTTCTTGACGCGGACGGGATAATTCGTTGTGGAGGCCGTCTTTTGAACTCATCTGAAAATTTTACAAAAAAACATCCGATTATATTAGACAGTAAGCATCATTTAACAAAGTTAATTTTCATAGAAAACCATAAAAAGCTTCTGCATTGCGGCCCACAATTACTACTTTCCCATATAAGGAACGAATATTGGCCAGTTAGAGGTAGACTATTAGCTAGAGCAGTAGTAAACAATTGCAGACTTTGTAAAATAATTAAATCTAAAGCGAAAAACCCAATTATGGGCAACTTACCGTCATCAAGGGTTGTTCCTAACTCACCTTTCCAAGTGAGCGGGGTCGACTTTGCTGGCCCATTTCTCATAAGCGACCGCAAGGGTCGTGGGTGTAAAATTACGAAATCTTATTTGTGCCTCTTCGTCTGTTTCACCACTAAAGCGCTTCATTTGGAATTAGCAAGCGATTTAAGCACTGAAGTTTTTTTACTTTGTCTCAAACGGTTTATCGCGCGAAGAGGAAAGCCAGGCGAACTGTATTGTGACAATGGCACAAATTTTGTTGGTGCAAATAACGAACTTAATAAACTTTTAAAGACACACAATGAAAATATATCTTCGTGGGCAGCATGTGAAGGCATCAGATTTAGATTCTCGCCCGCTTACTCCCCACACTTTGGGGGGATTTGGGAATCGAATATTAAGTCAGCCAAACATCATTTGGTAAGAATATTGGGAGATAAACATCTTACATTTGAGGAGCTATCCGCTTTATTCACTCAAATAGAAGCACTCCTGAATTCCAGACCCTTAACTCCACTGTCCTCCGATCCTAATGACCTCAATCCCTTAACTACTGGGCACTTCTTGATCGGCAGGCCACTGACGGCAACCCCTACGCCTGCTTTACTTGACGTCAACATCAACAGATTAACAAGATACCAGCACATCGAAAAATTAAGACAGCATTTCTGGCAGCGCTGGCAGTCTGAATACCTGTCAGAGCTACAGCAGCGGAAAAAATGGAAGGTTGAGCAGCCTTCACTTCAACGCGACGCCATGGTAGTACTGAAGGAACCCAACGCGCCTCCCCTAAAATGGCGCATGGGCCGCATAGAGAATATCTACCCAGGACGAGACGGTGTCACCCGCGTCGTGGACGTCAGGACCACGAAGGGCATCGTGCGCCGTGCAGTGGGCAATGTCTGCCTGCTGCCTACTACCAGCATCAGCGACTTACTTCATCCTCAGAACCCGACGGCTTGCGAGGGGGGGGAACATGGTCCGGCACAACACTAGCGAACGGCGGAAGGCGGCGGCGAGCGAGTGACAGCACTAGCTGTCAAAAGGGACTTCGTTACCGGAACTCGAATCGAAAGGAGCAAATTTTTAGTCCACTATTTTGAACGTGTAATCTTCGTGATTAAAACAATTTTTATCATCTTAAACCATCATCTTCATTATTTCTTCATCATCTGAAAACCCCGGAGCGTTCATCCGTTCCAGTACCTATTAGCTATTTTGTATTGAAATTCACTAATACTATTTGCTTGTATTAAGTATAGTCACCGGCGTAGGAACGCTCTGTGCGCGCGGACGTGCGTGAGCGCAGCGAGGGCGTATGCGTTGCAGCGATGCTCGTTGCGCGGCGCCGTGGACGCCACACCGCGTAAGTACGGGACGGGCGTTGAACCCGCGTTCTCCGTAAACACCAGCCCGCCGCCGCTGTCGCCACGACACAGGGCTTTACCTGGCAAAATCACCATACAATAGTACAATATCTGAAAGGAGTCAGAAGTGTTTGCGATCGGTGTATGGCATTAAACCCATCGAATCGCATAAACCGCATTTCATATAGGACTTCCACACAATACGGCGGTGACCGCGCGGTGGCGGTGACCATAGTTATGGTCACCTGAACCTTGCGCTTACCGCACGAAATCGCATCGCAGCAATTCGCATCGTTATTCCTGCGATGCGGCGTCGTATCGCATCGCATCGCAGTATTGTGTGGGAGCCCATAATTAAAAATCTTAACTCTACCTTGCCTTAGCGTATGAGATATCGTCTTATGTGAAATGGAACATGAACCATTACACCAAATTTAATAGCTTGCGTCAGAAAGGGAAAAATAAGTGTATAAGTCATTTAAAACAGCTTTAGTTTCAAAAAAAATAAGCACTTAAATAAGCTCCAGAATAACTCCTTTCTAGGAATAGGTCGAATTACAACTCCCCTGTATAGGCCGGGATGATGATGATTCAGATACGTACCCCAAGTGATGTACAAGAACTATAAGACTAGTGTTACCTGTAGTGACGCCTGCGCAGATCTTGTCACTAGTGATGTACCGGAGGAATCCCTTGTCGGCATTGTACACACACTCCTCTATGCTCACGGCGGGTAGCTCCAGATAATTGAGTATCTGTGACGGATCCCCGTCCTCCTTCGTCAGCCCCCAGCCTAAAACCTGGAAAAGATCATCGAAGAAAGTAGCGACATCTCTTGTCCGGGTGAAGGAGTGTTGAAATCTCTCGATAAGGGTATAAGGGTAATGTAATGTGTACCGACTTAAGTAACTTGAGCTAAGTGTAGTACGGCACTCTAATGTCGACAACCGTTATAGTTTCATAGTATTCTGTGGATAATGTTGTTGATTGTACATAGAATAACACACTATTGTAACTTAGTTTGTAATACATTGTGTACAGTTGTTTTTTATCCCTAAAATAAATAAATAAATAAATAAATAAATAAATAACATAAATGGCGCTGTATCACGCAAGTGATGATCTAACAGATTGAGATATGGATGTATAGGAAAAATATGTGATCAAACGAACTTCGCAAGTGAAGTTCGATCATTATTATATGAGTCGCTTCATTCGAAGATATAATTAATTACCAGGTAGTACCTTAAACCTACAGGCAACTATTCGCACGCTTTAAAAGACATTTTCTGACTAATGACGTCAAAAACACTTCCGGTTTACCCTTCCCTAGCTTGACGCCATGATGACCACCTCATTTTTTCAGAGATTCAAGCATAACTTTCGTTTAGGGGTACTATAGGGTGGGTGGGAGATTATATCTTCGAATGAAGCGACTCATATAATAATGATCGAACTTCACTTGCGAAGTTCGTTTGATCACATATTATATTTCGTCGCTTCATTCTTCGATATAATTAATTACCAGGTAGACTTTCAGAGATGAAAGTTTTGCGTTTGATTTAGAACAAATAAACAACCAAATCTTGTAAATTTGTATTATTGAATCCATTTGAATCCATGTAAACAGAATTTTTTAATTAAATGTACTTAATGATTTAAATAAGTATACAAACAATTATTATTTAGATAAACGAATACATAATTATCTTATTCTTTATCATCTTATTATTTAAGTGACGGCAGGCATACAGATCTTGCAAATTGGCCCTCGTCAATCACGGCTCTGTTATAGAAGCGAGCAAAAGTGCTTGATGAGGCTGTCCAGCCAGCCGTCTTTCTGATCGTCTCGACGTCGACGCCGCGGGCGCGCGCGGCGGAGGTCGCGGCGTGGCGCGTGCTGTGCGCGCCAAACACTGACACTTCGACGCCGCTATCTGACAATACTTGTTTGATCCATCTGCTGATGGATTGCGCTGTGGCAGCTTTGTGGGGTTTCTTAAACGTTATCAATAGGTTTCCCATGCTACAGGCTCTTATATTTTTTGTTAAAAATATATAATCCTTCGGAGCCGTAGCAGGGCAAATTGTAATATTTTCACCAAAATAGGGCAAGAATAATACGGGTTGTTCCTGGTCTGGAGCTGAAGTTTTGATGATGTCCGGTATGGCAATCTTAATCCCGCTCTCCGATATCGCAATATTTTCAATTTTTATTAGTGAAAGGGTTTGTACCCTATGGGCTGTACATATAGCCAATAATACTGTCAATTTTTTGGTAATTTTCTCTAAAGACAATTTTGTATTGGGGAACCAATGAGAAACATGGCTTATTACCAATTGAGGATCCCAAGTATGCAAGTACTTAGGCCCGCTTGGCCTAAGTTTATACGCACCTTTGAGCAGGCGTTTAACGTTCTCATCTGAACCGATTCTATTTCCCAAAAGCAGTGATATTGCGGAGCGGTGGCTATTAAGACTGCCATACGCACAACCTTTGTTGAACTGTTCTGTTAAAAAGGACAATAGAGCCAATTTTGAAGGTTCAAAAGGATCTAAATTATTAGCATGACAAAACTGCCACCAGAGCTTAAGAGAAACGTTATATTGTTTCACGGTACTGTCAGATAGCGACGATAGCATCAACGTCATCGCCGCGACCGGGGTCTCTCGCCCGCTGAGGGCGCACCGCAGAGCCTCGCGGCACCCAGGGTAAGGTTCCGATGCAGGGGATGACGTTCCCTGGAACCAGATTGTAAAAGAGATTTATTAGGGTTCAAATAGAGGATTTCGGACTCTAATAATCTCTGTAAAAGTGGGAACCAAGGCTGAGAGGGCCAAATTGGGAAAACCAGTATACCGTCTGCCTTCTCGTCACATATTTTTCTTAGACACCTTAATATTAAAGAGAACGGTGGAAATGCGTAAAAGAAAACGGATTTCCAGTTTATTGTGAAGGCATCTACTGTAACTGCGTCTGGATCTTGTTTCCAGGAAACAAAATGATTGCATTTGGCATTAGTGCGAGATGCAAATAAGTCAATTTCGGGCTGTCCAAAACGTTGCGTTATCGACTGGAAAGCATTGTTTGACAGCTCCCATTCTGTATCTATATTTATAATTCTAGATTCAACATCAGCACAGTTTTCTTTTGTATTGACATATGAAGCAAATAACCAAATTTTTCGCTTCTCGCACCATTGCCAAATTTCCCTAGACAAATTGTTCAAATGTGGGAACTGGATGCCTCCCATTCTATTTACATAGCTAATTGCTGTAGGTAGTGTTATCGACACGTAGTAATATTGAGCAATTAGTTTCCTCGCGAGCAAATGATTTCAATCCTAAGAAAACTGCGAGTAATTCTAACTGATTAATGTGGTAGTCTTGTTCTGTAATTTTCCACTTGCCGTGCACACGGTTTTCGCGACAAACTGCACCCCATCCTGTCCTAGAGGCATCTGTGTAAATTTCAAGTTTATAACTAGACCGCCTCATAGGACAGGATGCGGTAAGAATGTTATCCGACCACCATTCTAGGTCATCTAATATTGTGTTTGGGA
The DNA here is from genome assembly GCA_947563465.1 of Archips xylosteana. Classification (NCBI taxonomy): domain Eukaryota; kingdom Metazoa; phylum Arthropoda; class Insecta; order Lepidoptera; family Tortricidae; genus Archips; species Archips xylosteana. The sequence continues at coordinate 9,217,177 of OX387370.1, forward strand.
GGATTACTTTTGCTTCATAGTTATTGTATTTTTGTAAAAATAAGAACTTTTGCCTCTCCAATATTTTGGTGTATAAATATCCGTACATTACGGCAGGGCAAGCAGAAACAAGGACACCGATGAGCTGGGCGAAGTCGCGAATTGAACACCGTGGTAGTGTTGAATATTTGTTAACCAAATGAGCAATGTTACTACGTTTCTCACTAGGTAATGATAATGTTAAGGTATTTGTGTCGAAGATAAAACCAAGGAATTGACAAGTTCGTTTCGGATTCAAACGGCTTTTTTCCAAATTTACCACAAAACCTAAACACTGCAGTAATTGCAAAGTCTCATTAACGTTATTAATACAATCGGAATAATTATCTCCGATGCATAATATATCGTCCAAATATATAACTGACTTAAAGCCACGAGATCGCAGATGAGTCATTACTTCCTTCATTATTTTAGTAAAGACCCTAGGTGCTACGGATAAGCCATAGGGTAAAGCTGTAAACTCATAAGTGGTAACCTTATCGGTATTATCGGGTTGAAATTGAAATCTTAGAAACTTTCTGTCCGAGTTATGGATAGGTATAAGAAGATATGCTTCTTTTAAATCTATTGTAGCTAAGTATCCCCCACGTGGTATGAGTTTAGTCGCTGTTCGGTAGTCTTCCATTTTAAAATGGGACTTTGCAATATACTTGTTCAGTGATTTTAAATTTAAGATAAAACGTTTGCTGCCGTTAGATTTAGGTGCCAAAAATATTTTAGAAATATATTGGCCCTCTAACGGCGCGCACTCGGTTATAGCTCCTAATTCTAATAAACCATCTATTGCATTCCCCATGTCACGCTTTTCGCTACGTGAAAAAGTGTTTTGAGGCACAACAGACTGAGAAACATCGTTACAGAAGGGAATGGAATAACCGTTTTTAATCCAATCAAGTACTACTGTATTATTTGTTACATTAAGCCAACAATTAAAGTAGTTTCTAATTCGTCCTGCGTGTACCTGCTTTACTGACGTGTCGGTGCACGCGGCTTGTCCGGGAGTGAGGTCTTCGCCTGCGGCGCCGCGTAGGGGCGTCGTGCTGCGGCGGCCGGGTTCCTGGCACCCCCTCGCCCCCCCCTGTTCGATGGGTAGCGTGGAGGAGGAGGTGCTATCCAGTTTCCCTGGTAGCCGGAACGATTACCCGTCGGTTGAGAAGGCGTGGTCGGCTTTTGGGGTTTAACGGCTTTTTTAATTTGAAGGCCTTGCTTTTCGATAGCCTTCGCGGCCTTTATCTTGTCTGATAATTTATTTCCAAATAAGGTTTCGTCTCTTTTCGCATCCTGAACTACGTGCGAGAATGATTTGTCTAAGCTGGAAGTCAGCAGCTTCATTCGGTTTTCCGTATTGCTGAAATGTAAGTCTGCTAAAATACGGCACCCGTTACTGAGGTGTTTTATAGCCGGTAATTTATCCTCGCCTTTAAGCAGCGAATCCATGCCTCTGTTGATGGCTGCTACCCCAATGCCGAGCTGTTGCTGCCAAACTGCCAGTTTCTTGTCCCTATTTCTTGCCATTTCCGTGATGGCTGCCGAAATTTCGGCATTCAACTTAGGTGCTTGAAGCAACCTACAATTGTCTGGGACTAAATATTGTGTAATGAGTTGGTCTTTCGTATCTTTAGGCATGCCCTTTTCTAGTAAGGGAAGCCATAACTGCGCTAAATTATCATGAATTTTTGCGCCGAATTCAGGACTATCTGAGATAAATTCCCCCAAAGCCACTAATACCTCCGGGTCCAAGTCCGGCACGGCGGGCGCGGGCGCGGGCGGCGGCGGCAGCGCGGCGGGCGTGTCCGGCGGCGCGGCTTCGGCGTCTTCGACATTGTCCTCTGCGGCCGATCCGGACTCCGGCGGAGCCGGGTCAGAGCTTTGGACCGCGACATTAGAATCGCTTCCGTAATCTTCGTTATCTAAAATACAAATGCGTATTTTAATTTGTGAAGAAATAAAAATTTATAAGGTGAGGGTAGAAAAATAATTTATATTTTACTCGGGGAGTTCGATATATCTGTCTGCGAGTCAAGTATTACAGATTAACGTATATCTATTGTAGACAATACGTACGTTCTGTAAACGTTTTATTACAATTATCCTTAACCTCGGAATAGAGTCCCTCACGCAGTCTTTCAACATTAAAATTGAATGAGGGTGAATGACATGTTTGTGCCGGCAGACATGGCGTTTACAGATAAACGTATATCTATTGTAGATTATACGTACGCTCTGCAATACGCTTGACGTCGTAGGAGACCCACAGTGAACCCCGATGTAAAAAGAAACAGTTTAGCCGTTGCAAGGAAATAAAATTTTATAAAATGAGGGTAGATGTATTTCTACCCGAGAGGTTTATTATATCCGTTAAACAGATATGAATTTTACAGATTAACGTATATCTATCGCAGATTATACGTACGTTCTGTAAAATTATTGTCATCGTTGGAGACCCGCAGTCAACCCCGATGCAAAAACCTCTATCCGATAAAAACGGCTTTAACATTAGCGGTAATAATATTCGTAATTTTACGCTTACCTTTTTCACTGTCTTCGCTAGATGATTCTATTGGAGACACTATTCGACGACGGGAACTTAATTTTTGTAATTTTCGTATTTTATTTTCGTACCGGTCGATTAAATCTTGATATTTGCGCTTCGGCATTGCGGACCGGTGGCGCGTGCGTTCGTCGCCTCGCACGAAAAAGGAATGGGGTGGTCATCATGGCGTCAAGCTAGGGAAGGGTAAACCGGAAGTGTTTTTGACGTCATTAGTCAGAAAATGTCTTTTAAAGCGTGCGAATAGTTGCCTGTAGGTTTAAGGTACTACCTGGTAATTAATTATATCGAAGAATGAAGCGACGAAATATAATCCGTGTCTAAACTCCTGACCTGACCAGTGGTGGTGTAGGGGAATGGCACACGGCACGGAATGCTGAGGATCTGGGTTCGATTCCCAGCGCTGGTCTTTTTTCTGGGTTTTTTTCTGTGCATCCATATTTCAGTTTGTATTTTAGTATGAAATACATCGAAGAATCTGCAAGTAGGTTTTATGAAACATCCAGCTGCATCCGCTATCGTGCTTTAGACATTGTAATTGATCGTTTCGTTACTTTGTCCATAATCAATGAATTACCAACTAATTCAAATTTATTTGTTGTCAGACAATATGATTGGTCTAGGTTTGTTAGAAACATGATTATTGAATACGTTAGTACACAAAAAAAACACAGACACAATTACACAAACAATCAAATACCTATGTGTTGTTTTATGCCTAGGGTTGCCAACTTTTTTTACGAGAAATAAATTATATTTAGGTCTGAGAAGGAAAAAAAAGCGGTATTTTAGAAAAATTAACAGTGTTTTATTTTTTTTAATGTTTTAAGGACATGTTTTACTGCTTCTCACACAGCTTATCAATTTAGTGTTATTTTTAAATCCCTCATAGGTCTCCCCACAGTTAAAATAAATGAGGCAACTTAGTGTGTGCTTAGTTTTTGGCATTTTGATGCTGAAAACAGTATTTTGTATACTACTTTATTTTTGTTCAACAGTAAAAAGTATAATGTAGTGAAAAACAGTATAATACCAAGGAAGATATAGACTGGACTGGCAGTCGCCATAGTACGGATCGGCCGCGGTTTCTGTAGTTCGATTATTAAATCTAGATGGCGCTGAAATATAGGCAGAGGCTTTGAAGGCAAAACAATAAGACTACAGATATTTCATATTACTACAAATGTATTATTATGCAATATTATTGAAAAATAATACATTTGTAGTAATATGAAACATCTGTAGTCTAGTCTTATTGTTTTGCCTTCAAAGCCTCTGGCTATATTTCAGCGCCATCTAGATTTATTAATCGAACTACAAAAACCGCGGCCGATCCGTACTATGGCGACTGCCAATCCAGTCTATATCATCCTTGATAATACTGTTTTTAACAGTATACAGGGTTATTTGTAATTCACTAGCATCCTTTTAACCCTAAACTCCAACCACTTAAACAAATGTTTTTTGTTTTACGGCTTTTGTCATAACTTAATATTTTTGGTGTAATAACGTTTTGAGAATTTGAGATTTCCTCTTATTTTTACGATACTCTGTGTATTTGTATGGGAAAAAAAGTGCTTCATTTTAAAAAGTCGTAAAACAAAAAACATTTGTTTGAGTGATAGGAATTCAGGGTTAAGAGGATGTTAGTGAATTAAAAATAACCCTGTAGTTGGTAACCCTAGTGGGGCCTGATTATGTTATTTTGATTGTTGTCCCGTGATATTTATTTTTATTTTATTTATTTCTTGCACGACGTATGGATGTATAACTCTTTATTGTACATAAAAAAATGAAGAAGAAGAAGAAAGTCGTATTAGGTAGGTGTTAAGTCGAAAGGAAATACTAACAGTTCCTACGTTTCCTTCTCGAAGTTGTTGGTTGTCAAAGTCTTCGTTGAAGTCGACGCAGGCCGGACGCACTGCATGACTGACTCTGAACTCCTGAGCCAGCAGCAGCACGGCAATATCCTCCTGGTAGCTGGTTGCTGCGTCATGGTAGCGGACTGGGATGTGGATCGCTGCCACCTGTAACAGGGAAATGATTGGCCATGGATGATTTTTGCAAGCTTGCCCTTGCTTTTTGGGTCAAATGTTGGACTTGGAAGTCAATTTTAACCCATTTCCAGTGGTCAGAATGACTGGAAATTTTGTATGCAAGTACAGACAACATAAAGTACCAACAGTCAGCAAAAAATGATTGCATTAAATTTTTTTTGACAAAAACGTAGGTAATAGAAGTTTCACAATTGCTCGTTTCACCCTTTCTATATGGTTGTTATGGGGAGTGTAGTGATGGTATCAAAGGGTCAGAATTAAATTAATGATGGAAAAAATGGATAGGTGCTAAACAGGGATGATTAGAGTGCTTTGATCTCTCAAACCAAACGTCATTATTTTTCTTCAATTATTGCCATAACGGAAGGATAAACCGAAACATTGTTAAAACTAGACATGGCAACGGTATTATCTTTCTTTTTGATGAAACGTTAACTCTGAATCGTCTCTTTAACCGATCTCAAAAAAAATGAGGACGTTCTTAAAGCGTCGAAATCTTTTTTTTGAGAGACAGTCACCGCCAATTTGGTTTCTTTTCACAATAGTTCGATTTACCCTTTCCACTTGGTTGGTTTAGGGAGTGTAACCAAACCATGACAAAGATGTCTATGTCTACAAAACCTTATGGTGGGCGTTACCTTTTAATTCTCTTTAAGTTCTTTAACCATAGAATCCTGATAATTTTACGCATATAAATGCGAAAGTTTGTTTATTATGTGTATTGTATGTTTGTTGCTTTTTCAAGCTAAAATGGCTAGACGGATTTAGGTGAAGTTACTTACTATCCCGATATTACCACAAACAAATGTACAAGATTGTGGTCAAACGCAAGCCTAATATTGTACAAAAAAATACACACAGAAAATAATTAAGCATAGGGACAATTTGTCGCGAATTGTCCCAAATGAGTGTATTTGTTTTTGGGACGTTTGGCCCAGGGTTGAATCCACAGAAATATATCGAGGTTGAATCGACTTGGAGGGTGGGCTGTTTAGGTTTACATGACGAAGCTTGTAGCGGATTTTATATTTTTGTGTAGCTGGCGAAGCCTGTTGCGGATTCCAATCGGTTGTCATGACGAAGCTTGTTGCGGATAACAATATGTTTGCCTGACGAAGCCTGCCCTGCGGATCTAATTTTCTGGTATCCTTTATTATTACTAATATTTCAATAAATGTTAGTGAGTGTATAACTTACATCAGACGTCTGGGTATAGTAGTCCCGGAGATTATCCCAGGGTCGGTACCGCTTGCCAGCTCCTATCGCAAAGTCTGCCGCCGCCGGTACTAAGCGTTCCACGTCGCTCCAGAAGCAATGCGCCGCTGCAAAAATTGGGCATTAAGGGGCTGTTTCACCATCCATTGATTAATTTTAACTGACGGATAAATGTGATGCCGTCTCCGTCTATTCGAACAAAACAAACAGAGATGGCATCATATTTATCCGTCAAATAAATTTGATCAATGGATTGTGAAACAGGGGGTAATATACTTAAGTATGTTTATCCGTACCCATAACACAAGCTTTGCTTTTGAAACTAGGTCAATTGGTACGACAATCTAATATAATTATAAAACGAAAAGGCCTCTGTCTTAAAATATTGTCTTTGTGGTGTAGGCAAGGAACAAGGACGGATTTCTCAAAATTCCCACGGATTGGGAACAATCGGGATTTATATGTTCGATTCAGAGTGACTCCATTTTCGTAATATGATGATAATTTTCTTTTATTTCACTCATTGATACGATTGATTATTTTTGTAGCTCTCCAAAAAGGTGATCACTGTTGTAGATACAACGGTCTACTCTTACCCTAGAAAAATAAGTAAGTAGTAAGCATAAGTACCAAAAGCTGCGTATCGAATTCACGCGCCCCTCGGGGTCAACTGAGCCCAAAAAGCACTGAGCCTTGCTCAGTTGACCACTTTGATTTGTTTGCGGGCAACTCGACCCACTTAATCGGGCAATAGAGTCCGAGGGCTCGGTCCACCGCTGTATACAGTGGGTGTCTTAGCCCACGGGCTGAGTTGATCTTAAGGTGGTAGACAGTAGTGGATTGAGCCCGCGGGCTGGGTTGTCCGATCAGTGGAACGCAAAGATGACATTCTACCAAGTTTTAAGTGGTAGATTTTTCGACGTTCATAGGAGCATCAATGTTGATGCCTAAATTGAATAGAAAAGATTTTTGAAATACGATTACTTGTAAAGTATAAATCTTCCGATGTGAATTTTTCGCTTCGAGCCATTACATTAAATTTGAACCTTAATACTATGACGATACCGTTTGTTTTGAAAGATAAGGGCTCGAAGCGAAAAATTCACCTGGGAAGATTTATACTATACATAGATAGATTGCTCGATAGAAATAAAATCCAAATTACTTAGTCGCTGTAAAATAAAAGTACAGCGTAAATACTGCACGGCAGCTCTTGACTTCTCGAATGTTAATAAAACAAGATGTTTTCTAAGGCCTAGTGATGCTACATTTTTAATATTTGTATTTGTAAATACGATGAAAATACCTAAATACACGCGCGGTCTGACCAACCTATCTTGAGCCGTCGTGCTTCCCTCCCTCTTGTCCGTATAGTTATTTGTGTTAGTTCTCCCTCGGCCATCGGACGGGGAACTTGTGTCGCTTGCGCTTACACACGGCTTTGATTCTAGCCGCTCTCACGCACACATACACGAGTGCATAGAATACATAAAATCGATAGTACAAGAAGCTCGATGCGGCTTTAAGATAAATTTTTACCTGAAATGACAGCTGTCGTGGTGACTAGAGTGCCCCCACAAATCTGCATGTACGGTGTGAATCGCTTGCTGTATACACCGACATGCCACAACATGGAATGACCATTTGGTGCTAGCTTGTGACCACCTATGGATGCTGGACGGCCTGAGGATGCGTGTGAGTGGTAGACATCGATCGGTGTAACAGGCTCCACTCCAATTCCTGGATAATTATACGAGTATCCATGTGGTTCGTATATACCTTGTTGTGTAGAATCTATAATAAGGGAAATGTATGTATCGACAGTGGAAAGGTAAAATCGCTAAAGCGCCATATACGATATACTTATAATAATAATAATAATAATCATTTATTTCAGATCACAACGAATCCATAATTTTGTTAGTATACATTTACATTCTATAAACTATGTTAGTAATGAATTTAAATAATGCTAAAAATTTAATCAATTAAATGCAATTTATAATTAATAAGTCAAATCTAAAATGTTAATAAATTTCATATTTTGCATGTTCATTAAGGTGAATCATGCAGCAGTGGTTCACATAAGTGCAGTCAAACCTGCCCGCTATCATCTTAAGGATGCCGTTGGGGCTGGCCCGTAGCCTGCGCACCAGGGAAGCGCACCGCTTGCGCATGGTGGCGTAGAAGCAATCTACACGCGCGTCCGCGAACATCCCCGAAGCGCTGCAAAACCGAGGCAGCCCCAGCAGCACCCTAAAAGCGTTATTAAATTGCACTCTCAGAGCATTGTACTGTTTCTGTGTGAAGTCAACCCACAGGCTGCTTGTATAAAAGGACGTACAGTAAGCTCTGAAAAGAGTGACCTTGACTTCAGCGGAGCAATGCATAAACCTGCGGGCGATCATGTTAGCTCGTACAGACAATGCTCTGCGTTCACGTTCTATGTCTGTATCGTCCCTAAGGTCAGATGTCACTATATGCCCCAGATATTTAAATTGAGATACCATCTTTAGTGGTATCCCATACAGTGTAATAGGAGGTACCTCAGAAATACACTTGTTTCTGACCTAAACACCATACATTGGCTTTTTCCGACATTATAGACCAATCCGTGCCCGGCCGCATACTTTTCACAAATTTTTAGTAGTATCTCAATACCACACGGAGAGGCGCTCAGCAGCACCATGTCGTCGGCGTAGCTAATGTTGTTAACGCACGTTCCGTCGATATGGCACCCGACACGAGTGCTGCTGAGCTCCTCAATCAGTGCGTTGACAGGTTGAAAAGCTTTGGTGAAGTCAACCCCCCCTGCCTCACCCCGCACTCCAACCCGTACGCATCAGAAACTGCTCCAGCCCATCTCACAGCATTCATTTGGTTCTGGTACCAGAATTTAAAAATATTGTTCAAGTCTGGTGGCATGTCAATGGCGCTTTAGCGATTTTATCTTTCCACTGTCGATATGTAACTCTTTATCTACGTCTATACTTCTACGCTAATATTATACAGAAGAAAGCTTTGTATGTTTGTAACGAATAGCCGTGGTAGCCTCAGCCCCGGATCTACGATATTTTTGAACCGGGGCAAAAACTTAATAGTGGCGCCCCCTCCCTTCACTTGTTCGATATTTCGAATTCTTGCCTCAAGGATTTGGCGCCTCCATTAAACTGCCGCCCGGAGCATGTGCCTTATACCTTAAAAGGATCTCTTCCAGTTAACCTTCGAACAATTGACATGACATCAGAAACAGGAATAACATGGCATAGGTATTAAATTAGGTACATAAAGTTCAAAAAGAATAATGGTCAAAATACATTACGGTTATTTGATATACTTAACACGTTGGCTACACGACATACTTCACTAGTGTTACTCCCACGCCCACGCCCCATACAAATTTAATGGTCCCATCGGTGATGCTCAAAGCAACGCGCTATTACTGGGGTGGGATAAGCATCACTGGTGAGGTGACACGATAATGTAATACAAAACTGTGTGTTTTTATTCTATTCGTGGAACGAACCATTCGGTGCTAGCTTGTGACCACCTATGGATGCTGGAGCGCCAAAGAATGCGTGTGACTCGTAGTCATCGATCGGTGGAACAGGCTCCGCTCCAATTGACCCCGCTGCTGAAAACCCTTGTTGTGTAGAATCTATAATAAGGGAAATGTATGTATCGACAGTGGAAAGGTAAAATCGCTAAAGCGCCAGCATATATCATAAATGGCGTTTAGGCGATTTGACGTTTACAAAACAAGGTTAAAATCGCTAAAGCGCCATATACGATATACTTACCTATGGCGCTTTAGCGATTTTATCTTTCCTCTGTCGATATGTAAACTGTTTTAAACTTTCGTGATTTTCACTCATAATTAAATTACTATACTAAACTACTACAACTAATATACCTACTACACTACACCACTATTACTATTACTATAGTTAACTCGTGACCACAGCTTCTGCAATATTTATTATTTCTTGTAACATAGGTATAAGTAGTTTAACACATTAATCATAAGTATGAGTCTGTAAAGTTACTCGAAATAAATGATTTATTATTATATTATTATTATTATTAATGTGGCCGAAACGTCGAGGTATAGTTATTTGTTATACAAGGGGGGAAAGTTGTATTTTACCAGCGAGTGTTCATTTGAAACAAGAGCTATCGAAAGGATTCTATGATTGACCACGAGCGAAGCGAGTGGTTCAAAAATAGAATCCTTTCGATAGTGAGTGTTTCAACACACGAGACGTAAAATAACTTTTCACCCGTGTATAACACAAAACTTTTCACCTCACTACAGCGAGGAAAATAATTAGAAAAACATGTGAATATTTAATTGAAAAGTTTTGACTAAGTTTTTTTTTTATTATTTCGGATGCGTTTTGTTCGCACATCGACTTACTTGGACTGTCATAACATTTTATCCGTTTTTACAACAAGAATGAAGGTTAATGTTTAATGCTGATATTTATGAATTAAAATAAAGTTGTAAGACTGTATTTAGTGTTTTTTACTCGATGCAATTCATTAATTGTGATTTTAAAAATTCAGCACTTTTAACGTTTTACGTTTTGTTAGCTGTCAAATATCACTTAAGCTGCCCTCAAATGTCAAAACTCTTTCTTCACATGTGGATAAAAAGCGATTTTCTCAATAGATGTCAAACAAACAAAAAGGGCTTTCCGAGCTAGTGAGGTGAAAAATATTAATTGCGTGATAAGTCCCGTTTAGTATAGTAATATGATATTATTATGTAAACTCTTTATATACGTCTACACTTCTACACTAATATTACAAAGAGGAAAGCTTTGTATGTTTTTACGAATAGCCGTGGTGGCCTAGTCCTATGGCCTCTCATGCAGGTGGTCGTGGGTTCAAATCCCGGCTCGCACCTCTGAGTTTTTCGGAATTTATGTGCGAAATTACATTTGAAATTTACCATGAGCTTTACGGTGAAAGAAAACGTCGTGAGGAAACCGGCATACATCTGCGAAGAAATTCAATGGTGTGTGTGAAGTACCCAAACCGCACTGGGCCCGCGTGGGAACTACGGCCCAAGCCCTCTCATTCTGAGAGGAGACCTGTGCCCTAAAGTGGGACTTATATAGGCGGGACTGGGATGATGATTATCCCTGAGTAACACAGGTTATTTTTAACATAAAATCAACAGATAACAAGAGAGATAATAATGTACAAAGGCGAACTTATACCTACAACATATTTTGTAATACCAGTCTAAAGCAGAATAAATAATTTCATTTCATTTCATTTAAAAGGATTTCTTCCAGTTAACGTTTGACTGATTGACATGACATCAGAAACAAGAGTAACATGGCGTTTTATAGTACATTGCGTATTAAGGGCGGTAAGTAAGGAATTACGATCGAGGCTCTATGAGGGCTTTCTGAGTCGAGGTTTGTAATTCCCGTACCGCCCGTGAAACATATTTTTTTCATCACATTTGCGAGTAAATAAATAAAATTACATGAACTTGTTTTCTTTTCGTTTCTCCATTTTATAAATTGGTCGTATGCAGCCTTTATGCAGCTATATACGAGTATAGTAGAAATCTTCCCAGGTGAATTTTTCGCTTCGAGCCCTTAAAAACTTAACAAAGGCCATTGTCTCTATTATCGCAAAGCCGCTAGCTACCGAGTTAGCACGTGCCACTACAACATTCATATTGAAAAACAAACGGTATCGTCATAGTATTAAGGTTCAAATTTAATGTCACTGATATTCTGGATATTACGTTTTGGAAGTGTAGGACGATAGACCGCCCCGGGGCAATACGGCACTCATATTATTTTGATACTTGGTGTTAAAAATGAAACGTGATTAATTTACAAAGATGCAGCTGCAAGCATTGTCATTTCTTCTTATCTTTAAAATAACGATACTGTGAAATTAGCACCTCTGATGTGGACCACTTACACGGAAAATTTTTGATTATTCCTATGTTAAACTTTTTAATCTTAAATTTACATTGTTGCCTTAGATTTTGTTATATAACAAATATACAACGCTTTATCATAAATAACCGTGTTTCATTTTTAACACCAAGTATCAAAATAATATGAGTGCCGTATTGCCCCGGGGTGGTCTATCGTCCTACACTACCAAAACGTAATATCTAGAATATCAGTGACATTAAATTTGGACCTTAATACTATGATGATACCGTTTGTTTTTCAATATGAATGTTGTAGTGGCACGTGCTAACTCGGTAGCTAGCGGCTTTGCGATAATAGAGACAATGGCCTTTGTTAAGTTTTTAAGGGCTCGAAGCGAAAAATTCACCTGGGAAGATTTCTACTATATACTTACCGCTCCTTAGATTTCTCCGGTAATAGATTTTCATTACTTAATAGTTTTTCATCTATAAAAATCGCACTCTTCGGACGACGACGACATTTTCTATAACTTTTACTCGTCTTCAAATACAAAATGTAAATAATTATGAATTATAGCTTTAATACACAAGTCAGCAGAACTATTATTACGAAATACGTGAACCTTTTTTCTATGCGGATGGCGGGCTTTTTGGCCACACCACAGATTATAGAAATGTTTCGTTCAGAAACGTCTAGGGCAAATACGTGTAGTACCTACAGCCATGACAGAGTGTAAAAAAAAAATATCGACGTTTTGAAAAAACTATTAAGATCGATTAGTTGAGTAATAGGTAACATGTAGCGAAATTGCAATGAAATTCCTGTTTAGATAACATTTTAAGACAATTTTTTAATTGCGAGCATGTATCCTTGCTTGAACTCGAAACCTGTATGACCTGTGTGCAGTGCTATAAATTAAAAAAAAACTATTTACCGACCTTGGGTTTCATTCATGACAGGAAAAAAGTAGCGTTGTGTAACTCTTGCTTTTTAAATGAGGATGAGGGAGTAACTCGTTTTGCTTCACGAGGTACTCGCGAGGTACCCCTCATTTGAGGTGAGGTGAGGTGTGAGGAATTATAACGATCGCAATTCGCAATGAGTTGAATGAGTAAGTGAGCAGCGAGGCGCGCGCATCGTTGCCGCTTCGTGTAGTGAGTTATCTGTGCTCGCACCTCGCGCCTCGTACTCTGTGCTCGCGCCTCGTGATAGAAAATGAGGAGCTAAATGAGGTAGTTCAAAGTTGCAATTCGAGTACTCCCTCATTTTGTCGCGGTGAGGAACTCAAACGAGGTACCTCACGAGTGAGGGACTCGTCACTAGAAAAAAGCTCGATGGTTTTATATGCCAAGTTAACCTGTATGTTTTGATACTGTTTACGTGCAAGTGTGATGAAAAATTACATAAAGTTTAAAAAGAATTATGGCCAAAATACATAATAGTCATTTGACATACATATTTAATGAGTGATTGTTTTAATTTGTCACTGTACTTCATTGAAAATTTTTATTATACCTACCGTACCTACCTAACAAATGATCATTATGTATTTGGTTATCCTTTTTTAAACTTTGGATATTTTAACACGTTCCCATTAACATTAACATGCATTGAAAAGTAAAGAAACCGACATACCATTCTTTTGGGTGGTTATAGTAGGGTGAATTTCTTTAATTTCCCCATTATTGTCGTTTTGGGCGGTCCGCGCGCATCCAAGGTATACAAACAAACCTGAAACATACTTGTTTAGTCATTTTTAATACAAGATTTTCCTTCTTGCTGGATTTTTTATAACTGTTCCTGTGCATTGTCATCCTTACAATACGAGTATGTATGTATATACCTATATCTCCAGGCCGATTTTTTTTCTTTCCTCTTCTGGCGACTGCTAAACTGTTGGACGAGGGCTGCGGTTGTTTGCCCTTTCATGTGCCCTTAAATGGCTACAGCAGCCAATTTCATTGCTAAACGTACGCGAACAGTGGCAGCACGTGAGGACACCATCCAGGGGCGTAGCTAGCGCCGTATCAGCCAGCCGTATCAATGATACGGGGCCCCCGGGCTACAGAGGCCCTAACGTGTGTAAGCAAAATGTTATCCACAATGACACTTAATCTCGTGCTTCGCGGGAAAGCCCCCCCCCCCCAACTAATTTTGATACAAGGGGTCCAAGGCACGCTACGCCCTGACACCATCGTAGTGATAAAAGATGGCTGCGAGTGGTTTAGCCTTCAGGACGTCACGCTTCGTGTCCGATCGGACCGCATTTGCAACTCGTATTCAGTCACTTTGTCAAATGGTGTATACTGTATACTAGCGTTAAACTAGTATCCCAAATCGTCATACTTAATTACCCAAAGGATAAAAACGGGACCCTATTACTGAGACTTCGCTGTCCGTCCGTCCGTCCGTGCGTCTGTCTCCAGGCTGTCTCTCATGAACCGTGATAGCTAGACAGTTGAAATTTTCACAGATGATGCATTTCGGTTGCCGCTATAACAACGAATACTAAAAAACAGAATAAAAAAATATTTAAGGGCGCTCCCATACAACAAACGTGATTTTTTTGCTCGTTTTTGCTCGATATTGATAACGGCAACAGGTAGACGCTTGAAACATTCACAGGAAATTTAGTTATATATTTACTTTAAAAATAAATAGTTGAATTAAAATAAAACAAATATTTAAGGGGTCCCATACAACAAACGTGCTTTATTTGCCGTTTTTATAGAACCCTTCGTGCGCGAGTCTGGCTCGCACTCGGTCGGTTTTTTGTAAAAATATTGAATTGTCTTGTGTTGTTTTAAATAAATGCATGTACTTATTTTCTTTTTTCTAGATAGTTTATAACGTGGATAAACACATAGGACACTTTTTATCCCGTAAAATATGACTATTACTATAGGACTTACCTAGTAAGATCACGTCGCGAGAATACATAGGTAATATTATGTTTGGACTGAGTTTTCCTCTTATTTTGCAAATCGCGACCGGTTTTAGGAGGCTGCGCACGCGTCGACGAGCACTGGCCTTGTGAACCAAGCTTATGACCCAAGTTTATATATATACCCATGAGGAAATAGCATACCCACTCGTATAGTTGACCAAGTGCTTATTAATAGCATTTTTAGCGTTCCTTAACTAATGGGTGCCAACTGCCAACGGGACCCTATTACTGAGACTGTGCTGTCTGTCCGTCCGTCCGTCTGTCACAAGGGCTACCTGTTAAACCGTACCTAATAGTTAAACACTTGAATTATTCACCGATTATGTATTACTGCAGCCGCTATAACCTTGCTATAACAACAAAACGACACTAAAAATAAAAAAGACAAAATTAAAGGATAAAAATGTTAACTGGAAGAGATCCCTTTAAGGGATAACTTCGCCTTTGTACATCTGTTTCTCTTGTTAACTGTTAATTTTCATGTTTTTATGTAGGGTGTTTTACATACATACAAAGGAGGTCGTAATACAAGAAACGTTTTTGTCAGCGTATTTAACCCCGGCCACGGTTGCTAGGCAACGCGACAGCCGGCAGGCTGGCGAGCGACCCTATGCCAGCGTGCAGTTGTATCGACTGCAAAGGAACTGCAATAAAAACGTACCATATTGGATCGCATAAAATTTTTACGCATATTCATCATTTCGCATAACTCTTATTTTCTCAGAAACCATTTATTATTCAGACTTGTTATAAAATAAACCTAACCTAACCTATCGAGTCCTACAAGATAACCATTTCAAAATTCCTGAATAATGAATGGTTTCTGAGAAAATAGAGTTATGCAAAATGATGAATTATGCCAAACGATAAATATGCGTAAAAATTTAATGCGATTGAAGGGGATCCGAAAAACGTATGGGCAGTCGGCAGCTGCAGTTTCGTTGTAGTTAAAATGCAGTCCGTCTGTATCGTATCGACCCTAAATCGAATAAAAATATTTTAAATAACTTTGCATTCTGGGTTTGCAGAATCCAGCATCTGACGCTGGATCTAACAGTTGGGTAGGCCCATTTGTTCCATAGAACTGATATATTTGGTACTATTTTGAACTCTATTACTTCACGATTTCACAATTCTATAGAACAAATGGGACCTACCCTAACAGTTGGATCCTCACCCTCAGTAAGTTAAAACAGACACGATTTTTTCGACTTACAGACAGATGGACATAACAAAGCTATAGTGGTACTTTGTAAGATTACCGGAAAAGGTTGAGTAGGGTAAACGTCCTTGTGTTCGTCACTGGCCCAATACATGGCACGTTCAATCTTGTGTCATAGTAAGAGAGGTGACAGATGGGTGTCATCTACTGGGCGTTAAGGCGTCGAGCATTGGTACGTTTACCTTAGTATGGGTGACTTACAAAACAGGATTAAAAAGATCTTTTTTGTAAAATAGTTTTTATTCAGATTCTGAAAAAGATTATTGCTACGGATACATGCTTACAGACTAGTTAGTATTAGGCCGTGGGCTGGACGCCAGCGGCCAGCGGGGCGGGGAGCGGAGCGGCGAGCGTTTACTCTATTCATTGCGACCCGACACGCTCGCCGCACATTGGTTAACTCTTGTCAATCCCCTCTTTTCCCACTGGGCACTATGGGAACGTGCCTAGGACCCCTAGTGGCTATAAAAAAAAAACAGTTTAATACATGTTTAACGACTACTTTAGCCTAGTTGGTAGTGACCCTGCCTACGAAGCAAGAGGTCCTGGGTTCAAATCCCGGTAAGGGCATTTATTTGTGTGATGAGCACGAATATTTGTTCCTGAGTTATGGATGTTTTCTATGTATTTAAGTATTTATTTATCTATATAAGTATGTCTATCGTCGTCTAGTACCCATAGTACAAGCTTTGCTTAGTTTGGGACTAGGTCGATTTGTGTGAGATTGTCCCCTAATATTATATATTATGTAGATTTTGGTTTTATCTACTCCATTTGTTGGTCATTTCATAGCCTCTGGGGCCCCTTATCCTAAAAGCTCCAAACGCACAGACAGCGGAGGCGTGGCGGTGACTGGCGGTGACGGTTGTAATAATCTATCTTGTATGAACGAGTTCGCGGTACGGTACCGCACAACCGTTCATACAAGTTAGAATATTACAACCGTCACCGCCACCGCACCGCATGCCTCCCCTGTCTGTGCGTTTGGAGCGTAAGTGCCCAGGGCTCCTAACGACCCTGCAAAATAAGGCTCATTGCACAGTTCTCGCAAAGCGGTGACTTTTTGTAACAGCATCAATAGATATATCCTATATCTATGTCTATGTTTGTAAATGTTTTTCTTTTTTTCCTTCTTTTGCGACGCCAAATAGCAACTCTTTCTTATCGTTGTACTAAGGGTCAGCCTTATTCCTCGCTCGCCGTCGTGTGTCGTTCCCAAATGCAAACGCGTGAACCGATAAAACGCTCGCCGCTCCTGCCAGCTGGCTTCCAGTCCACCACCTTATGCAATTGTTGCAGCATCATTTTACGATGATCCCCGTGACACTTGCAACAATAGCTCTTAAGGCCACAACAAATGGGAGCGCGGGGCGCTGACGGAGCGTGCCAGCGCGGTCAATAACATTGAATAAAATACGGTGTGCCGCGCTGCCGGTGTGTCACCGTATATTTGGTTCAGTGTTGGTTGAAAATCTGTAAATTTAAATAAGCATGTCATTTTCTTAATTACGATCACTAACATAGCTATAAGATATTGTTACTAACACGTGGACTATGTAGCTGTCTGAATAATAGTACATTGTGCATCTAGGGCCGTAAGTAGGGGATTACTAACGAGACTCTATTCTATTTAATGACTCGAGTTTGTAATCCCCTTACTGCCCGTGATACACACAATGATTTTCATCACATTGCGAGAAAAAAAAATCTAAAAATAAAATTAATTTGTCTCTAAACACTTAAATTGAATAAAATAATGGCTACCCGCCAATATAGATGTCACTTTTTTCGAGTCACCTACCATAGATAATGTAAACTGTGTTTAGTTTAGAATTCGAAAGGTCATACGGCCAGATTCTGCCAACATGTTTAAAAAAATATTTTTACTAAAATTATTGCAAAACTATTTGATATAAATTTAAAATATAAAAATAACGAATTTTCATGAAGCGTAGATAAGTTTTGTGTTGTAAAATTTGGGTTATAGCTAAGTTTTGAAGATAATAAATAAAACGTTGGCTGACTTGAAACCTCCTTAGTCTGAAATGACTTGATTGCAAATTTTAAAACTAAAGTTAGAACTCCCTTGGGTAGAAAAACAGTACGTAAATCTATAACTCCCTTAAGAACAATTTAGGCCATTGTCATTTAGTATACAAGCATGGAATAACACCATTGACGAGCAAGTGTGATGAAAAGAGTATTATTATTATAGAGCGCGCTTGGCACGCTCCCTGGGCGCCCCGCGCCCCCGGTTTGTTGAGGCCTTAAGAGTAATTTGTCAAAAGCTCCATTGTTGTATTTTTTTAAATACTGTATAGATTCAAGCATTACTTTGCTGAGTTTCATGTTAGAATATTATAAATGTCATCCAAAATAGCTGCTTTCGCGTCGATAATATATTTTTTCATGCAATTTCACTCCCTCCTGAATCTATACAGGAAATGAGTTAACATCGGCATTAAGGGAAAACTAACTTCCAGAAAAAATAACTAATTTTAACAAAGTACAAGTAACTTTAGCAAGAGGTATAGAGTCATGGTAGATGCAGTTGCCATCATAAACATTCCATTTAAGGCGGTCAAAAATATCTGAGGACGACTGTATTGGCAATCGCGTGCGTTCTGTACAGTCAAGGGAACTGAATCACGTGCCAGGGTGAACCCTTGTTATTGCAAATGTCATGTTGACATTCCATACATCTGCCAAAGAAATCATCGTGAAATTGGTTGTGCAACGGTTCCACCCTGTTACGCGATTCAGTTTCCTTGACTGCTCAGGTAAGTATATTTTAATGATTTTACGATAATTCAGGATTTCTACTCGTATAAAAAATATTGCATACAATTAATACATAATCAGATCAGAGGCCGTATTGTCTAACGCTTCTGGCGCTTGCCTTCGCTTTCACCATCTCTTTCTGTCATCGTCTTATACCGTTTGACAGAATGAAATAGTGATTGCGAAGGCAAGCATCAGATACGTTAGACAATAAGCCAGCGGGTCTTAACATCTCGTCCTTATTGAAGGCTCAGTTTCATTGGTCGATAATTCGGTCGATATAACGACATAAACTCATTATGTCGATAACTGTTCCCCGAATGCGGGCCCTATGGCATGCGTTATGGAAATCTACCGCACTCCGCATGCGGGCCCTATCGACCAATGAAAACGGTTCCCCGAATGCGGGCCCTATGGCATGCGTTAGAAAATCTACCGCATCCCGCATGCGGGCCCTATCGACCAATGAAACTGAGGCATTAGTCCACTCGGCAAAACCAAGTGGCCTAGTCACGGTTTTCGACTTTAAGAAGTGCTAATAGGTATCATTTTTAAACGAAGATTTACTGTCACAGGGAGCATCGTAAAAGGACTATCTTAAACATGTGTTATTTTATTAAAGACCAAGCGATATACAGAAACACCTAAAACCAGTGAATAATCTTTTTTATACTCAGGGCCGGATTCAGTGGTCTGGCGGCCTCGGGACATAAAAGGAGTGGAGCCCCCCTGTCCACAAATTATTTTCCACATATCCAAATAATAAAAAAGCCGTGATGGCCTAGTGGTTTGACCTATATGGTCTCTCAAGCAGAGGGTCGTGGGTTCAAATCCCGGCTCGCACCT
Source organism: Archips xylosteana (assembly GCA_947563465.1). Lineage (NCBI taxonomy): Eukaryota > Metazoa > Arthropoda > Insecta > Lepidoptera > Tortricidae > Archips > Archips xylosteana. The sequence continues at coordinate 9,236,744 of OX387370.1, forward strand.
CTGTTTTTCGGAATTTATATGTGAAATTACAATTGAAATTTACCGTGAGCTTTACGGTGAAGGAAAACATCGTGAGGAAACCTGCATACACCTGCGAAGAAATTCAATGGTGTGTGTGACGTTCCCAATCCGCACTGGGCCCGCGTGGGAACTACGGCCCAAGCCCTCTCCTTCTGAGAGGAGGCCTGTGCCCTACAGTTGGACTTATATAGGCTGGGATGATGATGATGATCCAAATAATTACTCGTCGGAATTTGACTATTTAATTTTGAAGTTTCTATTGTGGGGGCCCCTCTATTGTGGGGCCCCTCTATTGTGGGGGCCCCGGGGCTGTTGCCCCGGTTGCCCTCCCCTAAATCCAGCCCTGACTATAGGTTACATATTGTGGTAAAGAAAGTGCCCACCGCGATCATTCGCCAGCGCAAAGCTTTTGGCAGTCAACTTGCGAGCATCTGACGATTGAATATAAAATATCAAAGAATCAAAGGATTAAAAACGGGTGCGATCACTTCACTATGTTTTGTTTACTCATGTATTTACAGTTACAAAAATACTTAGATAAGGGGCTGGTTCACCACCCATTGATTAATTTTAACAGACGGATAAATGTGATGCCGTCTCCGTCTATTCGAACAAAACAAACAGAGACGGCATCACATTTATCCGTCAAATAAATTTGATCAATGGATGGTGAAACAGGGGGTAAATCTCTCAGAAACAAGTCTAACTTTGATTTAGTGTTCCAAAGGACTCGAGTTTTTAGCTCTTTTTAGGGTTCTGTACCCATTACCCAAAGGGTAAAAACGGGACCCTATTACTGAGACTTCGCTGTCCGACCGTCTGTCCGTCTGTCACCAGGCTGTCTCTCAAGAGCAGTGATAGCTACAGTTGAAATTTTCACAATTGGCGCTATAACAACAAATAGGTACTAAAAAACACAATAAAATAAATATTTAAGGGGGCTCCCATACAACAAACATGATATTTTGCTCGTTTTTGCTCGATATTGATAACGGCAACAGGTAGACGCTTGAATTATTAAGTTATATACTTATATTCATTTCAAAAATAAATAGTTAAATTAAAATAAATCAAATAAGGGGGGCTCCCATACAACAAACGTGTTTGTTATGCCGTTTTTATAGATAATGGTACAAAACCCTTCGTGCGCGAGTCCGACTCGCACTTGGTCGGTTTTTAAGACTACAGTTTTATTAAAATCACTAGCTCTTCTATACTCATAGCTTATTATTAGCTTCGATAGCTCTAAAGAGAGGTCCAGAGCTTCAAAATTCGGTCTAAAAAGGCTCGATTCCTATGAAACACTATTCGATATTGTTACAGATCTGTTCACTAACAAAGATAGTGCTCCGTCACTGCGTGCAATATAGTTAGTAAGAGTTAGCAATAATCATTGTGTAGGTTTTCTGTGTCAACATGGACCGTTTTTAAGCCTCATCGTTTCGGGAAATAGTAGGTAAGTTAGTAAGGGAGTAAGTGGTCCGTTATCGAGTGAGTGGGTCTTATGCGGGTCATGCTGCTACCATACTCGGGGGAATCACCTCAGGAATTGGTTAAGTGAGTGAGTTCATAAGTGAGTAAGTAAGTAGTGGTCAGTTTTCGAGTGAGAGGGTCCCACGCGTCGGGATTATGCTGATGCTATACTCAGGGGAATCGCCTCAATATATATGTAAGAGAGTAAGAATCGGTCCGTTGTCCGGTGAGTAAATATTGTCGAGTGAGTGGTCCCAGCCACATGAGGTCATGCTGCCATACTTGAGGGCATCACAACAGTAAATAAATAAGTAAGTTAGTAAGTAAAGTAAGTATCGGTCTGTTGTCGAGTGAGTGGGTCCCAGCCACATGAGGTCATGCTGCCATACTTGAGTGGATCACAACAATAAATAAATAAGTGAGTAAGTAAGTATCGGTCTGTTGTCGAGTGAGAGGGTCACAGCCACATGAGGTCGTGCTGCCATACTTGAGTGGATCACAATAGTAAATAAATAAGTAAGTTAGTGAGTAAGTAAGTATCGGTCTGTTGTCGAGTGAGTGGGTCCCAGCCACATGAGGTCATGCTGCCATACTTGAGGGCATCACAACAGTAAATAAATAAGTAAGTTAGTAAGTAAAGTAAGTATCGGTCTGTTGTCGAGTGAGTGGGTCCCAGCCACATGAGGTCATGCTGCCATACTTGAGTGGATCACAACAATAAATAAATAAGTGAGTAAGTAAGTATCGGTCTGTTGTCGAGTGAGAGGGTCACAGCCACATGAGGTCGTGCTGCCATACTTGAGTGGATCACAATAGTAAATAAATAAGTAAGTTAGTGAGTAAGTAAGTATCGGTCTGTTGTCGAGTGAGTGGGTCCCCACCGCACGGGGGTCATGCTGCCGCCATATTTGAGTGAATGAACACAGTAAATTAGAAAGTAAGTGAGTAAGTAAGTAAGTATCGGTCCGTTGTCCAGTGAGTGGGTCTCCGCCGCGCCGGGAGGGGCGCTACGGCGGGGTCATGCTGCCGCCATACTCGGGGGAAGCGCCTCGGCCTGAAAAATATATTTTATTTATTAGTATACCTACATGAAGTGCCTTAGCCAAAATCGCAGGCGAAAACACAACATATGTTTTGGCGATCACTCTCAGAAAGGATAGGAATTAGACCGAAACATGTCGGGCCAAACACGTGAGTGTAGTTTAGAGTTCATTTGCAGTAAATTAAGTCTATTATTAGTACCTCATCGTATTCGCACGATGAAATTATAGTTATGACAGCAAATTTGTATATCCATCGTTCAAAGGATAACTGGAGAAGATCCTTTTAAGGGATAAGTTCACCTTTGTATATCTGTTTCTCTTGTTAACTTTTAATTTCAGTTTTTTTGTACATTGGTTTTACATAGGTACATACAAATATTGCTGCTAAGTGGGGACCCAGTTTTTTTTTGTATTCGATAGGGGCCATCCATTAATTACGTCACACCAATTTCGATCCATTTGGACCCCTCCCCCCCCCCTTGTCACACTTATTACTATTTCATTTCATTTATTGCATTTATTTATTATGAAAATCGCCATTATTTTGTTCTAGTGTCACAGATCGCTTGACCCCCCCCCCCCCTAAATGTGTGACGTAATTTATGGATGGCCCCTTATTTTTTATTTGTATCTTTTCCCAAATCACTCCCTAACTCTCACCCCCTCTCTCGCATCGTACCGAGGGCTACATTATCGTGCGCCCTCGTAATTTTCGTACGGGTTGGCAATATGACGTGTTAGGCCACAACAAACCGAGAGCGCGGGCGCAGACGGAGCGTGCACAGCGCGGTCAATAACACTGAATCACGGTGTGCCGCGCTGCCGGTGTGTCACCGTATATTTGATTCAGTGTTATAGAGCGTGCTGGGCACCAGCGTTGCCAAATCTACGGAAAAGTCCGTAGATCTACGTATTTTAGGCCTTGTGCCCCAAACCTACGAAAATGCTTGGCTAATCTACGGAATTTCAGACTAGCCTCATTTTTCTTAATTTCACCTATTAGTTTCGCTGACACTAGCAAAAATAAATAAAACTGAACGGAGTGAACGGGAAACCGAAGCGTATGAATAGAAATTTCTATCTTGTCAGAATGGATTGCCAATTTTTTTTTATTGCCGATTTTCTATTGCCAACTTACATAAGCCAGATTCTTATCTAATTTTGAATAGCATTTAAAGTTTTAGGTAAAGTCGAATAAACCGAATTTAAAAAAATCGTAGAACTACGGATTTTTCATCAGGTGATTTAGAGTATGCGCACACGAGCAACTTTGTCTCCGCGACTATTTTATCAAGTCTATGGGTTAGTATGGAAGTGCGCACACGTAGCGCCGCGACTCCCAGGGTACAAATACACAGACTTGATAAAATAGTCGCGGAGACAAAGTTGCTCGTGCGCGCATACCCTTACGGAATTCTACGGATCTTTTCGCCTAAACCTACGGATTTACATAGTATGGATATGGCAACACTGCTGGGCGGGCACGCTCCGTCGGCGCCCCGCGCTCCCGGTTAGTGGTGGCCTTTACTGACGTGCAAGAACAAGTTAGTACTGACCGCGTCCTCTACCGCGGCCCCGCCCCCGGCCCCTCCCGCGGCCGCGTCACCTGCGTCCGTCGCCCAAGCCCACCATGTCTGGAACAAAAACCACGTTTATCCTCGTAAGTCCCGACTTATTGCTAAAAAAAACATTTATTTCGGGCAACTGACGACGTGATCCATACCACGCTATAAGAGCACGCAGTTTTGTGATTTTGGAAATTACTTCTGCAAAAGTTCTAATTCCATTGAAAAATTTGTACTCGAAATAGTACATTCATTTTTCAAAAGCCGCGGTGGCGTAGTGGTTTGACCTATGGTCTCTCAAGCAGAGGGTCGTCGGTTCAGATCCCGGCCCGCACCTCTTGAGTTTATCGGAATTTATGTGCGAAATTACATTTGAAATTTATCATGAGCTTTACGGTGAAGGAAACCTACATACACCTATGAAGAAATTCAATGGTGTGTGTGAAGTTCCCAAACCGAACTGGGCCCGTGTGGCAACTTCATTCTGAGAGGAGGCCTGTGCCTTGTTGTGGGACGTATATACATAGACTGCGATGACGAAATGTCAGTGCCAGTCGTATCCACTCACCTATATTAGTGGCACTATTCTTCACTCTTCAATTAGTGACAATTTTCTCCACACACTTTTATTAGCGATTCTTCGAGCTATGTCCGTGACTTTAGTTCTCGCGCGGATTTCATCATTTCTAATGCGATCCCGCAGAGAAACTCCAAGCATAGCCCTCTCCATCGCCCTCTGAGTGACCTTGAAAATCGCTAGACTTAAGTGGCAGTGGGCAGGGCACATCGCCCGTAGAACTGACGGCCGATGGGGCCGAAAGGTTCTCGAGTGGCGTCCGCGGACCGGAAGACGCAGTGTAGGTAGGCCTCCAACAAGATGGAGCGACGACCTGGTGAAGGTAGCGGGAACGCATTGGATGCGGATGGCACAGGGCCGATCTGTTTGGCGAGCCTTGGGGGAGGCATATGTTCAGCAGTGGACGTCTTTCGGCTGAAATGATGATGATGATGACTTTTATTAGTGGCAGTATTTTCCACACACCTATGTTAGTGACAGTATTCTCCACTCACCTATGTTAGTGGCAGTCTTCTTCAAGCCAGCCAGCGGCCCTTGCAGCGCGGCGCTTGCGTACGCGCCTCACTAGCTAACACCAGCTGGGAACATACCTTGCTGCGCCACTATTCAGGATAGTACATTTAGATCGGTCAGCATACATATATACTATATTCCACTCGCCTAGGTATATTTGTGTCAATATTATCCACCCACCTATATTAGTGGTAGTTTGGGGGTAGCTGCAATAGAGAGATCTCTCTCCAAGCAGATGTTATGCCTGGGGACCGAAGTCCGATGGATGAATGTTGGAAGTTGTATTTATGCAGCCGAATTGAGAAACTTCGATAGCGTGATGTAGGATTGTAGTAGTTAGTTCCTTATGTGATGACTAGATGGCGCTAGTAGTCGCTACATCAGCCCCCCTTTTAGACCGGAGGTCGATACGAATTGCAGTGGAGTGCAGTCTGTGCGTCATGTGGGCGCTTGCAAGGGCCAGTCGCGCAGAGCCTCGTCGGCGAGCATTGTTGTTCCTCTGCTACTTGTGATGCATGCCTGTTGCGTGATTGCTCGGAGCCTTGTTGGCGAGCGTTGGTTGATTGATAGGCAAGTGGAAGTAGTGGGAGGAAGATTTGCGAACTGTAGACACCAGGCAGATAATAGATACATGCTAATGGTGCACAGTGCGGTGAGTATGGCTTGCTGTGAGACTGCGTCATCGTTTTTCTGTGTGTCTGAAGGTTGCGATTTTGTCCAATGTCGTGGGTCACCAATTTGGGGGTAGCTGCAATAGAGAGATCTCTCTCCAAGCAGATGTTATGCCTGGAGACCGAAGTCCGATGGATGAATGTTGGAAGTTGTATTTATGCAGCCGAATTGAGAAACTTCGATAGCGTGATGTAGGATTGTAGTAGTTAGTTCCTTATGTGATGACTAGATGGCGCTAGTAGTCGCTACAGTAGTATTCTCCATTCACCTATGTTAGTGGCAGTATCCTCCATTCTCCAATATTAAGTGGTAGTATTCTCCACTCACCTATGTTAGTGGCAGTCTTCTCCAAGTAAGCCAGTGGCCCTTGCAGCGCGGCGCCTGCGTATGCGCCGCGGCCGCCTCCACCGGCTAGGAACATGCCTTGGGCCAGGCTGCTTTGCATCTAACACATACAAAATGTATTAAAATCTCGAACTCCGGTAACTTCACATGAAGAGTAGACCGAAAGAATCTGAGATCCAGCTATTTCATACTAAAGGAGGATGGGCAAATTGACCTATTGACCAATAAGGACGAGCGATATGTCACTGGATAGCTTATTCCAAGTTCTAAAACTTTTACTATGGCAGGTAATCCCAAATATTTGTGTGAAAAAAGTTATCGTTGCATAAAAATAGTTTAATGAGTTGAACTTGAAACGTTACTATGGAACTTTTTTGATATAATAATAATAAATAAATAAATATCACGGGACAATTCACACCAATTGACCTAGTCCCAAAGTAAGCTTAGCAAAGCTTGTGTTATGGGTACTAGGCAACGGATAAACATACTTATATAGATAGATACATACTTAAATACATATTAAACACCCAAGACCCGAGAACAAACATTCGTATTTTTCATACAAATATCTGCCCCGACACGGGAATCGAACCCGGGACCTCAAGCTTCATAGTCAGGGTCTCTAACCACTAGGCCATCTGGTCGTCTAAAATTGATACTAGGTAAGTTCCTATATCGCTATGAAGTTTTCTTACTGTCGATGGTTTTGTGTTATGTTTTTGTTGTTTATGCCTTTTCATATGTTTTGATGTGTCATTCTGGTTCTGCTATTCAAATGGATTTTGCAGTTTTCAGTCTTTCATTTCTTTTCATTCTGCAGTTATCGGACTCCGTGATCTAATGCAAGATCGACTTCATATTAATTGATCATGGATGAACGACATAATAACTGTGTCATGAGACAGCAAAAAAAAAAAATAATAACCCTATAACAGTAAAAAGATACTTATTGACGGAATGTTTTTATTTTGCCATAACTTGTTTGACACAGTGATTTAAGATTTCCCGCCATACAAAAAGTTGTAGAATATGAAAAAACGTTTCAAATGACATACGGCTTGTCATTATTGGTTTTTAGGCCAGTGTCCATACAAAACTGCCCATCATCCTTTCATAAATCCGTTCTGACGTTTCAGCGTGAAAGAGTAAACAATCAATAACTTTTGCAATTATGATACTAGTAGCATTTTTATTAGTATGACATATTATTTCATGCAATTTATTGATAGTTAATGAACTGGTACAATAAATTTGCTCACCCGCGACCAAAGACCAAGGGTCGCGCGCGGGTGAGCAAAGTAATTGTTTCCGTTCATTATAGTATCATAATATGGACATCCGCAAAGTAACGCCTGATTCAATAAATTATTTATTGATACATAACGTTATTTTCAAATTATATAAATGAAAAAATAAAAAAGCAATAAAAACAAAACACGTACCTTGTCCCGCTGATAAAAAGTCGAAAACCAAACTGAGAAATGTGGAAAATTAATGAAACAAACAAAATAATCTTACATTAATCGCATTTATTATAAACTTTACTTATACTACAATACTTTATACAAAAGCAACTTAAAAGGAACTTAATATGAAAACTATAATACTTAATAATAAAATTAAAATTATCGATACATTTGGTCATGTGACCCCAAGAAAGAAGAATACAGGAAACCCGTTAGTTGTACGAATTTTGAGTAAGGGGTACGAATTGCTACCGTCTATTTTCTATACGAGATGAGAATCCCCTAGGTGTCCAGTCAAGATGAGAGTGCCCCTAGGTAGAGTAAGGGGTACGAATTGTTACCATCTGTTTTTCTTCTTTAATTGTCGAGAGAAGATGATAATTCTCCTGTCTCAAGTTTAAATTAGCAGTGCCCCTGGCTAGTGCCCTGAGTAAGGAATACGGATTGCTAAGTGTATTCCATTTCTGTCTTTAGATGTCGAGATCAGATGAGAATGCCCCAAGATGTCAAGTTGAGATTATAGTGCTCCTAACTGCACTTAAGTAGGGTAAGGTGTACCGATTGCTACAGTCTGGTATTTTTCTTTGATGAACAAAAATGCCCCTAGGCGTCCAGTCTAGAGAGTGCCCCTAGTGCCCCAGTGCGTGTTACCGCCGGGGCACGCTGGCGGGGTAGGCCTCCTAAGGTAGAGTAAGGAGTACGGATTGCTATAGTCTATTCTATTTCTTTCTTTAGACGTCGAGATCAGATGAGAATGCCCCTAGATATCAAGTTGAAATTAGAGTACCAACTCCTAACTGCACTTAAGTAGGGTAAGGAGTACGGATTGTTACAGTCTGCTATTTTTCTTTAACCTTTTCGACGCCAACGACACATATATCAGTCACGGCGGGCAGAGCGATATCTACCTACAAACGTTTCTGTAGGGTTCAACTTCGCGTTTGACATTCCGGTGTCTCGGCGTATGAGTGAGAGCTGTTGTAATTGACAGAGCGTTGAAAAGGTTAATGAACAAAAATGCCCCCAAGTGTCCAGTCTAGATGAGAGTGCCCCTAGTGCCCCAGTGCGTGTTACCGCCGGGGCACGCTGGCGGGGTAGGCGGGCGGGTGCGGGGGGCGGGGTACCTGTTGCTGCTGCATCGCTTGCTGCTGCAGCGCCGCTTGCTGCGCCGCCGCTGCCATTTGCTGCGCCTGCAGTAAAGAGTTACACTCAATAAATAACCCTCCTTCGACAGTCGGGTGAAAATAATGGTCAGTCTTTCTTGACATAGAACCATACCGGTTTCCTATCGATGTTTAGAAACTCCTTTACTCGAATTTCATTTATCCGAAAACGGTTCACCGACTTTTTGAAATCCATATGTTTTGTTTTTCCACAACTTCACAATGCCACAGATTCATTTAATCACAGTGTTATTTGCCAGCAAATTCAAAATCCCGAAAAACAATATAGAAAGAAAGAAGAAAGAAAGAAAATATTTTATTTACGGTTTTAAAAGTACCAACACCAAACATAAGAAAATAACATAAATAACTACATCTAAAAGACAAGTGTAACATGGCAGTGACACCAATTGTCACCGAAAAAGGGTCTCCACTCAGCATATGTTGCTACACAAAGAGTGCAGCAACGCTGGATTTCAGTAGAGCCCACATTTGAGCTACACGACAGCTCCACTTGTTACAATAATAATACCCACAAGCTTTAATTAAAACTAAACTGAAGGGCGCAAAGCAAGAAATGTGGCATAAAATAAAATAACAATTTACATCATATAGGTATACATACACAACAAAAAACACGATTATTATACATTATAGAAAGTAGAAGCACTGCACGAATTGACTAAGTTTGATTTTTCTATTTGCCAACTTAATCAGTTGCCATCTTTTCATAATCTAAATATTACGAAAAGCCGAAAGTATGTTTTTATTACCTACCTAACCTAACATTAGAGTAAGACAACATTGCCTAATTTTCAGCGAGCGAGCGAAGCGAGCGAGCAAGACGGTACGGAGCGGAAGCGACTCGGATAGATTAGGTTATTTTTTTTATAACCACCTAGCAAAATACCTACATAACAAATTCAATAAAATATTAGGGAAACATTAAACAACAAAATGAATATTACGCTTCACACATAATTGTATGGTCGCCTTTTGTACCCCTGACCTTTGCGGGATAATGATTTTGCGGAGTAAATAAATATTATGGCAAATGATCCTACGGAATTTAATAAAGTTGGATTTTGAATCATTTGTCAAATAAAAAAATGGATTTTAAAGCATTCGGCATAAGAAAATATGGTAAATAAAATTTCGGACAAACAATAATTTGGAAAATGAAAAAAAGGAGTTTCGTTTTCGGAATTTTAATATTCGGAAATGAGCTTTTCGAGAATATGATAGGTAACCTGCTCTATACCGGTAGCGGTGGCGCGTAGTGCACGTTTGGCAGCAGCCGTAGCGTGTTCCTCCGAGAGGAAGGGCTACGGATTAACCCGAAGTTAAACTCGTTTTAAGACGTGAGTAATCCGTATTATTTCACTATGAGTGAGTCTCACGGTAGTTTCATGTTTAAAATCCTTCTTGACGTTTGATTTTTGCTATGAAAATTCCGCTTCTTGATCTTAACACATGGCACAACTATGAAGTTTCTGAATATCGATAATATCAACCATAGAAAAAAAAAAGCTATTCATACAGAATAATAAGTATTTATAGCATTTTTTTTCCTATGGGTCACATTGTCAATTACATGTGTTAGCTTAGCGTATAAGGTAGACGTCTTTGTGATAGAAACTGGCCCAATATATGGCACCTTCAATCTTATGTCATAGTAAAAGAGGTGACAGACGGGTGTCATCTACTGGACTTTGAGGTGTCGAGCATTGATACGTTTACCTTATGGTGAAAAGTATCACGGATTGATGAGGTACGATTCCCGGCACAGGCTAATTTGAAAAAGATACTAAGTGCAGACGTAGGAATGCTGTTTTGGAATATGTGTCTTGTTTTTCAAAAGCTCATATTTCACTTACAGTGTATTTCATACTAAATACAAACTGAAATATAGATGCACAGAAAAAACCCCAGAAAAAAGACCAATGCTGGGAATCGAACCCAGGTCCTCAGCATTCCGTGCCGTGTGCCATACCCCTACACCACCACTGGTCTAGAGATTAGACACGAATTTTTCCTATACATCATACATTTCAGTCTGCTAAATCATCACCTTATGCAGTGACAAGCGCTCATCTATGTTACACCCTCTATCGAGAGATTTTAACACTCCTTCGGAACTAACCGCTCACCTGGACAAGAGATGGCGCTACTGTGCAACTTTAAACAAGTTAGCTTAGCTATGAAGTATCTTTTTGTATTTATTTTTCAACTTCATTTTTTATTACTTTTACGGTCATCCCGTGAAATCATATATTTCATACTAAATACAAACTGAAATATAGATGCACAGAAAAAACCCCAGAAAAAAGACCAATGCTGGGAATCCAACCCAGGTCCTCAGCATTCCGTGCCGTGTGCCATACCCCTACACCACCACTGGTCTAGAGATTAGACACGAATCTTTCCTATACATCATACATTTCAGTCTTTATTGATAAAATAACTAACGTTTTAATTCAATTCAATTCAATTCAATTCAATTCAATTCAATTTATTTGCATAGAATAAGACAATTTTTACAGTCAATAGGTGTTACAGAGACTTAAGGTAGCTTATTCCGCTATTGGTATCTTTAATACTAGCATGCAAAATTAAAAATATACATAAAGTTATATCTAGTTACATAATGTCCTGCTCAAAGAAATCCTTAATGTCATAATAATTTTTGTTTAGCAATAATTTACGTAACCTAGTTCCGAATTGACGAAGGGGGAGTTCCTGCATACACTTTGGCAGTCTATTAAATATTTTAATGCACATAATGTAACATTGACTTGAAAAAAGCGCGGTCTTGGGAACACAGTCATAGACCAGTCTACTGTCATTTCTCCGATTTCTCGAAGAAATTTCACCTGCCTTTTTAAACAGATACATATGTCTTTTTATAAATATACACATTTCGTAAATGTATAGAGACGGTAAGGGAAGAATCTTCAGTTTTTTAAACATGGGTTTACAGGATTTATAAGGAGCTTTAAAGGGGAAAAGGTTGGAATCTCCTAATAGTACATTATTATAGAAAATGCAATGCATGAAAAATAAGAGCTAGTACCCCTACACCACCACTGGTCTAGAGATTAGACACGAATTTTACAGTGTTTTGGCTTTTCACTATAGAAAATAATAGAAATGTACCTGAACGCTTTGCTGTACACCGCACGGCTGCATCGGGGACACGGCCTGCTGGATCGGCGGGGCACTCTGGTTCTTGTTGTATACGGCGTGTCCCTGTCGCGAAGTACACTGGGTTAGACGGGAAAACACACCCTTTAGCTATGGGGCAAACGGATACACTGCGCGAGGAAGAAAGGGGTAAAAATGTTGTAAAATTACATAAAGTTTACCACTGACAGATGGTTTGCCTTCATTTCATATTCAACTTTAACGACCTACAAATAAAGCCAATTTTAGAATACTGTTACCCACGTTTGCAGATTTTGTAATAGCTACTTTATTTGTATGGTGTTGAAGTTGGAAATGAAATGAAGGCAAGCCATCTGTCAGTGGTAAACTAAAAGTAAACGTATTGTAGCTATGGGGTAGGAAACTGATACACTGTACGGGTAAAAGAGAGACGGGTGTCTTCTTGTAAAAGTGAATAAATGTCTTCTTTCTTTCTTTAGATTGAGGTGGACTGGCGGGAAAACATCAGGTACAGTTAGCTATGGTGCAAACTAATACACTACAGGGGAAGAAAGGGATTCACATATTACTCACGCCTCAATCGGACGGGAAAACGGAATGTAGCTACAGGGCAAATTGATATAAATATACGCACTAAATAGAAAACTATAACACTTCTTTAAGAGGAACTGTAAAGTCAGTGCGCCCTTACGGCCCAGCCATGACTTCGCACGATCGGCGGCGGCGCGGCGAGTGTTTTATCAGTTCATTGCGTGTGCCGCCAGATAATCACTGTGCGGCGAGCGTCTCGGCCGCGCAATGAACATAGAAAACGCTCGCCGCACCGCTGGTCGCTCGAAATCGTGGCGGGGCTGTTAAGTGATCTCGCAGTGCGACAACTGACTGTCGAGCAATTATCAATTTATCGACCATTACCAACGATTATTGGATAAATATCACTATGGCTCCCGCGGTGGAGACAAGGTGACTTTGCTTGTAGTAATGAGGGTGAAATATATATCAAATACCTGAAGGTCAGCGAGCAGACTCTGCCACTGCGTGATCTTGTCGTAGTGCCGCCTCAATAGTTCATCTTTGCGCTGCAACTCGCACTTCAGCTCGTTGTTATCTTCCCGCACCAAAAGCTCCGGCTTCATCGCCGACAGTAGGAACCTGGGGCACAACATACACAATAACAGGGGCAGAAAAATTACGACATGTTCATCATCATCGTTTCAGCCGTAGGACGTACACTGCTGGACATAGGCCTCCCCCATTGAAGCCCAATCATTACGGTTGGAAGCGACTTGCATCCACCCTGAACCTGCGGCCTTCACCAAATCGTCCGTCCATCTCGTTGGTGGAAGTCCTACGCTGCGCTTGCCAGTCCGTGGTCTCCATTCGAGAACTTTTGGGCCCCAACGGCCATCTGTTCTGCGTGCTATAAGGCCTGCCCATTGCAATTTCAACGAGCTTATCCTATGCGGCCCCTGTCCTTCTACGGATCTCCTCGTTTCTGATTCGATCCCGTAGAGAAACTCCGAACATAGCCCTCTCCTCTCCATAGCTCGTCGAGCGACTCTGAGCCTATTCATCAGGTGAGGCCCATAGTGAAGGACCACGTCTCGAATCCATATGTCATCACTGACAACATACACCGATTAAAGACTTTTGTTTTGAGGCACTGAGGTATTTTGGACGAAAAGATATTGCGGAGTTTCCAGAATTGGTGACCCGGAATGTCATCATCACCATCCCAGCCTAATTACGACCCAGTGCATGGTACAGGCCTCCTCTCAGAATGAAAGAATGATTGGGTCTTCTAATGAGAACCTCACATACGCCGTTGAATTTCTTCGCAGGTATTCGTAGGTTTCCTCACGAAGTTTTCCTTCACCGTAAAGCTCATGGTAAATTTCAAATGTAATTTCGCACGTAAATTCAGAAAAACACAGCGCGAGCGAGCCAGCTGGAATAATGTACAACCTGATAGGTTCATCATCGTCATCATTTCAGCCGAACATAGGTCTCCCCCAAGGCTCGTCAAGCAGATCGGCCCCGTGCCATCCGCATCCAACACGATCTCGCAATCTTAACCAGGTCGTTGCTCCATTTTATTGGAGCCCTACCTACACTGCGTCTTCCGGTCCGTGGACGCCACTCGAGAACCTTTTTGCCCCATCCACCATCAGTTCTACGAGCGATGTGCCCTGCCCACTGCCACTTGAGTCTGGCGATTCTTCGAGCTATGTCGGTGACTTTAGTTCTTACACGGATTTCATCATTTCTACTCGTAATGCGATCCTGTAGAGAAACTCCGAGCATAGCCCTGTCCATCGCCCTCTGAGTGACATTTTTTTTTATATTATAGGGGGCAAACGAGCAGACTGATCGCCTGATGGTAAACAATTACCGTCGCCCATGGACACCTGCGACATCAGAAGAGTCACAAGTCACATTGAGCTTTCTTATGAGGCCCATCGTTAGCGGCCACGTCTCAGTGCCATAAGTCATCACTATGGCAACACACCAGGTCAAAGACTTTTGACTTGAGACATTGCGGTATATTGGATAACCTATTGTAACCTGATAAGTTATTTAGTTGAATTTAGCTGGACCGTATCTCACCTCTTCTGCAAGAAGAACGCCTCCATCTGGCGCGCGAGGTCGATGAACCTCTCCACTTCCACTTTGACCTCTTCCTTCTCCACGCTCGGGGACGCCTCCTGCTTCGTCAGCACGTTCAGACATGCCTGTCAAAAACAATTCACAGTAATGCTTTGTTTAGTGGGAAACTGGGTTGGTCAGCAGGGCTTGGAACCGGTACCGAAAATACCTGTTACATACCGGTATTTGCCCGACGGGCAAAATCTCTGTCAATCTTTAAATCTATGCTTAAGGTGTACTATCTGTCATCTTGTAATAATTAGCTTTGTTATAGTTTATTTATTTTCTCAAACATGCTTTGAAATGTATGCGTTAATGCCACGAAATGAAGCCATGAAGTTTGTTGTTTATGGCTCCCTACATTACTTCTTGGCCTAGGCCATAAAAGTAAGTATGAAAAACCATTATTGTCCGCTGCTGTAACTTTTTAAATTTGCTTACTAACACTAAACTGACGAAGGAAAAATTACATACAGCCAACTTACGACATTAAAAAAAATCTATCTTCTTTTATTTCTATAAAACCGCCTAAACTTCTGGTGATGGCTGTATGGATGTATGGATGGATGTATGGATATATGGATGGATGTATGGATGTATGGATGTACGGATAGATGTATGGATGTATGGATGGATGGATGGATGGATGTATGGATGGATGGATGTATGGATGTATGGATGGATGTATGGATGGATGTATGGATGTATGGATGTATGGATGGATGTATGGATGGATGGATGGATGTATGGATGGATGGATGGATGGATGTATGGATGGATGGATGTATGGATGGATGGATGGATGGATGGATGGATGTATGGATGGATGGATGTATGGATGGATGTATGGATAGATGTATGGGTGGATGTATGGATGGATGTATGGATGGATGTATGGATGGATGGATGGATGGATGGATGGATGGATGGTTGGATGGATGGATGGATGATGATGATGATGATGATGATGATGATGATGATGATGATGATGCATGTTTGAGAAAAGCTCTATACAATCCTCGGCCAGAAGAGGGATTGCTGGACTCGTTTTATCCGGCCTCGTCTACGACTCGGCCGTATACCCCAAATCTCGTCCATCAATCCCTTACTTCACGGCCTCTGCAGTAATGTACTATTATTTATATGCGTCTGTTTATCCCACTGCTTATATTTGTTTTAGACGTGTACCTATTATAATGTAAGTACTATATATGCATGAGTAGATGTACTATTTTTGTTGCGTTTTAATTTTCTGATCCACTGTTGATGCACCACCTGCTGTAAACTAGTCCTTCCTTCTTTCTGGTAAAGGGTTGCCTGGAAGAGATCGCTCTTAAGCGATAAGGCCGCCTATTGCTTACCTTGTAACTTTCTCTCTGTGTACCTGTTTTCTGTATTGCTTACTATTCCTGGTGTACAATAAAGAATCATTGTATTGTTGTATTGTATTGTAATTATAGGTTTTCCTCATTGCGGTTCCAGAAAAACAGTGAAGGAATAACTATAAATTTAGACGACCAGATGGCCTAGTGGTTAAAGAACCTGACTATGAAGGTATACCAAATTTTATCTGAATCGGTTCAGCGGTTTAAGCGTGATGACTGATGAGTTAACAGACAGACAGATACACTTTCGCATTTATAATTATTAAGTATGGATATGGATTGATAGCCAGTGATGTGATTCTGAAAATCGGTTCCAACCAGGGTTGCCAGATTCAGACATTTCATTTACGGGACAATCCGAAAGACACGAATTCGGTCGGTAGGAAAATATACGAGAATAGTCAAATATTTTGATCGCCTATGAGGTGGACTGACCAAATAAAAGCGGCAGTAAATGGCTCATCATCACTGCATGAATGCACGAGGAAGGCAGCCATCAGAGAGGAGTGGCGGCGTGTTGTTAAGCTTGCCACCAACACCTGAAGTGATGACCACGACCACTCTGTCAAGAGTGATACCGACATGGAAGAGAGTCAAATATTTTAGTAAAATTCCCTACTTTTAATGTTTTACAATCACTATTATATGTGGCAAACAAAACAATGACCTACCTAGAGCTACATTACATTACTAATTAATATGTATAACACTGTGTATTTTAAAACGTCGATACTCAAATTGAGCACCTCTACTGCCTTTTCTTATTCATGAAATAAAACTTTGGTAAAAAATCGACATAAGTGTTTGTTAATACAATGTTCATTTGCTAATATGCAAACCATTAGGTAAACTAAACAAAAATTAGCTCGCTCGTTCATTTTTATTGAGCGACCTAGTAGTTAGGTAAGCCCGGCTGAGGCCTGAAATGTCCGTTTTCCTAAAATGTATCTTTCCCAAAATGTCTGCTTTTCCATAATATGTGACGTCTTTTAGGGATAAGTTCGCCTTTGTACTCTTTTTGTTTTGTTGTTTTGTATTATTTTTTGTGTTTTATGTACAATAAAGTACATAAAACACAAAACCAGGATCCACATAATATCAGCGTCGAGCCACCCTTAGTGACCCGACGAGTGCTGAGTGGACTCCTTTTTCGTATAAGTAGTTTATCTCTATTTTCAATTATTGTTTTTATTTTTTTCTTTTTAACATGTACCGTTACTTATGCGAAATAAAGATTTCTTATTCTTATTCTTTATTCTTATTCTTACATACCTACAGTACGTCTTTTTAAACATCCCACTCGTAACATAATGAAAACAAGTGCGAGTCGGACTCACGCACGAAGGGTTCCGTACAATTATCTATAAAAATCACGTTTGTTGTATGGAAGCCCCCTTAAATATTTTTTTTATTTTAATTTAATGATTTATTTTTAATAAAATATTCCGTGAATATTTCAAGCTTCTACCTGTTGCCGTTATCAATATCGAGCAAAAACGAGCAAAAAAAAATCACGTTTGTTGTATGGGAGCCCCCATAAATATTTATTTTATTCTATTTTTTAGTGTTTGTTGTTATAGCGGCAACCGAAATACATCATCTGTGAAAATTTCAACTCTCTAGCTATCACGGTTCCCGAGATACAGCCTGGTGACGGACGGACGGACAGCGGAGCCTCAGTAATAGGGTTTCCGTTTTTACCCTTTGGGTACGGAACCCTAAAAAAGTAGTATGTATTTGAAATCCGGGACTATCAAGTACACGCGGGACAAGGACGGTAGGTAATTCCGGGACAATCTCGGATTTCCCGGCCATCTGGCAAACCTAGTTACGACCCTTATCTTCTCCCCTTCACAGTTATCATCACACCTCGCTTGTAAACACCCGTCTAGAGATAATTAGATTAGTTTTCGCGAGTTTATGGCATTTATTTATCTAAGATTCACTATCTCGTACGTGGGCGCCGCGGGCGCAAGTTTATCAGCACTCGTTGATAATTATGATAAGTTACGTAGTGTTGCCTATCGATAGTCCAATATCGATAGACTATCGATAGTTAAGACAAAACCAATAGTATTGACAGTCTATTGATAGTATCGCCAAGTGTCAATACTATCGATTGATAATGGCAATATATACTATCGATAGTTTTGTACTCGATAGTATCGATTGTTTTCGGTCATGATTGCCCATGGACTTAATACCTAACCAGGACTGAGTACTAACTTTTATTAGTCAATCAAAAGTGACCCATATTACCAAGCCATACAGTTTAATAATGACAACTAGAGACAGTGGTCCGAGAGATTACATACAAACTAGAGAACCCACTCGCACCAGTACTTGATCACCCTAATTAGAACGAGATGCAATTCACTAGTTTTTTTTTTACGGCCTTACTTTTTTGTCTCAGTACCTACTCAGTCCTGGTTAGGTATTAAGACTATGTGTTTGCCTGATTTTGCAATACTATCGATACTATAGATTGTTTTGGACATAAAACTATCGATAGTATAGACATTAGATATTAGCCATTAGACGACCAGATGGCCTAGTGGTTAGAGACCCTGACTATGAAGCTTGAGGTCCCGGGTTCGATTCCCGTGTCGGGGCAGACATTTGTATGAAAAATACGAATGTTTGTTCTCGGGTCTTAAAGTATTGCTTATAAATGACTATCGTTATACTATCGATAGTAATATCGATATCCTGAATAGTTTGCGAGGTCAACGATCGATAGTCAAACTATCGATAGTTCTGCAACACTGAAGTTACGTTCACGGCTTGATTATCAAAATCCTTCCGCATGTTGTAGTAAAGTTGTTTACATTCATGAACACGAGGTTTACGGCTACGTACGTGGGACCGGCGCGGCGGCTTGCGTGTGCCGGCCGCCAGGTATCTATACTCAAATGGCGTAAAGGACAAAAATGCGATAGGGAAAAAAAAAGCTGTATATGATGGCATTTAAGACTCATTTTCGCATTTTCGCAATTTGTCCTTTACGCCATTTGAGATTTCCGGTATCGTATAGGTAACGCCACGAGAGTCGAGGCGAATAATTATACATACACACAGCACATGAAGTATTGATTGCAATAAAAGTAGTGAATGAATTAAATGAGTGAGTGAATGAAAATGTGACTTAAGTATATGATCTTCTTTCTCTTCTTCTTTTCGGACTCCGAATGCTCATTATGGGTCATTTCGAGCGTTAATTTCGTGGTCACATTTTTTCACGAGTTGGCTAAAGTTTTTAATGGAGTCTTCGATTATTTTATTTATTAGAGGTCCTGCATTTGTCTTCTACCAGATAACTGGAAACTGTATCTGAATCTTCAGCCATATATTTATAGAAAAAAACGTGTCCAGGAATGTGTTTTGGAACAAACGGTAGAATCATGAATTAATGACCCTAAAGTTTTGGTCAGCGCTGGCAGGACGCCGACGCTCAAAAGATGCTAAGTTCGAGAGGTGATGGACATTTTTGAGTAGGTATTTGAGGCATTTTTTGCAAAATTGTTTTGCAAGCATCAATTCAATTGTCAAAGTTTAAGTCCCGACTAAATGATCTGGCTTATTTATTTTCTCACTCTTTAAATGTCTAATTTTAAAGTATTAATAATTTCGAAACGCTTCAATGACATTTTCAACAAAAAAAAATGTATCTGATCTATATAAATATAAATAAATAAATAATAAATAAAATCCATTTATTGCCACAACCATACAAAATAAAAAGAAATACAAAAAAAAGAAGAAGAACAGAAACACACAAAACAAAAAAAAACTTCGTGGCAATAGGCTCACGCTCAGCATAAATGCTGCCGGTTAGGAAGCCGGCGGCGCTGATTTTCAGCCTGCGCCCTCCCGCGGCGCGTTAAACACAGCAATAATACGGGAAGGGCAGAGCTCACAATATTACGTAAATACAATTTTCTCAAACATGCTTTGAAATGTATGCGTTAATGTCACGAAATGAAGCCATGAAGTTTGTTGTTTGTGGCTCCCTACATTACTTCTTGGCCTAGGCCATAAAAGTAAGTATGAAAAACCATTATTGTCCGCTGCTGTAACTTTTTAAATTTGCTTACTAACATTAAACTGACAAAGGAAAAATTACATACAGCCAACGACATTAAAAAAAAATCTATCTTCTTTTATTTCTATAAAACCGCCTAAACTACTGGTGATGGATGGATGGATGTATGGATGTATGGATGGATGTATGGTTGTACGGATGGATGTATGGATGGATGTATGGATGGATGTATGGATGGATGGATGTATGGATGGATGGATGTATGGATGTATGGATGTATGGATGGATGTATGGATGGTTGTATGGATGGATGGATGGATGTATGGATGTATGGATGGATGGATGTATCGATGGATGTATGGATGGATGGATGTATGGATGGATGGATGTATGGATGTATGGATGTATGGATGGATGGATGGATGGATGGATGGATGGATGGATGCATGGATGGATGGATGGATGGATGTATGGATGGATGTATGGGTGGATGTATGGATGGATGGATGTATGGATGGATGGATGGCTGTATGGATGGATGGATGGATGTATGGATGGATGGATGTATGGATGGATGTATGGATGGATGTATGGATGGATGTATGGGTGGATGTATAGATGGACGTATGTATGGATGGATGTATGGATGGATGTATGCATGGATGTATGGATGGATGGATGGATGATGATGATGATGATGATTATGATGCATGTTTGAGAAAAGCTCTATACAATCCTCGGCCGGAAGAGGGATTGCTGGACTCGTTTTATCCGGCCTCGTCTACGACTCGGCCGTATACCCCAAATCTCGTCCATCAATCCCTTACTTCACGGCCTCTGCAGTAATGTACTAATATTTAATTTACCAAGATCAGTTTTTTGGAGTCTTTTTGTATTCTTATTTTTAACTCCAAATTTTTACTTTTACGGTCATCCCGTGAAATCCTAATATTATTATACTAAATACAAACTGAAACATGGATACACAGAAAAAACCCCGAAAAAGAGACTAGCGCTGGGAAACGAACCCAAGTCCTCAGCATTCCGCGCTGCGTGCTTATACCCCTACACCACCACTGGTCACGAGTTAAGACACAAATTTTCCCCATATATCAACATTTTTCAGTTTGGTTTTCTATAGTCCCTTTACGCAGAGAATATTTACAACCAAAAAATTACAGAAATAAAAATCAAAAAAAAGAAGAAAGGGAAATCTGGCAGTTCCTTTCTAAGGAAATGGTAGGGCATCACAGTCATATTCATAGCCTTAGGAATTCTGGTGGTCTTTGGGGAAGTAGCAATTTCCATCTACTTAAATTCCAATTTGGACCGCCATTAGCACTTTCCTAATTTTTTGTTTAAAGACCGGGAAAGACATGTGGGCTCGCAGCGGGGGAGGAAGATCGTTCCATATCTTAGAGGCACGGAAACGGAAACTCCATGTGAACCCTACGGACCTGTGTTTGGGGATGATAACTTTATTGGCGTGCATATAATATGAGGGTCGACTTAGCCCCCGCCCCGCCACCTGTCTGCCAGGTCAGTGGTTCTATGCTTGGGTATTATAGGAGAAGCATTAGAAATATCAGGAAATATCATATCAGGGTACCTCAAAAACCTCCCCAAAAATGTCCATGTTTTTTTTTAGCATTAGATAGAAGGTAAGCGATCTTGACGTGTCTTTTCATTTGAAAGAAGATATGGTCATTTACTCATTGACACTCTTGGTTTCACAAGTAATAGTTACTATTTTTTTAAAGCTTTCAATATAAAGACTAATCAAGATTGTTTATAGTGGTATTTTAAATCAAAAAACAGATAGACAATAAAACTGAATTATTTATTAGATCATCATTATTTATTTTAGACAAGAGAATTGTATTAATTTACATATCGAGTCCACGCACACAAAATATTCCTACGGCTATAATTACCAAGTGTTCAATAAAGTTCCTATCAACATACATTTTATTTTCACTAAACTTATAATATCTGTGAACAGGTAAAAGAGTGGTTTAGCAGCATTTATAATTGTTCTGAAGATATTCCAGAGAGATCATTTGCATGCATACAAAATGTCCAGATCATCAACGATAACATGGTATATAGGCGAAGATATCATTATTGCAGAACCGAAATATTCATATGTATTTTAGCTATAGCCAATACGACCAAGGTGAAGCCAGACGAGCGTAACTTTTTGAGTCGTGAGCGGCGTAATTGCGGTCGCGTAATTTCGGCTACATTCGGTTTCATACCAAACTCTTTTATAAGTAAATGATGTACGCTTGCTTCTGTTTGCTCTCCTTGAATAAATAAATAAATAAATAAACTCCTGTTTCGTTCACACGGCGACGCAGAACGAGTTCTGTGTGTGTTTTGGACATTAGAAACTGGTTTTTCTTAGAGAACACAGATCATTAATAATTATCAGGTTGCAATAAACATAATTTTGTAGCACTAACGGTTTTATACGCAAAATTATTATTTACAGCAAGTTGGTGCCTCATTAGATCAGTAATTAAATTAAGTAATTTAAATGACCTGCGAGATGACTCCAGTATCAGAGTTTAGATGTATACTAGTTTTCTCTCCGTCTAAAATATGAATATTTCAGTTCTGAAACGGAATTCAAATTGGTGTATATAGAATGAAATGAATTAGATTTCAAGACATATTTAACACATTCGGCTACGGCAATATTGCCAATATTACACCAAACCCTTACCCTATGCCGGCCGAAATAATCTTAGTCACGAATGAATGTCACTGGCATAGGAGTAAGAGTTTTTTGATCACAAACGTTGTGTCGCTGGTATTGAATGTGTTAATGAACCAACCAATGGTTTTTAGGACCATTTTGACGCATCGTCATTTCCGTGTTCGATAGTTTAAATTAATACTATAGTTTATGTCTATTTGGAATACCTCGAGAACTTGGCCTATCATAAAAGCGGCACGTTTCGCTCTTCTCACTAGACAGAATCCAAGTACTACGTATTTATCTACAATAATGTGAATTTAACGTGTCTATTAAATTAATACAGGGGCGTTCATAAATGACATGACGCCTTCAATACAAAGGGTCGGAAAAACGTCCGTCATTTTATAACCTAGCCCTGTTTTATACAGCATAGACTTCTTTACAATATCACAATACTCTCCAATGACATCCGTGGTCTACAAACGAACTGTTTCGACTCATAAATGGGTCATACACAGTCGTTACGCACTCAAAAGTAAAATGACGGGCATTTTTCCGACCATTGTTCATTTCATTACACTAATAATCATTAATTAATAGAGCATTTCTAAAAAGTCTGTACCAGTGGCGTAGCTACCGTAGGGCAAGCGGGGCAGTGCACCGGGGCCTCCAAGCTCAGGGGGCCCCTCGGACTCTGACTTACAAACTATAAACGCGGACCTATGAGAAACGCGGCTATAAAACGCTACTAGTGAATTTACAAGCGCGCGAGTCTAGTGAATTTAAAGTGCATTTATTCTTACTTGTCTTATTATGTAAACAAACACGGGTTGGGGCCCTAGTTTATTTTTTGCCCCAGGGCCTTTGGTTAACTAGCTACGCCACTGGTCTGTACCAAAACTGAACCAAAATAATAGCCTCCCAAAGGGTATGGTCTTAAAATAATGCTTAAAATATCGAAATGATTTTTCTGAAACTATAAACTTTTCAGGATTTAAAACGGCATCGTATAGAACCTATTAGGTTAGGTTAGTTTTACGTTTAACTATCGTAACACATTCGCTGCCGGCTGTCACACTCGAGACTCGGTCTAGTCTAGTGCCGCAAACGCACAGGTGCGTTGAAATGCCTGCAAAATTATGACAGCGGCATTGAACGCAATTGAAGAAAACGCATATATCCGTTGCTGACACTGAATATGTTCAGTTCAAGTTTACGGTTTCATAAAAAAAACTTTTCTATGTTTTGATACATTCGATTCGATAAACGTACCCTCTCCCAAAATGTCTATCTATACATATTTGTATTCATTTGTAAGGAAATACTTTTTTTTTGTTGCTTTTATTTTTGTAATTCTTTTTTGTTACTTTCATTTTCGACTCTACTTCGACTCTTGAGTTAAAAATGAAATATATTTTTTATTTTAGAAATGCTCGATGGTACTTCCATTTTACCAAACAGCCAGCTACGATCATCGTATCTCTTGCATTTGACACAGACCATAGACATGGAAACAACGGCCAGACTTTATTCGGCGGTTATAAAAATAACCGTAGAGGTTAAATTGAAGTACCAGAAATACTAAGCTAGGTTTATAAATATTTCTCAATCATTAATTTATGTACAATTTATTGCACAATCATGTGACTTACAAACGTCCCCCTAAGCTATATAACACACAATAGTTCTATGTTGTTTAAAAGCTAGTGCATAAAACTTTAGTGTTCATGCTGTTTTAACGCATACAGCAAACTTAACAACCATCGGTGGTATCTTCGACGGACCATAGTCTAAGCATTCTTTGCCGAAGTTACGCAATCGAATTTCCGCGTAATTACGCTTCCAATACAGTTTCAGTTGTTAACTTTAATACAGTGTGTAAATTTCATAAGGGCATATATTTTATCCAGACATAGTTAACGACCATACAAATCACGTGAAATAGATATTTTGTTAATAACTTTTATTAATGAAAAGTAGTTAATTTTTTAAAAAAATCTAAGGAGCAATGTAACGCGTACAATTTCATTTGACATGAGTGTTTATTTACCTCATGTTATGTTGTCAAACCCTATTATTAGGCAGAAAGATCTTCTGAACTTATGATAAAATTGATGCTACGATCATAAAGCACAATACTGAAAACCGTCTTGCTAACTTTCTGCTAAGATCTTATCGTAATTTACTTATTAGTGACTGTCGGAGGCAATGGAGATACTTTCGTGTTAAAGTTTCTTTTGCGAGTCTTTACAAATCACTTCATGAAAAAAATGTTTCGCATTCCAAGCAGGTGGTGGTGATAGCATGACATGAGTTTTCAATTTCATTAGCACTTAAATAACATTCTTTACATTTAAAACTACCTTAATCATTAAGTACCTAATCTTGACGTTCCTTATTTGACACTCTCATAATGAGCCTAGATAACATAAATATCCAACGCCATGAAGGTAACTAGTACTAGGTAGTATTACAAATTCGTTGTCTTTGTCGCGTTTGTTTTCTTTTCTATTCAACCTTTAAGAATAAAACCACAAAATTCAATAGCAAATGTAGAGCGAACTCATTGGTGGTGTTTCTTCTGACATAATTTGTCATGACGCCGCCGACACAAATCAATAAGATTGTTTTCGTAAACGATACGATAATCGAATATTAGTACCAATGAACTCTTTGATATAATAATGGCATATGGTGAAGCTGGACAATGTGGAAGAAGAGTATTAGAAATCTACAGAGAGCGATTTCCGAACCGGCGACCTCCGCGAAACTCACGAGTCATCATCAATGCTCTCCAGCGTATTCGCGATAGTTTGACTCTGACTGGGAGATTCAGTGATCACTCTTTACCAGCTGAAGAACGTGTCCAGCTTTGTTTGCTGAATACGTTCGAAATCAATGGATTGGGAGGTTCGGCCCTTGCCGATGGCCTGCATGAAGTGGATTTTTTTCTATGGGGAGCTGTGAAAAACGAAGTTTACCTACTCAAAACTACGAGTATTAGTGGAGCAGCTAAGGGAGAAAATCACGGAAGTTTTTCAAAAACTTCAAGAAGTGAATTTACGAAATGTGAGAACGTCCATCAGTCGTCGTAGTGTCGCCTGTATTCAAGAGCAAGGCAATGTAGAAAACAAATATCTCAGGCGAGTGAACAACATTTTAATTAAAAATGAAATAAATTAATGATCTTTATTTTTACTTTTATTTTTGAACTAAACAAATGTCGAACCGTTCGTGTTATGACGTTATTCGTAAACGTCATGTTCAGGTAGGTACGTTAATTCATCGACGGATTATGCTGTACATTGCTTGCTGAATTAATTTGTAAGAAAAATAAAATACAACTAATGTTGATTTTACACATGTAATTACGTTAATTAGTATGTATACTAAACGTTGTTAAATTATATGCTCGTATGAAATTTACACACTGTATACACGGAGAAAAGTCTCGAAACTTTAACAAAAATTACAATATTTTAGTATACCGAATATTCCAACATCTGTTATATGAAAATTTACGAAGAGCTTTTTAATGTAAAGTATACATTTGTAAACATAAATTACATACATATTTTGATAGCGTTTTGAATATTACAATTAAAATTTAGCGTATCGAATTGCAGAGGTTGAAAGGGGCGGCAAAAAATTAATAGCCAAATAAGTGAATCACTGCTTGAATGACTCGTTAAGAAACCAATCCTAAACGGGGTAACGATACTAACGCTAACTAGACTGTCACAAAAACCATCATTACCAGCAACACTTGCCGAAATAAAGTCGTTTTGACGTGTAACCGAACTTTAGTCAAGCTTTAGCCCAAGCTACAAAACGTGACGTAATTTCGGCAAATGACGCTAGTAATTGAAATAGTATTGGAAGCTTAGCAAATTCAGTGCCAAGAACCCACAGTCTGTTGTGTTTGGAGGCAGTTTTCGCTACAAAGTGGAAAAACAGTGCTACTGGCGACGAGCGTAGCAATGCGTGGCAGCAAAAGTGTTAGGATGCGGTTAGTGTACGACCCTGTATTTGTCGACCAATAATTCATGACTTAATAATTCAAATCATTATGGCAATCGCACAATTTGAATTATCAGGTCGTGTATTATTTTCGTTCATTCCGGGTCGACAAAATACAGGTCATTTTATCAGCACCACATGGGTGATAACCCCTTTCTGCGCTTATAGTGACATTAGTGACTCATGTATCAGTAGAATACGTCAGAACGTAAAACCCGCGAAACTTCGGTCGCGTAACTTCGGCACTTAGTGCTTAAACACCATTATTTAGACAGAGCGATAAGTACAACAGTTGCGGTATAGTCGACAAAGAAAATCCTTTACCACCCTAAGGTTCAAAGTCGGTTGTATGGCCTAACAAAGGCTATTTACATTTACAAGTTAATGTGACAATCAGCCTTCTTGATTTTATTCTGACGTAGGAACTGTCATAAATGGCAAAGCACTGACTTGGTTGACTATACATTGCCGTTGATTATTGACTACTAATAAATCCATGGCCAAACTAACGTATTTCTCGCTCTATGTAAAAAGACAAGACGACTTAATATTCGGCTACGAAAATTTTTTAATGACGATATGAAGCAACTTTACAAATAAAGACGTCACACTTTTTTTATTACACGCTTTATTTTAATAGATTTATTACTACGATAATAATCTTGTCCGAGGGTCACAAATAGCCTTAATGTGTGACGCGTCATCAAGCAATAAATCACAATAAATTAATTATTAATTAATTAAATTCCTAAAACATCAGTTCAGTTTTAAGTATATTTATCTACTATGTGGCTCGGTGAAACTATATACAATGCATCATTATTTTATGACACTGGCTTTAATCTAACTGGGCTGGCCATCACTGCCAAATATGCTACCGTTTGAGTCTTGTGGGATGGCCACTGAAGCATATACAGAGCAAAAAGAATGGCAAGATGATTTAAGACTCATACCAAGTATTCACGAGGTTCACGTAAAAACAAACCTCCTTTGACAGTCAGGTGAAAAGGTGGATAGAATGAGAAGCCTTTGCTTAGCAGAGCCACTTTAATAAGCTAAAAACCAAAACAGCTCAACAATAAGTTTGCATCACTAATAATAATTTTGGACCACTGTGCAAATATAGCTAGCCAGGTCCAAGAATTCTGGGCATGTATGGGTCAGTCAGTGACTCAAGTCGGGCTTTTTAAGTAGATCATTAAAACTTGCACAACAGTTGTTTAATGAAACAACTGAAATTATATATTATAATTATAAATGTGATTGCAAAATTAAATAAAATAAATCACACATATACAAGTCCAATATCATCATTAAAAAAAAATCATAACCAAATAAACTTAATATGCTACAGTAAAATTACTTATATATATATAATACTCTATTTATCGTAACTATACCATGGCGACTGGTATGGACTTCTATAGTAGTTTGAGTTCATCTGACCATAGAGGGCAGGGTAGTTCTGAGGCTGTTGGACGTTCTGGTAGAACGGATGTAGTTGCTCCGGTCTCCATTGTGGCCTCTCCATGTTCAGTTGACTAGGTTGCAAGCGCTCCGCAGGATTCTGCATCGCTACAGTTCTATAGTCAACCGCTGGTTCCATGAAAATATTGTCATTGTACTGACCTATCGGCATTGTCCAGTCGAATGGTTTCTCGTTTTTAGTTTCCACTTTTGGTGCTGGCTTTCGTTTGCTGGTGCTTGGATGTCTGCAGGGTGGAGGTGAATTGGCTTTCCTTATTGCGAATTTGTGGAACTCGTTTTCAAAAGCGCTTGGGTTCTTGTTGATTGGCTGCACAACTGCTGGGACTCTTTGTTGATCGAGGATTATGCTTGTGTAGGTTTTTGGAGGTGAGGTTTGTGTAGTTGGAGGAGATGGTTTTGGTGTTGGTTTTGGTGCTGGCCGCGGTTGCTCTCTTGGTTGAATTTTTGGTGGCTCTCGTGGTTGCATCTTTAAGCTGTAATCAATAGACTGCAAATTCTGTGATATGGTTGTGTAAGGTTTATGGGTTTGTGATGGGTTGCCGTACACTCTTTGTTCAGTTCTCATGATGGGCTCCAGGGGAGAATTATATTCGAAGTTCATGTTTTTCTTCGGCGTTCGCGGTTTTCGAGGTTTGCGTGGAACTGGTTCACCATCCACAGCCTCTTTCTTCTTGGGTATTCTTTTAACTGGCTCCTTCTTCACTTTTTCCTTCTTTGGTTTTTCTTCTTTTATCTCATTTTTGTCTATTGGCTTCCGCTTCTTTCTCTCTTTCTTTATTGAAGGAGGAGGCAGGGGATCAGGAGTGGCCGGGCCGACTTGTAATGGATCACCATTAGGCTCGTATTTTACTTCAGATTTAGGACTTATAGCAATAGTGTCATCATGTGGAGGAGACTCCCAATTGGAGACCACAGCAGCCATATCATCTAGTTGTTCGTTGGACAACTTCTTTGTTTTTACTTTCCGCCCACCTTTGGGCTTGCTGGGTGTCGGAGCTTTCTTTTTCTCTTCTACATTTTCTCCATCTTTTTCAGTCTCTATTTTTACTTTTGGTTTAGCTTCTTTCTTAGTGCTGCTCTTTTTCCCTTTGGCTCTAGAAGCTTTCTTGGATTTTGGTTCTTCATAATCAGAGTCTCTGTCAGAGTCAATGTAGCCTATATCAGGCAACTGAGCTTCTGATGGGTCCATCTCGTCTCCCTTGAGCCAGATATCTTCAAGAGCATCGAGTTGGGTGTCATCAGGTTCTATGGGCATGAGTCTCCTCTTCATAGAAGTCATCATATCTAAATCTCCCTCAGCCATGGTCATTTCTGCATCATCCATTATGTCTTCTCCGAGAATAGACACAGCAATAGCTCCTTCAGATATGCTCTTGCTGGCCATAGCTCTTTTCAAGTGGAGTGGGTGTCTTTTCTTTTTCTTTAACCCCTCTTCTTCGGCTTCAATGAATGATTCTGGCAGCTCTGTGTTGTTCTTATTGCAAAGAATGTCCTGGCCGGATGGATGAGGGGCTGGTACCATTTTTTCAGGCTGTTCTGGGTGGCAGCCAATGTCTTGCCCTTTCAGCCACAGTTCATAGCGGTCCGGTTGGAATCTCTTCACAAAAGTATCCATGGAAATCTTAACCATGTCATTGCTGCATGTGCATTGTGTGGCTCTCTTACCATATTCAACCCATCGTGGGGCAGCAAAGTTAGTTGACTCCGCGCAGTTGAAGCCATGGTTGAATCCAGCATGGTATCCATAAGGGAATGTGATCATGATTTCTCCCGCTTCCTGGGTTATTTTGTTGATTGGTACAGAGTATTGCTTCAAGATCTGTGGCGAGATCAAAGTCATCTTGTGACGCAGGAAGGCTTGGCATGTTTTAGCCGATGTGGGGAAGAATCCAGCAGCAATTCTCTCAAACCTCTTCCCATGCTCAGGTGGGATGCAATACCATGTTTTTGGTTCACCAAAGTGCAAGTAATTTATGGAATACAAATCCATATCTTCAGTGTGCCATGCAAATGTGGTCTTCCACATGCCAAAATAGAGGTAAGCAGTGTTGACACCATCAATTTCAATGCCGTAATCAGAGTTAACAAAGTCCAGAATGGTCCCCAGGTGGTTTATGTTCCATTCCTTGACATCAGGGTCTGTAATGCTCCCGTTGACATCAGCGCCATATATCGGAGCGACATAGGTGACATTCTTCCAGTATTTCCTCTCGAGATCCTCGAAACTCGAGTGCCGAGGGGTACAGTACTTAGCAGAGTTCGCGAGTATCGAAAACTGCTTCACAGTCATGGCTTTCTTCTGTATATTGATCTGTTGAAACAAACCTTGTTTGCCAGTGACCACTTGACATATAGGCGAGGGAATTGTGATGTTTAGGTCATTCAGGTCATACCCAGACTTACGGGGGACCCATTCTGGCGGAGGAATCACTTTAGCAAGGCCTGCTCTATGTGCACCTTTAGACTCCATGTATTGGATGTACTTGTTAAAGTCTTTGAATTCATCCCATGTAGGGCGGAACGTTTGAATGACTGGAACTCCTCCGGCACTAAATACATCATCCCCAGGCCCCGACATTGTCTTTCTTTTAATAACACTTCTAGTCCTAAAATCAACACGATTTCATCATTCACTGCACGATTTTTAAACCACGTCCCATCGTCATTTTCCACAGTTTATTCACTTTACACTAAAATCCACGACAAATTAAGGCTTTCTGTCCAGTTTTAATTTAATCACACGCGAGAACACTTTCGTAACGATGTGAAAACATTATCAGTAAAATGGCCGACGATGCGCTTCAACAAAATCCCTTCACGTACAGTCGAAGCTGCATAAGCGAAATCGGGTCACGTACACACTAAAGCGTTCAATGATTTTGGAATGAAAGAATGAATTTAACTTATGAAGCTTCGACTACACAGCAACACCGGCCACGGTATGATTAGATTCTGTATGTTGGTACCAATTAGGTATT
This sequence comes from Archips xylosteana, assembly GCA_947563465.1. Classification (NCBI taxonomy): domain Eukaryota; kingdom Metazoa; phylum Arthropoda; class Insecta; order Lepidoptera; family Tortricidae; genus Archips; species Archips xylosteana. Next base: position 9,268,013 of record OX387370.1, read on the forward strand.
TTGACAGTTGTCAACACAGTATTTTTAGGTAAGGTTATGAATGAAAATGCAGTTTTTGCATTTTTATGAAGAAAATTGAAGTAATTTTGCTAATATAGGTTACCTGAAATGATTCTTCGAACTCCTCGACCAGATTGCCGCTACCACTGGATGGTGCCGCCATCTTGTTTTCACGTAATTAATTGCTTTTTATTGTTTCTCGGAGCTGCTGTCACCACTTGCGAGGGGTGTACAGTGTAGTGTAGTACTGTACTTGTACTTAACACGACACTCGCTCGCTCGCTCGCTCACGACCGCTCGCTTCATTCAAGTCGTTATCGCCGAGAGCATTGACTCCAAACGTCATCGATCTGTCAGGGCAGTCACAAAAATGTAGAAAATACACAGCTGCCTGCATTCAAATCCGTTTTCTTTTCTTCGTGTCATACATAATCATAATTGGCTTAGTTAACCAACAGCTTGAATATATTTTATACTGACGTAAGTTGGATTAGTTTTAAAGCTGATTTATTTTTGAAAATAATAAAAAAATAGCGTTTTCTCCAGGCTGCGTCAGAAAGGTTGTTGATAATGAAATCGCATTGATATATGAAGAGCGTGATAGTGAGCACGATAATATGTAGAATTTAGAGAGTATGCAACTGTCGTGCGGAATCTTTAATTGCACAGGAATAGACTAATTAACTTAAGAATTAATTTGCCATCAAGAGAACATTTTTTTCAGTGAAGACTGAAGACAACATTATTCTTGTGACAACCCTGAGACACTTGTCTTGTGCTATGCTAAATGCTAAGTGGACTTAAAAAATGATTTTGCCTTGCATGACTTAGTAAACAACCTTGTAAAATTACGTCATAATACCGGTATCGGGCACTGGCCAGTTAGAATAATAATAATAAAGGTCGTAACATAATTATAACATGGTCAAGGTCAAATAAGTATAAAGAAGAATTTCAAAAGGGTTAAATTTAGCTGAATAGAAAAGAGTATACACGAAACCTAACCATTCTGCCTAAAATCATTTACAAAACAGAAGGAACTATAAAGTTAAAATTAAATAATTGTCATACATTGTCATGATTCTTTTACGTACTCATTCAGTTCACCTCAGTCAGTCGCTTTGATCAAGTACATAATGTACTTAATGTAATCAGGTTTTCAGATTGCAGTCCTGGCAAATACTTGAAGCATGGCGTTTGTTTGTAAACAAACAAACAAACACACACCTTTGCGAAATATATAAATATATTTGACCGGGCTACCCTACCAACATAACGGACGAATTAGCTAAAGTCTGGTACTCACTCACAGGTAAGCTGTAACCTTTTACCAAAGAGAATATAACCACTAAGTTTTACCTTTTACCATGAAGTAACTTCGCACATAAATTATGACAGCGTGGTTTTTATTTTGTGTTACTGTTTTTACCCATGGTTGCCGTAACGCGGAATGAAGAAGGTAAAATAATAAAATATTTAAATCTTATTTTATTTTTGCATTTTGATTTTTGCCTATCAGATTAAATAACCTGAAATGCTGAAAAATTACTCACTGTTACTATTTATTTGTCACACTGGATGCGTTCTGCGGTCACGGTCAGGTCAAAATGAACGACCCGCATTATGTTATGTATGAATTGTGTATGAACAACATTGTTGATCTCTATATATTGCGCGTCGTGCGTGCGATAGCGTATAGGTATCTATACAAAATATTTCATTCATAATGCGGGCTGCGGTCAATTTGAGCTGACCGCAATCGCAGAACGCATCTAGTGTGGCAAATCCTTTACACTGTACGGTTTCCGTATCTAGTCACAGTCCGCTAGTGAGTACATGACTTAAAAAATGAAAACTCAAACTGAAATACATTTTAAAATTTATTTTTGTCTTTGATTCTAATTCTTTAAATCCTTCCATCATTTTAAAATATAATTATATTAACAATTATTTGTAACATACTTTTACCAAACAGCCAAACAAAACGCAGTCACATTTGCGTTTTCAACTGTCACTTGTAAACAAAGATGGCGGTTGAATTATAACCTCACCATCACCAGACGCGAGTTGCATTTTGTGCGTCTTACAAATATTTACTAAAAGAAATAAAATAATAATTAGCATTAAATATATGTAAGTCTAGTGTCATCGCTTATAAGTAAATCGGCAGCATGGCGGATGCTGCGGCGCGTCAGTTGCAGTACGAGTACAAGGCGGTATGTTATTGTATTTTCCTCCTAATAACATCATTATTATTGTGCAATATGAGCTCAGAGTAACTGTTTAACGCATTTTATTTCCTCATAGAACTATCAGCCGAGAAAATGATTAGCGTTTGCAGCTGAAATGAAACCCTATTTTTTAAATAAGTTATTGTGAAACTTTTTAGAATTCAAATCTTGTCCTCCAAGCTGATGTGAGACTTATTGAACGGCGCGGGCGTGATGAGGCGACAGGAGAAGTGTTGTCGCTGTCGGGGAAACTCATTGGGACCCGCATGGGGGACCGGGCTCAGCGTACCAAACCTGACAAAGCTGAGGAACGGAAAGTCAAGTAAGTCAATGACAAAAATTCAAATGTTTGATTAGAACAATGATTGTATAAGTAAAGACATTATGTCAAATGCTCACGAAACAATCAAAAGATATACACTCAGCTTTAGGCTTAAAACATCTAACTTTCATAATACCTTATTCACTAATACCTAAAGGTATTTTTAGGTATTATGAGCCCATGGTAATTTGAAAATTAGGGGTATTAGTGAATAAGGTATTATGAAATTTAGTTGTTTTAAGCCCAAAGCTACACTCAAAATGCAGAGGCTGCACACACATACATGCAATATGCACTCTTCTTTGCTGCCATTATATGGTTGTCTTTTTCTTTAACCCGTGGTGCATAATTATTTGCCATGTGCCAATTTTTTTCCCTAGTTTCAATCACCATTTAACGTATGATATATACTCAAAATGACCCAAAAAGTAGTTGGTTGTGAGATGGGTTGATGTCACATTAGTATTTCATATACATAGGTAAATTTTTAGAAAGAAAGAAAGAAAGAAAAACATTTATTTATAACAACAATTACACGTACACGGGCTAAAATTAAAAGTACAAACATAGACATAGGTAGGTACATGTTGATGTTGCTATAAAGGGTCCCGACTCAAGTGTGTCACTGGTTAAAAAAACCAGCACTGGTCTTCTGCCGGGCCACAGTACAGTAAAATCACGGAAGGCCACACAAACAAATATTACACTAACATAAAAGAAAAATAAATAAATAAAATGAAATAGTACATTACTGCAGCGGCCGCGAAATAGGGGATTGCCGGCCGAGTAGTTATAGATGGCCGAGTGTCAACGAGGCCATCTAGAGATACGAGGCCGGCAATCCCTGTTCGTGGCCAAGGCTTGTATAGAGTTTTTCTCAAACATGCATCACCATCACCACCATCATCATCATCACCATCATGATCAACATCATCATCAACATCATCGTCATCACCATCACCATCATCATCATCATCATCACCATCATCATCATCACCATCATCATCATCATCATCATCACCATCATCATCACACCATCATCATCATCTCATCATCACCATCATCATCATCATCATCATCGCCATCATCATCATCATCATCATCATCACCATCATCATCATTACCATCATCATCACCATCATCATCACACCATCATCATCATCATCATCATCTTACCTTACCTTAAATAAGCGTAGTGGCAGAATGTCTTAATGAACCAAAACGCAAATATTGCTTATAGTTTTTTTTAATGGCTAAATGCTATGATGCCATAGACCTATAAACGTCATGGTATGAAACAATAGACGATCACTTTGCTGGCCTTGGCCAGCAAAGTTGTATGAAATTCCATTATTGACCTCTCGTCTAGGCGGTCCCCCACCACCGGCTGCACCTGCACCTGCAACGTGACACTTCGTGGCGTATTATAAGGAACATAACGTCAATATTTCATAGCATGTTTGAGAAAATAACTATAGTAGTTCCAATCATTTATCCTCTCAATGACATCTACTAGAACTATTGACTAATGAATGTGGTATTTTAGGTGTATGAGTGATTAAAATGAACAAATCTCCTCACATGTTTCATGTCTCTATGTCGAGATTGGAATAGTAGCCCTTTCTAAGATAGAGAGAATGTAAGATTTTAAAAAAGGGGCAAACTGATTCTTGTATATTTTGCTCCAGAAATGTCATGAACCAAGGGTCATTAGTTATGTATGATATATTATGAAAAGTTATTACATTTAGTACGATCCACATGGAAATATTTCTTTGTAATTGACTGTACCAAATGATGTGAAAAATTTAACTATGTTTTCAGACGGCAAAAACGTGATGAAGCATCATACGAGCTCTCCAAATCCAAGGGCAAGCAGGTGGCCTGGTCAGACGAGAACACCGGAGCCCTGTACAGGCCGCGGGCGCAGCACACAAGGCACGCGTACGAGCTGCTGCTGTCGTTCATGCAGAGCTCCCTGGGTGACCAGCCGAGGGATATCCTGTGCGGAGCCTGCGATGAGGTAACTATTATTTTTTATAGTTATTTAGTAAACCCATAAACCTTTGTTGATAAAATAAAGTTTAATTTAAATGATGTTATTCTTTATTACCTTTTTTATTATTATTAATAATAATAAGGAACAGCAGGCAACAGTTTGAGGGGCCTGTTTAGCGAATGGCGAGTCACCACCTACCAAAGTTAATTTATGAGATATTGCAATGTTAGGTGTCCGTTATCTCACTCCATAGCCCGGTAATCCTGTCCACAGCATCCCAACCCTATTCAATGTCGCTTCCTACCTGGCAATACTTTGGCAACTGGAGGACTGTCCGCTACCAGATCGTAATGGTATATTAGGGTATAGACCATAGCAGCGCCCATCTCATTTATATATTATGGTACACCAAAGGCTTCGACCCCATGAATGCCTTTCAAATGACCGGGTCCCCATGGGCCTGTGATCGGAAATCCGTACCAACAATAATCTATACATATAATAAATCTGTAACAAGTCGGTGTCTGTACATTGTAGATATTTGAAAAAACTGTCACTAGGGCTATTTACTAGCGCAATAGAACCCAAAACAATGTTCTTTAGAATTATTGTCTGTTTGTCTGTTTATCTGTTTGTCTGTTTGTCTGTGCGTTTGTGCGCGCTAATCTCAGAAACGGCTTAACCTAGAAGGATGCGGTTTTCACTGATATGTAGGTATTTTCTTGGATTAACATTTAGTGTTTGTTTCATTTGAATCGGTTCACAAATAAGAAAGATACGTCTATTTTAAGAATTTATAGAACAGTTTTTAGAAGTAGTAACTTGGGAGTAGGTAAGTACGGTGGTGAATGTGAACGCGGGTGTGCGGGGGGGGGTTCGGTGGGGGGTCGGTGAGGGGGGGGGGTGTGGGTAATTTTTTTTATATCGAGTAACTAAGGAGAGCCATAATTGATGAAAAAGCAAATTGGATAAAAAAAATAAGCTGCCCAAATTACTAATTCCACGCGGACGGAGTCGCGGGCAAAAGCTAGTAATAATAAAAAAGGGTACATGCATTACAACGTCTTGAATTCGATTTATTATTTAGTTGATTACATTTTGCCCATTTCTGATATTCACTTCCTTTTATCATCAGGTGCTGGTGGTCCTCAAGAACGACAGACTTAAGGACCCTGAGAGGAAGAAAGAGATAGAACTTCTCCTGGGGTCTATACCGGATGAGAGATTTGCACTACTGGTTAATTTAGGTAAGGGATTACAAATTAATCACTTAAACTTCATTTCAAGAGTCTGACCTTTGATCAATTATAACTGAAGATACACATTGCTGAACAAAATCCCCTTCAAAAAGTGTCCGAACTTTTTTATTTGTTTGCATAACAATTAAAATCATCACCTACACAGAAATTTGAACGTAGTCTTTACTTCATTACAGTCGAATTTCGGTTGACACTTGACAGCTAAACTTGACAATTTCACGCAACGTACTGAGAAAAAAGAAGGCCACTTTAATCAAAGTGGCGCTCATTTGGCTCGGACATTTTCGGGCGCGCGACTGTGGATTAATGAGTGTAGTAATTGATCAAAGAGTCTGACAATCTCTTTGGTAATTATTATACTAAACGGGACTTATCATGTAAACAAAATTTACCTCAACGTTTCGGCCATATCGCAGCAGTGGTTACGAGTAGACATTGAAATAGTTATAAACTGTTTCTTTTCTCAAAGATTATTATTTGGGTCAATCAACTTTTTTTTGTAAACTTCTATTTACTCCTTTACAAGTAACTCTGAAATCTCTGGTCAATGAAACCATGATTTTGTAGTAATTAGCTAAACTGTTTATCATAGTGCGTATGTGAAAACAAAAAAAAAAATTATTTCTATGAAAAAATCCGGTGACCCAGGGGACATACCACTATTTTCATACAAATTTCGGGGACATTGTCCCCTGGGTCACCCACGAAATAGAAGCTAAACAAAATAAAATAAATATGGCAATTATACCATTATTGACTACAAAAATCTAGGGTTTTAAAAAGTATACTTTAAATAAGGAAAAATAATCAGTTTTTTAATTATGTCGGTTTTCATAGAAAGTAGCAGAAAATCGTTGACAAAAAAAAGTTGATTGACCCATTTATCGTAAACTTTCAGGCAAGAAAATAACGGATTTCAATATCAGCTCGCCGACTGAAGGCAACACAGAGATTGATGAGACATATGGCATCAATGTGCAGTTTGAAGAGTCTTCCGAGGAGGATGACGAGGATGCCTTTGGAGAGGTGAGAACTGAAGCCAATTTCTAACACGTAATAGGGATGTTGACGCCATGAAAAACAACTCGAAGACAACTCCAGTAAAAAAACGCTTTATTTTGCCCTGAAAACCAGACTTTCGATTAAGACGCTGTCAACACCAACGTCGGCGCACACTGTCTATTTGTATCGGAGTAAACGAGATGCCGCTATTACTGGGCAGCCGGGCATATTGAAATTTATCGGGCAAATATTGAATTTAAAAAAAACTGTGGATTATTTGTGAAATATGACTCGTTAGCGGTTTAGGTATGAATATGTTGACTTCATGTTTTTAATTGCAGACGCATACGCCAAAAAAATAAAGACATAGAACCGTTTAATGATGATTTTAAGACCTATCTTTGCAATTATTTTCTATCGAGCCGATTTCGTCCAATTATGTATCGAGTCCGTCCACGGTCTTTGAAATATGATGAATATTAACATATTTTTTTTTTGATATGCTAGAACTAACAGTTTTTCTTAAAAAACTGTTTAAATTACATCAATTTCAACAAAGTTAGGTGTTGTCAGCCTCTTAACTGCAAAATAAGATTTTTTGTTGCTTTAAAACAAATATAGTTAGTTGAGTTGGCGAACTAGTGACGTCATAAGTTGCTATTGCCATTCAAACTATGGGAGAATTGTGTTTTGACAGCTCATAAAAAGTAAGTCGGTTGATTGGTGGTGTCAAAATCCTTATTATAATTGTGTTTTCTTGTCTAAAAATTTTTGTTTTTGGCTACTGGTTGTTTTAGGTTAGCAACAATTACTGCCAATGGCAGCAACTCCTGACAGCAGTAAAGCGTGTGTTGTTTGACTAGTTTAAAAGAAAATGTCCAAACATGCCTGTTGCGTACCTGGAATGGATTTCATTTGTTTGTTAATTTCATTCATTCAGAGGAAATGGTGTTTGTTTATTTTTTCTATATTTTCATGTCTACAGTAATTATTTTATTTTGTATATACTGTTTGAGAGATATTATTAGGGTTGCAACGATATATCGGAAAACCGATAATATCGATAATATCGAAGGTAAAATATCGATATTTTTACCGATATTTGCGCTATAACGATACGATAATATCGATATCATATCCTAAGAAAAACGAACGATAATTCACGACCTTAGATATGGCTGTATGGGCTTTGAACATTAGCCTTTTCTTATAATATTATTATTATTATTATAATTTCTTGTTTTCATTCGATGAAAAAGTATGTAAAAAACTGCTGATATATAATAATAATGAAGCACTTATTCAGTGAACTGCATATTTTTTACTTAAATTTAAAGAAATTCGATATTATCGATATTATCGACCAAAATCATCGATATTATCAACTATCGATAATTTCATTACCTCGATATAATTATCGATATTTTTATCGATATTACAACAACCTTGCATCCCTAAATATTATATTTCTTTCATTCACTCATTCCTTTACGTCATGGATTCATTCATTTATTACAATCATTCATTCATTCAGAGTATATGGTGTTTGCGATTGTGAATGTGCTTGTTAAATAATTAGTTTACTGTTGCCTTTCTTTTTAACGGTGTGTTTTTTTGTGTGTGCAGGTGCGCGAGGAAGAGAGAGAAGACGGCGACGAGGGGTCGGACAATGAGAAAGAGAAGGAAAGCAGCGCCGAGGAGGACAGCGACGGCGAGGGCCGCCGGAACGCCATTCACGCCAACGTAAGTTCGCTTCATCCCTGCCCGAATACGTCCCACGCGGGCCTATTGCGGATTGTGAACTTCACACACGCCATCGGTTTAGCATATGTTTTCCTTCACCGGAAAGCTTATTTATTTATTGAATTAATCACATGCAAGCTTACAGTACAGAACCAAAACACTCACACATTAATTAAAAAAAAAAGGAGAACAAAATTAAATGGTCTTAAGCCTAACCATTTGACAAGATGTAATATCAATAATAATAATAGTAATATAAGTAACTTAAAACAAATGTCAAGATTACATTACAATAGAAAATAGAAAATAAAATGTAATTTCGCAAAAATTCCGAAAAACTGAAGAGTCAAAAGCCGTTCGTTTTTAAAGAAAATAAAAGTCTATCACGAATAATTATTGCAGTAGACATATTAACTTATATATTAGAACAATTCTTATAGACCACATTTTTAATTTTCATTCAATTTTTATGGAATAATCGAGAAAAACTAACAAAAATGCAACGTTGCCAGCTCAGCAGGTATAAACACTCTTAATGTACGTTGATTAAAATGTGTCTGTTTGTCCATAGCTGTCAGAGGAGCAGTCGCAGAAACGCCGCGACGCCGTCATCCACCCGATGGACATAGACGCGTACTGGCTGCAGAGGCGGCTGTCGCGTCACTTCCCCGACGCCATGCTCTCGCAGGCCAAGTCCAGCGAGGTGCTCAAGGTAAGCCCACACTTGCCCACTTTTGCCCACACTTGCCCACACTTTCCCACATTTGCCTAGGCTACCAGACAAGCTGCCGCTATTGCCCACTTTTGGTCCCTTGTTGGAAAACAAAGACTTAACTGCAGGCGTTAATGAGATGAGATTTTCAATGATACCATAAATAAATCTAGACACGCCGTGTCAAGCCAAATTCACACAAAAGGAGGAACCATTTTGAGCCACTTTTGACTCCTTCATAACTCAAAATCTATTCAACACAAACACACCAAATTTGGTATATATTGATACCAATAGGATTAACTAGAACCCCAAATTTCATAAATACAGCTTAAATGGTTCTTGAGATACAAACGTTTAAATATCGCCATTTTTCCACTGATTCACTGACTGACATATAGATCAAAAACCTAACCCACTTCCAGATGTTCTAGGAAGTTCAAATCTGGCGCCCAGTTAGGTAATTGCGTGTATACAAAGGAAAAAAAAATCAGAAAACAGTTAATTTTAAGATTTGGAATATTTTCCAAATTTTTTTTATTTGATAGGGGGATAATGAGCAGGCGAGTCACCTGATGAAAAGCAATCAATCACCGTCGCTCATGGACACCCACACACAATTATGAAGCTTCTTTATTTGACCCACTTTTCGGTTACCGATTGAGCTGTCATTTTTCACCCATAATGTGGGTAGTATGACAATGTAATATTATTATGACCATACATCGTTATCGCGGGAGCAAGAACAAATCAGGTAAAGAACATATATAACAGAATGTCTGTTTACGGATACGGATATATTCTGCCTACAAGTTCTAAGCATCTAAGAAGTTTTAGTAACACTAAAGTTTTCGCTGGAAAAGATTAATCAAATTTGTCTTATACTTGCTGTTTAAACGTTTACATACATAGAAGTCAATGTGTCTACTTGAATAATAAGCCAGCAATGTGTGTAAATTTTATTAACGTATATTTACTCGGTTTTTATTTGGATTTCGTAATAGATCACAAATAATTATGTTGTAAACACAGTTATTATTACGAAAAATTAGACAGTGTCAAGCAAGAAAAGTGGCTGAAGAGTTTGACGCTGCGATTGCGTAATGAATATTTTTTATGTATGTATTAGTAATCAAGTCAAGTATGGAGGTCTGATATTAGTAATATAGTTGATAAATTTTGAACTCTTGGTCATAAATGTTGCTCGATATCAGTGTCGCTTCTGTTATTGTTAATTTTCATAATCTTTCAGTACTGTCAAATCGTTTTTGCCCCCGCGATAACGATGTATGATTATGACATGGAACCGTAATAAATCGACACAACCCCACTTTTAGGGTTCCGTAGTCAACTAGGAACCCTTATAGTTTCGCCATGTCTGTCCGTCTGTCTGTCCGCGGCTAAGCTCAGAGACTGTTAGTACTAGAAAACTGTAATTTGGCATGAATATATATATTAGTCACGCCAACAAAGTGGTTAAATAAAAAAAACTAAAAAAATTTTTTTTAGGGTACCTCCCATAGACATAAAGTGGGGGTGATTTTTTTTTTCTCGACTAACCCTATAGTGTGGGGTATCGTTGGATAGGTCTTTTAAAACCATTGGGGGTTGCTTACATGATTTTTGTATTCAGTGATTTGTTTGCGAAATATTCAACTTTAAAGTGAAAATTTTCATTAAAATAGACCGTCCCCCCCCTCTAAAATCTAAACTGTTGGGTGGAAAAATTAAAAAAAAATCAAAATGGTAGTAAATATATTAAATTTACAAGGAAAATTATAGCGGCTAAGATTGCTTGGGAATTATTTGTAGTTTAAGAGTAAATAGTAGCCTAAGGTATTAAACATACCGTCACTACTTTGAAAAACTCGTATCTCAAATCAGCATGTATACAAAACTGAACCTTGATACGCGCGTAATAAAGTTCACTTTGCCAGATTAACGATTTTGAGATACGAGCTTTTTTCAATGTATTGACGATACCTAACTTGGAAGATTCCGTACACATACGAAATCCTTAGAAAAATATTACTTGATTTTTTCGTAATGGCTACGGAACCCTATCTTGGGCGTGTCCGACACGCTCTTGGCCGGTTTTATTTTTCTATGACGTTAAATATTTGTTTTTGTTCAGGCGCTTGATGACGCAGCGGACGACAGGGACCTCGAAAACCGTCTAGTTTTCATGCTTGGCTACGATTGCTTCGAATTCGTCAAGATACTAACCAAATACAGATACACTGGTGAGTGATAATGTTAAATTGCCTACCCGCCTTTGGTCTCACGCACACTTTGACACGTCTATTGGCACGTTTACCGCAAAAACCCACTCGCCATTTTGAATTGCAAGACGACCAGATGGCCTAGTGGTTAGAGAACCTGACTACGAAGCTTGAGGTCCCGGGTTCGATTCCCGTGTCGGGGCAGATATTTGTATGAAAAATACGAATGTTTGTTCTCGGGTCTTGGGTGTTTAATATGTATTTAAGTATGTATCTATCTATATAAGTATGTTTATCCGTTGCCTAGTACCCATAACACAAGCTTTACTAAGCTTACTTTGGGACTAGGTCAATTGGTGTGAATTGTCCCGTGATATTTATTTATTTATTTATTTTATTAATTTAAGAGCTAAAAATCTATTGCATCGGGCGTTACTTTGCGGAGGACCATATCAATGAACTGAAACAATTACTTTGCTCACCCGAGACCTTACGATAGTTACGTTGATGTAAGAAATGCGTGTTCATGCAGTTCCTCCACCTCCACACTGTACGAACGCACACAAATCACACAAACCCAACCATCACCACCACCAAACTTTAACGCTTTAGCTTAGTTGGTAGTGACCCTGCCTACGAAGCAAGAGGTCCTGGGTTCGAATCCCGATAAGGGCATTTATTTGTGTGATGAGCACGAATATTTGTTCCTGAGTTATGAACGTTTTCTATGTATTTAAGTATTTATTTATCTACATAAGTATGTTTATCGTCGACTAGTACCCATAGTACAAGCTTTGCTTAGTTGGGGACTAGGTCGATTGATGTGAATTGTCCCATGATATTTATTTAATTTATTTTTATTTTAAACTACACTGATGCGAAATATGGGAACTGCAGCCGGATTACTCAAAAACCGAGATTTACTTAAATGTACTTTAATTTAAAATAATGAAATAACAATTATTTCTAAGGCTAAGTTAACTAGTTGACCCGCTCGATGTGTGAGACGAAGTGTGGTCCAGCCAGCGGCAGGGACGGTGGCGGCCTGAGACGATGCACGTGCTGCTGCCAGTGGCGAACCTTACATAGAAGCCCAAAAGCCGGGCTTGCCTTATAAATCTCAAATCAAGATTAAAAATAAAAACCAAACATCGTCCAAACGAAAAAAGTTCTAGTAAAATCACTTTCATAATAACGCGCTTTATTTTACGTAAAATACCAAGAATTGCATAACAAATCCGCTGCGCGGCCCGGCGGCGCTGAACGGCGATAGTAGCGACGTTATAAATAGCATGACATCTCGCTCGCTCTTGTGGGCTTTTACGGGGCTTCCAAGCGCTCTCTTCATACTTAGGAAAACGTTAGTTTTGCAAATATCTATGCATAGCTGCATCTATAGCACTTTCTTTGCAATTTTGAATCTGGCTTACGGTGTGAAGTTTGTTGCGTTTGGTTTGTTTGGAACGCGAGTGCGCGGGCGAAATGAATAACTTCACGATTGTTTATATCGAATCGTGGGCCATGCAAGGCGTTGTAAAATGAGTGATTTGATGCAATTACATAATAAATAGGTATTCTTGTTTTAGTGCGGTGTACAGTGCGGTGCGTGTGAGAATGAGTCTGTAAAATTCTGTCTAGTAATAGAATGTTTAATGTTTAATGAATAATGATTAATGTTTATTTCGGCAAAAAACGGCACAATATAATGAGTGAACTTAAAAAAAATAGAATGAAGTGTGCTTTGGTAAGCTTGTCCAAACTGAAGAGTAAAGCGGCAACAAGATGGATTTACCTACATTAAATTATAAAAAAATAATAAAACATATCTCTCGGCTTGCCATAGCTTGATACCCTAGGCACGCCACTGGCTGCTGCCTCAGCATCTTCCGACCTCGCATTATCTTATTGAGGTCGAGTCCGTATTCTTCAGATTGACGTCATGTGCGTGTTGTGCGCAGTCAGCTCTTTACTTATGCTAGGTATATGTAACACGCGTTTCGAACTCAACCAGAGCTCATCCACGAATGTTAGCACATATACAACACATAACACAACATAACATAACATAACATTGGTAGCATAGCAGTGGCGAAGGGTGCTAACAACCCGATTCCTTCCGGGTTGCCTAAAATTTTGAAGTAATCAAACGCTTCTATTAATAACCCGTTGTTTGTAATGCAGGCATACTCTTCCCTAATAAGCTTATCTTTTTTTCAACACGATGCAGAAACAAAACGCAACGTAATACTCTCACGAAATACGATTCATTCCGTTCTCTAATAGTAAATGCCGGTCGGTAATATCAGAATTTGTACACTCACACATTTAAATAATTCATTGACAAAGACCCACACCACTCCAGGCAAACTTCGCGTGTATACGCTACTTAGACAACTCGGGATTAAGCGGCTTATTACATTTAAAAAAAGACTTTGTGTGTTGTGCGTAAGACTCATTTTCACTTTGCTTGCCGCAGCCGAGCGTGAGCGGCTTCTTGGAACATTTTTGGCGCTACGATCGCGTTTAGACTTATACATACAAAATTACTGCAGCGAAATGGAACGTAAAATATCGATGTTTTAGTGTAAAACAAAAACAATTATATTTTATCTGCTTTTATTATTAAGGTTTATAACCTGGCGAAATTAATATTAGATTAGAATTTTATAAAATAACACCGTCACTTATTGGAAATAATTGTAATGGCAACATTACGATTGATTTGTCATTGATTACAAACTTCATATTTCATTTCTTGTGAAGTATTATTAATTATTGTTTGTTTGTAGTACGTATATTGTTTTAATTTAATAAAAATTACATAGCCAGATTAGTGTTGATACTCAAAACCAGTGAAATTTCGTAATATCGGATTGTGCAAACTTATAGTGTCAAGTGGTCAGTTTAATTTATATTTTTATCTTCGGTCGGACTCGCTAGATAAATTATTTTGTATTTACTAGCCTTAATAAAAGTAGAAAAGGCTCCTTTAATTAAATTTCATTGTGGATGCTAATTTGTTGAGTGACGATTTTAGAAGTTATGTCCTAATTTTCAAGAAGAGAATAAATAAAAAGGTTAAGATAAAGGTTAGTAGTTTTCGCAAGAGGCGGCCTCGCGCCTCGAAAGTTTCCCGTTTTTTGCTCATTTAAACATCCGTAATCTAATGTGTGGCGCGCCATCACAGGGCCTCGCAAAATGTGTCTTGCCCACACCAAATTTAGGTCCTGCGCCGCCACTGGTTTTCGCTACGGCTTTACCTGAAAAAATTTTCACGCTTCGCCACTGTAGCATAGTGAACAGTTCTGTGTGCGGTGAGGATGAGGAATACAGAATGAGACGAAATAAGAATTAAACGAAAAACGAATGAGGCGAGATAATAGGATACCTTTGAAAATGGTAAAGCAAGTGCCTGACGCATTTCTTGTCCCTTTCAGTCCTGTACTGCACCAAGCTAGCGTCGTCTCAGTCTGAGAGCGAGCGCACCGCGCTGCGGGAGGAAATGAGCCGCCAGCCTCATCTACAGAAGATACTGGCCCAGTTGGAGACGGGCAAGGGAGATGACGAGGTATGTCACTTTGCTATTAGCCGACTTCGAAAAAGGAGGTTCCTAATCCTACTAATATTATGTTCTTATGTTCACATATTTTGTACCACGTTTAAAATTTCGCCTTGTGTAAATAAATAAACAATTGTTCGTGACCATGTAAAAAATTGATGAAAGGACAAAAGTATAAAAATAGTACATTACTGCAGCGGCCGCGAAATAGGGGATTGCCGGCCGAGTAGTTATAGATGGCCGAGTGTTAACGAGGCCATCTAGAGATACAAGGCCGGCAATCCCTGTTCGTGGCCAATGCTTGTATAGAGTTTTTCTCAAACATGCATCATCATCATCATCGTCATCGTCATCGATCCATCGATCCATCGATCAATCGATCGATCTATCCATCCATCGATCCATCAATCCATCCATCCATCCATCCATCCATCGATCCATCGATCCAGCGATCCATCGATCAATCGATCGATCGATTGATCCATCCATCCATCGATCCATCCATCCATCCATCGATCAATCCATCGATCCATCAATCCATCCGTCCATCCATCCATCCATCGATCCATCCATCCATCGATCCATCCATCCATCCATCGATCGATCCATCGATCCATCGATTCATCCATCCATCCATCCATCGATCCATCGATCCATCCATCCATCCATCCATCCATCCATCCATCCATCCATCCATCCATCCATCGATCCATCCATCCATCCATCCATCCATCCATCCATCCATCGATCCATCGATCCATCGATCCATCGATCCATCCATCCATCCACGTCGACCACGTCGACCTATTAAACGTCATGGTGCTGTGTCACATAAAACAATAGACGATCACTTTGCTGGCCAAGGCCAGCAATGTTGTATGAAATTCCATTATTGACCTCTCGTCTAGGCGCACCTGCAACGTGACAGTTCGTGGCGTATTATAAGGAACATAACGTCAATATTACAAAGCATGTTTGAGAAAATTAATTTTCACGACACTGCTCGAAAATGTGGCCATAAGATAACCTAAATCCAGCACACAAAACTGACTATATATGTACATTTAACAGCTGACTCGTTTATGGCGCGCAAAACACGACAAAATGTAACACTTTAAGAAAACAGGATGTATCGGTATATGTATTTCACAATACGATACGACTTTTTGAAAGATAATTTCTGAATTTTCATTCCCGGCGTGCTGAAAAGACATTATTGGACCAATCAAAAGTAATCGTCTGCTGCATGTGAAATTAAATTGACCAATGAGAGTGCATCATTCATGACTTTAATGAGGTGTTTTTTTTCCTTAAACGCATAATATGCACAAAATACTTTAATCTTTTTAAGTATGAAAAAACGCCACAGCATTAACTTTTTAAGCCTGCTGCACACTGCGCAGTTCGGACATGACGAGGATGAGGTTTTTATTTTTTAATTATGTGGTTTTGGGTACTGGCCACTAAGAATGGCCACACTCGTTTAAAAAAAAAAAGTCATAAAAGAAAAAGTAAAATCGGCGGGAGCAACGCAGTGTTTCGATAGTTAAATTGTTATTTCCTCGCATTAGTCGTGAAAAGCACATTGTGTATCGAGGGCCTTCGCTACGCGTCGGCTTTCAAACTAACTCTTCCATCTATTGCTTACTTTCTAGCCTCTACAACAATCTACTATAGTGTAACAATTTGTACCCATAGAGCGCCCAACAATCCGAGGCGCCGCGCAAACGCCACAAGTCCGACGCCATGGGCAGCGGACAAGCGGCCGGCGCGCGCAAGATGCTCCAACTCGAAGAGCTGGTGTTCGCGGCCGGCGCTCACTTCATGGCCAACAAACGCTGCCAACTGCCGCCTGGATCCTTCAGGAAACAGCGCAAAGGTCAGTCAGTCATCAGTCAACGAGCTTTAAGCTTGTAGCTACAGACTCAGATCAAATAAAAAGTAAAGATAGAGCGCGGTGAACAGCCGAGTGAGGCTGGTTTTATAAACATGTGTGCGTAGGCCGGTGTTGCCATAATAATTCTTAATACCCCGATACTACGTTGCGTGTCACGTTGATACCGTTACTACAATAAAAAACGTTGATTAACTTTTACAAGAAACACATAACTTTACGTTGCGTGTCACGTTCTCACGTTTTAAGCAATGCTAATAAAGAATAGAATTTAAAATAAAAAAATAAAAGGTTGTAATAATAGGGTAACTACAACATTATAATGGCAACACTAGTGTTGACGTTTTGGGTTCTAACTCCAAAAAAAAAAAAGAAAAATTTGGGTTCTAAGCAAAATTTGGTGTAGTTTGCTTGCAAGTGTGTGCGTGCCACTGTGTAAGCACACGGATTGGTGTAGTTTGACCGGCCTCACTTCGTTGTTCGCAGCGCTATATCTTTACTTTTTATTTGATCTGAGGCTACAGAGTGCCCTGCAATCCGAGGCGCCGCGCAAACGCCACAAGTCCGACGCCTTGGGCAGCGGGCAAGCGGCCGGCGCGCGCAAGATGCTCCAACTGGAAGAGCTGGTGTTCGCGGCCGGCGGTGTTCATTACTGGCCACCCTTCAACAACTGGCCACGTTATACTAAATTGAATTCTGTTTGTAGGGGAACAGAGTTAATCTAATACCTTTAAACGAGCAATTCTCGTATATATGTATATATATATATATATATATATATATATATAATCAGGATCTCTGAAACGGCTCCAACGATTTCGATGAAATTTGGTATGTGATGGTTTTCGGGGATGAAAAACTGATCTAGCTATGTTTCATTTTCAGAAAATCGCTTTTACTCTTGTTTTCCGGCTATTTTTGTTTGCATTAGAATATAAAGCTAAATTTCGCCGACTTCGAGCAGATCATAATGGCACATTAGAAATCGGGTGGTCGCGCATCCAGCCGACCTCGGTTCGATTCCACGTTTTTTTTCAAGATTTTTAGTTTTTTTTTTTAAGTTTATTTTTTATGAGAAAACGTCAAGTTTCTTCTTTTGTGAGAAAAAGTTACTTTTTTGTGAGAAAAAGTTACTTTTTTGTTAGAAAAAGTATTATAGGGAACGTGCAGTAACTATAGGCGGCAGCACTAATGCGACAGAAGAGACACTATGCGGACAGTAAAACAAACTTATCAAGGTAAAACATTCAAATTGATGGCACCCTTATGGCACCAGTTGGCAGCACCGTCTATGTGCACGTTCCCTATTGGGAGCACAGAACAGGAAAAGCCGGTTGTCTGTAAAGTCGGTTTACGGACGATAGTTTCACGTGACTCACCCAACCCCCCCCCACCCCCTCCGGTGTTTTTGTCAAATATCTTGAAAACGGTGCATCCTACGGC
Source organism: Archips xylosteana (assembly GCA_947563465.1). Lineage (NCBI taxonomy): Eukaryota > Metazoa > Arthropoda > Insecta > Lepidoptera > Tortricidae > Archips > Archips xylosteana. The sequence continues at coordinate 9,286,399 of OX387370.1, forward strand.
AAAATCAATGAAATTTTCATCCCCCCTTTAACACCCCCACGCTCCCTCCCCCGCATCCCCTCCCCCCCCTCTCACCCCCCCACCCCCACCCCTCCGGTGTATATAATCAGGATCTCGGAAACGGTTCCAACGATTTCGATGAAATTTGGTTTTTGGGGGTTTTCGGGGATGAAAAATTGATCTAGCTTGGTCTTATCTCTGGGAAAACGCTTGGTACCGAGTTTCTGCCCGAGCAGAGCTCGGTCGCCCGGGTACTTTTCAATTATTGGCGATTTACCCTGATCAACTTTGTCTGTAGGTTACGAGGAAGTCCACGTGCCGGCGTTGAAGCCGAAGCCGTTCGACGAGGGCGAGACGCTGCTGCCCGTCGAGAAGCTGCCCAAGTACGTGCAGCCGGCCTTCGAGGGGTTCAAGACCCTCAACCGGATACAGGTCAGTATACAGGGTGTCCTGTAAGGGGCCCTCCATAAATTACGTCACACATTTAGGGGCGGGGGGAGGGGGGGGTCAAGCGATCTGTGACACTAGAACAAAATAATAAATAATGGCGACTTTCATAGTAATAAGTGTGACAAGGGGGGGGGGGGGGGTCCAAATTGATCGAAATTGGTGTGACGTAATTTATGGATGGCCCCTAAGTAGTACAACAAAATTAAATGGGAGGTACGTGGGCAGGTCATCTAACAAATATCAAAAAATGACCCCAGTAAAAATCGGACCGTTTTCGAGTAATTTAGATTTTACTGAATTTTTGAAAATTGTATACCCGCACTAAGATTTTGAGTCGTGATATTCGGATTTAATTATTTTTTGCATTGCGTTGTGTTATCAGATGCAAACACCATCTTAAAAAAAAAAACTATATCAGTTTTTTATTTATTTTTATTACAATTTAAATTTTGCCTCTTCTCCTAAACTTTGGTCAAGATTTGATCTATCACAGTGAAAAAAATACATAAACACTGTTTAGCTTACTGGCTTAAAAACCTGTCCATTGATGATGATGATGTATGGGGACGCCTTGCTGAGTCAGGCGCCCGCTCGTTATACACAATCATTCAGCCCAATTCCCCGTGGTTGGAGCCGGCGGTTACTGTCCCAGCAGCGCTCCCACACAGCATCTCTCCTCGAATCTTCTCGTTCTCCTGCTGAACATAAGGACGTCTTTGAGACTGACATCCTTTAGCTCATTTGTCCATTTGAAGGACATTCAATAATTAATTATTATTTAATTATTTTTTTTCAAAAAAATATTTACAGAAAAATAATCTCCATACAAAGCATTAAGTACCCTACAGATCTTGTTAAGCCAGTACTGACCACCCTATATAAGCTGAGGCTCAAGATGGATCCGAATGCACTCTGATTAAATTCAGCAAAACTAAATAAATTAAAAAAAAAACTCGCGTGATTTATTAAAAAAAAAACATTCATATTTGAACGCAATCTTACCGTTAAATTCGGGTGTGGTTAAATAAACAAATGATAAACAAAATTATTTTTAAATTTCGAATTTCTTTCTTTGTGGCCAATATTATTTTATTTTAAATAAAAACTTAGACAAGGCGTTGTTAAGTTTGCAGCAATCTCGTAGTTTGAAAATTCCACAACCTAATAGCCTGGACAGTACACATTTTACAGTTGAGATCGCGTAAAGCCTAACTAAATTCGAACCTTGTCCTACAGAGTCGCATCTCTAAGGCGGCGCTGGAATCCGACGAGAACTTGTTAGTGTGCGCCCCCACCGGTGCGGGCAAGACGAACGTGGCCCTGCTCTGCATACTGCGCGAGGTGGGGAAGCATGTTAACGACGACGGCACCGTCAACGCCGGCGACTTCAAGATGATATACGTCGCCCCCATGAGGTCGCTGGTACAGGAGATGGTAAGTTTGAAAAAAAATATACCTTGTTGATGTAATATTAGGAGAACAAAAGGTCTTGCGTGGAGTCGGAGGAAATGATGTAGGCCAGAGTGCGTCGTTGAAAGAGAGTGTTTAATTGAAAACCTTAAATTATATACATGTGGATTGTCGCTGACACAAGCAATATGCGTTTATGTAGCAGTAAACTATTATGTTACTGCTAAACACTAAAAGTGGCCAATTGGGATGTCCCAATTTTTGGCAACGTATAATAAATCGAAAACCGTTTGGAGAAATAGGCTTTGTGAAGCGTTTTCAGAAATCAGATTCCAAAAATATGATAATCTGAATTAAATAAAGAAAATTTAAGTAATGACCTTCATTTGACCCCTGCAGTGAATCGTCACAAAGGCAGATATAAAGCAGGTCTGCACTCTAAAGCAAATTGACAGTTTGAAATGTTGCTGTCCTGCTTATAATAGCAAAGAGTGACAAAGACAGAACTTTAATCACATGATGCACACCTGGCTTTAAACAGTTGTCATTTATCATAAAGTCCGAAATGTATACAATACTCGCAATGTATTTTTACAAATTTAATTATTAAATTACTACGTTACAAGTAAATATGATAGAATTTAAATATCAGATTTTAATAAAAAATATCTATTTACTATCACACCATTATACAAACAGGAATAATTGAAGCTAAAAGAAGAGAAATAAATTAATTTATTTTGTCATGGTTCATTTAGGACCCTAAGCCGTGCTTGTAATATTGACAGTGACAAGACAAATCAGGGGCACTACTACAAAATTCGAAGTTCGTATCGTATCATCCCTCTCACTCTCATGTCAAATCATATTAGCGTGAGCGGGACGGCATGAAACGAAGTTCGAATTATGCACTTCGTAGTAGGGTCTCAGTAGTGCCGTGGTAGTGCCACAGATTATGTTATGTACGACTTGAATTTTTCTAGGCTATGGAACGTGGCTCTCTCACTGTGACGTCATCCAACGTATTTCTAAAAAAAAATATAAAAAATTAAATACTCAACCAAATTCAAAATCGATGAAAATGGTGTCTTAAAATATCCTATTCTTTCCAAAAAACATATAAAAACTATAGGTTATTTTTTTTGGTGCATCCCAATTGCCATACTACATTGAGTTTCTTGCCGGTTTCTTCTCAACAGGGTTTTTCCGAACCGGTGGTAGATTCTTCGACGTTCATAGGAGCATCAATTGATGCCTAAATTGAATAAACTATTGACTAGTAATATTTGCACTCCTTAATCACGAGTGTATTGAGTCGAAATAATCAGCCGTTTTAATTTAGACCTTCGCGAAAGTGAATGAAGTGAGTGAACTGAGCGTAAAGAAAGTGAATGAAGAAATTACAAATGGGCATTCTCAATAAAAAGTGTGCCATGTACTTTTTTTTAATGTGGAAAATTTTGTTTTTGTTTTTACTCAGAATCAAGAGCATTATTGATTTTGATATTTAAAAAATATCCCTAATTTTCCTTACAATTTTCATCATATTTTTTGTTTTTGTTTGTTTTGTGATGACTGATGGATGACCCATATAAACTGTATAATTTTTTTTCTTTGTGAAAATGAGTAACCAAGGATGATATAGACTGGATTAGCAATCGCCATAGTACAGATCGGCCGCGGAAAAATAGTTCGATTATTAAATCTAGATGGCTCTGACATATAGCCCGAGGGTTTGAAAGCAAAACAATAAGACCACAGATATTTCATATTACTGCAAATGTATTATTATGCAATATTTTTGAAAAACATTTGTAGTAATCTATACATATAATAAATCTGTAACAAGTCGGTGTCTGTACATTGAAGATATTTGAGAAAAACTGTCACTAGGGCTATTTACTAGCGCAATAGAACCCAAAACAATGTTTTTTTAGAATTATTGTCTGTTTGTCTGTGCGTTTGTGCGCGCTAATCTCAGAAACGGCTTAACCTAGAAGGATGCGGTTTTCACTGATATGTTGGTATTTTCTTGGATTAACATTTAGTGTTTGTTTCATTTGAATCGGTTCACAAATAAGAAAGATACGTCTATTTTAAGAATTTATAGAACAGTTTTTAGAAGTAGTGACTTGGGAGTAGGTACAGTGGTGAATGTGAACACGGGTGTGCGGGGGGGGGGGGGTTGCGGGGGTGCGGGGGGGGTATTTTTTTTTTATCGAGGAACTAAGGAGAGCCATAATTGATGAAAAAGCAAATTGGATATACTAATTCCACGCGGACGGAGTCGCGGGCAAAAGCTAGTATGAAATAATGTGGTCTTATTGTTTTGCTTTCAAAGCCTCGGGCTATATTTCAGCGCCATCTAGATTTAATAATCGAACTATTTTTCTGCGGACGATCTGTAGGTACTATGGCGATTGCTAATCCAGTCTATATGATCCTTGGTAGTATTCGTGATTTTAAATAAGAGAACACCTAAATTCATGATTAAAAAAAGTAAAAGGCACACTTTTTATTGAAAATTCCCAAAAGCGAAAGTTTGTAAGCATCTGTCAATTATCTTTCCGTTATTCCACAGTAGGTGGCAGCACGTTATCACTATCAACGATACACCGTTGTCGTAAAGTTCTGATCGTATAAATATGTGTCTGCGTGTGTGCGTGCACGCTTGTGTGTGCGTGTGTGTATGCCATGATGCCGAAGACTTATTCACCTGCTTACCTCCACACCAATTTATTTACGTAAACTTACAGGTCGGCAACTTCAGCAAGCGTCTTGCGCCGTACAACATGAAGGTGTCCGAACTGACGGGTGATCATCAGCTGACGCGCGAACAGATCGAAGCCACTCAGCTGATCGTGTGCACTCCGGAGAAGTGGGACATCATCACCAGGAAAGGTAAATAAATAAATAAAATAAATAAATAAATATTAGGGGACAATCTTACACAAATCGACCTAGTCCCATACTAAGCAAAGCTTGTACTATGGGTACTGGACGACGATAAACATACTTATATAGATAAATACATACTTAAATACATAGAAAACATCCATAACTCAGGAACAAATATTCGTGCTCATCACACAAATAAATGCCCTTACCGGATTTGAACCCAGGACCTCTTGCTTCGTAGGCAGGGTCACTACCAACTAGGCTAAAGCGGTCGATAAATATCGATGGTGTGTACAGGGTTACTTTACAAGCTTTATATAACCCTTAACCCCTCGTATGCGGGAAGTGAAAAAAATCGTGCATTCTAGTCTCAACGGAAACAGTTCCAATGATACAGATTTAAAAAAAAATACAAAAAGCCTTAAATCTGGTGCAGATCTGCATCAAAGCATACGAGAGGTTAATAAGGCCCCATTTATTGGAGCATACTATACCTTAACAAGCTCGTGCGAGGCGCTCGGCGGAGCCCTGTCGCAGGGAGCCTCTGCTGCCCTTAACGAGATTGTTTTTAATAATTGGGGATGTCTATTTTTTTCCAATGTTTAGTAAATCAAAAACCATTTCGAGATAAACGCCTTTTAACTCTTTTTCTGTAGTTATTTAATTTTAATATTGTGTAATGAATTTATTAAATAACAAATAAATAATGACCTTCATTTGACATTGGTGTAAATTGCGTGACCGGTCCGAGTCGTACTTTATTCTGTGTGGTTAGAATTCTTCACAATTTACACGTGGATTATACTACGGAGTTTGATTTGGACCCGCTGTCTGACATCTAGCACTTTGACAGCGCCAGTAAAGTGACACTAGTTACAGTGTACCACTACGCAAAAAATAATTAAAGGGGTTGCCTTATCGTACGCATTTAGATAGATTTAGAAATTTGACAGTGTCGGAGCCCTCAATTATAATCTGACGTCATCAACCAAAATAGTTTCAATAATTAATTTTGAAAAAAGTAGAGAACTAAATGACAAAATATTGAAATTAGTTTCTTATAATTGACTTTTCTATACAAAAAAAAATATAAAAACCACTGGTAATTTTTTTTAGACATTCCCAATTGCGGCAAATGCTGACTGCGACAGGGTTCCGCGGAGAGCCGCGCACGTGCTTGTCGGACTGTAGCACAGAATCAAAAGCAGCTATCGAATACATACCTGACAAAGGATATTTTTAAAGCAAGTCTTATTTTCAAAAATTATAATGCATATTGTAACTTATTACTAAAACTATTAGGTTGAATTTCCAAGTCAATGCATGTGGTCGCTAAATCGCCTCTACTTTATTAAGGGTTAATAATAATAATAATTCATTTATTATCGAACGACGATAATTACAATAATGTCAAACTTATAATAATACACAATTATTTCTAAAATTACAAAATAAATAAAACCAAGACACAAACAAATAAATAACGAAAAAATTCAAGACATAACTAAGATAAGATATAATTTACAATGAATGTGTGTACAGTCGACCAATTTATTTATCGTCTGCCTGACACGACAGTGATTAGCAACAGTGTCGATCTTAGCGAACATGGTGTCAACGACAATCAATAGGAAATTAATTTGTATTAAAGTAATTTGCATCTACAGGGTTATTTGTAATTCACTAGCATCCTTTTAACCCTAAACTCCTACCACTTAAACAAATGTTTTTTGTTTTACGGCTTTTGTCATAACTTAATATTTTTGGTGTAATAACGTTTTGAAAATTTGAGATTTCCTCTTATTTTTACGATACTCTGTGTATTTGTATGGGAAAAAAAGTGCTTCATTTTAAAAAGTCGTAAAACAAAAAAACATTTGTTTGAGTGATAGGAATTCAGGGTTAAGAGGATGTCAGTGAATTAAAAATAACCCTGTATGTATTATATTGGATCTTTAATATGTATTGAAGTATGTATTTAACTGTATAAGTATGTTTATCCGTTGTCTAGTACCTATAGTACAAGCTTTGCTTAGTTTGAGACTGGGTCGATTGGTGTGAATTGTCCCGTGATATTTATTTATATGATCGAAGGCGGATGGTGATCATATTACTGTTCCGTGCCTTCAGGTGGCGAGCGCTCGTTCACGAATCTGGTGCGGCTGATCATCATAGACGAAGTGCATTTGCTGCACGACGAGCGGGGGCCGGTGCTGGAGGCTCTCGTCGCGAGGACCCTGAGGACTGTGGAGCAGACGCAGGAGGAGGTGAGACGTTAATGGACTTAGCTTGAAGTCGACTTAGCTTTTAATTACTAAACTAAACCGGACTTATCACGCAATAAATATTTATTTATTTACTTACCTCGACATTTCGGCCACATTGCAGCAACTATAGTCACGAGTTAACTACGGTTCACGGTTGCTGCGATGTGGCCGAAACGTCGAGGTAAATAAATAAATTGACGACTGCCTTAGCCTAGTTGGTAGTGACCCTGCCTACAAAGCTAGAGGTCCTGGGTTCGAATCCCGGTAAGGGCATTCATTTGTGTGATAAACACGAATATTTGTTCCCGAGTCATGGATGTTTTCTATTTATTTATTTATTTATCATAACATTTACACGGCATTACAGACATACTTCCAAAACTTCTATGTATTTAAGTATTTATTTATCTATTTAAGTATGTTTATCGTCGTCTAGTACCCATAGTACAAGCTTTGCTTAATTTGGGACTAGGTCGATTTGTGTAAGATTGTCCCCTAATATTTATTTATTTAAATATTTATTGCGTGATAAGTCCCGTTTAGTTTAGTAATTATGAGTGAAAAACACCAAAGTTTAAAACAGTATATTGTAGACTTAGCTTTTGTTCTCAACTTCGAGTAGACCAGAGCTCGGTCTCGTAGACGCTTAGCCTATTTTTTGGTTCAAGATAGATCCCCTGCTTACCTCCTTAAAAATTGAAGGTTACATACAACTTTTTGAGTTATAGCGGTTTGAAAGGTAGTCATCACCAATTATTATGGTTACCACTTCTTTAAAAGCGAAAAAAATAGACGTTACTAGCTGTTGCTACAACCTATTCTCAGACCTACCGAATATGGAGAAAAAAGTTTCACAGCAGAATAAATTAACAGTTTTTATACATTCTCTGGCTTTTCCATTGCGTCATTAGCACATTTTATTTTTCTTTAGGTCCGTTTGGTCGGGCTCTCGGCCACGCTGCCAAACTACACGGACGTCGCTGCCTTCTTGAGGGTCAAACCTGAACACGGCCTCTTCTACTTCGACAACTCCTTCAGGTAAGCACTCAAGGTTTCACATTACCACAGAATCTATCTATCTATACATATAATAAATCTGTAACAAGTCGGTGTCTGTACATTGAAGATATTTGGGAAAAACTGTCACTAGGACTATTTATTAGCGCAATAGAACCCAAAAACAATAGTTTTTAGAATTATTGTCTGTTTGTCTGTTTATCTGTTTGTCTGTGCGTTTGTGCGCGCTAATCTCAGAAACGGCTTAACCTAGAAGGATGCGGTTTTCACTAAATATGTTGGTATTTTATTGGATTAACATTTAGAGTTTGTTTTATTTGAATCGGTTGACAAATAAGAAAGATACGATACTTTCAGTATTAGATAGCCCATTTATCGAGGAAGGCTATAGGCTATACATCATCACTCTAGGAGTACGGTGGTGAATGTGAACGCGGGTGTGCGGGGGGGGGGGGGGTAATTTTTTTTTATATCGAGGAACTAAGGAGAGCCATAATTGAGAATTGCTTTTTAATTGGATAAAAAAAATAAGCTGCCCAAATTACTATTTCCACGCGGACGGAGTCGCGGGCAAAAGCTAGTAAGTAATATATAACCAGTAATCCAACTTCATACTAGAGCGCCCGAATCGACGTACGCACACAGCCAAGCGTCTTACATGGCGCGAGCGTGGGAACTGCATTGTTTTGTCTGGCGAAGATTAGTTAGCGGCCGTGTAAGACGCTTGGCTGTGTGCGTGCGTCGATCGGGCGCTCTAGTATGCAGTTGGATTACTGGTTACATTTTACTTATTCTGTGACATTACGATGACAAAAAGCGACAGACAGTACAGTCGCACGTGATTGGTTATATGCCGTATTTTCTTTGAATAAAAAAGGCTCTCAGGTTCGCCTTGTACACATACATTCTCACCTCGTCGACATACCAATCCAAAATCGTCCACTTTTTCGTTTTTTGTTGTAGAGCTCTATAGTCAACGTGTAGGGATATGGACGAGATGGGAATGTCGTGGACGAGTTGGGAATATGTTTATTTATTTATTAGGGTTCCGTAGTCAACTAGGAACCCTTATAGTTTCGCCATGTCTGTCCGTCTGTCTGTCTGTCTGTCTGTCTGTCCGCGGCTTAGCTCAGAGACTGTTAGTACTAGAAAGCTGTTATTTGGCATGAATATATATATTAGTCACGCCGACAAAGTGGTTAAATAAAAAAAGCAAAAAAAATTTTTTTTTAGGGTACCTCCCATAGACGTAAAGTGGGGGTGATTTTTTTTTTCTCGACTAACCCTGTAGTGTGGGGTATCATTGGATAGGTATTTGAAAATAAATAGGGGTTTGCTAAAATCATTTTTTGAAAAAGTGAATAATTTCGGAGATATTTACTCCGAAAGTTCAAAATAATGTGTCCCCCCCCCCTCTTACTTTTGAACACCAAGTCTAAAAAATATGAAAAAAAATCACGTAAGTTAAACTTAATAAAAACTTTCTAGGAAAATTATTTTCAACTTAATCAGTTGAGCAGTTTTTAAGTTATTGTAAAAAAAATATTTCTAAACTAAGATTGTAATTTAACCGCCATTGCAAGCATTTTTTTTCTTTAAGTACCTATAAGATCACGCTAACAGTATCTTCTTTCAAATAAAAAAAATAAAATTGAAATCTGTTAAGAATTACATCTGAAAAACCATCAACATTCATACTAGTTCTAGCAGAGTGCAATTAGATTAGTTACCCAATTCGCCGATAGATGGCGCTGTACCGCCGACGTTGGTATTCTGTGCGCGGTGGGAGTTGGGACCAAAAGAACCACATTAATATAATAAAGTATGCAAAGATTTTTTCGTACCTGCAACGGAACCCTATCTTGGGCGTGTCCGACACGCTCTTGGCCGGTTTTTATTTTTTTATTATGAGAGGGAGGCAAACTAGTGAGCGAGTCATCTGATGGAAAATGATCACCACCGCCCATAAATATCAACAGCTCAGAGTCACTGATCTGTTGCCGGCCTTTATAAAGGAGGGGGAATAGGGGAGGGGGAGAGGTATTAGTTGGGAATACGATATAATGACGAAATGCAAAGTGGACAATATCCTCTTCACCGCCACAAAACAAACGAAGTGGCGTGCTCTGTACGCCACGCCACGTTACATGACAAACCGATTTTCTACTTAAAATCCATTGCAGAAGGGTTTATTTCGAGTTGAAATATTAGTCATGTATAGATGACGTTGGCGTGTGAGTCATTCCATTGGCTGTCACGACGAGATGACTGGGGCAGTGGTGAAGAGGTTAAAGGAATGTAGACGAGTTGGGAATTTGGAAGAAATGGCAATGTGCCTGTGTGTGCCTGAGTCAATATTTGTTACTAGTTTTGGCTCCCGCGTAGAATTCGCCTATCGCGATCCCGCGGGAACTATGCTATTTTCCAGGATAAAAACTATCCTTATGTCTTTTCCCGGGACTCAAATTGTCTCCTACGACCCGGCCACAACTTCGCGCGACCGGCGGCGCGGCAAGCGTTTTTATCAGTTCATTGCGTTTACCGCCAGGTAACCACTGTACGGCGAGCGTCTCGGCCGCGCAATGAACACAGAAAACGCTCGCCGCGCCGCCAAACGCGCGAAGCCGTGGCCCCGTTAATCCAAATTTAATCTAAATGGGTTCAGCAGGCAACCATAGTTGTCCAAAGCATGTGAGTGGCTATAATAATTTGTTTGTATACAGACCTGTGGCGCTAGAGCAGCAGTACATTGGAGTGACAGAGAAGAAAGCACTAAAACGTTTCCAAGTCATGAACGACATAGTCTACGAGAAAACCATGGAGCACGCTGGACGGAATCAGGTAATATTGAGAGTGATTTCTGACCTTTCACAGATTTATTTGGGCGCCCCTGGGATAATGACTTAATGACGCCAATCGACTGATGTACTTTTTATGAGGTGTCTAAACACTATTTCATAGATTTACGTCATTTATGGAATCAGGCGTTACTTTGCGGAGGTCCATATTAATGAACTGAAACAACTACTTTGCTCACCTGCGACCTTCGCGCGTTGTTCGCGGGTGAGCAAAGTAATTGTTTCAGTTCATTAGATTTGCGTCACTTATTCGCCAACTTAATCGACTATAGTACGCGGTACAGGGGCTGGGGGGTATCACGGCAAAGGGGGCCGGGAGAGGTGCGGGCGGCGAGCGCGCCTCGTGTGCCTGCCGCCCGCACCCCTCTCGCCCCCCTTTATCATCACACCCCCCAGCCCCTGTACCGCGCAGGCGAGGACTCAACGGTCTAGCTATAGCATTTATTCTATTTGTTTTTCCTCAGATCCTCGTGTTTGTGCATTCGCGCAAAGAGACCGGTAAGACGGCTCGCGCTATACGCGACATGTGTCTGGAGAAGGATACCCTTGGACAGTTCCTCAGGTAAATTACCGTCAACGTTATTGTATTACTTTGGCCGCTAGAAAAACATTTTTTTTGAGCCTTCTTTTGTGTTCTGAAACAGCCCCTAAGAGTGATATAGTAAATATAGTAAATTTTAATATATAGCGTAAATAACTGGCCACCCTTCAATAACTGGCCCCCTCATACTGAAAACGAACTCTGTTCCCCTACAAACAGAATTCAAATTAGTATAACGTGGCCAGTTATTGAAGGGTGGCCAGTAATTAACACCTTATGCTAAAAATGAATTCTATTATGGGTGCATAGAGTTCATTTTTAGTATGAGGTGGCCAGTTATATCCAAGCCAATCCATGTGGTCGCTAAATCGCCTTATACTTATTGTAGTAAGGTCGTCGTCATCGTAATCGACGTGGAGGACTGTACTCGTTAAACTCTGCGTCTGCAATACACTGTCTTTGTACACAGGGAAGGCTCAGCCAGCACAGAGGTGCTTCGAACAGAAGCCGAGCAAGTGAAGAATCCGGAGCTTCGGGAACTTCTGCCGTACGGGTTCGCGATACATCACGCCGGCATGAGCAGGGTCGACAGGACGCTGGTCGAAGACTTGTTCGCGGACAGGCATATACAGGTGAGGGGTGTGCGAAGTAGTTAAGCATGTCAAATATTGCATGTCAATATTTAGACGACCAGATGGCCTAGTAGGTAGAGAACCTGACTACGAAGCTTGAGGTCCCGGGTTCGATTCCCGCGTCGAGGCAGATATTTGTATGAATAATACGAATATTTGTTCTCGGGTCTTGGGTGTTTAATATGTATTTAAGTATGTATATATTATCTATATAAGTATGTTTATCCGTTGCTTAGTACCCATAACACAAGCTATGCTTAGCTTACTTTGGGACTAGGTCAATTGGTGTGAATTGTCCCGTGATATTTATTTATTATTTATTTATTTATTTAAATTACAAAGAAGGGGTTGGAAAAGATCATGTTTTTTTTTACAAAACAATAATCCAGAAAGTCTTATTTTTTTTCATTACGTCTTAAATTAGCTGTTGTCCGCGACTCGCTGTTACGAATTTGTTTATCGCTATCCCGTGGGGATTATGCCGTTTTTAGGGATAAAATCTATCCTATGTCCTTCCTAGGGTCTCAAACTGTCTCCACACAAAATGCCATCTAAATCGGTTCAGCGGTTTAAGCGTGAAGAGGTAACAGACAGACAGACACACTTTCGCATTTATAATATTAGTATGAATATCATTTGATTTAATTCAAATCGTGATTCAATAGGAATGTTGACACCACCAATCAACTGACATACTTTTTATGAGCTGTCAAAACAATTCTCCCATAGAGATTGAATGGCAATAGCAACTTATGACGTCACTTATTCGCCAACTCAATCAACTAACTATTTATTTGTTTTAAATCAACAAAAAATTGAATTTTGCAGTTAATCGAAAATTAATCTGGTTAAAATAAAGCGTTTTTTACTGGAGTCGAGTCTTCGAATTATTTCTTAATGGCGTCACCATCCCTATTGCGCCTGCTCTGACGTTGACACAAAACTTTGGAAATAATGATGGACGAAATACGTGTCACTTTCACCAGGTCCTGGTGTCAACAGCGACGTTGGCCTGGGGCGTGAACCTGCCGGCGCACACCGTCATAGTGAAGGGGACGCAGGTGTACTCCCCCGAGAAGGGCCGCTGGAGCGAGCTGGGGGCGCTGGATGTACTGCAGATGCTGGGCAGAGCGGGACGGCCGCAGTACGACACCAAAGGAGAGGGTGAGACAGAAACATCAAGGCGGTTGTCGGGATCGCCTCTATTGGCATACAATTTAAAGTCAGAATTCATAACTTCGCATAACTCTTTTCTCAGAAACCATTAATAATTGACGAGATTTCATTTTTTTGACACCTGAAAATTACAACAGGAATCGTAAGAGTTTTTAAAAAAATGCAAAAAATTAAAAAAATATATATGAATTTTCCAACACTACCACAGAATAGATATGTTTCCTTTGCCTTTTTCACCATAAAAAGAGCGCTGTCATAATTTTAAATTTGACATTAAGATTGATACTTGACAGATACATAAATTATCTAGTTTTATTAATGTTAATGCACGAACGACGTGTTATTGATTTAAATAAGATTTTTAAGGAGCCCGTAGTTGTGATCGAAAAGCAAGAAAGAACCAGACCGCCCAAGCAAACCACACACAATGTCAACGTCAGATTTACGTAATCACTTTTTTTTAATAGATACTAGACTAAAGTAATGTATCTATATTTATGTCTAAATGTGAAAGTTTGTAAGTTTATTATAAGCAGCTGTCAATTTTCGTTCGGCTATTCCACAGTAGGTGACAGCACGTTAACGCGTACGTAAGAAAATCGGTCTTGGCTGTCAATGCCGTGTTTTTAACCATCTCCCATTGTCCGCAGGCATCCTCATAACCAACCACTCGGAGCTCCAATACTACCTGTCGCTGTTGAATCAGCAGCTGCCGATAGAGTCCCAGCTGGTGGGCAAGCTGCCGGACATGCTCAACGCAGAGATCGTGCTGGGTTCCGTGCAGAGTGTGCGGGACGCTGTCACTTGGTTGGGTAAGTGTACCTTAACATTTCAGCCGAACAGTGGCGAAGGGTGCTAACAATCCGATTCCTTCCGGGTTGCCTAAAATTTTGAAGTAATCAAACGCTTCTATTAATAACCCGTTGTTTGTAATACAGGCATACTCTTCCCTAATAAACTTAACTTTTTTTCAACACGATGCAGAATCAAAACGCAACGTAATACTCTCACAAAAACGATTCATTCACGATCTCTAATAGTAAATGCCGGTCGGAAATATTAGAAATTGTACACTCAGACATTTAAATAATTCATTGCCAAACACCCACACCACTCCAGGAAACATCACGCGTTTATGCTACTTAGATAACCCGGGATTAAGCGGCTTATTACATTTAAAAAAATACTTGTGTGTTGTGCGTAAGGCTCACTTTCACTTTGCCTGCCGAAGCCGCGAGCCGCGAGCCGTGAGCGGCTTCTTGGAACATTTTTGGCGCTACGATCGCCTACTTATACAAAATTACTGCAGCGAAATGGAACGTAAAATATCGATGATTTAGTGTAAAACAAAAACAATTATATTTTATCTGCTTTTATTATTAAGGTTTATAAACTGGCGAAATTTTTTTTAGTGTGTTTTTTTTGTAGTGGTAGAGCCATGTTGTAGCTAGCCGCTGCATCACGAATGGGCCGGCTCGTCCGGGGCAGTACCACCCTCTCACAGAACACCGGCATGAAGCAGCAGTAATCCTGCTTGCGTTTCGTACGGTCAGTGAGAGTGCCGGGGCCCAATACCTCACCCCTTCCCTCTCCCCCTCCCTCTCCCCCTTCCTCTATTCCCTCTCCTTTAGGGCCGACAACGCACTGGCATCGTGTAAAGCGCTGCGGGTGTCTATGGACAGTGGTGTTCATTTAACATCAGGTGACCCACTAGTTCGTTTGTCTGACCTATTTAACATAAAAAAAAAAAAAAATTATAATATTAGATTAGAGTTTTATAAAATAACACCGTCACTTATTGGAAATAATTGTAATGGCAACATTACGATTGATTTGTCATTGATTACAAACTTCATATTTCGTTTCTTGTTGGGAAGTATTATTATTGTTTGTTAGTAGTTCATATATTGTTTTAATTTAATAAAAAAATACATAGCCAGATTAGTGTTGATGCTCGAAACCAGAGAAATTTCGTAATATCGGATTGTGCAAACTTATAGTGTCAAGTGGTCAGTTTAATTTATATTTTATCTTCGGTCGGACTCGCTAGATAAATTATTTTGTATTTACTAGGCTTAATAAAAGTAGAAAAGGCTCCTTTAATTAAAACTGATTGTGGATGCGAATTTGTTGAGTGACGATTTTAGAAGTTATGTCCTAATTTTCAAGAAGAGAATAAATAAAAAGGGTAAGATAAAGGTTAGTAGTTTTCGCCAGAGGCGGCGCTGGGTAAGGGCGATGTGGGCCACCGTCCTCGGCCTCGCGGTCTGAGGGTCCTCGCGCCTCGAAAGTTTCCCGTTTTTTGCTCATTACATCCGTAATCTAATGTGTGGCGCGCCATCACAGGGCCTCACAAAATGTGTCTTGTCTTGCCCACACCAAATTTAGGTCCTGCGCCGCCACTGGTTTTCGCTACGGCTTTACCTGAAAAAAATTTCACGCTTCGCCACTGCAGCCGAAAGACGTCCACTACATAGACCTCAGCAACAGATCGAGGACGGAGTGGTCCTGTGCCATCCGCATCCACGTTCCGGCAACCTTAGGTAGCTCTATCTTGTTGGAGGCCTACCCACGCGTCTTACGGTCCATGGACGCCACTCGAGAACCTTTCGGCTCCATCAGCCATCAGTTCTACGAGCGAGCCCTGCCAACTGCCACTTGAGTCTGGCGATTCTTCGAGCTATGTCGGTGACTAGTTCTTGTGCGGATTTCAGCGATCCCGCAGAGAAATGCTAAGCATAGCCCTTCGGAGTGACCTTGAGTTTACTTTCTTTTTAAATCGTTCAAAAACCCAAAAAAACGGGAAAACTTCGATTTATTATAGGTAAAAAAGAAGAACGACCCAAATATGTTGGTATCCGAATTTCCGATCCCTATTCATGTGGCATCTTCCCACAATATAAAAATGTACTTTAAATGCTGGTCCTTAAATTCTCCACGTTGTTACAGGCTACACGTATCTCTACATAAGGATGCTGCGACAGCCAGCGCTGTACGGCATTACCCCGGAGAAAATGCAAGAGGACAGCTTACTGGAACTGCACAGGGCGGACTTGATACACACGGCCGCCAGCTTGCTAGACAAGTTAGTTTCAAAAACTTATCGATAATGTATTTCTTTATCCATTTTAAAGATTATATATTTTTTTCTTAATATCACGTAGGATGGCGCGAACTTGCGTCTGATAGGCAAGAGTGAAGCAAGGGAGAGGCCTTTGCCCAACAGTGATTGTACAACAAGAGCATAAACCGAGCCATATTACCCGAGCCGGTACGGCGAGGGTGGATAGACACGTCGACGAGAAAATTGGTTTAATTCACGAGTTTTACACTCTGCTTATCACTTCGATTGCAAGTAAATAAAACTGCAACAATGGAAATAAAATGTACTAGCTCTTATTTTTCATGCATTGCATTTTCTATAATAATGTACTATTAGGAGATTCCAACCTTTTCCCCTTTAAAACCTTAGTTATTTTATCAATAAAGACTGAAATGTATGATGTATAGGAAAGATTCGTGTCTAATCTCTAGACCAGTGGTGGTGTAGGGGTATGGCACACGGCACGGAATGCTGAGGACCTGGGTTCGATTCCCAGCATTGGTCTTTTTTCTGGGGTTTTTCCTGTGCATCTATATTTCAGTTTGTATTTAGTATGAAATTTATCAATAAAGCATTATTATTATTTGCCTAGTTTTATTAAATTCATAATATAAAACACCAGGTCATGTAAAACAAACAAGAAACTTATCTATCTATATATATATAAAAGAAGAAACTGACTGACTGACTGACATATCAACGCACAGCCCAAACTACTGGGCCAAGAGATTCCAAATTTGGCATGTAGGTTCCTTATAAGGTCTAGGGGTGCACTAAGAAAGGATTTTTCAAAATTCACTCCCTAAGGGGGTGAAAAGGGGGTCCAAAGTTTGTATGGGGAAACAAGATTAGTTCGACTATTTTATTCGAAACTTCACAGAAGTACTCCTAATGGTAAAAGAGTAAACACGTGTTTCAGGTTTTTTGAGAATTCAACCCCTAAAAGGGGGGAAAGGGGTAACAAAGTCTGAAAATCAACATGGGTGTTGTTTCTATGGTTTATCGGGTCGCAGGTTATGAAAACAACAACGGTTTTAAAATCCGATGTGGCGGACGTAAAATACCATCTCCCTGGATGGGGTTGAAATGTCTAATTAAACTAAATGACTGTTGATATATCAACGCACAGCCCAAACCACTAGACCTAGAGACTTGAAATTTTGCACATAGATACCTTATACAATTTAGGCATCCAGGATTTTTGGGAATTCCCACGGGGACGGGAAAAAACGGGATTTATATATTCGATTCCGAGTGACCCTATCTCATTAACTATAATAACTCTTGAAACTTGATACATAAGTAGGTATTACATTAGTAAAAACATTAATTTCAGGATTTTTCAAAATTCCCACGGGATAAGGAAAAAACGGGATTTATATATTCAGTTCAACGGGATCCTATGAACTATAATTACTAGACTCTTGAAATTTGGCATAGAAGTAGGTAATTATAATAGTAAAAAACACTTTGAAGGATTTTTGGAAATTCCCACGGGAACGGGAAAAAACGGGATTTTTCGTTTTACTGGTCGTAGAAAGCTGAAATTCGGCATCTAGGTTGCTTGGAGAGTGTAGAGGAGAATTAAGAGAGAACTTTCCAAAACTCCCACGGGAACGGGAAAAAACGGGATTTTTCGTTTTACTGGTCGTAGAAAGCTTAAATTTGGCATGAAGGTTGCTTGGGAAGTGTAGAAGAGCATTAAGGGAGGACTATACAAAATTCTCACGGGAACGAGAAAAACGGGATTTTTCATTTTACTGGTCGTAGAAAGCTGAAATTCGGCATGAGGTTGCTTGGGGAGTGTAGAGGAGCATTGAGAAAGGACTTTCCAAAATTCCTATGGGAACGGGAAAAAACGGGATTTTTCGTTTTACTGACCGTAGAAAGCTGAAATTTGGCAAGTGGGTTTCTTGGGGAGTGTAGGGGAGTATTAAGAAAGAATTTCACGAAATTCTTACGGGAACGGGAAAATACGGGATTTTGCGTTTTACTGATTGTAAGCTAAAATTTCAAAATTCATAAGTTTATACTGTTAGTAGGCCGCAAAGAGCTCTTTAACCGACTTCAAAAAAAGGAGGAGGTTATGCGAATGCATAAAAAAATACATAAAGTGGAATCACTTTATGTATTTTTTTTATGTAAGTATGTTCACCGATTTCTCGGTCAATTGTGGACCGATTTTAAAAATTATTTTTTTATTCGAAAGAATATAATATACTACTGAGATGGTCCCATTGTCACGCAAGCAAGCAAGCGTGCATGCATGCTTGCATCTTGCTTGCATGCTTGCTTGCTTGCCTGTATGCTTGCTTGCTTGATATCTTGGTGCTTTGGAATTCTCATGGTACACGCGAGCGAAGCCGCGGGCAAAAGCTAGTATGTTATAAATGTCTACTGTTTGTGGCTGTTTGCGCCAGATTGCCTTAGTCACTGGAGCATAAAAAGCCATTTTATACAGCATTCTTAAATAACATTTTTACGAGCATGAGAACAGCGAACGAAAAAAGCATAGAATCACAACTAGCATCGCAAAACGACACCACCTAAACTGTGTCAAAGAAGGCGGGGCATCAAAACTGTGTCAAACGGCTGATTAGTTTGCACATGGCGGCGCAACGTAACAGTTGTATGAAGTGGTCAGAAAAATAAAAAAATATGCCTTATTGTGCAGTGAAATGGTGTGTTAATCACTCTGGAAAACATAAAAAAAGATGGAATCACTTTTCATATGTAAATAAAGCCGTAAACATACATGTTTCATTTTTTTAATCGTAACAGATTTTGTATAGGGATAGTGTTATGCAATGCAACCTTACATCATCAAAATGTTTATAGGTGAATTAAAGGGTACCTAAGATACCTATTAAACATTTAAGTCTTTATTTGTTGAGATTTATGGTTTCATGCACGCACATAACAATTTGTATACATTGTTCGAAAAAGGTAGCGCAATTTCATAAGTTTTCACACAGTTTAGGAATATAGTGCTAACAATGTTTTTTCTATTTATTGCAATTGATCTGGGTCATCCTAACTAGACTATTGATTCTAATCAGACTAATTAACTATACGAGAAAAGTCAGAAATAAATTTATTTTTTAACAAATACAATAAAAGGGACAAAAACTGCACTAAAAAGTAAGAAAATAACTGTGAAATTGCTATCCAAATAATATTACAGTGCAACAACTTTTGTTAAAAGATAAATTGTAAGTAAAATTAAAGAAATTAAATTACGCAGTTATCTTTTTATCGTTTAAGTGCAATTTTTTGGAGTAGGTTTTATACGCATAGTGTTTAAAGGTATTAACACCTAATTAAGTTAGTTATCTTATGATATTTTAAATCAAAATAAAGCTTAAAATCAAATGTAATTAATTACGACGATTTAGCCTACGAAAATGACTCTTCGTTGCATGCAACCATCCATCGGTTAAGCGTTCTCACTGTCACCGCCATTTTAGACACATAAAATGTCAGAGCTAGGATACAATCCCAGCCATTCATTTTGAAATTGACCAATCACGTTTATTTGTTTTGGGTAATAGAAAATCGGCTGATATTTTAGCTATTTCTTATTGGTACTACAAGACGCATGCCTAGTTGGAATAATTGCCCCGTTTAAACTGGAATTTTGCAGGAAGCTCGCGTTCTATGCTTTTTTCGTTCGCTGCATGAGAAGTGAAAAGCAGAGTGTAAAACTCGAGCATTAAACCCATTTTTCCCTCGACGAGTCTACCCACCCTCGCCGGTAAAATGGCTCGTTCTGTGTTCTTGTTGTACAATCCACTATTTTCTTTTTTTGCATAGGGCCGGCTTGGTCAAGTACGAGCGTAAATCCGGTCAGCTCCAGCCGACCGAGCTGGGCCGCATCGCGTCCCACTTCTACTGCACGTACGAGACGATGCAGTCGTACAACCAGCTGCTGCGCCCGACGCTGGGCGAGATCGAGCTGTTCCGCGTGTTCTCGCTGTCCGCCGAGTTCCGGAACATCGCCGTGCGCGAGGAGGAGAAGCTCGAATTACACAAGCTGATGGAGAGGGTAATGAACAGAGATCGGAATTTTCACGGCAAAATATAAGACTGTCGCAATCAGTCAGGTCAGGTGATAAACGAAACAGGCTACTCCCAGGGAAGGTTGAGAAATTAATGATAAATAAATAAAATATAAATAAATAAATATCACGGGACAATTCACGCCAATTGACCTAGTCCCAAAGTAAGCTTAGCAAAGCTTGTGTTATGGGTACTAGGCAACAGATAAACATACTTATATAGATAGATACATACTTAAATACATATTAAACACCCAAGACCCGAGAACAAACATTCGTATTCTTCATACAAATATCTGCCCCGACACGGGAATCGAACCCGGGACCTCAAGCTTCATAGTCAGGGTCTCTAACCACTAGGCCATCTGGTCGTCTAATGATGAAATAAATATATATATATATATATATATATATATATTAGGGGACAATCTTACACAAATCGACCTAGTCCCAAACTAAGCAAAGCTTGTACTATGGGTACTAGACGACGATAAACATACTTATATAGATAAACAAATACTTAAATACATAGAAAACATCCATAACTAAGGAACAAATATTCGTGCTCATCACACAAATAAATGCCCTTATCGGGATTTGAACCCAGGACCTCTTGCTTCGTAGGCAGGGTCACTACCAACTAGGCTACAGCGGTCGTTAAAATCAATTAAGTTTTGTTTTAATTAAATACATTAATTGTATATTATTCTTTTGAAAACGACTTACTTTTTATTTTTACTTCATCTCAGCCTACAGGGCACAGGTTTGGGCCGTAGTTCCCACGCGGGCCCAGTGCGGATTGGGAACTTCACACACCATTGAATTTCTTCGCAGGCGTATGCAGGTTTCCTCGCGATGTTATCCTTCACCGTAAAGCTCATGGTAAATTACAAATGTAATTTCGCAAAAAAATTAGGAAAAACTCACGAGGTGCGAGCCGGGATTTGAACCCACGATCATCTGCTTGAGAGGCCCTAAGTCAAACCACTAGGCCACCACGGGTTATTTTTATACAAGTCGATTCACAAGAGCTGCCACGAATGGATTGAACGAAAGTAGATAATGTCATTTTGACACGTTTTTAGGAAAATGACTGATGCACGTCATTAAAAACACGTACAAACATATAAAAACACGTACAAACACCCACACATTACACACACACACACATCCACACATACACAAACACACACACACACACACACACAGACACCCAGATCTACATCAATTCACACAAGCAAACAAACCTTCCAAATATTTAAATTTAGACTAAATTATTATTATTGTTTTTTTGTTTAATTTTGTAAAACTAATGATAACAGTAGTTATAGAGGAGCGGGTCTTCCTGACACAGGTATCCCTATACTTAATAGGAACCAACCTTGTCTCTGTATTGTTAATCTTTTTAAAGAAATAAATATTTTAATTTTCATTTTTTTTTCATTTTCATATTTGTGTAAGTGTGTTCAAATAGGTAACACATTGATACTTTCATTCGCTCATTCGGTCCGTTCGTGCCAGCTCTTGCGAATCGACCTGTACTTATTTAGGGTTATTGGTAGAATAGTATGTAATATAAAATGTTTTTGTCTGCAGGTACCCATCCCAATTAAAGAGAGCATAGAAGAGCCCTCAGCAAAGGTGAATGTACTCTTGCAAGCGTACATTTCCCAGCTCAAGCTTGAGGGGTTCGCTTTGATGGCGGACATGGTGTACGTCACCCAGTCCGCCAGTCGGCTGCTCAGAGCGATATTCGAGATCGTACTGCACAGAGGTCAGTAAACTTGAATTATCTCTGAATATTATAAAACAGTCGCTTTGGCGCTACTCATTTATTTCGTAAGACGATTTTTGCCAGTTTTTGACCACTCCTTCCCTATTTAATATGTATTAAGCAAGAATCTAAAGGAAAAAATTAACACACGTTTGGTTTATTAATTTTTATTTTTCAAAGAAACAATTTTAAGGAACGTTTGTTTTGTAGGTACGAATATTTTTTATTTTTTTGGGCAATAATCAAGTTTAGCTTTATTTTAAAATTTTTCTTCATCATCCATCTTTACTTAATTTTGTGCATTTTGTGACCTTACGTAAGAAAGAACTATCAAGACTCTCTCCCACCCTCTATAGGTAGTAAGAAAGTAGGGTGACAGCACCAATCATGGACATGATAAGAACAGCAGTTACCCAGTAATGGACACCAAAGATTCGATGCCTTATAGCCCACCATTCATGGACTTTACCAGTTATGACCATTAGTTATCTGAGCATAGTGTTGATAGTTTAAAAATGTAGTGTTCGTTTTTTAAAAATTTGGTTTACGGAAAAAAATTACCATAATTGGTTCTTGTCCATTATAAGTAATTACATACACTTCTTCACTTAGCGGTCCTCCGACGCGACAACGTTCATTTTATAAATATTAATAGCTTTTTTAATCAAGTTAAAAGGCCGAGAGATTTTTTTCTATTTTTTTTTACTTTTTAGAGTTTTTTTTGTGTAATTTTTATTATCGCATATTTTGTTTTGGAAGCATAGGAGTTAGGTAAATGTAAAGTAAATATTGTCGTTCGTTTATCTGGATCTCCACAATGTAACGCCTAACTGAACCATTAAAATCTGTGGCACAGGTTGGGCGCAGCTCGTGGATAAGACGCTGGCGCTCTGCAAGATGGTGGACCGTCGCATGTGGCAGTCGATGTCGCCTCTCAGACAGTTCCGGAAAATGCCGGAGGAGGTAAGCACCTTACGCGGAAACCACACGGAAGAGACGTGGGACGGGGGCGCGTCTCCGCCCCGTCTCTTTGGATCGCGACGCTTCTATAGATTTAGTATGAAAACTGTTCCAGGGGGCGCGCGACTGCGACGCGCCCCGTCCCACGTCTCTTCTGTGTGGCCTGCGCCTTAGGTGGCAATTGCCTAATGATAAAGAAAACCCTAATTTTTCATACTTTTTGACTTGAAAAATAAGTACACAAAAAAATAAGTACACAAAGTAAAAAAAAAATTCTTTAGCAAAATTAAAAGTACTCGTGACTTTGAATAACAAAACACCAAATATTCTTAATTAAAAATAAATAAATAAATAACTGAAAATGGTCAAAGACATGCACAAAGGCGAACTATAGACCATTGTGAATCAAGGGCCGTAAGTAGGGGATTACTATCGAGAGTCTATTAGCTTTTAATGACTCGAGTTTGTAATCCCCTTACTGCCCGTGATACACACAATGATTTTCATCACATTGCGAGGAAAAAAATCCAATAATAAATTATTTTGTCTCTAAACACTTAAATTGAATAAAATAATCACTTTTTTCGGGTCATCTACCATAGACAATGTAAACTTTGTTTAATTTAGAATTCGAATGGTCATACGGCCAGATTCTGCAAACATGTTAAAAAAATACTTACTAAAATTATTGCAAAACTTTTTGATATAAATTTAAAATATAAAAATAACGAAGTTTCATGAAGCGTAGATAAGTTTTGTGTTGTAAAATTGGGTTATAGCTAAGTTTTAAAGATATAAATAAAACGTTGGCTGGCTTGAAACCTCCTTAGTCTGAAATAAATGACATACCTACTAACTTGTTTGCAAATTTTAAAACTAAAGTTAGAACTCCCTTGGGAAGAAAAACTGTGCGTAAATCCAGAACTCCCTTAAAAACAATTTAGGCCATTGTCATTTAGTATACAGGCATGGAATAACACCATTGACGAGCAAGTGTGATGAAAATGATTTTTTTCTCGTAGTTCATTATCTAACACTTATTACAACAGGTAATAAAGAAGCTGGAGAAGAAAAACTTCCCGTGGGAAAAGCTCTACGAGCTCGGGCCGAACGAGATCGGCGAACTGGTCCGAGCGCCGAAGCTCGGCAAGATGATACACAAATACGTGCACCAGTTTCCGAAGTTGGAGCTGTCGACACACATACAGCCGATCACGAGGAGCACCTTGAGGGTCCAGCTGACTATCACGCCGGATTTCCATTGGGACGAAAAGGTATTTTGACAGTAATTTATTGAATCGGGCGTTACTTTGCGGAGGTCCATAATAATGAACTGAAACAATTACAGTCAAAACCGTTTATAGCGACACCAATTACAACGACGTATTGGATGTAACGACCAAGAAAAAAACCCAACACGATCTTATATACCAAAGTATCACTGGTTACAATGACCAACCGTGTTTAACGACCAAATATTGCTGTCCCTTGAATGTTATAAACAGTTTTGACTGTACTTGCTTACACATAGATTGTGTGTGTCCCATCATTAAATGACTCCATTACACGCATATTGCGTTTCTTAACCTAATCGTATTTTAATTTTAACATTGATAACAAAAATTTGTTAAGTTTAATTTCTTTTGTGTATGATAGTTTTTTCGAATTTTAAATGTTTGATTCCAGACATATTCGGACTGGAATTTAAATAAGATTATTTAAAAGCGAAAAAGTTTTTCGGGTGCCCACGTCTCCTGGGTATGCGCCCCAACGGGTGTTCTACCAATGGAACCACGTCGCATCCAACCGACTTTCAACGAAACTTTTTCGCTTTTAAATAATCTTATATTCGGTGAGCAGCCGTACTGCTAATAAAATAAATAATATTGGAATTTAAATAGTTCGCCATGTATATGTATACACCGCAGCATTTTTTTTCTAAGTGTAACGAAACGGTGTGTGAAGTGTCACCCGCGCCATGCTACACTGAAAAGAACATAATAAGGTAGAAGCGATTTAGCGACCACATGCATCGAGTTGGAATTTCAACCGTATTGATTTCAATATACGTCACAATTTCCATTGTAATTATCGAAAATACGACTATTACTAATTGCTGTTTTTGATTCTGTGGTAGCGTGCTTCAATAAATGGGGCCTTATAAGGGTTAAATAAGTCCTCACCCGCGGGGTACAGAGGCACGGGGATAGACGACAAAGGGGGCCGGGATAGGTGCGCCGCCCGCACCTCTCCCGGCCCCCTTTGTCGTCATACCCCCCAGCCCCTGTACTGCGCGGGCGAGGACACATACGGTTTAGTAGCTATACCATCATTTCAGCCAAAAGACGTCCGCTGCTGAACATAGGCCTCCCCCAAGGCTCGCCAAACGGATTGGTCCCGTGCCATCCGCATTCAACGCGATCCCGCAAACTTAACCAGGTCGTCGCTCCATCTTGTTGGAGGTCTACTTACACCGCGTCTTCCGGTCCGTCTATCCTCAAGTGGCAGTGGGCAGAGCTATACCATGTTTCATCTAAAGCCGTCCTGCTGTTAAAGAGTATCAAACACACGCTCATTAGTAGGATCTATTATGCTGATCTTTTTCCAGATCCATGGACAGTCCGAAGCCTTCTGGATCCTCGTGGAAGACGTGGACTCGGAGGTGGTGCTGCACCACGAATTCTTGCTGCTCAAGGAGAAATACTGCAAAGACGAACACACGGTAATCCTTTGGCATTGTTATGTTCTTTTTTATTAACCTATTCCAGTATGTCACTTCACCTGTCAATTAAGTGCAAAATTTGATATAATTAACACGCTTTTATTAGGTCGACCTGTTTGTAACTATGTAATGGAAACTTTGAACATGATTTTGACCCACTTCCTGGTTTCCGATTGAGCTGAAATTTTGCACGTATGTGTAAATTGGATGACAATGCAATATTATGGTAACATGGGGCTGATCTGATGATTGAGCTGGATGGTGGCCATAGGAACTCTGTAATAAAATGACACGACCCCGTCGAGTTTGGGCTCGTTCGATTCGTCTTGACGAGCACTTTGATCCCAAATGGTAACCAGGGTCTGATGATGGAGCTGGAAGATGGCCAAAGGCACTCCACAATAAAACGACACAACCCCGTCGAAAACGTCGTCAAAACGAGTTAAAAAGCATTTATCTCGAAATGGTTTTCGATTTACTACACATTGCAAAAAATAGACATCCCCTATTGAGCCTAACCCATCGAAGTCTTTTTCACTCTTGTTGCGTGGGCATAAAGCCTTTCTTTATCATTTTAGCAGATTCCGCGTTCGATAGATGTGGGGAGAAACTGAGTTGGCAACTAGTTTTCGGGTGAACAGCTTTTTTGTGTTGTTTACTCTGTCCAAGGTTATACTTTTTGTGTTTACTCTGTCCCCGGTTGTCCAAGTGACACTTCATGCTGTTTCATAGAAAATGCTTAGGTTATCCAAGGGCAGGGGGGTTTCACTCCGCAGTTTAGGCATGTTCGGCCGGCGCTCCTCCCGGGGAGGAGTATGGCAGTAGGTTGTCACTCGGCCTTCAGTCGCGCGTAATTAAGCATCTTTGTTTCTGTAATTTTTGCAACAAACAATGACTTCTAAACGATCTTATAAATAACTTACTGACTTACTAAAGGTAGTTTACTGAATTAATACACACTGTTATCTTTCTTGATTTATATACCTACCAAATATCGGCGAGTGGGAACCCTGTGCCCTTGGTTTCGGATCAGCGGTGCCCAACGTAATATGTCACTCGTATCACACGATAAGTTTCAATTTCGCGTGCAAGCAGTAAGAGTAGGCAAGGTTTTATACCTAAAGTTGACTTTTGTTCGAGAGTGATCCTTCTGTACCTTAGTACTATTACTTTTTCTGTGCCGAGGGACAAAATTTGTGTAACCATAGCAACGGGTGGCACTAAATTGTTGATTCACCCTTTTGCAAGAAAAATCTACGGGGAATCGTGTTTCAATAGCTCAAAAAAAAGTGCGGTTTGACCTTAAGAGGGTACGATGGCTGAGAGACTTTTGAGAAATAGGTATTTTAATGAAATGTCGCTGTCTCGCCCGAACCCCTCCGTGTCAGTACAGCGAGAGCGGGACAACTGCAGCTCAGACCGTTAATAGGCGCGTAAAATTGATCAAAACAGCATTTCGTAGTCCCCTGTTTTCTTCTCGAAAACTGGACTAATAAAATTATTTTTTTCAAAAATAATTAGAGGACAAATGTAGCTATGCCCCTATGTTTTCCTTTTTTTGTTTATATCAGGGATTCTTTTCTGATGAGTGTCTGAAAATGACGTTGAAATTGGGCAATTTTTTCAGATTTTGAAAGCTCATATTTCTTATGTTAATTGAAATATGGAAAAAAACGAAACATAGGGGCAGACTCACGCAACTAGGAACAAAAAAACTTTTGTATGGACTTAACATGGCAAACCATTACCACAATACTGAAACAAAACGTCAGCACAGTTTATCTGTCAAGTCAACTGTCAGCCACATGCCACATTGCTTATTTAGCTTGTCATTGCGGCTCGCATAATACTTTATTAGTTAATTTCTTTAGATTTATTTCAAGTTAGTCTTAATTGTTTTCTAATGTAGTGAAAAGTGATTGACGTGAACATGTGTTGTGAAAATTGAATCGAAGAGATGGTTTATAACGTGGCAAATTTGTGGAAATCGGGCTAGTCGAAAAAATCGCGAAAAAAGGATGTTTATGGCAAAATTTCCCTCGGATGAAGACTGGTAAGTATCTCCTTAGATAATTCGAGCCATATTTTGGAGCAGAAAGCTATATAAACAAAGGAAAATAGATATTTTATATTCCTTATCATTGTCTCTTAGGGATGTACTAAAACTATCGATTACTACACGCTTATTTCTTTATCATTGCAAATTCATAATTACTTTACATAAAAGAAGCTGAACTTTGTGACAACTTGCATGCAATATGAACATAATTATTGGCAGAATTTAATTCAAAATCTGTCTGCCATCCATACAGTCGTAATTAACTTTTTATTTGATAATAGTTTAAAAACATTTACGGCTAAATAACAAAATATATTTATAATTACTACGGGATATATATTGTGATTACGTTTGCTGATTTTCAAGCTTCCGATATTTCTACCCAGTTGTATGACTTGCATGCATCATGATCATGGGTAGACACACACGTTTTAATGATAAAATATTTTCAGATGCAGACAGTGGGTCAAACTAGTTGGAAAAGAAGACTTAGTGTATGTTCCAATAGAAAAAATACATAC
Source organism: Archips xylosteana (assembly GCA_947563465.1). Classification (NCBI taxonomy): domain Eukaryota; kingdom Metazoa; phylum Arthropoda; class Insecta; order Lepidoptera; family Tortricidae; genus Archips; species Archips xylosteana. The sequence continues at coordinate 9,314,845 of OX387370.1, forward strand.
ATTAAAATACATTTGTGAAGATCACTTTGAAGGCAGAGCTTTTAGTAAAAAAAAATTGTATAAATCTTTCTTTCGCAAAATCATAAAAAAATAAATAAATGTAATCAGCAGCAAAAGTTTATTTTATTTTGGGTCCACATTTAAGTCCAAACATATATTAAAATATAAATATAAAATATCACACGACACGACTTAAATGTGGACTCGATTCTAACCTAATTGTGACTAAGAAAATTGTTACTGTAAGCCCATATTTCAACCCTCACCATTTTATCGATATCGATTATAAACGCAAGCGTTCATCATGCAACACTATTTTACTCTGATATGTTGGTATTACTGTTCTTTGACGGATCTTTGGCGTTAATGTTGGTAATGGTTTGCCATGCAAACTGAATCTATTCGCTAGTATGGGAGTCCCGTCTCTTAAAACGTAGTGGTTATATTCTCTTTGCATAGGGGCATAGCTGTGGTAGATACAGATCACACAGTAAAAAAAAATTGGCTCTAAAGCCATTATCCAGGGAGGAAACAGGGGACTACGTTTGTATGGAGAAATGGTGCGCATCGTATCCTCTTAAAGGATGTGGATTGCTTTGTTTAGTGACGAAGTTTAAGAATGATTTATATTTTCTTTCCAGGTAAAACTGTTCGTGCCCGTGTTCGAACCTCTGCCTCCTCAGTACTTCCTAAGGGTGGTATCAGATAGGTGAGTGTATTTATTTATTTCTTGAAGGAGATCCAACAGCTTTAATACTAATTGGGAATGTCTAAAAAAGAGTATCAGTGGTTTTTATATTTTTTTTGTATAGATAAGTTGTATAACTAAGAAACTAATTTCAATATTTTGTCATTTAGTTCACTACTTTTTTCAAAATTAATTATTGAAACTATTTTGGTTGATGACGTCAGATTATAATTGAGGGCTCCCACACTGCCAAATTTCTAAATCTATCTAAATGCGTACGATAAGGCAACCCCTTTAATTATTTTTTGCGTAGTGGTACACTGTAACTAGTGTCACTTTACTGGCGCTGTCAAAGTGCTAGATGTCAGACAGCGGGTCCAAATCAAACTCCGTAGTATAATCCACGCGTAAATTGTGAAGAATTCTAAATAATGCTATTCCACACCGATTAAAGTACAACTTGGGCAGTCTACGACATTTACTTCAATGTCGAATGAAGGTCATTGCTTATTTGATATGTAATAAATGCATTACATTATATTAAAATTAAATTTTTAATAAAATGAACCGCTAATCCGCTGGTACGCCCGTTTTACTTTGGCACCATGTCTTGTCCTTAGTAAACATCGAAAGATAGAAGGTGCACTATTAAATCTACCTTCAAACAATTATTAAAAAAGCAAAATTGTTACAGTATAAGTTAGTAATTTTAAGATATGTAATACAGTTGATTAATGATAGTCACTGGTACGTATAATAGTTTATTAGGACACAGGTAGGTATTAAGACGCGAGAGTGCGCGGGGCGCGGCGCGGATAACGCGCGCCTAGATCGATGTTTACCGTAGGTCGATCTCGAATCGAATGAATCACGCGGCCGGCGCGGAGGTCCTTGCGCGGCGTCGCGCGCATGCGCCGTGAGTCGCGCAGGCGATGAGGAACGTAATGGCGGCACGGTTGCTAGGCGACCGAGCGTTGCCAGGCGACCGTGCAGTATGGCGGCGAACTACTGCGAGCAACAGGGTTCCGTTCGCGCGGCGATGGGTTCTCCGCGTTACAATCTCCCCCTCTAGTCCGAATAAGCGCCCTCGCAGTCGGACTAGGACGCGTGCATTTGCGTGGTCTACCGCGACGTCGCTTCTGTCTAACTGGGGTTTCGACTTGGCCCACGAAAGGAATAAGATGCGAGACGTGATAATTTAACGAGTGGGTTCTGTCCTAAATAACCTCAAAACCATACATCGCAGGTGTTTGATGACCCGCGGGCTTCCCGGTGTTCGTCGTCGTGTAACATTGGCCGAATGCTCGCTCAACTCCAACGCGACCTGCTGTGGACGAGACGTGGAGGTCAGCTGAAACAGCGGCGCGCAGGTGCTCTGGCACTACCAGGCGAGCATTCCCACTGTCATCGTCTTCAATGTCATACCTGGATGAGATGCTGTTGGACCACGATCTCCCCCTAAATGGATCGTCAGGCTCCATATCTTCAGTTATCCTGTGTACCTCAGGTATCTTGAGTCGATCTTTGTGCGTGTTGACGCTGTCCCTCGAGGGTACATTTACGACCGCAAGGCACAGGTTGGGGCTTGCGTTTTCGGTACGTACCGGACGTGACAGCGTGTCGACGATAACATCCGCTCGTCCCGGTGTGTACTCGATGTGGAGTTTAAACTCCCGCAAAGTTGACGCCCACCTAGCCAGGCGACCACTGGGAGAGCGCATGCTCATCAACCAGCGCAGAGATAGGTGGTCGGACTTCACGATAACTTGGGCCCCTTTAATACAATTACGAAACATACTCACGGCCCACACGACCGCTAGTGCGTTTCGTTCCGTAGTCGTGTAGTTCTTCTCAGCATCACTCAGGAGGCGGCTCGCGTACTGTACAGGGCGCTCGTCTTGCTCCTCCCCCTGGATGAGAACAGCCCCTAGAGAGTACCTACTACTGTCGGTTCTGAGGTAGAACGGCTTCGTCTCGTCAGCCTGACACAGAGATGGAGCGGATACGAGGAGAGACTTGATGCGCTCGAAAGCCTCCTGCTGCTTCGTACCCCAATTCCAAGTACTTGCCTTCTTGAGAAGAATAGTGAGCGGCCTCACGACTTCGGCATAATTGGGTATAAAACGGCGATACCGACTGAATACTTGTAGGGAACGCTTCAAACGGTTCACATTCTGTGGGATATTCATACCTGCGATAGCGGCCGTTTCATCCGGTGTCACTTGGTTACCTCCCTGGACGGTCACGTGACCTAAGAATTTGACCGGCTCTTTCTGTTCCTGGGAGGGTTTTGGTACTTCATCATAATACCATGCCAAGCTGGAAGACTCAAGTCGCATCAGCTCAGTATTACTGGTATTAGTTAGACGGTACTTACGCACAAAAGCGAAGCGGCGTTCGGGGTCATCGGCGAAACTCCAAGAGTCCCGGGAGCCATCCAGCACTATCCCAGCTTTGGTTAAAAACTCATAGCCTAGAAGAGTCCGGGTGTCGTCACCAGGAAGCACCATGAAATTTGCCGAGAAGCTGCGGCCTTCGATGATGATTGGTACCTCAGCAGTGAGCACGTCTCTAGTCTGTTGGGTACCATCGGCGAAGCGCAAAGTTCGTTGTGCGTTCTGAAAACTTACATTATTACTCACTAGGATCGTATAAAGGCTAGGACTCGCTACACAGTGAGTAGCACCGGTGTCGATGATCGCTACGCCTTCACGACCAAAAATACTTACCATCAAAGTCGGGTGCGGCGTGCAGTGTATGTCGTCGCTATAGTTAAAGTCAGCGTTTTTATCAGAATTACACGTTTCGCACCTTGACCTTACTACCCCTTGCTTCCCACAGCCATAACAACGAATAGGTGCATTTACCCTATTCGCGGCCGGAGTATTTACCTCGTTTGCAACAGGTGCATTTACCCTGTTTGCAATCGGAACATTTACCTTATTTGAAATAGGTGCATTTACCCTATTTTCCCCGTTCGTGTTACGACAAACCTCAGCGACGTGGCCGTAGACCTTACATGAAGAACATCGTACGCGATTACGTTTCGACTTATCGGGCGCGTCCGGAATAGACCCCTCCGTACTAGACAAATTCGCGGAAGGCGATTTCTCGGAATCGCTGTTGCTCGCAATAGTTGTCGAATTTCGTGTCGCGGCTTCAGTAATCGAGTCCTCCGTGGATCTCGCTTTGCTTAACAAAGAATCTACCGACTCTATAGCGTCGCGCGATAAACGTTTGCGTACGCGGCGATGCAATAAACCGTAAATTATATCGACTTGCATTGATTCCGGCACGACGTACGGTAATTTAACGATTAACGCCCGTAGCCTACATATAAAAACTTCGGCCCGTTCGGCCTGTTGCTCGGCGGCGAAGATTTCTCGTAGAAGTTTATACGCCGGGCGCGGCGCGCCGTAGACTGCTCGCAGGCGGGCCGCGGCATCGCACCATGACGTCGCGGAGTTCTTCACTCCTCGCCACCACACGGCGGCGTCCCCTTCCAGCAGCATCGCCAGGCCCCGTACAGCGTGCTCGTCGCTCACGGCGGTACACTCCTTGGTGGTGACGATTGCATCTCCGGTGTTGCGTGCCTCGCGTGGCCGGCGGCGCGGGCCGTCCTGGCGCATTGTACCTCGCCGGCGGCGCGAACGTCCTCGCCGGCGTCTTCGTCGTCCGTGATGCTCTGGGACTGCTCGCCTTCGGGACGGCCGGTGGTTGCTCTCGTCGACATCGGCATGATGGAGGAGCACAGCGCGTCGTAAACCAAACGGCGTAACAGGAGAAAGGCGCGACGCGTAGATATAGGTATCGCGGTGCGAACACACTGGTCACAGTTTTTCGTCACGTAATTATCATATCAGTCACATAACTAACTCGGCACTGTGAGTTCGGCCCCACGTTGGGCGCCATTGTAATACAGGTGATTAATGATAGTCACTGGTACGTATAATAGTTTATTAGGACACAGGTAGGTATTAAGACGCGAGAGTGCGCGGGGCGCGGCGCGGATAACGCGCGCCTAGATCGATGTTTACCGTAGGTCGATCTCGAATCGAATGAATCACGCGGCCGGCGCGGAGGTCCTTGCGCGGCGTCGCGCGCATGCGCCGTGAGTCGCGCAGGCGATGAGGAACGTAATGGCGGCACGGTTGCTAGGCGACCGAGCGTTGCCAGGCGACCGTGCAGTATGGCGGCGAACTACTGCGAGCAACAGGGTTCCGTTCGCGCGGCGATGGGTTCTCCGCGTTACAGATAGTAATTAAATTAACATATTAGGTATATGCATGTATACACTAAGATACACACTGTTTTTTGAAATATTTTTTATTAAATAAATAAATATCACGGGACAATTCACACCAATTGACCTAGTCCCAAACTAAGCAAAGCTTGTACTATGGGTACTAGACAACGGATAAACATACTTATATAGATAAATACTTACTTAAATACATTTTAAACATCCAAGACTCGAGCACAAACATTCGTATTTTCACACAAATATCTGCCCCGACCGGGAATCGAACCCGGGACCTCAAGCTTCGTAGTCAGGTTCTCTAACAACTAGGCTATCCACTACTACTATTACTACTACTACTTTAGAATTAGTTTTTTTCTCTGTAAGTGAATGTTTGTATTCTTTTGAGAATATAAAGTCTTAAACCAAATAAGTACAGAAAACGATTTAAAAAGCATTTATCTCGAGATGGTTTTCGATTTACTATATATACATTACAAAAAAATAGACATCCCCAGTTAGCGTGCGTGCAGTTGGCAGTTACCTTGCGGTCGTAATGCAGTCCGTCTGTAGCGGCCCTTATCTTACCCAACAGATGGATAGCGGCCGAGACGCAGCTCCCCGTCTCCTTCCAGCACCTCATCCTGCCGGAGAAGAACCTCCCGCCCACAGAACTCCTGGACCTCCAGCCTCTACCTGTATCAGCCCTGCGGAACCCCAAGTTCGAGGAGCTGTACGCCGAGACGTTCCCCCAGTTCAACCCTGTGCAGACGCAGGTCAGTTAGCTTTGTTTTTTACAAGTTTTCATTTAACTTGCAATGTATGATTGTTCGGGTGGAATCTTGCAAATGAATTTGAAAGCAGTTATCCTCAACCGAAAAAAATGAGACGAAATTTTGCATACATATGTAAGTCAGGTGCCTATACAATATTGTAGTACCATGGTACTGATCTGATGATGGATACGGAAGGTACCCATAGGAACTCCTCGACAACCCTTCCCATCGTGTTTGGGCTCGTTTGATCTGTCTTGATGATTAGTTTAAGACTGTACAAATAAAATTATAATTAGCAATAACATAGCGTGTCACGTAAATGAAATTTTTAAAAAAGAATCTCATTTTTACACGAAACTGACCCATGATTGACCACTATCTCACCTGATCAAAACCTACCTGTATGGTATCGGGTTTAGAATTACACCTCTCCATTTCTTCCGTAGATGTCGTAAGAATGGGCCAATTGTCAGTATATCCAAAGAGTAATAATTTGCAGATGCTATACAGACAATCAAAAAATCAAAATCAAAATCAAAAAATCAAAATGTATTTATTGACCATAAAATTTAAATTAAACGATACAAGAGAAACAGTGATCCCCACACTAGGCACAGCCTGTATCGTGGAGGGGTGTGTTTTACAATACCGAAGTACGAAAGACCGAATGTATTAAAACATCGAATGGGTCAAAAGACCGACACGATTTTTTTCTGAAACCGTAAACTTTTCAGAATTTATTAAAACGGCATCACACAGAACCCATTAGGTTAGGTTAGGTTTGTTTTATAACAATCTTAAAAAAAAACGGTTTCAGAAAAAAATCGTGTCGGTCTTTTGACCCATTCGATGTTTTAATACATTCGGTCTTTCGTACTTCGGTATTGTAGTACATACCCATCGTGGAGATCCAAACGCAACAGAAATTACTAGAATCAATATGTACAAGTGTCAGTATGTCCAAGGAGTAATAATGTCCAGACCATTACTCTCTTAGTACTCGTAGTATTAGGGCTCCGTACTAAAATGGCAAAAACCGAACCCTTATTGGAGTCGTTTTCAAAAAATTTGTACACATTTAAGGGATTAATTAAAAACAAAATTTAATTTTGTGTAACGGAGCTACCCATATACTTTGTATGACTAACTTTCGTTACACAAAAATAGCGATCGTGATTTTTGTTCTGTTTCGTTAGCTGTGTACAAATTTTTTGAAAACGATCTATTGTTTGGTCATGCCCGTATGTCACAGGCATTTTACTGAAAAACTTAAGTGTCATGAAGATACTTTTAGCAATTTGTTGTTTTGGTAACTGGACATTATAGCAGATAAACGTTTTAGCAAATGGGTGCTTTAGTAACTGGACATTATGGCTACTAGGCGTTTTAGCAATTAGTGTTTTGTTGACTGGACATTATGACAATTAGACTTTTTACCAATTTGTGGTTTTGGCAACTGGATATAATGACAACTGTGCATTTTAACAATTGAACATTGACAAGTTAGATATGAAGTATCTTTTTGTATTTATTTTTTCAACTTCATTTTTTTATTACTTTTACGGTCATCCCGTGAAACCATATATTTCATACTAAATACAAACTGAAATATAGATGCACAGAAAAAAACCCCAGAAAAAAGACCAATGCTGGGAATCGAACCCAGGTCCTCAGCATACCACTACACCACCACTGGTTTAGACCACTGGTTTACGTCAAATGTACTCCGGAGTCGAAACCCTAAACACATCTCTTTCGTCAGGTGTTCAACGCGGTGTACAACACCGACGACAACGTGTTCGTGGGCGCGCCGTCCGGCTCCGGCAAGTCCGTGGTGGGCGAGCTGGCGCTGCTGCGGCTGCTCGCCAGCAACGCCGCCGGCCGCTGCGTCTACCTGCTGCCGAAGGACGCGCTGGCCGACATCGTGTTCGCCGACTGGTACCACAAGTTCACCAGGTTCAGTCTCAAGGTGACTCCTGCCACAAGTAGTGGCGTGGCGACGTAACGATTCCCGTCATTATTCTGCCCCTCGGATTGAGAATTACTATTATTATTAGCATATTCTGTCCCACTGCTGAGCAAAGGCCTCCCCCCAACGTTTCCACTGCTCTCTGTCCGCTGCATATGAGGGCCAGTCCTCCAAGTAGAAGTCTAGTTCATCCCGCCATCGCCGTCTGGGTCTGCCAGGTCGCCTTTTCGAGTAGTTGGGTTTCCACTCGGCGTCTAAGCTGAAGTGGGACTGGGCTGGCCATGTTTGCCCCATGCCAAACGAGTTGTGGGTAAGATAACGACCGAATTGAGAATGTCTAAAAAAAATACCAATAGTTTTATATATTTTTTTTTAAATAAGAAGTCAATTATACAAAACTAATTTCAATATTTTTTAATTTAGTTCACTACTTTTTTCAAAATTAATTATTGAAACTATTTTGGTTGACGTCAGATTATAATTGAGGGCTCCCATACAGCGAAATTTCTAAATTCTAACGATAAATTTCATACTAAATACAAACTGAAATATAGATAAAAAAAAATAAAAAAAAAAAAATATATAAATATCACGGGACAATTCACACCAATTGACCTAGTCCCAAAGTAAGCTTAGCAAAGCTTGTGTTATGGGTACTAGGCAACGGATAAACATACTTATATAGATAGATACATACTTAAATACATATTAAACACCCAAGACCCGAGAACAAACATTCGTATTTTTCATACAAATATCTGCCCCGACACGGGAATCGAACCCGGGACCTCAAGCTTCATAGTCAGGGTCTCTAACCACTAGGCCATCTGGTCGTCTCACTGCACTGTCTCAGATGCACTGAAAAAACCCCAGAAAAAAGACCAATGCTGAGAATCGAACCCAGGTCCTCATCATTCCGTGCCGCGTGCCATACCACTACACCACCACTAGTCCAAAGTTTAGACATGAATTTTTCGCATACATTGTACATTCCAATCTGATAAATAATCACCTTATGCAGCGATGTGAGTTTTCTAACGATAAGGCAACCTCTTTAATTAATTTTTGCATAGTGGTACATTGTATCTAGTGTCACTTTACTGGCGCTGCCAGAGTGCTAGATGTCAGACAGCGGGTCCAAATCAAACTCCGTAGTTTAATCCACGCGCATATTGTGAAGAATTCTAAATAATGCTATTCCACACCGATACACGATACGAGTACAACTTGGACCGTCTACGAAATTTACTTCAATGTCAAATGAAGGTCATTGTTTATTTGATATGTAATAAATGCATTACATTATATTAAAATTAAATAACCACAGAAAAAAATTTAAAAGCTTTTATCTCGAAATGGTTTTCGATTTACTATTACAAAAAAATAGACATCCCAGTTGAGGAGAAATATGAATAAAAGGTGAAGGCCGCAGGTTCAGGGTGGATGCAAGTCGCTTCCAACCGTAGTGATTGGGCGTCAATGAGGGAGGCCTATGTCCAGCAGTGGACGTCCTACGGCTGAAATGATGATGATGAGGGAGGGTGACGCCATTAAAAAATAATTCGAAGACGACTCCAGTAAAAAAATGCTTTATTTTAGCCCTGAAAACCAGATTAATTTTCGATTAATTGCAAAATTATATTTTTTGTTAAATAGTTGATTGAGTTGGCGAACAAGTGACGTCATAAGTTGCTATTACCATTGAAACTCTATGGGAGAATTGTGTTTTGGCAGCTCATAAAAGTACATCAGTTGGTGATTCAGATTGGTGGTGTCAAAGTCTCTATTTGAAACTGTATGCGAACTTATTGCACACGGTGTATAAGACAGCATTCCGTTACAGGTGGTCCAACTTACGGGCGAGACGGCGACAGACCACAAGCTACTCAACAAGGGTCAAATAATTATAACAACTGCTGAGAAATGGGACGTTCTGTCGCGAAGGTACGTTACACTTTGAGGCCATAAGGTCGTGTCTTACATGGGTGAATATTCAAGTGTTTTGACCGCTCGGTTATAGGGTAAATCGCCAATAACCCCCTCATACTGAAAATTAACTCTGTTCCTCTACAAACAGAATTCAATTTAGTATAACGTGGCCGGTTGTTGAAGGGTGGCCAGTAATTAACACCTTATGCTAAAAATGATGATGATTATTCATTTTTAGTATGGGGTAGCCAGTTATTGTCGATTTACCCTACATAGACGAACAGTTAAATAATCGGCAAGCCACGTATGTCTGTAGTCTTAGTGCTACTGAAGATTGAAATGTAGTGAAAAAAAGTTGTATGGATTTTACTTTCCACACGTGTGCGGAAAAGTAACTTTTTAAATTGCCAAATCTCAAAAAGTTGTGTCCTAACTAGTGTTTAGTGTGTGTGTCTTTATAATTCAGCTTTGTGCAAATAAGAAAATGTTTCTTGAGTCCATTTCGGACCGTACGACATCATGCGCGCGCAATCGAAATTCAAACAATGAGCTTTCAGTGCGCGCGCATGGTGTAACACGGACCACGCCTGTCATGAAAACCCGCCAAAGTAATGTTCATTAGTGCAGTCCGGAGAGTTGAATAATTGTAGTTTAGCAAATTAAAATGGAGAGTGTAAGTGATGAATTTACATCGGACTTAACGCCGCCTGACGTCCTAGCTAGACCAAGCACAAATGTGGCAGCCTCCTTCCAACTAAATAAATCGATGCTGAAATATGTACGTACGAGACTTTCCCTCAAAGAAAGGTAAATAAGAATGCAACATCTGTTTCCAAAAATGCTTAGCCCCAATTTTTTCCCTCGCTTGATGCATTGTAAAACGTTGTATGATATACGTGTCGAAAGTAGGAAATTCCCAACTCATGGCGGCTAAAACACACTCATTTCGCTCGTGTGTTTAGATCTCCGCCATTCGTTGGGAATTGCCTACTCTCCACACTTGTATCATAAATAACTATTTCGACAGATGGAAAGTTCGCAAGAGCGTGCAATCCGTGTCGCTGTTCATAGTGGACGCCTTGCAGTTGTTGGGGGGCGAGGAAGGCCCCGTGCTGGAGGTGGTCTGTTCGCGCATGCGCTACATATCCTCGCAGATCGGTGAGTGGATCCATTTGTATAGCCAATAAACAACCCTAAGCTTCAATATCAGTTGTACGGCCGCGGTAAAAAAAGGTTCGTCACCTTAAAGCTGACATTTGCTTGCACCAAGGCAATCGTCAGGACTGTCAACATTTTATAATAGTAATTAGCTGTTGCCCTCGACTCCGTCTGCGAAGAATAGTAGTATAAAAAATAGAATAAGGAGTGTAAAGAATAGGAGTATAATATTATCACAATAATAATATTGTCAACATAACATTTCAAACCGGCCAAGTGCGAGTCGGACACGCGCACGAATGGTTCCGTAACATTATGTAGTAAAAACCGCCCAAGATAGGGTTTCGTAGCCATTACGAAAAAATCAAGTAATATTTTTCTAAGGATTTCGTATGTGTACGGAATCTTCCAAGTTAGGTATCGTCAATACTTTGAAAAAAGCTCGTATCTCAAAATCGTTAATCTGGCAAAGTGAACTTTATATTACGCGCGCATCAAGGTTCAGTTTTGTTTACATGCTGATTTGAGATACGAGTTTTTAAAAGTAGTGACGGTATGTTTAATACCTTAGGTTCCTTTTTGCTCTTAAACTACAAATAATTCCCAAGCAATCTCAGCCGCTATAATTTTCCTTGTAAATTTAATATATTTACTACCATTTTGAATTTTTTATATTTTTCCAATTTTTTTTAGATTTTAGAGGGGGGGGGGGGACGGTCGATTTTAATGAAAATTTTCACTTTAAAGTTGAATATTTCGCAAACAAATCATTGAATACAAAAATCATGTAAGCAACCCCCCAATGGTTTTAAAAAACCTATCCAACGATACCCCACACTATACGTATATGGGAGGTACCCTAAAAAAATTGTTTTAGTATTTTTTAATTAACCACTTTGTCGGCGTGACTAATATATATATTCATGCCAAATTACAGTTTTCTAGTACTAACAGTCTCTGAGCTTAGCCGCGGACAGACAGACAGACGGACAGACATGGCGAAACTATAAGGGTTCCTAGTTGACTACGGAACCCTAAAAAAGGCAAAAAAATCACGTTTGTTGTATGGGAGCCCACCTAAATATTTATCTAATACTGTTTTTTAGTGAACTAAAACAATTACTTTGCTCACCCGCGACCTTACAATAGTTACGTTTATGCAAGAAATGTGTGTTCATGCAGTTCCTCCACCTCCACACTGTACGAACACACACAAATCACATAAACACAACTATCACCACCACCAAGCTACACTGACGCGTTTCGAACTCAACCAGAGCTCATCCTCGGTTTTTTAGTATTTGTTGTTATAGCGGCAACCGAAATACATCATCTGTGAAAATTTCAACTCTCTAGCTATCACGGTCCCCGAGATACAGCCTGGTGACAGACGGACGGACGGACGGACGGACAGCGGAGTCTTAGTAATAGGGTCCCGTTTTACCCTTTGGGTACGGAACCCTAAAAATAGACGTGTTGTGTGGCCAAGGCTACCTATATAGCTGTATGGCTAGCTTTCGCTACACAGGGAACGCGGACTCGATCGTGGTCTCGTTTTGTTGGGCCCTTGGGTTATGTGCGGTTTCTTTGGGGGCGACCCAATTAATTGATGTAGTAGTTGAAGCTGAAGGATCACTTCTTAACGCTCCAAAAATCCTATCCATAAAAACCAGCACCCACACATTTGATATGCCAGCCTGTTGTTTTTAAACATATTTTCTCCGTTTACTCTTTATTTATTGTAATTTATTTATTTACTTATTATGCTACTCTATAATAATTCTATACTATTTATCAATTCATTCTCATTTTATTATTTTATTTCTATATAGGTAAGTGGTTCATATAGTATATTTGTGTATCGTATCGTTCCGTGTAGCAACAAGTACAGCAACAACTGAACTCATAGTAACGACATTAGGGATGTTGACGACTCCAGTAAAAAAAAACGCTTTATTTTAGCCCTGAAAACCAGATTAATTTTAGATTAACTGCAAAATTAGATTTCTGTTGCTTTAAAACAAATAAATAGTTAGTCGATTGAGTTGGCGAACAAGTGACGTCATAAGTTGCTTTGCTATTCAATCTCTATGTGAGAATTGTGTTTTGACAGCTCATAAAAAGTACGTCAGTTGATTGGTGGTGCCAACATCCATTTCTAGAGCAGCAGTAGCAGGAAGTTTACACAATCTATGAACTCATTGATTGAGAAAGATTCAATGGTGCGCGCGAAGTTCTCAATCCGCAATGGGCCCGCGTGACTCATCTTTTTCCTTGTACAGGTCGTCAAATCCGCATAGTGGCGTTGTCGCTCCCCCTGGCGGACGCGCGCGACGTCGCGCAGTGGCTCGGCTGCAACTCCAACGCCACCTTCAACTTCCACCCCAGCGTGAGGCCGCTGCCTCTGGAACTACATATACAGGTCAGTCCATAGCTCTACTGCCTCAGTTTCATTAAGGTTCAGTTTCATTGGTCGATAATTCGGTCGATATGCAGCGTGCGGTGACTCCCCGCAGGTGTTATAATGACTATACTCTGTCTATTTAACAGAGTTAGCACTAGAAAACAGAGAATGCACGTAATTGGTCAGCGATAAGGCCGATGCACCGGCACATACGTCCCACTGCAGGGCACATATTTTAATATTATTATCTACTACTTTATATTACATAATTATGAGTAATTATTTGAAGTGCCTCTAACTACAAACAAAAATCACGAGATATATTACGAATATTCCAACAAACGGCATTTAAGCCGAGCCCGCCATCGATGTGCGGTTGTTGACGCCCACTGACAGTTTCTTGTCCCTTTCATTTGCATACAAAAGTGCAACAGAGAGAATGCTTTGTTAACTCTGTTAAATAGAGAGGGTATAGTGAAACTCATAACTCGACAACTCGGTCGATATACAGCGTGCGATGACTTGTCGCAGGCGGTATAACGACTAGTGAAACTCATTATGTCGATAACGGTTCCCCGAATGCGGGTTCTATGGCATGGCAACATTTTTGCCAAAATGACCTGGTACCGCAATAAAGAGTTTTCTCAAAGATGCAATGAAGTGTTAACCTTACGTTTCAAATAATAGGCCGCGACGTATCATGTTGCGGGCGCGGTTAGACGAGTGCTAATATAATGGATTTTCATACCGAATTGCAGGCCTAGGCCGGGAAAGCGATCGTCTATTGTTTTATGTGACACAGCATCATGACTTTTATAGGTCTGTGGCACCATGGCATTCAGCCCTAAAAAAAAAACATAATAAGCAATAGTGGCTTTCTTTGCAATTTTAATTTCTTGAACTTTTTTATTTATTTCATTGCATTTATGAGAAAAGCATTATACAAGCCTCGGCCGGAACAGGGGTTGCCGGCCGCGTGTACCACTTGGCCGTCAAACCTAATCAGCCGGCAACCCGTTACATCCAGTCATCTGGAGTAATAGTACATTAGGTACTGCAAAGGCCGGGAAGTAAGGGGTTGCCGGCCGAGTGGTACACGAGGTCGGCAACCCTAGTTCCGGCCGAGGCTTGTATAGTGCTATTCTAAAAAATGCACCATCACCATCACCATCATCATTACCACCATCATCATCAAACCTACTCGGCCGGCAACCCCTTACTTCCCGGCCTCTGTAGTAATGCACCTTAGACGTTTAATTTTCTGTTCAGGGCTTCAACATCCCGCACGCGGCGTCCCGGCTGTCCTCGATGACGAAGCCGATCTACAACGCGATCCTGCGTCACGCGGGCGCGCGGCCGGCCGCCGTGTTCGTGCCGGCGCGCCGCGACTCGCGCCTGCTGGCCGCCGACCTCCTGGCCCTGGCCGCCGCCCACGGCAACGCGGCGCGCTTCCTGCACGCCAAGCCCGACCTCATGCAGCCCTTCCTGGCGCGCATCCGGGACAAGGTGGGTCCCGCGCCCCCAGTACTGCGGCACGCCGCGTGCTCGTGCCGGCGCGCCGCGACTCGCGCCTGCTGGCCGCCGACCTCCTGGCCCTGGCCGCCGCCCACGGCAACGCGGCGCGCTTCCTGCACGCCAAGCCCGACCTCATGCAGCCCTTCCTGGCGCGCATCCGGGACAAGGTGGGTCCCGCGCCCCCAGTACTGCGGCACGCCGCGTGCTCGTGCCGGCGCGCCGCGACTCGCGCCTGCTGGCCGCCGACCTCCTGGCCCTGGCCGCCGCCCACGGCAACGCGGCGCGCTTCCTGCACGCCAAGCCCGACCTCATGCAGCCCTTCCTGGCGCGCATCCGGGACAAGGTGGGTCCCGCGCCCCCAGTACTGCGGCACGCCGCGTGCTCGTGCCGGCGCGCCGCGACTCGCGCCTGCTGGCCGCCGACCTCCTGGCCCTGGCCGCCGCCCACGGCAACGCGGCGCGCTTCCTGCACGCCAAGCCCGACCTCATGCAGCCCTTCCTGGCGCGCATCCGGGACAAGGTGGGTCCCGCGCCCCCAGTACTGCGGCACGCCGCGTGCTCGTGCCGGCGCGCCGCGACTCGCGCCTGCTGGCCGCCGACCTCCTGGCCCTGGCCGCCGCCCACGGCAACGCGGCGCGCTTCCTGCACGCCAAGCCCGACCTCATGCAGCCCTTCCTGGCGCGCATCCGGGACAAGGTGGGTCGCGCGCCCCCAGTACTGCGGCACGCCGCGTGCTCGTGCCGGCGCGCCGCGACTCGCGCCTGCTGGCCGCCGACCTCCTGGCCCTGGCCGCCGCCCACGGCAACGCGGCGCGCTTCCTGCACGCCAAGCCCGACCTCATGCAGCCCTTCCTGGCGCGCATCCGGGACAAGGTGGGTCGCGCGCCCCCAGTACAGAAGACCCCCAGACCCCCATTGGTCTGTACGAAAGCCGCCTTAGGGCCGCTCCAAAGGTGATCGACTCCAGCGCAGGGTTAACCGGACCTTCCTGGACAGCGACAAGGTGAGTAGCGTGAGACCACAGTATTACAAGTGCCGAAGACCCCATTGGTCTGTACGAAAAACGCGTGGTTTTATTGTCCCTCCGAGGTCATCGACTCCAGCGCAGGGTTAACCGGACCTTCCTGGACCGGATCAGCGACAAGGCGAGTAGCGTGAGACCACAGCAGTACAACTACAGAAGACCGCTTTGGCCTGCACGAAAGCCGCCTTCGCTTAGGGCCCGCTTCGAGGTCATCGACTCCAGCGCGAGCCAAACCTGAACTCATGCAGTCCTTCCTGGACCGCATCAGCGACAAGGTGGGTCGCGCGCCCCCAGTACACCAACTACATGAGACCGCTTTGAACCGCACGAATGCAGTCTTCGCTTAGGGCCCGCTTCGAGGTCGTCTACTCCAGCGAGAGCCAAATCTGATCTCATGCAGGACCGGCTCAGCGACAAGTTGAGTTATAGCTTACATACCGCTTTGGTCTGCACGAAAGCTGCCTTCGCTTAAGGCCGCTCCGAGGTCATCAACTCCAGCGCAGGACTAATCGGATCTCACGCAACCCTGGACCCTGGATCCTGGACCGCATCAGCGACAAGGCGAGTAGTGTGAGACCACAGTATTACAAGTGCCGAAGACTCCTTTGGTCTATACGAAAGCCGCCTTCGGGCAGCTCCAAGGTCATCGACTCCAGCGCAGGGCTAACCGGACCTTCCTGGACCGAATCAGCGACAAGGCGAGTAGCGTGAGACCACAGTATTACAAGTGCAGAAGACCGCTTTGGTCCGCACGAAAGCCGCCTTCGCTTAGGATCGCTCCGAGGTCATCGACTCCAGCGCCGGGCTAACCGGACCTTCCTGGACCGGATCAGGGACAAGGCAAGTGCACGTTGAACCACAATACTACAAGAGCAGGAGACCTCAACCACAGTAGTACAACTACAGAAGACCGCTTTGGTCCGCACGAAAGCCGCCTTCGCTTAGGACCCGCTCCGAGGTCGTCTACTCCAGCGCGAGCCAAATCTAAACTCATGCAGTCCTTTCTGGACCGCATCAGCGATAAGGCGAGTAGCGTGAGACCACAGTACTACAAGTGCAGAAGACCCCTTTGGTCTGTATGAAAGACGCGAGGTTTATGCCCGCTCCGATTCCAGCGCAAGCAAAGAATTCGTTTATCGCTATCCCACGAAAACAATACAATTTTCCGAAAAAAAAAACCATCCTATGTCCTTCCCAGGATCTCAAACTACCTACTCCTCGTCTCCCCTTACAGATGCTGAAGGAAACCCTGGCGGCGGGCGTCGCCTACCTCCACGAGGGCGTGGAACCGAACGACCGGCGCCTGGTGCAGCAGCTAGTGTCGTCGGGCTGCGTGCAGCTCTGCGTGGTCGCCGCAGAGCTCGCGTGGGCCTTCGCCGCGCACGTGCACACTGTTATTGTGTGCGACACGCACGTGTGAGTACATTTTAGAGGATAAAGTGTGCAGCGTTGTCCGGTTCGAAGGACCATCCGGCTCGAAGGACCATCCGGCTGGAAGGACCATCCGGCTCGAAGGACCATCCGGCTCGAGGGACCGTCCGGATCGAAGGACTATCCCGCTTGAAGAACTGTAATTTTTCTCTCTCAATAAAAGCACCTCATCACCAATCATTGCCTTGCCTTGAATATGTCAATATCTATCTCCTTCACCAGGGCCCAATTGCATAACAAAGTACAACTTATATTACAAGCGGAACTCCCATCTAGTTAATATAACTGAAGCGAGAATTCCGCTTGTAATATTAGTTGTACTTTGTTATGCAATTGGGCCCAGTAGGCTTATTGTCTAACGTTTTTGACGCTTGCCTTCGCAATCGCTATCTCTTTCTATCAAACGGTATAAAACGTTGACAGAAAGAGATAGTGAAAGCGAAGGCAAGCGCCAAAAGCGTTAGACAATACGGCCTCAGGTTGTTTAGATTAAAGCACGGTCGTACAATGAAAGAATATCGTACAATGGCCTGTCACTGTTTGTCTCTGTCGCTTGTACGTAAATATTAGCCATTGCACTCGCAAATTTGAATTTGTAAGAATGCGACGGATAATATTTACGTGCGAGGGACAGAGAAAAGTAGTGAAGGTCATTGTGCGAAACTCTTTGTGCTCCGCGACCGTACTTTATTAATATCGCGCCTGAGAAATTGATTAATAAATGATAAACTATTTCCAGATACAACGGCAAACTCCACACGTACGAACAGTACCCGATCACTCAGGTGCTGCACATGCTCGGGCGAGCGTGCCGGCCGCTCGAGGACGAACATTCGGTCGCGGTGCTCATGTGCCGAGCGCACCACAAGACGTTCTTCACCAAGCTGCTGCTTGACTGTCTGCCGTTGGAGGTGAGTACTCACCTTTACCACACGGCGAACACGACGCACAAAATACGCGTTCTTGAATCTACATAAGCACGACGACGTCTGTACACGCGTACGCCTACATACATCGCGCGCGCACCATACTGGTGAACAGCGGCGACAAGCAATGGCGTTGGCGCCTTGGGGGAGGGGTAGCTCGAATCGGTGCGGGGCGGAGCGTGGCCGTTCTGTACATTAGTACTATTATATATTCTGTGCCTTTACACTCGTACACAACTGTTATGACTCACCGATGTACGTACAGGTCTCGCCACGAGATTTTTAGGCGAATGATTACGCACACAGCTACATAAAGTACTGATTGCAAATAAATAGTGAATGAAAATGTGAGTTATATGATCTCGTGATAGTATGTTACCCTATTACTAAGACTTAAATGTCCGTCCGTCTGTCACCAGGCCGTGATAGTTAGACAGTTGAAATTTTCACAAATGATGTATTTCTGTTGCCGCTATAACAACAAATACTAAAAAACAATAAAATAAATATTTAAGGGGGCTCCCATACAACAAACGTGATTTTTTTTTGCCGTTCTTATAATAACGGTACAGAAACCTGCGTGCGCGAGTCCGACTCGCACTTGGTCGATTTTATTTAATCTGAGAAACCGTTTGTTATTCGTAGGGAGTATTGCTGTCGACGGCGGCCTATGTCATCCTAACGATTTTAACTTGATATTGATTTAATTTAATTGCAGAGTCATCTGGACCATAGACTACACGATCACATCAACGCGGAGATAGTTACAAAGACTATCGAAAATAAACAGGTAAATATACATTACAGCTGTCATTTCTGTAAGCTTTATACGTCATACACCGAGTGATTCCCATCTTACAACCTAACTATCCAACCCGTAGATAGTGGGAACTCACAGTGGCATCTTCCAACCTTCCTCAGGTTGGATGATGGGAATATAATTAATAGTTAATTTTTCTTCCCATCTTCCAATCTGTACTGAATAGGGTACAGTCCCAGGTAATTCTGTATAGTAAAGTTGTTAGTATGTGTGTATGTTTATATTTATATAGGTTTGTGTATATTTGTCGGTATCTAGATTTGTCCGGCGATAGCGTGTACCACTGTAAGCTCGATTTTTTTTAAATTATGTATTATCTCCTAGCTCAATCAAAACCTAAGTACCCAATCTTCACGAAAATTGGCTCTTGGTTCAACTTTGGTTCTCATTTACGTGCATTATAATAATTGGGGATGTCTATTTTTTTGCAATGTATAGAAAATCGAAAACCATTTCGAGATAAATGGTTTTTAAATCGTTTTCTGTAGTTATTTAATTTTAATATTATGTAATGAATTTATTATATAACAAATAAGCAATGAACTTCATTTGACATTGGTGTAAATTGCGTGACCGGTTCAAGTCGTACTTTATTCTGTGTGGTTAGAATTCTTCACAATTTACGCGTGGATTATACTACGGAGTTTGATTTGGACCCGCTGTCTGACATCTAGCACTTTGTCAGTGCCAGTAAAGTGACATAGTGTATAGTGTACCACTACGCAAAAAATAATTAAAGGGGTTGCCTTATCGTAAGCATTTAGATAGATTTAGAAATTTGGCATTGTGGGAGCCCTCAATTATAATCTGACGTCATCAACTAAAATAGTTTCAATAATTAATTTTGAAAAAAGTAGAGAACTAAATGACAAAATATTGAAATTAGTTTCTTATAATTGACTTTTCTGTACAAAAAAAATATAAAAACCACTGGTAATTTTTTTTTAGACATTCCCAATTAGCTGGCCATATTTTATTTTCTCAGTTTTTGCCTTGAACAATACCGTTAGAAATGTTTTCTCGTACTGATCAACCCAGTAATGATGAATATCTAGATATAATTAAAAAAACATGTAATGGAACATTTTAAAGGAATAAATATTATATGTAAGCAGTTTTTTTTTGTTACTGTATACTTTAGTACAGGATGGAAGGTGGGAAGAAAAATTATTAATCAATTATATTCCCACTAACCCGAGGCAGGTTGGAAGATGGCACTGTGAGATCCCAATATCCATAACCAGGGTTGGATAACTAGGTTGGAAGATGGGAATCACTCCGTAAACCGCGTAACAAACAAAAGTTATCTCATCTGTGGACATGAAATTAGCGACTTCAAGTCAGCTTAAAAGGAGGGTGACCTATATAGCCTATATGACCAATGAACAGGCGATATAATAAATATGTCACTGGATAGCTTATATTTAGTTCTGAAACTATTACTACGGCAGGTAGTCTCAAAGTTTTGTGTTAAAAAAGTTATCGCTGCATAAAATTAGTTTGAGTTGAAACTATTATGTAGGTTTTTTCGACACGCCCCACTGAATTTTTTGCAGGTGTATGCAAGGTTATCTCACGATGTTTCCCTCCATAGTAAAGCTCGTGGTAAATTTTTATATGTACAGTCGACCAAAAATATTTTCTACCACCCTACAGTTTAAATTTATTTGCATGTCATGATCAACGAGGTCTTCTTTCCCTTACAATAAAGGGAGGGTTTACTAATGTTTCGCAAATTATTTTTCTCAAACTGATGCATTTGGAAAATGTTTCATTTCCCAACTGTTTATTTTTTTCTGAAACTGTAAACATTTCAGGATTTTTATAAAACAAACCTAACCTAACCTACAGAATAGTTCAGAAATATATCCTGAATAGTTTACAGTTTCAGAAAAAATAAACATTTGGGAAATGAAACATTTGCCAAATGAATCAGTTTGGGAAAAATAATTTGCCAAACGGAAGTTCACCTGATGACAGTGACTGACTAATGACTTTCACTCACAAAAGTCAACCTTAGCGATATTTAGATCTCACAGAAGCTTTTGTCAAAACTGGTACACCTTGGCCGACCGTACAAACGTGTGCCTTTGTGTTTTTGGTCATTGTACACTAAATGGTCATCACTACATAGTATAAAACAAAGTCGCTTCCCAATGTCTGTCTGTCCCTATGTTTGATTAGATCTTTAAAACTACGCAACGGATTTTGATGCGGTTTTTTTAATAGATAGAGTGATTCAAGAGGATGGTTTATATGTTTAATACATGCATAATTATTTAGTATCAGCATTGCACCCGTGCGAAGCTGGGGCGGGTCGCTAGTTGTACACTAAATTATGATTATTTTTTTAGGATGCCGTAGATTACCTCACATGGACGTTCCTGTATCGGCGGCTCACACAGAACCCTAATTATTACAATCTGCAGGGAGTTACACACAGGTACACAGCTTGATACTAAACACTTAACCCAATTGTCAAAGAGGTTTTAAGCTCATAGACCAATAGGGATGACGACTGGGTTAAAAATTTGTCATTCTAATTAGTCCGTCAGTTAGATTATGGGAAAATATGGGACACGTATTTTTTGGTTTATCAAATTATTAAAAATCGACAAAGATATAGATCATCAAACTTCCGGAGTGGGGGCTTGTGACGTCACCCTTAGGTAAAAATTGTACCATATAGTGACGTCACTCGAAACTTTAAAGCACTGTATCCTCCTCATTTTTTGTTTGTCAAACAAAAGAAAAAATACGTGTACAATATTTTTTGATAATCTAACTGACGGACTAAAAAGTTTTTTTTAGTCGTCTAGCCTATTCATGTGTAGGGTGACAATGATTTTAATTAAAAGGGTGAATCAACTTTTAAGTGCCACCCGTTGCTATGGTTACACTAATTTTGTCCCTTGGACAACCTAAGCATTTTTCTATGAAACAGTATGAACTGTCACTTGGACAGCCGGGGACAGAGTAAACAACACAATAAAGTTGATTCACCCAAACAGTGATTTTCTGAATAAACATTATATTAAAAAAAAAACTACTTAATTTATTATTGCAGACAAAAAAACCGAGTGTGCTTTAGACCACACGACTGAAGTAAAATTTCTTCAGCTCCATCTATATATATATACATCATAAGTATCATATTAAGGGGCTGTTTCACCACTTTTTTTAAAGTTCGGATTAGCTTGATCATAACCTTATTTGTCACATGGAATAAAAATTTCTGTTTCACCAGTCTTGATTAGCGCTAAGTGACGGACAAACTATTTCTTATTTTGACCATCAGATCAGGTGGCATTTAGCATTTTTATCCGTCACATATCTTTTTAATTAGTTAGTTTATTTTTTTGTGGCCATGGTTGGAGAGCCCTTCAGCCGGTTTCAGAAAAATATATCAAAGTATTTTTTATTTTTTAAAGAAAGAAGTCATGCTAAATTGCAAACGAGAATTTAAATATCAAGATTTAGATAAAAAATATAGGTACGCTTTTAGTATTTAAAAATAAATCCAAAATTTCGTAATATTTTTTAATTACAGACTTTTTTTCAGTGGCACAATCGTTTGTTCTACCTGAACTTGTACATCACCATTAAAAAAAAGTTAATCTGTCAAAGGGTTTGGTGCCACTTTTCGATTCGTTTTACGTGATTTTATTTTTCTTTGTTATTGTTAACCAAAGTATCGTAAATAAATACCGTTTTTGGATTAATTATAATGTTACACATTTGTTTATGCAAAAAAATAGATGTGTTTAAAAATTACATAGTTTACGATTTATTTTGCTTTAATAATGAGCGACTCTTTGAACGAAAATATGCGAACAGGAACCCGTGGTCGTGAAATGGGACGTTGCTATTCCGACTTTTTGTTAAACCGATGATTAGTTAAGTGGTACTTAGTTTGCACAGGACCGGAGTGGTGAAACTGAAAAAAAACTGGCCGACAGATTTGTGCAGTACTTAGTTTATTCATTGGTTACGTAACCAGTAGTTTGACAATGAGGTGGTGAAACAGCCCCTAAGTGTGGTAAAAATTGAGTAGTTTTAGAAAAAAACGCTTCCATAAAAAAAAAAAAAACAAAAATGAAACCAGGCGGTCACGCATCCAAGTACTGACCGCGCCCGACGTTGATCGGACGAGAACCGGTGTTTTGTGTCAAATACCTTGAAAACGGTGCATCCTACGGCAAAATCAATGAAATTTTCATCCTGGTGCGCGCTGCTCTCTTGTACATCCTGGCGTTCACTGCTCTCTTTTGCCCTTACCCGACACCCCCTTCCCCCGCGTTCGCCTCTTTTCGTTCGCCGGCTTACCTCCCAAGTCAAGCGTGCCTAAAGAAGTTTTACTTCAATAAACGTTTTGTTTCATGAAACTGTGAGTTAAACGTGATCCCCACCGAATACTGATCTAGAAAAACTGGTTCCTGATCACCGAGTAATAATCATCGTGTGTATTTATATTTGATGTTGCGGCAGGCATCTCTCGGACCACCTGTCGGAGCTGGTGGAGAGCACCCTGACGGACCTGGAGCAGTCCAAGTGCATCGCCGTGGAGGAGGAGATGGACCTGCAGCCGCTCAACCTGGGAATGATCGCCTCGTACTACTACATCAACTATACCACCATCGGTGAGTGGACAGCCGTACAATACGTTTACTTTTAGTTTACCACTGACGGATGGCTTGCCTTCATTTCATTTCCAACTTTAACACCATACAAATAAAGTAGCTATTACAAAATCTGCAATCGTGGGTAACAGTATTCTAAAATTGGCTTTATTTGTAGGTCGTTAAAGTTGAATATGAAATGAAGGCAAACCATCTGTCACTAACTTTATGTTATTTTACTGTACCGAGATCCCCAATTCTCCCAAATTTTTGTTTGTTGCAAGTTTTTGTTGACTCCTCGGGGCCAGAGTCTATATAGAACAATAGGCTAGGACGATGATAAAGTTGTTCTTTATGTTAAGAGAATGCTGCATAAAATTGATTTTTATGCTCTACTGCATAAAGTAAAATCTTCGTCTAAGACCAAGACAACAAGGGGTAAACAGCCACGCACAGTAGAAATTTATAAAATATAAGTTTCTTGTTTTTTTTACATAACTGGTGTTTTATATTATTATTTATTACGAAATTGACAAAACTAGGCAAATCTAGTACATTATTTCATAAATGGGCCAATCAACTTTTAAACCGACTATAATCTGTCCGCGACATTTTTCAAACAATTACAGATTTTTGTAAGTAAACATGTTTTTTCTGTAATTTAATAGATGAATAGCATGAATACATGCCGTCCTACGTAAGTTTAACCTATTAAACCGTGAAATATCTTGTTGGAAGTACGATTTTTTGGTAACGCCAGAGACAATTTTGGTAACGCAGGAGACGCCAGAAACGTCGGTTTAAAAGTTGATTGGCCCAAATTGCAATGCATCAAAATTAATAGCTTTTAAATTTTATTTCCAATTTTGCTGTTTAATTCCCTTGTAATTGAAGTGAAAAG
Organism: Archips xylosteana; assembly: GCA_947563465.1. Taxonomy (NCBI): domain Eukaryota; kingdom Metazoa; phylum Arthropoda; class Insecta; order Lepidoptera; family Tortricidae; genus Archips; species Archips xylosteana. Next base: position 9,339,243 of record OX387370.1, read on the forward strand.
CAGAGTATAGAACTCTAGCATTAAACCCATTTTCCCCTCGACGTGTCTATCCACGTGGGCTATACGAACCTCTCGTGTAAAATGGCTCGTTTTATGCTCTTGTTTTACAATCTACTATTGCTTAATATGCAAGATTAAAAGCTTTTGAGTGTGGTCCTCAATGGCTGACTCGCTGCATTTTTTCACAGAGCTGTTCAGTTTGTCGCTGACCAGCAAGACCAAGATCCGAGGGCTGCTGGAGATCATATCCTCGGCCGCGGAGTACTCCGAGCTCTGCATCAGGCATCGCGAGGAGAACATCATCAAGGCGCTCGCCAACAAGTATGTATCTATCTATATAAGTATGTTTATCCGTTGCCGATGCCGTTTTTTTTTTTTTTTTTTTTTTTTCTGTTCATCTATATTTCAGTTTGTATTTAGTATGAAATATATGATTTCACGGGATGACCGTAAAAGTAATAAGAAATGAAGTTGAAAAAATAAATACAAAAAGATACTTCATAACATAGCTAACTTGGTTAAAGTTGCACAGTAGCGCCATCTCTTGTCCAGGTGAGCAGTTAGTTCCGAAGGAGTGTTGAAATCTCTCGATAGAGGGTGTAACATAGACGTGCGCTTGTCACTGCATAAAGTGATAATTTAGCAGACTGAAATGTATGATGTATAGGAAAGATTCGTGCCTAATCTCTAGACCAGTGGTGGTGTAGGGGTTTAGCACGCAGCACGGAATGCTGAGGACCTGGGTTCGATTCCCAGCATTGGTCTTTTTTCTGGGGTTTTTTCTGTGCATCTTCATTTGTATTTAGTATGAAATATTGTACCCATAACACAAGCTTTGCTAACTTTGGGGCTAGTTCAATTTGGTGTGAATTGTGCCGTGATATTTATTTTTATATCCTTCCCTTCACCTAAATCGGTTCAGTAACCACTGAAACGTGAAGAGATAACAGATAGACATACTTTCGCATTTATATTATTAGTATGGCAATTTCGTCACAATCGAAACAAAAATCAAAAGATATTTTACCCTCGCTTGACGTTCTGGTGGATATGAACGGTTCGTTTGTTATGACGCATTTTATGCACTTATTGTATACTTCGTTTTTTTAGCATTAGAAAGAAGTTAAGCGATCTTGAAATGTCTTTTTAATGTAAAACACTTTTGAAAAATAAATCGCAGCAAATATGTAACAATTAGCAAGGAATGGTTATTTACATTATTTTGGTTTCATGAGTAATATACTATAAATGTTTAGGTACTTAACTAAATGTAAACAAAGATGAACAACCAACAGTTATGGCGTCGGGTTAACCACCCAAACGCAATATTTGTAATTGACTTTCACGCGTCGCATTATCGACGTACTCTTTACTTAAGTCGCTTAATAATTTATCATGCGACTAAACTAAAGAGTACGTCGATAATGCGACGCGTGAAAGTCAAATACAAATATTGCGTTTGGCGTGGTTTGGCTGGTTAACCCGACGCCATTTCGAGGGCATTTTCTATTTTTCGTTGTACTCAAAGTTAAGCAATTGTTAACAGGGAGTTAAAATTAGTCCGTTTGGTTACGCACTTTTACAAGTTTTTACAATAAAAAAAACGTAACAAACCGGACAATTCTTCACTTCTTGTTAAACATTGTTAAACTTGTCCGATTTGTTACTTTTTTTTTTTATTGTAAAGGCTTGAAAAAGTGCGTAACCAAACGGACTAATTTTAACTCTCTGTTAACAATTTCTTAATTTTGGGTACAACGAAAAATAGAAATGCCCCATAACTTTTGTAGTGGTAGAGCCATGTTGTAGCTAGCCGCTGCATCACGAATGGGCCGGCTCGTCCGGGGCAGTACCACCCTCTCACAGAACACCGGCGTGAAGCAGCAGTAATCCCGCTTGCGTTTCGTACGGTCAGTGAGAGTGCCGGGGGCCCAATACCTCACCCCTTCCCTCTCCCCCATCCCCTATTCCCTCTCCTTTAGGGCCGACAACGCACTGGCATTGTGTAAAGCGCTGCGGGTGTCTATGGACAGTGGTGTTCATTTAACATCAGGTGACCCACTAGTTCGTTTGTCTGGCCTATCTATCATAAAAAAAAAAAAAAAAAAAAACTGTTGGTTGTTCATGTTTGTTTACATTTAGTTAAGTACCTAACCATTTATTTACGGATGGCTTCCACGCTGTCATGCGGAAGAAAGCCGCCTCTCTTCTTCATCGTGTGCGCGGTAGCAGCAACAGCATCCTGAGGACGCTCGGGAGGCGATATGACAGCTCTCTCTTAGGGCATATGGTGAAAATTGCTATAGGTGTCACTAATTTTAAGTAAAGTATTTGTAAGTAATTACTAACATAAGAGTTAAGCACTAAATGTAACTACTAACCAAAATATAGATGATTGTGAAAATTATCTGAAATAAAATTATTATTATTATTATTATAGTATAGTCAATATTTTTTTAAACCTTTTATCAATGAAAAGACTCATCAAGATTGTTTACTCTATTTCTAATGCTGGATAAAACGAAGTATATCAAGTTAGCTATGAAGTATCTTTTTGTATTTATTTTTTCAACTTCATTTTTTATTACTTTTACGGTCATCCCGTGAAACCATATATGGGAAAGATTCGTGTCTAATCTCTAGACCAGTGGTGGTGTAGGGGTATGGCACACGGCACGGAATTCTGAGGACCTGGGTTCATTGGTCTTTTTTCTGGGGTTTTTTTCTGTGCATCTATATTTGAGTTTGTATTTAGTATGAAATATAACGAGGTATATGTATAATGTGTTCTGTGGCAGGGTGCCGCACAAGCCGGCCTCAGCGTCGGGCGCCGTCAAGTACAACGACCCGCACGTGAAGGCGCACGTGCTATTGCAGGCGCACCTCTCGCGCACGCAGCTGCCGCAGGAGCTGCAGCAGGACACCCAGCAAGTGCTGACCAAGGTACCTCATACTATACTTCATTTAGGGCCTGTTTCACCACCCATTGATTAATTTTAACTGACGGATAAATGTGATGCCGTCTGCGTCTTTTCGAACAAAACAAACAGAGACGGCATCACATTTATCCGTCAAATAAATTTGATCAATGGATGGTGAAACACGGGGTTAATTTAGAATTGAAAACCACAACATCATTATATTGCGGCTCGTCAACTATTTCTTACCTAGCAAATAGTACAGTACAATAGTCTGGGAGCCGCAAAATAAAATTGTTTTAATGTCACTTTATTTGCGTGTCGTCAATTGTTACTCTAGTACAAATTGTAAAGAAATTACAGTTCACGAGCCGCAATCTTTGATCAATTATAACTGTAGATCCACAGTCGCGCGCCCGAAAATGTCCGAGCCAAATGAGCGCCACTTTGATAAAAGTGGCCTTCTTTTTTCTCAGTACGTTGCGTGAAATTGTCAAGTTTAGCTGTCAAGTGTCAACCGAAATTCGACTGTAATGATGTAAAGACTAGGTTCAAATTTCTGTGTAGGTGATGATTTTAATTGTTATGCAAACAAATAAAAAAGTTCGGACATTTTTTGAAGGGGATTTTGTTCGGCAATGTGTATCTTCAGTTATAATTGATCAAAGGCCGCAATATAATGTTGTTGTGGTTTATAATTCTAAATTAAATGGAGTATACATTGTGTTAGGGCGGTAAGGGTGAAGTCACATCTATCAGCATCGAATCACATTATGTAATACAAAAACGGTTGTCTGTAAAGTCGGTTTACGGACGATAGTTTAACGTGACAACGTCATAACAAAACATTCAAAAAACAAAAATTAAACCAGGCGGTCACCCATCCAAGTACTGACCGCGCCCGACGTTGCTTAACCTCGGTGATCGGACGAGAACCGGTGTTTTGTCAAATATCTGGAAAACAGTGCATGCATCCTACGGCAAAATCAATGTAATTTTCAAACCCCCGCACTCCCTCCCCCGCACCGCCTCACGTAACGTTACGGCACTTTCACACGGGCAACGTCCCGTTTTTTCGTCACGTTGCTCGTGTGAAAGTGCCGTTACATGTACGTTACAATGAGTCATGTTTTTTCGTGTATGCAGCCGGCGTTCATCAATTTATTTGACGTTATCACGTCAAACGCAATATTGTATGAAGATGCGTCCGCATCAATTCACCCTTCCGCATCGATTCAGCTTCAGCATTAAATGCGTATAAGTGTAGCTATCCATTTAACATAGGTTTAAGGATGCTTATTCAAAATAAAGCATGAGAACGGCTGCTTAAGACGTGAGACTAGATGCTTGCAAATGAGAAGAGTTGCTTACGCGTGAGACATAACGCTTGCGATTTTTAACGGCTGCTTAAGCGTGGGCCGGGATGCTTGCGAATGAGAAAGGCTGCTTTTGCATTTTTTCCTTTTATTTGCTTCTAGAATACACGCTAGGCTAGGACAATAACGTTTGTAGTTGACCTATCCAGAACGGTTTTCAATTTCAACTGCGGCGTAACGTATAAGCGTACTGAAGCATGCGTTGGCGTCCTTTAGCAGATAAAAGCATGCGATGGCACCCTTTAGCAGCTGAAAACATGTAACAGCATACTTTAACTATGAAAAGAATATAAAGTTCTAAAACTTTTACTATATGGCAGGCTGTCCCAAATGTTTGTGTGAAAAAAGTTATCGCTGCATAAAAGTAGTTTGAGTTGAAACTATTATGTAAGTGTTTCGATACTATTATGTTCCTGTATAGCTTTATTGATTTGATTATGAAGGTTTTGTAACTGTCGATGATTTAGTGTTATAATTTTGTTTTTTTTATCTTGCCACACCATTTTCTTACACAGCACTTCGTGATTTCCCGCCATACAAAAAGTTATAGATTATGAGAAACCTTTCTAATGATATATGACTTGTCGTTATTGGTCCTTAGGCCGGAGTCCTTACAAATCTGCCCATCCTTGTTTTTATTGGATCGTACGAGTAGCGTCCGGTAGTTCTGTATTCAACCGTGTCGAATCTAAATGATGTTGCATAGAGTTCATTTTACAATGAAAGAAAGAAAGAAAATACATTTATTTACAATATCACAAGACACATCAATATTTTTACAAAACAAAAGACAACACTAAAGCTAAAGATAGAATGTGTCGTTGCGGTTGCAAATCGGACACTGGCTCAGCATAATGCTGAGGCGTTAATAGCACCCCAGCGCTGATTTTCAGCCAGCACCGTTGGTGACACCCGGATCGCTGTTTAGATAGATAAATAACCTGCACACTAATAGCTACATAAGACTACATGCGTAAATAAATAATTTGTAAATTGTAAAAGCAAATAATAAAGACAAAATTTCTTAAACATAATTAGTATATCTCACTTGCCAAGTACAATGCAATTAAAGATTTTTTTTTTTACATAAAACTGACCCACAAAGTGCAGATGCGGCCAAATGTGTATCTTACTGGTTCAATAACAGCTTTTTCACTCTAATCTTGAAGAGCCCTGGGTTATAAGTATTTATCTGGAAATACAGACCACATTTATGTCTCAGGTGATGGCTATATTTTCATATACAGCTGTCAATTATCTTCCCGCTATTCTACGCTAGGTGTTAGCGCATTGTATGCTATTTTGATTTACATTGTTTCAGGCGATCCGCCTCATCCAAGCGTGTGTGGACGTGGTCTCTTCAAGCGGCTGGCTCGCCCCCGCCGTGGCGGCCATGGAACTGGCCCAGATGGTCACCCAGGCCATGTGGGCCAAGGACTCCTACCTTCGCCAACTGCCCCACGCTGATAGCGAGTTGCTGGCGAGAGCCGCCGAAAAGGTGAGTTCATGTTGATGCCATTATCAGCAGATAGGGATTTAGGGGGCAAAATTTAAGAGGGTGTGCAACGTTGCATTTTTGTTAGTTTTTCTCGATTATTCCATAAAAATTGAATGAAAATTAAAAATTTTTTGTGTAAAAATTGTTGTAATTATAAGTTAATGTGTCTACTGCAATAATAATTCGTGATAAGACTTTTATTTTCTTTAAAAACCGTTAGGTAATAATTTGTTCGTTTTTAAAGAAAATAAAAGTCTATCACGAATTATTATTGCAGTAGACACATTAACTTATATATTACAACAATTTGTATACAAAACATTTTTAATTTTCATTCAATTTTTATGGAATAATCGAGAAAAACTAACAAAAATGCAACGTTGCCAGCTCAGCAGGTATAAACCCTCTTAACAGTTAAGGAGTTCCTTTATGGATAAACTCAACTATCGACGATTTTTCGCGTATGGTAGTGATCGCCCCCAGCTTTGTTTGAAGATTGTATTATTTTGTAAGTCTTTATTTCGGAGGCAAATATGATAAAGTTTACACAAAGCATATTTTAAATGATAGCTGGGTAATGAGAGTACCACTGCACTATAAAATATTTTTATGACAGTCGAAATTTGACGTGGGCTTTACGAGGATAAAGAAGAAGACAATTTATTTATTATTTGGTTTCATTTTTATACTGTCCATAAAAATATATTTTTACAAAAAAACTTAGAGCGATCACTATTTTAAGGGAAAATCGTCGATAGTTGAGTTTATCGATAAAGGAACTCCTTACCTGTCATTAAAAACTGCCCCCTAAATTCCTATGTCTGATTATCAGCTAACATAGGGCTCCCCCAAGGTTCCGCGACGCGTTCCGCAACCTTGACGAGAGACCGTATTGTCTAACGCACGAGCTCTTGCCATCGCTTTCACCGTCTCTTTCTGTTGCCATCTTACGCCGTTTGATAGAAAGAAATAGTGAATGCGAAAGCAAGCGTCCGCGTGTTAGACAATACGGCAGCAGGTCGTCGCTCTATCTTGTTGGAGTACCTACACTGCGTCGGACGGACGTAGATGATTCGATGCTCGGAGCTAACTTAATGAAAATCAAAAAACCGGTTCTGTGAAGTCGGTTTACGGACGATAGTTTAACGTGACAACGTCAGAACAAAACATTCAAAAAACAAAAATGAAACCAGGCGGTCACCCATCCAGGTACTGACCGCGCCCGACGTTGCTTAACCTCGGTGATCGGACGAGATCCGGTGTCTTGTCAAATATCTTGAAAACGGTGCATCCTACGGCAAAATCAATGAAATTTTCAACCCCCCTTTAATATCCCAGCAAAATTGAAAATTACCCGAGCGCTAGTAATAACATTGTACATCCTGGCGTTCGCTGCTCTCTTGTACATACTGGCGTTCACTGCTCTGTACGTACATGTACGTTACATTGCGTCATCCTTTTTCGTGCGTGCAGCCGGCGTTCATCGATTCATTAGACGTTGTCACGTCAACAAGGTGTAGACATGGCCAGCTATTGAATCGTGCTTGGTCTGACATTGTTCTTGTTTCCAGGGCGTAGAGACAGTGTTCGATGTCATGGAGCTGGAGGATAACGCGCGAGCCAAGCTGCTGCAACTGGCGCCGCCGGAGATGGCCGACGTCGCCCGATTCTGCAACCGCTACCCCAACGTGGAGCTCACTTACGAGGTGAGGAACACGAGTCTATGGTTTTGCATAAAAGGCAAACAAGACACGACTCCAGTAAAAAAATTTTTGATTAACTGCAAAATTAGCTTTAAAACAAATAAGTTAGTTGAGTTGGCGAACAAGTGATGTCATAAGTTGCTATTGCCATTCAAACTCTATGGGAGAAGTGTGTTTTGACAGCTCATAAAAAGTACGTCAGTTGATTGGTGGTGCCAACATCCCTATTAAACAAGTCATAATGTATCATTCTTCATAATCTCTCTTCTTCTTAGTCGTGCACTCTTGACAGAGTGGTCGTGTGGTATTGGTCGTGGTCATGCTTCGGCCGGTGGTTGCTTCATAATTCATAATCTACGTTAGTCGTAAAGTGATTTATTTCTGAAACGGATTTTAATTTCGGAATTGTCATAAAACAAACCTTATCTAACCTACTGCAATCTATAAGGTGGCATTTAAAAAAATCCTAATAAATACTGTTTCAGAAATAAATCACTGTATGACTAACGTTGATTATGAAGTACCGTTGACTACCAAGGGATCCCGAGAAACAGACATCACGCCTTTACCCCCAATGGGGGTAGAGAGAGCACACGAAACGCTAGATTTGGGCGTTTTCAATCAAAATTGGGGTACACTTTTTTTTAAATGAGGAAATTTTGGGTTCTTCTAACTCAGAATCAAGAGCGGTATTGATCATGATTAAAAAATGCCCCAATTATCCGCAGAATTTTTTGGTGTCAGTTTTGTGACGACCCATACAAACTGTATGAAAAACAAAGCTGAGCCAAAAAAAAATAAGGAAACTTTTTTCTTTATGAAAATGGATTGTGCTTTATATAAAAAAAAAAAAAAAATTACCTCATTAAAAAAAACATTTTTTTTATAAGCCCGTTCATCTGATGTTAAGTTTATTGTATTGTATCTCCGTTTTAGTGTGAAAGATTAAACGTGAACTTTCACGTGCATAATATTAGTAGTATGTAAAGCCATTATGTCTGTATGCAGGTGGTTGACGAACGCCACTTGCGCGTGGGCAGACCGATCGTGGTCGAGGTGTCGTTGGAGCGCGAGGACGACGTCGTCGGACCCGTCATCGCACCCTTCTTCCCGCAGGTAACACAACATTACGAAATAACCCTCAAACCATTTAACGACCCTGTCAAGTCATTCGATTTTGGACCGTAAACGTTGCTAATTTGAATTGGCTTTGATTTCTGTTTGACGGCAAATATATTGTCGGTATCGATTTAAGGGCTAGATGGCGCTAGTATCGCGAGGTCCATTTCAATTCAATTCAAATGATTTAATGCATAATATGTTGTTTAATTAGATTTGACAACTTTGAGATTAAATTTTTGCGTCACGTTTGGGATTGGCTTTTGTATGTAATTTAAATATAATTTAACTGTAATTTGTACTTATACTCATATGCGGGAAGTGAAAAAACCGTGCGTTCTAGTCACAACTGTTTCATATAAATCCAATTATGCAGATTAAAAATAAAATACAAAAAGAATGGCCTAAATTGGGCATGGGTCTGAGTCTTAAGCATACGAGGGGTTTAGTAATCGATTTTCAAAATTAACTCCGACTTAAAAATAATTCATGATTCGTAGCCAATTCACTACAAACACTATCACACCCAGCGCGCTCTATAACACTGAATGAAATATACGGTGACACACTCCGACAGCGCGCCACACCGTATTTGATTCAGTGTTATTGACCGCACTGGGCACGCTCCGTCGGCGCCCCGCGCTCCCGGTTTGTTGCGGCCTTTAAGGGAGGCCTAGTTCATCAGTGGACGTCTTTCGGCTAAAATAATTTATTTTTTACAGAAACGTGAAGAAGGCTGGTGGGTGGTGATAGGAGCGCCTAAGACCAACAGTCTGTTGTCCATCAAACGCGTATCTCTCGGCAAGAACGCCCGCCTGCGCCTGGACTTCGTGTGCGGCGCGCCCGGGCGCCACAACTACACGCTCTACTTCATGTGCGACGCCTATCTCGGCGCCGACCAGGAGTACCGGTTCACTGTCGACGTGCGCGACGAGTAGATGCACCGATGGCAACGTTGAAAGTTGTCCACCGATAGAATGTCAATATAAATAATTATATTAAAGTGTAAGGAATATGGTGTTGTTTTCTTTGAAATAATTAACCCTTTTCCAGGCCCCGTCTATTTAGATGTGCCACTACAAAACTAATTATTGTGTTATAATGTTTACCTATGCAGGATTAACTTAAAAGCAAAGCATATTTTAACCCGTCGAGCGTCCCGCTTTTTTTTTGTAGTAACAATTCTAAACTGTTGTGCGCACACGTGTGCGCACAGGACGCTCGACGGGAAATTCAATTGATTTTCCACCATATTGTAAAGTAAGCAAGGTCGGATCTTTGTGTAGGTTTATGTGGTGCACAGTGGCGTAGCTAGTTAACCAAAGGCCCTGGGGCAAAAAATAAACTAGGGCCCCAACCCGTGTTTGTTTACATGATAAGACAAGTAAGGATGAATGCACTTTAAATTCACTAGACTCGCACGCTTGTAAATTCACTGGGTATGTATTACAATACCGAAGTACGAAAGACCGAATGTATTATAACATCGAATGGGTCAAAAGACCGACACGATTTTTTTCTGAAACCGTTAACTTTTTGAGATAGTTATAAAACAAACCTAACCTAACCTAATGGGTTCTGTATGATGCCGTTTTAATAAATTCTGAGAAGTTTACGGTTTCAGAAAAAAATCGTGTCGGTCTTTTGACACATTCGATGTTTTAATACATTCGGTCTTTCGTACTTCGGTATTGTAATACATATCCAAATTCACTAGTAGCGTTTTATAGCCGCGTTTCTCGTACCTCCCTGGGTTTCTCGGGGCCCCCTGAGCTTGGAGGCCCCGGTGCACTGCCCCGCTTGCCCTACGGTAGCTACGCCACTGGTGGTGCACTAGGCCTGGAAAAGAGTTTACCTAAAATCAGTGCGGCTAGTTTAGTCACTGATCACATATTAGTTAAGTACTACGTAACGTAAAAAAGTCGACTCTGGAAAATTGGCTTTCCCGCCAAGTGGCTTTTTTTGTATAAGGCGAGAAAAATTTTTTTTTTGGTCGTGATTCGTTACGAACAAATTTTATTTTAAAACTCCACCGAGTCACAGTGTAACAGTCACAACGTGAGACTCGACGGGAACAAACAGAAAATTGTATACGCAAAATATCAAAGGTACAGAGACCTCTATAGTAAAACCAGTGATAGGTGGTTTGGTTTATTATTTTAAAGTCATTGACAGTCTTCTTGGTTTTATCGTCCTAAATACTTAATTTATTCAAGGTAAAATAAAAGATTAAATTATGTACTAAAATTGTGCTTTATTTATAAAATTACAAAATGCACATAATGTCAGACGTCATTTATTTTAAGAAGAAGAAAGATTCTGCATCAGCAGATTTCGTCGATTTTGAAACAGAAGGCATATGGTCATTGGGTATTCATGGCATTGGCATTACAGACGCATAAAAATATGATGAACTGTGATCATAAGGCTCTCCATGTGTTAATAGTATTAATTTTAGCGTCCTTTATCAGTCTCAGTACAAAAACAATAAGTAGCGACGCTCATTTAATTTGATTTAGTCTTTTTTTTAGTCTCAGTATCACTATATAAATCGAATTAAATGAGAGATTTAAATCAAAATTTAATAAATTGTTGCTCTTGTAATTCTGCACTGATCACGATCAGTGTTTTAGGGAACGTATCAAAATCTTATATATAATTAAAAACTAATAATGGACGAAATACATAATGGTCATTATATGTATATAAAATTATTTTCGATGAACCTATTAATGAAATGAACATTCGTAATCGTGTAATCTACAGATTGGTTTAGGTTAGGTTGGTTTTATTTTATGAAAATCCTGTAAAGATGAGAATTTCCAAGAAAATCTTATTAAGTATATCAAATGACCATTATGTCAAGTAGTACCCGTGTTTTGGCATATAACAGGGGTAGCGCTGACCAGTGCTAAGTCATACGAAGGGTTAACTTTTTCAACACTGTCAAATACCTACAACAGCTCTCACTCATACGACATGACATCGAAATGTTAAACGTGTTGTTGAACCCAATAGAAATGCGTGTAGATATCGCTCTGCACGCCGTGACTGATATATTCGTCGCTGGCGTCGAACCTGCGGTGCGAATATATGCGCCGTCGTCAATAAGGTAAATCTTTTAACGATTGGTATTTGTCGATCGGCCAAACCTACGTCACCAATCGATGGTTTTTTTTATACATTAAAGGCTTGCGTTTGACCACAATCACTCCTGATGGAAACCGAAGATGAGGTCTACGATGGAGCACGTTTACCTAGTAAATGCTTATTCACCCTAGACTTGAATTTAGGGGAATAAGAAGGCAGTTACGCGCGCCCCCAAGCAGCCGCAAACCGTATAACAAATACGGGGCACTGTAACCGGTCGGGTCGGCATTTCTATTTTTCCTTGTAATTAAGAAATTGTTAATATTAGGGAGTTAAAATTAGTCCGTTTGGGTACGCACTTTTTCAAGCCTTTACAATAAAAAAAACGTAACAAACCGGACAATTCTTCACTTCTTGTTTAACTGTTTTTTTTTTGTTGTAAAAGCATGAAAAAAGTAGGTACATGGTAAAATAGAAATGCCCCGCTACGCGCGCGCTGCACTGCTCAGACCCTCAGAATTGTGGTAGGTAATAATTAAGTTCTAGACAGTATAGGACTCGCTGCCGTAGCCCCAGGCGGCCATTTTGTCGTCGACCCATTGGCGGAAGCTGGGGACAGCCGCGTACACCGCAGGTACGTTGGGTTCGCCGCAGCCGATGCCCCACGCCACCAGACCAGTCAGCTTGTAGCGGTCCCCGCCTATGGGGCATGCGAGTGGGGCGCCCCCGTCGCCCTGTAACACATTAAAGGCATTGTACAGTGTTTAATCTTATCAAAGTTTACACTTTATCTATGCTAATGAGTGAACTGTTAAATAAAGAAACATTTATTAATAATTTTTACAATACATTTGCTCGAAAAATTCACTTTCAAAGGATGGCTCGTAAGTTCATTTTACCGCACTAGTGCGATTTTTTTACAGTTTTTTTAATTCTCCATTTTAAAAGTTTACAAGCAAAGAGTTTTAAGTGACAAAAATAAAAAAAATATCGATTTATACGTAGAAAAATGTATAAATATACAAAACTAAGTAATGAATTTGCAAAATTGATTGTTATTATTATAAACTGTAATTTAATTACCGCAGATTTTAATGATTACCACCTTTTATTTATTTGAAAAAATCGCAGTGGCTGAACGCGTCGAACCTTTGCCTGATAATTTTAGTTAACCTAATTAAAAACAAAACTTACGCATGCGCATTACGGGCGCGACATTTTTGTAAAACTGCGTTGTTTTGAGTGTTGATTATAGTATATGTACAAAAACCAAACAAAATGAGTGATGTTCAAGTGATGAAGTCGACAATAACATGGAATTAATTCCGCCCGATATTTAAAGTAAGGCGCAAACCGCGCAAAATAATCTTTTGCTACCAATAAGTATCTCGAGAAATTTGTTTTTATTTTACAATTTTGTGTTATTAATTGCCTATTTTCTCACAAATGTATTGTAAAACGTCGTATGATACATGGTTGGCAAGGTTTTACAAACTCGTGACGATGAAAACCCTCGCCGTGCGGCTCGGGTTTATCACTCGTCAACTCATTTGTAAAACCATACATACAAACCTTGTATCACAAATAACTATTACTTCTCATGCTCTTAAAATGTTACTTTAGTCTGCATATCGGGACTAAGGCTGCGTTTCCACCAGAGATGTGCGAAATAGCTAAGCGGTGCGACACTGTGTAACGATGTGAATGTTTCCACCAAAGATGTGCGAGGTAGCTGAGCGGTGCGAGGATGCGTAGCGGGCTCTTTTCTTATAAGCGGACGGGGTGCGTGAGGCGGGAGCGGAGCAACGCCGCCTAGCAACACATTCCTCGCACACATCTTTCCCTTCTTTTGTTTTGTATGTACTCCCCACCAGCGCTGAGCTGAGCAAGGATAGGTAAATGAAGTGTTTCTATTGGTTCATGACAAAACACATCCCTCGCAACGCATCCTCGCACAGCTCTGGTGGATACGCAGCCTAAAGCTGCTTTTTAATCTCTAGGGACTAATTTTTTTTTTAAATTTACTTTGGAAACCCCTAAACTGCCAATGTTTTCAAACAATGACTGTGTATAGACAATTTTAAAGCCTTCCACAGACCAAAGCGCACTGCGGACGCTCTGTAGCGTCGCGCACACGTCCCGCGCTTCGGTGTGTGGAAGCCTTTAGGGCATGGAAATAACATCAAAATGACAACTGTAAGGCGTGTGCCCTACAGTGGGACGTATATAAGCTGGGATGAGGGATGAGGTAAGGAAGCGCTAGAGGGGTTCACCCTTGAAAAAGGTTAGGAAAAGCTGCTTTCGATATTAGTGACTTCTTGACGATGGCTTTGAAATTTGAATGTTCATCCATCATTATCATCCCAGACAATATACGTCCCACTGCAGGACACAGGCCTCTCAGAATGAGGGGGCTTGAGCCGTAGTTCCCACGCGGGCCCAGTGCGGATTGGGAACTTCACACACACCATTGAATTTCTTTTCAGGTGTATGCAGGTTTCCTTACTTTCCTTCACTGTAAAACTCATCCTCATGGTAAATTACAAATGTAATTTCGCACATAAATTCCGAAAAACTTAGAGGTGTGAGCCCGGACTCGAACCCACGACCCTCTGCTTGAGTGACCGTAGGTCAAACCACTGCGGCACCACGGCTTTACGGCCACGGCCACGGCTTTTTTTATTTGAATGTTACTGTGACCTATAGGGAACGTGCACATAGACGGTGCTGCCATCAATTTGACTGTTTTACCCTGATAAAGTTTCTGTTACGGTCCGCATGTTGTCTCTTCTGTCGCATTAGTCGGGGTATGTATTACAATACCGTAGTACGAAAGACCGAATGTATTAAAACATCGAATGGGTCAAAAGACCGACACGATTTTTTTCTGAAACCGTAAACTTTTTAAGATTGTTATAAAACAAACCTAACAGTTAGATTTGTACCCCTTTAGTCGTGCTGCCGCCTATAATAGTTTTTGCACATTCCCTATCAGGGAACATGCACATAGACGGTGCTGCCAACTGGTGCCAACAATTTGAATTTCAAACCCTGATATGTTTCTTTTACTGTCCGCATAGTCTCTTCTGTCGCATTAGTGCTGCCGCCTTTGATCAATTATAACTGTAGATCCACAGTTGCGCGCCCGAAAATGTCCGAGCCAAATGAGCGCCACTTTGATAAAAGTGGCCTTCTTTTTTCTCAGAACGTTGCGTGAAATTGTCAAGTTTAGCTGTCAAGTGGAGTTTTGCCGCTACCGAAATTCGACTGTAATGAAGTAAAGACTAGGTTCAAATTTATGTGTAGGTGGTGATTTTATTTGTTACGCAACCAAATAAAAAAGTTCGGACATTCTTTGAAGGGGATTTTGTTCGGCAATGTGTATCTTCAGTTATAATTGATCAAAGGCTGCCGCCTATAGTTTCTGCACGTTCCCTATTGGCTACGTGCACGACGGTGGCGCCGCGTAGCGTTGACAACATTTCCTCCCCATTTACTTCCAATTTTTGTCATGTGCGCTGCGATCGTTTTCTGTACCCCACCACCCGCTTCGCACACAGCCAATAATATGACCGCGTGTGTTGCCAGTAGGCACCTGACACGTGTCCTTCCCCGCCTCCCCGCCAGCACACACGAAGGTGTCATGCAGCTTGAAGCGGTTCCCGAGCCGCGTCTGCTTCAGGAGCTGGTCGCACAACCAGTGCGGCACCATGTTCAGGACGATGCGCTTCAGGATCACGGCGTAGCGGCCTGGTGAGCCTGGTGGAAGCATTACGGCATTGAGAAGCATTATAAATATCACGGGACAATTCACACCAATTGACCTAGTCCCAAAGTAAGCATAGCTTGTGTAATGGGCTAATAGGTAGGGTCAACGTCATAAAATAAGTGATCACTTTTGTACCTTGTCGCTTTAACGTCATGTTTGATAAGCGATACGAAATTATGTAATAACTGAAAGCGACAGGCTTAGATTATTTATACACTAGATAGAGCTTCGGCGGCATGAAAACGTCTCGAATTGGCTTATAAAAAAAAATAAAAAAAAATATTAGGGGACAATCTTACACAAATCGACCTAGTCCCAAACTAAGCAAAGCTTGTACTATGGGTACTAGACGACGATAAACATACTTATATAGATAAATAAATACTTAAATACATAGAAAACATCCATAACTCAGGAACAAATATTCGTGCTCATCACACAAATAAATGCCCTTACCGGGATTTGAACCCAGGACCTCTTGCTTCGTAGGCAGGGTCACTACCAACTAGGCTAAAGCGGTCGTTAAAATATGATATGTCATTTGCCTCCCTTCAGTTTGAATGACGTAACGCGATCGTAATATGAAGCTGTCAAAAGAAATTTGTGGACGTTTTGTATCGCAATGTTTGCTACTGACACTATCTAGTGCATAAATAATCTAAGGCGACAAGGTACAAAAATGATCACTTATTTATGGCGTTGTCTGTACTAGGCAACGGATAAACATACTTATAGAGATAAATACGTACTTAAATACATGATAAACACCCTAGACACGAGTCATCATCATCATCATCATTTCAACCGAAAGAGGAGGCTCGCCAAACAGATCGTCCCTGCGCCATCCGCATCCAATACGTTCCCGCCACCTTAACCAGGTCGTCGCTCCACACTGCGTCTTCCGGTCCGCGGACGCCACTAAAGAACCTTTCGGATCCATTGGCCGTTAGTTCTACGAGCGATGTGCCCTGCCCACTGCTGCTTAAGTCTAGCGATTCTTCGAGCTATAAGTAGGTATCCGTGACTTTAGTTCTACTCGAGTACAAATATTCAAATTTTTCAAACAAATATCTGTCCCGACGCGGGAAATGAACCCGGGACCTCATGCTACATAGTCAGTTCTCTAGATAACCACTCGTTTATTTCAGTATTAGGAAAAATACATAGGTACCTACCTCTGTGAGGCCGCGCGGGTCTCTTGACTTAGCTTAGTAAAAAAAAAAACACTTGAAAGAAAGAAGAAAGAAAGAAAATACATTTATTTACAACAACACAAGACACATAAATATTTTTACAAAAAGAACAATACGAAGGCTAAAGATATAGTGTGTCATTGCGGTTGTAAATCGGACACAGGCTCAGCAATGCTGAGACGTTTATGACACACCCCAGCGCTGATTTTCAGCCAGCACCGTCGGTAATACCGGGAACGCCACACAGATAGATTAACTCTACACTTATAATATGAGCGATAAGCTACATAAATAAACTAATTTGCAGATCATAATAACGAAAAAGTTAATAAAAATTAAAATTTTAATTCCACCATTGCACTTCCCGCCGTAAGTCTAAGTTCCATCGTCACCATCTCGATGAACGTTTTCTTCGGCACCTCCTGCCACGCACGGTGAAACTGTGGAACCAGCTTCCGGCAGCAGTGTTTCTAGATGACTATGACATTGGGGGGCTTTCAAGAAAAGGGTTTATACCTACTTACTTTAAAGGCCGGCAACAGACTGGCGACTCTCTTTGGAGTTGTTGATATTTATGGGCGGTGGTGATCATTTTCCATCAGATGACCCGCTTGCTCGTTTGCCTCACTCTCACAATAAAAAAAAGAATAACTTTAACAAAATTACTTAAACATAATTATAATCACGAGTACTATAACTCACTTGCCAGGTATACAACCTTGCGCGGACTATAAACGGGTGTATTTTCAGAGCGACTTTTTTGGACGTCCCAAGTCAATTAAAAAAAAACCACTCAAAAAATTAAAACCACACAATTTTATATACATTGTACACAATATAATACAATGAGTTTTAACATTACAAACATTGTTGACTTCAATTAAGACTGCATAAAAAATATCCAAATCTTAGAAACACTAACTGCAGTAAGTCTGTGAGGCCTGTCCCACACGCGGTTTTGTTGAATCAATTGAGCATAACTTTGTGTCTATGTGTCACTTTTCGATTTAATATATATCAAAATGAAGCTAATAACATAACGCATTCGATTATAACTTTTGTATACTAAATACAATTTTATTTAAAAATAGGTTGGCCATAATGTGTTTGTCCCACCTCTAGCTACCAATATTACCTTGCGCAAATACCTGCTAATATCTCATCGGTGAAGGATCATATCGCCATTTTCACATTTTTGTGGAAGAGTACGTTAGTTGTGCTCCAGTTGTCACGTGGAGTGGACGTCCTACTACTGAGTTTTGTGTGCCTACCAAGGCGAGTCTTTCGCGCGATGTATTTTGGTTCGCTTAAAAGTAAATTCCGTGGATTCCTGTTGTACGATATATAATGGTTTTAATTAAATAGTTAAATTTTTATTTACTAGTTGACTTAGTCCTTATTTCACAGTAAAGAGATAATATTAATCATGTATATAGTTTAGCAGTAATCGCAAAAATACCTAATTGTCGTAATCCTCCGTGGCGTAATTTCGATGGCATTTTTGTCCATCGAAATTACAGATATGGCAGCGAAATTACACAACATGACTTATCTCGCAAAACACACGAGTACACCTCGACGTTTTGACCACATTACAGTGGCCGTGGTCACGAGTAGACCTCTAGTCTGTATTTACGTGACCACGGCCACTGTAATGTAGTCTAAACGTCGAGGTTTCATTTACCTGTTTTTTATTACCTGTTTCATTTTAACTGTTTATTTTTTCTGAAACTGTAAACTTTTCAGGATTGTTATAAAACAAACCTTACATAACCTAACCTACAGGATAGTCCTAAAATATATCCTAAATAGTTTACAGTTTCAGAAAAAATAAACAGCTGGAAAATGAAACATTTGCCAAATTAATCATTTGGGAAAAACATAGTTGCGAAATGGCAGTACCCGGTTACATTAATAATAAGTTTGTAACCATGTTGATTGTGATATTTTATATTAATAATGACACATTCGAAATTATATAATATTTCTCACGTATTGTTCCTAAGAAAAACTTAAATAAATAGTTTTCCACTTTAATTTAATGTTTTATTAATCTAACTATACACGAATATGTACACGTACATAAATTTAATTATAGTTACATACATAAATCATAGTAATGGTTTATAATTTTGTACTTATTTCCTATGTAATTAATAAAGACGTAATTTCGCTGTCACTATAGTAATTTCGATGGTGCTTTTTTTTCAATGTCGAATAACTACTAAATTATTGACTTTAAATTGGGGCCTTTTATAGCATTGAAATCCTAATCCGAAGGAGTATCTCAACGAGTGATCAATTTCACCAAAAGTAAAAAAAAAATTTTGCCCACGGAAATTACGTAAAAAAATTATTTCAAAAATCCACCCAAACAAAAAGTGAAATAACCGAGACAATAAAAATCAAAGAAATTTTGTGTACTTAATTAATATTAATAAGTAGTGCTCGAAAAGAGTTGCATAGCAGTTCTTCGGCCGGCTAGAAGCTTCTGTATTATCAAACCGCGTTTAGAAAGGGATTCGAGAGTACTACATATAGAACCTACTCGTATCAAACACTAATACATCCATTTATTTTGTTCATACAGACAGCTCTGATGGCGATGGTGTTATGTGTGACTGAATAATTTTTATGGTCTTTCTAAAAGTAATTATTTACAATATTTGTATTTTATTTAAGTAATATAATTTGATGTTTTTCCATGCTTTAGCACTTCATTGTACTAAAATAACAATTTCATTTATCTGCACACTCTACCACTGACAATGTCATATCATGCATTAGTTCAAAAAACCGGCCAAGTGCGAGTTGGACTCGCGCACGAAGGGTTCCGTACAATTACCTATCTATAAAAATCACGTTTGTTGTATGGGAGCCCCTTAAATATTTTTTTTATTTTAATGTAATGATTTATTTTTAAAGTCAATATATAATTAAATATTCTGTGAATATTTCAAGTGTCTACCTGTTGCCGTTATCAATATCGAGCAAAAACGAGCAAAATAACTACATATATACTAGCGCCACCACAAAATGTGTGCAAAATTAGAACTACTGAGGTGATTGGTTGTCACCCTCGATTGTTAGTTAATTAGCAAGCCATCTAGTTCGGCAAATACATTGTAGATGGCGCTGTAATAAACAAATCATGTTTGTTGTATGGGAGCCCCCTTAAATATTTGTTTAATTCCATTTTTTAGTATTTGTTGCTATAACGGCAACTAAACTATTGATCTGTGAAAATTTCAACTCTCTAGCTATCACGGTCCCCGAGATACAGCCTGGTGACAGACGGACGGACGGACGGACGGACAGCGGAGCCTCAGTAATAGGGTTTCCGTTTTTACCCTTTGGGTACGGAACCCTAAAAATGACATATGAGCTCTATCCCTTTCTAAACGCGGTTTGATAATAGTAACCGAGGGCAAAGGACACTATGTGTCCGCTGCGACCCATTGGGCTACATGGTTCTTAGGCTGGCGTTCAATGAAGTCCCAAAAATATGAGTACGATTAGTCCGTTACTCAGTTAGTTCAACTAACCAAACACGTCCTTCCCCCATCCGTTGGCCACGCACTCCCGGCCGGCCTCGAAGTTCTCTCCCTGGTCAGGCAGGCACAGCAATCCGATGTGCTCGTCCAGGGTCACTGGCTCCGACAGACGGAGGAGCGCCACGTCGTTCTGAAGGTTCTTGCTGCCAAAGCCTGTGACATACGATCAACTAATATAGTCTAAATTAAATAACATTTACGTTGAGTGTTGTAGGTATATACAGTAAAATTACATAAAGTTTACCACTGACAGACGGTTTGCCTTCATTTCATATTCAACTTTAACGACCTACAAATAAAGCCAATTTTAGAATACTGTTACCCACGTTCGCAGATTTTGTAATAGCTACTTTATTTTTATGGTGTTAAAGTTGGAAATGAAATGAAGACAAGCCATCTGTCAGTGGTAAACTAAAAGTAAACGTACCTATTGTAATATTTGTATTGTACCTGTTATTAGTGTTACATATAGAATAAGAACCATTGTAAATATCTACTGTAATTTCCTTTGTAAACACTGTTGGTATCATCATCATCATCATTTCAGCCGAAAGACGTCCACTACTGAACATAGGCCTTCCCCAAGGCTCGCCAAATGGATCAGCCCTGCGCCATCCGCATCTAATGCGTTCCCGCCACCTTCACCAGGTCGCCGCTCCATCTTGTTGGAGGCCTACCTACACTGCGTCTTCTGGTCCGCGGACGCCACTCGAGAACCTTTCGGCCATCGCCATCTACAATGTATTTGCCGAACTAGATGGCTTGCTAATTAAGTAATAATAATAATAATAATAGGGCAATAGTTTGAGGGGCCCATTTAGTGAATGGCGAGTCACCGCCTACCAAAAGTTCAGTTTATGAGATATTGAAATGGTAGGTGTCCGTTATCTCATTCCATAGCCCGGTAATCCTGTCCACAACATCCCAACCCCATAGTCAATTCCATGTCGCTTCCTACCTGGCTATAGTTTCGCAACTGTGGAGGACTGTCCGCTAGCACATCCTCATGGTGTATTAGGGGATAGACCTCCATAGTTGCGCCCATCTCATTTATATTATATGGTACCAAAGGCCTCTTCATGTTGGCTTCGGCCCCATGAATGCCTTTCAAATGACCGGGTCCCCATGGGCCCGTGATCGGAAATCCGTACCAACATAATAATAATAATAATTCTTTATTTCCATAATAATGTACAGGTATCTTATACAAATATATGTGGAAACTAGATAAAATCATAAATAAAGTGGGCCACAGCTGCCAAACTAGGTTTAAAACCTGTATTTCAGCAACAAAACACAACAACATATAACAATCGATGCCTGTTGACAACCAATCACCTCAGTAGTTCTAATTTTGCACACAACTTGTGGTGGCGCTAGTATATAGTAAGGTAGTACCTGGGCGACCGAGCTCTGCTCGGGCAGAAACTCGGTACCAAGCGTTTTCCCAGAGATAAGACCAAGCTAGATCAATTTTTCATCCCCGAAAACCCCCAAATACCAAATTTCATCGAAATCGTTGGAACCGTTTCCGAGATCCTGATTATATACACTGGAGGGTTGGGGGGGGGGGGGGGTGAGAGGGGGGTGGGGGATGCGGGGGAGGGAGCGCGGGGGCATTAAAGGGGGGATGAAAATTTCATTGATTTTGCCGTAGGATGCACCGTTTTCAAGATATTTGACAAAAACACCGGAGGGGGTGGGGGGGGGGTGAGTCACGTTAAACTATCGTCCGTAAACCGACTTTACAGACAACCGGCTTTTCCTGTTCTGTGCTCCCAATAGGGAACGTGCACATAGACGGTGCTGCCAACTGGTGCCATCAATTTGAATGTTTTACCTTGATAAGTTTGTTTTACTGTCCGCATAGTGTCTCTTCTGTCGCATTAGTGCTGCCGCCTATAGTTACTGCACGTTCCCTATAATACTTTTTCTAACAAAAAAGTAACTTTTTCTCACAAAAAAGTAACTTTTTCTCACAAAAATGTAACTTTTTCTCACAAAAGAAGAATCTTGACGTTTTCTCATAAAAAATAAACTTAAAAAAAAAACTAAAAATCTTGAAAAAAACGTGGAATCGAACCGAGGTCGGCTGGATCCGCGACCACCCGATTTCTAATGTGCCATTATGATCTGTTCGAAATTGGCGAAATTTAGCTTTATATTCTAATGCAAACAAAAATAGTCGGAAAACACGAGTAAAAGCGGTTTTCTGAAAATGAAACATAGCTAGATCAGTTTTTCATCCCCGAAAACCCCCACATACCAAATTTCATCGAAATCGTTGGAGCCGTTTCCGAGATCCTGATTATATATATACATATATACAAGAATTGCTCGTTTAAAGGTATTAGATATAAAGCAATAAATAAATATATAAATTAATGTTTGAGAGTATGTCTGTCTGTTCCCGAGCAATCCGCTTCGAAATATAAGCTCCCAAAAACCACCCTATCTCTCATTTCTGGGCACCCTATTTTACAGTCTCTAACCTGCGTGTATGTAGTACTCGCCGACGGCTCTTTCCTGGTACGGTAAACGCTCTTTGGTGGTCTGTGTGTCCCATTCACCTGCGTGGATCGTTAAAGATCCTGGTGGGTACCTGCAATAATAAATGTTTCATTATCCTTTTAATATTATAAATACGTAAGTTTATGAGTCCGTGCGTGCGTGTGTGTCTCATTCATATGCTAAATCGGACGGATTTGAAAAAATGGTTTCAGTCTTAATGCCTGTTACTTGGAATAAAGGGCTTTTATAGACTCATAGGCTTTTTAAAATGAGTCTTAAAGCCCTGCTTATTACTAGCATAGCCCTTTTTTTATGGTGCGGAAAATGTGCCTTATGCATTCGTCTCTGTTTGTGAAAACAGAGGGTATGTGGGGCTCTCCCACGAGGGGCCTAACCGGTATAAAAACCGCACGGATTCCCTCGTTGTCGTTGTGAACGCCACGGGAGCATGAAAAGACACCGCGACGCCCACTGGCCGCCCCGGGATGGGGCTCTGTCGACAGCGGGCTCGGCTTTCCCCGGCCTCCTCCGCTTGTGTCATTTTCTTTAAAGAGGTTAACTCCTCGTGACCTCCGAAGAAGAAGCTGGGGTTACGTGCCCTCACGTTAGCTCTCGTACCCTCACACCCTGCTCTGAAAGTGAGTGGAACCGAGGGCATGATAGCTTCCGCTCACTGAGGCTCATGCACCCTCACCTTTCCCTGCCCGGGTCGAACGAGCAGGTACTCGATTTAGACTCGCCTCCGTCAAAAGGCTGGACGCCACAAGGCGTTACTAATAGCATAGCTCTAAAAATAACCGGCCAAGTGCGAGTCGGACTCGCGCACGAAGGGTTTCCGTACCATTATCTATAAAAACGGCAAAAAAATCAAGTTTGTTGTATGGGAGCACCCCTTAAATATTTATTTTATTCTATTTTTTAGCATTTGTTGTTATAGCGGCAACCGAAATACATCATCTGTGAAAATTTCAATTGTCTAGCTATCACGGTTCATGAGATACAGCCTGGTGACAGACGAACAGTCGGACGGACAGCGGAGCCTCAGTGATGGGTTCCGTATTTACCCTTTGGGTACGGCACCCTAAAAAAGAACCAATTTAGGGCCAAAAATTAATCGGGTATACTAAAGTATACTAGAGGTCAATGCAAAGAACTAGTGTGTTTAAACTACATAGGTAGGTACGTACTTCGAGACGATGTGGGCGGCGGTGATGACGACTTGTGGGTGTATGAGCGACCCGACGCCCACGTAGCCGCCCGTCGCATTCAGTATGGCCACCACCCAGGGGAACTCGCCGAACTGCGCTTCAGCACCCTAAGCATATAGGTATTGTTAAAAAACAGGCTGTTTATACATTTTGTGGCAAAATGACATAACAGTAGATTTTGGAGGAGAAAGGGCCGATACAGACGGACTGGACTGCATTCTTACTGCAACGTAACTGCAACTGCCGTCTGCCCATATAAGTATTTTCACGCAAACTGCATGCTAGCTGCGACTGAAATGTATGGGCAGTCGGCAGTTTTCTGTCATTCACAACGGATCACGAATGTTATTTAAAATATTGAATCATCAATCCCGGCCATCAGTCCGTCAGTCCGGCGATAATTCTCTCGTCATTCTGACTTGAATGACGGACTGAACTGACGCCAGAAATAGCGTGTAACTGATGTCGAAAAAAAAGGATCCATTTTATTCCCATACAAAATTGAAAGTCATAATGTAATGTTTGTCATAATTTTTTTCCCGTCGATACCGTAAATTTTTCAGAAATGTTTAAATAATCACCTGTAGAACGATACGTTTCTTTTACTGTCCGCATAGTGTCTCTTCTGTCGCAATAGTGCTGCCGCCTATAGTTTCTGCACTGTACATTACAATTATTGGATGCAGAGTTAAAAGAATTATGAATAACAATACATTATGACAAACATTACATTATGACCTTCAACAATTATGCAACCCGATATCGTTGATGAGACTGCCCGCGTAACAAACAACTGCCAATGCCGCGTAAAGCGGGGTTTACACGGGTGACTAAAGCCGCACGATTTTTGCCGCGCGGCTAAGATCAACCTAAAATTGACCTAAAATCGACCGTCTGAATGGCAATTCGGACGGAAAATTTGCCATTTAGACAGACGATTTTAGCCGCGCGGCAAAAATCGTGCGGCTTAATCACCCGTGTAAACCCCGCTTAACTGACTTGGCATTTTTTACAGGACATCATTAAAATAGAACATCTTTGTGTTTATTGATGCCAGACTTACCTAAACTTAGATTTGACACATTTTGTTAGTTACGCGGCATTAGCCAATGTTGGTTACGCGGTATTGGAGTTTCATTTGGTTTCATCGCCGACATGGATCCCTAAGAGCTCGTCCCTAAGAGCGTGTCGGGACACGAACAAGTGTGAACAGCTTCATATAAAATGTTCTGCCACTGGAACGCCCGATTAAAATCGGAATCCGACATACGATATAGTGGGAACGGGCTCTAAAAACCTTAAATAAAACTCACGCTGCCTCCGACGACGTTGAAGTCCACACCCTTCCGGTTGCGGAACCCGCAGCCGGCTGGGCGCGGCACGTTGGGTCTCGGAGTCACCGTGGGCTCGGTCTTCGGAGACTTGCAGCAGCGCTCCACGCTCTCCAGACACTCGTCTTCCCTGAACCTTTAAGGACCAATAAATACGGGATTCAGTCAGGAGTCATAAAATTTTTACGCACAATAGGGATGTTGACGCCATTAATAGTAGATTGTTCAACAAGGGACTAAAACAAGCCATAATGACACGAGATATTTAGCCACCCGAGCGATAGCGAGGGAGGCTATAATTCGACTTGTCATTATGGTAGTTTAGTCCCGCGTTAAACACTCTACTTTTCACTTTGAATGCGAGGAAAAAAACGACGTACAAAATTACTTTTGTACAACGTATGCTCAATACGAGCAATGGACATCTGTTCAAAATTCAAATAGCAAAAAAAAATACCGCTGTCTTTTCTTTTCTTTTATATTTTTTTGTAAAGTGACGCTTTAAATGCTTGCATAATTAGCCAACCGATTCTAACTTAAAGACTAAGATGTTAAAACTAATTGGACTATGCATGTAAGAATGATAATTGTTCATTCATTAGAATCGGCAAATAAATTAACCTAATTGATCTAAGTTCACACACAAAATATATTGTTAACTAAAACACTTACCCGTGAATAAAGAAACGACTTTTGAAGTTTATTTTCTATATGCCAATTCTTTGTTAAATTATATCTAATTATACTTTCTATTTACTATTAAATGCAACTGACATCGCATTATTTTGAAGTCACGCCATATTAACTTTCAAACGTAACTGCTCTATCTACCGTAGACTCCAGCACTGCTTTGCCGAAAGCGTTTTTAAAAAAAAAACAAATTAAAAAACACCTAAGCTAAAGGAAATCTTTTTTTACATGCAAAATAAAATGAATTCATCATTAATATTTTATAATTAAATAGATTAATATTCGTAATTATTCAATGTGTTTCACGAAATTATTATTTTTTAAATATTTTTTATACAGTTGTCATTTTGAGGTTATTACCACGCCATAAAGGCTTCCACAGACCGAAGCGCAGGGCGCTACAGTGCGTCCGCAGCGCGCTTCGGTCTGTGGAAAGCTTTAAAATTGTCTATACTCAGTTACTGAAATTGGCGATAATCCTCCATTCACAAACACCGTGATTGGCAGTATAGGGGTTTCCATAGTCAATTAAAAAAAATTTACTTTTCTCAAACATGCTTTGAAATGTATGCGTTAATGTCACGAAATGAAGCCATGAAGTTTGTTGTTTATGGCTCCCTACATTACTTCTTGGCCTAGGCCATAAAAGTAAGTATGAAAAACCATTATTGTCCGCTGCTGTAACTTTTTAAATTGGCTTACTAACATTAAACTAACAAAGGAAAAATTACATACAGCCAACTTACGACATTAAAAAAAAATCTATCTTCTTTTATTTCCATAAAACCGCCTAAACTACTGGTGATGGATGGATGGATGTATGGATGTATGGATGGATGTATGGATGTATGGATAGATGTATGGATGTATGGATATATGGATGTATGGATGGATGTATGGATGGATGTATGGATATATGGATGGATGGATGGATGAATGGATGGATGGATGTATGGATGGATGTATGGATGGTTGTATGGATGGATGGATGGATGGATGTATGGATGGATGGATGGATGGATGGATGTATGGATGGATGTATGGATGGATGGATGTATGGATGGATGGAAGTATGGATGGATGTATGGATGGATGGATGGATGTATGGATGGATGGATGGATGTATGGATGGATGTATGGATGGATGTATGGATGGATGTATAGATGGATGTATGGATGGATGTTGGATGAATGTATGGATGGATGTATGGGTGGATGTATGGATGGATGTATGGATGGATGTATGGGTGGATGTATGGATGGATGTATGGATGGATGTATGGATGGATGTATGGATGGATATATGGATGGATGTATGGATGGATGGATGTATGGATGGATGGATGGATGGATGGATGGATGTATGGATGGATGTATGGATGGATGTATGGATGGATGTATTGATGGATGTATGGATGTATTGATGGATGGATGGATGATGATTATGATGATGATGATGATGATGCATGTTTGAGAAAAGCTCTATACAATCCTCGGCCGGAAGAGGGATTGATGGACTCGTTTTATCCGGCCTCGTCTACGACTCGGCCGTATACCCCAAATCTCGTCCATCAATCCCATACTTCACGGCCTCTGCAGTAATGTACTATTAATCCCAAGAGATCAAAAAAGAGCTTTAGTCCCGATATGCAGAGACTAAAGTAACATTTTAAGAGCATGAGAAGTGAAAAAAATAATGACGACCAGATGGCCTAGTGGTTAGAGAACCTGACTATAAAGCTTGAGGTCCCGGGTTCGATTCCCGTGTCGGGGCAGATATTTGTATGAAAAATACGAATGTTTGTTCTCTGGTCTTGGGTGTTTAATATGTATTTAAGTATGTATCTATCTATATAAGTATTGTTTATCCGTTGCCTAGTACCCATAACACAAGCTTTAGGTACCTAGCTTACTTTGGGACTAGGTCAATTGGTGTGAATTGTCCCGTGATTTTATTTTTTTTTTATTAATTCGTAGACACAGCTCCAGTAAAAAACGTTTTATTATTTAAGCCCTGATGAAGACCAGATAATTTTCGATTAACTGCAAAATTTGTTTTTAATGGCTTTAAAACAAATAAATAGTTAGTTGATTGAGTTGGCGAACAAGTGAAATCATAAGTTGCTATTGTCATTCAAACTCTATGGGAGAATTGTGTTTTGCCAGCTCATAAAAAGTAGGTACCTCAGTTGGTTGGTGGTGTCAACATCCCCAATATAGGCTGACGACGCACTGTGGACGAAGTCAACTTGAGCTCGGGGTTTGAATCAGACCTTGAAATGCATAGTCAAGTTCTCTGACTCTCGGGTACCCGCTTGTTAAAACTATGCCCCGTCTCACCTGATATCCAGCTGCCCCCATCCCGTGACGGTTGCGTTGTTCTCGTCTTTGGCTATCAGGTTGTCGTCACACAAGTAGTACGGCACACACCTGCAGGTGGCACCACTATCGTCCGTGATGGTGAGGGAAGAATCCGTGGATCGGACTGTAAACTGAGGAGAAGAAAGCAAATTTTTAGACGAGGCACCTGCAGGCTTATTGTCTAACGTTTCTAACGCTTGCCTTCGCAATCACTATCTCTTTCTCACCAACGGTATAAAAGGATGACAGAAAGAGACGGTGAAAGCGAAGGCAAGCGACAGATGCGTTAGACAATACGGCCTCTGGTTTCTTTGCGGGATCGCATTAGGAATGGCGAAATCCGCGCAAGAACTAAAGTCACTGGCAAAGCTCGAAGAATCGCCAGACTCAAGTGGCAGTGGGACCAAAAAGGTTCTCAAGTGGCGTCCACGGACCGGAAGACGCAGTGTAGGTAGGGCTCCAACAACATGGAGCGACGACATGGTTAAGGTTGCGAGATCGCGTTGGAAGATGGCATGGGACCAATCTGTTTGGCGAGTCTTGGGGGAGGCCTATGTTCAGCAGTGGACGTCTTTCGGCTGAAATGATGATGATGGACACAAATTCATAAAAGCACCATCATTTCAGCCGAAAGACATCCACTGCTGAACATAGGACTCCCTCAAGGCTCGCCAAACAGATCGGTCCTGCGCTATCCGCATCCAACGCGCTCGACAACTAGATGATGCTTGCCTTCGCTTTCACCATCTCTTTCTTTCACAATCTTATACCGTTTGACAGAAAGAAATAGTTAATGCGAAGGCAAGCGTCCGCGCGATAGACAATACGGCCTCAGGTCGTCGCTCCAACTTGTTGGAGGCCTACCTACTACTACACTGCTTCCGGTCTGTGGACGCCATTCGAGAACCTTTTGACCCCATCGGCCATTAGTCCTACGAGCGACGTGCCCTGCCCACTGCCACTTGAGTCTGGCGATTCATAGAGCTATGTCGATGACTTTAGTTCTTGCGCAGAATTAATAAAATATACTTAATAGTTTATAATTGTTTAAACATGGTAGTTATCCTACAGTCGCGGAATGAAAAGGTCTGAATTTTTATTTTTGTAATGTCACTTACCGTTCTAGGTGTTCAATAAAGAATATTTGTACTGTAAATTGTATACCTACTCTTTATCTTAAAGTATACCTTTGCATGGAAACAAGTTGTAAATGTCAACGAGTCACACGAAATTGCATTGACGACAGACAGAAGCTGTTTGCTTGTTAATCATCGTAAGCGAAGATTTTATCACTTACGGACCGTTGTTTGATCAATAGTTAACCAAACTATTAATAGTCAAATTGCCTTTGAAATGCGTTAACTATTGTTATGTTCGCCATATATTTTAAATATTAGTTTGTTTAAAATAAAAAATACAAATACAAATACAAAATCATTTATTGCCACCAAATACAAAGAGAGCACAAATAAGCAAAATAAAAACAATAGGTATATGACTACAAAGCATATTGTGGCAAAAGGAACCGGCTCAGCAATAGCCGAACCCGCGCGGCGGCGCGAGGGCTCGGCGCTGGTTTTCAGCCGGGCCCTTCCGACTCTGAGCGAATAAACTATTGACTATTGATCAAACAACGGGCTCTTAGTTTATCAGAGTGTAATGCAGGTCAAAACAATAAAAAGGTTAACTCAACTATTCAAAGTCAAGGAACACATTAGACTGAATTTTAACGCTGCTGTTAAACCATATCTGAACCATTTAACCGCGATAAGCTACGCCAAGAAAATATATGGAAAGTTGCGTGCCCCGGATGCGTGCAACGGATGCGTGCTATGGATGCGTGCTATGGATGGTCTCCTCCCTCACAGCGCTGCCGCTCCGCGCGACCCTGTCGATACATCGCATAGCTCGGACGAGCTGCGCGCGCATCTTCTTCGCCAGATGAAGAAAGTAAGTATGTTGTTTACTTCACAACGGTCACATAGCTAACACAATTGACGAGCGACTGGAGGCAGAACACAAATCCTTTATGTGCATTTCTGCACATACGAATTTTTCTTAACGGTCAAAATACATGTAGAATTTGTTAAAATGGTTTCCTGTGTGAATATCGCAAAAAGGACTTTATCGTCACATAGAGAATTAAACGAAGATTGCGTTTAGTGCAAAAACGAAAAATGAAAAATGGCACATATGGAATTTGGCAGGCGCAGCGACGGTATAGTTTTGCTCCCGTTTGTCGGATATTATTTGCCTCACTTTCAGAGTATGATATATGAAAACAGTTAAGTAACTACTACTAGTCTACTACTACGAGTTTACACTCGTAGAGCCTCCGATGGACACCATTTGTCCCTCAACTTTTTGTGCAGGTAGTGCACGGTGGTAGGTGGTAGACGTGGTAGTGGTGGCCAAAAGTCACCATCGCACGCTCCACGGGTTAAAATTATCTACGTGCGGTAAAGAGAATGTGGACGTTTTTATCTCAATTACCGTTTAACACGTTAACTGCGAAGCGAGGCCTAAATCACCCCTGATGCAACTTCCCTGTGGTGCGGCAAGCAAAAAAGTGAATTTCTCTGTCGTGCGAATGGCATAGCTTTGGTTTGGTCCAGTGTAGGAAAGAGATAAATATATATTTGAGATCACTAAATGGTTCCGGACTCGGTGGTGTACCTACCTTGGTACCGGATGTCTTAGGCCTCGTGCCGCACTGAATTAATATAATTTTAATGCAGTGCGGAACGAGGCTAAAACGTCCCATATCCCCCCTGACCTCGTACCGCACTGAACGCGAGCTTCCCGCGACCAGTGTTGTGCATCACGTCGATTGGAGAGCACGTCCTTTTACAAGATAAACCTTATGCATAAACCGTAATCCATTATTTTCCAATAATAAGTCTGTAATAGGTGCCTGTTAATGGTATAGAATGGAACGCTTCGTGCGCGAGTCCGACTCGCACTTGGCCGGTTTTTTTTTCTTTATGGCGCCTTCAAGGACAATTTAGATTATTTAAAAAAAAATGTATCCTTTGATAGCTTTGTGTTGTTTTGCCAGGTTTTGCCCTTAAAACGATCTAATGAGATATAATTGATCAAAATCGGTCAAGTCGTTGCGTAGTTAAGACAGTTTAAAAACGTCGATATTATTTTTCCCATCACTAATCGCAGCGAAAATTTGCCCTATTTCAGTGCGTTACGAGGTGTATAAGATCCCATATTTTGTTTTGCTAATAATTCCTAAACTAGCCATCAGATCCCGGGGCGACGGTGGATTAGGGTTCATCAATTCACTGTCTATATCAATAAGGACCAAAATTCTCATTTATCTTTGATTTCGCGCCAGAAAATGGATTTTAGTCTGTAAAAGGAGGTGGGGTCTAATAGACCGCGTGTCGCCCTAACGTCTGGTCACGGTACGGGCCGATTATACCTCGTGCCGCAGGAACGGAAAGTATGCAAAAATTGGTGCCGCAGCTAACGTGTTAAGCTGTAGGTATTTATGAAATTTGGGATATTAGTTAATCTTATTGGTACCTATAAATAAATAATCCAAATTTGGTGTGATTGTGTTAAATAGATTTTGAGTTATGAAGGTGTCAAAAGTTACTCCAAATGGTTCGTGTAATATTCACGGCGCTGCTTCGCCTTTTACTTTTGCTTGAACTTGGCTGACACGCTGCCGCGTAGATAATTGTATGGTCTGGTGCTTACATCTTCAGGTCCTTGGGTGGTGGGTACAGGGAAGGGGGGCGGCGTCCCGAAGATCTGCTCGAGGAGTTCCTTTTCGCTGAGCTGCGGCAGCGCGCCGGCAGACGCCGCCAGGAGAAGTAGGAGGAACATAACTGAAATGCCGAAGTATATATAGGTATTAGTTTAGGTTTATTTATTTATGTTTTTGGGCACAAACGGTACAATAAAACTTATACTACAAACAGTTACATTAAAAAATTAACCAACAAAGTTGCCACAGGTTATTAACTCTTAATAATGATAATATAGGTATCTAGCGGGTGTAAAAGCAACATATGTACATGCATGCAAAAAACTACGACTAAGAAAAAGAAAAACGAGAATGTGCACCTAATTCCATGTGCACCATTCTCAGCAAACAAATACAAAAATGGCAAACAAATTACTTACTTATTACTAATGAAAGACTTATATTTGCTTAGAGACATGCTATACTATATGTTTAGATGACCAAATGGCCTAGTGGTTAGAGAACCTGACTATGAAGCTTGAGGTCCCGGGTTCTATTCCCGCGTCGGGGCAGATATTTGTATGAAAAATACATAATGTTTGCTCTCCGATCTTGGGTGTTTAATATTGTATTTATTTTTTATTTTTTTAATGTTAAAAAAATATCACGGGACGGGATGTTTGTCATAATGTATTGTTATTCATAACTTTTTTATTCTGAATCCATTGACTGTACAGAATTATTATATGGCTATTACATGAGTGTTTTTATAATCTTGGCGAATACTTTTCTGTACAGCACTAATTGTAGGTATTAATTATTAATTGTATGACATATTGTATGATTATTATTATTTATTACAGAGGTAATTTAAAAAACAAAAAAAAATATATGGTAAATTACAAATTAAAAAAAAAGCCAAACACATACACACTCGCATAAAAATAATAAATTGCTTTTCATCCACAATAAGTTTCGTCAATATTGTATTTAGATAAAAGTACATAAATAAATATAGTTCAATCAAATTTAGTTCGAAATTTGCAGAAATACAGGTTAGCCCCCGGATCCTTTTCTTTCCTATAATTTAATTTGTCATAATTACGTTTGTCATACTAACGTTTGCCATATGATATGTAAAAGCGTACTGTTTTGGTGCTATTCATTCATTAGGGGGAGAGGCCGACCATGTCTTTTTTACATATATTTACTCAAAATTCCTGCAAAATCTACTTAAGTTACTTTAGCGGATTCTACTTAACGCGCGTAGAATTAGGTACAATAATACTCAGTACCTTTACCGTGAGTTACACTAGTATACAGTGACCGTACTCGCTAGCGACGGCGTAAATGATTTGTATGGAGAATCGTGTACAGCGCCTCTAGCGGTCACTTACGGAAGTACAATTCTCCATACAAATCATTTACGCCGTCGCTAGCGAGTACGGTCACTGTAAACTAGTGTAACTCATGGTAGAGGTACTGAACTAGCAAGCGACGCGTAAAGGCATATACATAATCATAATCACAAATGTGTGCTTTATTTTTATTATTATGTCAATGCTATTCGCTAAGTACGGTTTGAGGAAAACAAGCCAAGGAAACTGTTGTGTACATAATGATTAGTGACGAAACGTGGTCGAACCGAGTCTCACATTATTATTTAATTAATGGCTTTAGTGTAACCAAAAGGTCATTAGATTAGATTAGATTTATTTATTTCTTGATAAAAATTACAATATAAATTTGCATTGATGTCAAAATTACAAGAATTTATACCATGATCGTCAAAATAATGTAAAATAAAAATAATTAATTATAGTGCACAAAATTTCAGAAAATAAAATGTTCTCCCAATAAGGATCGTCAGTATACAAAAAGAGAAAAGAAAACACTGTAAATATAACTATCACTATGTCAATATCATACAATAAAAATAAAATATCTCCAATAAGGATTGTCATTTCACAATTTAAAAATAATAAATATGAGTAATTCGATACCATTACTTCTACTATCACAATTTAAAATAATTATTTAGTATATACAATTAAAACAGGAAACAAATACAATTTCTTACTGTAATAATAATTTAAATACTTAATAATTTTTAGAAATTTATGTTCATATATTCCTTAACAGAGTACAAAACGGTTATTCAACAAAAGATTTCTCAGTTTACGCCTAAATGTTTCTTCAGATGGTTCAGTTCTTAGATCGGAAACTATTTCGTGCTACTAATTTTAAGTATAGGTAAAACCACCAGTGAATGAACCCCCCCCCCCCCCCAAGTGAATGAACAAAATCACGTTTTTTGCCTAAAATAAGCAATATAGCCATTAATATCACTTGTCGTATTATTTTTCTTACTTGCAACTCGGTTTCCTATGCAATGGCAACACTTCGTGAATTTATTTTCGACCAAATACAATACGTACAATAGTTACGTTTATGCAAGAAATGTGTGTTCATGCAGTTCCTCCACTACTAACTACTATTAAACTAGACTAACTACTATTAAATTAAAATAAATTTAATTAAAACTAAACATAATTAAAAAAGAGAGGTGGGCCTCTTGGCATGGTGCCCATCACGCAGGCAGCATTCCCGCGCTGAACTGATGCGATTGCGATTCTTTGCGCGAAAAAGCTGCCGGAGCGAGGGTTGCTTGCAAGGATGATATAGACTGGATTGGCAGTCGCCATAGTACGGATCCACATCTTTTCGGACATCTTTTCGTCCAAAATACCTCAGTGCCTCAAAACAAAAGTCTTTAATCAGTGTGTGTTGCCAGTGATGACATATGGATCCGAGACGTGGTGCTTCACTATTGGGCCTGATGAATAGGCTCAGAGTCGCTCAGCGAGCTATGGAGAGGGCTATGCTTGGAGTTTCTCTACGGGATCGGATCAGAAACGAGGAGATCCGTAGAAGAACCGGGGTCACCGACATAGCAAAACGGATTAGCTCGTTGAAATGGCAATGGGCAGGGCAGGCCATATAGCACGTAGAACAGATGGCCGTTGGGGGCCAAAAGTTCTGGAATGGAGACCACGGACTGGCAAGCGCAGCGTGGGACGTCCACCAACGAGATGGACGGACGATTTGGTGAAGGCCGCAGGTTCAGGGTGGATGCAAATCGCTTCCAATTGTAATGATTGGGCATCAATGAGGGAGGCCTATGTCCAGCAGTGGACGTCCTACGGCTGAAATGATGATGATGATGATAGTACGGATCGGCCGCGGTTTTTGTAGTTCGATTATTAAATCTAGATGGCGCGAAATATAGCCAGAGGCTTTAAAGGCAAAACAATAAAACTACAGAGATTTCATATCACTGCAAATGTATTATCATGCAATTTTGAAAAATAATACATTTGTAGTAATATGAAACATCGTAGCCTTATTGTTTTGCCTTTAAAGCCTCTGGCTATATTTCAGCGCCATCTAGATTTAATAATCGAACCACAAAAACCGCGGCCGATCCGTACTATGGCGACTGCCAATCCAGTCTAAATCATCCTTGGTTGCCTGTTGCCTTTCTCAACCTCATTATTAAAGTCCATTATTCGTTTTTAACTTTATATATTTTGATACGTTCCCGGCTCACAGCGTATGAAACTAAAGTTGTCTCTCCTGTCGACACACAATTAGCGACTCCGAGTCAGCAAAAGTAGATTTATTTAAATCGGTCAAAAGTTGGCCAAGGCGTCCTATATGAATAAAAAATATTGGCTGTAGACCCTTAACGCTATGTCCACAGAAGAAATGAGAACAAAAAACCGGCCAAGTGCGAGTCGGACTCGCGCACGAAGGGTTCCGTACCATTATCTATAAAAACGGCAAAAAAATCACGTTTGTTGTATGGGAGCCCCCCTTAAATATTTGTTTTATTTCAATTTAATAATTTATTTTTAAAGTGAATATAATATATAACTAAATATTCTGTGGATATTTCAAGCGGCTACCTGTTGCCGTTATCAATATCGAGCAAAAACGAGCAAAAAAATCACGTTTGTTGTATGGGAGCCCCACTTAAATATTTATTTTATTCTGGTTTTAAGTATTTGTCGTTATACAAAAGGCAACCGGAATACATCATCTGTGAAAACTTCAACTGTCTAGCTATCATGGTTCGTGAGATACAGCCTGGTGACAGACGGACGGACGGACGGACGGACAGTCGGAAAGACGGACGGACATCGAATTCTCAGAAATAGGGTCCCGTTTTTTCCCTTTGGGTACGGAACCCTAAAAATCAGTCAAGCCGTTTCGGACGAGTTCGATAACAAACACCGTGACACGAGATTTTTTATATATTATATTAGCATTAGATTAGATGTATAGAAGAAACTTAGAAGAAAACGCGAATGTTTATATGGATGTCTGGATGTTTGTAACTCTTGCACGCTACAACGGTCTGACATATTTTGATAAAATCCAGCACACATAGTTAATAACCTGGATTAACATATAGGGAAAATTCATCCCGGAAAATTGCGTAGTTCCCGCGAGATTAAATTAATATTATAGCGAAAATTAGACAATTAAAATTAGACTTATTTATATCTAGCTTTTTCGCCGGGCATTTCCATTTAATAAATTGTAGCACCGAATTGGGAACGTATCAAAATATATAAAGTTTAAAACGAAACTATTGATTAAACGAACTTTTATAATCGTGTAATCTACAGATAGGGTTAGGTTAGGTTAGGTTTATTTTGGGGTGCGATGTCGGAAACCTCCTCGAGTGCCCGGGCGTTACCACTCCCTTCTATCCGAGGCGTAGGCCTCATGGGGTGGGGAAGGGTAACGCCTGGGACGGTGCACCCTGGGCAACAACGGTAAGCTAATGTATTCGTACATTATCTTACCGGTGGCTAATATCCGACTGGGGGGGAGGGGCGGTGAGGTGAACCCGCAACTAGTTGCGGGGGATCCGAGCCAGCGGGCCCATCCGTGGGTCCGCAGTGAGGGCGGCGTCTCGCCATTGGGCGGGCGCCTTTGACGTCGGCGAACCCGAGCTGAGTACCTGCTCTGCCACGGCGGACAGGGAAAGGCGAGGGGGAGCCTGGTGGCGGAGGCGACCGTGCCCTCGATTCCGCTCTGCTTTCAGAGCGGGACATGAGGGCGCGGAAGCTAACGTGAGGGCACGTAACCCCGGCTTGCCGGGAACGTGGGCATCTGCGGAAGCCACGAGGAGTAAACCTCTTTAAACAATCCTTCACCAGCGGGGGAGGCCGGGGAGTGCCGAGCCCGCATTGCACGGTGTCGACAGAGGAGCCCCATCCCGGGGCGGCCAGTGGGCGTTGCGGTGACTCCTTATGCTCCCGTGGCGTTCACAATGGCAAACGAGGGAATCCGTGTGGTTTTTAGTGGGTATGCCTGTTGAGAGGAGAGCCCCACATACCTCCGTTTCCCCGAACGGTGACGATGCATAAGGTGCATTTTCCACACCAAAAAAAAAAAAAAAAAAAAAAAAAAAAGGTTAGGTTTATTTTATGAAAATCCTGTAAAATTAAGGATTTCCAAGAAAATTGCATTATATAAAATGACCATTATGTATTTCGTCCATTATTATTTTTAAACTTTATATATTTTGATACGTACCCACCGAATTAGCAAACATAAACAAAGACAGACATGTAGATTACCTTGTCTTTACCAACCGATCTTTTGGGTTGGAGGCGTAATCAAGTTTTGCAATCGCAAGCGCAAGAGGTCAAGTTCGACCAACCGGTTGGCTGCCGATGCCGTTGCCGTATCAAAGTCTAGAGTCCTGACAAAAAGGCCGAGACTGTAAAAAAAGCCCGGATATTTAAAACTAGCCTTTATCGATTTACTGTCATTAATCTATGAACAAATGGAAAATCATGGGTGTCCCTAAAACCAACGCCAAAATGAAGAGGGGAGATAGAACACTCATAAGCAGTCAGATTAAGCATTTGACCTTAATGAAAAAATCATGGTTTTCAAGAGTTTAAAAAAACTCGTGATTATGATACGCTGCATGAAGTGTATCGATTGCCACCACTGCAAATTTACCTAAGTATTTGTAAATCTGTTTTTTGCAGGATGTTACCAAAAACATATCCTATAGAATTTAATCTAAATTTATTACATGCCATGAATTTCGTGTCACGGTGTTTGTTATCGACTCCTCCGAAACAGTTCGACCGAATTTTATGAAACTTTTTTCTCTAGATATTCGGTAGGTCTGAGAATAGGTCGTAGGCTATTTTTTATACCTACCCCTATTCTACGCGGGCAACAGCTAGTTTTAATAAAATTTGCATGTAATGTATATTAATAGGTGCGACAATTGTCACGTCGGTGAAATATGGCCATGGTAAAAGTAGCAGGAATCACTGGATGCGATCATTATAGTAGGGGAGCCCAAGAGGGGATTTGTGAAGTTACTCAAGCGCGGCAGATTAATATACGGGGGATACCTTATACCCTCTAGAGAACCCCCATTGAATATGAACACTTCATGTGGGGGGGTTTGCCTGGGGCACACCGTCAAAAAACTTAGTAAAAAAAAATAGATTCCTTCTTTGAAATATTCGAGCGCGTCAGATTTTGATAATTTGATACTCCAGCGTGCCACAGATAATAAATGTATGATAATCTGCCACTTTGCATGGTGGGTGTGGCCATACGAAAGGGCGCGCATCAGGTTTTCATAGGGGATGTTAATTCCAAAGACTGACGATTTGGAAGTGAAATGTGCATTGTTCGCTAATAATTAACCCACCTTATCTTAATCTGACGCGCTCGAGTATTTTAAAGAATCAATTTTTTCAACCCCCCCCCCCCACATGAAGTGCTCATATTCAATGGGGGTACTCTAGAGGGTATAAGGTATCCCCCGGCATATTAATCTGCCGCGCTCGAGTAACTTCACAAATCCCCTCTTGGGCGGTGGACGTCTTTTGACTATGATGAGATTAAGATTATAGGAAAAACCGTCATAGCAAAACAATCAGAAAAACCCTCATTGTATCAAACAATACAACCACCTCAATTATATATTTAAATACCCTCTTCGTTTCGAATGACTCACCGAATATACGGATCACAGAAAAAAACTGATCATAAAAACATCACTTGCCACTTGAATAACTTAAGTTTAACTTGATATTTACAATGTTTAAGCACTTGTTTGTCTAATAATTCCCACAATGTAATTAAAAGTAATTAATTGTTTTAATAAAATGTATGCTGTTTTTTAATTTTGAGGCAGCGTGCGAACGTCCGCGCTACCAAAGTTGGACTGGGAGTACTGCGAGCGAGATGAGTTTGAGTGGCACACGTCACGTATGAAGTTGTCTGACAACATTTGGATGTGTTTGCAACGTGTGCCAATACTTACTACCCCACAGAATCTGAGCGTTCGTTATGACGCTTCCTACTTAGCATTTTTGGGACCATTCAAGTAGTGGTGTAGCCCTATTTTAATATTAGTTAGGGGGCTTTCCCAGGACGTTAGGGGCCTCTGTAGCCCGAGGGGCCTGTATTATTGATACGGCTGATACGGCGGTAGCTAAGCCCCTGCATTCAAGTTACATAAACACTAAAGAGAGGCTGGTCTTTGCTTTGCAAATTTTTGATGACATGGAGGATGGGGGAGTCTAGATGATTCGCCAGCAATATTTGTTTATTTACTTTTCCGGATTTTCTACAACATACATATTGCCCAGCAAAGGGCTAAGCAGAATTTGTTTCCACCTGCTACTTACTATCCTGACATACCTACTTCTTTCACTTCCACAACACGCGTTAGCCTTTTCATACATGCTCGCCGGTTTCGGCAAACAAAACATTTTCTACAAAATTTTGACAATTTTGATTTGATCTTTGATTTTCTCACCATGTAGATACGTATGCAGTGGCGTAGCGTCCCTTGGAGGGGCTCTGTTTCAAAATTAGTTGGGGGGGCTTTCCCGGGAAGCACGAGATTAAGTGACATTGTGGATAACATTTTTACTAATTTTTGCTTACACACGTTAGGGGGCTCTGTAGTCTGGGGGCCCCGTATCGTTGATCGTTGATACGGTGGTACGCCTCTGTCGTATGTGAAACTCTTTATTGTACCTACATACAAACATAGAACAACAGTTAACAAGAGAAACAGATATACAAATATATTCGAACTTAACCCTTTAACCTTTTCGACGCCAATGACACATATATCAGCACCGCAGGTTCTACGCCAACGACTTATATATCAGTCATGGCGTGCAGAGCGATATCTACCTACATGCATTTATGTAGGGTTCAACTTCGCGTTTGACATTCCGATGTCATGGCGTATGAGAGAGCTGTTGTATTTGACAGAGCGTTGAAAAGGTTAATGGAGGGATGTTTTCCTTCCGTAAAGCTCGCAAATTTCAAATGTAATTTCGCGCCTCAATTTCGAAAAACTGCGCGGTCTAAGCTCGGGTTCGAACTCGCGACTCTGCTTGAGAGGCCATAGGTCAAACCACTAGGATATCAAGTTTTTTTTTAAATAAATGAAGCAAGACTAAACGTGAGTAAAAAAACCGATTAATTTTACGAGTTACTAATTAAATTGTTGCACAAAATTAATGTACTTACGAGCATAATCTACCTACTCAAAATAATGACGTGCTTGATAACCTCTTCGTGATTACGAGTATTGACCCTTGTAGATCTCGCTTCGTGTAACCAGAGTGGAGAACTTGTTTTTGCGCTTCTTATTGTGACGTGGGGATTTCCCTACAGTTCAAGACTACCTATATCTGGAGATACCGTTGTTGAATTATCCAATGAAGTGGGTTTATGGGGTTTTTCAGAAAAAAAATGTACTTACCCGTTTTGCCTTAATCATCCACAGGTACAAAAATTATTAGTCAGTTTTGTGACGGATCACACAACATGTATGGTTAACTGCGTCACAAAACTGTCAATTAAAAGTGGGACACTTTTTTTATTAGGTACTTAAATCGATAGTGCTTGTGATTCTGAGTAGAAATAACCCAAAATTTGTTAGGTTTTTAAAAAAAGTACAGGGTAAGTACACTTTTTTCTGAAAATGCCCTTATACCACGAAATTGGAAATTAGATTTGGTAGCGTATTTCTATTATACATATGTACTTACGGTTGGCCAAGAGAGTGGACTACCAGTTTTGACAAAAGTATCTGTGAGATCTGAGTATCGCTAAGGTTGTCTTTTCTAACTGAGTGAAGTCTTAGTCACTGTCAAATTATTGCAAGGGAAAATCGACCTCGTTGGATCATGACGTGCAAATGAACTTCAACCGTAGGGTGGTAAACCATATTTTTGGTCGAGGTATATATCTTTATTAATGTAGGCTTCAAAAACAGCTTATGAAAGTCGAAGAATCTACCCACGCGGCGGACACGACGTACAAATACGCGTTCTTGAATCTACATAAGCACGACGACGTCTGTACACGCGCACGCCTACATACATCGCGCGCGCACTCTTCTGGTTTCTGGCGGTTTCCGGCTATCTGCGCCTTGAGGGGTGGGGTAATTCGAATCGGTGCGGGGCGGACCGTTTCCATTCTGTACGTCAGTACTATTATATATTCTGTGATCTACCACTGGTTCGGGAAAACCCTGTTGAGAAGAATCCGGCAAGTAACCGTACAAGGTATTTTTACTTTAGTTACAACCTACTTTTGTTATTTGATTTCAGTTATTAATCAAAAACCGGCCAAGTGCGAGTCGGACTCGCGCACGAAGGGTTCCGTACAATTATCTATAAAAATCACATTTGTTGTATGGGAGCCCCCTTAAATTTTTATTTTAATTTAATGATTTATTTTTAAAGTCAATATAATATTCTGTGAATATTTAAAGTGTCGTTGCCGTTATAAATATCGAGCAAAAACGAGCAAAAAAATCATGTTTGTTGTATGGGAGCCCCCTTAAATATTTATTTAATTCCATTTTTTAGTATTTGTTGTTATAGCGACAACCGAAATACATCATCTGTGAAAATTACAACTCTCTAGCTATCACGGTTCCCGAGATACAGCCTGGTGACAGACGGACGGACGGACGGATGGACAGACAGCGGAGCCTCAGTCATAAGGTTTCCGTTTTTACCCTTTGGGTACGGAACCCTAAAAACAAAGTTTATGAGTGCGCATGGTTGCGCTTAAACCTAACCTGGACTGAGTACTACCTTTTATTAGTCAATCAAAAGTGACCCATATTACCAAGCCATACAGTTTAATAATGGCAACTAGAGACAGCGGTCCGAGAGATAACAACAAACTAGAGAATTGTGTCCCACTCGCACCAGTACTTGATCACCCTAATTAGAACGAGATGCAACTCTCTGGTTTGTTTTTTCGGCCTCACTTTTATGTCGCAGTCCTCAGTCAGGTTAGGTATAAGTCCATG
Organism: Archips xylosteana; assembly: GCA_947563465.1. Lineage (NCBI taxonomy): Eukaryota > Metazoa > Arthropoda > Insecta > Lepidoptera > Tortricidae > Archips > Archips xylosteana. The sequence goes on from OX387370.1 coordinate 9,381,669, forward strand.
TGAGTACGATATTAGGGTATGACATTACTAGAAGCAAATAAAGACAAGCACACTTTGTACACAATTGTTTATTTCATTTCTCTAACACGTGAATCTTTACAAATATTTGTGCTATTGCGTTTAAACTAAACATATTACTTTCATAATTACAATAGGCTAGACGACTAAAAAAAACTGTTTAGTCCGTCAGTTAGATTATCAAAAAATATTGTACACGTATTTTTTCTTTTGTTTGACAAACAAAAAATGAGGAGGATACAGTGCTTAGAAGTTTCGAGTGACGTCACTATATGGTACAATTTTTACCTAAGGGTGACGTCACAAGCCCCCACTCCGGAAGTTTAATGATCTATATCTTTGTCGATTTTTAATAATTTGATAAACCAAAAAATACGTGTCCCATATTTGCCCATAATCTAACTGACGGACTAATTAGAATGACAAATTTTTAACCCAGTCGTCATCCCTATTGCTATACGCTTAGTTTCATCAAGGATGATATAGACTGGATTGGCAGTCGCCATAGTACGGATCGGCCGCGGTTTTTGTAGTTTGATTAAATCTAGATGGCGCTGAAATATAGCCAGAGGCTTTGAAGGCAAAACAATAAGACTACAGATATTTCATATCACTGCAAATGTATTATTATTTTGAAAAATAATACATTTGTAGTAATATGAAACATCTGTAGTCTTATTGTTTTGCCTTCAAAGCCTCTGTCTATATTTCAGCGGCATCTAGATTTAATAATCGAACTACAAAAACCGCGGCCGATCCGTACTATGGCGACTGCCAATCCAGTCTATATCATCCTTGGTTTCATCTATATTCAAACAACTTTTTGGTGTTCTTGGAGCTTTGTTATACAGGTTTTCTCATATTTTGCCAGGAGCAGAGCGGAGTTGCTGTGTCTGTCCATAGACGAGGAGCTAGGAGCAAGCCACACAGAAGAGACGTGGGAAAGGGCGCGTCGCAGTCGCGCCGCCAATTTAATCATTTTTCATACTAAGGCTTGTCCACGAAAAAAAGTAGCCACTATAGGGATGTTGACGCCCTTAAAAAATAATAGGGATGACGACTGGGTTAAAATATGTCATTCTATTTAGTCCGTCAGTTAGATAATGGGAAAATATGGGATACGTATTTTTTGGTTTATCAAATTATTAAAAACCGACAAAGATATAGATCATCAAAGTTCCGGAGTGGGGGCTTGTGACGTCACCTTTAGGTAAAAATTGTACCATATAGTGACGTCACTCGAAACTTCTAAGCACTGTATCCTCGTCATTTTTTGTTTGTCAAACAAAAGAAAAAATACGTGTACAATATTTTTTAATAATCAAACAGACGGACTAAATAGTTTTTTTTAGTCGTCTAGCCTATTAAAAGACACGACTCCAGTAAAAAAACGCTTTATTTTAGCCTTGAAACCAGATTAATTTTTTTTAATTGACTACAAAATTTGATTTTTTGTTGCTTTAAAACAAATAAATAATTAGTTGATTGAGTTGGCGGTCAAGTGACGTCATAAATTGCTATTGCCATTTATACTCTACGGGAGAATGTGTTTTGACAGCTCATAAAAAGTACGTCAGTTGATTGGTGGTGTCAACATCCCTATTGTATAATGCACACTTAAGCGTAATAATAAGCGACCGCTCCTGTCCACATTGTGGGAAGGAGGACACAAGTGAGCACATCCTAACTGAGTGTGTTATGTACGCGGCAGCGCGGCGTGATGTATTCGGGAGTGACGAGCCGAGGAAGGAGCTGAAGGATGTCAGCCACAAAGATGTCCTTATGTTCAGCAGGAGAACGAGAAGATTCGAGGAGAGATGCTGTGTGGGAGCGCTGCTGGGACAGTAACCTCCGGCTCCAACCACGGGGAATTGGGCTGAATGTATGTGAAAAACGAGCGACAGCCCGCCTGACTCAGCAAGGCGTCCCCATACATCATCATCATCATCATTGTATAATGCAAGTCTTTAATATGAAACGACATTTTTCAAAGAACTTAATTAGAAAGGACTCTTCACCTGTCGTTTCGAGTGCTATTATGGATATTTATATCAGATGCTGGGCTTACTTTCGAAATCTCTGGATTTTAGTCTTAGATTTTGTATGTTTCACGTTTGGGTCACAGAGGCTCTTTTTTTTCTTTATTATATAGATTATCGACGCTATAATGTTCCGCGAATATCTTTCCAGACTCTTAATTACCGTAAGCAGGTCATAAAATGTTTTTAATCATGCCAGAAGTACACACATTTGTATGCAATCATTTATAGCTCTATGTGGCTTGCGCCCTAGAAAGCGAAGCAGAGTAGGGTCGGACTGTGTACCCCGCCCGCCCCGCGCGCTCGCTCCGCTTCCCGGCTTTGAATGATTTTTTCTCCTCTCATAATCAGGCCTCGAACTTTTAGTGCGTATGACATAAAAATGACGTTATTTTGTACACAGAATGATGTGGTATAGCTTGTCTAGTTTAAAATGACGCGCCCCACCACCGCTCTCACGCACAGGATTCGAAACTCAATTCAAGCTACAATAGACTCTATTGCAGCTCCAAATCCCGTGCGTAAACGCGGTGGTGGGGCGCGTCATTTCAAACTAGACAAGCTCTACAGTCAAGGATTTTAATTGTTAGGCCACTTGCATCATATACGAGTATAAGCGGCTTCACCCGATTTGCATTACACGGCTAAAATACGAACAGTGGCAAGTGGCCTAACAATTAAAATCCTTGACTGAACCGTAATGTACAATTACACTGTCTTTGGAACCATAATGTATGTATGTAAACTCTTTATTGCACATAAAAAATAAAAATACAAATAAACAGAGAGGAGAACAAAGGCGAGCTTATCCCTAAAAAGGGATCTCTTCCAGCTAACCTAGTTAAGAGAAGACAATTTAATATATAATGGATAAGCAGACAGTTAAAAATACGTGCGGTAAAAAGAAAAACAGAAATACTCAAAAGAGAAAGGAAAAAAAAAAAAAAATAACAATAATAATAGTGATAACTAAAAAAATACAATAGAAAGTAAATACAAAATTATTTACATTAAATGCAACATGTTGTACCAAAGACTCGTACTGTATCACACCGCAATTCCCCTGTCATTCGTGCACTAACGTGCCTCACCTCGCTTCTGTCATCAGCATCTGAATCTGACCTCTTTGCAAGTCGACGGGCCGATGTCTGTCGCACATGTCTGAGGTTCTCCGAGGCGATGGATTAAAGTGGATTGTTATCTATTTCTTAAATGTATAATTTTATGTTTTTATTTCCGGTTTTCAAATGTTTAAATTGATTTTATTCAGTGATATTGCTTACTAATAATACTGTGTAAATTTTGTTTTACTTAATAAATAAATAAATAAACAAAATATTATTATTATTATTTCCCTTAATGGCGGCCTTAAGGCTTGGGCCAATGACAGTTATTATTAATTAGAATAAAATTATAATCTTATATTATTAGAGGATATAAAGTCACACAGAATGATAATAAAAGGAGAATATTCATAACGAAGGGCGGATTTATAGTTAACAGGGCGGGGAATGTAGGGAGGGAGAAGGCCATACAGGATAAATAATATAATAAAAGTAGATGCGATATTAAAATACATTTGACATTATGGTACTGCTCATTTCAAGTGTTAAGTTGTTGATAAGTGTTAATTGTTGACGAAAAGACTATTTGAAATCATCCTGTGATGCTACGTCATCGCCACTAAAATTTCGAGCTCTGCTCATAATATTGCACCCTTAATACGACGACATAAGAGCTATGAGACATATTTATAAGCCAGTTGTTTCCGCCTATGTGTTTACACTTAAAATAAGTGTTCTCTTTTTCACCTTGTCACTTTATCGTCATGTCAAGTCATACGCAATTATGTAACGACTGAAAGCGACATGGTACAAAAGCGGTCACTTTTTATGAACGTTGATTCTACAACACCAAAAGTCGACTGTACTTAAATCCGAATCGTAACACCTTCGTGAAAAGCTCTTATTCCAATATAAATAAAGTTCAAAGTACAGGTATCGGACGAATTAGCATCATTGTTCGCAATGTTATGGACACGACTCCAAAATTAATTAATAATCAATTATTTTTTAATTGCAAGCGAAGTTTTTTAGCACTTAAGTATATCCATACTAATATAATGTAATAATGCGAAAATGTGTTTGTCTATTGGTTTAGATAAAATTTGATATATAAGGGCATAGGATAGTTTTTATCCCGGAAAATTGCAGTTCCCGCGGGATAGCTAGTTTTTGGCATGTTTTCGATAAAAATTTCATTTTCAATGCAAGCTTTTTCGCTGACTGTACTTTTATTAACTGTACTTGCATTGTCATCCAACTTACAACTTACAAAAGTAGAGGCGATTTACCAACCACATGCATTGCTTTGGAAACTCAAACTTATTACTTTTAAAATACGTCACAATATCCATTGTAATTATTTAAAATACGATTAGCTTTAAAAATATCCTTTGTCAGGTATGTATTCGATAGCTGCTTTTGATTCTGTGGTAGTATGCTCCAGTAAATGGGGAATTATTAAGGGTTAAACGTGTACAGTCTCAGTGTACGGTCTTCCTTGTACTCATCCCTCGTTCTTCCCTTTCGTTTTTTGTCTCATTTACTTACGAACATTTATTTACCAGCACCGAACGGGAACGAAATAAGAGATGAAAGGAAGACCGTGACGAAAAACGAATATGGCGAGATAATAGGATACCAATGATTCACTCACAAAGACAACTCATGTCCAAATGTATAGCCAACTCCAGCCGTAACTGCTCTGTCGCCGTACATAACCGCCCTTTTTCAAAGGTTCTTTCACATATTAAAAAAACCTAGGGTAAATCGCCAATAATTGGCCCTCTCATACTGAAAATGAACTCTGTTCCCCTACAAAAAGAATTCAATTTAGTATAACGTGGCCAGTTATTGAAGGGTGGCCAGTAATTAACACGACACTAAAAATGAATTCTATTATGGGTGAATAGAGTTCATTTTTAGTATGAGGTAGCCAGTCATCGATTTACCCTATATGGCTCTACATACAAGCGTCATCTTAAGCTAACTTTATTAAACTATGATATAATACAATTTACAGATTTTCGTGAAGGAAATGCAATAGAGTTGCTTCGTAGTGTTTCGCGGCGTGCATCGCGCGCAGAGAGTGCCTCTCGCCCGGATATACCTGGAAATAGTAGATTATTGAGCTAGGGCAAAAAAGTGGCAATTATAACTATAAATTAAAAAAATTTAAAACCCCCAACGCAATTATGTCACACGTATGTTTGAACATAAACTAAATGCCCATTATGCGCCTTAGATACCTTCCGCAGCTAACAAAAGAGCTGATAACTTTGAAACGGCTGAACCGATTTTGATAAAACATATCTAAAAACTGTCGCCAAGAAACCTGCTTTCTAATAAAAAAATCTGCATCCAAATCGGTTCACCCGCTTAAGAGCTATGATGCCACAGACAGACACACAACGGTCAAACTTATAACACCCCTCTTTTTGTGTCGGGGATTAAAAATACAATTAGCAGTAGATTAAAGAAGTGCAAAAGTGTCTGGTCGACACCACTGGAGACCAAAGGGCTGGCAGCTATCTCTCTCACGAGGGAATGCTGCCAGCCTTTTGGGTACGATGCCACGGGGGCCTTTTTTAGACTTATCCCCTGCTTGACCATCCATTGATCAAATTTATTTGACGGATAAATGTGATGCCGTCTCTGTTTGTTTTGTTCGAATAGATGAAGACGGCATCACATTTATCCGTCAGTTAAAATTAATCAATGGGTGGTGAAACAACCCCATTCTAGTAGGCTCTAAGTTAGATATTTAGTTTATAGTTAAGTTTTATTCATTACTAGCTGTTGCCTGCGACTCCGTCTGCGAAGAAAACTAGCCTACGACCTATGTATTCTCAGACCTACCGAATACAGAGAAGTTTCATAAAAATCGATCGAGCCGTTTCGGAGGAGTTCGATAACAAACACCGTGACAAGAGATTTTTATATATTAGATTATTTTTTCTTCATATTTGTTTTCTTAGTTTCTATAAATATATTATTATTCATTAGCTGTACAAGTGACCGGATCGATAGATTTGAAATATCATCCCTAGTTATATAAAATGGATAAAAATGCGAACATAGTAAAAAAATCTAGAATTAAAAATAAAAATAACAAAAAAAAAAAGAAAAAAGGAACTTGGCCCATGAGGGGATCGAACCCGCGACCTTCGCGTTATTAGCACGACGCTCTAACCAACTGAGCTAATGGGCCGGCTGCCAGAAGTGCGAAATATTGCTTCAGCTTTAATCTCCGTGCAAGCTAATCTTTCTAGTTTTACATAATGGGTATAATTACATCCTAAAACGATAATAGGGATGTTGACGCCATTAAGAAATAATTCGAAGACACGACTCCAGTAAAAAAACGCTTTATTTTAGCCCTGAAAACCAGATTAATTTTCGATTAACTGCAAACTTAGATATTTTGTTGCTTTAAAACAAATAGTTAGTTGATTGAGTTGGCACACAAGTGACGTCTAAGTTGCTATTGCCATTCAAACTCTATGGGAGAATTGTGTTTTGACAGCTCATGAAAAGTATGTCAGTTGATTGGTGGTGCCAACATCCCTACTCTAAGATGCGACTATAGTCAGAAACTGGTCAAGTGCGAGTTGGACTCGTGCACCGAGGGTTCCGTACAAATTTTTAGGTACGTCAAAATATAAAAAAGCCGTAACTATAACAATCCAGTGTAATCAGAGCCCTGCTTCTGAGTAAAATGTACGCAATGTGGGATTTATTAGTTAGTTAGTCGAGACCTCCTATAATGTTCAATCTATACTAATATTATAAAGCTGAAGAGTTCGTTTGTTTGTTTGCTTGAATGCGCTAATCTCAGGAACAATCTAATCTCGTGTGCCTGCCGCCCGCACCTCTCCCGACCCCCTTTGTCGTCGTACCCCCAGCCCCTGTACCTGTGGCGAGGATTCATTTAAGCGGTCTAGCTATAAATATTTATATATGCTATGTGTATTGTATTGTAAGAATTTACCTGAACTCTATGCGGTTTGCCCAGGCGCACGAGTTCTGACAGCAGCGCCGCCGTGTGGCAGAAATGGACGTTTTCGTCGGCCAGGCCGTGGATTATTAGCAGCCGCCCCTCCCTGCAACGAGAGATAAATAATAGTACATTACAGCAGAGGCCGCGGGGTAGACGGATAAGGGCCTAAGCACACGGCGTATTTTTAACGCGCCGTCGACGCGCGTTTTCATCGATACAAACGCTTGTCGACGGCGCGTTTTTTAAAAAACGCCTTATGCTAGGGGCCTTAAGGCTGCTCTAATGGATTGAAAAACGCGCTGTAAACTCGCGTTCCAAAAACGCGCGTCGACGGCGCGTTCATAAAACGCCGTGTGCTTAGGCCCTAAAACGAGTCCTGCAATCCCTGTTCCGGCCGAGGATCGTATAGTGCTTTTATCAAACAATGTCAGGAAATAGTAAAATTAAAACAAATACTAGGTAATACATTGTCTAACGCTTCTGACGCTTGCTTTCGCATTCACCGTCTCTTTCTGTCAACATTTTATAGCGTTTGACAGAGACAAATAGTGATTGCGAAAGCAAGTGTCAAAAACGTTAGACAATAAGCCTGCCGGTGTGCTATGCTGAGACCGTTACGGCTAGACTTACCTTTTGTCATTTATCGATTAGGAGGGATGTTGCGGATGCGGATATTACAAGGCTGACATCAGAGGATGCAGATGCGGAAATTACAAGGATCACATACGCGGATGCGAAAATTACAAAGCACACAACCACGGATGTGGAAATTACAAGGCTGACATCCGCGGTCGCAGACGCGAAAATTACAGATCTCACATCTGCGGATGCGGGTGCGGAAATTTTAGGCTGACATCCGCGGATGCGGATACTACAAGGCTCACATATGCGGATGTGGAAATTACAGAGCTCACATTTGCGGATGCGGATATTACAAGGCTTGAAGGCTCACATACACGGATGCGTATGCGGAAATCACCGTGCTCACATCTGCGGATTTTGGTGCGGAAATAACAAGGCTGTCAACCGCGGATGTGGATATTACAAGGCTCTCCGCGGATGCGGATATAACAAGGCTCATATAACTGCAGATGAGGATGCTGATGCGAATGTCTGCAACACCTCTGATCGGTAACCATGATCCTCTTCGGGTCGCTGAGGCAGCGCAGTAAGTAAATACTGTCGATTCAGCTTCAACTCACTGGTCGGGGAAGAAGGGCGCGTGCGCCAGCACGGAAGCCCTGGTGTAGGCGTGCGGCGCCCGCGCCGGCAGCCCCATGTAGCGCTCCGTGTACGCCGTGTCGTACAGCCGCCAGCACGTCACCGGCGCGCCCGCCACGCACACGCGGAATATGTTCGGCCGCGTCGCCAGCCCGAGGAGCGATAGGTAGCCGCCTGGACATTTTTTTTTTCACTTCACATGCTTGTTAGCGCGCGTAGAGAGCGGTCTGGAATTCCGCGTTCCGAGTTCTGCGTTCTTTCGAATGTACTAAACTCAACGCCGTATTTTGATTCCAAAAAAACTACTCATGTGTTGCCAGTAAAATGAAAAAGTTTTGCATCGATATATTCGGGTATCGGTTATATATAATTGTAAAGTTAAAATTAAATGCAACCGCATAAATAAATAATTTAATATCAATATTAATTTCACCTACAGATATTTGGTTGAAACTGTTTTGTAGAAGAAAATTTCATATTACAGTGGTTACTTCAGGTTTAAACAACATTTGGATACTATTAAAGAATGTAATGTTACTAATAAAAAAGTTCGTAACTCCTTAGTCGCAGGGTAAAAAATTAGTTTGTATCTTTGTCAGTTAAACTCGTAAAAATGGCTCAATTGATTGTGATAAATTTTGGCACATGGATAGTTCAAAACCAAGGTATTCGTGTGCAACACACATTGTATACAATACGGTACGGTATGCGTAGGTATATAGGAAACATCAAAAACTTGGGATAATCTTTACACTTAATCCGTCGCGCGATCGGCGACATTTTTGGGTAATTTTTTCTAAGTACCCTATGTTAAAAGGTGATCGAAAATAGAAACAAAAATTTGCAAATTTTGACAGCTAGTTTAGGCACACGGTGTGTGCCTAGGTCGCTCGACGGGTTAAATAACTAAATATTATTATGACAATTTTTAATTAATGTGCATGGGTTGATTAATGTCACAATAACAATGACACTTGTGACAGTGACGTTCGGCCATCTTTGGTAACTTTTTTGGAATCTAAACACGGCTTTTAGTTTAGGTCCCTTACAACAACGCACACAGCAGGCGGTCAGACCGCGGCGGTCAAAGCGGAACGCCGCGTTCTAGCGTTCTTTTGCCGCCGAGACAGAGAACGCCGCGTTCACCGCGATGCACGATGTCTGAAGTTACAAATACAGAAAAACTGATCAAATTGGTTAGAAAAAGGAGATTATTATATGATTTAAGTCATGTACACTACAAAAATCGTGACAAAAAAGCAGAAACTAGGCTCGAAATGGCCGCGTCAAGGGATTCTTCTCGTGTTGTGTTAATTAGGTGCACCAAATGTTTTCTAAGTTCCACAAAATCAATGCTTCTTCTTCGAAAGACGAACTTTTTAGCGACATGTTGCACATACAAAAACATGGAACGCAAGAATTTGACCGCCTTTTATGTGCGTTGGAACTCTCGAGCGGTCAGAACGCAGAACTCGGAACTCCAGACCGCTCTCTGTCTGCGCGCGCTCTTAAGTTGTTCTTTAAGCTCCAACTCACAGACAGCGGAGGCGTGGTGACGGTTGTAATATTCTAGCTTGTATGAACGGTTGTGCGGTACCGTATTGTGAACTCGTTCATACAAGTTAGAATATTACAATCGTCACCGCCACGCCTCTGCTGTCTGTGCGTTTGGAGCTTTATGTCGAGAGAATGCTGCATAAAATGGGTTTTATACTCTAGTGCGTAAAGTAAAATCTTCGTCTAAGACCAAGGCAATCAGTCACAAACAGTAGAAATTTATAAAGTATCAGTTTCTTGTTTTTTTTTTATAGGCAAATCTAGAATATTATAGAAATAACAATGCATGAAAAATTAGAGCTTATAAATTTTATTTCCAATATTGCTGTTTAATTTTTATCTATATTTTATTTTTAGCATTTGTTGTTATAGCGGCAACAGAAATACATCATCTGTGAAAATTTCAACTGTCTATCTATCAAAGTTAGTAGTTATAAGGTCCCGTTTTTACCTTTTGGATACGGAGCCCTAAAAAAACATAATAGTAGTATATGTAATGAATTTAAAATAAATAATTATAGTAGAAATAGTTTTAATTATGGTAACACTGACCGTAACTCCAGCCGTGTATGGCAACTCGTTCCATGTCGATGCAGTCTGTCTCTTTCGCCAACCATTGCAGCACCTCGACCTAAATATTTTGTGTACATTAATTTCAATTTACAATTTTAGAAGGTCCATGTTCCCCCGAGGTCGCACCATTGAATTTCGAGAAACTATTTTACTATTATAATGCGGGGAAACGAAGACAGCCCAATATACGTTTTGTAGTGGTAGAGCCATGTTGTAGCTAGCCGCTGCATCACGAATGGGCAGGCTCGTCCGGGGCAGTACCACCCTCTCACAGAACACCGGCGTGAAGCAGCAGTAATCCTGCTTGCGTTTCGTACGGTCAGTGAGAGTGCCGGGGGCCCAATACCTCACCCCTTCCCTCTACCCCTTCCCCTATTCCCTCTCCTTTAGGGCCGACAACGCACTGGCATCGTGTAAAGCGCTGCGGGTGTCTATGGACAGTGGTGTTCAGTTAACATCAGGTGACCCACTAGTTCGTTTGTCTGGCCTATCTATGATAAAAAAAAAAAAAAAAAAATACGTATTAATCTACACTAATATTATAAAGAGGAAAGATTTGTACCTATTTTTGTATGTTTGTATGTTTGTAATGAATAGGCTCAAAAAGTACTGGGCCGATTTAAAAAATCCTTTCACCAATAGAATGCTACATTCTTCCAATTTGACATAGGCTACATTTCGTTTTGAAAAAAATTAGGGATCCTTGGTAAAATTTGAACAATGTAACCGAAGGTGTAGAAAAATGAGTCTTAAAATGTCTTTCGTCGAATGCGCTGCCGAAACTATTAGCGATAGAACAAAATAATGTACAACAATATTGAAGAACATCATAATGTCTACAAAAAACTCCGCGGTAGCATATGTCCAACTATTGTAGTTATGTCACTACAACAACTTTTTTCATTTTAAACATTAATGAAAATGCTAACCAAATTCAAACCATGCTATTTATGTGTTTATATTAATCCTTATCCAAATAAATTATTTTATGGTCAAGACCATTTAACTACCTATAAAACAGTTTTTAAATTATTTAAATTGGACTTTCCATTCAAAAGATATTACGAATTAAAAAATGCAAACAGTAAACAAAACCGCCATAGCGCCGTGGCCGTTGTTTACGATGCAGTCTGAAAAGCGCGCCGGGCATCGCGGCGGGCGGGGTGGAGGGGGCACTGAAATTACTTATTTATGTGCCCGCCACTTAAACCATCAAAGAAATTGAACATAAATAGACTTACATACAAATATAACTGTGGGATTTTTTTTAATATATAATTAATTAATAAATAATAATTTTTTAATAAATAAAAATATTTGTGAAAAAAAGTGTTTTATATCCAAATTTCCAAAAATAAATAATTGTCTACCCCGTGCGAAGCCGGGACGGGCTGCTAGTGTTAAATATTGCTTTTTTTCCTAATTGTCCCCTAATATTTTTTAATATAACGATTAACTATTATACAATCTACTTAAGAGCAATTGTAACAGTTCTTGGATATCCCAACAGAGGTGGAAGTACGTACCGTAAAATAATGAGAGTAAGCTAAACAGAATCAGATACTTAAACGTCTCGCTGAGGTGAGAGCGCATAATATGCGTAAATAGATTAGTTCAAAACCGAACTAAATAATCACGATGGCTTGTGTCGAGGTCATGATTCTGCGTCGACCAAACGTTAGCGCCATCTAATTTGCCTGGTGGCGCCATCTCTTGGAGCGCAGCGTAAATGATGTACGTAGTATGGGCGCGGGTGGTGTGTGATGATTGCGTACGGAGGACTGCTAGCGACATCTAGTGTTGTCGTGCTACACTATTTAAATTAACAAAAAATAAAAATAGAACCGTTTATTTCGTGACAGATTTGTACAATTGATTAAAATGAACTTTTTTTTTACCTTAAAGTATATTTTACATGAATCTACTAGCCGTTGGCCGCGACTAAGTCCGCGAAGAATAGGGGTATGGAAAATAGCCTACGACCTATTCTCAGACCTACCAAATAAGAGAAAAAGGTTTCATAAAAATCGGTCAAGCCGTCTCAGAGGAGTTTTTTTTTAGCCACAATCACGCCAGATGGAAAGCTAAAATGAGGCCTACGATGGAGCACGCTTGAAAGGGGCCAAATTGTAGTGTTAGTGTGTGGGGGGGGGGGGGCACTGACCTGGTCGTCTAGCTCCACCTGCCCCATCTTCCCGCGGATGGCGCTCTCTCAGGCGCGGCCGCGGTGCTTGGAGCCACGCGAGTCTAGTGTGTTAGTGTGTGGGGGGGGGCACCGACCTGGTCGTCTAGCTTCACCTGCCCCATCTTCCCGCGGATGGCGCTCTCCCAGGCGCGGCCGCGGTGCTTGGAGCCGCGCGAGTCTAGTGTGTTAGTGTGTGGGGGGGGGCACCGACCTGGTCGTCTAGCTTCACCTGCCCCATCTTCCCGCGGATGGCGCTCTCCCAGGCGCGGCCGCGGTGCTTGGAGCCGCGCGAGTCTAGTGTGTTAGTGTGTGGGGGGGCACTGACCTGGTCGTCTAGCTCCACCTGCCCCATCTTCCCGCGGATGGCGCTCTCCCAGGCGCGGCCGCGGTGCTTGGAGCCGCGCGAGTCTAGTGTGTTAGTGTGTGGGGGGGCACTGACCTGGTCGTCTAGCTCCACCTGCCCCATCTTCCCGCGGATGGCGCTCTCCCAGGCGCGGCCGCGGTGCTTGGAGCCGCGCGAGTCTAGTGTGTTAGTGTGTGGGGGGGCACTGACCTGGTCGTCTAGCTTCACCTGCCCCATCTTCCCGCGGATGGCGCTCTCCCAGGCGCGGCCGCGGTGCTTGGAGCCGCGCGAGTCTAGTGTGTTAGTGTGTGGGGGGGCACTGACCTGGTCGTCTAGCTCCACCTGCCCCATCTTCCCGCGGATGGCGCTCTCCCAGGCGCGGCCGCGGTGCTTGGAGCCGCGCGAGTCTAGTGTGTTAGTGTGTGGGGGGGGCACTGACCTGGTCGTCTAGCTCCACCTGCCCCATCTTCCCGCGGATGGCGCTCTCCCAGGCGCGGCCGCGGTGCTTGGAGCCGCGCGAGTCTAGTGTGTTAGTGTGTGGGGGGGGCACTGACCTGGTCGTCTAGCTCCACCTGCCCCATCTTCCCGCGGATGGCGCTCTCCCAGGCGCGGCCGCGGTGCTTGGAGCCGCGCGAGTCTATCGCGACCACGTTGAAGCCGCGCGCCGCGAGCATGTGCATGCGCAGTTGCCGGATGCCCTGTCGACAACGAGCTGGTTCGAACTTAAAAGAATACGGATGATCAATTGTTGACGCCTTAAATAATTCGAAAACTCGACTCCTGTAAAAAAACCGGCCAAGTGCGAGTCGGACTTGCGCACGAAGGGTTCTCTACCATTTTCTATAAAGAGTAAGCGTTATTCTCGGAATAAAAGTTTGGTAAAATCCAGCCTAAACAAATAAATAGTTAGTTGATTGAGTTGACGAACAATTGACGTCATAAGTTGCTATTGCCATTCAAACTCTCAACGAATCGTCTTTACAATCCCAAAGTGGGGGACACTGACCTCGTAGCTGTTTGAAGTGGGGGACACTGACCTCGCAGCTGTTTGAGGTGGGGGACACTGACCTCGTAGCTGTTTGAGGTGGGGGACACTGACCTCGCAGCTGTTTGAGGTGGGGGACACTGACCTCGTAGCTGTTTGAGGTGGGGGACACTGACCTCGTAGCTGTTTGAGGTGGGGGACACTGACCTCGCAGCTGTTTGAGGTGGGGGACACTGACCTCGTAGCTGTTTGAGGTGGGGGACACTGACCTCGTAGCTGTTTGAGGTGGGGGACACTGACCTCGTAGCTGTTTGAGGTGTGGGACACTGACCTCGCAGCTGTTTGAGGTGGGGGACACTGACCTCGTAGCTGTTTGAAGTGGGGGACACTGACCTCGCAGCTGTTTGAGGTGGGGGACACTGACCTCGTAGCTGTTTGAGGTGGGGGACACTGACCTCGCAGCTGTTTGAGGTGGGGGACACTGACCTCGTAGCTGTTTGAGGTGGGGGACACTGACCTCGCAGCTGTTTGAGGTGGGGGACACTGACCTCGTAGCTGTTTGAGGTGGGGGACACTGACCTCGTAGCTGTTTGAGGTGGGGGACACTGACCTCGCAGCTGTTTGAGGTGGGGGACACTGACCTCGTAGCTGTTTGAGGTGGGGGACACTGACCTCGTAGCTGTTTGAGGTGGGGGACACTGACCTCGTAGCTGTTTGAGGTGGGGGACACTGACCTCGTAGCTGTTTGAGGTGGGGGACACTGACCTCGCAGCTGTTTGAGGTGGGGGACACTGACCTCGTAGCTGTTTGAGGTGGGGGACACTGACCTCGTAGCTGTTTGAGGTGGGGGACAGTGACCTAGCAGGTGTTTGAGGTGGGGGCCACTGACCTTGTAGCTGTTGGTGATAGTCTGCACCTCGGGCCCCCCGTACACGTGGAGCACGGTGGGGCCGCGGCCGGCGCGCGCGCCGCGCCAGAGCGCGCAGTAGGCCGGCAGCCCGCACGACAGCCGGGTGCTGAATATCTGCGGGGGCGGGGGGCATTGCGAAGAGCTGAGGATGTGCTCTGCAAGTTATAGATACGTTGGTTTAAAAAAAATACATAGAATAACTCAATCAATTGTAGTCATATTTCGTATTACTTGACATAATCTAAATGCGTCTGCCACCCATTAGTGTTAATACTCCAAGGGGTGAACGACTCTGAAAACTACTCTCTCGCGACATCAATTCTGAAAGGACACAATTTTCTATTCCCAGTATTATAGCTAAACCGTTTAAATGAGTCCTCGCCCGCGCGTTAAACGGTTTAGCTATAGTTCTTTTTTCTTTGTCAACTTGCCTTTGACTAGCAGCGAGGCCTCGCTGGAGTCTGTCTCGTCGTTGTCCCCGTCCCCGGACCGGCTGTCCCACGAACCGTTAAAACTTCGGGTGTCGGACGACGCTTCTAGAACAAGCAATGCCAACGAATTATTGAAAGTATAATTTGATGTTAGAACAAAGTATAATTGCGCACAATTTACGAGTTACGCTTTGTCATAATTACGCATAAACACGAATGCAATGTCAATTAAATAAAATGTGTTAATTTGCCAAAATTACGTCAAGTTTGAATTACGCGACGAGGACGACATGACGTAATTGGGATGCACCAAAAAAAATAACCTATAGTTTTTATATTTTTTTTGGAAAGAATAGGATATTTTAAGACACCATTTTCATCGATTTTGAATTTGGTTGAGTATTTAATTTTTTATATTTTTTTTTAGAAATACGTTGGATGACGTCACAGTGAGAGAGCCACGTTCCATAGCCTAGAAAAATTCAAGTCTTACATAACATAATCTGTGGCACTACCACGGCACTACTGAGACCCTACTACGAAGTGCATAATTCGAACTTCATTTCATGCCGTCCCGCTCACACTTATATGATTTGACACGAGAGTGAGAGGGATGATACGATACGAACTTCGAATTTTGTAGTAGTGCCCCTGATTTGTCTTGTCACTGTCAATATTACAAGCACGGCTTAGGGTCCTAAATGAACCATGACAAAATAGTTTTATTTATTTCTCTTCTTTTAGCTTCGATTATTCCTGTTTGTTTAATGGTGTAATAGTAAATAGATATTTTTTATTAAAATCTGATATTTAAATTCTTTCATATTTACTTGTAACGTAGTAATTTAATAATTAAATTTGTAAAAATACATTGCGAGTATTGTATACATTTCGGACTTTATGATAAATGACAACTGTTTAAAGCCAGGTGTGCATCATGTGATTAAAGTTCTGTCTTTGTCACTCTTTGCTATTATAAGCAGGACAGCAACATTTCAAACTGTCAATTTGCTTTAGAGTGTAGACCTGCTTTATATCTGCCTTTGTGACGATTCACTGCAGGGGTCAAATGAAGGTCATTACTTAAATTTTCTTTATTTAATTCAGATTATCATATTTTTGGAATCTGATTTCTGAAAACGCTTCACAAAGCCTATTTCTCCAAACGGTTTTCGATTTATTATACGTTGCCAAAAATTGGGACATCCCAATTTCGGCAACTGTTCCTAGCTAAGTATTAAAACAGTTTTGTAGGCGTAACTACGGCGAATTTCTGACGCGTAATTTCCGCTCTTATAATGACTTCTTGTTACATCGGATCGTAAAATTAGCCGCAAAATCGGGTGTATCTTCGACATTTTGTGTTTAGACACTTACCGCTCGGAACCCGGTCCATGAGGAGTCCCTGGGCTATCAGGGTAGACCAGGCGCGTGGTACCAGTGCTGGAGTCGGATTAGGTTATAACTGCCACCCTAAAGACTTAGGGTCTACACGCTTTGTAGAAACACGTGTGAATACGCCAGCAATGTGTCAATTACTAACAATAATACATTTGTCGAAATTACGTCGCATTTTGGCATACAATCGAATTTCATTGTTGATCACGCGAAAACGTGATGTTTCTAACATAAAATAAACCACATTTTATTGGTTGATGTGGGTTTATTGAATTTTAAATGAATAATTATTTACACAGCAGCTTTAGATCGTAAGAGAATAAGATGGAAGAGAGTGAATGATTCGAATGAACTACATACATTGAATGAATGTTCGGTCTGAACACGTGACGTAATTTCGGCGATAGTGTTGTCAGTAAGTGAAACAGCATCAGGGGGGGCACACTTACATATATCACACTTTTCATGCGACTGCAGCGACCTTTGGTGTTAGGTGTTTGACGAAGAACTAAATTAGCGGCCATCTTGGGTGACTTGTCAAACTTGTCAGTTGTCATTCATCGGCCATGGCCATGGCGTACCAAATTGTACGGTCAAGGACTTTAATTGATAGGCCACTTGCCAATGTTCGTATTTTAGCCGTATAATGCAAATCGGGTTTAGCCGCTTATACTTCGTATATGCTGATTTGAATTAGACGGCTAAAATACGAATAGTGGCAATTAGCCTATCAATTAAAATCCTTGACTATACATTGCTATAGGTACGCGTATCTATAGCTGTACATCACTACCGACATAAAAATATAGATAGGTATATATCTATAGGTACGTCACATTAGTTCTTGAGCTGCCGTAGGGCGGCAGCACCTTCCATACATGCATTTTTGACCATAGAGTTGCCACTCTTGTTCATATAATATTACAATACTCTTTGA
This sequence comes from Archips xylosteana, assembly GCA_947563465.1. Taxonomy (NCBI): domain Eukaryota; kingdom Metazoa; phylum Arthropoda; class Insecta; order Lepidoptera; family Tortricidae; genus Archips; species Archips xylosteana. The sequence continues at coordinate 9,399,327 of OX387370.1, forward strand.
ACAGCATTGCTGGCGTAATCACAGCTAATTTCTGATGCGTAATTTCCTCCCTTATAATGTCTTCTTGTTACATCGGATCGTAAAATTAGCCGCGGAATCGCATGTATCTTCGGTATTTTATGTTTAGACCCTTACCGCTCGGAGCCCTGTCCATGAGGAGTCCCTGGGCTATGAGGGTGGGCTGGGGGGTGTGTGCTATGCGGTACACCCGCGTGGACGGAACCGTGCTGATGTTGGACGAGGTTATAACCGCCAGGGCACATTCCTGTAGAACAGAATTTTACAAGTTTATAGGTGTTAGGGCTCGCACCTCTGAGTTTTCAGAATTCGTGTGCGAAATTGTAGGTATTTGAAATTTACCATTAGCTTTACGGTGAAGGAAAACATCGTGAGGAAACCTGCTTATTCATACACCTGCGAAGAAATTCGATGGTGTGTGTGAAGTTCCCAATCCGCACTGGGCCCGCGTGGGAACTACGGCCCGAGCCCTCTCATTCTGAGAGGAGGCCTGTGCCCTGCAGTGGGACGTATATAGGCTGGGATGGATAATAGTACTAAACGGTTTGTACCTATTTAGGTTTTGTTGCGAATTACACTTTCGCGTCATCACAATGCGTTTGTTTTTTTTTTTGTGTTTTGTTTTGTAAAAACAGCGTTGCGGCGCCGCAACATTATGCTGAGTGGGGCCCAATTTATACTATTCGATGATTTTTGTTTCTATGTTTTCCTGTAAAATGTCTCTCTTTCTCTCTCTAAACATAAGAGTGTAAGCCCCCCCCCCCCCCCGCGCATTAGGCGGCCAGGTCGGTTTCCTGCCGTTTGACCAAAAGTCATTTGGCAAAATTACACTTGACAAACAACGTTTTACAAAAAAATGTTTCGCCAATTGATCATTTTACTAGTAGTCATTTTACAAACGACTCACTCATTCAAATGATCAACAGTTAAATTTACATTTTATAAATAATTATTTGACAAAATGAACATTTAGCAACTGAGTTATCAGACAAAACTACTATTGGTCTAAAAACGTTTGGTACAATGTATTATTTGACAAGTGTTTCGTTTAATAATAAATCTAATAATAGATATTGTATGCTTTGATCAATTATAACTGAAGATACACATTGCCGAACAAAATCCCCTTCAAAAAGTGTCCGAACTTTTCTATTTGTTTGCATAACAATTAAAATCATCACCTACACAGAAATTTGAACCTAGTCTTTACTTCATTACAGTCGAATTTCGGTTGACACTTGACAGCTAAACTTGACAATTTCACGCAACGTACTGAGAAAAAAGAAGGCCACTTTTATCAAAGTGGCGCTCATTTGGCTCGGACATTTTCGGGCGCGCGACTGTGGATCTACAGTTATAATTGATCAAAGATTGTATGAGTCAAATCTCGTTTTATTACAGCGAGCGAGCGAAGCGAGCGACCAAGACGGCTCGGAGCGGAAGCGACTCGGATAGGTTAGGTTCAAAGGCTAATGCGGGAGCGTAGCGTAGCAAAGCTCCCGCATTAGCCTTTGGTGTTAGGTATTTTTTTTATGACCACCCAAAAAAGTTTTGCTATTTAAAAAGCAGCTGCAATTATTATTAACAGACTAAAAAATGCCTTTTTATGAAATAACATTTTGTTAAATGACATTTGGACAAATGCTTAATTTGCGAAACATATCATTTGGTGAAATGGAAAACGGTCAATTGACATTTTATTATTTAACACATTTACCAAGTGTAGTGTTTGCTAATTGATCATTTGCTAAGTGAGTTTTTGTAAAATGATACATTTGTCAAATGTCACGTTTGCCAAATGATGATTTGGTGAAACGTTGTTTGTCAAATGATCATTTGTCAATAATTTTTTGGTCAAACATTAGTAAACCGGCCAGGTCGCGCGACCTGGCCGCCTAATGCGCGGGGGGGCTAAGGGATGAGTAGTCCCCCTGAGCACTCACAGCGTCGATGTCCACGGAGCAGGAGTGGCCGACGGCGGTGAGCAACGCCACGGCGGGGGGGCAAGGGGGGCACAGCGGCGCCGCGTACAGGTGGCGCTCCAGCGGCGTCTCGCGGAGCCCCACGAAGTACACCAGGTTGCGGGCCTCGTCTACCTAAGGAATTATAACGGCATAAGCACGGATATTTCAAAGTCGAAACCAAAATTCTTCATTCAATTTAGGCATCAATTGATGCTCCTATGAACGTCGAAGAATCTACCCGCCCGAAACATGTCGAGTTAAACTCGTTTTGAGACGTAAGTGATCCGTTTATTTTCACTATGAGCGAGTCTCACGATAGTTTCATGTTTAACAAGTATGTATATCATTTTTTCCTGTGGTTGTCATTCATTATCAACATTCAGAAACTTCATAGTTGTGTCATAAGGTAAGATTTTGCTTCACAGCAGGCGTCGTAATATTTTAATTGAAAATGTTTTACTTAATTAAACTCAATTTTCTTGCAAAATAAACTTAATATTATTTGCCACAACTCCTCCATGTGAAATTGGACTCAAACCCCCGTATACTCCACACGTAATTCATGGACAAATATTCAAAATTAGCGTTCTGCATAATTACGCCTTTGCGCTACAGTATTGTCTTACCCAGATCTTCCGTCCCAACACCTCCCACTCGCCAGTGGTGATGGCTTCGCGACTGATGATGTCGGGTCCCGCCGCCAGCGTCTCGTCCTCGGTTATCATCTCCAGAACGGCTGCGTCAGAAAGGCAGCGAATTAGCGCGTTTTGCCAAAATTACGCCACCGAATTTCGGCGTAATTACGCCTGAATTGCTTTTTCTACTAATAAGACATTTGCCGAAATTACGTCACGTTTTGGCGTAACCACGGTAGAGCTTGTCTAATTTAAAATTTAACCTATTGAAGCTGTATTTAGGGCCATTTTCTACTTTCTAATCCTGTGCGTAAATACAGTGGTGGGGCGCGTCATTTTGAATTAAACAGGCTCTACTTCCCGACCAACTGCTTGTAAATTCGGCGCTATGGTGTGCGATATCGCTTAATACGTCGAAATGTAAACTTTGGTCACGTATTTTCGGGACTTAGCGTCTTGTGGAGAAAATAAAAGAATAAAAATAATTTTTCACTTCTCATGCTCGTAAAGTTGTTCTTCATGTCGAGAGAACGCTGCATAAAATGCTTTTTATACTCTAGTGAATAAAGTAAAATCTTTGTCAAAGACCAAGGCAATCAGGCGCAAACAGCCACGAACAGTAATAGATAGTAGATTGTTCAACAAGGGACTAAAACAAGCCACAATGACACAAGGTATTTAGCCACCCGAGCGTGTCATTATGGCAGTTTAGTCTCGCGTTAAACACTCTACTTTTATACAACGTACGCCCAATACGAGCAACGGACGTCTGCTCAGAATTTAAATAGCAATTTAAATTTGTTCCGCGGTTTTTTTTTGTTGAGTGACGCTTTAAATGTTTGCATATTTAGACAACAGAGTCAAACTTGAAAATTATTTCATAGCTAATTGGACTAAGTATGCATAATAAAGTGAATTCATCTTTAATATAATTAAATAGATTAATATTCGTAATTATTCATGGTGTTTCACGAAATTATTATTTTTTAAAATATTTTTTTATACAGTTGTCATAATTTTGAGGTTATTTCCACGCCCTAAAGGCTTCCACAGACTGAAGCGCAGGGCGCTACGGAGCGTTACGGAGCGGGCGCTACGGAGCGCTTCGGAGCGTCCGCAGCGCGCTGCGGTCTGTGGAAAGCTTTAAAATTGTCTATGCCCAGTCACTGAAAATGGCAATAATCCTCCATCCACAAACACCGTGTTTGACAGTTTAGGGGTTTCCAAAGTAAATTAAAAACTTTACTTTAATCCCTAGAGATCAAAAAAGAGCTTTAGTCCCGATATGCAGAGACTAAAGTAACATTTTAAGAGCATGAAAAGTGAAAAAATCTATAAACATTACGAAAATAATAAAACTAGACGAATCCTAAAAATAAGGGCTTGTAAATATTACCAATGTTGCTTTTTAAATTCCTTGCAATCGAAGTGAAAAGCAGAGTGTAAAAACTCGAGCATTAAACCCATTTTCCCCTCGTCGTGTCTATCCATATCTATATGAACGTCTCGGGTAAAATGGCTCGTTTTATGCTCTCCTTGTACAGTCTACTACTTTGGACCACCCTATGCTTAGATGTTATTTTAGTGCATACTCACAGCGCGCCCTTTCCTGTGTCCGGGTGATCCGGCACGTCACGAGGTACAGGTGCAGGTGTCCGGTCTGTTCCGACGCCCACACGAACCTCACCGTGCCCGCTTCCGAGGGCAGGAAGTGGAGTATGTCGTGCACGTTGATCCATGCGTCTGGCGCCGTCTCTTGAATTAGAATCTGTGCTTGCTGTGGGAAGGAAGGCATTTTGTTTCGTTATTTGTGATAGGTAACCCGCGGTAAGGAATGTTAAGAGAGAAAGAGGGAAGGAGAGGAAGAGAGAAAGAGAGAAAGGGAGAAAGGGAGAAAGAGAGAAAGAGAAAGAGAGAAAGGGAGAAAAAGAGAAATGGAAACAAAGAGTGAAAGAGAGAGAAAGAGAGAAAGGGAGAAAGAGAATGAGAGAAACAGAGAAAGGGAGAAAAAGAGAAATGGAGAAAAAGAGTGAAAGAGAGAGAAAGAGAGAAATGGAGAAAGAGAGAAAGAGTGAAAGCGAAAGAGAGAAAGGGAGAAAGAGAGAAATGGAGAAAGAGAGAAAGGGAGAAAAAGAGAAATGGAGAGAGAAAGAGAGAAAGGTGTGAAAGAGAGAAAGAGAGAAAGGGTGAAAGAGAGAAAGAGAGAAAGGGAGAAAAAGAGAAATTGAGAGAGAAATGGAGAAAAAGAGAAATGGAGAGAGAAAGAGAGAAAGGGAGAAAGGGTGAAAGAGAGAAAGGGTGAAAGAGAGAAAGGGAGAAAAAGAGAAATGGAGAAAGGGAGAAAAAGAGAAATGGAGAGAGAAAGAGAGGAAGAGAGAAAGAGAAAGAAAGAATAAATGAAGGTTTAAAAACGCCGTGCTGACCTGTTCTTCCACGTGCTCGACCGGACGCGGCGAGTTCTGCGCAGGCGCGGCCGGGTAGTGCGCCGGGGTCATGAACTCCGACACCGGGATCAGGGCCAACTCCAGGCGCTGCTGCTTCCGATCCAGGAGTTGGACCCACACGCTGACAAACAAGTATAATTGTGTCAGTCAACTTTTTCACGGAAAATTTGTGAGCTTACGGGAAACTAAAAAAATAATATTTTTTAACAAAAAAAAAAATAATCATACAATAGAGGGCTTCCCTCAAACTCGTGTCATACATTTTTTTTTAGTATAGTCAGTTAAAATTGGGTATAATATTCATTTTCAATACTTGTTTGGGCAAAAAGTGACATTGTCTTCGAATCTGAAACAGTTGGCTCTAAATTTTAAACAACGATTCGCAGAAGCATTTTTCAGGATTACATAACAAAAATAAATAAATAAAAAGACAATGTTTGTAGCAACAGGAGCGAAAAAACTGTCACAGGATGGTTTTTTTTTCGAGTTTTTAAAATGCCTATCTATTTTTTTACATTAGTAGATTTTTTTGTATTTTTCTGATGACCAATATAAGTTGGCCTGTCATCTGATTTCAGCTTGACGCCGACTTCAGGGACACTCTGTATAAACGGCCGTGTCACAAACATGTACAGTCGGCCAAGAAACTGGTCTACCAGTTTTGACAAAAGTTTTTGTGAGCTCTAAATATCGATAAGGTTGACTTTTGACCGACGTTGTATCATGACGTGCCAATTAACTTCAACCGTAGGGTGGTAGAGCATATTTTTGGCTAACTGTACATTTTGGGAAAGTATACGTTTTGGGAAAGTGCCCAAGCCGTTTTTAGTATTCCGCGCCCCAAAAGGAAAAAACGGAACCCTTATAGGATACTTTGTTGTCCGTCTGTCAAGACCCTTTTTCTCAGAAGCTAAAATTTATATCCAATACTCAAGTCTACTGTCCCTTGGAGCTGTAAAAAAATCAAACTTCTAAGCCAACGCAAACAAAAGATACAACTCAGAATCTTGAAATTTGGTACGAATTAAGTTCTTATAGCACAGATAAAGAAAAAGTTGCGAAAAGCATATTTTTTTCGTCTGTCTGTCTATATCAGTAACCAATCTACAATGATCCCACACTGCGCACATCTTGCTTAGGAGCAGGGGTCTGCTAAGACTGGATGTTCATAGATACATATAAATTTGTACGGAACCCTCGGTGCGCGAGTCCAACTCGCACTTGGCCGGTTTTTTCTGTGCCGTGATGATGCTGATGACTTACTACTGCCCACAGGGCGTCCAGCCAACCCTGGCCAGGTACTCGAACCAGGGGAACGTCTCTCGCAGCGACTGCCTCAGGTCGAACCACCGTATGTCCACCACTTCGCTGGCGTCGTTGTTGCATTCGAACGCTATCGAAGCAAATAATAGTACATTGTACATGTAGGGCCGCAAGAAGGGGATTACTGCCGAGTCTGTTAGAAGCCCGACGCCGAAGGAGTTTTAATGGCTCGAGTGATCACTAAGTACATTATTATTTCCACTTTGACACTCGGGACGTCTCAGTTTTAACCGTAAAGGTTACTTATATAAAATTCTAGAATTTAACCACATAAAATATTCACACCTATTTAATGTAATAAATAACAAAACCTCAGCCTAAGTATTGCACTTCCGATCTCTCTCGATGTATGTCGAGAGTTGCCGAGTGCTATAGTGGAAATAATCTTACTGTACACTACGTTTACTCTTACTTTACCACTGACAGATGGCTTGCCTTCATTTCATTTCCAACTTTAACACCATACAAATAAAGTAGCTATTACAAAATCTGCAAACGTGGGTAACAGTATTCTAAAATTCTCACAAAAAAGTAACTTTTTCTCTTAAAAGAAGAAACTTGACGTTTTCTCAAGAAAAATTAACTTAAAAAAAAAAACTAAAAATCTTGAAAAAAAACGTGGAATCGAACCGAGGTCGGCTGGATCCGCGACCACCCGATTTCTAATGTGCCATTATGATCTGCTCGAAGTCGGCGAAATTTAGCTTTATATTCTAATGCAAACAAAAATAGCCGGAAAACACGAGTAAAAGCGATTTTCTGAAAATGAAACATAGCTAGATCAGTTTTTCATCCCCGAAAACCCCCACATACCAAATTTCATCGAAATCGTTGGAGCCGTTTCCGAGATCCTGATTATATATGTATATACATATATATATATATATATATATATATATATATATATATATATATATACAAGAATTGCTCGTTTAAAGGTATTAGATAAATAAATAAATGTTTCGGGCTACGTTTGTTTTTTCGTTTGTTTGTTTGTTATCTACTTACATTGCGAATCCGTCGTTCCTTCGCAGTAGTAGTCCAGGACCGTTGGAGAAGCCTTCTGGAGCTTGAAGGTCACCAGTCTCAAGATAGATTTGGCGTTCGGCGTGCCCGCTCGAGGGAATCTGAGGACATCAGGGAAGACTGAGGAACTAGGTTCGATTTCCATTCAGGTTTTTAGGGCTACACTTAACAATTTATTTCGGCATTGTTATAAAGCAAACCTAATCTACTGCATTCTATAAGATGGCATTTAAAAAAGTTCTGAAAAAAAAACTGTTTCAGAAATAAGTCTTCATTTTTTACTTTTTTTACGGTCATCCCGTGAAATCCATATATTTCACACTAAATACTGTTACGGAGATGGGTCAACGGGAAACCAGTAAAAACATTTTTATGAAATTAGAAGCGCTTGCAGTCGTTTTCAGCAGGCTGAAATCTGTTTTCAGGCAGTTCTGGAAGAAGTCCTAACACATAACGGTAAATCAGAAATTACCCCAAGTTAGCATTATTTTCAGCAGGCTGAAACATGTTTTCAGGCCGTTTCAGGACACTAACTGTCACATGACACCATTTCCTGAAAACCCGTTTTCAGGCCGTTTCAGGCCAAGTTACAGTCCACCTGTCTCTGGAACATTCTAGAAGGTGTGTGACAAGGATAGCCTATATGTGTGAAAGAGACAGACGATCTTGTTTCCGGAACATTCTAGAAGGTGTGTGACAAGGATAGCCTATATGTGTGAAAGAGACAGACGATCTTGTTCCGGAACATTCTAGAAAAGTGTGCGAGCGAGATAACATAGCGTACTCGTGAAAGAGACAGACAGATGATCCTGTTTCCGGAATATTCCAGACTGTGCCAGAGAGTTCTAGGTGGAATGTTCTCGAACTTTGTGGACCGATTCACTGGACCTATATAAAGGCAGACAAGGTTCCGACAGAGGCAGTTTTGGAAGAGATACCGAGAGATAAACATCGAAGAGAGATCAAAGTGATTAAAGTGAATAAGTTTAGTGTTGAAAGAGATTCCTTTTTGTTCAATTAAATTAGTTTTACGTTAAAGGCGTATTATCTATCTAACGAACCCTACGGCTCGTAACATTTGGTGTCAGAAGTGGGATAGAGAAATGCCTATAACACCGAGGGACGAACAGGAGGAGTCCGGCGGAGAAGCGCCAGCGATGCAGACGCGGGCACAAGCAGCACGTGACGCCGCTCGTCGTCAAAGTTTTGACAACAACCGCGCCATAAGCGAAAATACAGATCAGTCCAGTCTGCTACTGGCCATGCAACGCATGATGGAGGAGCAGGCTCGACGTCAAGAGGAGCAAACTCGGAATTTGATGGAGGAGCAAGCTCGCCGTCAAGAGGAAACTCGTAGCTTGATGGAGGAGCAGGCTCGACGTCAAGAGGAGCAGGCTCGACGTCAAGAGGAGCAGGCTCGCCGTCAAGAGGAGCAGGCTAACCGTCAAGAGGAGAACACTCGTGCTTTCTTAGAAGAGCACTTGAAGGCAATCGGCGTGCAATTCAAGGAGAAAATGGAGAAGTTAACATTAGAAGTAGAAGAGCACGACGACAGACTTTTAAAGCATGAAAAGCAAATTTTAAGTGTGGAAAAAGAGCTAAAATGTTTAAAGTCTAACGGAATTGTGACCTCTAGTGCGCCTGCAGGCAAACTAAAAGCGCCCCCTTTCGACGGTACTTCTTCTTGGGGGGCCTACAAGCTTCAGTTTGAGACCGTAGCCGATTCGAACGGTTGGACCGATAAACAAGCGGTAACCGCCCTTATGTTAGGGCTGCGGGATCAAGCCCTGACAGTATTAGACACTATGACTGGAGAAGTGACTTTAGAACGCCTGAAGGATGCCCTAGAGTCGCGTTATGGTGACTCCCACCTGGAACACGTTTACCGAGCACAGTTGAAGGACAGAATGCAGCTAGGTAATGAGAGCCTGCAGCAATGGTGCCTGGAAATCGAGAAGTTGGTTAGAAAGGCGTACCGGTCCTCACCGTCTCTAGTGGACAGCATGCTAGTGCAGGCATTTATAGATGGCATTAGAGACCGTGAAGTGAAGACAACTGTGAGTCTCGGTCATCACAAGACTTTAAAAGATGCACTCGCTCACGCATTAGAAGTAGAGGCAGTTCGCAGGGATTATCGGTCTTATCGCGTCCGAGGTGTGACGGACAAAGCGAAACCGCGAAGCGGGCCTACGTGTTATGCGTGCGGGGAGGTAGGGCATATGAGATTTTCATGCCCTAAGAAAGACCCCAGACGTGATGTGGAAATCCATCACAGTGATCTTAAGAGCTGCAGATGCGGTAACATGTGCTGCCGCAGAAACGCGGCAGGGAAACGAATAAACGCCAGGACCGCGGGGCCGGTGCTGGTCGATAATGTAAGGACGGCCCCAAACATCATGATCTCTCAGATTCAAGATGGGAACACTTTAGTAATTGAAGGCGAAGTCAATGGAACTAAATGCGAGTTAACTTTAGATACCGGTGCATCGCGCACGGTAATCAGGTACCAGCTTCTGAAGCCTTTTGGCGAGAGATACCCAACCTCACGTGGCAATTTTCAGCTCCTGACAGCTACTGGCCAGCAAATAACCGTTCGAGGAGAGGGTGTCGCTACTTTCAAAATTGGTCGAAACTTCTACCGGCACAAAGTTGTGGTTGCAGACATAGCAGATGACTGCATCATTGGTTTAGACTTTATGAAAACCCATAATTGCAAAATTGACTTAGAAAGCGGCATCTTCAAATGTGGCCTAGAGGAAATCGTCCTAAAAGGTGCAATGTCGGAAAGTGTCTACGAGGGAAAAGAACTCGCTCAAGTGAGGCTACTCAGGACAGACACCATTAGTCCGGATTGGTGTGGGGAAGCGATACAGAAGGCACAACAAAAAGATAGCGACATTAAGCCAATTTTGAATTGGAAGAAATTTTCTGATACTAAGCCCCGTTGGAATGACATCGCCAACACCAGCACCATAACTAAGAGTTATTGGGCTCAATGGGATAGCCTGGTTTTGTACAATAATGTGTTATGCCGAAAATGGGAAAATACTCGTGGTGATGCATCCCATTTACAGCTAGTTGTACCGAGATCCAAGATCCGTGATATCTTAGAAATAGTTCACGATAGTTCATCGGGTGGACATTCAGGAATAAAAAGGACCCTAATGAAAATAAAAGAAAGATTCTATTGGATACACTACCGCGAGGATGTAGAAGATTGGTGCCGGAAATGTACAGCTTGTGCAACTGTAAAAGGACCGCACACCAGAAGTAGAGCTGGGATGAAGCAATACAACGTTGATGCTCCTTGGGAAAGGATCGCGGAATTACGAGAAAAACTGTACGAAATTCATGAACATGTCAGGATGTTACAAAGCAAAATAAGTGACAAGACAAAAAGTCGATATGACAGGAAGATGCATCACGTGAACTTTGAAGAAGGCTCACTCGTCTGGCTTCATAATCCTGTAAGACGCAAAGGAAAATCTCCCAAACCGCAAGCTGATTGGGACGGTCCTTACACAATAATTACGAAGATTAATGATGTAACTTATCGCATAAAGAAAATGGGTAACGCCAGGAACCTGCCCAAGATTGTGCATGTGAATCGATTGGCACGTTTCAATGGATCTAATGATGCTCGGGACGAGCATGTCTAAGGAGGGGGCAGTGTTACGGAGATGGGTCAACGGGAAACCAGTAAAAACATTTTTATGAAATTAGAAGCGCTTGCAGTCGTTTTCAGCAGGCTGAAATCTGTTTTCAGGCAGTTCTGGAAGAAGTCCTAACACATAACGGTAAATCAGAAATTACCCCAAGTTAGCATTATTTTCAGCAGGCTGAAACATGTTTTCAGGCCGTTTCAGGACACTAACTGTCACATGACACCATTTCCTGAAAACCCGTTTTCAGGCCGTTTCAGGCCAAGTTACAGTCCACCTGTCTCTGGAACATTCTAGAAGGTGTGTGACAAGGATAGCCTATATGTGTGAAAGAGACAGACGATCTTGTTTCCGGAACATTCTAGAAGGTGTGTGACAAGGATAGCCTATATGTGTGAAAGAGACAGACGATCTTGTTCCGGAACATTCTAGAAAAGTGTGCGAGCGAGATAACATAGCGTACTCGTGAAAGAGACAGACAGATGATCCTGTTTCCGGAATATTCCAGACTGTGCCAGAGAGTTCTAGGTGGAATGTTCTCGAACTTTGTGGACCGATTCACTGGACCTATATAAAGGCAGACAAGGTTCCGACAGAGGCAGTTTTGGAAGAGATACCGAGAGATAAACATCGAAGAGAGATCAAAGTGATTAAAGTGAATAAGTTTAGTGTTGAAAGAGATTCCTTTTTGTTCAATTAAATTAGTTTTACGTTAAAGGCGTATTATCTATCTAACGAACCCTACGGCTCGTAACAATACAAACTGAAACATGGATGCACAGAAAAAAAACCTAGAAAAAAGACCAATCCTGGGAATCGAACCCAGGTCCTCAGCATTCCGTGCCGCGTGCCATACCCCTACATCACCACTGGTCAGGAGTTTAGACACAAATTTTTCCCATACATCGCACATCTCAGTTCGTTAACTAATCACATTTAAGCCGTGATACAGCGCCATCTATGTTACACCCTCATCGAGAGATGTCAACACTCCTTCGGAACTACCCGCGCACCCGGACAAGAGATGTCGCTACTAAGCCCACTTTAACAAGTTTGCTATGAAGTATCTTTTTGTATTTTATTAATTTGTTTTTCAACTAAATCACTGTATGACTAACGTTGATTATGAAGAATGATGCATTATGACTTATTAAATTATGCCAAACCAAGGTATCCCATAACTTTGCTATTGTAGTGCATGCATTTCAGCGATTTTTTACTGAACTGTTATTAAAACATTGTACAGGGACACGGAACCCTTACGTACAAGTCCAACTCGCACTTGACCGGTTTTTTCTTTACTTTTTTAAAGCAAAATCATGTCACGAATAAATGTTTTTCTTTCTTTGAAACCACTAAGCTACCACGGCTTTTTATTTTTAGCCGGACATCGTTTTTGTTACAAACAAAATTGAGTCTTATGTGGATTTTAAGGTAATTAGGATGTCGATATGTGATGTGATGTACTCGTGTTTGTGTGTGCGTGTGTGTGTTTATGTGGATGTGCTTTGCAATGTGAAGTGTTGTGAGGTGTGACTTGTAGTGTCCCGGCGCAATCCGCGGCTAGTTTCTGGTTCTGTTGCCGTTGTCCACTTAATTATAATAAGTAGGTACCTATTTCTTTGATATTCGGAGACCTTATACATCTCCAGCTCGTTTTATTAATATTATTATTAATTTTGACCTTGGAGGCTTCTTACACCTCTAATGTATGTAAATAGTTTACGTTGACATTTAGAGACATATAGTCTAAATTTAGATGAAGTATTTTCTATTTATTATTGACTCAGGGACTTTATATATCCCTTTGCTATATTTAAGGCTGTATATTGTTAAGCTTATGGATTTAAACTCTTATTTTTTAATTAATACTTTATTAACTAGTCATTGGCCCGCGACGTCGAAGTTCCTAAGACGGTCCCATAAGGCTTATGGGAACGGAAGCGATACATGCCCTCGGTACCGCTCTGCTTTCAGAGCATGACATGAGTGCGTGTGAGCCAACTTTGGGGGCGGCAGGCGTAAGCGTTTGCCTTTGGAATCCAAAAGTTTAATGGTTACTTGACCTGAAATGTATTTTTAACACAATCATTTTTAATTATTGTGACATTGGAAGACATCTGCAATATTTTTATTTTTTCCTTTTTAATTTTTATTTTTTTTGACGGTGGAAGCATTCTACACTTCCACTTAACGTAGATATAGTTAAGATGTAGGTATTGTTTTAGTTTTTTAACTAAGGGACCCAATACATCCCTGTATTGTTTTTTTATATGTATAATTATGTATATTTACTTAATTCTATATTTGTATGATTTTTTTAATTTGTAATTTATTATATTTTAATTTAAAAAGATGACTTTCTGCCAAGTTTCTTGCGGCGCATTCTTCTTGGCAATGATGGTCCTTACGAAAGCGCTGGTAGTTTAAAAAAAATGACATGTAAAAGAGCCCTTTGCGGCCTACTTGCAGAATAAACGTTTTGATTTTTGATTTTTTTTTGATGCAGGTAGGTTCATTTTTGTATTACCGTATTGTCGTCTATAGCCGACACTGGCGTTCAAAGAGTTAAATATTCACCTGAACTCTTCGACCTCCCCGCTGCTCGACTGAGAAGACGGGAAGCTGAAGATCTTCACATTGCTCTCGTCCACCTCTTCATACACTATTCTGTACACGTCATCTGAAAAAAAAAAGGTTTTGCTAAAAAAAATGTTTTTTGCTTTACTACTTTTAATAGAAACGAAAGGAAAAGGAGACATTTATTAACTTTCGCAAGAAGACACACAAATACAAGAAAATACACACAGTTTTGCGTGAAGCAAAAATCACAAACATTAAAATACTAAACAAGTACACAATTCTACACTTCGCACTCCTTGATCAACAGTCCATTAACTCAAAATAATCCACCATTTTACTTTAGACTTAACTAGCGAACCGCCCCGGCTTCGCACGGGTGCAATGAGGGTTTTCTGACAGGTGGAATATCGCTAGATGGCGTTAGTATCGTAAGGTCTATTTGACGTTACACCCATACAACAAATGTCAAAGTTGTCAAACGGACCTGACGATATTAGCGCCAAATAGCCTCTCATAGAAAACCCTCATTATGCATGTATTATAGATATGAACCTTCCTCTTGAATCACTCTGTCTATTAAAAAAAACCGCATCAAAATCCGTTGCGTAGTTTTAAAGATCTAAGCATACATAGGGACAGACAGACAGCGGGAAGCGACTTTGTTTTATACTATGTAGTGATTGAGTTTCTGGAAGGTCTAAATTAAAATCGTGGATTACGCTTCATCCGATGTGTGTCCCCGCAAAAGCGAAGCGGTCGCTGAGTCAGCGTTATGCTGATGTGTTAGACGTCTGCAGCGCTAATTTTCCGTTAAAACCGTCTGTGACACACAGAACGATACACAAATATACTACACTAGCTCTTATCCCGTGGGAATTCCCAAAATTCTTGAAATCAGTTTTTTACTGTTATAAATACCTAATTGCACGCCAAATTTTAAGTCTCTAATTATTGTAGTTATGGAGATAGGACCACTTTGAAGGCAAAGTATGAATTCAATTTATTCCCTATCCCGTAGAAATTACAAAAAATCCCGTCTTAGCGGATGCCTACGTATAGCTGTCTATGTGCCAAATTTCAGCATAATCGGTTCAGCGCTTTGAGCTGTGCGTTGATAGATCAGTCAGTAACGATTGCCTTTTAAATAGAGATAAACCAATTACTTATACGAAAATGAATTAATAAATAGAAATAGATTTAATTCTGAGTAACCAAAAAACTAATGAGCTATCATCGAAATCATCAACATATACAGTTGTGGCCATATAATTAAGAACGATTATTTATTGAGATGATTTTTTCAAAGTAACAAGTATAACTAATTGCCCGTATTTTTTTTATTTCTCTCGGTATTGCAAAACTTTTCCGTACTACCGGTACATTCATTTATGCAACATTGTTGGCTAAAAAATTAATAGAGAAACTTTATACATTCGATCTGAACCTAGTATTAGTACTTACTGGCTGGTCACGTAATTAAGAACGCTGAATAGTTTATTGTTTTTTCAAATTTAAATAGAGAACACTGTTTGGCTCTGTGGTTGTAGATTATTATTCGTATAATTTTGGCGCCATTTCGTGCTGTTAAAGTCTTAAAAGTGATTACTTCGTATAAAAACAATGGGGAAAAATAAAAGTTGTGATAAATCTACAAGAGAAGTAATAATAAAACTTCGCGAGAAGAATTGGTCGTATAAAATGATAGCCGACCATCTGCAATGTTCAAAAACAATGGTTTTCCATGCCGTAAAGCATTTTTCCACGTATCAAACTACTTCAAACGTTCCGCGTGGACCTAGACAGAGAAAGTCATCTCGTCGAGATGATCGAAATATCGTTCGTTTGGCAAAACAAAATCCTTTTAAAGGGTCTAATGAGTTGAGAAAAGAATATTTTGGCGAAAACAACCCTTCAGCAATCTCTGCACGCACTATTCGAAGGCGTTTGGTAGAAAATAAGTTGAACGGAAGGATAGCAAGGAAGGTGCCTATGTTGAAACGATGTCATAGGCAAGCCCGACTTGCATTTGCAAGAAGGTATGAAAACTGGACAGTCAGACAGTGGAAAAACGTTCTTTTTTCTGACGAGACAAAAATAAATAGGGTATGTTCTGATGGAAAACGATATGTACGACGCCCTCCGAATAAAGCATTCGACCCAAAGTACACAAAAGTGACATTAAAGCATGGCGGGGGAAATGTGAAAATTTGGGGGTGCTTTTCTGGACATGGCGTTGGACCTGTTAGGCTGATAGAAGGAAACATGGATCAATTCCAATACAAAAATATACTGCAAGAAACAATGTTACCATATGCCGAAGACGTGCTTCCGGTTATTTGGACATTCCAGCACGACAATGATCCAAAGCATACTGCACGCACCGTTAAGGAATTCCTCACATCACAATCAGTTTCAGTCTTAGATTGGCCAGCCAACAGCCCAGATCTTAACCCAATAGAGCATCTTTGGTGCGAAGTCAAGAAAAAGGTTTCAAATCGACAGTGTGGCAATTTGAGAGAGCTGTACGACGTTTTCTTAGAAGAATGGAACTCTTATTTCTCTTGCGAAATGTCAAAAATTGATAGATTCAATGCCTCGCCGGTGTAAAGCCGTAATTAAAAGCCGTGGACATGCAACTAACTATTAATTTTAGTTCAAATGTATTAATTTGCTTTTTTTTCTATACCAACTTCACATTAATATGATTTATTTAATCTAAGTTTCATATAAAACAACTCTCGAGCAGTTTAATAAATCGTTCTTAATTATTTGTCCAGCTACATTACTATTTGAATTTATTAGTATAGAAAACAAATAAAATTTGTAAAAAAAAATGTTAGCAATTATACACTATTATTATTAATCCCGTTTGCTCTATCCATGTGGCTATTTTATAACATAACTTGTTACTTCTAAGAAGGAACACAACTAGACATATGACATGATGTAGATAAAAAAAAATCGGAAACTTCAAATCGTTCTTAATTGTATGACCACCACTGTACGTCCCACCGCTCCGCCTCACAGGGAGAGAGGGCTTGGACCGTAGTTCCCAGTTTTTCCTCCTCACTCACCATCGGAGCAAGGCTGCCACCAGAAGCCGGTGTAGCGCGAGAACTCCTCTTGGGTCACGTAGCAAGGAACCCCTGCCTGGCGGGGGTCGTCGGATAACCTAGAAAAAAGTGGCCGTCATTAAATTACGTCACACATTTAAGAGGATACGATGCTCACCATTTCTCCAAACAAACGTTGTCCCCTGTTGCCTCCCTGGATAATGACATAGTACAATTTTTTTTTTACTATAACATCTACAGCGACCACGGCCATGCTCGTTTTATTTTTTTCCATATTCCAATTATCATAAGAAGTAGAAGACTTCAAAAACAATGAAAAAAAATTTTTTACTTATACTAACAATAAAACGAAAACATAGGGGCATAACTTAGGTCTTCTTCTAATTATTTTTGATTAATTTTTTCAAGTTTTTGAGAAGCAAAAGGACTACGAAATGCTGTTTTAATCAATTTTATGCACCTATATTAACGGTCTAAGCTGCAGTTGTCCTTTGCTCGCCGTACCGAAACGGAGGTGTTGAAGCGAGACAACGACCTTTAATTAAAATACCTATTTTTCTCAAAGATGCAATGAAATGTTAACCTTACGTTCTAAATAATAGACCGGGACGTATCACGTTGCGGGCGCGGTTAGACGAGTTCTATGTAATGGATTTTCATACAAAATTGCAGGCCTTGGCCGGGAAAGCGATCGTCTATTGTTTCATGTGACACAGCATCATGACGTTTATAGGCCTATGGCATTATGGCATTCAGCCCTGAAAAAAACATAAGCAATAGTTGTTTTCAATTTTAATTTCTTTTTTATTTATTTCCGCCGCCGCAGCCAGCTGAAGCCATCCCGGCGGGGGCTGTGTATAGACTGACCGGCCGCTGTCCGTGCGCGCGCAGGCGTGCGTGAGCCTGTGCGGGCGCAGCCGGTGCCCCGCGAGCCACACGTCGCCGCGCGCCGCGTGCGCCACCAGCGCGGGCGCGCGCGGGCACATGGCCGGCGTCAGCGGCGCCCCGCAGCCCAGGTGGAGCGCCCGCGGCACCAGCGGCGGGCTCTGGAACAAGATACACTCAAATTACATAAAGTTTACCACTGACAGATGGTTTGCCTTCATTTCATATTCAACTTCGACGACCTACAAATAAAGCCAATTTTAGAATACTGTTACCCACGTTTGCAGATTAATAGCTACTTTACTTGTATGGAGTTAAAGTTGGAAATTAAATGAAGGCAAGCCTTCTGTCAGTGGTAAACTAAAAGTAAACGTATTGTATGCATCTCAAAATAAATATTAAAAACGTATATAGGTAACGCCATCAGAGTTGAGGTCACGCACACGACAACACGTCATGTAATGACAGCGGGATTTTGACATTTATTTGTACCGATAGCAAGTTCAACAGACTCGACATAGAATTACAAGATTGACTAAACAGCGAACAGCAAACCAACAGCGATGAAGAGATATAAAGATGCTATTCTGCAGGCTTCTACGCATTACTGCTTTTGCAGTCTCTGCTTTTGACGCAACCACCACAAGCAGACATGTTTAGTTGAGTGCACTTTAGCTTCCCACAACCCACCAGGAGTTCCCAACTGTGAAAAAATTACACAATTGTCTGTCCCGCTCACATGTCCACCTTCTCCCTCGCCACAAGCGAACAGTGACGAAGAGCACGGAAACAGCACCCACTCACTCGGGTGCAGTTCGTAAGTAGCTATCCCGCAGGTTGCTACACATTGCCGCTCTTTTAGCAACTGCTTTTCATAGGGACCACTGATTAATGGCAAATTTGGTCGTTTTCACTGTAGCTTCCCACAACCCAACTAAAGGAGGTGCCATCTGTAAAAAAATTACACAACTGTCCGTCCCGCTCACCTGTCCACCCTCTCCCTCGTCGCAAGCGAACAGTGACGAAGAGCACGGAAACAGCACCCGCCCGCTCGGGTGTAGTTCGTAAGACGCTATCCCGCAGGCTGCTACGCGTTGCCGTTCCCATAGCAACTGCTCTTCGCGCGACCATTTGCCAGAGTTGACGCCGAGGGCGACATTGGACTCGATCAGTGGCTTCCATTCTAGTCTAGAAAGAAAAGACGGCCACGGTTAAGGGCACCACAAACCGGGAGCGCGGGGTGCGTGCCCAGCGCGCTCTATAACACTGAATCAAATATACGGTGACACACCGGCAGCGCGGCACACCGTATTTGATTCAGTGTTACTGACCGCGCTGGGCACGCTCCGTCGGCGCCCCGCGCTCCTGGTTTGTTGTGGCCTTCAGCGTTTACAAAAACGTATAAGAGAACAAATCAAAGTTTACGTCGACATTGGGAAAATACGCCTTGCTTAAGCTATATGTACTTCATTTTTTTTAGCATTAGAAAGAAGGTAAGCGATCTTGACGTGTCTTTTGATTGAAAAACACTTTTGAAAAATAAATCACAGCTAATATGTAACAATTAGAAAGGACACATTGTCATTTACTTTTTTTTTTGGTTTTATTTAAAGCGTTTTTCAATAAAAAGACTCATCAAGACTGTTTAACCTATTTCTAATGCTAAAAAAAAGCCAAAGAAAAGAAAAAGCTTAAACCCCTTGCCGCCCACGTCGAGTCTTGTTTCAATGAACATTAAGCTTTATGTCACTTAGGAGTGAGTTCGATGTCACGTCGCAATAAGTCCTAAATAATTATAGGACACTGTACTCCATTTAATTTAGAATTATAAACCACAACAACATTATATTGCGGCTCGTGAACTGTAATCTCTTTACAATTTCTACTAGAGTAACAATTTTTTGCAATGTGTAGTAAATCGAAAACCATTTCGAGATAAATGCTTTCTAACCCGTTTTCTGTAGTTATTTAATTTTAATATTATGTTATGACTTTATTACATACCAAATAAGAAATGACCTTCAATTGACATTGGTGTAAATTGCGTGACTGGTCCAAGTCGTACTTTATTCTGTGCGGTTAGAATTCTTCAAAATTTTACGCGTGGATTATACTACGGAGTTTGATTTGGACCTGCTGTCTGACATCTAGCACTTTGACAGCGCCAGTAAAGTGACAGAAGTGAAAGTGTACCACTACGCAAGAAATAATTAAAGGGGTTGCCTTATCGTACGCATTTAGATACATTTAGAAATTTGGCAGTGTGGGAGCTCTCAATTACAATCTGACGTCATCAACCAAAATAGTTTCAGTAATTAATTTTGAAAAAAGTAGTGAACTAAATGACAAAATATTGAAATAAGTTTCTTATAACTGACTTTTCTATACAAAAAAAATATAAAAACCAGTGGTATTTTTTTTTAGACATTGTCAATTGACGACACGCAAATAAATAGACATTAAAACAATTTTATTTTGCGGCTCTCAGACTATTGTACTGTACTATTTGCTAGGTAAGAAATAGTTGACGAGCCGCAATATAATGATGTTGTGGTTTTCAATTCTAAATTAAATGAAGTATAGGTTGCAGGGAGGAACTTTATGGCAAAAAAAAATGGCCGAAATGCTAAACAACACACTTTTGTTTAGACTAGGGAGTGTGAGCAGTTTCGCCATTTTTCCTTATATTTGAATGTTGTTATGGCATTATGAAGTTATCTAACAAGAGCTATGCAAAGTCGTTGACCTGATTATCTGTATAAATGTTTACAAACAAAACTTATCATAGACACATTTTGTTGTTATGAGAAATTTTTAAATAACGTCCAGACATTTGGAATCACCTGATTACATTTCTTTGAATATTATTAGTTCAATCAAGAATCCAAGTAAATTAGTTCTATAGCTAGACCGTTTAAATGAGTCCTCGCCCGCAAAGAAATTATTTAAGTAATTCATAATCATAAAGAGTTTTAATTAAACACAAGCTGAAGAATAACTTTCATTTTCTTTGTCATACAAACATTTGCAATTCAGATAGATCAGCTCACTTGCTATGCAAGAATTAATTAACATGTTACGTTGTTGCTATTTATAATTTTCTAAATATAGTTTTGAAGTTAAGGAAATAAGTTAGGTTCAGATCTAATCCCTACCTACCTTCAGCACCGCACCAGCAGCGGACTTCATTAAACAGTGACCAATGTTGGTATATTTGCGCAAATGCGAGACGGGAAATGTCTTAACGGAAATATTGCACTCTGATTGTGTCGTGCAAGTGTTATCTCCGCGTCAACTTCATCAGGGAACGGGTAATCAGTGCTTTAAAATTCTTGAGTGCCTGTGGCTACAGTTGCTAGTTCACCGCCTACCCGCCAGGTTTTTGTATAAGACGGATATGAGACCTACCCGCGTCAATTTTTGTTGCACAATGTTGCCTGTTTTAAAAAGATCTTCGGTCCGAATGGCACAATAATGAAACATGCCATTTAGTGCAAAATAATATTACTGGGCATTAATTTGCGTTCATGGATACGACGTCACGTGATACCTACCTACCTACTGTACGTCGTTTTGGTGCTGCAAGTATAAGCGATCTACAGAGTGCGGTTAATTTTTTTTTTTTTCTGTTATTTTACTGGATATCGTTATTGTATTTATAATGATTGTTTGAGTTGTTGTTTATCTGAGTTGATTCTTAATATTGTACTCGTAGGTTAATGATTTATATTATTGCCGGCCTTATTATGGTTTATTTATAGTTTCTTTAATTTATGTTTGTGCAGTAATTAATTGATTATAGGAATTTTAATTAGGGTTTTGTTGGCAACCCCAACACAAATTGTTAAGTTGGCACTATTGCCCTTTGACTTTTTCTCTTTTCCATCTGTGTCATGGCGTCGAATAAATGTGGTTTATTGAATTGGTGTCTTTAAATTACTGAAACAAATCTCAAGCACGAATCCAGCCTCTCCACGAGCGCTTCGACATGGTCCTTCGATCCAGCAAATGAAGATTCAGTGATTTGAAGACATCCGATCCAGAAACATACGCCACGAGTGGCCCACGCCTACAAACCACGTGTCGGCCACCTAAGAGCAGAATTTTACACACGCCACGCCGCGTCGAGTGCATCCCACCCCGCGTGCAGTACAGTGCATTGTTCCACAAATATTTCCAGAGAAATTTACATACGCCGCGTCGTGCGTCACACGTGCGCGTGCAGTCACGAACTCACGAGTCAAAAGAAAAACGGTTAAGTTCCTCTCCAAGACAGCTACACCATGCAATCGCCAGAGGAAGCAGCGGCCAGAAAGGCCGATTTGGTCGCAAAACGCGGCTACGTGAAGGCTTCTCTCTCAAAGCTAGTGAAGAGTCTGCAGTCTGATGAGGCATCATTATCGACACTCAGCCGTCAAAACCTACTCGTCAAGCAAGAGCGACTAATATCCTTGTTCAATAGATACGAATCCTTTTGTATGGAGATTCTCGACGACGACGGCGACGACTACGAGGAAGCCTACACGCATGCGCTAGTGAAGCTGCGCGAACTTACTATGCAGCCACCAGCCGCGCCTACCGGCGCAGCCGCCGCAGTCAAGGAGGCTTCTGCTTCAACGTCGAGTGGTAAAACTAAGCTCCCTACTATTACAATTCCTACATTTACTGGAAAATGTCATGAATATAAGACATTCATAGGTTTATTCGAGTCTCTTATTGATAATGACCAGTCTTTGGAGGATATTCAAAAGCTATACTATCTAAGGAACTATCTCGCAGATGAGCCTTACGCTCTTATTAAAAACTTGCCTCTAGTGAGTGAAAGTTACAGTGAGTCACTTACCATATTGAAAGAAAGATATGATAATAAATTTAGAATAATCAATGAGCATATAAATAATTTGTTGGAGCTGCAATATATAACTAAATCTACTTCAACAAACATTAGAAACTTTGTGTGCAATGCAAAGCAAGAACTAGCTGCCATTAGGAACTTAAACCAATCTGTTGATATGTGGGATCCTATCATCTTGTGCATTTTGACAAAAAAGCTGGATTCATACACAAATAAAGACTATCAGCTAAGTCGTCAGGATGACAAGGAGCCCACATTGAAACAACTGTTTGACTTCCTAGACAAGCGAGCCCTAGCGTTAGAGAATGCAGAGCCTGCAGCCCGAGCGCCTCTGCAGCCGCGCTTGGAACAAACACATCGTCCGGAGCAGCAGCGCTTCGAGTACCACAGCAAGAAGAAGCCTTCATATCCTGCTGCATCCAACATAGCAGCTAGCACCTCTTCTTGCCTATATTGTAAGTGTGAACACAAGCTTTTTAATTGTCCCACATTCAAACTATTGCATGCTGGTGAGCGCATAGCGTTTGCAGCCAACAACAATTTATGCAATATTTGTTTGAACAAACATACACAAAAGTGTCGATACCACTTCAAGTGCAATATATGTAAGGGCAAGCACAACACAATGTTACATGAAGAAACAACAGCGCCCTCTGTAACTATGATGTCCAAAGTTTCCTCCACACAGGTTCTCTTGCCAACAGTTCGAGTCAAATTGATGACAAGCAACGGCACTGAAGTACTAGTCAAGGCATTGCTCGACAGTGGCTCACAGACTTCCTTTGCTACTAAAGAACTAGTAAGGCTCCTCGATTTGAAACCAAAAACTATAAATACAGGTGTCATAGGTATAGGCAATGCACACAGCACAATAAATCAATGTGTTCAGCTTGAAGTACACTCTTTGGTGTCACAATATAAAGTACCCATCACATGCTATGTTTTGGATCAAATAACTTCAAAGCTCCCTCAACAGGGCTTCAACAGGGAGAATATTTCCATGCCCACTAACATTAAACTCGCTGATGCAGATTTTGATGTGCCAAGTAATATACACATACTAATGGCTGCCGATGTATTTTTCCAGGTGTTGCTACCTCAGGCTGAAGGAGCCATTCCTCAGTCCCCAGCACCCAGCAGCCATCAGTCAGCACAGCAGTCAGCAGAGCAAGCAGCACACGCGAACAACAAACAGTTATACTTCTTGAATACCCAGTTTGGCTTTGTAGTCGCAGGTACCTTACCAAACCAGTGTCATTCACAACAAAATAAAAGTGTAACTTTGTTT
Organism: Archips xylosteana; assembly: GCA_947563465.1. Classification (NCBI taxonomy): domain Eukaryota; kingdom Metazoa; phylum Arthropoda; class Insecta; order Lepidoptera; family Tortricidae; genus Archips; species Archips xylosteana. The sequence goes on from OX387370.1 coordinate 9,423,084, forward strand.
TGTCGACAATGTGACTCAGATATCAGTGAAACTGTTTCTAAATTTTGGAAGACCGAAAGTGTGCCTGAAACCTTCTCAGAAAAAAGTTCTGAATTTGATCAAAGTGAACAGATTTTTCAAGAGACATTAATTTTAAAAAATAAAAAATTTCAAGTAGCTTTGCCATTAAAAGTGCCATTAAGTCAGGTTAATGAAACAATAGGCGACTCATTTAACCAAGCTCTGCAAAGATTTTACAATTTAGAAAAAAGATTTCAAAAAGAACCTCAATTATTTGAGCAGTACAAAGATTTCATCCATCAATATGTGGCACTAGGCCATGGTTCAATTGTGAACATTGACAAGTACAACCTCACTAAAGATCCAGTTTTCTTCTTGCCACACCATGCTGTGATAAGACTTGATAAAAAGACAACTAAGTGTAGAGTAGTATTTGACGCTTCTATGCTCACACGATTAAGGCGTTCACTTAATGACATTTTATTAAATGGCAGCGTTACACAAAAAGAGTTGTTTGACATACTTTTATTATTCCGTATAGGCGGTTATGTCTTCAGCACAGACTTGAAAAATATGTTTCGCTCAATTGAACTTGATCCTAAACACAGGTCTCTACAACTCATACTGTGGAGAGACAATCCTGATGAAAATATTAAATGCATTGAATTAAATACAATAACATATGGAATGAAATGTTCAACATTCTTGGCAACTCGTTGCCTTATAGAGCTTGCAAATATATATCAAGTTGAGTTTCCTGCTGCAGCATCAATCCTCCGCAATCAATCATATTGTGATGACATTTTAGTTTCTAGCAATTCACTAGAATCACTGAATGACATGAAAAACCAACTCATTCAGATTCTCGAGCTGGGAGGGTTTGAGGCACACAAATGGTCATCTAACTGCCCACAATTACTGCAGGATATACCACTTGACAGACAACACTTTGATGAAGTTGACTTGCAAAAACAAAACTACTGTCTCAAAACACTAGGTGTATCATACAACACCAAGACAGATACTATCAACATAACTAGCCCTAGTTCAACAGATACCGTCCCCAAAACAAAACGCGAAATACTGAGTCACATAGCCAAATTTTATGACCCATTAGGTCTGGTTGGACCCATTATTGTGTCAGCCAAGCTGATCATACAAAGGCTATGGTCAACCAAAATGGGATGGGATTCTTGCTTAAATAATGAATTAAAAGGGCTCTGGTTCGAATTTTATGAAAGCTTAACCATTATGAAACCTATTCAAATTCAAAGAAATGTTGTGACTGACACTGCACATGCCAGAAGTGTTCAATTAGTAGGCTTTGCGGATGCGGCCAGTTCTGCTGCGTACGGATGCTGCGTTTATCTGCGCGTTGTTGACGAAACAGGTATAGTAAAACAATCTCTACTCTGTTCAAAATCTAGAGTCAATCCACTGCATCAAAAGCTTACCGTGCCCAGATTAGAACTCAATGCTGCCCTACTATTGGCTAAATTAGTGTCAAAAGTTCACTCAACTATGAGTCTCAAGTTAAACATCAGTGATGTTCATTTATTCTCAGACTCTCAAATAGTTCTGGCATGGCTAAAGACTGACATAACTAAACTCAACATTTATGTTGCAAACAGAGTAAAGGTTGTTTTACAACACACTGAGAAATTCATTTGGTCATACGTGAATACGAGCGACAACCCTGCCGACTGCCTTAGCAGGGGTGTGCAACCGCATGAGCTCGACGGGCATCCGCTATGGTGGACCGGGCCCAGCTTTCTGCTAGACAGCACGTATCAGCTGCCTCGAGGTAACGAATTTGATGTACCCACTGACTTACCAGAACTAAAGGCTGGCTGCAATGGCTCTGGGTTCTCTGGCGCTACGGTGTGCTCTGTTCTTGAAGCTAATTCTTCACTATGCTTAGATTTCCTAGACAAATACTCTGATATCAATAAAATGCAACGTGTTCTTGCTTATGTATTGCGTTTTTGCAGCAATTTAAAGTCTAACAAAAATAAAAATCATTATTTGCTCACTGAAGAGTTAAATAATGCTATGCTAATGATTGTAAAGCATGAGCAACAAAAATACTTTAATGCTGAATTTAAATTGTTAACTCAAAATAAACCCTTAAAGGGTAGCTTAACAACTGTTAATCCATTTATTGATGACAAAGGGCTCATAAGGGTAGGAGGACGACTGGACTGCGCGACAATACCTTATTCGCAAAAGCACCCAGCAGTCCTACCTAACAAATCACGAATTACTAAATTAATAATAACTAGTGAACATATCAGAAATTTACATGCAGGCCCCAAAATCACTTTGTCATCAATAAATCAAAAATTTTGGATTATAAATGGCATGAGCGAGGTCAAGAAAACGACCATTAAATGTCTCATCTGTTTCAGACTCAAGGCTAAAGTAGCCGAGCAGCTAATGGGCTCCTTGCCGCACGATCGTGTAAACGCGTGCAGAGTATTTCAAAAGGTGGGTGTGGATTTCGCTGGGCCTATCTCCGTTAAGCAGTCGAGAGTTAGACGTGCCGTGGTCTCAAAGGCTTACATATGTGTGTTTGTTTGCTTTGCAACAAAGGCAGTTCATCTTGAACTGACCTCCGACCTAACGACACCTGCTTTTTTAGCCGCTTTAAAAAGATTTACTGCACGGAGAGGCTTGCCTAGCGACATCTACAGCGATAATGCCTCAACATTCAAATGCGCAAGGAACCAATTAGCTGAATTTTATAAATTGTATGGATCTCGCGAACACCAGCAACTGGTGCAGGCGTATGCAGCTCATCAGGGTATCAGATTCCACTTTATACCTAGTTACTCACCTGTGTTTGGGGGACTCTGGGAAAATTGTGTCAAAAAAACCAAATATTATCTTAAACGTGTTATGTTAAAGGCCTTACTTACCTATGAAGAGCTGTGTACTGTTCTAGCACAGATTGAAGCTGTTATAAATAGCAGACCGTTGACTCCTATGTCCACAGATATAAATGATTACACTTACCTTACGCCAGGCCATTTTTTAATAGGTACTGCCTTAAATGCTTATCCTGAAAAAGATGTAACTGATGTACCCATTAATAGATTAAAATTCTGGAACATTTGTTGCAATATGTATCAGCAATTCTGGAGAGTATGGCATAAAAGTTATCTAAATGTACTACAATCTCGGCCTAAGTGGAAAACTGTACAACCCAATATTCAGATAGGGTCTCTGGTCATTTTAGTAGATAATGATACCAAGCCTCTGTATTGGCCCATGGCCAGAGTCACAAATGTATTCCCTGGACTTGATGGTAAAGTAAGAGCTGTAGAGGTAACTTTGCCCAATGGCAAAAGTCATAGACGGTCTATTACTAAAATTTGTCTCCTACCTATAGATACAGATTAGTTGATAAGTTTCCATAGTAAATAGGTAAACTAATTAATTCGGATGTTAAATTTGTCATATTTACTAAAAATAATACAACAATTTTGAGACTGAAAATGCCATAGCGTTGTGTACACATATGTATAATTACACAACCTGTAAATGTTAATATTAAAAATAAGTAAGTGGCTGTGATGTAAATTATTTAATTCTGATGTTAGTTGTGCCATACTCATTAAATATAACACAGTAAAATTGAGACTGACGTTGTCATAGTGTAGTGTACAAGTATAGTTATATAACTTGAGAATGAAACTTGACTTGTTATGATTATGAATGTATAATGATTATTTCATTTTATAGTTTACTAACAGGGCTGTGCTAATAAATGGCGCTGGGTATTAAGAAATACAACTAAGTTGAGGTTTCAACAATTTATTTAGTTAATTAAGAAAATTTATGTTTCAATTTACAACAAGAATGTTGATTTGTTTCTTGTTTCGTTTGTCATTTGTTGCCATTTACAACAAGAATGTTGATTTGTTTCTTGCTGAGCTACTTGCTTGTTATGTACAAAGTTTTAAATACATACATATAATATAACTATGTTTGTCCGTTGTTGGCGGCAGCATGTTGGCAACCCCAACACAAATTGTTAAGTTGGCACTATTGCCCTTTGACTTTTTCTCTTTTCCATCTGTGTCATGGCGTCGAATAAATGTGGTTTATTGAATTGGTGTCTTTAAATTACTGAAACAAATCTCAAGCACGAATCCAGCCTCTCCACGAGCGCTTCGACAGGTTTTTAAAGTTTTTTTTCTCTTCCTCAATATTTGCAAAATAAATGGTTTTATTTTTTTTTCAAATTTTTAGGTGCCTATTGAGCATAATTATTCTAGTCACTTTTGTAGGTATTATGTAAGTGTTTTTTTATTGTTTTTATCTTGTTAATGTGTTGCTGTTGTTATAATTGTATTTACCGGCTTATCATGCCTACGTGTTGTTTTTAGATGAGATTTATAAAGCATTGTATACAAATTTTAATATTATTTTTGTAAATTAGATGTACTTTGTGTCTTTTGCATGTATATAACCTTTTTAATTATTTATTTTTATCTTTTGATTTTTTTTTTATTTTTTTTTTTTTACCTACCCCACTCTCTCCATCTTTTTTTTTTTGTTTAAAGGCCCATTATAATATTATGAATAGCCCTCCAAGGGTTAGTTGTCCTTATTGCCCAGGGTTGTCGAGACAATATGTGCAGTCAAGGGGGCTTAATGTGCACATAAGTAGGGTTCACAGGGATGTTGCGTCACAAAATCAGGAAGCGTTGAACCCGCCCAATCGTGCGGATACAAATACTCAGTCGGCTCCTAGTGTTGTTTTGGATCATGCTTCCCAGGCATCTCAGATTGGACGAAGTTTTAATAATTTGCCATCGTTAAAGGCTAATGTTCGGGTTTTGAGACATATACCTTCTTCTTCGGATCTGTCATCGGCTGACTGGTCTGGGGTGTTGGGTGAAGCTGACGTGAACGTCGCTACTAATATTTTTATGTCTATTTTTGAAAACGCCTTGAACAATAACTCAAAACAAGTAAAGATTCCCAGATCCAAATTTACCCTAAAACCCTGGATGACTCCAGGCCTCTTCCGCTGTGCCCAACATAGGGATAGATTACATCTAAAATTGAAACGGTTTCCAAATGATGCAGTTCTCCAACTAAGTTACAATAGATACAAAAATTTCTGTAATAATCTTCTAAAGAAACTTAAAGTACAATACGAAAAAAATCAACTTTCTGCTAATAATCGTAATACAAAGAAATTATGGAATGTTGTCAAAAATATTTGTAACATGAAGAAATCAAACGCTCAAACAGCCGAACTTATTTCCACTTCTGACCCCGTACAATCCCTAAACAACTGCAACAAATTCTTTTCATCTGTCGGTCAAAATCTAGCTGAGCAAATTATCTCCCAAACAGGGCTCTCAGAGGACGATCTCGCCAGTAAATATCTTCCAGGGAACAGAGGCTCGCCCAATTCCTTTTTTATGGAGCCGACTGTTTCCGAGGAAATTGAAACTCTTATCATGCAGCTTAAAGACGACAGTGCACCAGGTTTGGACGGGGTTTGTAATAAACTGTTGAAGCATGTTAGAAGTTACATCATGGACCCAATTACTCATATCTTCAATCTTAGCTTGAGTTCGGGCTGCTTCCCGGAGTATTGGAAGACAGCTTCTATCACACCTATTCACAAAGATGGTCCAAAGGAAATTCCCGGGAATTACAGGCCTATTTCTTTACTCAGCGCTTTCTCCAAAATCTTGGAAAAGATTGTTAATGCACGGCTGGTTAAATATCTTGAAGGCTCCGGTCTTTTATCTGACAGGCAGTTTGGTTTTAGGCGGAGCCGATCCACGGAGGACGCTACCACACTTCTTATTAACCTTATCTCATCTTATTTAGATAGAAATAATAAGTGCATTGGCGTCTTTCTGGACTTGGCAAAAGCGTTCGACACTGTTTCGTTTCCTATTTTGCTTAAGAAGTTACACAACTTAGGCATCCGCGGTGTTCCATTGTCTTGGTTTAAAAGCTATCTTTCTGAAAGGAAGCAACTTGTCAAGTTGGGCCCATATTACAGTTCTACGGAACCTATAAATTTCGGCGTGCCGCAAGGAAGCATTATTGGCCCCACCCTTTTCATAATTTACATGAACGACATTCTTAATCTCCAAATTAGTAAGTCTGAGTTAATCTGTTATGCGGACGACACTGTTATTCTTTTTAATGACCTAAACTGGGAAAATACTGTCGCTGCGGCAGAAACAGGCATGAAAATAGTTTCAAACTGGCTTCGTGCCAACCTCCTGACTCTTAATTACAATAAAACTAAATTCATCTGCTTTCATAAAACCGCCGCTTCGAAACCGTCCTTTGATCCTGCTATAAAAATTCACTCTTGTAATAATTTTCCCTTTACCTCCTGCAATTGTGATTCAATTCAGCGCACCGTCGTCATTAGGTACCTTGGTCTGTTTGTAGACGAAAATCTAAATTTCAAACACCATATACACAAACTTTCCACTAGAATCAGGAAATCTATTCCGATCTTCAAAAAACTTCGCCACTCAGCAAATAAAAAATTATTAATACTGGTCTACACTGCGCTGTGCCAGTCAGTAATCTCCTACTGTATCACTGTGTGGGGTAGTGCGGCAAAGACCACTATGCTGGAAATCGAAAGAGCACAACGTTCCCTGTTAAAAGTAATGTTTAAACGTCCCTTTCGTTTTTCAACGATTGCTCTCTATGCCGACGCAGATGTATTAAGCGTCCGTCAACTTTTTTTGTTCAAAATTTCTCTTCTCACTCATAAATCTTCTCGCTCCATGACATGTTATAGTGAATTACTTCAAAAACGTATTTTCAGGTTACCTGTTCCAAGAGTTCTTACCTCTTTTGGTAAACGTTTCGGAGATCACATCAGGGCATTTATTTATAATAAAATTTTAAATTACTGTAACCTAAAGGGCTGCACTTTAAATGAAGCTAAGAAGCAACTTTTTGAACTGCTCCATTCTATGAGCTACGCGATGAATCAGAAGCAATTTTGGATAAGTTGTCTTAAATAACTGTATAAGCACATTTAACTTTGTTGTTCAACCACTTATTTAGTTTTAAGTAGTGTAAACTTTGTTTTTTTTTTTTTTCTCTCTCTTAAGTTAAATACAGAAGTCTGTTATTTTTTATGGTGTTAACTAAATTTCTGCTATAAAATGTTATCTGGTTCTCCGCGATACAGGCGAAGCCTAGTGCGGGGACCCCTGGTAATTTTTGTCAGACATTATGTTTTTCAAATAAACGAATTTTATTATTATTATTATTATTATACCTAAGGGGGCAAGGGTACTGGCCGCCGGCAAGTTGTGCGCAATCATAGAGGATTGTCTGCGTACGAATAGTGCGGAAGATTGGTTCAGGTTGCTGTCATTCTCTTATTCGGCATTGAGAGTGCCGGATGTAGGAGGCAGGAAATCTTTGACGGCCAAGGTTAAATGTAACATAGATGAGCCAAATTTATACTTTCCAGAGGAACAAATTTCGTCGAAATCGGCTTCGATTTATCGTTCTATTGAGGCTAAGGTGCATGACGGGGACCTAAGAGGTGCAGTACGGTTACTTTTGTCAGATTCCTCTCTTGCTCCTATGAATGACAGTACATTAAGAGCCTTAAAGGATAAGCATCCAGCGCCTTCGAGAGCGGTAACTTTGCCACTGGAACCCAGTATAACTAGCCCTTTTTTGGCAGTAACACCGGTGGATGTGGCTAGTGCAATTGCTTCTTTCTATAATGGGTCGGCTTCTGGACTCGATGGATTGCGCCCCCAGCACCTTAAAGAATTAATTTCGTCTTCCGCAGGGAGCAATGGACCTCGTCTGCTAGAATCTATCACCAAACTTTGTAATTTCCTGTTGAGGGGCATGCTCAACTTGGAGGTGAAGCCTTTCTTATATGGTGCCTCTTTGTGTGCCCTATCCAAAAAGGATGGTGGTATTCGACCGATTGCGGTTGGCAGTGTTTTTCGCCGCCTTACGGCCAAGCTTTGTTGTCGATCGGTTAGAGAGATAATGTCCTGTTACCTGCAACCGAGGCAGGTGGGTTTTGGCACAACGCTGGGATGTGAGGCGGCGATACATTCCACTCGATTATTCACTATGGAACAGGAGGAATCAAACTGTATAATTGTTAAGATTGATATTAAAAATGCCTTTAATAGCGTGGAGAGAGATGCCATTCTCAATGAGGTTCTGGAGCATACCCCGTCACTGTATCCATTTATTTACCAGTGCTATGCGTCTTCAAGTAATCTGTTTTTCTCAGATAGTGTTATACAGTCGCAGGTTGGGGCTCAGCAGGGAGATCCATTGGGACCTTTGTTATTCTGCTTGGCTATTCAGAGGATTATTTCTGATTTAAAATCCCCTCTGAATGTCTGGTATCTTGATGATGGCATTTTGGGGGGAAACCCAGAGGTGATCCTTCAAGATTTGAGAACATTGATTCCAGCTTTGAAAGCAGTAGGTTTGGAAGTTAATCCAGCTAAATGCGAGGTTTTTAGTTGCAGTGGTTCGGTTACAAACTCCCTTGGAGATTTTGAGTCTCTTTTGCCTGGTATTGCGCAGGTTGACAGATCGTCGTTAAATTTGTTAGGTGCTCCCATATTTCCTGAGGGTGTCAGCTCTGTTCTTCAACGCAAAAGGCAGGCACTCTTGGCTGCACGGGAGCATTTGACGCATCTGTCAGGACATGTTTCGCTCGTTTTGCTGCGAAATTGTTTCGCTTTGCCTCGGATGGTATATGTCTTGCGAACTTCACCTACTTGGCTGTTTGAACGGGATTTGGATTTGTTCGATGACACGCTAAAGCAAACTTTGGAATCAGTACTTAATGTAAGGTTAGATGAAGAACAGTGGTGTCAGGCGGCCTTACCTATTCGTCATGGAGGTCTCGGAGTACGTCGGGTTCGGGATATTGGGCTGGTGGCCTTTTTGGCCTCCGTACATGGTTCGGGGGATCTTGTTGCTCGTATTTTATCACTGGATGGCAGCAACATCCGCCTGCCTTTTGGTTTGGAGGCCTTGGAGAGATGGGCCATGCTCTGTCCGACTGATGACCGCCCAGATGACCTTGTGGTTCAGAGGGGATGGGACGACATTCTCTGTAAGCTCTCTTACTCTCGCTTGTTGGATGGTGTTTCGGTAGCTGATCAGGCGCGTCTTAAGGCACTCACAAAGCCAGAGTCAGGGGCATGGCTGCATGCTTTGCCGTCTCCTCAATTGGGTACACTGCTCGATAACGACTCCTTAAGAGTAGCAGTGGCCTTAAGACTGGGGGGCAAGGTATGTGAGGCCCATCGCTGCATTTGTGGAGTAATGGTGGAGGAGAACGGGCACCATGGTCTAAGTTGCCACAGATGTGCCGGGCGGTTTCCGAGACACCATTCGATAAATGAAATCATCCGTCGGGCCCTGGTTTCAGTAAATGTGCCTTGTGTTTTGGAGCCGCCAGGTTTGTCTCGGACGGATGGTAAGAGGCCGGACGGTCTTACATTGATTCCTTGGCGGAGAGGTCGGTGCCTTTTATGGGACGCAACGTGCGTAAGCACTTTTGCTGCGTCCCATTTGAGGCAGACCGTGAGACTGGCAGGTTCAGCGGCAGAGAATGCCGCCAAGTTGAAACACGCCAAGTACTCAGCTTTGGAGTCAATGTACGACTTCGTGCCGGTTGCTATGGAGACGGCTGGACCCTTGGGTGATGAGGCCCGCGAGTTTTTTAGGGAGATAGGGCGAAGATTGAGAGAGAAGGGCAACGATCCCCGCTCTGGGTCCTGGTTGGTCCAGCAGGTCTCCATTGCTATTCAGCGGGGCAATGCTGCTAGTATAATGGGGACCTTTGGATCGGGCGGGGTGCTGAGTGGGAATTAGATTATTATTATTCCATGTTCCTTGACGAAGCATGTTGCGGATTTTTTATTTCTATTTTTGTAAAGCTTTTGACGATGCGTGTTGCGGATATTATTTTCTTGTATTTGTATTCTTATTTAAAAAGTAGAATATTATTGTTTAATGAACTGAAACAATTAGTTTGCTCACCTGCAAACTTATGATAGTTACGTTTGTGCAAGAATTGTGTGTTCAAGCAGTTTGTCCACCTCCACACTGTACAAACACACACAAACCCAACTATCACCACCAACAAACTACACTGACGCGTTTCAAGCTCAACCAGAGCTCATCCTCAGAGTACTAACGCAACCATTCTACATTAATGGATTAGTGTAGTATATTCTAGCTAGACTTCCAGACATTGTACTACAAAAAGTAATTTTAATCACACTAAGGAATATTAACTTTCGATTGAAATTTTCGATCTGTCAGCCTGATAAAGGGACAGTATTACGAGACTAAGAAAATGAGTGAGTACGAGTATTAATATGAGTTCAATTTTAGTTTTAATATTGACTCAATAGTTTTCTTTCATCTTACCAAGCGATTAACCTTGATTATTATTTGTCATACAAGTTAAAAACTAACAGCAATAAAGGCTTATTTTATTATATTTTTATTTTTACCAGCAGCTTAAAGGATTTGTCACACTGACTGCGTTCTGCATTGTTGCATTTGAACGCTATCGAAACACAAATAATAGTACATTGTACATATAGGGCCGTAAGAAGGGGATTACTGACGAGAGTCTATTAGAAGCCAGACGCCGAAGGAGTTTTAAAGACTTGAGTGATCACTTACTAGGTGTGATCATGGTCAAACGTAAAGGTCCGCGCGGTCAGATCGCACGCACGCACAATATATAGAGCCCGACAATGTTGTTCATACATAATGCGTGCTCCGTTGAATTTGGCTTGACTGCGACCGCAGAACGCATCCAGTGTGGCAAATCCTTGAGTAGGCATTATGTCCAGTAAAACACTTCCATTACTTGTATTAGACTTTGTTCAGCTAGGGAGCTGTGCCTGCATGCATACATGGGCCAATCAACTTTTAAACCGACGTTTTTGGCGTCTCCTGCGTTACCAAAATTGTCTCTGGCGTTACCAAAAAATCGTACTTCCAACAAGATATTTCACGGTTTAATAGGTTAAACTTACGTAGGATGGCAAGTATTCATGCTATTCATCTATTAAATTACAGAAAAAACATGTTTACTTACAAAAATCTGCAATTGTTTGAAAAATGTTGCGGACAGATTATAGTCGGTTTAAAAGTTGATTGGCCCACATATGTAGTGTGTACCCTGTATCAATCACTTTTTATTATAAAAAGCATGAGAGTTCTACCCCACTTTGTTATGTTGTTATCACTTTTGAATGCCATACATCATTTTTGTTAGGAACAAAATTGATTTGTATGCGGATGTGGGTAGGTTAATCTTTGTATTACCGTATCATTCTTTATAACCGATGCTGGCGTTCAAAAGGTTAAAAATATAGCTCCAGTTATACTATCAATGATTCTGCCATTGTTGAGATTGAAAAAGACACTATCGGTTGGCTATTGTTTGGTAGCTCTGGTGTGCAGTGTGTAGGATACATTAACCTTTTGGACGCCACACATTGTTTTTGTTACAAACAAAATTGATTCTTTTGCAGATGTGGGTAGGTTAATTTAGGTATTACCGTATTGTTGTCTATAACCAACACTGGTACTCGAAAGGTTAACCCGTCGAACGTCGCGCGCGCCACAGTGGCGCGTAACTAACTGTTCATGATTAGCTAATTTTTGTTACTAGTTTTAATCACCTTTTAACATAGAGTACTTAGAAAAAATTGCCCAAAAATGTTGTTGGTTGTGCAACGGGTTAAAGAGAATTAAGACAGTAGGGCAGTTGTAATACTGGAATTAAAGCCCAATAAGCAACTCCTTGATGTATCTTTGACATCTGCTATTTAAGTTTTACTTACAAATATTTTGTAATTTTTTTATGATTTTCTAATTGGAATGTGTTTTTTAACCTCCTGCCACCCATGTCAAATTTTGTTCAATGAAATTTAAACTTTATCACTAATGAGTTGAGTTCAATGTCACATTAGAATAAGTCCTAATAATAGGACATCGGACCTCAGGAGGTTAAATTATACTGAAATCAGAAGACATTGAAAAACCAAATAATCCTATGAGCGCTTTGCACATAAAAATAAAATGTTGTTGCTAAACAAACCTACTCTTTCTATAAAAGACTGGCAATATACCAACAACTATATTTATGATATAGTGTCCTTGTTCAGCAATGATCTATTTCCATCAGGTGATCCACTATTTTACTACCAATGTTTTAAAAACAAAATCTACAACACGGCTCTATGATCCCATCATCATCATCATATCATCCCAGCTATGTCCCACTGCAGGGCATGTCTCCTTTCAGAATGACAGTACTTGGGCCATAGTTCCCACAAGGGCCCAGTGCTTGGGAACTTCATAAACACAATTGAATTTCTTTCCTCACAAAGCTCATGGTAAGCTTAAAACATAATTGTGCATGTAAATTCTGAAAAAATCAGAGGTGTAAGCCTGACCTTGACCCTACGACCTGCTTGAGAGGCGGGTCAAACCACCAAGCTACCATGGCTTTGGCTTATGACCCCATAGGAACAAACTATTACCTGGTATTGTTAGCATGAGGGGTATGTGTCACATCAGTATAGAGGAGCGTTATCTCCCACCCATTCTGCGGGGTCCGCAGGAAGTAGATCCTAGTCTTCCCGTTACCAAGTTTCCGGAATGAAATGGCCATCGGTACCATTGTGGATAGCGACGACAACTCCTTCCTCAGGTCGTGAACAGCCTGCCTCACTTCCGCCCAGGTGTATCTTTTCGACGGCACCCGGACAAATTCTCCCGCCGCAGCCCCGTCCCCAGCTTCCCGCACCTCCATTTTAACAATTTCCATGAGAAAATCCACCAAAACAGTAATTTATTCACACCACGAATTCATGATGATACAACAGAAACTTTAAACAAAGGAAACCGCGTCGTTTAAGTAGCGCGACCCCGTTGATAATATAATTAAACTAATATAACGACTATATAAACAACGTAACAGTCATTATAAAACGTAATTAGGTGATAATTGATTAATATTTGCCTAAAAATTGAGCCAACACACTCGTTTTTTGACGGCCGAAATCTTCCGGTGTCTTCAGTTCAAAGCAGCCAACATTACGACGATTTGACATTTGGATGGAGTTGCCAGTTTCATATTTTAAAGTCGACAAATTTTTCAATGATTTTGGGGATTAATTACCAAATAATAGTTATAGTACTTATAGTTCAATAAATGTTTTCCATACACAACACACACACACACATTATAATCACACAATATTATCAAATAGGAACTTAGATTGATATGGTTTTCAACAACATTAATAAAAAAAAAATAAGTTTTTTTTCTAAATTACTCCAAGTATATGTATATGGTTGAGTACGAGGGGCGGCTGAAAAGTTCTAAGCCTAAGGTAGAAAAAAAATCATATTTTTTTACTATTTTTATTTTTCATTATTTTCTCCCTCTAATTCAACGTATTTATTACATTTTTTATACAATGCTTTTTTTTTTTTATTTTTTTTTTTTTTTTTTTTTTTTATTTTTTTTTTTTTTTTATTTTTGTGTTTTAAAATATGTTTATGTATATTTAATTGTTAAATACATCTTGTTCAACCATGCTTTTAGACCCAAAAAAATATATTTTGTGTGTCAAAATGTTCCTGTACAGCCGCCTTCATTTCTTCATCACTGCCAAATCGCTTTCCCCTTAAATCTTTCTTCAAATTGCTTAATAGAAAATAATCACTAGGATGATGATGATGATTAATTTCCTCCAAGCCAGTTTCCTTCAGAGTAAGCTTAGCAACACGGAATATTAATAAATGAAACGAATATTAATAAATGGAACGCATTGGATGCGGATGGCGCAGGGCCGATCTGTTTGGCGAGCCTTGGGGGAGGCCTATGTTCAGCAGTGGACGTCTTTCGGCTGAAATGATGATGATGAAATATAATATTAATGAATATTAATAAATATTATATACCATACCTTTAGTTTTAGTTAGATTTAGTTAGATTTAAGTTTTTACTGTTTTTATTTTATATTTGTTTATTAAATGAATAAAAATTTCATTAGAAATATGTATTTAAGTATGTAGGTGAATTTTTCGCTGCGAGCCATTACATTAAATTTGAACCTTAATACTATGACGATACCGTTTGTTTTGAAAGATAAGGGCTCGAAGCGAAAAATTCACCTGGGAAGATTTATACTATAACAACATAAGTATGTTTATCCGTTGCTTAGTACCCATAGTACAAGCTTTTCTTAGTTTAGGGCAAGATCAATTGGAGTCAATCGTCCCATGATTTATTTTTTAGTATTAAGTTAAATGATCTGACTTCAAATAGTCACAAATACTTTGGGTTTTTGTAGTACTGGCAATCCTTTTTTCAAGTTCATAAACTAAACATATTTCACATTTATTACCTTTTGTTACAATAAGTTGTTAAAAATATTTATTTGAATGCTTTATTAGCTTAAATTATTGTCATAATGTATAGGAAAATGGATTTTAAGAAAATGTTTTTGGGAAGAAAATTATTGTGGTTTTTCAGCATTGTATTCTGAACGGACTTTGGATATAATTCCTATTTAAAAATGTCTACCTACATTTCTAAAAATAATCATAAGGTATTATTAGATTTTATTGAAAATACCGAAACCAAAATATTCCTACAAAAGGAAATAAATATCAAGAAAGATTTTTTTTAAATTAGGCTTGTAAAAATTATATTTTCGATCTCCGGATATGACAACATAGTCGTAGCACTCAAGTTTTACTGCAGTTCCGGCAACAATTGCCGCCGAACTGTCAAGCGAAGAAAACATGTCGTTATAGCTGTATGCGGTTGTCTATCTTATTTTTCCGCATTTACGCGTCAGAAAAAATGGTTTCAATAGCGAAAGTGTTACGGACTTGTGGTTTAATATTATGTTTATTATTTAACGTGCACGCTTCAGAGGATAAGGCAACAAAACCATGGATAGTGTCATTTAAAGTGGTCGAAAAATCGTGTGTTGAAAATAAATGTAAATATTTATTACATGTGCGTGGTGGTGAGTTTTTGGGTCATTATTCTTGGAGATTAACGCCTAAGGAAGCCGTGCGGGGTAGCAGTTGTGATGTAATTATTTCTAATTACGAATTACGTGAAGTGAACACTGAAGAATGGTTATCAAAGATCGAAATAACAGTGCCTAGTTTCGGGGGCAAAATATATTTTTGCCTTCATCATAGTGATGTAAAAAGACATCCGTTCGGTGGGAAATGGGTGCATCAAGGCGGAGAATTGTTTTTGGATCCCGGGAACGATGGGATGTCGTCGGATAATCATGAAGTGTAAGTACTTTGTTTATGAGGAAAAAACACAACATTAGCGGGCGATTAAATTAAATTATGAACGTTTGTCATAGAGAATACTGTTGCGACAAGTGCTGTGCATCATCACTGTAATTTTTAACTGATATTTGGTTGTGTAAGTAATTAACTTTTAATTTACACTGAGTTTTATATACATGCGAGAGTTTACGTGTGCTTCTTATTCTTTTTCGCTAAAATGGCCCTACAGATTTTTACGAAATTTGCTGTAGAGATAGCTGGATATCAGGAATATCAGATAGGTGACTTTTTACTCCAATATTCCCACGCGATTGGGATATACACCTAAAATCTCAAAATGAAGCTAAACAAAGGGACATGAAATTTTGCATTGGTGTTCATCATAGAATATTAAACTTTTGTATGTGGGAAGTGCAAAAAACCTGGAGTTTAGTCTTGACTATCTCAAATAACACAAATTTTGCAGAAAAAAATTAGTAAATGAAAGCATTAACCCCTCATATGTGGGAAGTGAAAAAAAACATGCATTTTACTCTCAACTGTTTCACATAAAGCCAATTTTACAGATTGATAAATATACTACAGTAATGCCTTTAATATGGCATGGATCCGTATGGGCATATCTATTTTTCGTTGTACCAAAATTAAGAAATTGTTAACAGGGAGTTAAAATTAGTCCGTTTGGTTACACACTTTTCACACACAACAAATCGAACAAGTTTAACAAGAAGTGAAGAATTGTCCGATTTGTTAAGTTTTTTTTTCATTGTAAATAATTGAAAAAGTGTGTAACCAAACGGACAAATTTTAACTGCCTGTTAACAATTTCTTAATTTTGGTACAAGGAAAAATAGAAATGCCCGTATCTAAGTATTCAAGGTGTTAAATTTT
Organism: Archips xylosteana; assembly: GCA_947563465.1. Classification (NCBI taxonomy): domain Eukaryota; kingdom Metazoa; phylum Arthropoda; class Insecta; order Lepidoptera; family Tortricidae; genus Archips; species Archips xylosteana. The sequence continues at coordinate 9,439,338 of OX387370.1, forward strand.
GCATAGATTCATGACTTAGACAAGGGATTAATGAAGACCACATTGTAATGTTTTGAAATACCTGGAAAATCTTGGGTTTTGTGTGAACAAATTAATGCTCAATGGCAGTGAACTAATAGAAATATAAGTTTTGTCTAAAGTATTTAATTCTGCTGGAACTAGGGTTGCATCTGTCCGGGTTTCCCCGGATTTGTCCTAGTTAAGAGTGTCCGGGGAATGTCCGGGCCGGGCAGGGTTCCATTTGTAGTTTGGGTGTGAATTTTTTTAGTTTTTGGTAGCCGCTGGACGATTGTCAAAAGTACCTATCTATGTATAGTAAAGAGTAAAAAAAAACATTGGCGTGTCCGGGTTCTGAGCTCCAAATCCGGGGATTTTACGCTTTTTGTCCTAGTTGCCGAATTTTGGAGATGGCAACCCTAGCTGGAACTAGGGTTGCCAACTGTGTGGATCAGAAATCCGGGAGGTGAAATAAAAAATCAATGAAATTAAAATATTTTTATTTGAAATTATATTTCTTCACATTTCGAGCGGCTTGTAACGCCTTTTGGTTTTAAAAACTTATTGCCTTTTTACGGGAGAATCCCGGAATTCCGGGAGAGTTGGCAACCCTAGCTGGAACCAACATTTATTCATAACTAGCTTTTGCTCGCAACTTTGTCCTTGCAGAATTCAAATTTGTGGTAAAGCTTCTTTATCTTTCTCAATCAGCAACAATCCTAAAATCCATCTTCATCTTCATGGATATCTGTTAGTTAATATATGTATAATCACTAACATTTATACCAAATTTGAAGAGTATAGTAATTATAGTTAGTTATATAGTTAGATAGGGTCCCATTGAATATGTCAATCCCGTTTTTCCTGATCCTGTGGTATTTATTGTCCAAAAATCCTAAAATTAGGTTTAGGAAATGTTGTGGTAAGTATTGATTAAATAACACACGGATTTAGCAGTATTTGATGAGGGAAAATGGAAATTAAGGACATTTTAAATAAATAAATATCAAGGGACAATTCACACCAATTGACCTAGTCCCAAAGTAAGCTAAGTAAAGCTTGTGTTATGGGTACTAGGCAACGGATAAACATACTTATATAGATAGATACATACTTAAATACATATTAAACACCCAAGACCCGAGAACAAACATTCGTATTTTTCATACAAATATCTGCCCCAACACGGGAATCGAACCCGGGACCTCAAGCTTCGTAGTCAGGTTCTCTAACCACTAGGCCATCTGGTCGTTAAAGACATTTTAAATACAAGGTTTGTATACATTTTTTGCAATTTCAATTGACTGACAGTTTAGCAGCGGGTGATCGGCAATCGTAATCTCATTTTTGGAGACTGTTTGAACGTGAATTTGGGATCGGATAGACGTGTTTAATTATTTTTCTTGATAGAATTGTTACATACTTATTCTATGAGAACTGAGACGATGGATATTTTATTAAGGGTGAGGCCACACGAGCGTAATTTTGTGAGTCGTGAGCGGCAGAATTTCGGTTCGCGCCATACATTATGCGGGCCATCACGTGACACAATGTATGGCGCAACCGAAATTCTGCCGCTCACAACTCACAAAATTACGCTCGTGTGGCCTCACCCTAAGACAGTCGCTATTTCGGCCGTCGTCGGCTACGTTCGGCCGTCGACGACGCTGAACGGCTGTCGCCAGCTCTAATCAGCCCTCATCGTAGATGCTCGGCCATGATCGGCTCTCGCCGACGCCGATCGGCGGTACTCAGAGATTTATGAATGCGAACGTGTTCGGTTGGTTGCTAACAGCGTCGTACGGATGCGAACAGCTTTATGGCTAAACGCCGTTTTCCTTAAGGGTCTCCCAAAATCTATTGACGCGGAATCTGCTTCAGCCGATCGGAAAAACCTTTATGTCAACGCAATGAGAGCGAGTAAGACGTTGATCGGCTCGGACGACACGAAACGACGTCTTTCGACGGGAAAACGGCGTTTAGCCATAAAGCTGTTCGCGTCCGTACGACGCTGTTAGCGCAACCAATCTCCGAGTACCGTCGATCGGCACCGGCGAGGGCCGATCATGGCCGAGTACCTACGATGAGGGCTGATTCGAACTGGCGGCAGCCGTTCAGCGTCGTCGACGGCCGAACGTAGCCGACGCGACCGAACAGAGCCGACGACGGCCGAAATAGCGACTGATGCGTTTGTATTTGTCTATTTGAATTATCAGTATCCCATTAAAAACTACAAACGATCTGTAAACAGGGAAGTCACAATGACGGAGGAACATTTGATAATATTAGTCGGAAAAAATAAAAGTTTTTATATGACGTCACCCGCTGCTACATGCGTTCTGCCGACGATTTGGCTGTACGCGGGCTATCTGACGTCTCGACGGCAGTACAGGGCACGCGAGAGCCGACCGTAAATTCACAGCTGCCGCGAAAGCTAATCGCAGGCGATCGTGTGTCTAACCGGCCGTGCGGTGGATGAGACATCTGAACTTAGGTTTACATCCGCTGAGATGGCTGATCGGCTAAATCACTCGGCGTAAGCCGATTCCACGTCGATAGATTTGGGGATACCCTTAGGTGGGTTGGAAATTAAATTCCTTGATTGTAGGTACTTTAATTGCACACCATAAGCATGTTTCTACCACCCACTCGCCCAAAAAAACAATCTACTTAACTTCCATCGCAAATATTGTACACGCAGGCATCCTCAATTAGCTTAGTTGACCTAAAAACGGGGGGGATACGCGAGGTCGACACTTGGGGAGGTGACCTTCAATAGGGAGACATCGGGGACAGGTGGGCACCGAACTTTCTAGGGTTCCGTAGCCCTGACAAGGATTTGAAAAGCTGTTAGCCTAATCATAAATAAATGTTGTTGATGTCGTTCTATCTGATCTTTCTTTCAAACAGAGTAGAGAGAACGCCCACATTTTTGCCTATCACCGCCGGTTAACATTCATTCCTGAAAATGCACACTTCTGTAGATTTTACGGCAAACTTTGGTATGGCGAGTGATATAAGGCCAAATGAAATTATGGGAAACGAAGTGATTCCGTAATGGACGTCTTCCTGCTTTATGATGATGATTAGACTAAATTCAAACCCCATGCCATACTCCGACTGAAGCGCCATGGCGTAATGCCAAAGTTATTTATAACCTGTTTTGACTCTCATGCGATAATCCGTAACATATGTGCATAGCCAGCATCCTAAATATAGCCACACCTTTAGGATCACAATGCCTACGCCGCAAAACGACTTTGAAGGATTACGCCTGAACAGCTATAAGACTAAGTGTCAAAATAACTAACATTTAAAACGCCTAAAAAGCAAAATGCCTCAAATACAAACTGTCTCTAATATAAACAGACTTTACAGTAAAATTTCTAAACATCACAATGGCTACGAAAGCAATGTGACTTTAACGGCAAACCTCTCTGTAGTAAAAATACCTGTAGGTATGTGAAACTGACTAGAATTGCAAAATACCTTAAAAGCAAAGCATCTCAGTAGTTCTATGACCTGACCATTAGAATGCTCCAAAATACAAAAATCAAACAAAGGGGAGGTACAAGTACAGTGAATGGTATGACATAATTGATCAAAGGGTCTGACATGATATTGTCAAGTAACAATAATCAATCTGCCACATAATTGCCTCATTTGAGGCATTTTGATTTATAGCCGTTTTGACAGCGATTAGTTATGATTCTCAGTCCTAAAGCGTTTTATTATGTATTATACTCTGAAGTCATTTTATTTTTTGAGGCATTATGCTGCCTAGACAAGAAAAAATTCAGACGTATTGCAAATTTTGGCAAACCACTTTAAATATAATGATTTGAGGCATTTTGCTTTGTAGGCGTTTTAAATGTTAGTAATTTTTGATTTGACACTTAGTCTTATAGCTGTTCAGGCGTAATCCTTCAAAGTCAAAGCCGTTTTGCGGCGTAGCTCGTAGGCATTGTGATCCTAAAGGCTGTGACACGAATGGGATAAAATCCCCAAATCTCAACCGATACATATATGTTTAGACACTTGATTTGGCACGGGTGTTTTTCATTCAAATTCATTTATTTCGTCAACAATGGTACATTTAGTTGATATTGATAACCAAGCAGAGAACAAGCTATGATGTGCCTGCCGGCGTACGAAATATAGAGGATAGAACGACCGCTTTAGCCTAGTTGGTAGTGACCCTGCCTACGAAGCAAGAGGTCCTGGGTTCGAATCCCGGTAAGGGCATTTATTTGTGTGATGAGCATGAATATTTGTTCCTGAGTTATGGATGTTTTTTATGTATTTAAGTATTTATTTATCTATATAAGTATGTTTATCGTCGTCTAGTACAGCTCGCGCGATAAGAGTTTGGCTTTGACCGTTATTGCGCAGAAATCAGAAATTGGGTATCAACGGGGGTGCGGGGTATGCGCAGCCCATGCGCAGTAATCCCCTCCACCCGAAGGTCAAAGCCAAACTCTTATCGCGCGAGCTGTACCCATAGTATAGTCGACCTAGTAAGTGCTTTACCATTTTTAATGACAGTTCCTACATCAGAATAAAAACAATAAGGCTGATTGTCACACTGACTTGTAAGTGAAAATAGCCTTTGACGTTTTAAGCCATACAACTGACATTGACCCTTAGGGTGGTAAAGGAATTTCTTGGTCGACTATACAAGCTTTGCTTAGTTTGGGACTAGGTCGATTTGTGTAAGATTGTCCCGTGATATTTATTTATTTTTATTTATAGGTAAACACAATGTCAGTTAACAGTAAATAAGATAGGATACATTAATTAAAATAATCAAAACAATAACAGAATGTCAAAACCAGATCAAATAAATAATAAAATAAATAAAAATAAATATTAGGGGACAATTTTACACAAATCGACCTAGTCCCAAACTAAGCAAAGCTTGTACTATGGGTACTAGACGACGATAAACATACTTATATAGATAAATAAATACTTAAATACATAGAAAACATCCATAACTCAGGAACAAATATTCGTGCTCATCACACAAATAAATGCCCTTACCGGGATTCGAACCCAGGACCTCTTGCTTCGTAGGCAGGGTCACTACCAACTAGGCTAAAGCGGTCGTTAAATATCACATAACATTAGTTTTCGTTTTAAACTAGCTGTTGCCCGCGACTCCGTCTGCAAATAATTCGTTTATCGCTATCCCGCGGGAATTACGCAATTTTCCGGGATAAAAAGTACCCTATATGTTAATCCAGGTTATAAACTATCTTTGTGCCAAATTTCATCAGAATCCGTCAAACCATTTTAGCGTGAAGAAGTAACAAACATACACACTCACACACTCACAAACTTTCGCCTTTATAATATTAGTGTGATGTGATTAGTGTGATTATAAAGTGGTCAGGACTTCATCATAATTATACATTAAGTTGGTAAAATTCCAATTCAATGATAATAAGCGTGCGATAACAAGGGTAAAAGCTAGTTAAAATAAAGTGAAGGGACAGCCCATTATTTATCTAAGCACAGATAAGATAATTCCTAAACGATGAAGGGTAACATAGAGTGCTAATCGCCACTAATGACTCTCATTACTGTTGTAGTGTGACAATAGGGTACATCTATATTAATACTAGCTGTTGCCCGCGACTCTATCTGCGAAGAATAGCGGTATAAAAACTAGCCTACCAAATATATAGAAAATTATAGACCGCAACGCAATTTGGTCCCACATGTTTGAAAATAAAGTAAATGCCGATTATGCGTCTAAGATCCCTTCCGCAGCTAACAAAAGACCTGATAACTTATAACTTTGAAACGGCTTCGATGACATATGTCTAAGAACCATTGCCATAAATCCTACTTTCGAATAAAACTGAAGAGCTTGTTTGGTTGGTTGGTTGAAAGCGCTAATCCCAGGAACTACTGGTTCAAATTTTTTTTTTTTGTTTTTTTTAGTCCATTTATCGAGGAAGTCTTATCTTCGGCGTCGGGCTTCTTTTAGACTCTCGTTAGTAATCCCCTACTTACGGCCCTTGACGCACAATGTACTGCTATTTATATTTTTACTTGCTAACTATACCAACGTTGGTCATAAAATGTACATATTGAAGCGTGCTATTTTCAGGATTTATTGATCCATCTTTTTTGCAAGCACCCTTTAATCTGCGCTGTTTTTGCGTTATGTTTTTATGGTAATTTTACGATGAAAAATTGAAAGTGTGCCAAGTGGACTACGTTTGTAAACATTTCATGTCTCGAGACTGATTGACGTATTTATTGGTCACTAGCTCTTGTCCGCGACTCTGTCTGCATCTCATTCGCATCGCGTTTCGGACTCTAACCCACGACTCTGCGTGAGAGGCCATAGGGTCAAACCACTAGGCCGCCACCCGAGTTATGACCACACTATACTTCGTTTTTAGGGTTCCGTAGTCAACTAGGAACCCTTATAGTTTCGCCATGTTTGTCCGTCTGTCTGTCTGTCTGTCTGTCTGTCCGCGGCTAAGCTCAGAGACTGTTAGTACTAGAAGACTGTAATTTGGCATGAATATATATATTAGTCACGCCGACAAAGTGGTTAAATAAAAAAAATTAAAAAAATTTTTTTTAGGGTACCTCCCATAGACGTAAAGTGGGGGTGATTTTTTTTTTCTCGACTAACCCTATAGTGTGGGGTATCGTTGGATAGGTCTTTTAAAACCATTGGGGGGTTGCTTACATGATTTTTGTATTCAGTGATTTGTTTGCGAAATATTCAACTTTAAAGTGAAAAATTTCATTAAAATCGACCGTCCCCCCCTCTAAAATCTAAACTGTTGGGTGGAAAAATTTGAAAAAATTCAAAATGGTAGTAAATATATTAAATTTACAAGGAAAATTATAGCGGCTAAGATTGCTTGGGAATTATTTGTAGTTTAAGAGTAAATAGTAGCCTAAGGTATTAAACATACCGTCACTACTTTGAAAAACTCTTATCTCAAATCAGCATGTAAACAAAACTGAATCTTGATTTGCGCGTAATAAAGTTCACTTTGCCAGATTAACGATTTTGAGATACGAGCTTTTTTCAAAGTACTGACGATACCTAACTTGGAAGATTCCGTACACATACGAAATCCTTAGAAAAATATTACTTGATTTTTTTAGCATTAGAAATAAGGTAAACAATCTTGGCGAGTCTTTTTATTGAAAAGCGCTTTTAAAAAATAGTAACTATTACTTACTAGCTGATGCCCGCGGCTTCGCCCCGTTATATTTTTTTTAAAACCTTCTCTTGACAATAACAAACGCAACAAAAAAAGAATTATCCAATTTGGTGCTATTAATCGGAAGTTATGCGCGTACAAACATTTCGGTGATTCATTTTTATTTATATAGATGAAACTAAAAGAGTGTATTGACCATACTTCCTTTCAAACTGCTACATATTAGCTAAGACTTATTTTATAAAAGTGCTTTTCAATAAAAATACACGTCAAGACCGCTTACCTTCTTTCTAATGCTAAAAAAAACGAAGTATACTTCTCAGAGCAAAAGTTTTCCATTTATTTTAAGAGTGAGTTCCCTGACCTTGAGAATTTATTTTTCGTACGCACATTGACAGTTTTCACTTACACAGAACCATTTTGCGTGATACGCTATACAGCCGTCAGCTAAGGGTGGAGTCCCAGTGTAAGTACTTACAAGGGAACATTAAAGAGTCGTCTTCCGATTTTGTACAAATGTAATCTACATTATTTTGATGAGTTTCGATATTCAAACTTGGTGTAAGTACAAATAAAACGATTTTACATTATTAAAGGATCTTTTTATTAATAATCAGCACTTTAATAACATCAAAAAAATATAAACATCGAAAATGTCTTTATTCAAAATTACTATTATTGTTGACCTAAAATGAACTGAAAGAATCACATTGCTGACCCGCGACCTTAAGATACTTACGTTTATGCAAGAAAAGCAAAATAAATGTATATGCTTATGCAGCTTAGTAAACGGTTGCGATACTTACTCTGAAGATGAGCTCTGGTTGAGTTCGAAACTCAACCAGAGCACGTGTAGTTTAGTGGTGGTGATAGTTGGGTTTATGTGATTTGTGTGTGTTCGTACAGTGTGGAGGTGGAGGAACTGCATGAACACGTATTTTTTGCATAAACGTAATTACTACAAGGTCGCGGGTGAGCAAAGAAGTTGTTTCAATTCATTGATATGGACCTCCAAAAGGTAACGCCTGATTCAATAAATTATTGTTGACCTGTCCGTGTATTTACAATTCCAATTCCAAATCTCGTAGATGAGATCTAGTGCGCAGTTATTGCCAAGTCATCATCATCATCATCATCATTTCAGCCGAAAAACGTCCACTACTAAACATAGGCCTCCCCAAGGTTCGCTAAACAGATTGGTCCCGTGCCATCCGCATCCAACGCGACCCCGCAACCTTAACCAGGTCGGCTTCCATCTTGTTGGAGGCCTACCTCACTGCGTCTTCCGGTCCGTGGACGCCACTTGAGAAACTTTTTTGTCCCATCGGCCATCAGTTCTACGAGTGATGTGCCCTGCCCATTGCCACTTGAGTCTGGAGATTCTTCGAGCTACGGTGACTTTTGTTCTTGCGCGGATTTTATAATTTCTAATGCGATCCCGCAGAGAAACTCCGAGCATAGCCCTCTCCATCGCCCTCTGAGTGACTTTGAGCTTTCTTATGAGGCCCATCATTAGCGGCCACGTCTCAGTGCTATAAGTCAGCACTGGCAACACAGACTGGTCAAAGACTTTTGACTTGAGACATTGCGGTATATTAGCTGACAAGATATTGCGAAGCTTCCCTAACGCTGCCCAGCCGAGTCTAATTCGTCGATTGACCTCTTTCTCGAAGTTAAACCCACTAATTGGATTGTACTTATATACCAAGTAGTTATAGTCCTCAACAACTTCGAGCGTAGAGTCTTCAATTATGACAGGAAATGGTACAACATGGGCGTTCGACATGGCATTCGTCTTGTCTATGTTCAATTAAAGTCCAACTCGCTCGGAGATCGTCCCGAGGTTAGAAAGCATCGCACTTAGGGCGAACGTGAGTGATGTATTTCGCCATTTACATTGATGCCTCGCCCTTCCCAGTCAGGAGTCTTGAAAGCATCCTTCAGCTCCAGTGCAGCGGTGAACAGTTTTGGAAAAATAACATCTCCTCTCCTTGTCTGACTCCCCGCTGCAATAAAATAGGCTTCGACATCTGGTCCTGAAGTCGGACGGACATTGTGGCGCTATTATATAGACACTTCAACACTTCGATGTAATGTAGTGTATCAGTAGTCTACTTGGCACCGTTGGAGGACTGCAGTGCAGCCCAAGTCTCGATCGAATCGAAGGTTTTCTCATAGTCTATAAATGTCAGGCAAGCAAAGGGGGCGTTTATACTCCTCGGTTTTCTGTATAACCTGCTGCAACGCATGTATGTGGTCTACGGTGCTAAAGCCCTTTCAGAATCCTGCTTGTTCATCATCATCATCATCATCAGCCTATGTTCGTCCACTGCTGGACATAAGCCTCTCCCATGGCACGCCACTGAGCACGATCCTCGGCCACTCTCATCCAGCTCTTTCCAGCCGCCTTGCGAAGATCATCGCTCCACCGAGTCTGAGGACGTCCCACGCTACGTTTGCCGATCCGTGGTCTCCACTCAAGAACTCGTCTACCCCAACGGTACTGCTTGTTCAGGAGGCTGGAAGTCGTCTAACCTGCGTGCGAGACGATTCGATTGTTTATAATGTACAACACGCATTTAATTAAAAAGTTGACATTGTCTTGATACAGACATCAAATAAATAGTATAAAGATATAAGATTTAACAATATTCTTATAATCAATCAGGTGCAATGTGAGTTTGACAAAGACGAAAGAACTTTCCTATCGACAAAAAGGACATTAGTAAAGAAGATGGCACAAGATATTCTGTTACACACTTATTTTTAATTTTTCGTTTTTTTACACATACCGAATTTCAAGTCGATCCGATCACAAGAAGCGGGTTAAATAAAGCTTGCAAGATTTGACCTAAGCTAACAGGGCAATTTAAATAAAAGCTTGTAAAAACGTGTTAAAAACACACATAATTATATACGACGATTGCAATAATTACAAATAAAAGCTTGTAATTATTAAGAAAACTTACTTACCTTAGTAAAAGTCTGTCCTCTTTGACAGCTGAAATCGAACAGTTGGGATCCACCCTTACCCTACCACAGGAGTAGTATTTTGTGCGAGTGTGTGCGTGCGCGGCTACAAACGGAGCGTGCTCTCTCGTTGGATTCCTTGACAGCACTGAATATTTTTCGGCCGCGATCGCTATTTAAAAATCGAATTATGGGAAATGTTCGCTCCATAGTAAAAAGTATGTAAAACGGCAAACATTTTTGCGTAAAAAATTGATAATGTTTAGATGCATATCATCATTATAGAGATTATATTTAGCCTAAAATGAAACGGTGATAATATTTTTCATACTTTTGTGTTACGATTCAACCAAAGAGATTTTCATGAATTTGTTTCATTATTATCTAAAAAGCGTAAATAGAAAATGACGATTTCGATGTTTTTGAAAGAATTTGGGATTTTATTTCTCGGAAATTAATTATTATTTTACAAATGTAGCGCGGTGAAGCTGTAGATACATCTATTAAGTTTCTAAAATATTTTTTGTAGTATTAATATACGGTGAATTTCGTGGCATTATTGCAAACCGCAAACATCTTTCAAGCGTTTTTTGGGGACTCACCCCTTAACATAGCAACGACACTGATGTTTTGATACTTAGTTTTGATGCAATCTTTAGATTAAATAATAAAGCATGCTACCATAATATTACATGCCGTTTAAAATATCGAAGCCATCCTCCAAAAATGGATTTCTATTTTGAGATGGCGACTCTGGTGTTTTAGTTTCATATTTCATGCTAATGTTGTCAATGTGTAAGGTAGCATTGGTCCGCGACTTCGCATGCTTTACATTTGGTAATTTCCCGTAGGAATTTAACAAAAATCAAATTGTGGCCTTCATTTATGATGCATGAGGAACGCGTGTGAAAAAGTTTTTGTATACTTGGCGGTTTTTATCCCATGGGAAAATGGGGATAAAAGTATTCTATGAATGTTGCGGCAATCTACACATTGAATTTCATGCAAATTTAAATAAATTCTAGATGTTATCCCTATCTTGTGGGAATGTGGGGATGAAAAGTACATAGTCTTTGTTTTATTATAAAGATACAGCTGGTAAATATTCAACATACAGAATTTCGTACAAATTCGTCCAGTACTTTTTACCGTCAAGTATGTACGCGCGCGCACACACACACACACGCTTATTTTTAATATCAGTAGGAAGTATAATCGACCACGTAAGTACTTTACCATTTTTTATGACAGTTACTTTCCTAAGTACGTCAGAGGAAAAACCATAAAGGGGGTGATCCATTGGCGAGCAAAACACCGGCACGCCAACGAACTCGCGAGCCAAAGGTCTAAACCGCCAATAATGGAGCACTTAAAAGTCTGCGGACTTTAGAATTTCAAGTATGCAACAGCGAGCCAGCGAGCAAATCCGACGGTTTTTAAGTCCGCAAATAGATCACCCCTTAACGCTGGTCGTCAAATTGGCTTGTATTGTAAGTGACAATAGTCTTTGATGTTTTAAGCCATACAACTGACATTGAACCTTAGGTTGGTAAAGGAATTTCTTAGTCGACTATACTTATAGAGGTACCTAGTATACGAAGTCATCATTTCAGCCGAAAGACGTCCACTACTGAACATAGGCCTCCCCCAAGGCTCGCCAAACAGATCGGTCCCGTGCCATACGCATCCAACGCGTTCCCACAACCTTAACCAGGTCGTCGCTCCATCTTGTTGGAGGCCTACCTACACTGCGTCTTCCGGTCCGTGGACGCCACTCGTGAACCTTTTTGCTCCATCAGCCATCAGTTCTACGAGCGATGTGCCCTGCCCACTGCCACTTGAGTCTGGCGATTCTTCGAGCTATGTCGGTGACTTTAGTTTTTGCGCGGATTTCATCATTTCTAATGCGATCCCGCAGAGAAACTCCGAGCATAGCCCTCTCCATCGCCCTCTGAGTGACTTTGAGCTTTCTTATGGTTATGAGGCCCATCGTTAGCGGCCACGCCTCAGTGCCATAAGTCATGGCAACACACACTGAAGACTTTTGACTTGAGACATTGCCAGGGGGGTTTCACTCCGCGGTTTAGGTATGTTCGGCCGGCGCGCCTCCCGGGGAGGCGTATGGTAGTAGGTTGTCGCTCGGCATTCGGTTCGTACGCTAGCTGCGTCGCGCGTAATTAACAGTGATCGGAATTTTGGGAGCTAAACTTGAACAAAACTTGCCAAGCGGGCATGAAACAGTGCTTACAGACATGAAAATATTAATAAACTACTGAAAATCTGAGATTTCGATATAGAGTTAAATTAAACGCTAATCTGCCAATAATATTCTTATTTTTCTTGGTTGTAAATTCTCCTTAATGTCAGCTTTACAAGTTTTGTTAAAGTTTAGCTCCCAAAATTCCGATCACTGGTAATTAAGCATCTTTTTTTCTGTGATTTTTGCAACTAACAATGACTTCTAAACGATCTTATAACTAACTTACTTACTTACTAAAGGTAGTTTACTGAATTAATACACACTTATCTTTCTTGATTTACATTTATACCTACTCGTTACCTACCTAAATATCGGCGAGTGGGAACCCTGTGCTCTTGGTTTCGGATCAGCGGTACCCAACGAAATATGAACGCTCGTATTACACGATAAGTTTCAATTTCGCGTGCAAGCAGTTATCGATCGTAAGAGTAGGCAAATTTATGTACCTAAAGTTGACTTTTGTTCGTGAGTGATCCTTCTGTAGGCCAGTACTATTAGTTATTCTGTGACATTGCGAAGTAATAAAGTTATTTTCTTCAACAGAACGACAGATGGCGTCCAAAAGAGCGACTTACAAGAAGCCCAATGGGCCGATCTCACCCACGACATCGACGTCAACTACCTACCAAACCTCCGAACCACGCGTAACCAAGACGTGGAAATCTTCGCGGAAGACCCTAACTTGAATACTGGAGTTAGAAAAAAACGAAACATCAATGGAACCGACATCAGAGATCGTGTAGGAGACGTTACTAAATCACATCTAGAGTTCGAGTTCCATAATGTGAAGGCTGATCCGGTTCTGGTGAAGATAGAGGGGTTGAGGGTCGAGGAGTCGGAGAAGGAGCCGAAGACCATCGAAGGTGGTGTGCCCAGTGTGCTGGCGAATACCAGGTTCAATCTCAGGTAAGTCTTTTTAGAGGGTTTACCCTTGAATCGTAGACACTCTTTTCATCGATTATTAGTTCATTCATAGACAATGTTTCCCGTATTTTCATTTCATCGACTATTCATGTCATCGAACGGTTAAATCATGTTTTTTTAAACCGCCGATTATTAAATTGTAGAATAATTATTTCATAATTTGTTTATTCTACAGAATTTTATATCGATATTTTTTATTTATTGTTTTATTCAAATAGTATTAATAATGTTTCATAGAAAATTATTCACATCTGTATTAATACATAGCTAATTTGTTTAGAAATTATTGAAACACTAATAATTTGCAGCTGTTTTTTATATAGCAAGACTTTCAGGGTGGCCATATAAAATACCTAACCTATCCGAGTCGCTTCGGCTCCGAGCCGTCTTGCTCGCTCGCTTCGCTCACACGCTGTATTAAAACGAAATTTGTAATAAAACGTCGGTGAAATGAAATTCGATATTTAGATATTCTGTCTTTTGAATAGTTTAGGAAATGTATGTTCTAAAAAACAATAATCCTTGTACAGTTATTCTAGGAATTAAGAAAATTTGTAATGTATAATCGATGAAACCAGATTAGGATTACTGCTAAAGATATTATAGGAACTGAATATTCTATACATCGTTTTCGATGCAATGAAATTCGATGAAAAATTTGTCTACGATTCAAGGGGATACCCTTTTTAGAGCTCCGCGCTTAAAGACGACGGATCGGTGACGACCGGATGGCCTAGTGGTTAGGGAACCTGACTACGAAGCTTGAGGTCCCGGGTTCGATTCCCGTGTCGGGGCAGATATTGTATAATACGAATGTTTGCTCTCGGGTCTTGGGTGTTTAATATGTATTTAAGTATGTATCTATCTATTTCTATACTATCTAACTTTAAGCTTGTAACTGGTTTTTCTAGAGAGCAACGCATGTTCATGTAAAGTCACACCATGAATATAAAGAATTCAAAATCAAAATCAAAAATCAAAATGTATTTATTGACCATAAAATTTAAATTAAACGATACAAGAGAAACAGTGATCCCCACACTAGGCACAGCCTGTATCGTGGAGATCCAAACGCAACAGAAATTACTAGAATGAGCGGCATACATTTTTATTTATTTTATAGCATAACTAAAATTAATATATGTGACATGCCTAAAATTACACTACACTAAAATTAGCAAATGGAAAAAAAAGGTGAGTGTAAGTGAGGAATAATATGTGTATGTGTGTGTGCGCGCGTGTGTGTGTGTGTGTGTGTGTGTGTGTGTGTGTGTGTGTGTGTGTGTGTGTGTGTGAGGGGGGGGGGGAGTGTGGATGGGTGCGGCTGTCCATGAGAGCACGTTCAGCGTGCAAGGAAGAGAGGCAACCTCAAACTCCTGGGGTCAGAAAAATCCACCGCTGAACAACTCAACACCTCAAAATGTCCTCTGACTCATCATAACTCCAAGACAAAAGCAAGGCACTGATACGCCTTTTTGCCTCAACAAAATTACAGTGCCATAAGTCAGAATTCTTTGCCATTTTGTTATAAACATGCGGAAAGAGAAATGCCGAGAATCTCTTAGCAAAGGCAGTTTTTACGCGGGGTTTAGACAACCTGAAGATTCTTCTCAGTTATAACCAATTAATTATATGAATTAACCAATATAAAAAGTTTATCCTTGGAATGTTCAATTGAATGCAGTTCGATTGAATTGTTGCGACACAGAATTATTATTATATGTCTTTACTGAACTGATTAGTGAACACCCCAATCGAACCCACCGTTGTTTTTTTGATAAATTACTTAGATGGGTGAATCAACTTTTAAATGTCCACATGATGAAATTTTGGATTTTTATTTTTTGTTCTTATTTTCCAATTTTAAATGTTTTATTTAAAAGATAATTTTCTCTCGTTTATGAATCTGTATAGAGCAGAGCTGTTTCTTTGAGAATTTAGTGCGTTTCACTAGAAAAAATTCACCAGCCCAGATCTGCCCTGTCCCCTGGACCACCATTCAAAATTATTTTTAGCTAAACTAGACATCAGTTATTGTTAATACAATTATCTTACTTACATTCATTTAACAATACAGTTTCATTTTTTATTTTTATATATGGCATATATCTCAATATTTTCACAGTATTTCCCATAATCATGTCCCCAGGACAACTCTAATTTCATAGAAAGTGAACTTTTCAATTAAAATGCGAAATAGTAACAGTAACTTAATATTTTTTTTCCTGCTACTTTGTTTTATATTGTGTTATTGTATCTTTTAAAAAAATTAATTGTTTTTGAATTTAAAAATACATAAAATAATGATTAGTGTTTTTTAATTTTGGGGACAACTTGGTTGTCCCATAGACATATCTGGTTGTCCAATGGAAATATTAGAACCAAAAATCTTACAAGAGGGTACAGAACATGACCCGCTTCGAAGAATAACCAGCTTGGAACCCGTAGTTCTTATATTTTTCGTATTTTGTTTTCCACTTATTAGCTTCACTTCGTAATTTTAAATTTTCTTTATGTATCTTAGTTCTATCTTACACATTACGATAAGCAGAGCCTGGAAAACGTCGCTACTTGATGCTAGGAATTGCCGCGGCGCTGATGTGGATAGTGATCATCATCTTGTCATCGCTGATGTACGTCTCAAGATGGCAGCACACGTCGTAAAGTTGGAAGGCATCCAAAAAGTTCCATTTGCAGAAACTTTGGTCCAAGGAGGGTCGGTGTTTGCCTCCTTAATCAATTTGAGCTTTTGGAAGAGCTGGAAGACGAGGAAATGGATGAAACTTGGAATCATTGTACGCACTGCTTTCACTGTAGCCGGCGAAAAAGTCCTGGGCTATAAACGCTCCAAGCAAGAACCCTGGATGTCCCAAGTGCTGTGGTCCGCGATAGAGAGAAGGCAGAGCGTAAAGCTAGAGCAGTTGGCCGCTGAATACACTGTCGCTTCGGATGCCCGAGATGAGGAGTGCCTCACGCCTCCGCATCCGAAAGCTGGCGAGACGTGACAGACGGCGTGCCGCCAACGAGCTAGCAGACCAGACTAACGCAGCAGCCAAGATAGCCAACATGAGGGAGTTCTACGACGTTACTAAACGCCTGTGCAACAAATCACTTTCCTCCAAAAAGCCGCTAAAAGACGCCACTAGCGAAGACGAGAACGAGCACTTCTCCAACCTGTTGACTAGCATTGGCTAAGCCCAACCGATAACTGCTTCAGACAACTCCGGACCACCTCCCAACCACCAACCAACCACTCCACCAACATACGCAGAAGTAGTCGCCGCTATTAAACAGCTGAAGGCAGGAAAGGCACCAGGGGTTGATAACATCAATGTGAAGCTATTAAAAGCGGATCTGGCTAGGACAGCCGAAATACTTTATCCGCTGTTGCAGCGTATTTGGGAGAAGGAGCGTATTCCCTGCGACTGGAAGCAGGGTTTGCTCGTGAAGGTACCGAAGAATGGGGATTTGTCAGTCTGCGATAGCTGGAGGGGCATAATGCTCTTACTGACTGCGGCTAAAGTTCTGGCAAAATGCTCCTCAACCGAAAGTCCTCAGAGATTGCAGGGACACTTCGGGAAGAGCAAGCCGGGTTTCGTTCTAGCAGGTCATGCACCGACCACACGAATACCTTGCGCATACTTATAGAATCGTGCGTGGAGTGGCGAGCCGAACTTTTCCTTGCTTTCGTCGACTTCGAGAAAGCGTTCGACTCCGTGAAGTGGAGCGCACTGTGGTCCTGTCTTAGGCGAAGTGGAATACTGTATATAGGTATCATCAAGTCCCTATATAACTGTAGCATCTGCAAGGTTTTACACGACCAAGTTCTAGGGGAACCAATCCCAATGACTTCAGGAGTCAAGCAGGGCTGCCTCCTGTCACCGCTGCTCTTCATTGTCCTACTCGACGACGTCATGCGGAAGGTAACTCAAACATCTAGGGGCATTCCATGGAACAAAAGCTCGCACCTGGAGGACCTTGACTATGCAGACGACATAGTGTTGATTTCGTCTTCACTGACCGTTCTCTAAATGAAGCTGGACTCATTACGAGAGGAAGCTCAAGATAAGGGTCTACGAATCAACACTAGGAAGAACGTCGAAATGCGAGTACAGTCTTTGGAAAACAGACCCATCAGACTCTATGGTACACCACTGGAATCTGTCGCAAAGTTTACATATCTCCGCAGCACCATGACCAACAGCGGCGACTCTGATGATGACGTCAACGCGAGGATCAACAAAGCGAAAGGTGCCTTTACCCAGCTAAAACTTGTGTGGGATTCGAACTTGCTCACCCGGCGGATCAAGTTTTCCCTCTTCAATTCCATAGTGAAGTCTGTTTTGCTCTTCGGCTGCGAGACTTGAAAGGAGACAAAGAGTCTGACGAGCAAGCTACAAGTGTTCGTCAACAAATGCCTGAGGTCCATCCTGCGCATATTTTGGATGAACACTATCAGCAACGAGGATCTGAATCTATGAAAGCGATGCCACCAAATCTTGATGAAGTGAGAAATCGCGCAACGGAAATGGAAGTGGATAGAAAGCAAGAAAGAAATAAAAACATAGGGCACACCCTCCGAAGACCAGAGGACAATACCACCAGGGTCGCGTTCACGTGGAGGCCGCATGGGAGCAGAAGGCGGGGCCGACCGGCACACACGTGGCAGCGCACCGTGGACGCCGAGCTGCGGGCAGCAGGGCTGAGTTGGAGGGACGCGGAGCAAAAGGCGCAGGACAGGAGTGGATGGCGACGTCTCAGGAAGGCCCTCTGTACCACTGGGGTGCCATAGGACAACAACGAATTGTTTTTGTCCAAGGGACAACCAAAATGTCCTACGGACAACCAATTCCGTTGTCCAAGTGACTAGTTGTCCGAGGGAGTTATCTAAAACTTTGTGCCGTATAATAAATATTAATGATTTTTTATGTTTTATTTCACCCTTACGGTAAAATATTTATACAATAGTATCTGGTACAATATAATTTATTGTAATAAGTTAAGTACTTACGTAGTTGTGCCAGTGGTCCGATGGACAGACAATAAAGCCACCCACAGTCTTCAACAGTACTCGACCGACTAACGCTGCGAGTTTTGTGAAATCAAAATAACGGCTAGGCCTATTTGCTTTAAAGAACTTTTAGCTTGTTGTGAAGTATCTTAGTACGCCATCAATAACTATATTTTATAACTATTTTATGGTTGCCCAGTGGACCTGCATAGCGTGTGTAATTAAAGGGACAAAATTAAAAGGCAAGAAATTCATAAACCGTTTGGTGCAAATATAAGAAATCGGTGTGTTTTATTAATGATACTTATCCATAAAAACGATTATGTGTATAAATATCAATTCCGCAACAGTATTTTTTCGTGATACAAAGTTTTACGGTGCACCGTTGCAAGGGGACAATCTGTCTTCTATTGAAAACCAACTTTTGGTCTTTTGGACAACCATTACAGAACAGATAAATTGTAAACAAAATGAAATATTTTGTGATAAAATGCTAGGTAATATTAATAGGAACATAAAGGAACACAAATAAAAATCATTACTTTTATATAAATTTGTGTTATCGATCCGGGACTCTGTACGTATGACGTTGAACACTAAAAAGTTGATTCACCCAGATACGATTCTTCGCAAAACGTGTGATTACACTAACAATAATATTGTGCGGAGATTTTAATTTGAACATTCTAAAGAAAAGTAAATAACACTTTACAATTTGAATATTTGTTACTAAATCATAATCTGAAATTGGAAATTAGGGAACCAACTAGATTGGCTAGTGGCACCTGCCTCGATAATTTTGCACACAACGCACACAATAGTAGGGCGCCCAAGAGGGGATTTGTGAAGTTACTCGAGCGCGGCAGATTAATATACGGGGGGATACCTTATACCCACTAGAGTACAGTACAACTCACGTAAAAAGAGCTCCTGGCAACATACCTGCGCAGTGAGCGAAATACGGACCAAATTGGCGATGAGCGGTGGGGGACGTAGTAGCGCGCGCGCGGCCGTCACGCCATTGGCTTGTTAGATGACAGATGCGCAAACCATTGGCTTGTTAGTTGACAGATGCGCAAACGTATCCCCTCCACTAGTCACCCAGAGCTCTTTTTACGTGCATTGACTTGTACCCCCATTGAATATGAGCACTTCATGTGGGGGCTGGAGGGGTTTGCCTGGGGCACCCCGTCAGAAAACTTAGTAAAAAAAAAATAGATTCTTTGAAATATTCGAGCGCGTCAGATTTTGATAATTTGATACTCCAGCGTGCCACTGCACTGATAATAAATGTATGATAATCTGCCACTTTGCATGGTGGGTGTGGCCATACGGAAGGGCGCGCGTCAGGTTTTCATAGGGGATGTTAATTCCAAAGACTGACGATTTGGAAGTGAAATGTGCATTGTTCTGCTAATAATTAACCCACCTTAATCTTAATCTGACGCGCTCGAGTATTTTAAAGAATATTTTTTTTACTAAGTATTTTAACGGGGTGCCCTAGGCAAACCCCCCCACATGAAGTGCTCATATTCAATGGGTGTACTCTAGAGGGTATAAGGTATCCCCCCATATATTAATCTGCCGCGCTCGAGTAACTTCACAAATCCCTTCTTGGGCTCCCCCCCCCTACTACAACACATTTCGACTCTATGTCAACGGGTTAAGGTCGAAAAGTGACGAACCTTTTCATTCCGCGACTACGCCATGATCAGGCGTGAGCTGAAGCTTTGTTCCACAGACTCTTCGGCCAGGGGTTCACAAAAAGGACGGTGATCGCTTTCACGGAGGCCGCCCTGGATTATGACAAGCCATGCAAGTTCCTCGTGCCTGGGGAGTATCTGGTAAGTCAAATTGGTGTATTGGCATTTGCCCAAGTGTCAATATGTCCAAATGTCAAAACGTCCAAGGATACAATACCCAGTTGTCAAAATTCCCAATTGCCGAATGGCCTAATTGTCATAATGTCTAGCGAATATCACGTCCAATTGCCGAAACGTCCAATTTCCAAGAAGGGTATTGGGTCGAACTTACGGTTACCAAAATGCCGAATGGCCAACATCTGCCAAGAGAAATATTTCTCTAATGTAATAGAATGTCCAAGTGTCAAAATGTCCAGAGTTCAAAACCTTATTTGTTGAGCCACTATAACAAGGTCATTATGGTCTTTATGGCACTTGGACCTTACGACATCCCGGAAAATTTAACACTCGGGCTAAATTGACCAGTGGCCTTCATGACATCTGGACATTATGACGTCCCGGACAATTTAACACTCGGGCCAAATTGACCAGTGGTCGTTGTGGCGTCTGGACATTGACGTCCTGGACAATTTAACACTGGCCAAATTGACCTGTGGTGTTTATGGCATCTGGACATCTAGACCCCTTGGACATTTTGACACTTGGGCCAATACACCCCGGAGGGGTCAAATTCTACTCGTAATGAACCTATTTTTACTCCATTTAATTTAGAATTATAAACCACAACAACATTATATTGCGGCTCATGAACTGTAATCTCTTTACAATTTGTACTAGAGTAACAATTGACGACACGCAAATAATAGTACATTACTGCAGAGGCCGTGAAGTAAGGGATTGATGGACGAGATTTGGGGTATACGGCCGAGTCGTAGACGAGGCCGGATAAAACGAGTCCAGCAATCCCTCTTCCGGCCGAGGATCATCATCATCATCATCATCATCATCCATCCATCCAACCATCCATCCATCCGTCCATCCATCCATCCATACATCCATCCATACATCCATCCATACATCCACCCATACATCCATCCATACATCCATCCATACATCCATCCATACATCCATCCATACATCCATCCATCCATACATCCATCCATCCATCCATCCATCCATCCATACATCCATCCATACATCCATACATCCATACATCCATCCATACATCCATACATCCATCCATCCATACATCCATCCATACATCCATCCATACATCCATCCGTACATCCATACATCCATCCATACATCCATATATCCATACATCCATCCATACATCCATCCATCCATCACCAGTAGTTTAGGCGGTTTTATAGAAATAAAAGAAGATAGATTTTTTTTAATGTCGTAAGTTGGCTGTATGTAATTTTTCCTTTGTCAGTTTAGTGTTAATAAGCAAATTTAAAAAGTTACAGCAGCGGACAATAATGGTTTTTCATACTTACTTTTATGGCCTAGGCCAAGAAGTAATGTAGGGAGCCATACACAACAAACTTCATGGCTTCATTTCGTGACATTAACGCATACATTTCAAAGCATGTTTGAGAAAACATATTTAATACAGAATTTTAGGTCAGGTTTGTATAAAATTTTAAAGAGACAGATGTAATTTCTTATTCGAAGTCCGCGTCATTACACACAGCAGCACATAACATTTTATTTGGTCTATGATAGTGATAGGAGTAGATAATCATTAATTTCTCAACATACTCAGGGAGTAGCCTGTTTTGTTTATCACCTGAGCTAAAATTCTGCATTAAATATGTTTTTTTTTATTTAGTGGACCGTTTTTTCTTCTATTGCACAACTATCGATATCGATAAAAAATTGGTTCTAACACTAGCTGATTGCGACAGTCTTATATTTTGCCGTAAAACTTCCGATCTCTGATAATTATGACGATTTGTTGTAGGTCCTCCCAGACTCTGTGACCCCCACCTCGGCCCTCTTCGAGGTCACTGCCCCCCAGCCAATCGAAGACACGAAGATATACATATGCGCGAAGAACCTGCCCCCCGGAGTCACTGACCCGTCCAAAGATGAAGAGAAGCACCGCCACCAGGGCACAGAGAACTGGAAGGTTATAGCGACTCATCACAAGATGCTGCCCCTATGGGCGACCATGACCCTCATACTGATATGCCTGATGTTCTCAGCTCTGTTTTCGGGATTGAATTTGGGGCTTATGTCTTTGGATAGGACGGAGTTGAAGATTATATCTAATACCGGAACTGAACAGGTGAGAATGAAGGGAATCTTTTTGACATAATCGCGTGTCGCATAATTTAGTTTGGCATAATTATCATATCGCATAATTTTGTTTGGTCTAATGATGGTATGGCATAATGTTGTTTGGCTGAATAATGTTGTAGATAGATATTTAATGATTGTTTATAAAAACTTTCCAGCCGGTCATAAAAAAAAGATTAACACGAAAGGCTGATGGCTGCTCAACATAACCTTGTAGCCCTAAAGGGAGGCCCCAGGCACTGTGAGGCACTGGTCCCACCGCCGGCGACGAGCGATCGACGAGTAGAACTAGAAACTAGAAACGAGTGGGCGAGCGGTGAGAAGCGAGTGTGTAGTTTCGATAGTTTTGTCGCTCGGCTATAAGCGAGTGTTCGAGTGCGACGGGCGATTACTCGCACCACTGTACGGTAGAATGATCGCTCTGATCGCCAAGCGTTCATCGCCGAGTACCGCTGAGCTAGTTTTATCGTTGATAGTTTTATCGCTACGATCAACTAGTGAAGAGAGAGTCCTCGCCGGCAGTGTGAACAGCCAGCGATGAACTATAAATATATATCTCTCTCTTTTATTTACACGGTAGTGATTATCTTTTGTTCGTTTCTTGGGCGAGAAAATCACCGATAGCTCATCGCTTACTCGCCGGCGGTGGGACCAGTGCCTTAATCTTACTTAAGAATATGAAATAAAGTAACTAGCGTTTCAGACTCGCTTCCGCTCCGATCCATCTTGCCCGCTCGCTGTTTCAGGTTTTATTTTTATAAAAGTATTATGGGAAATAAGATTATGCAAAAAATTATATTCCGGGTAACAAATATTCGGCGAAACAAAATCGTGCCAATTAAATTTTATGCGAAGTAATTATTCTATCAAAAGTCTTAACTCAATATGGAAATGCAAGTACAGTCTGCAATTTTTTTTAAATAAAACAGGAAAGAAAATACGCTCGTGCTATTATGCCGGTCCGGGACCACGGCAACTACCTTCTCTGCTCCATATTGCTCGGCAACGTTGCCGTCAACTCCACGTTCACGATTCTTCTCGACGAGCTCACGTCCGGCCTGTTCGCCGTGATATTCTCCACCCTGGCCATCGTGCTGCTTGGAGAAATAACGCCGCAGGCGATATGCTCGCGGCACGGGTTGATGGTTGGAGCTAAGAGCATTGTTATCACAAAGGTGAGTAATTATATGGCATAGAATTAATAATAAGATGTATAGGAATGTCACGTGGAGCTAAGTGTTATAGACGGACTGCATTCTAACTGCAACGTGACTGCCGGTGCCGACTGCCCATTCATTTTTTATTGCATTGCAGTTGCATTGCAGTCGTCCAAACTGCACGCAAACTGCACGCTGGGTACGTATCAAAATATATAAAGTTTAAAACAAATAATGGACGAAATACATAATGGTCATAATACATACTAAAATTTTCTATGAAACTATTGATTAAACAAATTTTTTTAATCGTGTAATCTATAGATTGGTTTAGGTTAGGTTAGGTTTATTTTATGAAAATCCTGTAAAGTTGAGAATTTCCAAGAAAATTGCATTGTATCAAATGACCATTATGTATTTCGTCCATTATTTGTTTTAAACTTTACATATTTTGATACGTACCCTGCACGCTAGCTGTGATTAAAATGTATAAATAGTCGGTAGTTTCAGTTCGAATGCAGTCCGACTGAAATGACCCTAAAAACGCGACCTGTACACCTGCGAGGCAATTGAATAGTGCGAGTGAAGTTCTCAATCCGCGCTGGGCCCGCGTGGGAACTAGAGCTCAATCCATCTCATTCTGAGACGTTCCATCTGTTCGCTGTGATATTCTCCACTCTGCCCATCGTGCTGCTTGGAGAAATAACTCTGCAGGCGATGTGCTTGAGGCACGGATTGATGGTTGGGGCTAAGAGCATTGTTCTTACAAAAGTGAGTGATAATCTATATATATAAAATTCTAAACTGACTGACTGACTGACTGACTGACTGTTGATATATCAACGCACAGCCCAAACCACTGGACCTAGAGACTTGAAATTTTGCACATAGATACCTTATACAATGTAGGCATCCACTAAGGAAGGATTTTCGGGAATTCCCACGGGAACGGGAAAAAACGGGATTTATAGATTCGATTCCGAGTGACCGTATCTCAGTAACTATAATAACTAGATTCTTCAAATTTGATACACAAGTAGGTATTACAATAATGAAAACATCGATTTCAGGATTTTTCAAAATTCTCACGGGATAAGGAATAAACGGGATTTATATATTCAGTTCAACGGAATCCTATGAACTATAATTACTAGACTTTTCAAATTTGGCATAGAAGTAGGTAATTGTAATAGTAAAAAACAGTTTTAAGGATTTTTGGAAATTCCCACGGGATAAAGAAAAAACGGGATATTTCGTTTTACTGGTCGTAGAAAGCTGACATTCGGCATGAAGGTTGCTTGGGGAGTGTAGAGGAGCATTGAGAGAGGAATTTTCAAAATTCCCACGGGAACGGGAAAAAACGGGATTTATATATTCGATTCCGAGTGACCCTATCTCAGTAACTATAATAACTAGACTCTTCAAATTTGATATACAAATAGGTATTACATTAGTTAAAATATTAAAATCAGGATTTTTCAAAATTCCCACGGGATAAGAAAAAAACCGGATTTATATATTCAGTTCAACGGAATCCTATGAACCATAATTACTAGACTCTTCAAATTTGGCATAGAAGTAGGTAATTATAATAGTAAAAAACAGTTTTAAGGATTTTCAGAAATTCCCACGGGATAAAGAAAAAACGGGATTTATCGTTTTACTGGTCGTAGAAAGCTGAAATTCGGCATGTAGGTTGCTTGGGGAGTGTAGAGGAGCATTGAGAGAGGAATTTCCAAAATTCCCACGGGAACGGGAAAAAACGGGATTTATATATTCGATTCCGAGTGACCGTATCTCTGTAACTATAATAACTAGACTCTTCAAATTTGATACACAAGTAGGTATTATATTAGTTAAAACACTAATTTCAGGATTTTTAAAACTCCCACGGGATAAGGAAAAAAACGGGATTTATATATTCAGTTCAACGGAATCCTATGAACTGTAATTATCAGACTCTTCAAATTTGGCATAGAAGTAGGTAATTATAATAGTAAAAAACTGTTTCAAGGATTTTCGGAAATTCCCACGGGATATGGAAAAAACGAGATTTTTCGTTTTCTGGTCGTAGAAAGCTGAAATTCGGCATGTAGGTTGCTTGGGGAGTGTAGAGGAGCCTTGAGAGAACTTTCCAAAATTTTCACGGGAACGGGAAAAAACGGGATTTTTCGTTTTACTGGTCGTAGAAAGTTGAAATTCGGCATGTAGGTTGCCTGGGAAGTGTAAAGGAGCGTTGAGAGAGGACTTTTCAAAATTCCCACGGGAACGGGAAAAAACGGGATTTTTCGTCTTACTGGTCGTAGAAAGTTGAAATTCGGCATGTAGGTTGCTCGGGGAGTTTAGAGGAGCATTAAGAGAGGACTTTCCAAAATTCCCACGGGAACGGGAAAAACGGGATTTTTCGTTTAACTGGTCGTAGAAAGTTGAAATTCGGCATGTAGGTTGCTTGGGGAGTGTAGAGGAGCATTGAGAGAGGACTTTCCAAAATTCCCACGGGAACGGGAAAAAACGGGACTTTTCGTTTTACTGGTCATAGAAAGCTGAAATTTGGCATGTAGGTTGCATGGAGAGTGTAGAGGAGAATTAAGAGAGGGTTTTCCAAAATTCCCACGGGTACGGGAAAAAACGGGATTTTTCGTTTTACTGGTTGTAGAAAGCTAAAATTCGGCATGTAAGTTGCTTAGGGTGTGTAGAGGAGGATTGAGAGAGGGCTTTCCAAAATTCCCACGGGGACGGGAAAAAACGGGACTTTTTGTTTTACTGGTCGTAGAAAGCTGAAACTCGGCATGTAGGTTTTTTGGGGAGTGTAGAGGAGCATTGAGAGAGGACTTTTCAAAGTTCCCACGGGAAAGGGAAAAACGGGATTTTTCGTTTTACTGGTCATAGAAAGCTGAAATTTGGCAAGTGGGTTCCTTGGGGAGTGTTGAGGAGGATTAAGAGAGGGATTTCCAAAATTCCCACTGGAACGGGAAAAAACGGGACTTTATGTTTTACTGGCCGTAGAAAGCTGAAATTCGGCATGTAGGTTGTTTGGGGAGTGTAAAGTAGCATTGAGAGAGGACTTTCCAAAATTCCCACGGGAACGGGAAAAACGGGATCTTTCGTTTTACTGGTCATAGAAAGCTGAAATTTGGCAGGTGAGTTCCTTGGGGAGTGTAGGGGAGCATTAAGAAAACATTTCCCGAAATTCTTACGGGAACGGGAAAAAACGGGATTTTGCGTTTTACTGGTTGTAAAAAGCTAAAATTTCAAAATGCATAAGTTTATACTGTAAATAGGCCGCAAAGGGCTCTTTAACCGACTTCTAAAAAAGGAGGAGGTTATGCATTCCACCTTATGTATTTTTTTATGTAGGTATGTTCACCGATTTCTTGGTCAATTGTGGACCTGCTTGCTTGCTTGCCTGTATGCTTGCTTGCTTGATATCTTGGTTCTTTGGAATACTCATGGTACACGCGAGCGAAGCCGCGGGCAAAAGCTAGTCTATATATATAAAATTCTAAACTGACTGACTGACTGACTGACTGACTGTTGATATATCAACGCACAGCCCAAACCACTGGACCTAGAGACTTGAAATTTTGCACATAGATTCCTTATACAATGTAGGCATCCACTAAGGAAGGATTTTCGGGAATTCCCACGGGAACGGGAAAAAACGGGATTTATATATTCGATTCCGAGTGACCGTATCTCAGTAACTATAATAACTAGACTCTTCAAATTTGATACACAAGTAGGTATTACAATAATTAAAACACTTATTTCAGGATTTTTCGAAATTCCCACGGGATAAGGAATAAACGGGATTTATATATTCAGTTCAACGGAATCCAATGAACTATAATTACTAGACTCTTCAAATTTGGCATAGAAGTATGTAATTATAATAGTGAAAAACAGTTTTAAAGATTTTCGGAAATTCCCACGGGATAAGGAAAAACAGGATTCTTCGTTTTACTGGTCGTAGAAAGCTGAAATTCGGCATGTAGGTTGCTTGGGTAGTGTAGAGGAGCATTGAGAGAGTACTTTCCAAAATTCCCACGGGAACGGGAAAAAACGGGATTTTTCGTTTTACTGGGTGTAGAAAGCTGAAATTCGGCAAGTAAGTTGCTTGGCGAGTGTAGAGGAGCATTAAGAGAGAACTTTCCAAAATTCCCACGGGAACGGGAAAAAACGGGATTTTTCGTTTTACTGGTCGTAGAAAGCTGAAATTCGGCATGTAGGTTGCTTGGGAAGTGTAGAGGAGCATTGAGAGAGAACTTTCCAAAATTCTTACGGGAACGGGAAAAAACGGGATTTTTCGTTTTACTGGTCGTAGAAAGCTGAAATTTGGCAAATGGGTTCCTTGGGGAGTGTAGGGGAGCATTAATAAAGCATTTCCCGAAATTCTTACGGAAACGGGAAAAAACGGGATTTTGCGTCTTACTGGTTGTAAGCTAAAATTTCTAAATTCATAAGTTTATACTGTAAGTAGGCCGCAAAGGGCTCTTTAACCGACTTCAAAAAAAGGAGGAGGTTATGCATTCCACTTTATGTATTTTTTCATGTAGGTATGTTCACCGATTTCTCTGTCAATTGTGGACCGATTTTAAAAATTCTTTTTTTATTCGAAAGAATATAATAGACTCCTGAGATGGTCCCATTGTCACGCAAGCAAGCAAGCGTGCATGCATGATTGCTTGCATCTTGCTTGCATGCTTGCTTGCATGCTTGCTTGCTTGCTTGTATGCTTGCTTGCTTGCTTGATATCTTGGTTCTTTGGAATTCTCATGGTACACGCGGGCGAAGCCGCGGGCAAAAGCTAGTATGGTATAGAATCAACAATAAGAAGGGCAGAAAAGAGTTGAGAGCAGTTTAAGATGGACTACATATCATCTGCAACGTAACCGCCGACTGCAGTCAGTAAAACTGCTCGGAAACTGCACGCTAGCTATTATTGATGTGTATGGGCAATCGACAAAAAGAGGTCAATCGACGAATCCAACTCGGCTGGGCAGCGTTCGGGTAGCTCCGTAATATCTCGTCATCCAATATACCGCAGTGTCTCAAGTCAAAAGTCTTTGAGCGACGATTAATTAATTCGATTGTTAGTGGATTCCGATAAGGCTCAGGCCTGAAATGTCTACTTTTCCATAATGTCAGCACGTCGTTTGCATAATGTTAGCTTCTTATAATGTCTGTCTCCAAGAATAACAGTTTTCGTATAATGTTCGTTTTTCAGAATGTGCTTATTCTCAAAATGTCTGCAACCTCGAAATATCCGCTTTCTTACAAATTTGGCATTCCAGAAAAGTCTTATTCCCAAAATGTTTGCAATCAT
This sequence comes from Archips xylosteana, assembly GCA_947563465.1. NCBI lineage: Eukaryota > Metazoa > Arthropoda > Insecta > Lepidoptera > Tortricidae > Archips > Archips xylosteana. Next base: position 9,468,192 of record OX387370.1, read on the forward strand.
GAACATGCAACATTTACCTAAATATCTTTATCATTTTAAAGCGAAAATCCTACGTCCTTCCTAGGGTCTTAAACCATCTCTAAACAATTAAGCCTTTTCCATTCAGAACATTGATTTGAAAATAAGGTGGACATTATGGGAAAACAAATATAATAAGACGATAGCCTTTGATCAATTATAACTGTAGATACACATTGCCGAACAAAATCCCCTTCAAAGAATGTCCGAACTTTTTTATTTGTTTGCATAACAATTAAAATCATCACCTACACAGAAATTTGAACCTAGTCTTTACTTCATTACAGTCGAATTTCGGTTGACACTTGACAGCTAAACTTGACAATTTCACGCAACGTACTGAGAAAAAAGAAGGCCACTTTTATCAAAGTGACGCTCATTTGGCTCGGACATTTTCGGGCGCGCGACTGTGGATCTACAGTTATAATTGATCAAAGACGATAGCCTATTATTAAAAAGTGAACATAACAGAAAAACATAACTTACTTATGATATGATAATGCTAATATTATAAGAATGTAAACATTATGAATAGAGGACTTCCTGAGATTGTACACATTTTAAATAGCAGACATTTTGAGAAGCTGGCAAAATAGAAGTGCTATCATTGTGAAAACGCAGACGTTTTGAGAATTGTACATTTTAGGAAAACAGATATTTCAGGCCTGAGCCTCCGAAAACTAGAACCCTGACTTATGTATTCCTTAGGGCGTGATGGCGCTGACTGCGCCAATGGCTTACCCGGTCAGCAAACTGCTGGATTACTTCCTCGGAGAGGAGATAGGCAACGTGTACAACCGGGAACGGCTCAAGGAGCTTGTCAAGGTTTGTTTTAGCCTAAGCACGCACCGTGTAAATGCTGAAACATCGAGGTACATATTGTTTTCGTCGTCGATCATATAATACGTACATACAAGGTCCTATAGTAAATCGAACTCATAAATCTTCTCAAATCAAGCTCAAATCAAAAAAACGCGGATAAGAATATAGCTAAATACACAATCCATGAAAAATAAGAGCTAGTTAATTTTATTTGCCATGTTGCTATTTAATTTCCTTGCAATCGAAGTAAAAAGAAGAGTGTAAAACTCTAGCATTAAACCCAGTTTCCCCTTGACGTAGCTATTCGAACGTCTCGGGTAAAATGGCTCGTTTTATGCTCTTGTTCTACAATCTAATATTTATTTAGCTATATATCCTTAAACGTACTTTTGAGTCGTTTCAATACTAAAGTAGTTCGGTTTGACGTCATAACCGAAACTGAGACAAAAAGTGTTGCAGCAGTTCGGCCCCGGACAAATCAACCGAACTACTGCAACTAAAGGCAAAAATGTTAGTCCGTTTTTCGCAACTCCGCGCCGCTATCTAGCTACGCGTTTATGGAATCAAAGAATCAAAAGAATTTATTTGCTCAGAATACAGTTGTGCAGATGTTAAGTTGTTAATTTTAAATATGTCCAGTGTATTCAGCCTGCATCCAGGCGTGCAAACATTTGTCGGAGCGATACAATTATCAAAAAAAAACAACAATCAAAAAAGTTTATTTGGTTTTCACAAGATTGTGGTTCCTAGTAAAATAAGGTTGGGACCTTCCATTGAGCAAATAAATGCTTGTATCGGAAAGTCCGCAACCCCGCTCTGTCTGCATTACCCCCCTCGCCCCGCTGCTTCGCTCGGCCCCTGTGGACATGCAGTCTCAACGTGACACAGTGTGGGATTTGGCCTCAGTTCCAACGTTGACGTTTTACATCGTTATTCTATGCGCTACATTAATTTTAGTTTAATCAAAACAAAATCACGATGACTTCCTTTGTGTGACAAAAGTTATTACAAACTATATGGGTAACTTATTACACTAAGGAATCAATTAAGTTTTGTTTTAATTAAATCCTTTGTGTACAAATTTGAAAATTACTCATAACGGGCCGTCCATTAATCACGTGATGTTTTTTAACAACTATTTAAGCCCCCCTCCCCCCTGGTGGTACGCGGTGAGGCATAAGACTAACCCCCCCTCCCTACCTAAATCATGTGTATTTTATAATACAAAAATCTTTAAAAAATCTGAATATTATATGTGTTGCAGCGGGTCCATTGCGCGTCAAGCGTTCGACACGAAAAAAATAAATACACGTGATTATTCTCACTCGCCTTGTGATGTTTCGTGATTTTTTCCCGAACCCCTTTCGAACCTCACGTGATTAACAGACGGGCCCTAAAGCAAAGGTTAAAACTGAGCGAAAATCTCACACTGTGCGTGGTTATATGTTGCTTCTGCGACTGGATAAGTTGCAGGTAACGACTGACGTCAACGACCTCGACAAGGACGAGGTGAACATAATATCCGGGGCCCTGGAGCTGCGCAAGAAGAAAGTGAGCGAGGTGATGACGAAGCTTGAAGACGTGTTCATGCTGCCGATTACCTCGGTGCTGGACTTCGAGACCATGAGCGAGATCGTCAAGTCTGGTGAGTTTTATAAACTACACTCGAAAATCTAAATCGAGACCAACATGGGTTGCCACCAAAACGAAATATGTTTGCGTTAGTAAATTTCCACTTTTTAAAGGACGAAGCTCCGCAATATCTTGTCATCCGATATACCGCAGTGTCTCAAGTCAAAAGTCTTTGACCAGTGTGTGTTGCCAGTGATGACTTATGGTACTGAGACGTGGCCGCTAACGATGGGTCTTATAAGGAAGCTCAAGGTCACTCAGAGGGCGATGGAGAGGGCTATGCTTGGAGTTTCTCTGCGGGATCGCATTAGAAATGATGAAATCCGCGCGAGAACTAAAGTCACGGAGATAGCTCGAAGAATCGCTAGACTTAAGTGGCAGTGGGCAGGGCACATCGCCCGTAGAACTGACGGCCGATGGGGCCGAAAGGTTCTCGAGTGGCGTCCGCGGACCGGAAGACGCAGTGTAGGTAGGCCTCCAACAAGATGGAGCGACGACCTGGTGAAGGTAGCGGGAACGGATTGGATGCGGATGGCGCAGCGCAGGGCCGATCTGTTTGGCGAGCCTTGGGGGAGGCCTATGTTCAGCAGTGGACGTCTTTCGTCTGAAATGATGATGATGAAAGGACGAAAGACTTTTTTTTAGTTATTTATTTAATGGTAGTTTTATACCTTCCATTTATAAACAAGCTAATTCAAGTTACTTACAAGTAGACATCGGATTATATGCACTATCAAAATGCCAAAATATGCATGCAAATATGCGCTAAAAAAGGATTAAATATGCACAATTAAAAATCAATTTATTATTAGAACTTACGATTATTTTCACAATAACATATTTTTCCATATTTTCTGCAGCAAACTTGCGACGTCTGTCAGTCACTTAATATTAATTTATAAGCTGAAAAATGACCTTTCGACGTCAACTGACGTTACCAGACATAACTAGGAGTTTGGCGCCATTTCTGCAGAGACTTCTTCAGGCAGAGCTTGTTCGGTGCCGTTGATAAATGCATCAATTTACGGCATAATACAACACGCCTAACACGAATAACTACTGAAATAAGCACTGTCAGTGAAAAAGTACCAAAATATGCAAAAACGCTATAAAAATAAACATGCAAATGCATATAATCCGATGTCTACAGTTACAAGTTACAAATACGAGAAGCCCTGTTAAATGTTTAACCATTCACGATTTTTAGTAGCAAAACTGTTATTGCACTTGTAACACTTCAGGTTTTAATAAAATTTGGTACGATATATAAACAATAGTAACTATTCTGCCGTCGTATTTATAAAAGGCACAACTGCCAACTTGCTCAAAAAAGAAACGGCATAAGTTTACAAAGAACAAGTGTGCACTTAGGCTTTTTCTGTTTCACAAAAAAAGCTAGTTGTACCCCTTTTTCTTACGACGGCAGTATTGAACAACGTTAGGTGCAATTTATTATAAACTAGCTTATTCCCGCGACTTCGTCCGCGCACAAAACTTTTAAAGTCAACTGATATAGAGATCCCGCGGGAAGTTCCAAAAATCGCTTTTTACTGCACCTTTATTATCTATCCTAAAGAAATGGTTACCTACGGAGATAGGCTCCCATTGAATTCAATATGCAAAGCTCGGTTTTTCCTTATTCCGTGGGACTTTCCAAAAGTTCTTAAATATTTTTTTTTCTTTTGCATGACAAATTTTAAGTCTTAAGTAATTATAGTTACGGAGATAGAGCCACTTCGAAGCGAAAATATAAATCCCATTTATACCTTATCCCGTGGGAGTATCTAAAAATCCCTTCTTAGTGTACCTTTATGACACTCAAGGTACATGTGTGCCAAACTGCCAAACAAGGTATATATTATGTTGCTTCGTGCAACACCGGCTGCAGGAAGTTTCCCGATGACTACTCCTCCCGTCCCACCGCGCCGCCCGCACTTGCCTAGGTGCCGATTGACGACATATCGATAACTATTGTCTCGTTTCATACCTCAAAAGCAAAAATAGAACCCTTATAGGATCACGTGTGGCTGTCTGTCACTCCGTCAGTTACAGCCGTTTTGCTCTCGTTTTGGATCGATTGAATTGCAATTTGGCACACATAATTTTAATAATTTTCATGTCCACAATATTAAATTTCAATATCGATGCCATTTTCGTAATTAACGTCCCAAAAAACCATAAAAAACGGCAACCATTATTGATATTTAGACATTTCAACCCCATCGCAACCCCCGGGGAGATGGTATTTCACTCCTCCACGTTAGATTTTAAAATCGGTTTTGTTTTCGTAACCAGCGACCCGAGAAACCATAGAAACAACACCCATGTTGATTTCCAGACCTTGTCACCCCATTTCCCTCTTCTAGGGGATGAATTCCCAAAAAACCTGAAACACTTGTTTACTCATTTATTGTTAGGAGTACTCCTGTAAAGTTTCGAAAAAAATAGTCTTAACTAATCTTCTTTCCCCATACAAACTTTGGACCCCCCGCCTCACCCCCTTAAGTTGTTAATTTTGAAAAATCCTTTCTTAGTGCACCCTTAGACCTTATAAGGAACCTATGTGCCAAATTTGGCCGTTTGGGCTGTGCGTTGATATGTCAGTCAGTCAGTCAGTCAGTCAGTCAGTTTCTTCTTTTATATATTTAGATTCAGCTACAAACTTACTTCTACCGCTCGCGAAATAATATAACATACCATTTTTTTTGGAATGAATCGCCAGAGGGGCCAAAGACAAGACGAAAGAAGTCCTTGCAGTTTTTTACTTTAGAGTAGGAAGGGTGACTTGTGTTCGGGAAAAATCCCTTCGGACGAACTGGGAATGGAGGGCCCAGACAGTGTCCGACTTGCACGGACTAAAAAACCCGGTCACAAGTACCGGTAACATACCATTCTAATGTATAACAATCTCGTGTCACGGTGTTTGTTACCGAACTCCTCCGAAACGGCTTGGCCGATTTTTATGAAACTTTTTTCTCTATATTCGGTAGGTGTGAGAATAGGTCGTAGGCTATTTTTTATCCCCCCCCCCCCCCATTCTTCGCGGACGGAGTCGCGGGCAATAGCTAGTCTAATATATATAAAAATCTCGTGTCACTGTCTTTGTTATCGAACTCCTCCGAGACGGCTTGACCGATTATTATGAAAGTTCTTTCTCTACGCCCGGTAGGTCTGAGAATAGGTCGTAGCGTAGGCTATAATTTATATCGCAAAACAACAATCGCCAGATCAGCTAGTAAATCTAGTAATATATAGTTTTTTCACTTTCAAACCGCTTTAACTCAAAAAGTTGCTTGAGTGACTACTTATGTGCTTTTCGTGTACCTACCCTTCATTTAGTTAAGTAGTTACCTAAACCTTTCTAATACATATATCTGTGTGCTAAATTTCACCAGGATCCGTCAAACAATTTTGGCGTGAAAGAGCTAAAAACATCCTCACATCCATGCATCTATACAAACTTTCGCGATTATATTTGTAGGAAGTATTAGTTCGTGCGTCGTCGTATACCGCTATGTCCATAGCTCCCATATTGCTCACTTGACCTTGAGACTGGACAATCAATCTAAGACGGGGTTGTTATGTAAATTGACGCGCCACCGCCTTCTCTCAGACATGGCGTTATCGCGTGTATCGCGAAAACGTTTACCTCGTAAAGCCCACTTCAATTGTAATAATTGGAAACAAGAAAACTTGGCACGTGCTTCGACGCACATATACCTACTATGCTTCGTTTTTTTTAGGGTTCCGTAACCAAAGGGTATAAACGGGACCCTATTACTGAGGCTCCGCTGTCCATCCGTCTGTCCGTCTGTCACCAGGCTGTATCTCGGGAACCGTGATAGCTAGAGGTTGAAATTTTCACAGATGATGTATTTCGGTTGCCGCTATAACAACAAATATTAAAAACCAGAATAAAATAAATATTTGAAGGGGCTCCCATACAACAAACGTGGTTCTCAAAATATAAATTCTCAAAATCTATACTAATATTATAAATGCAAGTGCGTCTGTCTGTTGGCTCTTCATACTTAAATCGCTGAGCCGGCTGAGCTGACTCATAAGTTACGAGTAATACCGCGTATGATATGCTTAGGGCATTTTGCGTTTAGGGCATTTTGCGTTTAGGTCATTTTGCGTTCGTAAAATAAAACATTGTGCGACGGGGGGTGGGGGGGGCATATAGTGTACTGCCTTTTCGGCGAATTATTTTTCGTAAACTGATTCATTTGGCAAAAGTTTCATTTCCCATGTTATTTTTTTCTGAAACTGTAAACTATTCAGGATATATTTCAAGACTATCCTGTAGGTTAGGTTAGGTTAGGTTTGTTTTATAACAATCCTGAAAAGTTTACAGTTTCAAAAAAAATAAACATTTGGGAAATGAAACATTTGCCAAATGAATCATTTTGCGAAAAGTTTTTCGCCGAAACATTAGTAAACCGCAGTACATTGTAATTAATACGATTGTGCGCTAAGGTATCGATATTCTGTTCCACAGGCTATTCCCGTATCCCGGTGTACGAAGGCAGCCGCGGGAACATAGTGACGGTGCTGTTCATCAAGGACCTCGCGTTCGTTGACCCCGACGACAACACGCCGCTCCGCACTCTCGCGCAGTATTACCAGAACTCTTGCAATTTCGTCTTCGAGGACGTCACTCTCGACGTCATGTTCAAGCAGTTCAAAGATGGTAAGTGATTGATGGGTTGAATGAAATTGCAGTCTACGAGTTCATTAACACATGGATTTAAAAAGTTATCTTTGCACCACACTTAAGAACACAGTCACACTCTCGCCCACTCACATTCGCACACATTCTCACTCGCACACTCACACTCTCACTTATTCACACTCGCATACTCATACTCATTCTTTTATTTTCTCAAACGCTCGTCCACAGACACATGCCCACTCACATTCTCACACATTCACACTCGCACACTCAAACACATATACACATTCACTCACTATTTGACACTCAAGGGCATTTTCAACAAAAAGTGTACTTTTTACTTTTTTTATGAGGAAATTTTAGGGTTTTTGATTTTGATGATTAAAAAAATGTTCCTAATTCTCCATACAATTTTTTGGTGTCAGTTTTGTAACTAAAACATATTAAATGTAAGTATGAAAAGAACGTCACAAAACAGACTCGAAAAATAGGACCAGTTTTTTTCTTACTTAAAATGGATTATCGTATATTTGAATAAGAAACACCAAAATTTAGTCATAAAAAAGTAAAGTAGGTACACATTTTTTTAAATGCCCTCCAAAATACTCAAACTCAAGCTAACACACTCTAGCCCACTCACACTTTCACATTCACGCATTCACAAACTTCTTATAATATCAGAAGGATTCTCCTGCGAATAGTTTTTTTTTTCTCAGGTCACAAAGGACACATGGCTTTTGTCCATCGCATCAACAACGAGGGCGAGGGCGATCCGTTCTACGAGACCATCGGTCTGGTCACTTTAGAGGACGTCATCGAGGAGATGATACAAGCGGAGATCGTTGACGAAACTGACGTATTCAGTGAGTAGCAGTAGTAATAGTCGTGAGATGTCGATTAAAATTGGAAAACAAAAGCGATTGTGAAAATAAGTTTCAGTAAAATACCATAGTGGCTAAATAAGCATCTCGGAAAAATTGCGAATCGAAATTTTGCTACTAGGAATACCTAGTAGATTGTGCATCAAGGGCCGTTAGTAGGGGATTACCAACGAGAGTCTATTTATGACTCGAGTTTGTAATCCCCTTACTGCGCGTGATACACACAATGATTTTCATCACACTGCGAGGAAAAATATCCAAAAATAAAATTATTTTGTCTCTAAACACAAAAATGTCTTAAATTGAATAAATAATGGCTACCCGCCAATACAGATTGCCACTTTTTTCAAGTCATCTACCATGGATAATGTAAACTGTGTTTATATGTAATTCGAATGGCCATGCGGCCAGATTCTGCCAACATGTTAAAAAAATATTTACTAAAATTATTGCAAAACTATGTGATACAAATTTAAAATATAAAAATAACGAAGTTTGTTGAAGCGTAGATAAGTTTTGTGTTATAAAATTGTATTATAGCTAAATTTTAAAGATATAAATAAAACGTAGGCTGACTTCAAACCTCCTTAGTCTGAAATGACTGATACACCAAGTAACTTGTTTGCAAATTTTAAAACTAAAGTTAGAACTCCCTCGGGAGGAAAAACTGTACGTAAATCCATAACTCCCTTAAGAACAATTTAGGCCATTGTCATTTAGTATACAGGCATGGAATAACACCCTTGACCGAGCAAGTGTGATGAAAATAGCGATTCTGGTAAATTGATCTAACCCGACGTTTCTTGTGACCCAAAGTTGGTCCGTTGGCTCAAAGTACCCCGACTTTACAATAATCAAATCACGTATTCTGCCCAACAGTGGACAACAGGACGAAGCGTCGCCGCAACAAGCCCACTAACAAGCTGCAAGACTTCGCCGCGTTCGCCGAGCGGCACGAGAACCAACGGACCCATATATCGCCCCAACTCACGCTCGCCACCTTCCAGTACCTCAACTCGAGTGAGTGTCGAACGTTCCACAACCTTCTAGAAAGTTCTCAAATGATTCCAGGTTGCAGATGGTCGGCTGAGACAAATGACGATCGTCACCTTCCAGTATCCAGTCAGTATCAAACGTTCCACGGTATTCTCGAACGTTCTAGATTTGGTTTCAAAAAAAGTCTCGGTTCTGGCTGTTCGATTGAGACAAAGGACGATCGGTAACTTCTGGTGTCTTAATTCGATTGAGTATAAAACATTCTACGACCTTCTAGAATGCTCTCGAATGTTTTTCGGCTTCGGGCGGCAGATTGAGACAAATGACGATCGTCACCTTCCAGTATCGAGTGAGTATCAAATGTTCCACGATGTTCTAGAGCATTCTAGATGGTTTTCAAATGTCTTTCGATTGAAGAGACAAACGATGACCGTAACCTTTCAGTATCCAGGGACTATCAAAAGTTTACGATATTATAGAATGTTATCGGTTTTGACTGGCCGATCCAGATAAACGACGATCGTCACCTTCCAGTATCGAGTAAGTATTAAACAAGCCCAAGAACAAGCTGCAAGACTTCGCCGCGTTTGCCGAGCGGCACGAGAACCAACGGACCCTTATATTGCCCCAACTCACGCTCGCTATCTTCCAGTACCTCAACTCGAGTGAGTGTCGAACGTTCCACGACCTTCGAGAATGTTCCAGAATGTTTTCAAATGACTCCAGGTTTCGGATGGTCGGCTGAGACAAATGACGATCACACCTTCCAGTATCCAGTGAGTATCAAACGTTCCACGGTATTCTAGAACGTTCTAGATTCGGTTTCAAAGAGTCTCGGTTCTGGCCGTTCGAGTGAGACAAAGGACGATCGATAACCTCAAGTATCTTAATTCGAGTGAGTATGCAACGTTCCACGATGTTCTAGAGTGTTCTAGATTGTTTTCAAAAGAGTCCTTGTTCTGGGCGTTCGATTGAGACTAAAGACGATCGGACACTTCTAGTGTCTTAATTGAGAGTATGTAATATTCCACGACCTTCTAGAATAGTCTGGAATGTTCTCGAACGCCTCTCAGCTTTAGACAGGCGATTGAGACAAAAGACGATCGGACACTTCTAGTGTCTTAATGCGAGTGAGTTTGAAACGTTCCACGGCCTTCTAGAATGCTCTGGAATGTTTTCGAACGTTTCTCGGCTTTGGACGGCCGCTTGAGACAAAAGACGATCGTCACTTTTTAATATCTTAACACGAGAGTGAGTATGAAACGTTCCACGAGCTTCTAGAATGATCTCAAATATTCTCGGTTTTGAATGGTCAATTGAGACAAAAGACGATCCCTTAGCTACCAGATCTTCGTCAAACAGTTTGGATATAATAAAAAGCTTGTATTAAAATCGTTTTTTTTGACAAAATCTTGTATACCGTATGCACAGAATATATAATAGTACTAACGTACAGAATGGACACGCTCCGCCCCGCACCGATTCGAGTTACCCCACCCCTCAAGGCGCAGATTGCCGGACCTCGCCGGATTCCAGAAGAGTGCGCGCGCGATGTATGTAGGCGTACGCGTGTACACACGTCGTCGTGCTTATGTAGATTCAAGAACGCGTATTTTGTACGTCGTGTCCGCCGTGTGCCGTATGTCCCATTTAAGTGGGTCAGTATGGGTATCTCTGAAACTATAATACATGCAGTTTTCCTTGACTCTAAAATTGATGACAATTCTTTAGAAGAGATATTTTTAATTGCCCATACTGACCCATTTAGTCCTTTATAAGGTAGAGGCGATTTAGCGGCCACATGCATTGACTTGGAAATTCAACCTTATTGTTTTAGTAATAAGTTACAATATCCATTGTAGTCATTGAAAATACTACTAGCTTTAAAATTATCCTTCGTCAGGTATGTATTCGATAGCTGCTTTTGATTCTGTGGTAGTATGCTCCAGTAAATGGGGCCTTAGTAGGGGTTAAATAGGCCATTCTGTATGTTTATATTAATTGCAGGTGTAGATGCCTTCCGTCCGGAGATCGTGTCAGAAACGGTGCTCCGTCGTCTGCTGAGGCAGGACGTCATCCACCACATAAAGGTGAAAGGGAAGAGCAAGAAAGACCCCAGCATCTACGTGTATCAGCAAGGAAAGCCGGTAAGTAATAGAGAGAAAGGGGGGATGAAAATTTCATTGATTTTGCCGTAGGATGCACCGTTTTCAAGATATTTGACAAAACACCGGTTCTCGTCCGATCACCGAGGTTAAGCAACGTCGGGCGCGGTCAGTAAATGGATGGGTGACCGCCTGGTTTCATTTTTGTTTTTTGAATGTTTTGTTATGACGTTGTCACGTAAATTATCGTCCGTAAACTGACTTTACAGACAACCGGTTTTTTTCTTTTTTTTTACTACTGGTATAACTTGACTTTTGGCCCGTTGACTTTTTAGACTCTGATCTTGAGGGTTCCGTACCCAAAAGGGTAAAAACGGGACCCTATTACTGAGGCTCCGCTGTCCGTCTGTCTGTCACCAGGCTGTATCTCATGAACCGTGATAGCTAGACAGCTGAAATTTTCACAGATGGTGTATTTCGGTTGCCGCTATAACAACAAATACTAAAAACCAGAACAAAATAAATATTTAAGGGGGCTCCCATACAACAAACTTGATTTTTTTGCTCGTTTTTGCTCGATATTGATAACGGTGTGGCGACTACTAGCGCCATCTAGTCATCACATTAGGAACTAATTACTACACCAATTTGGGGGTAGCTGCAATAGAGAGATCTCTCTCCAGGCAGATGTTATGCCTGGGGACCGAAGTCCAATGGATGAAAGTTGGAAGTTGTATTTATGCAGCCGAGTTGAGAAACTTCGATAGCGTGATGTAGGATTGTAGTAATTAGTTCCTAATGTGATGACTAGATGGCGCTAGTAGTCGCCACAACGGCAACAGGTAGATGCTTGAAATATTCACAGATTATTTTAATTATTTTAATTTTTGATTAATAATTAAATTAAAATAAAACAAATATTTAATTCCCATACAAAAACGTGATTTTTTTGCCGTTTTTATAGATAATGGTAGGGAATCCTTCGTGCGCGAGTCCGACTCGCACTTGGCCGGTTTCTGATTAAAGTAACGTCATTTGCAGGTGGACTACTTCGTGCTGATCCTGGAGGGGCGTGTGGAGGTGACGGTGGGGCGCGAGAACCTGGTGTTCGAGGCCGGCCCGTTCACTTACTTCGGCGTGCAGGCGCTCACGCAGAACATCGGCGTCGGTACGTACCAGGCCGGAGCCCCGCGCTCACAGGGCTCCGCCGGGCCCATACTAGATCCGCGCACTCGAGGCCGGCCCGTTCACTTACTGCGGCGTGCAGGCGCTCACGCAGAACATCGGCGTCGGTAAGTACCAGGCCGGAGCCCCGCGATCACAGGGCTCCGCCGGGCCCATACTAGACCCGCGAACTCGAGGCCGGCCCGTTCACTTACTGCGGCGTGCAGGCGCTCACGCAGAACATCGGCGTCGGTAAGTGTGAACCGAACGAGCTCCGCTTGGCGGAGCTTCTATTCCGCGCATCGACAAGGTAGTTTGGCGGTTTTAGATACCTCAGACGCAAATTACACAGAAACGCGTAAAGTATAAGGCTAAAAGCACCTTCGTATTGACTTTGGCCCCATGAGTACGTTTCAAATGACCGTGTCCCGAGCACCTATTCTAAAATCCATATCAATATTAAATCCCAATTCATTCTCATCAGCGGAATCCCCAACACCATCAGCGATGGGCAGCCTCCAGAACATAAACATGGACAGCATGCTGCGGCACAGTTTCGTGCCGGACTACTCCGTGGTGGCGACGGCGGAGCTGTTCTACCTGACGGTGAAGCGCGCGCTGTACCTGGCGGCCAAGAGGGCCACGCTCATGGAGCAGGGCGCGCTCAGCAAGGGCCAGGGACGGGACCAGCTCGACACAGAGCTGGACAAGGTTAGTATACCAATTTACAGACACAATAATCAACTCTGGCTAGGCTGACTTTGTTAATTTAGTTCATTTGTTACTCAGTTTGTTACTTTGGATAGTCATTTGTTACTCGAGACAGTCATTTATATCTAAAGGCGGCAGTTCGTTACTCGAGACAGTCATTTATTTCTCAAGGCGGCAGTTTGTTACTCTACACAGTCATTTTTTACTCAAGGCGACAGTTTGTTGCTTTGGATAGTCTTTTGTTACTGTAAGGAGTTATTTGTTTGCTTGAGCATTCACTTGGTATGCGGAAAAGTCATTTGTTACCTTAAGCGTAGACAGTCAGTTAAATAGTGCTAGACTACTCTGTGGTGGCGGTGGCGGAGCTGTTCTACCTGACGGTGAAGCGCGCTCAGTAAGGGCCAGGGGCGGGACCAGCTCTATACTACTAACCTTTAGTATACTAATTTACAAACACAAAAATAAATTCTATACCTTGACAAGTTTAAGTGTGACATTCAGTAGAACCTTAACCTCTGCTGTCCTTATCAAGATTGTTTTTGACAAGTGCGGCAAATGCTGACTGCGACAGGGTTCTACCGAGAGTCGCGCAGGAAATTGTTAAGGTATATCTAGGCTGACTTTGTTAGTTTAGTCAGTCATTTATTACTCAGTTTGTTACTTTGGATAGTCATTTGTTACTCTAGGCAGGCATTTTTTACTTAAAGCGGCAGTTTGTTACTTTGGATAGTCATTTGATACTCTGGGCGGTCGTTCGTTCCTCAAAGCGCCACTTTGTTACTTTGGGTAGTCATTTGTTACTCAATGCACTCATTTTTTACAGCATGCTTATTATTTTAAAGTAACTCTCGATTTAATTGTTCTTGTTATTTTCAAAATGTTCCTTTAACTTCCTGTTCCTAATTCCATTCCTTTTTCCAGCCACCAGACTCGTCAAGCGCTAACCCAATATTCCTGATATCAAAGAAATTAGAAATATCCGCAAGCACGGTGTCCAATAAAGAAGAAGGCGCGGAAACTGCGGCCAATATTAATAAGGTTTTATTATTTAAAACGGAACTATACCAAAGCCTCATCAATCATCATTTACGATCTATACAAGAAATATCGTATGAATCATTATTAGCATAAACAATAATTCACCATTTTTTTTTATTCGCGTTTAATGTATGTATGTACATATTTATACTTTATTGCATTTATAAAACAAAAATAATATAAAAAACGTCAAAAAAAAGAGTACATAAGCGATCTTATCCCTAAAAGGGATCTTTTCAAACTAACCTGGTTTAATAATAAATGTGAACCTTCCCTTACTTACTCCTTCCCTCTAAAACAGCTGGAAGCCGTGGTAGCCTCTCAAGCAGATGGTTGTGGGTTCAAATCCCGGCTCGCACCTTTGAGTTTTATCGGAATTTATGTGCGAAATTACATTTAAAATTTACCATGAGCTTTACGGAAACCTGGCATACACCTGCGAAGTAATTCAATGGTGCGTGTGTGAAGTTCCCAATCCGCACGGGGCCCGCGTGAAAACTACGGCCCAGGCCCTCGCATTCTGAGAGGACGCCTGTGCCCTGCAGTGGGACGTATATATGCTGGGATGATGATGATGATAACCCTTTGTTATAAAAAAACCATTGTAATTAACAGAGATAGCAAGAGCACAAAAAGTTGGATTAAAGTATGTAAGATAGTTCGATGTCTAGAATAACACACAGCAGTGGACGTCTTTCGTTTGACGATGATGATGATGATGTTGATTTCCTTCCAGAATACTCAAAGAAATAACATAATAGAACTAATGCAAGTCAGTCCTAACCAGAATTACGCGTCTTCAGAAAAGTTGGACGTCCAACACGACAAATACGCCAACCTCACGTATCTAGCGAACGCTAGCGGCTCCAAATATTTGCCAAATATGACCAAGTCACTCAACAACTATGAACAAAAATGTTTGCCAAACATCGCCACGAAGTCCGCCAACTCCGAGGACTTCCACGAAGTAATGACGAGGTCTTTGGCCTATGTATGCGAGGACGTGTCCAACAGTTGGGCCAATACGTCCTCGTTCGCCAGCGAGCACGGTAGCGCTTGCAATTCAGAAGGCAAATGTTTGCCAAACGTCGACGCCAATAGTTGCGCGGAGTGCGTGAAGAATCACTTCTGGATGAATAAGAGCATTTTGAACAAAAGCGTTGATAATTTAGGTATTGTGTTTTAAACTTTCGTCATTCTTACTCATCATAACTATAAAAGAGGTATGCAAAACGATGAATTTTTCGCGACTGTACACCAAATTTCAAGGCAATTAGACCACTGGAAGTGGGTCGAATTCGACTTCTTTTAAAAACTATTGGTGCCAACGTTGACTAACCTAACCTATAGGTAAACAGTTTAAATGAGTCCTCACCCGCACGGTGCAGGGGCTGGGGGGTATGACGACAAAGGGGGTCGGGAGAGGTGCGGGCGGCAGGCACACGAGGCGCGCTCGCCGCCCGCACCTCTCCCGGCCCCCTTTGTCGCCATACCTCCCAGCCCCCGTACCGCAAGGACTCATTTAACGGTCTAGCTATAATCCCCTCCCCGACTTACAGAGCATAAGAAGAAAAAGACTACCTTCCATACAGACTCCTCCCTCCTTACCGTTCACAACCTGTCATCCAACCAAGACATGAACCCGGAGACGGAGAAGGAACTTCTAGAAAGAAAACTGATCAACATGGAGGAGCAAGTCCTAAAGAAACTGTCTAGGATTTTAAAAATACTGGAGAAGGATCAAACTTGATTGTGAGATTTACTTAAAACTTATGTGTTAGGGTCCTACGGGACGTTAAATAAAATCGTGGACTGTATTTCTATAAGGCTGGTTTATTAGCCGTCTTTACAATAAAATCGGTATTTACGTAACTAAAATCTAAATTAAACTAGCAGCCCGTCCCGGCTTCGCACGGGGTAGACAATTATTTATTTTTGGAAATTTGGATATAAAACACTTTTTTTCACAAATATTTTTATTTATTAAAAAATTATTATTTATTATTTATTTATTAATTATGAATTTTTTAATTCGTAATATCTTTTGAATGGAAAGTCCAATTTAAATAATTTAAAAACTATTTTATAGGAAGTTAAATGGTCTTGATCATAAAATAATTTATTTGGATAAGGATTAATATAAACACATAAATAGCATGGTTTGAATTTGGTTAGCATTTTCATTAATGTTTAAAATGAAAAAAGTTGTTGTAGTGACATAACTACAATAGTTGGACATATGCTACCGCGGAGTTTTTTGTAGACATTATGATGTTCTTCAATATTGTTGTACATTATTTTGTCCTATCGCTAGTAGTTTCGGCAGCGCATTCGACGAAAGACATTTTAAGACTCATTTTTCTACACCTTCGGTTACATTGTTCAAATTTTACCAAGGATCCCTAATTTTTTTCAAAATGAAATGTAGCCTATGTCAAATTGGAAGAATGTAGCATTCTATTGGTGAAAGATTTTTTTAAATCGACCCAGTACTTTTTGAGCCTATTCATTACAAACATACAAACATACAAAAATAGGTACAAATCTTTCCTCTTTATAATATTAGTATAGATATAGATAACACGGAGGTTGACCGACGCCGGTGGTGAGTGAAAGGCGAGTCCGTGGCCGGGGCGATACGCCGTCCTCCCGCGCAGCTCGTCCCGCCAGTTAGTTGCGCCGGTTCTTAACATATGCGTCAACTTTTTAAATCGCACAGTCCAAACTGCTGCTCAAAACACGCTGACAAAAGAAAATTAAAAATGTTTTATTTGTTAGGTAATAGGACACCGCTCCTTCTCCTTCTCGACATCTACATTTTGTGTCTATTACTTAACTACCTACCGACTACGCTATATATCGCACCTTCAGAATTAAACTGACTTAATTCGAAATTAAAACCTAACAAACTTATGTATGTATGTAAGTAAGTATATAAAACTCTGTATTGTATGGTGGGGTGTGAGAAGTGTTTGATCGGTTGACGCGCGCTCACGCGATTATCGCCCCGAGATGTCGATGCACATTTGCAGCCCATCGGACATAAAAAAAAAACATGAAATTAAGAGTTAACAAGAGAAACAGATGTACAAAGGCGAACTTATCCTATTTTTACATAAAACTTATATTATATAGCCATGCCCAGCATAGTGCATAAATAGTGTGACGCATTTGAAACGCAATGATGACTACGAAGCTTGAGGTCCCGGGTTCGATTCCCGTGTCGGGGCAGATATTTGTATGAAAAATACGAATGTTTGTTCTCGGGTCTTGAGTGTTTAATATGTATTTAAGTATGTATCTATCTGTATAAGTATGTTTATCCGTTGCTTAGTACCCATAACACAAGCATTGTTTAGCTTACTTTGGGACTAGGTCAATTGGTGTGAATTGTCCCGTGATATTTATTTATTTAATTATATGTCTCTTGCGTCACGTTTTTAACGCGTACCGTCCGCACCACTACTCAAAATACACAGACAGAAAGTAATGCTTAAATTGCTTTTTTTTTCAGTTGTTGCAGTCAGTTGATGAAGACATTAGTATCAGTGGTGAGCACAAGACCCCGTCCCGCCAGGTAAATAAAACAATCTATAAAACTAAATACATTTACTAAATGTTTAAGTAAATCATGACTTCGTAAATTTATTTTGTTATTTTAGTGTGTACAACTTGTATAACATTAAGTTCTATTAGTGTTCCAAACTCTCAATAGATGGCGCTGTACCGACCGAAGCAAAAGTTAAATGGCGCTATTAAGATTTTTTCACGACACTGCTCGAAAATGTGGCCATAGATAACCTAAATCCAGTACACAAAACTGCCTATATATGTACATTTAACAGCTGATTCATTTATGGCGCGCAAACACGACAACAATGTTACACTAATCGAAAACAGGTCGTATCAGTATATGTATTTCATAATACGATACGACTTTTTCAAAGATAATTTCTGAATTTCATTCCCGGCGTGCTGAAACGACCAATCAAAAGTAATCGTCTGCTGCATGTGAAATTCAATTGACCAATGAGAATGCGTCATTCATGACTTTAATGAGGTGTTTTTTTTCCTTAAACGCATAATATGCACAAAATGCTTTAATTTTTTTAAGTATGAAAAACGCCACAGCATTAAAATTTTTAAGCGCTGCAAGGTTAAGGTTTTTATTTTTTAATTATGTGGTTTTTGATACTGGCCACTAGGCCGGTAAGGCGACCGGCGACGCGTCGTGACGGCGACTAAATCAAACATAGTTCGAGTTATGTGAGCGGCCGTAGCGGCCGCAACGGCCGCTCACATTAACTCTAACTATGTTTGATTTAGTTCCCGACCGACTGAAATGACGCAGAACACTAAAATCAGCTTTCCAGGGAAAAACATCACAATGAGTTTTAACAACTGCCCCCATGCAAACATTAACATAAACTTTAATTAAATATTTATTTTTATTATAAGAAACGTTTTTTATTTCCTCGCATTAGTCGTGAAAAGCACAATGTTTAGTCTCGGCCAAAAGTGCAATAGATGGACTCGTACTTTCGAGGGCCTCCGCTACGCGTCGGCCCTCAAACAAACTCGTCCATCTATTGCTTACTTTCCAGCCTCTACAACAATGTACTTTTGTTGCGATGTATAAGAGGACTGGGTACATTTTGTTTATTTATACTAAAATACCACTCAGGAAGGAAACAGTATTGTTTTATTCATAGTGTTTCTAAGATTCTCACGTTAGAAATTATCGGTCACGGAATGACGAGGACAATGGGTTCGATTCCCAGCCCATTTTTTCGTGGTGTGTGTGTCATTGACAAGACAACCCTAAGCACCTAAATTTAGACTTTGCACATAGTTCTGGCAACAACTTGAAGCAGCGTCATGTTTATGGTTCACGGCAGTGGTCGAAACTGGGCGATCGTTGTCGGGCGGCAGAGACAGGGTTCTCTTGTCGATATATGTTCTAATCTCAGATGGAATAAAAACAAAAAAGCGCATAAGCGGGTTGATTGGATTGAAAAGAAAGGCCAGAAGAGGTAAACTAGCAAACTTGCACTTTAAGCGAATTGTTTTAAAGCTAATATTTCAATCTCCCCCAGGTATCCCCCAACCCTCTCCCCGTGTCGGCCTCTCCCCACACGCGCTCTTCATTCGTCTCCCGCGCGGACGTGCGCTCCCCCGAGCGGAATGGCGACTACGTCGGCCGCGATGAACAAGAGAAGCTCCTGAAATGACAGCGCGGCCTGAGCATAGTTGTCACCAGCGATGACGACGAACCGCTAGGTTAAGTGTTACCTTAGTATCTCCTGCCTCCCCCCAGGTATCCCCTCACAGACATCCCCAAACTCCAGCAAGGTTCAACTATATTAAGGCTTGTTCACGAAAAAAAAAAAACCACTATTGTATAATTCAGGTATTCAATATGAAATGACATTTTATAAAGAATTTAATTAGAAAGAAGGACTCTTCACCTTTCGTTTCGAGTGCTATTATGGATATTTATATCAGATGCTATCCATTTTTAGGGTTCCGTAGTCAACTAGGAACCCTTATAGTTTCGCCATGTCTGTCCGTCTGTCTGTCCGCGGCTAAGCTCAGAGACTGTTAGTACTAGAAAACTGTAATTTGGCATGAATATATATATTAGTCACGCCGACAAAGTGGTTAAATAAAAAAAACTAAAAAAATTTTTTTAGGGTACTCCCATAGACATAAAGTGGGGGTGATTTTTTTTTCTCGACTAACCCTATAGTGTGGGGTATCGTTGGATAGGTCTTTTAAAACCATTGGGGGTTGCTTACATGATTTTTGTATTCAGTGATTTGTTTGCGAAATATTCAACTTTAAAGTGAAAATTTTCATTAAAATAGACCGTCCCCCCCCCCTCTAAAATCTAAACTGTTGGGTGGAAAAATTAAAAAAAATTCAAAATGGTAGTAAATATATTATATTTACAAGGAAAATTATAGCGGCTAAGATTGCTTGGGAATTATTTGTAGTTTAAGAGTAAATAGTAGCCTAAGGTATTAAACATACCGTCACTACTTTGAAAAACTCGTATCTCAAATCAGCATGTATACAAAACTGAACCTTGATACGCGCGTAATAAAGTTCACTTTGCCAGATTAACGATTTTGAGATACGAGCTTTTTTCAATGTATTGACGATAGCTAACTTGGAAGATTCCGTACACATACGAAATCCTTAGAAAAATATTACTTGATTTTTTCGTAATGGCTACGGAACCCTATCTTGGGCGTGTCCGACACGCTCTTGGCCGGTTTTTGCGCTTACTTTCGATATCTCTGGATTTTAGCCTTTGATTTTGTATTTTTCACATTTGGGTCACAGAGGTTCTTTTTTTCTTAACTCAAATAGATTATTGACGCTATAATGTTCCGCGAATGTCTTTCCAGACTCTTAATTACCGTATGCAGGGCATAAATTGTTATAAATCATGCCAGAAGTACACGCATTTGTATGCAATCATTTTAGCTCTAAGCCTTAACTGGCATTATGTAGGATTTCACAACTTGTAAGGAAAAATGTATGGATTTTAGATTCTTACACATAAAAAAGAATACTCAGTTGGCAAACTAATTGCGGTTTGAACTATCTAGACCTACTGGGAGACAGTGGAGACTTAGTTTACGATGGCTTCTTTTTTTCGTGGACAAGCCTTATATGGCTATAACAAGCTCCTATGAACGTCGAAGAACCTACCAAACGGTTCGGAAATACCCTGTTACGAATCCGGCAAGAACCTCCACAGAGTATATTTTTCTGACTCCCAGTTCTCTCCCAGTGATGGATAGCTATCCCCAAACATCCCCCAATTATCACGATCTCCATATGCACAGTCACCTACCTCGCATTTCTATTCATCTCCTTAATAGTAAAGCCTGTCACACACAGCGCAGATGCGGTAAGATTTTATCTGCGTATAAAAACTTATCCGTCTGCAGGTATCACACACAGCGCAGATGCGGTAAGATTTTATCTGCGTATAAAAACTTATCCGTCTGCAGGTATCACACACAGCGCAGATGCGGTAAGATTTTATCTGCGTATAAAAACTTATCCGTCTGCAGGTATCACACACAGCGCAGATGCGGTAAGATTTTATCTGCGTATAAAAACTTATCCGTCTGCAGGTATCACACACAGCGCAGATGCGAGGTTTTACATTCACTCTAAAATTTCGGAGCTGAGTAGACGTGTTTTGTGGTGTGGATGGCTTATACAGGGTGTTTTTTTTATATAAAAGGGGGTAAACGAGCATGCGGGTCACCTGATGGGGAGCAATCACGCCCATGGACACCCGCAACATTAAGGGTGTCACAGGTGCGTTGCCGGCCCTTTGAGAGATAGATAGGCTACAATGAATTTTCAATGAAAGCGCGTTACACTTTCTTTATTTCTCTTCACGACAAAATGTAAAAAAATGCGAAAATACATTTCTACGCAAGGATGACTTGTTGTTTGCTTAAGTAGTACGTAATTTTATATTTATTTTATTATACACTGAAGTTCCCAATCCGCACTGGGCCCGCGTGGGAACTACGACCCAAACCCTCTTATTCTGAGAGGAAGCCTGTGCCCTGCAGTGGGTTGTAATATAGACTGGGATGATGATGATGATGATGAAAGTGTGCTTTTGCGCATCCACCTGTATTTATCTGCAGATATAATCTTCACATCTGTCGGATTCTGTCGATATATGTCGGTGCTCACAGATACGCAGATAAAAATCTTACCGCATCTGCTCTGTGTGTGGTCCTCCATTGAATTGTATAGGGAGCGATATTGACAGATATCTGTTCAGATACAGATATCTTGCCGCATCTGCGCTGTGTGTGATGGGCTTAATGTGGTTAAAGGTTACTATCGACCAAGGATTCACCCCCTGGGTATTACAAACCCTTACCCCCAGTGTCCCAAAACACAATGTAACCTCAACCCCCATCCAAATACCTTCCGCTATCTTTAAGTGCCCATTCCTCTCCCCCACTAATAGTACAGCTTGGCGGGTGAGTAAAAACACGACCCAGTATCTGTCGACCCGGAATGAATAACATCGTCTTTATACGTCCCAGCGCAAGGCACAGGCGTCCTCTCAGCTCAGAGTGAGAGGGCTTGGGCGGTAGTTCTCACGCGAGCACAGTGCGGATCAGGAACTTCACATACACCATTGGATTCCTTCGCGGTGTGCAACAAACGATGTATTTCTTACCGTAAAGCTCATGTTAATTTATTATTTGTCAGAGCCAGGTCGCCAAATCAAACTATCATTTTAATGATATTATTATAAGTATTTGAATTACTAGGTCGTCCATTATTGCGAGAGAGAGAGAGAGTAACGTTCACATACACAGAAAAAAACATTTAGTAGGTAATGACAACGCCAGTGGAAAGCTTTTATTGATGTTCATTCCGGGTTGACAAATGGGTCACGATCATGATGGTTGTGTGAATATTCGAGCGCTTTGACCGCGCGGTTAAACGTCATTACCATTTTTTTTTTTTTTTTTTTAGGGGACAATCGTACACAAATCGACCTAGTCCCAAACTAAGCAAAGCTTGTACTATGGGTACTAGACGACGATAAACATACTTATATAGATAAATAAATACTTAAATACATAGAAAACATCCATAACTCAGGAACAAGTATTCGTGCTCATCACACAAATAAATGCCCTTACCGGGATTCGAACCCAGGACCTCTTGCTTCGTAGGCAGGGTCACTACCAACTAGGCTAAAGCGGTCGTTACCACACAGCACGTTAGCACAGTCAGTTCTATACAGTATCATGTGACCAAGTGGCGAGATAGGTAGTGCACTTTCAAACCTGCTGAGTGAGCGAGCGAGACTGTGCGGGGAAGCGGAGGGTTGACACGCTGCCTAGTATAAACGGGAGACGAGCACTCATGCCTTGATCACGCGTACCGAGCAAACGGGCGAGACAGTAAAATGTTTCTCGGCCGAGACAGTGATGTAAGCGAGTAGCTGTTCACGCATGTTACCATTCGACGATTATTACCACAATTAAAGGACGAATCGCGTGAAATTTCATCAAACTAGATTCAGCATCGGTACTGTCTTTAAGTTTTCATAAACAGTTAACCCTAACCATCATCCATTTTAATAACTTCTGCTCAAATGGTAATGACAAAAAAAACCGCCGTAAAAACGCTGAATATTTACCCTTATGATCCTAATACAGGTCTTGCTTAACCACACCCTTTGATCAATTATAACTGAAGATACACATTGCCGAACAAAATCCCCTTCAAAGAATGTCCGAACTTTTTTATTTGTTTGCATAACAATGAAAATCATCACCTACACAGAAATTTGAACCTAGTCTTTACTTCATTACAGTCGAATTTCGGTTGACACTTGACAGCTAAACTTGACAATTTCACGCAACGTACTGAGAAAAAAGAAGGCCACTTTTATCAAAGTGGCGCTCATTTGGCTCGGACACTTTCGGGCGCGCGACTGTGGATCTACAGTTATAATTGATCAAAGACCACACCCCATGTTGGCTATAATTGTTATTCGTATAACAATTGTTTACATTCAATCTAATTAATAAAACTCTGCGTAGTTTTTTTTACTCAAATAAGTAGTTTTCTAAAATCTGATAATGGTAAGTATCATTTTACTATGCGATTCAATGGTTGCATTGGACCTAAATAAGGGGCAGATATACCTGGAACTCAGCCCTATCAGTTATCACCGGCATTATAAAGCCTGACCAGTAATATATGATCATTCGCCATGTTGCGGAATTTATTGGAACTAATTTCTGGTGAATTAGAAGCCACTTTTCCTATGGACACGGAATTTGGATTCTAATTTTGATTACGTTGAATAAAAGTAGGTACTACAACGAGTAACAAACAACGAGTACAAAGTAACGAGTTGCCAATCCACATTGTTCAGACTACACTGAAATGCTCACACATGAAAACACTTAGGGTAAATCGCCAATAACTGGCCACCTGGTACTAAAAATGAACTCTATTCACCCATAATAGAATTCATTTTTAGTATATGGGTCGATCAACTTTTTTTGTCACTCGTTGCTATACAGGGTTATTTTTAATTCACTGACATCCTCTTAACCCTGAATTCCTATCACTCAAACAAATGTTTTTGTTTTACGACTTTTTAAAATGAAGCACTTTTTTTCCCATACAAATACACAGAGTATCGTAAAAATAAGAGGCAGAATCAAATTTTCAAAACGTTATACGTTACACCAAAAATATTAAGTTATGACAAAAGCCGTAAAACAAAAAACATTTGTATAAGTGGTAGGAGTTTACGGTTAAAAGGATGCTAGTGAATTACAAATAACCCTGTAGTGACGGTCTCCTGGGTAACTCTTTAAACCGTAAGTTTATCTGATTAAAATTTGCCAAACATGCATTTTTGTGGTAGTTTTAAACCCCTTCTACAATTGGGATGTCCCAATTTTTGACAACGTATAATAAATCGAAAACCGTTTGGAGAAATAGGCTTTGTGAATCGTTTTCAGAAATCAGATTCCAAAAATATGATAAACTGAATTGAATAAAGAAAATTTAAGTAATGACCTTCATTTGACCCCTGCAGTGAATCGTCACATAGGCAGATATAAAGCAGGTCTACACTCTAAAGCAAATTGACAGTTTGAAATGTTGCTGTCCTGCTTATAATAGCAAAGAGTGACAAAGACAGAACTTTAATCACATGATGCGCACCTGGCTTTAAACAGTTGTCATTTATCATAAAGTCCGAAATGTATACAATACTCGCAATGTATTTTTACAAATTTAATTATTAAATTACTACGTTACAAGTAAAAATGAAAGAATTTAAATATCAGATTTTAGTAAAAAATATCTATAAACTGTCACACCATTAAACAAACAGGAATAATCGAAGCTAAAAGAAGATAAATAAATAAAACTATTTGTCATGGTTCATTTAGGACCCTAAGCCGTGCTTGAATTATTGACAGTGACAAGACAAATCAGTAGTGCGACAGATTATGTTATGTACGGCTTGAATTTTTGTAGGCAATGGAACGTAGCTCTCTCACTGTGACGTCATCAACGTATTTCTTAAAAAAAAATATAAAAAATTAAATACTCAACCAAATTCAAAATCGATGAAAATGGTATTTTAAAATATCCTATTCTTTCCAAAAAAAATATAAAAACTATAGGTTACTTTTTTTGGTACATCCCAATTGGTCATCTAATAAGCATGTTAGTTAATGTGACACAACATTTCTTCTAATTAAACTGTACTACTTTTGTCCCCTCGCTGACGGGACAGAATAACAACAAGAAATAGTTGATCCACCCATAAGGTGTTAATTACTGGCCACCCTTCAATAACTGGCCACGTTATACTAAATTGAATTCTGTTTGTAGGGGGACAGAGTTCATTTTCAGTATGAGGGGGCCAGTTATTGAAGGGTGGCCAGTTATTGGCGATTTATCCTATATTTTTGTTTAAAAACAGTACACATTCACATACATGGAAATTGTAAAATTGACAGATTGATCATTGAATCGCATAGTACTGATAAATATAAACATAAATAACCTTTTACCTTGTCATTTTACCACAAAGTACCTATGACAGGAGATGCCTGCGCTCGCTGTTTTTGTCAAAAAAATGCAGGCATCGACCATATATTGGTCATGGATAATCTTTAATTGTGTGGTTTGTATTCGTGTGAAGAACTTGGTTTAACCTTTCGTATGCGCCGGAAAGTGGATTGAAGGCTATCTTTTTGTATTTTAATTTTAATTAGTAATATTGGTACTATTTGAGACTCACGAAACTCGAATACAGATTTTTCTACTTTCGGCATACGAAAAGTTAATGTAAAAAATATTTTGATATGAATAGGCGTGTGATACAGTTTACAGCAACAAGTCAAAGTCCAAAGTTAAATGTAGGTACAGAGTTTTTGAGAAATTCTCGCGTATAATCTTGCTCCTGCGAAAAGTGGCAGAAACAACGCAATGCAAATGTAAGCTAAAGACATCTCCGGTCGTAAGTGCTATGTGCTCTACGCGTATTTTGAGCCGCTAGAAATGCTTCTATGTTTTCTCCTTAACGATATTTACTATACGATTCGAAGTACATTAAGATTGGATTTGCTGACAACTTCACTCGCTACTTGTGTTAAATGTGCCTAGTTTGTAACCTTTTTTGTAACTTTCAATATTTCTAGGGTCCCGTACCCGAAAGGTGAGAAACAGGACTGTGTCTCAAGAACTGTAATATCTAGACAGCTAAAAAACTAAAATAAACATGACTAGCCGACTGGCAAACGTTGTTCTGCCATATGAAAACTGAGACTAAAAAATGGGAGGTAGGAGAGTGAAAAATACCTTACGACCTACACTCATATCTACCAAATGTACAAAAAAAACATAAAAATCGGCCAAGCCGTTGCGGAGGAGTCCGATCACAAACAGGCAGCGAGTAAAATTGACAGCAATCGGATTCAAACGAATTTTTACTACTTTTACGTTTAAAACTGGAGCGCGTGGCGGTCAATAACACTGAATCATATGTACGGTGACACACCAGCGGCGCGGCATAGCGTATATGATTCAGTGTTATTGACCGCGCTGGGCACGCTCCGTCGGCGTCCCGCGCTCCCGGTTTGTGGTGGCCTTTAATAGATACCACTGGGCGGAAACGTCGACACTTAAAATATAAACTTAATCGTCACTTATGGCGACAGCTACATTAATAAAAAATACATAATAATATGTAGTACATAAATTACATATAGCGTAGGAAGAGTACTGAAGTACATTATACAAGGAATTATATTTAGGTGTGCACTGTTACTTATATTGTACTTAGGTTGCACTGTTGAGGATTACCAGTGGCGTATCTAGGGTTATTTTCCAAGGGGGGGGGGGGGCTGAGAAACTGCGGCCGTTGGGGGGATTCAGATCCAAATCCTAGAGTGGGCAGACTATTCTGGGGTGGGCAAGGACCTATACAGTGTGGCACATTTAGACTGGGCTTGTTAACGTTACCAAATTCACATTATAAGTGGTATTAAATTATAACGTTACTTGATAACTTAACGTTATGGTAACGATACCCAATTAACGTTACAGCTTATCTAATTTAAACTGGCGCGCCCTACCACCGCAGGGTATGTATTACAATACCGAAGTACGAAAGACCGAATGTATTAAAACATCGAATGGGTCAAACGACCGACACGATTTTTTTCTGAAACCGTTAACTTTTTCAGATTGTTATAAAACAAACCTAACCTAACCTAATGAGTTCTGTATGTTGCCGTTTTAATAAATTCTGAGAAGTTAATGGTTTCAGAAAAAAATCGTGTTGGTCTTTTGACACATTCGATGTTTTAATACATTCGGTCTTTCGTACTTCGGAATTGTAATACATACCACCACCGCATTTACGCCCAAGATTTTTCCTGTAATTTGACGATCGTGACTGTACCAAGCAGCATGTCGAATTTAAAGGAAATAAAAAACACTGTATAGTTTTTTCTCCTTTTGGATTTGGATTGATCACCCTGTATACGCCTCTGACGATAACGGACGCTACACAGTCCTAGAAAATCGTTTATTTTTAAACCTGGGTTATGGATGACGTTTCCAATTGACACTACTCAACTCTGGGTTTAAGGGCGTACTGTGACTATTAGGCACTGGTTCCACCGCCGGCGAGTAAGCGATGGTCGGCGATTTTCTCGCCCAAGGAACGAACAAAAAATAATCGCTCCTGTGTAAATAAAAGAGTGAGATATATATTTATAGTTCATCGCTGGCTGTTCATACTGCCGGCGAGGACTCTCTCTTCACTAGTTGATCGCAGCGATAAAAGCTATCAACGATAAAACTAGCTCAGCGGTACTCGGCGATGAACGCTTGGCGATCAGAGCGATCATTCTACCGTACATACAGAGGTGCGAGTAATCGCCCGTCGCACTCGAACACTCGCTTATAGCCGAGCGACAAAACTATCGAAACTACACACTCGCTTCTCGCCGCTCGCCGACTCGTTTAGTCGTTTCTAGTTCTACTCGTTTATCGCTCTTCGCCGGCGGTGGGACCAGTGCCTTACGCGGCTTAATGATCTGCTTAAAAATCCAGATTGATTTATTAACATTTGATTGAAATTGTCAGTCAACATGGATAAAAGATCCTAGTCTTTAATTGTTGATGTAGGTTTGTCTGGTCTGTGGGTGTTGCATTAGTTTTAACGATTCATTAAATAGCTACCTATATTTTTAGTTTCCCACCGCATTGGAATAAGTTTTTACTTCTAAGCTTTTTTTTTTACTGTGTATGGTATAAATTAATAAAAAACAATTAAGAAAAAATAACATTGAATAAAACTTAACTATAAACTAAATATTACAAATTAAATTAAAAACTAAGTTATATTTAAATTGTTTGGATGTTACCTAGAAACTTCTAGGCGAAAAACGCTGTCATTTTTGATGAATATTATTCGTTCAGAAATCAAAGTTTAGTAAGAAACCAATGTCTTTTTTAGCCTAACATTCAATTTTGCATGTCGATGTTTTTTTTAACTAGCCCTTATCAGTGTCCCACTGCTGGGCGCAGACCTCTCCCCTGGACTTCCAACCCGTCCTGAACAAACTGTTTATTATAGTTTTTTAAGCGAGCGAAAGGACGCAATAAGTAGTTTAGTAAAATATCACTGAGGTGAACGAGGACGGATAGTCGAGGGGTATGTATTACAATACCGAAGTACGAAAGACCGAATGTATTAAAACATCGAATGGGTCAAAAGACCGGCACGATTTTTTTCTGAAACCGTTAACTTTTTAAGATTGTTATAAAACTAACCTAACCTAATGGGTTCTGTACGATGCCGTTTTAATAAATTCTGAGAAGTTTACGGTTTCAGAAAAAAATCGTGTCGGTCTTTTGACCCATTCGATGTTTTAATACATTCGGTCTTTCGTACTTCGGTATTGTAATACATACCTTAGTCGAGGGAGTTGGAACTTGCGACGACTTTTTTTATATACCTATGTCTAATAATACTCGACATCGATAAAGACACGTTTCTAACACCAGCTAGATTGCGGCAGTCGTTTGTTTTGCCGTGAAAATTCTGACCTGCTCATCGCCATTTTTGGACAATCAACTCGCTCTATTTTGCATTCAAATCGACATGCAAAGTTGACTACACTAGACCGTTTAGGGCCTAAGCACACAGCGTATTTTTAACGCGACGTCGACGCGCGTTGTATCGATACAAACGCGCGTCCACTGCGCGTTATTTAAAAAACGCCGTGTGCTAGGGCCATAAGGTTGTTCTAATGGAATGAAAAACGCGCTGTAAACGCGCGTTCCTAAAACGCGCGGTGACGGCGCGTTCAAAAAACGCCGTGTGCTTAGGCCCTTATCCTCGACCGCGCGGTACAAGGGCTGGGGGGTAAGACGACAAAGGGGGCCGAGAGAGGTGCGGGCGGCGAGCGCGCCTCGTGTGCCTGCCGCCCGCACCTCTCGCGGCCCCCTTTGGCGTCATACCCCCAGCCCCTGTACCGCGCGGGTGAGGACTGATTTAAACGGTTTAACTATAGTAAGGCACTACGGCCTAGTAATTATGTACTTAAATTAGTATTTATAAGTATTATAAGGGTGAATCAAGTTTTTAGTGACAACCGTTGCTATGGTGATGTCCCTTGGACAGCCTAGAATTTTCTATGAAACAGTATGAAGTGTCACTTGGACAACGGGGACGGTGTAAACAACACAATAAAGTTGATTCACCTATAAATATCATTGTGGTTTTCTTTGTTCATTGAGTGTGCTACCGGGGAACCACTGTGCGGCGAGCTCCGAGAAATGAATAGAGATCACGTTCGCCCGCGCAGCATCGCGCGTGGTCGTGGTCGGGCCTTAAATGTTTTTGGAATATTGTAGTAAAAAAACCTTTTACGTAAAAATGTACAACGACAATAAATGCATTTTTTAAAGTATCCTGTTAAACAAATATACATTATTAACATATTATTAGTCCGTCAGATTATCGAAAAATGTTGGACACGAATTATCTTCGTTTTTATCATGTATTGCAATTTTTTGTACTAATTGGTACGTATGTTTGTGTGTAACAAAAATAAAAATAAAACACTATGTTAAAATTTTTTTAAATCAAAGTTGAATTTGTATTCAATAACGTACAGTATTATATTCAAAGAATAATAGGGATTATACAATTTTAAATACAACTACTGTAATAAATAACTCTTTTTCAGGCATAGTGCTTATTTCGTCCACATAAATGTACATTAAAATTCGACCTTGCGCTCTTTTCAATATGGTACAACATCGATTAAAGTTTCTATGACAGGCGAGATCGTGAGATGCATTTGGCAGCTTTGGCACTTGTCGCTTTTGGGATTTATAGTAGTGTGTGTGTTGGTCCTGAAAAAGTGTTTTGTTTCAGACAGTTTCAGACCTATCAGCGATCCTTTGTCACGGAAAGTAATGTAAAAATGTTCATTGCTAAAAATTGGTGTAATACCACAGAATATGTAATAGTACTAACGTACAGAATGGCCACGCTCCGCCCCGCACCGATTCGAGCTACCCCTCCCCCAAGGCGCCATTGCTTGTCGCCGCTGTTCACCAGTATGGTGCGCGCGCGATGTATGTAGGCGTACGCGTGTACAGACGTCGTCGTGCTTATGTAGATTCGTCGTGTCCGCCGTGTGGTAATACGTAAAGTAAATAAAAAACAGTGTGGCGCGAGTCACATTCACACTTCACGAGTAAGCATCTCCGATAGATCCGAAACTGTTGAACAAATATCCGATAAGTAGGTACATTAACTTTTTAAGTTTAAGGAGTCAAAGATTTTGTAAAACCGAAGTGATTTTTCGGGTGCGTCGGACGGGATTCGAACCCCCATATCCCGGCTATACGCGCCAAGCGCGCTACCAAGTGCAACACGGGGCTCCCGACCAACCTACCCGAAAATTTTGATTGCTTGCATACCTAGCTACGTGCGGTGCCATATATCGCAACGCAACTATCGTAAGTGACCGCTCCTACGTTCCAAATTGTATTGGAAAGTCGTAAGAAATGTACCACTTCTATTTTTCTAATATTATTTATTGGATTTAATTGTGCCATTTAAAAAGCGAAAGTACTGTCTCGGCTAGAAATTAAATATAAAAAATAAGGAATATTGCGTACATTGTGATACATAGATCTGATATTTAGCTGTTTGGTGTTTTAAAACAAGCGATTAAAATGTTTTAACCATAAAAAAACCCACAACGAAATTAGGTCACTCGTATGTTTGAACGTTAAGTCAATGCCCATTATGCGTCTAAGATACCTTCCGCAGCTAACAAAAGAGCGGATAACTTTGAACCAATTTTGATGAAACATGTCAAATGGTTCTTAGTTCTTACCATCGCCAAGAAACCGGCTTTCAAATAAAAAAAAAACGCATTCAAATCGGTTCACCCGTTTCAGAGCTATGATGCCACAGACAGACACACCACGGTCAAACTTATAACACCCCTCTTTTTGTGTCGGGGGTTAAAAAGTAGTTTGTAATGACCAATTACGCTGGTTTGAATCTTTTTTGTAACATTTTTTGCTCTTTTTAAGCAAGAGTTCAAAAACGTGTTAATCGTTTGGTTTTAAACGTTTGTAATGTTTGTATGTAGTATTAGTAGATGATAAACAAAAATAATTATAATGTTATATGTTTTTCTATAAATCAATCGATTGTAAGAACAAGTATTGTCCTATTGTTTTAAATATTAAACAAGTATTATTTGAATTTGAAGTTTTGTTTAAAATCCTACTTTAAGGTGTTACCAGACGTTTTCAATAAAAAGTCACTTTTTTTAAATAACGAAATTTTGGGGCTTTCTTACTCAGATTCAAAAGGGTTGTCGATTCTGATGATTATATATATTTTATTCATTTTTCCACTTTGTTAGTAAAAAGCATACAAATAAAACTTATCATTAGAAAAAGGTTCCTTAATTTTCCATACAATTTTTTTTTTCAGTTTTGTGACGATCCATATTAACTGTATGAAAAATTCACAAAACTGACCCTAAAAGGACGCCTTTTTCTTTAGAAAGAAAACAAAGATGATATCAAATAAGAAAACCCTAAACTTTTCTCATTTTTAAAAAGTAAATGATACTTACACTTTAAATAGAAAATTCCCTCCTATACTTATCTTACTTTAAAATCTTAATTTAGACAATCTTGGAGACGTAAAAAGCAAATGAATAAAGTTAAAAAACAATTCAACAATTTATAAACCTTTATTTCAAGTCATTTACAATTTAAATGTTCAACAAATTCATCGTGCAACACAAAGCTTACAAACATTCAATCTTAAGGCCACCACAAACCAGGAGCGCTCTATAGAGAAGCTATATGCGCTCTATGTTATACACTGAATCAAATTTACTGTGACACACCGGCACCGCGGCACACTATAAATGATTCAGTGTTATTGACCGCGCTGGGCACGCTCCGTCGGCGCCCCGCGCTCCCGGTTTGTGGTGGTTTCATCGCTCGAGCCTAATGGCCCGGCCACGACTTCGCGGCCGGCGGCAGCGGCGAGCGTTTTCCCCGTTCATTGCGCGGCCGAGACGCTCGCCGCACAGTGCTTACCTAGCGGTACACGCAATGAACTGATAAAAAGCTCGCCGGTAGCGCAAAATCGTAGCCGGGCTGTAAAGTACCACATTTCTAGTTTACCAGATACTCAAATCAAATCATTTATTGTCAGAAAGTGAGTAATTATACATATAGATATTAAAGATTAAAGTTCGTCACAATCAGCCAGTATTTGGCGCACAATTGTTTGGTAGATACGCTTACCGCATGTCACTGAATGAATAAAATGTCTAAATATAATAAAAACAGAAATCATAAAACTAACAATAATTAAAATAGAAAATGTCAATGTCATGCAATAAAAGTGCGAATGCAATGTCAATTGTATAAAACAAAACAAACAAGCAGCAGATAAACCCACCATCATCGGTACAGGAATGGAGACGTCAAAAAAAGCAATGCCAATTAATACAATGTCAATCGTACAATTCAAAGTAAACAATGTCTAAGATAATATAAAAATTACATGTATGGGAATGAAAGAAACGCAAAAGAAAAAACAAAAATGAGAAAGACTACAGAAAGCACCAAACTTTCTTACAAAAGTCAGAATGCCAACAAACAATTCATAAGGTATTAGCAGGTTCAAACTCGTTGAACCACATTACAGAATCGAAGATTACGCAAGGAAGTGATTTTTTTGGTGGAATGTCTTATTTTGGACATCTGCAGGGCAACCTTTTGGCACTCGGCTTCCGGGGGGTTACTACGAAATCCGAAGTGCGAAGTTCGGATCGTGCGGTCCCTCTCACTCTCGTAATAAATACCATTAGCGTGAGCGGAACGGCATGAAACGAAGTTCGAATTTCGCGCTTCGTAGTATAGGGCCTGATCGTAATGACAGTTTTCGTATGGCTGTGACAGCTGGCTGTTTCAGATACCAATTGTCAGCCCATACAAGAACTGTCAAGATGAACGCGATGGCGATTGCGACGGAGTTAGACAATTAGCCTGCCGGTAAATAAGTGCTTAATGTAAGTATTTTGAAAAATCTAGTATTTTAGGAACGTGGTAGTTAAGGCACGGGTGAATTTTATATACACGTTCAATCTCGAGTAAAGCGCGCTTGCCTTCGAGACTTGCTAGGACCAGGGTCGGACTGGGCGGGTAGGGCCCGGGTGGCTGACCAGAAGCCCGGGGCCCGAGACTAGATGATGGTAGATACTACCCCCCCCCCCCCCCCCCGCAAGCCAGGCCCGTAAGGGGGCCCACGCAGGCTGGGGCCCGGCTGGCAACTGCCATCTCGACTATGTATATGGGCAGTCCGACGCTGCCCCTCTGGCCTTAACGGAATCTACTTAATCTTGACAGTCGGCAGGGCGCTGCTGCAGTTGGCATTTTCCAGCTCTGTATGGATCTGTTTGAGGCGAGCTCGAGCGAGCGTCAAATTGGCGTTTGCTGCCCGCATGTTTTCCTGGAATAAGATTTAATAAATCTATAAGATCTACAACGGGGAATGCTCTGAGGAACTCTTAGACCTCATTCCAGCTGCGGGGTTCCATTACAGATCCTCCCGTCGTAAGCGTTCATTTCATCGACATCATGTTGATGAATGGCAGTCTTCGACGGTGCGTTTTAAGCGGTCTTTTTTGCCACGAACTTGCAAAATCTGGAACAAGCTTCCCGCTGGGGTCTTCCCATCGAGTTACGACCTGGGTGCCTTTAAGAGGCGAGTGTACAATTTTCTGCAGGGCCGACAACGCACTGGTATCGCGTAAAGCGCTGCGAGTGTCTATGGACAGTGGTGTTCATTTAACATCAGGTGACCCACTAGTTCGTTTATCTGGCTTCAACTTTGATCAATTATAACTGTAGATCCACAGTCGCGCGCCCGAAAATGTCCGAGCCAAATGAGCGCCACTTTGATAAAAGTGGCCTTCTTTTTTCTCAGAACGTTGCGTGAAATTGTCAAGTTTAGCTGTCAAGTGGAGTTTTGCCGCTACCGAAATTCGACTGTAATGAAGTAAAGACTAGGTTCAAATTTCTGTGTAGGTGATGATTTTATTTGTTACGCAACCAAATAAAAAAGTTCGGACATTCTTTGAAGGGGATTTTGTTCGGCAATGTGTATCTACAGTTATAATTGATCAAAGCCCCCCAACGCAAATTGGTCACAAATTCAGTTTGAAAATAAAGTAAATGCCCATTATGCGTCTAAGATCCCTTCCGCAGCTAACAAAAGAGCTGATAACTTTGAAACGGCTGAACCTATCTTGATAAAACATCTAAGATGGAGCGACGACCTGGTTAAGGTTGCGGATCGCGCGTTGGATGCTGTTGGCACGGGACCGATCTGTTTGGCGAGCCTTGGGGGAGACCTATGTTCAGCAGTGGAAGTCTTTCGGCTGAAATGATGATCCAAATCAGAACACCAGTTTAAAAGCTATGATGCCACAGACAGACAGACACACACCCACACGCACATAGCGGTCAAAATTATAACACCCCTCTTTGAGTAGGGCAGTACTCTTCTAGGATGGCGGCCGCGAACAGGAAAACGCAGTGTAGGTAGGCCTCCAAGAAGATGGAGCGATGAACTGGTTAAGGTTGCTGAGCCGCGGAAAGCCGAACGGAGTCTAGATGAAAAATGGATATAGGAAACGGATTTACCTGACCATGGAGCAATATTTTGTCTGCTCTCGTAAGTTTCTCGACCGCTATATCCGTTGTGTGCTTTACTAGGCCTTCTAGAGTGGCTCGCAGGGATATGTTACATTCCCCTGTAAAAAATAAAGAAGTTGTGAGGATTTTTTAACAACGAAAATTATTAAGGCCCTACCGAGCTTTTCGCGCTAATCGATTGTAGGTAAGACACTAGCTTTTGCCCGCGACTCCGTCCGCGTGGAATCAGTAATTTGGGCAGCTTTTTTTTTTATTCAATTTGCTTTTTCATCAATTATGGCTCTTAGTTCCTCGATATAAAAAAAATTACCCCCCCCCCCCCCGCAACCCGTCAAGCCCCCCCCCCCCGCACCCCCCCAACTCCACCCCCCACCGAACCCCCCCGCACACCCGCGTTCACATTCACCACCGTACTCCCAGCGTGATGATATATATCCTATATAGCCTTCCTCGATAAATGGGCTATCTAACACTGAAAATATCGTATCTTTCTTATTTATCAACCGATTCAAATGAAACAAACACTAAATGTTAATCCAAGAAAATACCAATATATCAGTGAATACCGCATCCGTCTAGGTTAAGCCGTTTCTGAGATTAGCGCGCACAAACGCACAGACAAACAGACAATAATTCTAAAAATCATTGTTTTGGGTTCTATTGCGCTAATAGCCCTAGTGACAGTTTTTCTCAAATATCTTCAATGTTCAGACACCGACTTGTTACAGATTTATTATATGTATAGATATATATATAGATTTTGGTATGGGGGAAGCACGATGGCTCAAGATAAGTTGGTCAGACCGCGCGTTGTATTTACGTATTTTCATCGTATTACTAAAACAAATACATAATTTAAAAATGTAGCATCACTAATACGCCCTTGAAAACATGTTGTTTTATTAACATTCAAAAAGTCACGACCTGCCGTGCAGTATTTACGCCGTACTAAGGATTTATTTTATTTATTAGAGACTGGGTTTTTTCTATCGAGCAGACTACAAGTAAGTAATCGCGTTTCGAAAATCACTGGTGAATCCTCAAATATCATCATTTCAGCCGAAAGACGTCCACTGCTGAACATAGGCCTCCCCCAAGGCTCGCCAAACAGATCGGCCCTGCGCCATCCGCATCCAATGCGTTCCCGCTACCTTCACCAGGTCGTCGCTCCATCTTGTTGTATCCTCAAATATCTTTCACATGTATTTCAGAACTAAATCTTTGCTAGGGATTAAATGAATAAATAAATAAAAAAATAAATAAATATTAGGGGACAATCTTACACAAATCGACCTAGTCCCAAACTAAGCAAAGCTTGTACTATGGGTACTAGACGACGATAAACATACTTATATAGATAAATAAATACTTAAATACATAGAAAACATCCATAACTCAGGAACAAATATTCGTGCTCATCACACAAATAGATGCCCTTACCGGGATTTGAACCCAGGACCTCTTGCTTCGTAAGCAGGGTCACTACCAACTAGGCTAAAGCGGTTGTTAAATAAATGCAATAATTGCGCCAAAAGCTCGATGCAGCCTTAAAATCCGAGACATTTTACAGTCTTACATAGTTTCTGATGCAGCAGTGAGTTCGGTAGCCTGCTGTTCCCAGCGGGACCCTGGAACGGGACGTGCAGAGGAGCATCCAGGTCTGACAGCCGCGGCGCCGGCAGCTTGCTCTCTAGAAAAGAAAACTAATTTTTGACGTGATAGCGTTTAATAAATGGATGACACAATGTAACGTACATGTACGTACAGAGCAGTGAACGCCGGGGGGTTGAGGGGGGGTGCGGGGGTATGAAAATTTCATTGAATTGCCGTAGGATGCACCGTTTTCAAAATATTTGAAAAAACACCGGTTCTCGTCCGATCACCGAGGTTAAGCAACGTCGGGCGCGGTCAGTACTTGGATGGGTGACCGCCTGGTTTAATTTTTGTTTTTTGAATGTTTTGTTATGGCGTTGTCACGTTAAACTATCGTCCGTAAACCAACTTTACAGACAACCGGTTTTTTATCTTACACTAGATTTAGAAGCCTTTATTAAATTTCATCATCATCATCATCCCAGCCTATACACGTCCCACTGCAGGGCTCAGGCCTCCTCTCAGAATGAGAGGGGTTGGGCCGTAGTTCCTGGGCCCAGTGCGGATTGGGAACTTCACACACACCAGAGAATTTCTTTGCAGGTGTATGCAGGTTTCCTCGCAATGTTTTCCTTTACCGCAAAGCTCATGGTAAATTTCAAGGTGCAAGCCGGGATTTAAACCCACGACCCTCTGCTTGAGAGGCCAAAATCAACAAAATGTTTCATACAGTGACAATTTGTATCCTCAGTAATCATCATCATCATTTCAGCCAAAAGTCCACTGCTGAACATAGGAATCCCCCGAGGCTCGCCAAACAGCTCGGTCCCGCGCCATCCGCATCCAACGCGATCCCGCAACCTTAGCCAGGTCGTCGCTCCATCTTGTACAACTAAATACTAGTGGGAAAACAAAATATTACCATCATCAGATTCCGGGGCTTCACCAGCAACAACGAAGATATCCGTAGATGGTACATCCACAGTCTAAAAGGAAAAAACATATAAATTTTACTCAAAAAATATTTTTTAACCGCCGTATCATAATCATAATCATTTATTGTGTATGAAATTCAGGTAACAAATACAGATATAATATTATATTCAGGCTATGGTTTCACCAAATTCTACCCTTACAGGTGTACACACATTTATAATCAAATAACTAAAAGTAATCATGCAATTTAAAATTATAATCCGCCATATGTCCTTACCAATTTCATGTCCTTATCAATTAAGAATTTGAATTTGTCATAAAATACTAAAGAATTAATAATAATAATAATAATATTAGGGGAAGCGGTCGTTAAATAATGGTACGGAACCCTTTGTGCGCGAGTCCGATTCGCACTTGGGCGGTTTTTGCTTACACACGTTAGGGGCCTCTGAAGCCCGGGGCCCCGGTATCATTGATACGGCTGATAAAAAATACGGCTGATATAAATTCTTATTAAATTAATTCTTTATTCTTATTTAACGACCGCTTTAGCCTAGTTGGTAGTGAGTGACCCTGCCTACGAAGCAAGAGGTCCTGGGTTCAAATCCCGGTAAGGGCATTTATTTGTGTGATGAGTACAAATATTTGTTCCTGAGTTATGGATGTTTTCTATGTATTTAAGTATTTATTTACCTATATAAGTATGTTTATCGTCGTCTAGTACCCATAGTACAAGCTTTGCTTAGTTTGGGACTAGGTCGATTTGTGTAAGATTGTCCCGTGATATTTATTTATTTATTTATTATCTATAAAAACGACAAAAAAATCACGTTTGTTGTATGGGAGCAGCCCTTAAATATTTTTTTTATTTTAATTTAATTATTTATTTTTAAAGTGAATATATAACTAAATATTCTGTGAATATTTCAAGGGTCTACCTGTCGCCGTTATCAATATTGAGCAAAAAAATCACGTTTGTTGTATGGGAGCCCCCCTAAATATTTATTTTATTCTGTTTTTTAGTATTTATTGTTATAGAGGCAACCGAAATACTTCATCTGTGAAATTTCAACTGTCTAGCGATAGCTGATGACGGTTCATGAGATACAGCCTGGTGATAGACGGACGGACAGCAAAGTCTCAGATCCCGTTTTTACCATTTGGGTATGGAACCCTAACAATTAGTAAAATGTTATCCACAATGCCACTTAATTTTGTGCTTCCCGGGAAAGCCCCCCCCCCCCCCCCCAACTTATTTTGATACGGGGCCCCTCCAAGGCACACTACAACACTGATGGTTATGTATGATGTTAGTATAGAAACACCTACTTGTAAATAGTAGATTGTTCAACAAGGGCGGAAAATAACCAATATCACACGAGGTTACTTGGCACCCGAGCACAGCGAGGGTGCCAATATTCCGAGTGTGATATTGGTGTTTTTCCCGAGTTAAACACTCTGCTTTTCATTTCTACTACAAGGAAAGTATAAATAAAAATGTCTAAGCTGGTCAATATGATCGTTTCAATGGAGTTTATTGTTAAGGAATAATTAATTCCTTATTTCCTTGTACCAAGGAGTAACAACCAATATGGTAGAAGAAATTGGTCTAATTACCTGCTGCACGCTCTGAACAGCTTCCCAATAAAAGTCATTGATAATGTTTTGAGTAAGCCAAACTCAGTTAAATATGTATTAAAAAAGGCACTTATTGATTGTACTTAACTTTGAAGACGCACACACGAGTCCTTCACAGGTCCGTTTTTGTATCCGTGTGCACCCCCATTATAGCTTACCACAATCTTAAAATATAAAGATTTTTGTAGCTATTGGTTTTTGTGATGTATTTGTTTTTTTTTTTTTATTGAATTAAACAGTTCTAAATTTTTTTTTTTTTTTAATTTAACAAAATTTAGAATGTTCAATATAATAATCAATGAAAACAGTAGATAAAGTAGGTATTTTAGTAAATTTATTTATAAAATATGTATAAGTAACCAATTTGAACCAAGGAGTTAAGCTGTATAGAGATAGGCTGTGTGGACAATAACATTGTCGTTTACCGTGTTTTTTTCTTAACATTTTCTAACTTTTCTGGTTTAAGTCACTAAATAAGAAACTAATATTTCATACTAAATACAAACTGAAATATAGATGCACAGAAAAAACCCCAGAAAAAAGACCAATGCTGGGAATCGAACCCAGGTCCTCAGCATTCCGTGCCGTGTGCCATACCCCTACACCACCACTGGTCTAGAGATTAGACACAAATCTTTCCTATACATCATACATTTCAGTCTGCTAAATCATCACCTTATGCAGTGACAAGCGCTCATCTATGTTACACCCTCTATCGAGAGATTTTAACACTCCTTCGGAACTAACCGCTCACCTGGACAAGAGATGGCGCTACTGTGCAACTTCAAACAAATTTTTTCAAC
This sequence comes from Archips xylosteana, assembly GCA_947563465.1. Lineage (NCBI taxonomy): Eukaryota > Metazoa > Arthropoda > Insecta > Lepidoptera > Tortricidae > Archips > Archips xylosteana. The sequence goes on from OX387370.1 coordinate 9,508,534, forward strand.
TTCATTTTTTATTACTTTTACGGTCATCCCGTGAAATCTTATATTTCATAAATATATGATTTCACGGGATGACCGTAAAAGTAATAAAAAATGAAGTTGAAAAAATAAATACAAAAAGATACTTCATAGCTAAGCTAACTTGTTTTAAGAAACCAATGTAAATTAATAATTTAATTTAATAATATTCCACTGGAATTATAAAATTTGTAATATGACTAATTAAGAAAAAAAAACTGAATACTTAATTATTACATGTATATTATGCCGTAATGCTTGGCTGAATGTGTATGTATTCCATTGGCAGCCAATGCCTTTATTTTTTTTAATTCATTTCTACCCTTGGGAAGAAAATAATAGTTATCCTCCCGTATGTCAGATATGATTTGCCTCACTTCCCGAGTATGAGAAATAAAAAAGTTTTTTTTTTTTTTTTTCTAAGTTTTGTAGAGGTTTAGTCCAGGTGGTTAAGTCAGCCCCAGAAAAAAGACCAGCGCTGGGAATCAAACTCAGGTCCTTGGCATTCAGGAGTTTAGACATAAATTTTTCCTATGCATCAGCCCGTTATAATCACTTCTGCAGTGATACAGCGCCATCTATGTTCAGTTCTCATTGAGAAATGTCAACACTCCTTCGGAACTAACCGCTCACCTGGACTAAAAGATGTTGCTACTATACCCCTTAGCCTTATGTCTGTATCCTTATGGGTGCTTACTCAGTTCCCGGCTCAAGGGACAAAACATTAAAATACTAATTGCTTTGTCTCTGCTCCGGCTCTGTTAGTCAACAATTGACCTGGCCATTCTGCGTGAATCTAGGCCCCCAATACATAACCATTACAACAATCATTACATAACCATTATCATCATCCCAGCCCACATTACGTCCCACTGCAGGGAACAGACCTCCTTTCAGAATGAGAGGGCTTGGGTCATAGTTCCCACGCCACGCGAGCCCATTTTGGATTGGGAACTTCACACACACCATTGAATTTCGCACATAAATTCTGAAACCTCAGAGGTGCAAGCCAGGATTTGAACCCACAACCTTCTGCTTGAGAGGCCGTTGGTCAAACCACTAGGCCACCATGGTTTTTTTTACATAATGGTGAATCTTTAATTTTCGTCGTATAAAAAAACTTATTAAGGGGCTGTTTCACCACCTCATTGTCAAACTTGGGGGATGAAGTTACTCACGTCCGCAGGATTCGCCACTTTTTTCCCTGCACGTGTCCCCTGGGTGGCGCTAAACGAGTAACAAACTTTCGGCTGCTGTAAATGTTGCCTATGAGCTACCTCACAGCACGATAACCGAGTCGCTTCTTAAGATACGAATACGATACGATACGAATATACATGCAATCTCGAATATCACTATGGATAATTTGTTTAATATCCCCAACCCTCAGAAAATCAATATAGGGCCAAATTTAAGATTGTGCCAGCTCAATATTGAAGGAATCAGCTTGGCAAAGTGCGAAGTACTGCACAGAATTCTGACGAAACATGACGTGGACATTTTACTGCTTCAGGAGACACATACAAAAGATGAACAAAGCTTAGCTTCCAGGGGTAGAATTCCAGGATACAATATGATCCATGCAGTAAATCACCCTAAATATGGAATAGCAGCCTACGCAAAAGAAGACATAACGAACATCACTATTCTCCCGCGGAGTGCCAGTCGGAGTTATTACCACTCCGTGTTTAGAGTTGGAGACGTAACAATAGCAAATGTCTATAAGCCGCCGGCCAACGCGTGGGCTGATGAGTTGCCGATCTTCCCGCACCCTTTTGTCTGCACGGGTGATTTCAATAGCCACCATACCTCATGGCGTTACGACTCCAACGATTTGAATGGCGAGGAGCTGATTAAGTGGGCGGAAAACAACAATTATCATCTAGTTTTCGACGCTAAGGACAGAGGTTCCTTCAATTCAGCACGATGGAGGAAAGAGTACAATCCGGATCTGACTTTTGTCTCACGAGACACCTCCAATGTTCCCCTTTCTGCTGCGAGAAAAATCCTGTCAAACTTTCCTAACAGCCAGCATCGTCCTGCTCTAATAGAGATTGGTGATCGGATTCCCCTAGTGCGGTCTATGCCACTGCCAAGATGGAACTTCCAAAAGGCAAACTGGGGCGACTTTGCTAGGGATGTGGACGCTGCTGTGAGGTGGATCCCTCCCAGGGCTGAAAACTATAATAGGTTTGTGGGTCTGATTACTGCAGTCGCTAAGAAACATGTTCCACGAGGATACAGGAAGGTTTACATCCCGGGCTGGTCGAGCAACAGTGAGGCACTTTATCTGCAGTACAAGCAGTCCGGTGATCAGGAAATTGGGCGGGATCTACTGTTGTCATTGGATGAGCGGAGAAAGAACAAATGGGTGGCTACTGTTGAAGAAATGAACTTCAAGATGTCAAGTCGTAAGGCGTGGAGAGTCCTCAATAGACTTACAGGAAAATCAGGGGCCAAAAATCACAATGCCTCGCAAAAACTGACCGATTCTATAGCTAGTCGCATTGTAGACACGTCACGCGTCAAGGGTGATCGCAATCATACCAAAAACGTCAAAAAGCTCTCTTCACAGCTTAGAGATACACTACCAGTTGATGAGGATCTCTCCAGGCCTTTCTCATTTGATGAAGCAGCTTCTGCCATCAGGCAACTCTCAGTTGGCAAGGCCGCCGGGCAGGATGGCATATACAACGAATTCATTAAAAGTCTAGGACCAAGGTGCATAAGGTGGCTCACTGCCTTTTTCTCGGATATACTGGCTAGAAATATATTACCATCAGCTTTTAAATTCGCCAAAATAATTGCCATTCTTAAACCCGAAAAGCCGATGGACGATGAGAAAAGCTACAGGCCTATCGCTTTGCTCAGCTCTATGTATAAACTATTGGAAAAGATGTTGGCAAACAGGATCACCCCACTTATAGACAGTGCTGTTCCCGTGGAGCAGGCTGGTTTTAGAGGCGGTCGGAATTGTACGGACCAGGTCCTTTCTCTTACTACACATATAGAGGCTGGTTTCCAAAATCAACAAAAAACTGTGGCTGTTTTCGTGGACCTATCTGCGGCTTACGACACCGTGTGGCGGAATGGTCTGATCTACAAGTTGATGAAAGTGGTGCCTTGCCGTGGGATCACGAGCCTTATAGACAACATGTTGAGCAACCGTCAGTTCGTTGTTCACCTGGGAGATAAGCAAAGCCGTGTTAGAACATTACAAAATGGCCTTCCACAGGGATCGACGCTGGCACCACTGCTATTTAATCTCTACACCCACGACCTACCGGATACTGCAGCCAGAAAATTTGTGTATGCGGACGACATTGCCTTTGCTCACCAGCACAGAACATTCACGGTTTCAGAGATCCAACTTACTAAAGATCTACAGAAGCTGAATGTCTACTTGAAAAATTGGAGGCTAGTTCCAAATGCCAGCAAGACTGTAGTATCGACCTTTCACCTACATAATCAACTGGCCTCTTATGCCCCAAAAATCAGTTTTGATGGTAGACCTCTTGAATATAATCCACAACCTAAATACCTTGGTGTTACTCTTGACCGCTCACTGTCGTACGGCTCTCACCTGACCAACCTGGGTAAGAAGTTGGGAACTCGCAATAACATCTTGCACAAACTGACTGCTACACAGTGGCGATCCTTACATAGAAGCCCAAAAGCCGGGCTTGCCTTATAAATCTCAAATCAAGATTAAAAATAAAAGCCAAACCTCGTCCAAACAAAAAAAGTTCTAATAAAATCACTTTCATAATAACGCGCTTTATTTTACGTAAAATACCAAGAATTGCATAACAAATCCGCTGCGCGGCCCAGCGGCGCTGTACGGCGGCCGACGCGGCGATAGGCGATAGTAGCGACGTTATAAATAGCATGACATCTCGCTCGCTCTTGTGGGCTTTTACGGGGCTTCGAAACGCTCTCTTCATACTTAGGAAAACGTTAGTTTTGCAAATATCTATGTATAGCTGCATATATAGCGCTTTCTTTGCAATTTTGAATCTGGCTTACGGTGTGAAGTTTGCTGCGTTTGGTTTAGAACGCGAGTGCGCGGGCGAGATGAATAACTTCACGATTGTTTTAATCGAATCGTGGGCCATACCATGCAAGGCGTTGTAAAATGCGTGAATTTATGTAATTACAAAATAAATAGGTATTCTTGTTTTAGTGCGTTGCGTGTGAGAATGAGTCTGTAAAATTTAAAATTCTGTCTAGTAATAGAATGAAGTGTGCTATGGTAAGCTTGCCCAAACTGAGTAAAGCGGCAACAAGATGGATTTACCTACATTAAATTATAAAAAAATACTAAAACATATCTCTCGGCTTGCCATAGCCTGATACCCTAGGCACGCCACTGCTGCTACATCCTGGGGAGCGCGAGCGGACGTGCTACGCACAACCGGTCTCAGTCTGGTTTACTCCGCGGGAGAATACTGCGCCCCCGTCTGGCTCAACAGTGCGCATACAGAGAAGGTCGACGTCCAGTTGCGCAGAACTATGCGCTGCATATCTGGCACCATTCAATCCACCCCTATTCAATGGCTGCCCTCGTTGAGTCACATACCTCCGCCACACCTTAGAAGACAACAGGCCCTACTAAATGAGGCAAAGAAAATAGCAAAGAATTCAGATCTGCCAGCTCATCAGGAGTTCATGTATCCCCCTTGTCATCGTCTGAAGTCACGGAGTCCACCCTACCAGTCGGCTCGGGGCCTGTTTGATGAACCGTTCGACATTAAAATGAGATGGAAGGACGAATGGCGGTCTAACCCTCCTAAAGCCGCCCTATTAGATCACGACCCCACCCAAAAGCCTTTGGGATTCTCTGGTCCAAGGCGAGAGTGGTGCCAGTTAAATAGGCTCCGCACTGAGCATGGGCTCTGCGGGGAGTACATGTTCAAGTGTGGTTGGCGAGGCTCTCCGGCGTGCGATTGTGGTGCACCTGTACAGTCCATCCACCACATCATTCATGACTGCCCAAAGAGGAGATATGCTGGAAACACCCTGAACCTGTTCTCTCCTGATGCGAACGCAGCCCTATGGGCAAAGAACTTAGATATTCGTTTGTAGTATAGCTTTTTTTTTAGTAGTATTAAGTAATTGTTGATAAGCGACTCTGTATATCATAAATTGCTTGCCATACGATTAAATAAATAAATTGTCAAACTACTGGTTACGTAACCAATGAATAAACTAAGTACTGCACAAATCTGTCGGCCAGTTTTTTTTCAGTTTCACCACTCCGGTCCTGTGCAAACTAAGTACCACTTAACTAATCGTCGGTTTAACAAAAAGTCGGGATAGCAACGTCCCATTTCACGACCACGGGTTCCTGTTCGCATATTTTCGTTCAAAGAGTCGCTCATTATTAAAGCAAAATAAATCGTAAACTATGTAATTTTTAAACAAATCTATTTTTTTGCATAAACAAATGTGTAACATTATAATTAATCCAAAAACGGTATTTATTTACGATACTTTGGTTAACAATAACAAAGAAAAATAAAATCACGTAAAACGAATCGAAAAGTGGCGCCAAACCCTTTGACAGATTAACTTTTTTTTTAATGGCGATGTACAAGTTCAGGTAGAGCAAACGATTGTGCCACTGAAAAAAAGTCTGTAATTAAAAAATATTATGAAATTTTGGATTTATTTTTAAATACTAAAAGCGTACCTATATTTTTTATTCAAATCTTGATATTTAAATTCTCGTTCGCAATTTAGCATGACTTCTTACTTTAAAAAATAAAAAATACTTTGATTTATTTTTCTGAAACCGGCTGAAGGGCTCTCCAATTATGGCCACAAAAAAATAAACTAACTAATTAAAAAGATATGTGACGGATAAAAATGCTAAATGCCACCTGATCTGATGGTCAAATTAAGAAATAGTTTGTCCGTCACTTAGCGCTAATCAAGACTGGTGAAACAGAAATTTTTATTCCATGTGACAAATAAGGTTATGATCAAGCTAATCCGAACTTTAAAATAAAGCGTGTAAAAAGTGGTGAAATAGCCCCTTAGAGGGATATGTCCGGAATAAACTTTAAATGTTAAGACTAATTGAAGGGTCCACGGAAAGAACATGTCTAGTCACTTTTTTTTGAAAATGAGGTTTTAATGCCAAAATGTAAAGCAAGTAATAAACTATTATAACTTACGTCTACAGTTGAAACTGTATTATTATATTAACATGACTTTTTTTTTAGTTTTATAAAACCTATACACGGAAATAACGTGTGTTGTGTATTAGATACATGGAAAAAACATGTTATGTCACAAAACAAAACAATACATTAGACAAACTTTTCTTTTAGTATATCACATTACAAAATGAGAACAAATCACAGAACGAATGAATGGTAGATTAGGTATTAATTCCAAGCTCAACTTATGTGACTTTGGATCGGAGTCTTTGCATTATTTCATACAGGTAGGTATATAAAGTAATGGAGTTATTAGCTAATTTTAACTAATTTTTTTCCTTACTTACTTACGTTACTAAGCTATAGATGACATACCTAGATTGACTTACATTTAAATAAATATTATTATTTAATAAAGACAATAGCGTTTCCATGGTATTTAGAACCACGGAATATGTACTCAAAATATACCTAATTAATATTCAAAGTTACCAGATCCAATAAAATAAACTTTTATGCTTTGGACTTTGCATGTTTATTTCCTGTAGTTAAGTGACAACGCATGTTTTTTCCGTGTTCAATAGGGGTCTGGTTCGGTTTATTGGTATTAATAATAACAATCCGTTACTTTTAACCCGTCGCACGATCGGCAACATTTTTGGGTAATTTTTTCTAAGTACCCTATGTTAAAAGGTGATCGAAACTAGAAACAAAAATTTGCAAATTTTGACAGTTAGTTTAGGCACAGACGTGTGTGCCTAGGTTGTTCGAGGGGTTAACTAATATTCTATTTATTTATCTAAAGATAAGTAATATTGACATACAATTGATTTAAAGGCAAGTGCATAAATATATTTGTTGATTAATTACATTGTTCCAAACTTTCAAAACGCGATAACTCAAAATGTCACTAAAGTGACTAGACATGTTCATTCCGTGGACCCTTCAATTAATACTTTTCCAGTTTTGTTACTTGCAAGAGAGATAAAAGCATGCTAATGAAAGAAAAGAAAAATCTAGATAGAATTCTTTCAAATTAAGTAAAGTAAATTTTTATTAACCATATGAAACATATACAAAAAGAAATACCAATGACTCCACACTAGGCTAGGCTTGTATCGTGGCAGCCAAAAGACCATAATAATAATTACACATAGTGATGCGGTCTGAATCTTAATTACAAAATATTGACAAAAAAAAAGAAGGAGAAATTCAAACATTAAACAAACTAAAAATACATTTTTTAAAGATAAACAGAAAGCTACAGGTGTGAGTTTGAACGAACGTTTGAAGTTCGAGTTATTGGGACTCTATTTAGACAAATTCTATGCAATATTCCATGCACTTTCAAGTAAAAATATGAGGTTTAAACATATGAATTAAAGCATCAAAAACTTTAAAACTCATTGTAAAAATGCCTTAGTCTGTATAGTACTATTGAAATAAATATAATATTGTTCACGGTTTTTGCCATTATTTACCAAAAGTTCTTTCACAAAACTTCAAAAACCAATTACATGTATCGTTACGAATGTAACATCGATTTCTTACCGGTGATTTGCCAATTTCGACCTCAGAATCAGATTCTGAAGCCTCACCATCTACAACATGCACTATTTTCGACATTATTTTATTGTTAAACGATTTTAACTAAACAGAAACATTAATAACATGAACTCGAATCCAAAAATGTTTACATTACGTATGATATGAAGACATTGAGACGTTTTCCATTCTAAGCTTAAATACAAGCCTGTGTCTAGTCCAGTGTGCGCTTCGATAGTGTGCGTAAAGAAAGCGTAAAGTTTGACATGCCTACATGAGGAGTTTGAACTGAAAATAATGCGTTTCAGTATTTGCTAAAAATTTGATTTTTAATATGATTTATTATAAAGTTTATTGGTACAAGAAGGTACATTTTAACAAAAGTGGGCTAATTTGATAATAATTTCTGTGGCACCCACAGATTTATTAGAGAAACGGTGATAAACGCCTCTGTTTGACAGCTAAAAAAATCAATGGAAAAGATACCGTAAGTCAAAAATTTAAAGCTTCTTTTTTAAGCGTTCGTGTTCCTCGCTAAAGTGACAGACAGTACAGTCGAGTGCACCGGCTTTAATAGATCTTTTTATTTTTAAATTTTAAACGTTAACCTTCGATTTGCGTAAGCAATAAATTGGCCCCAAATTTGTAGTTTATTGTATTTTTTATTTTAATCAGTTCATTTTATAATTATGAAAACCACTCTTTGGTTTGAATGGCTTGAATGTCGTTTTTTTTTACTTCAAACATCATGCGAAAGGTTATACGTAATTGTAAAATAAAACACATGTAAAACATGAAGAACTTTTTACTATCAGAGTAACGTGGACGTCTTGACACAGTGACAAATTTATAATTATTTACAATAAGTAGGTATTTATTCACTCACAATTTTGGGACACGGTACAATTTCACTCGATTCTCACTTTAAAACAGCCACAAGGCTTTTGTAAAACCTTTTTATAATTCCCAAATTTCACTCGAAAATATCATCAAATATTTCACGTCTTTTGACAGTGAATTCTTTCTTACATACAATTCCATACAAAAACAGGTACAACCAGTTCGAGTAAGATAAAATTATTTTACAAAGTAAGTCTCATAGGTTTTCATACATTTTCGGTATAGATAAAATATATATACGTAGCAACAAGTTAAAATGTATATGAAATATTTTCGTAGTTAGGTATAGACTTGTCGATAAAGACTTAATCATGTGAATTTTTCCCTGTTTGTGAAAAATAAGAAACATTTAGCATTTTATGAAGACAACCAAAGAATGTATCTACTGTCAAAATATCAAGTAACTATTTTGAAACAAAATAAATCTGAATTATTTTCTAAATTACGTCAACTACTTTTAAAATAATAACATTCGTTCTCTAATGGAAATTACAGATCAATGCCTCAATCTACACTATTTAATTATAAAATGTGTAAAATATGTAATGACTCCATAAATAATAATAACTAAATAACGGAGTAAAGGAAGAGAGATTTTTGCCTAACAGTGAGACACAAGCTACACTGATAGGATGAGTATAAATTATAATTTAACAGAATAGCTGTTTTACATACCATATTATACAAATCGGCATATTAAACAGAGCACAAAAAAGATCCAAATGGTACAAAAGTTTTTTTTTTGCATGTATCTTTAACAGTGATGATCCTAGTATGATACAGTTTAGTATGCTGGAATTAAAAACCTGACCAGCAATATATGAGCATTGTCAAGAGGGTGCTACTGTTATCATTTGAGTGAACAGTTCAGTATAGTCTGAACAATGTGGATTGGCAACTCGTTATTTTGACTTAGGTTCCTACTTTTATTCTCTGTTATCAAAATCAGGATCAAAATTCGGTGTCCATAGGGCAAGTGGCTTCAAATTCAGAACCAGAAATTAGTTCTAACAAAATGCGCAACATGGCTCATGATCATTACTGGTCAGACTTTACTAGATATTGTTTGCCATTACGTTCCGTTAAACATCGTCACCGTCGATGTGTGAAGGTATAGGTAGTTAGCAATTAAAATACAGACTGTAACTTAAAATTATGATATTCTTTTCACATCCAAACCTAATAGCACAAAATACAAATAAATATAAAAAATGGCTCCAATACATTTTTACACATTTTTAGAAAACTACCCTATTCCCCATGTTTAACACTGATATAATTAAACTGTCTTCTAGAAGTACTTAGCAAATATTATTTCTACGTTTTCTCGGTAACTTTGTTATTTTCGATCAAAATTTATTAGCTTTTGTTGGACAGTCCACCCGTGTCGCGCACACGCGCCCGCTCAACACTCCCCAAGTCCCCAAGCGAACTAGTCAAATGAAGCCTTCCCCACACCGAAGCGCGGGGCGCGCTCGCGACGCCGAATGAGCGGACGCAGCGCGTTGTATAACACTGAATCAAATACGTTAACGCACACCAACGGCGCGGCGTGTTTTGCGCACGGGCCCGCCGGCAATCTGTGTCACCGTTTATCATTCAGTGTTATACAACGCGCTGCGCCCGCTCCATCTGCATCGCGCGCAGGCGCCGCGTTTTGTTGAGAGGGGTGGGGAAGGCTTTTTTATTATCTCCCGAGCGCAGCGATGAAATCGTGCACATGATTGGTTAGAGAATTAAGCTGCAGCAAACAATGAGTAGATATAAATGCGAATTTTAGAACTCCAAAAGTGGCACTGGCCCGATCTTTAAGCTTAACTATTACTCACTCATTCTCCCAATTAAATGACAAAGTTACCGAAAATTTTTAAGAAACATAAAACAAGACTGACCTACGAAGAAACTGTCCACATCTACAAATTGTCAATTCAGTCAACAATTTTTGATTCATTATTTAATATCAATAAACTTCAACTATTCATAAGATACTTTGTAATTCTACTATATTAAAACATCAGAAATGCTTATAACATAATATTTTACATTCTATGACTTTCTAATAAAATTATTTGGAAGTCATAAAATATATTTTTAACATTCAATATTTCTCATTGAAACAAGAAATATTTTTGTAACTTAGGAACTTCTGTACTAAATAATTAAAATTAATTAAGTGCAACACAAAACATAAGCAAAACATTTCCGAAAAAAGTTCAAAAGTTATCTAAAAATTCAATTCAAGTGAGTAGTTACGGAATCTTATATTTTGTATTGCACTGATATCCATTCCAATTCCTTAATCAAAAATGTAATTCCTACGCATCAGTGATTAGTTTTAGTTCTATAAATGCAAATTATTTTCTATCAACTTATTAGTAATTTTTAATGATGGCGTTTTATTCTAAACAGCCAACCATACGATTGATATGCTTAAAAAATTGCATATTTTACTTAAGATTGCTTGAAAATATTAAATATGAATTTATTTTAATAACACGCTGATATTTTTAGTAAAAAAACGTAGTCTTTGTGTAACACGGAGTTCAAACAAGCACATTATTGTTTTTTTCCTTAACGTAATGTTACAAAAATGATCATATTTTATGTTTAGTCAAATTTTTGTTAGGAAGGGATAAAATGAAGTACTTGTTTTAAAATGGATTCTGCAGTCCATTCTAACAAGTCTTAAAATATCTAGGTATGTATTTTTTTGGTTTGTTCGTCTGTTTAATTTAAAGGTCACAGAAAATATCATATTCTATTTCAACGAGTAGTACTTTATAGGCTTTGATTCACACAATTTTTATATGACAACATCCTTTCAGAAGGTTGTATCTTTTGGTCACGTGATTTTAGAAGTTTCATCTTTCTTCTTTACTTTTTTCACCACTCCAAAGGATTACAAATTTAAGTATTTCATATTTATTTTGACCTAACTCCTGAACGCGTTCTGGAAAAAAAAGAAGCTTGTATGACAGATGGGCAACGACATGATCCTACAATTTTTCCTTTTTTGAGTAATGGAATCCAAAAAAATTTCTGCAGAACCCCTCTGTAAAAGGTGCCTCAATGCATATTTGCATAATTTAAGTACTACGTCAGTTTCGAAACCCTCCTTAGGCACTTAAGTATAATTAAAATTAAATTAAATTGAAATTGCGAACCTTATTTCCATAATATAAAGGACGTTATAATTCCAAAAGAATATTTTAAAATGATAATTTCAATTATACTCGTAAGCAACAATAACGATTAATTCTACACACATTTTTTTGTTTAAACTAACCCGTTATTTTTGCTCGCCAGTGTACAAATGTTATCTATAGAAATAGAATAGGCAGTTCATTGAAAACGCTTGAAAGAATTTAGCCTCTTAAAAGTTTCATTTCAATTGGACAAAAGCTTAAAATGAAATATTAAAAATTATTAACTTTTCAAAAAATATTTTCGAGGTAAGCATATCCAAAATTTTGTTTAGTAAATTTTATTAAAATAAGCGATACCCAGTATACGCTCATAGGAGCACTTACCCTGTTGCTTTAGTTTATGTTTAAAACAAACAATGTTCATATAAAATTTGACTTGAAATTCCCGCCGCAAGAAAACAAGCTTAAAATATTGGGACACTATTTATTGCTTAACTTATTATTAAGATTTAAAAAAAGCTTGTCAAACTCGGATTTTTTTCCAATTTTTCTAAATTACATCAAAAGTATTGAAAATTGTATCATATTATGTTCTTATTTAGATATAATTTAGAAAAAAGGTGACACATTCTGACATGACATTTTCTAATTTTCCTATTAATTACTAAATTAATTTCTAAAGAATCTAAAGATGCTTATTTAAAACATGCCATACGTTTTGAACTAAAACACTAGGATTTTCTAAATTCTATAACACTGTTATTTATTGTATATGAGTTCTATACTGTCTATGTACCTGTCGGTATATTTAGGAAAATCTCTTTAACTTATAGTTAACTATACGTTATCGGCATGCTTCGTATTGCTATGTACTCACTATTCAATTCAATAATCAATATTGCCATCGAATAACAAAATGATAAACGAAAAATGCTTAAATCGTGTTTTTAGCTAAATGCCATTCTTAAATGACGTAACACCAATTTTGATCATTTTCAAACCCTCTTTGTCACACTTATGTTATTTTATTACTATAGAAATCGAAATAGGGATGATAACAACACCAACCAATTTGATGTATAATAATGATCTGTTTGGCAAAAACTATCTTCTGCAGTGTGTGTCAGCGTATATGATTCAGTGTTATACAGCGCGCTGGGCACGAACCTTAGTTGACGCAGACATGCCCCGCACTATAGTTTGCGGTGGCCTTTAATCGCACACTCAATTGACTTACTATTTATTTATTTTAATTGCTTATTGAAAATTAATCTGGGTTTTAGATCTAAAAGGATGTATGTTTTTAATAGTCATGTCATGAAATGACATGACAATGATGAAATGTGTATTGTAATTTAAGAATGGCCCTAAAGGGCTTCAAAATTTAGTTTCCGATCTACAAACGTAGAAATTATAACTGTAATTCGCTTTTCTGTGAATGATGTATTTATTTCTTTTTCCTCTCCATTCGTTTCCGCCATTACTTTGAGGTGTTTGAAGTTTAAATGGTTGTCTAAAAGAGATCGCTATTAAAGGATTACACAGTATACCTATTTTCCTCCCAGATCTTTGTCTTTTTCATAAACTCATGTGTTCAATAAAGAGTATTTGTATTGTAATTTAGCAATATATCGTCGCGATCAATTTGCGGGTGTGGTATTTATGAGTGAACTTGCGACCCGCCCCGGCTTCGCACGGGTGCAATTATGCATGCATTATACATATAAACCTTCCTCTTGAATCACTCTATCTATTAAAAAAAATGCATCAAAATCCGTTGCGTGGTTTTAAAGATCTAAACATACACAGGGACAGACAAAGGGAGAAATCGCAAAAGTTTATATTATTGTATTGTACACATTTTCTGATATTCAAATGAGAGGAATCGAACCAAGGACTTGTTCTTTGGTACGTCTTGAAGTGCAGACTACTAGCCTTTAAAAGCGGCTTCGTTCACGTAAACCACTTAGGCTTGGCTTGGCAGTTAAATTCCAATTAAATTTCCTCAATTAAAACTAAAATATCATCATCATCCTAGCCTATATATGTCCCACTGCAGAGCACAGGCCTCCTCTCAAATGAGATGGCTTGAGCCGTAGTTCCCCCGCGGGCCCAGTGCGGATTGGGAACGTCACACACACCATTAAATTTCTTCGCAGGTGTATGCAGGTTTCTTCACAATATTTTCCTTCACCGTAAAGCTCATGATAAATTTTAAATGTAACTTCGCACATAAATTCTAAAAACAGAGGAGTGAGCCGGGATTTGAACCCACGACCCTCTGCTTGAGAGGCCATAGGTCAAACCGCTAGGACACCACGGCTTTTACTGAAGAACTGGTTTAAACTGCTGTGAACACCACGGCTTTGAACTGAAATGAAACTACAATGAAACTAAAAATGGCTCGCACGGCATATTGTCTAAGGGCCGTTTGGGCCTAACGTATCACGCAAACTCCACCACAAGAAAAGGCTATGATACAAAATAACTTAGTTCTAGGAATTTTAGGGTGTGTTTCCACCAGAGCTGCGCGAAGCCGGACGGTGTGCGAAGAAATAATCCACAGTAGAAATACTTTAAAATTAAGTGTTCTGATTGGTGGATTATTTCCTCGCACGCCGCTTCGCTAACTCGCACGGCTCTGGTGGAAACTGGAAACGCACCCTTAAGAGCTAGGAGTGCGAGCAGTGCCAGCGTGCGGGGCTTGCTTGGAAAGCTGATGGCATGTCTTCTTAAGCGGCCAGGTAATGGAAAACGCAGTTAGTAGGCCTTCCACAAGGCCTGCGGTCATGTAATCTAACACGTTTGTAATTATAATCGCTTTCACTACTTCCTTATGTCAAATGGCATAGAATGACGATTGAAAGAGATAGAGCATCCACGCGTTAGACAATACGACCTTTGGTCGCAGGAGCCTGCATTGGTGGATGATGGCCTATGTCCAGCAGTGGTCATCTTTCGGTTGCCGATGACAAGTTTTAAGCAAGTAAAACCTATTTAAATTCAACTGCTTTGTTGAGTTTCATGCCTGATCCTTTTGCCTGGTTTTTCTGAACTGGTGGTAGATTCTTTGACGTTCCGAAGTGCTCGAATTGAAGCCTAAACTGAATAAAAATATTATGACTTTGACTTTGACTGCCGGACCCAATGCCTCACGCGCTCAGCTCGCACGGGCTACAAACATAACTACGTGGCAAATCGCTGGTGCTATCGGAAACTCTAGAAGCCCGCGAACATCTTCGCGTCGAGCCGCGGGCGCCACTCGTGGTACACGTGCTGGAGTGCGGCGAGCCTGCGCGCGAGCGCCCGCGCGCGCGTCCACCACGCCGCGGCCACGCAGAGCAGCGCGCCGTGCTCGCAGTGGCAGTGGGGCGCGGGGCGCGGCCGCTTCGCCACCGGCCTGGGGAAAAAAGACACCATAATAACAGACAAAACTATACACTACAACAAACCAGACAACGATAAAAAATGTATCTTGAAATGCGAGAATTCCATTTGAGATTTCGCGGTGTTTTGTTTTGCATGATGTGTCGATTGTAATAGTGCGCGACACCTCGTTTAAGTTTAAGCTTAAATACATAATCATTCACTATCTGTGAGATCCTGTAATTGGCTCTGTGTTACTATTGATAATACCTTATGTTATAAGCTGTTGGTTCTCCTTAATAAATAAATAAATAAACAAAAAAACAGTAACCCTTATAGACATTGTCATTTGTAACATTCACACTTGCTAACCACACACATGACTTGACCATATCAATTGAGATACCAAGGAAGAAATGGGAGAGGCGGAGCCAGTGCGTTATATCATGCGGTTTATGTATACGAAATAAGAATCTACAAATTTAAAAACCGCAGCACTGGACGCCGCTATGATCTGCGAAGCAGAGTGGCAACTGCCTTACAAAGTCATCGATAGTTACATACATACAATCACGCCGCCTTCCCAGCAGAAGGGTAGGCAGATACTATTTGTTTCCACCTGCTACGATCCTGACATTGATACTGTGACTATGATACATTCGTATCATAAGTACATGACACTATCGAAATTGTGACCATTCCCAAGATCATGATACAATCAATAGTACTATCGATAGTTTAATTTATTGTTGTAACACCAGTGATAACCAAATGGGTTGGCGTATGGCATCTCAAGAAGATGATGTGTTCGCAACAGAGCTTACAATATTAAAAAAAAACGCATGCCTAATTATATTCGAAATTTG
The DNA here is from genome assembly GCA_947563465.1 of Archips xylosteana. Classification (NCBI taxonomy): domain Eukaryota; kingdom Metazoa; phylum Arthropoda; class Insecta; order Lepidoptera; family Tortricidae; genus Archips; species Archips xylosteana. The sequence continues at coordinate 9,524,536 of OX387370.1, forward strand.
TCATGTGCTTTTCGGTGAAGGAAAGCATCGTGAAAAACCTGCGTTCGCCTGCAAAGCAGTGCAACAGTGTGTGTAGTGCCCAATCTGTACTGGGCATGCGTGAAAACTACCTACAGCCCACTTCAAGAAAAAGCCAGTGCCCAGCAGTGGGACGTCTATAGATTAGTGATGATGATTACAATGATTAGATAAAAAGAAAGATTAGGTCTTATCATCATATCATCAAGCAGAAGGCTTCTACTTCAGGGCATAGACCTTCTCGAAAATATCCACGAATACCGACAGTCTTCAAAAAATAAGGATTTTTATACGTTTCTGTATTTTTTTTCGGCATATAAAACATACACATTTTTATATACTTAAGTTCCCGTTACCTCCCGTTTTAAATGGCATTCTCGCTACTGAAATTATTAAAATTAGCTAAAAAAGGTGGAAATTTGCATAAGTCTTGCAAACTGGAAACATTTTTATTCTAGCAATGAGTTGTCTATAAATCCAATCCTAACGCTAAATGAAACGCATAGTACTACAACTTCACCCATTCAACTCAATCTTCGCAAGCTTTCTAAGGCATATGTAAGTGGCATTCGGTGAAGGTGTACTTATAGCAACATGCATGGTATGGTGAGCCATGGAATGCAGATTTTAACTGCTTGCATCTCCGAACCATACACTTATATATGTGCTTTTAAATATTTGTATGTTACCATATATGGGTCCTTAGGGCATGGGGTCATAGCCTGTTACCATGCGTGGTCCCTGATAGTCGCCGACTCCTCGTCGACCCCCCATGATCTTGAATTCCGACAAAGTTTTTGATATTTAGTACACTCCTTAATTATTTGTTGTTATTTTATTATTTAATTTTCATTGAAACTACACACACAAATCTGTTTGAAATTAATCTAACAAATGAAGTAGGCGAAATAAACTTTGTGACCCAAATATCTTATTTTATTACATTACAGGTTAATTAAACTGCGGCGTGTCTGATTTATTATCCAGATGTGTTGACAATACAGTTAATCCTTAAGAATCTTTAAATAAGGGCAGGCTAAAGTCCCCTTAAATGGAGTAATCCATGAATATTATCTCTTTTAATCTCAGTGATTGCTTTCTACATACAAATCCAACCAAGTTTATCTCATTACTATCAAAACATCTGTAAAAAAGTAATATGACTGACTCACAAACAACGAACAGCTTAAACTGCTGTGGTTTCGGTCTTATTTGGCAGACATAATATATTCCTGAGCATCATAATACACTAAAGTTTTTTTTGATTTCCCACGGGGCCAAAGTCTTGGATGTAAGCTAGTGTTAGTATTGGCTGTGGTAGGTATCTCACCTGAGGTCTGAGCGCGCGTGCGCGGCGTCACTCTGCCGTCATAGCGCCGTGTCAAACATCTGCAGTGAGCGCATAATAACGTCATCCTTCAGACACGACTCGAGGAACTCTTCGATTGTGATCACTCCGTCCTGGTTCAGGTCTAGCTTGTGGAACACTCTGTCCACCTGAAAAAGGAAAATAATATTATATAACATACCCTAAAAAGATGATTTTAAATAGAAACATTTTAGCTAACTATACTTTTTGATTATTGTACTTGCTTTGTCATTGATTGAATCTACATGTATAAATGTCAAATCAATCTGACCACAAAACAGTGGGTAAAATTTGACTTGCAAGATTTGGTTACAGACAACACACAGACGGGGCATGTGTTCTTTAATCATGTTAGCAGTGCACATTAAACGCTTTAATTCTCAAAATTCATAACGAAAACAAATCTAAAATGAACTCGTTTAATAAATAATATTAAGTCGTAACACTTCTACGTACGACAGTACACAAACATGGCGTCTTCACGGAATGTGCCGTGGCATCGAGCGGATTGGCCGTAACAAGAACTGCCATTTAAAAGTTTAGCCGGTTTGTCTGCGGTTTGGGAAGGGAAGCTGGTAACGTGATTTTATTAGTTTGTTTTTGTCTAGCATGGCTAAAAATGTTTTCAGCTAAAAATGCGCATTGATCGTTCGGCATAACTTAAAAAAAATAGCCACAAAATAAGTTTGTAATTTAAGTATACCTAGTATTTCTATGGAAAATTAAGTATTTTTTTACAGTTCAGAGCTTCCTAATTTTCAGGGTTTGAACTTGCCAAATTTCAAAGTTTTGCGTCATCGGGTAGCACCCCGAAGGCTTTGATTCCAACGGTTTTAGTTTAAAACTACATCTTCCTATCCTATGGTATCTTTCGATAGCATAGCGTGATTTTATAAACTTGTAAACTGTGTAGGTACCGAGAGTTTGTCAAGCGAGTCTTGTCCCTTGAATTATTTATTAAAATTGGATGAGTAGTCTCCTCGACGCTATGGTGGACCATCCGTAAATACAAACACAGACTGTTAAAATCATTACACTTCCTTTTGGCTTTGCCGTAGTCGTGTAAAAAGGCGGCTTTTCAAAAATCTTTTAAAGCCTGACCAAAAATATATGACTATTCGCCATGTTGCGGAATTTCATTGGAACTAATTTCTTACACTGGCAATAATTTTAATGATTGTCAGTGTCACTGGCGGTTCCTTTGAACAATAACAATAATGCCCAAAACGATTTGTAGTCAACAACGGATCATTGTAAATAATGTTTATAATAAACTAAGTACTGGAAAAAAACGCTTGGGGGAATGAAACTATTTCTCTAAAAACCTTTCCAAATTAACATCAGAGCTGACAGGTAGGTAAACAAAACATGTAAATAAACCATTTAATGAAATATCCATATTCTAGCACTTGTTTATTGTATTAATGGTTTAGGATAGTGTTGTGGTAAGTATTGATTAAATAACACACGGATTTAGCAGTATTTGATGAGGGAAAATGGAAATTAAAGACATTTTAAACACAAGGTTTGTTTACATTGTTTGCAATTTCAATTGACTGACAGTTTTGACAAGTCAAGATGTCATTGTTCCGACTATACTGAACTATTGCCATATAAATAAGAATAATAGCGCCCTCTTGACAATAGTCATATATTTTTGGTTTACCTTAACAATACGCTGAAAACTATAATTGATACTTGAATTTATGTAGCTGTCTTTTTAACTATAATTAGTTAGTTAGGTACTCGGATTTATGTAGCAGTAAGTAGTTAAAAAGACAGCTAAGTGCATAAATTCGAGTATCAATCATAGTTTTCAGCGTATTAGTGTTGACATATGAAAGTTTTTTGAAAAGCCGCCTTTTACAAGGGACGCGACTCACTTCTGACAAACTACGTACTTGGATCACCGCACCGTATTAACTAAATTGTTACACGGCTTTGCTTGCATTATGACTTACCAATAACCCGTCCTTGTGAATTTTCATAACTTTAAAATTTGCCGGTTCCTCGGAACTTTAAAGTCCAACTTTTGTTGGAAGTCGTTCGAGAATAACCTAATTGTGAACTTGCAGCCCTTTTGTCCGCGGGCAGCAGGTTGTAAAATGTCTAAAGTTTCTAGCTGACTGCGCCAGTACGGTGGTTCCGTGGTAGATCTAGATAGACTATTATAGTTGGGGTTAGGTCGTTTATTTAAGAGTATCACACAGGTTTGCGAACGTATTTAGAAACGGAGCGAATGCGCGCCGTGTTCGCCGGGGAGGCGCAACTTCACCCTTATGTGGTTAGTATTCCATTGACCCCCCCATCTTTCCTAATAAGAACTGCTAAGGAATAGAATTCGCTCCCGTCGTCTGTATTTCCAGATAACAAGCTAGGGCTCTTCAAGGCTAGAGTGAATAGGCCGTTACTGTACCAGTGAGATACACCTTTAGCCTCATCTGCACTTCTCATCAGGTGAGACAGTGGTTAACGACGGGTCAGTTTTATGTAAAAAAATGGCATAAGGTTCTAAGTAGCTTTACGTTAAAGGTTGATCGTCATTGGGTTGTTTACACTCCATTAAAAAAAACCCTTCAAGCAACTCCTGACCTCATCACACTCCTCGACGAGATCCGTAGAACAGAGGTCACCGCCATAGCCAACGGATTAGATCCTTGAAATGGCAATGGGCACGCCATATATCACGCAGAACAGATGGCCGTTGGAGCCCAAAAGTTCTCGAATGGAGACCACGGACTGGCAAGCGCAGCGTGGGACCACCAACGAGATGGACGGACCATTTGGTGAAGGCCGCAGGTTCAGGGTGGATGCAGGTCGCTTCCAAAAGTAATGATTTGGCGTCAATGAGTCCAGTAGTGGACATCCTTTTGGCGCTAATCGATTTTAGGTATTCTATGCACTCGTGTATGTGTGCGTGAGAGCGAGCGGCTAGAATCAAAGCCGTGCAAGCGACACAAGTTCCCCGTCCGATGGCCGAATTTCATCGTATTAAACATTTTAAAAATGTAGCAACACTACGCCCTAGAAAACATCTTGTTTTATTAACATTCAAAAAGTCATGACCTGCCGTGCAGTAAGTGTTTACGTCGTACTACGAATTCATTTTATTTTTTTAGAAACTACTTTGGATTTTCTTTCTATCGAGCGAACTACAAGTAATCGTGTTTCGATAAACACTTAAACTTGTCATTAGACTGAATCCTCAAATATCTTACATATGAATTTCAGGATTAAGTAGGTATAGCTTTGCCAAATTGGCGGAATACTGTGCAAGATCGACAGATATGGCGCTGTCTCGTATCGGAGGATTCACTTTGGGTCGCTGCGCCAACGGAGTAAGTAGGTAAGTAAAGTAAGCTTTGCTAGTAATACTTACAGCACGAGATTAAATAAATGTAATAAATGCGTCAAAAGCTCAGTAGGGCCTTAAATGATGATGAACTCCTCACCTGTTCGTTAGCCTTGGCGTCAGTCTGCTTGGCGTGCGGCGAGCCTGGCGGAGCGCGGCGCCCCAGCAGCTCGTGGACCGCCACAACGACCTCGGCCAGCTCGCCGCGAGTGATCGCGCCGTCGCCGTCCACGTCGTACAGCCGGAACGCCCAGCGCAGGCGCTCATACACCGAGCCGCGGAGGAGCGTCGATAGGGTCACTAGGAGTTCCTGTGGGGAGGTGAACGGTTATGACAAAAGAAGGAAAGAGTTTTACTTTAATAAAAACAATAAGGCTGATTGTCACAGGCGTACAACTGACATTGAACCTTATGATGGTGAAGGAATTTTTCGATCGACTATACCAGACGTTATCTACGGTTTACCCTTGAATAGAATCGTATGTACGAGATTCGATTTGTAGCATTCGAACATGGCGGATGTAGACAGTATATAATTTTGGTATTTCTGTTTCTTTGGCTAGTTGAAGTATAATTTTGATAGTGTTTTATGCGGCGATTAGGTAACCTTAAATTAACAGTGATCACCAAATTCTATACTGCTCTCGTGTCTGAAATTTTTTAATGCGCAATTTGTGTCCACGTGGTTTCTGGAATTTTACTATCATGTTGCGAAAACTACAATCACCGCACAACGTCGCTCCCAAAGAGAGCTTACTTTGACACTGGCGAAATTGTCCTAAAATAGGACGAAAGCCATTTTTTTAAATAAATAAATAATAATAAAAAATAGAATCGTATACACTTCTTTCATCGATTATTAGTTCATAGACAACGTTTCCCGTATTTTCATTTCATCGACGATTCATGTCATCGAACGGTTAAATGATGTTACGCTCCCGCATTAGCCTTTGAACCTAACCTATCCGAGTCGCTTCCGCTCCGACCCATCCTGCTCGCTCGCTTCGCTCGCTCGCTGTAATAAAACAAGATTTGTAATAAAACGTCGGTGAAATTAAATTCGATATTTAGATATTCTGTCTTTTGAATAGTTTAGGAAATGTATGTTCTAACTAATAACTATAAATTATAAATTTTAAAAACCCCCAACGCAATTATGTCACTCGTATATTTGAACATTAAGTCAATGCCCGTTATGCGTCTAAGATCCCTTCCGCAGTTAACAAAAGAGCTGATAACTTTGAAACGGCTAAACCGATTTTGATGAAACATATCTAAGAACCATCGCCAAGAAATCTGTTTTCTATTTAAAAAAATCGCATCCAAATCGGTGCACCCGTTTAAGAACTATGATGCCACAGACAGACACACACATAGCGGTCACACTTATAACACCCCTCTTTTTGTGTCGGGGGTTAAAAAACAATAATCCTTGTACAGTTATTCCTAGTAATTAAGAAAAATTTTAATGCATAATCGATGAAACCAGATTACTGCTAAAGATATTATAGGAAATGAATATTCTATACATCGATGAAATGGAATTGGATGAAAAAATTGTCTACGATTCGTATCGTGCCGTTTCGTTCACGCTAATAGTATTAAACTGAAGTGTGAAAGGGATGGCACGATAGGAACTTTGAATTCCGGAGTTGCCATGGATCTGCCGTTCAGCCGTAGTAGTTTCACCGCAGTCAGAAGTTTATAATAGTTTCAAACTTCCTCGCCAGTTAACTGGGCTAACAATTACCCATTGTTGAGTTTTTAATAGAATACAAAGTTATGCTGCATTTTTAATCCCAGTTTAAGCTTCATGTAGACAGAATGAGTTTTTTTTTTAGTAGCCTATGGGCTAAGGTTTCCCCTCTGGTCCTCCATTGCTCCCTGTTTTGAGCCAAATCTGGCCAATTGTTTAATTCCGCGTCCAAGTCGTCTAGCCATCTGCGCCTGGGCCTGCTTCGCCGACGGTACCTAACCGTCGTGCGGCACCTACCACGTGGCTGAATGCGCCCACCTTTTTGTTTTCCAATTAAGTACTTAAAGAAGAGTAACCTCTATTGAACCGGCGCTTAAATTGGACCACTTCCGTATTTCTACCAAATTACACTATTTATTTACACTGGCAACAAAAAATGAAGCGATGACAGCGCCACAAACAGTCCGCCATCTTGCATCATCGCTTTATTTTTTGTTGCCAGTGTAAATAAATAGTGTAATTTGGTAGAAATACGGAAGTGGTCCAATTTAAGCCGGTTCAATATAGGTTACTCTCCCCTATATCACGCGAATTTCGTTACAATGCCAGGCCACATGGCTCCATAGGTACTTTCATGTCGATACTAATATTTGCTGTGGTGGCCTAGCGATTTGACTTACGTCCCCTCAAGCAGGGGGTCGTGGGTTTAAGCTCGGGTTTGCAATTCTGAATTTTTCGGAATTTACGTGCGAAACTATATTTGAAAATTGTTTTATTCAATGAAATAGCTGAAGAAGCTTTACCATAAGAAATTCTTCGCGAATGAAGTGGCTGGCAAAAGCTTAGTACTGCAGAAGAGTGCCCTAAGGGTGATTTCCCATCAGAGAAGTGCTATGCAGGTATACTGTGAAGATGTGAAAGCTACGCCACGCTATGTGACCGTTTCCACTAATGCTAAGCTAAGCTAGCAACGTCATAGCACGTCTCTGTTGGAAAGGCACTTTAAGGCATTGGTCCCACCGTCGACGATGAGCAGAAGCGATTAGACCTAGAAACTAGAAACGAGTTGGCGAGCAGCGAGAAGCGAGTGTGTTTCGGACAGTTTTGTCGCTCGGCTATGTATAAGCGATGGCTAAGTAAAGTTTTTTGAAGAGGTGCAAATTATATTTTTTTTTGACAGTGGTCGACTTCAACACTAAGAAACTGCAGGTGTTTTATTTTTATCTCCTTTTATTTATCGGAAATATTTTTTTAAGAGTTCGAGATGACATTTGTGAGATTTTACGGCTGACAAGCGGTTCGTGCTCAGTACTAAGAAGAAATAGAAAAAAAAACGAAGTCAACTGTCGCTTCTGTCAATGTCAAATGAAATCTAACCGTTTGCGTTTCGTTTGCTTTGCGTTGTCCAAGAAGCAGTTCCAAAATAGTGATCGAAAGTATTCAATCGTGATCCAATTAACGTGCATAGGTCGTGGAGAAATGCGGTAAAATTGAAAGTCCGGATTTTATGCGGAGGTCGATTAAAATAGTCCAAAAATCACACCAAAACGCAAAGCAAACGAAACGCAAACGATTTGACATTGACAGAAGTGACAGTTGACTTCGTTTTTTTTCTATTTCTTCTTATTACTGAGCACGAACCGCTTGTCAGCCGTAAAATCTCACAAATGTCATCTTGAACACTTAAAAAAATATTTCCAGTAAACAATAGGAGATAAAAATAAAACAGCTGCAGTTTCTCGATCTCCAGAACGCCGACTGTCGAAAAAAAATATAATTAGCACCTCTTCAAAAAACTTTACTCAGCCAATTCAAGTGCGGCGGGCGATTACTCGCACCACTCGCTCGGGCGCGGCTCCACGCTGTACAGTAAAATGATCGCTGGTTGGTCTCTCAGCGTGAGTTCTGACCGTGCGAGGATGCGTTGCGAGGGATGTGTTTGTCATGAACCAATAGAAACACTTCATTTCAAAGGTCCTAAGTGAATGAAGTGTTTCTATTGGTTCATGACAAACACATCCCTCGCAACGCATCCTCGCACATCTCTGGTGGAAACGCAGCCTTATCGTTGATAGCTCTTATCGCTGCGATCAACTAGTAAAGAGAGAGTCCTCGCCGGCAGTGTGAACAGCCAGCTATCAACATATGTCTTTCTCTTTTACCGACACGGTATCATTATCTTTTGTCGCTTTCTCTCCCTTCTTGGTGGGACTAGTGCCTAAGACTGGCTGCATTTCCGCGCTGGATTGTGATGCCAGTACGTTGGGCGAGAAATGTACCAGGGGGGCTACTCCGAAATTCGAAAATCGAAGTTCGCATCGTACCGTCTCGCTCGCTCTCGTATTAAATACTATTAGCATGAGCGGAATAGCACGATACGAAGTTCGAATTTTGCACTTCGGAGTATAAGGCCAGTCCAATTGGAACCGTGCACGACGGTGGCGCCGCGTAGCGTTGACAACATTTCCTCCTCATTTACTTCCAATTTTTGCCATGTTGTGCGCTGCGATCGTTTTCTGTACCCCACCACCCGCTTCGCATATAGCCAATAGCCACGGGCGGGTACCTAATCTCAAATAAGTATTATGTTTTAGTGGAATTGATAGTCATAAAACGAAAGCACTTCCGTAATAAACTTTTTGATTCCTGGCTCGTTTCCTAGCCGCGGTTTCGTAGCTCTCAGATTTCGAGTTTCTACTTGAACTGATGCCAATGTCTGAGTTTCCATTCCAATCGTGTTGGAGTTAGACACCGCGTTATTTTTGATTGTCTTATTTGGCATTTTAAAGAACGTTCAACAGGTCAAATGAAGTTAATTTCTTTATGACATTAGAGTCAAAAGTCAATGTTAACCTAATAATATTTTGGGGGTAGGCTACAATAGAGATCTCTCTCCAGGCGGATGTTATGCCTGGGATTCGATTTGTAGCATTCGAACATGGCGGATGTGGACAGTATATAATTTTGGTATTTCTGTTTCTTTGTCTAGTTGAAGTATAATTTTGATAGTATTTATGCGGCGATTAACCTTAATTAACAGTGATCACAAAATTCTATATTGCTCTCGTGTCTGATATTTTTTAATGCGCAAGTTGTCTCCACGTGGTTTCTGGAATTTTACTATCAAGTTGCAGAAACTACAATCACCGTACAACGTCGCTCCCAAAGAGAGCTTACTTTGACACTGGCGAAATTGTTCTTAAATAGGACAGAAGCCATATTTTTAAATAAATAATAAATAATGTTATGCCTGGGGACCGAAGTCCGATGGATGAAAGTTGGAAGTTGTTTTTTTGCAGCCGAGTTGAGAAACTTCGATAGTGCGATGTAGGATGTTGTAATTAGTTTCTTATGTGATAACCAGATGGCGCTAGTAGTCGCTACAATATTATAAATAAACCTATATATATAAAACAAAGTCGTGTTAGTTACACCACAGGTAGTGTAAGTTACACCATTTATATCCCAGGAACGTCTGGACCGATTTCAATGATTTTTGGTTTGTTGGATCCGTCTTCGGAAAAACCACAGTGGAGCGGTTGCCAAGGTTACGGAAATTTGTTTATATTGTGAAGTTACCGGTCGATTGTTTCATAAAATCTAGGTAGAAGCATTATAACTCAGTGGGTAGAAGAGGTTTTTTAATTTTGGCTGTTTTAAATTCCATAATGTTGTGAATTGACTGTTTAGGTGGTAGGAAGTTCGGCGGGACAGCTAATAAATAATAATAAATAAACCATGGGCGATTGACACCAATTGACCTAGTCCCAAACTAAGCAAAGCTTGTACTGTGGCTACATAGATAACGGATGCACATACCTATAATAGATAAATACAATCTTAAATACATATTAACACGTTCTCTGTCCCATGAGGCACATGCGCCTCATGTGTGACTGGTACGTCCATGAGGCACATGTGCCTCATGACTCTATGAGCGTTTAATTTCATTGTTACTATTGGGACGTGTCAAAAAAACGCCACACATTGATTTGGGACAGGGAATCAGTTAAACATCCAAGACTCGAGCACAAACATTCGTATTTTTCACACAAATATCTGCCCCGACTGGGAATTTTTTTCAACATCTTTAACTCGATCTCGATCTTTATAATTTTTCTACTAAACTATTTTTAAAACATTATACGGAGCTGAGCCTTTCATGTACGAATCCGACTCGCACTTGACGGGTATATTATAACTACTTCCTCGGTCTCAAAAACCTTTGAACAAGCCAGATTAAAGATCTTAAATCAAGGCAGCAAATAACCTTCCCAAAACACCACCTCGACAAACTTTGGAGCACCCTTTACTGCGTCACGTAAATTCGGGAACACACTCTATCGTAACGATCAAAACATAGGCATTAACCTATATAACGTGGTACAAATATGTTGAAAAATGAGCCCTATATTAATGGATTTGGGTGCGTTTTTGTACGGAAATGTGTGTGTGGTGAACCGTATCACATGATAGGGGGACGAACGTGTGATATATATGTATTTTATTCATACTGCTTCCTTAGAACATAACAAAGCGTTACAAAAGGAGAATCAACTGACATATAAAGCTTATATGACTGACTAGGCATAGAAAGAGAATCAACCACATCTTTTCCTTTAGCTTAAATACTTAGGTCATGGTAAATATCACATGTAATTTCGCACGTAAATTTCGAAAAACTCAGAGGTGCGAGCTCGGACTCGAACCCACGACCGTCTGCTTCAGAGTTTATACTCATAACGACTTTTAGGAAAGGTTTTGAATGTAGTTTTTTTTCTATAAGTATAAATAACTCATGAACCACTACACCTAATTGGATAATTCTCTTTTTGTTATATTTCATACTAAATACAAACTGAAACATAGATGCACAGAAAAAAACCCAGAAAAAAGATCAATGCTGGGAATCGAACCCAGAGGCCGTATTGTCTAACGCTTTTGGCGCTTGCCTTCGCTTTCACTATCTCTTTCTGTCAACGTTTTATACCGTTTGACAGAAAGAGATAGCGATTGCGAAGGCAAGCGTCAAAAACGTTAGACAATAAGCCTACAGGTCCTCGGCATTCCGTGCCGCGTACTTGCTTACCCCTACACCACCACTGGTCACTGGTCTTTTTGTTGTGTTCGCACCTAATTGTTAGGACAAGGTTTTTATGAGAAAAACTTCATAATAGTGGATAATAATTATGGATTCTCACTCTAAAACTGATGGCGCCGCTGCAGTTGACGTCGAATGCTTTGAACACGTAGTGCGCGTACAGCGCAGAATCTGTAAAAAAATAACAGTCAATAACGACAAAAAAAACTCTTGAGACCCATGAATTTTAATAATCATCACCATCAGTCAGTGACGAAATCAGGACAATTGAAACTTTATATTTTTAATGAGTTTACTATTGACATCATATCCTGAGAATTTTGTTCATCTAGTATAATCCAAACTCAAGTTATGAGGGTTCGAAAAAAGAAGAAAAGAAGCGCTTCCAGAAAAGGTAGTAGCGCCCTTACGCTTCCCTTGGCTCGTCTTGGATTGAAGGGGGCACTGTCATGCCCCCAGATATTTTGAATGCCAGCTTTTCTTACTACTGTACTTTTATTTTTATTTAATGTACCTATTGTAAATCAGAACATGCTTCAATAATAGCTTGTGCAACGAGTGCATAAAACCGACTGGTTCAAGTCCGGAATTGAACCAAAAACTAAAAGCCAGGTGGACCGTGTAGCGTTTCAACCGCCGTTTCCCGTATACCAAAATCGACTAATAGTACGTCCGTCAACTAAAATTTAATTTAATTCCTTAGATTTTCGTAACACACCAGATACGACGGTTATCCCACCCAGCTAGTAAAACACATATACATATAGAAACTTACTGCCATGTGGGAAGAACTTCGCGTATATATCTTTAAATGAATCCTCCAACACCACGCCTTCGGGACATTCCTGAAACAAGTAAAAAAAAGTTTAAAATTTAAAAAAAATATATATTGAATGCCAGCTTTTCCTAGTGACTGTACTTGTATTTTTTATTTATTGTATTTGTTTTCAGTTACCAATAATATTCCTTTGAAATCAGAACGTGCTTCAATAATAGTTTGTGCAACGAGTGCATAAAACGCGCCGTGTTTGTATCGACACGAGCTGCAGGCGAGGGTAGATAAGTCGAGGGTAAAAGTGGAACTACACTTATCAGTTCGATTGCAAGGAAATTGAGCCGTGACAGTAACTAAACTAAAACTAATAAAGAAAAACGTAGACGAGATTTTCTGATACAGCCATTGAACCCAAGACACTGGCTGCACTAACTCTGAACTACATACTTAATATTCTTAGTCTTTGAGAGATGTAAGTACCGAAAAAATAAAAACTTTGATAAACTTTTATTGTTGTGGCTGTTGGCACGGCGCCTGATTGCCTTGGTCTTAAACGAAGATTTTGCTTTATTCACTAGAGCATAAAAAGTCATTTTATGCAGTCCACAGCCAGCATGAATAAAAAGTATACGAGCATGTGAAGAAAAAAACATTGAAAAATCGAAGGGAATGTAATTTTTAATTAAGCGTGTTTAACTGTGTAGCATCAAGCTGGGAATACACATGCCCGTAAATCGGGAAAGTAGCTGGCATGAAATTTACAGGCATATGTACGAGTAACTGGCACACTGCGGATACATTTGCAAGTAATACTGGCATGCCCGTAGCTGTCGCGTCTGTTCACACGTGACAGTTCGGCAGCCCCCCGCGCCCCTCCCTCAACGGGCATGCAAGTAAATCAAATGTTGTGCTAGCTACTTGCATGCCACGGCGTGCCAGTTACAGGCATGCCAGTTAGCGTATACTATACACATGACAGTAGCTGGCACGTGCAAGGGGTTGGTATGCTAGTGTGCAAGCTACGGGCATGTGTATTCCCAGCTTCAAGTTACTACATATGTATAACGAACGGTCACATTTCCGGTTAAGTAAAAATATTTTAAATAACTTATTCAATCAGGCATTACTTTGCGGAGGTCCATATTAATATATTAATGAACTCAATAAATAATAATGAGTTCATTAATAGTAGGTATTTTATGCAACGGTTGTATAAGGTGAGGTCTTAAAAGGCGAGTGACATGAGTTGCGATATGAACCATACCTATAATATTAAGGACCAATAATCACACGTACCAATACCAGCCCTGCTGTGCCACTGTCCATGGGCCACTGCCACAGCTTTTTAGGGTTCCGTAGTCAACTAGGAACCCTTATAGTTTCGCCATGTCTGTCCGTCTGTCTGTCCGCGGCTAAGCTCAGAGACTGTAGTACTAGAAAACTGTAATTTGGCATGAATATATATATTAGTCACGCCGACAAAGTGGTTAAATAAAAAAAAAGTAAAAAAATTTTTTTTAGGGTACCTCCCATAGACGTAAAGCGGGGGTGATTTTTTTTTTCTCGACTAACCCTATAGTGTGTCGTAGTATATCGTTGGATAGGTCTTTTAAAACCATTGGGAGGTTGCTTACATGATTTTTGTATTCAGTGATTTGTTTGCGAAATATTCAACTTTAAAGTGAAAATTTTCATTAAAATCGACCGTCCCCCCCCTCTAAAATCTAAACTATTGGGTGGAAAAATTAAAAAAAAATCAAAATGTTAGTAAATATATTAAATTTACAAGGAAAATTATAGCGGCTAAGATTGCGTGGGAATTATTTGTAGTTTAAGAGTAAATAGTAGCCTAAGGTATTAAACATACCGTCACTACTTTGAAAAACTCGTATCTGAAATCAGCATGTAAACAAAACTGAACCTTGATGCGCGCGTAATAAAGTTCACTTTGCCAGATTAACGATTTTGAGATACGAGCTTTTTTCAAAGTATTGACTATACCTAACTTGGAAGATTCCGTACACATACGAAATCCTTAGAAAAATATTACTTGATTTTTTCGTAATGGCTACGGAACCCTATCTTGGGCGTGTCCAACACGCTCTTGGCCGGTTTTTTGAAACTAGAATTTAAAGTTGTTTTCATCTATTATCTACTTGATTTGATAAATAATATCGCCATCTAGTGCAAATTGACGGAACTAAAAATAGACATTGTTGGGAAGTAAAAGCACCGTGGTAACTTCGGTGTTATGTGTATTGTATAGGAATTAACTCTTAAACCATTTGACAACCCTGTCAAGAAATTCGATTTTGGACTGTAAATGTTGCGAATTTGAATGGGCTTTGTTTTCTGTTTGACGGAAAACATACTGCCGGTATCGATTTTAAGAGTTGACCGCACACTTTAGGAGCAGACCGACCAACAAAGATTTTCTTCAAATGTGATTATTACCATTTATTGGGGGTTAACAAACGTGAACTGCCATCAACGACCTTAGCCAGTTCATTGGAACTAAAATATGACTAAGCCATAACACAACCTGTACTAATGGAATGGTTGTCGAACTCAAAACAAAAAAATCAGATTCATCCCTATTTCACCGAATCAAATGGTATATAGGTATGTACCATAATACCGAAGTACGAAAGACCAAATGTATTAAAATATTGAGTGGTTCAAAAGACCGACAAGTTTTTTTTTTATGAAACCGTAAACTGTTTAAGATTCATCATCTTCATCATCATTTCAGCCGTAGGACGTCCACTGCTGGACATAGGCGTCAATGATGACGCGCAATCATTACGGTTGGAAGCGACTTGCATCCACCTTGAACCCGCGGCCTTTACCAAATCGTCCGTCCATCTCGTTGGTGGACGTCCCACGCTGCGCTTGCCAGTCCGTGGTCTCCATTCGAGAAATTTTGGGCCCCAACGGCAATCTGTTCGGCGTGCTATATGGTCTGCCCATTGCCATTTCATAGAGCTACTCCGTTTGGCTATGTCAGTGACCCCTGTTCTTCTACAGATCTCCTCGTTCCTGATTCGATTCCGTAGAGAAACTCCGAGCATAGCCCTCTGCATAGCTCGTTGAGCGACTCTGAGCCTTTGAGGCTTATTACCACCCTATTTTAAGATTGTTAAACCCTTGAGATTAAGATTGTAATAAATTAATACTTAAGTAGAGTAAGATCCCAGGGCCGCCAGACGTTACTTATTTTCTCATGACTCACGAGTAAAATATGCGGGATAAAATAGTTTTAGTATGTACTTTAAGCGTATGCATACCTGCTACTACAGGTTGTACCGTGCTAAAGGCACGTGAAAACACTACTCACTTTTCTTAATTTCCCATGGCTGATTTTTATGTATTTTTTAGAGAATATTGTTAGAGTTTATTGTTCTATACTGCCAGACTTCTCTCCGGCGGTAACTTTTGCAAGACGCTTAGAAATAACCAGATTAGGATGTTTTGAGGAAAGATCAGCTCAAGAGTACCCGAAATTGGCGAGCATGTATGAAAAGACGAGTGTTGTGGGAGCGAAAGATGTATTTCAGGATCCATCATTTCTAATGTGAACCTTCAGAGAAACTCTGAGCATGGTAATGTATTGACGAAAAGAAAACGCCATAACAACGTTGAATATTTACCCAAATATCAAATATCACAACCGGCTATCGTAGAGACTTAAATCTAGAATCTAGAACCAATAGTAGTAACGTAAGTCACTAAATAACATTATTAGCCGGTCAGGCACGACATCGCGTGTGGACGGCCATGCGATGACACCGCCGTCGCAGGCCTGGCTAAAAAGACTTCTAGCATATACATACATAGTAATCTGTCTGTTTGTCTTTCGATAAAGCTTCAGCACCCTCTAGTTTATCTACTAGCTGATGCCCGTGGCTTCACCCCCACTGAAGTAGATTAAAACTTAAATATTTTCCCGTGGGAATGAGTTTTTTCCCGTGGTAAAAAGTAGCCTATGTCACTCTCCAGCCCTTCCACACAAAAAATCACTGCAAAGTATAACATTTGGCAGCATAGGATACGGTTGTGGTACCTACTCTGACTCTGAGTTCGAAACGCGTCAGTGTAGTTTGGTGGTGGTGATAGTTGGGTTTGTGTGATTTGAATGTGTTTGTAAGTGTGGAGGTGGAGGAACTGCAGAACACGCATTTCTCACATAAACGTAACTATCATAATTTTGCGGGTGAGCAAAGTTTAATTGTTTCAGTTCATTAACATGGACCTCCGCAAAGCAACGCCTGATTCAAAAAATGAAGTAAAAAACTACATTAGTAATTTTTAGGATTTTCGGATTTTTTCTTGTAGTAAAAGTTCTTGGTGGTTAATAAGATTTATTCAATTTAATTAATTTAACAGTACTTAATCGCGTTAAGCCGCGAGCGTTTTTATACGCTGTTCATAGCTATACAATTAGGGTAAGCAGAAACCGATTGGAATCAATAAACCAGTCGCAATCACCAAGGGGCTTCCCGAGCCAATTAGAACGGCATGACATAGTAATCGGTGTAACTACTTAACTTGTTACTTGTAAGACTTGCAATATTCATTACGGCACGCCTACTTTACGTAGTTGCAATAGAGAGATCTCTCTCAAGACAGATTTTATGCCTGGGGACCGAAGTCCGATGGATGAAAGTTATAGAAGTTGTATTTATGTAGCTGAGTTTAGAAACTTCGATAGCGCGATGTATGATGCAATAGTTAGGTCCTCATTTGATGCCTAGATGAAGCTAGGAGTAGCTAAATTAGGACCCCCTTACTGGAGGTCGGCACGAATCGCAGTGTAATCTGTGCGTCATGTCATGTGGGTGCAAGGACCATAAAGCACGGTCGCGAAGCACGAAGAATATCGTACAATGACCTGCCACCATGTGTCTCTGTCGCGTGTACGTAAATATTCGCCATTGCACTCGCACATTTGAATTTGTAAGAATGCGACGGAATATAGGTATACGTGCGAGGAACAGAGACATGTAGTGAAGGTCATTGTGCGAAATTCTTTGCGCTCCGCGACCGTACTTTAGTTGCGTGGTGCCTCAGAGCCTTGTTGGCGTGCGTTGGTTGATTGGAGGATCGCGAGTGGAAGTTGAGGTTGTTTGTCGCACTGTAGACACCAGCCAGTAGGCTTATTGTCTAACGTTTTTGACGCTTGCCTTCGCAATCGCTATCTCTTTCTGTCAAACGGTATAAAACGTTGACAGAAAGAGATAGTGAAAGCGAAGGCAAGCACCAAAAGCGTTAGACAATACGGCCTCAGATAGCTACATGCTAGTGGTGCACAGTGCAGAGAGTCTGGCTTGCTGTGAGACTGCGTCTTAGTCGTGTCTTCGAAGGTTGCGTTATTGTCCAAAGTCGTGGGTCACCAATTTGGGGGTACGCTACAGTAGAGAGATCTCGGACCTGATAATAACGACGTGGTAATACAAGTCGGGATCCAATCTGGTGGTATAAATTTTTTACGCACAATTCATCTCTTGGCTAATTTATTGAATCAGGCGTTACTTTGCGGAGGTCTATATTAATGAACAAAAACAATTAGGTACTTTGCTCACCCGCAACCTTACAATAGTTACGTTTATGCAAGAAATGTGTGTTCATGCAGTTCCTCCACCTCCACACTGTACGAACACACACAAATCACATAAACCCAACCATCACCAATACCAAGCTACACTGACGCGTTTCGAACTCAACCAGAGCTCATCTTCAGAGTTACCACAACCGTATGCTATGCTACCAAATGTTAAACTAACAAACCAAAACAAATGTTGGATGAAATTACCGCTTAAGATTTTGGGATTTTATATGGATCCCGGGATATAAAAGTAAGCCTAAGTGTTATACCAGATGTCCAGCTGTCCACATACCAAATCTCATTCAAATCCGTCAAGACATTTTTGCGTGAAGCACTAATAAATACACACGCACACTATGACATTGGGGCTTTCAAGAAAAGGGTTTATAGGTACTGTAAAGGCCGGCAACAGAATGGCGATTCTCTTTGAGTTATTGATATTTACGGGGGGGGTGGTGATGCATTTTCCATCAGATGACCCGCTTGCCTGCATGCATGCAGGCACGCACATACTTACTCATAAACTTTTGCATAGTATTAATATTAGCATTGTGGTAATTTTTGTTCCGTTTCTGGCTGAATAAATAACTTTACTCTCAAGCAGTGTTTCAGTTACCAATACCTACTATCAACTTAACAATCAATACAATCAATCAATACAATCTCTAATTTAACCACTGGGTCAAAACTCATAACACAGTTTTTCTTCTTCTGTGGAGCCCCTTCATATTAGAAAACAAAAATCTTACGTGGAGTCAAGCACGCAATTAAGTTCTGTTTTGACTAATTATAGAGTTCACCTGAAGTTGTATAGGCCTCTTCCCTTTGCCTACTCAAGATGTTAAAAAAAAAACTTAAGCGCACGCTAGCATACTTTGCGTATATTCTACCAGATCTTACGTAAAAACAGCATCGCAAATATCGCAATGAACAAATTACTCGTCTTAAAACTTTAAAAGTTATAACGTACCATTTTACCCAAGTAATTGAACAGAACATTTACTAATAACGAATTCTATAGATGCTCTAAGTACTCATCAAAACTTAAGAACGCAGAGCGATCATTAAAACAAGTAATTTCCGTCCCCAACATGCAATTTCCAATTTCATTTTAAACGACAATAACTCCCGTGGATTCGCAAAACAATAAACGTGTTTACGCCAAAATAAAATAATCTATTATTTGAACGAAACACGAAATCTCAAAATATACCAAAGCTTCTAGGGTAATGAATTGAAGAGAGACAAAGGTACAGTTAAGCAGTAGATTAGAATGAGACAGCTATGTTTCGGTGTTTCTACTTCAAGTAAAAGGTCACTAGGTGAGGGTGTCGTCGACCGTTCGCGCCAAAAATAGGTGTAGTTGTGTCATCTTGACAGTTGCCCGCCATGTTGGATTCAAAAGAAAGTCTGACTTATGCAACGTGTATTTTCGTCTTGTTTGAAATTTTTAAAGAGCTCTTTTCGCAAATGAGGCGTTTGTCGACATTGTGTAGGGTTGTTTTGAGTTGACGTTTTCGTGTTTCCTTTTATATTTTCGTTTGTTACTTTTGTGTTTGGATTTTGCTTAAACGTTACGGACTTTTAAATTGCGGTAGGAAACTTGGGGTCAGACTTGAATTCGGGATAGGGAAGAAACTACAAAGTGTGATAAAAGTTCTTGGTATGACACAAAGTGGTGTAGCATTGGTGCAGCGGGCCACGGTTTTGATTGTCAACAGCATTAAAGGTCAAAATTGTCGAAAATCAACATAAATTTTATGCCAGGCAGGCGTTTTACTCATAGAAGCTCACGAGTTATATGTGGTGTGGGCTGCGGGCCGCAGGTTGAGCATAGCTGGTCCAGAGGCTATTTTTGACGATAATGATGATAATAAGGATGTTATCTACTCTTAGTCCCCAACAAGACGTACCGACGATCTGGTGAAAGTTCCAAGAACCACTTGAAAGCGGGTATCGCAGGATTAATCATTGTAAGCCGAGCCCGCATTGCACGGTGTCGACAGAGGAGCCCTATCCCGGGGCGACCAGTGGGCATTGCGTCTCTACATGCTCCCGTGACGGTCACAATGGCAACGAGGGAATCCGTGCGGTTTTTAGTGGGTAGCCCCTTGTGGAAGAGCCCTTATACCCTCTGTTTCTCCGAACAGAGACGAATGCATAAGGCGCATTTTCCGCATCTTAAAAAAAGGACCAATCATTGAGGCACTCTTTGGGGGACGCATTTCTCCAACAGTGGAAGTCTTTTGGCTGATATAATGATGTTCTAAACGTAATGCTCTCTTTTCGCTGATTTAACAAATACTTTTATTACAACGCCGCAGCTTATTTGTATTTTTACTGCCCTTTGTACCTACTCAAAATGAAATGTTTTTGCGTATTAATAATCCGGCCTCCGCCCGCGTCAATCAGAGCATTCGTGTCAGGGTGTTGTTTTAATTAGCGCAATCGCAACGCAAAATGGCGGCGGCAGACAAAATGGCCGTGACTTACAACGGTGCGTAATTAGAGTTAACTTCACTGCAAATATAAATGTAGTCAAAATCAAAAGACATCGTAATGCAGCCAGATAAAACTGACCATAAAAGATATATCAATACACGTTTGGCTATGAAAATAAAATGAAAATTTATTTATTAGGTACCTAGAAAAATTACAAAAAGGAATCTACGGCTCTGGATCTTGCGCGTACCATTATCTATAGAAACAGCAAAAAAAATCATGTCTGTTTTATGAGAATTAATTTAATTATTTATTTTTAAAGTGAATATAACTAAATATTCTGTAAATATTTCAAGCGTCTACCTATTGCCGTTATCAATAACAAAAACGAGCAAAAAAATCACGTTTGTTGTATGGGAACCTCCTTAAATATTGATTTTATTCTGTTTTTTAGTGTTTGTTGTTATAGAGGCAACCAAAATACATCATCCATCTGTGAAGATTTCAACTTCACAGATGGATGATGAAAGTGGGTACATGTGAAGTTACAGTGACAAGTTACTTAAAACATTTGTTTTGGTTTGTTAGTTTAACAATTGGTAGCATAGCATACGGTTGTGGTAACTCTGAAGATGAGCTCTGGTTGAGTTCGAAACGCGTCAGTGTAGCTTGGTGGTGGTAATGGTTGGGTTTATGTGATTTGTGTGTGTTCGTACAGTGTGGAGGTGGAGGAACTGCATGAACACACATTTCTTGCATAAACCTAACTATTGTAAGGTCGCGGGTGAGCAAAGTAATTGTTTTAGTTCATTAAGATTTCAACTGTCTAGCTATCTCGGTTTATGAGATACAGCCTGGTGACAGACGGACAGACAGACAGACGGACGGACAGCGGAGTCTCAGTAATAGGGTCCCATTTTTACCCTTTGGGTCATCATCATCATCCCAGCAATCCCACTGCAGAATGAGAGGGCTTGGGCCGTAGTTCCCACGCGGGCCCAGTGCGGATTGGGAACTTCACACACACCATTGAAAGTCTTCGCAGGTGTATACTGGCTTCCTTACGACGTTTTCCTTCACCGTAAAGCTCATGGTAAATTTCAAATGTAATTTCGCACATAAATTCCGAAAAACTCAGATGCGAGCCGGGATTTGAACCCACGACTCTCTGCTTGAGAGACTGTAAGTGTAGGTCAAACCGCTATGCCACCACGGCTTCACCCTTTGGGTATGGAACCCTAAATAAAAACGGTCAAAACTTAATTATTGAATATTTGTTAGGTACATGTTAGTACGGATCTCTACGCTGGGCTTGCCCTACATGTACTTGGCCTGTTTTATACTTTTTATATAAAGCCTTTGCTTTATAAAACACTATAAAATAAATAGCTAGCCGAACGTGTAAAAGATTGAAAAATTACACCTGCCCGGTTCGATCAATGAGATGATGTACGGTTGATTCATGGCAACACTTTGTATCTGTCAGGCCCTATACTACGAAGCGCGAAATTCGAACTTCGTTTCATGCCGTTCCGCTCACGCTAATGGTATTTATTACGAGAGTGAGAGGGACCACACGATCCGAACTTCGAACTTCGAATTTCGTAGTAACCCCCCAGGCCAGTTGGCGTCGCTTTATAGTGGAGCAAAGGTTAGGCTGGCAACACTCGCGTGTACTCTACAAAATAATATCCGATGTGATTTTTGGAATGGTTCCTGGAGTACGTCATCAAATCTTGAGGAGAAGAAAGAATGAGGAACTTGACTCTACATTAGAGACAGAAACAAGTAAGTGACATGATTTACTAATGTTTCGCAACTTTATTTTTCCCAAATGATTCATTTGCCAATTGTGCCAATTAACACATTAAAGCTTAATATTTTGCAAACGGATTCCTATATCGGAAAGTGATCTTAGTAAACATAGGTACATTATTATTATGTTTTTGAATGACCCATCCAACGATATCTCACACTGAAGCATCAGATGAAAAAATATTCCCACTTTAAATGTCTCCCCAACACATTAGCCCTAAGAAAAATGTTTTTTAAAAGTTATTTTCATCACTTTGTGTGATGTGGTTAATAGATACGATCTACTATTTTATGCAATTTTCCCGCCCCCGAAGAAACGTTCTTCGTTCGACCGTCGTAGGATCAAAAACCGCTAATGATGCTTCGGAGAGAAGCGAAACCGTGTCCGGATTGTTAGTGGTGGCGGTGGTTCTCTTGGTTGTATAGGTTTAGTTACGTTTGCGTTGTTTACTTAATTTTATTTTTATGCGGAGGGAGGGCAAGAAAATTGTATCAAAAAACATTTTTTCGAACAAACGTAGCTATTTCGCATGACTTGGCTTCACTACTCCGTGGAGGTGCAAAATAAATATTCCATTTTTTTTAGTTCTTATTGACGAAGCCAAACTTTAGCATTGTCGAGTAATCGCTTCATGCACCGATTACCCTTGTCAAGCTCCTTAATCATGATCATGATATATTGGAAAGACTGGAATCATTAAGTTGGTAATGGGTGAGGCAGCGCAGAAACTGTCGAGACTTGATTACACGAAGAGGGACTACTCCAAGTAAAGGAATTCGAAGTCAGTATCATACCGTCCCTTTTATTCTCCTGTTAAATAGTATTAGCGCAAGAGGGCGCCCCGATACGAAATTGGTTGACCAGCTCATTTGTTAACATCGATTGACAACGGTTAGTCACGGACACAGAAAACCGTAATAAGTACAGCCCAAAGAAACTGAGTATATCACGTCTGTGATATTATCATTTAAATGTGGTTTTTTTTATAGCTACAGAACTAGAACTTAAATTAAATTTTCAATTATATGTCAAAATTTTAATTTCCCTCATTGATTTTGTATGACAACACTGAACGAGGGTTTGCACAGGTAAAATATCGCTAGATGGCGTTAGAATCGTGAGGTTTGACGTTACAGTCTTACTTGCGATAGTTGCGATTGGCTTGTTTAGCTATAAGGGTGAATCAATTCTTCATACCAGCCACAGGTAAACACTGTAGAAAGGTACAATTGAAATATTGAAAGTTTCCTGCCAGGTGGAATATCGCTAGTTAGTATCGTGTCCGGTTGACGTTATAGTATTTTATGCAACGGCTGTATAAGTGAGGTCTTAAAAGGCGAGTGACGTGAGTTGCGATACGAGCGAATGCGAGTATCGCAATGGAAGACGGCACGAGCCGTTAAGACCAAATTATACACCGTTGCATACAATATTTTTCTCAAACATGCTATGTAATGTTTACGTTGTGTTCGTTAAAACAGGCTTCAAAATACACCGTTGCAGGCCTAGGCCGGCAATGCGATCGTCTATTGTTTCATGTCACACAGCACCATGATGTTTATAGGTCTATGGCATCATAGCATTCAGCCATTTAAAAAAAACTATAAGCAATATTTGCGTTTTGGTTCATTATGACATTCTGCCACTACGCTTATTTAAGGTAAGGTAAGATGGTGATGGTGATGGTAATGGTGATCTGCCTAGAGAAATATTTCACCATCAACATCATCTTCACTATCATCACCATTATCATCATCATCATCATCATCGTCATCATCATCATCATCATCATTCATCACCATCATCATCAACATCATCACCATCATCATCATCATCATTCATCATCATCACCATCATCATCATCATCATTCATCACCATCATCATCACCATCATCATCATCATTCATCACCATCATCATCAATCACCATCGTCATCATCATCATTCATCACCATCATCACCATCATCATCATTCATCACCATCATCATCATCATCATCATCATCATCACCATCATCACCATCATCACCATCATCATCATCATTCATCACCATCATCATCATCATCATTCATCACCATCATCACCATCATCATCATCACCATCATCATCATCACCACCATCACCGCCATCATAATCATCATCACCATCACCATCATCATCGTCACCATCATCACCATCACCATCATCATCATCATCATCATCATCATTCATCACCATCATCATTAATCACCATCATCATCATCACCATCATCATCATTCATCACCATCATCATCTTCATCATCACCATCATCATCATCATCATCATCACCATCATCATCATCATCATCATCATTATCATCATCACCATCATCATCATCACCATTATCATCATCATCATTCATCACCATCATCATCATCATCATCATCATCACCACCACCATCACCACCATCATAATCATCATCATCATCACCATCATCATCGTCACCATCATCACCATCACCACCATCATCATCATCATCATCACCATCACCATCATGATGACGACGACGACGATGATGATGATGATGGTGATGGTGCATGTTTGAGAAAAGCACTATACAAGCCTCGGCCGGAACAGGGGTTGCCGGCCTCGTATCATGCCGGCCTCGTGTACCACTCGGCCGTCAACTCAGATACTCGGCCGGCAACCCCTTAAGTCCCGGCCTCTGCAGTAATGTACTATTTTCTACGACTCGACTCTACTGTACTGTACTGTACCCTACTGTAGGGTACAGTAGGGTAAAATAGGGTACAGTCGGGTACAGTAGGGTAAAATGTGGTACAGTCGGGTACAGTAGGGTACAGTCTGGTGAAATAGGGTACAGTAGGGTACAGTCGGGTACAGTAGGGTAAAATAGGGTACAGTCGGGTACAGTAGGGTAAAATGGGGTACAGTCGGGTACAGTAGGGTACAGTCTGGTGAAATAGGGTACAGTAGGGTACAGTCGGGTACAGCAGGGTAAAATGGGGTACAGTTGGGTACAGTAGGGTACAGTCGGATGAAATAGGGTACAGTAGGGTACAGTCGGGTATAGTACGGTAAAATAGGGTACAGTAGGGTACAGTCGGGTACAGTAGGGTAAAATAGGGTACGGTAGGGTACAGTTGGGTACAGTAGGGTACAGTCGGGTACAGTCGGGTACAGTAAAGTAAAATAGGGTACAGTAGGGTACAGTCGGGTACAGTAGGGTAAAATAGGGTACAGTTGGGTACAGTAGGGTAAAATAGGGTACTGTTGGGTAAAATAGGATACAGTCGGGTACAGTAGGGTACAGTCGGGTACAGTAGGGTAAAATACCCTATTTTACCCAACTGTACCCAATTGTACCCTACTGTACCCTATTTTACCCTACTGTACCCGACTGTACCAAACTGTACCCTATTTTACCCTACTGTACCCGACTGTACCCTACTGTACCCTACTGTACCCTATTTTACCCTACTGTACCCGACTGTACGCTACTGTACCCGACTGTACCCTACTATACCCTATTTTACCCTACTGTACCCGACTGTACCCGACTGTACTCTACCGTACCCTACTGTACCCGACTGTACCCAACTGTACCCTATTTTACTCTACTGTACTCGACTGTACCGTACTGTACCCTATTTTACCCTACTGTACCCGACTGTACCCTACTGTACCCTATTTTACCCTACTGTACCCGACTGTACCCGAATGTACCCTATTTTACCCTTCTGTACCCGACTGTACTCTACTGTACCCTATTTTACCCTACTGTACCTGACTGTACCCTATTGTACCCTATTTTACCCTACTGTACCCGACTGTACTCTACTGTACCCTATTTTACCCTACTGTACCCGACTGTACCCAACTGTACTCTATTTTACCCTACTGTACCCGACTGTACCCTATTTTACCCTACTGTACCCGACTGTACCCTACTGTACCCTATTTTACCCTACTGTACCCGACTGTACCCTACTGTACCCTATTTTACCCTTCTGTACCCGACTGTACTCTACTGTACCCTATTTTACCCTACTGTACCTGACTGTACCCTATAGTACCCTATTTTACCCTACTGTACCCGACTGTACCCTACTGTACCCTATTTTACTCTACTGTACCCGACTGTACCCGACTGTACCCTACTGTACCCTACTGTACCCTATTTTACCCTACTGTACCCGACTGTACCCTACTGTACCCTATTTTACCCTACTGTACCCGCCTGTACCCTACTGTACCCTATTTTACCCTACTGTACCCGACTGTACCCTACTCTACTCAACTCAGCAGGTCAAAACTGGGCTTTAGTGTTGAGTGTACCCTACATTTAATATTATGTGGCAGCTAGATGTATCGTAATAACGACATTACGACACAAGTGCTGTTATGGCGAATAGATTAAGTATAGACTTTCTGAAGTCATATTATCTATGTTCTTATATATTTGTTCGCGACCATGTAAAAAACAGATAAAAGTACAGGAGTAGGAATAGTTATTTATGATACAAGTGCGGAAAGTAGGCTATTCCCAACGAATGGCGGAGATCTAAACAAACGAGCGAAGCGAGTTTGGTTTAGCCGACATGAGTTGGGAATTTCCTACTTTCGACACGTATATCATACAACATTTTACAATGCATTAAGCGAGGAAAAAAATTGGGGCTAAGAGCGCGCGCAGACAGAGAGCGGTCTGGAGTACTGAGTTCTGCGTTCAGAGTTCTGTGTTTTCATCGCTCGAGAGTTCCAGTCGCCTGCTGTGTGCGTTATCGTAAGAGACTCAGTACATTCGAAAGAACGCAGAACTCTGAACTCGGAACTCCAGACTGCTCTCTGTCTGCGCGCGCACATAAACATTTTCGGAAAAAGATGTTGCGTTCTTATTTACCTTTCATTGAGGGAAAGTCTCGTAGATGTTTACATATTTCAGCATCGGTTTAGTCAGCAGGAGGCTATCACATTTAATTTTGTGCTTGGTCTAGGACGTCAAGCGGCGTTAAGTCCTATGGAAATTCATCACTTGAACTCTCCATTTTAATTTATTAAACTTAAATTAATTCTCCGGACTGAATTCATGAACATTACTGTGGCGGGTTTTCATGACAGGCGCGAACGTAACGAACGATGATTGGTTCGTGTTATCCATGCGCGCGCACTGAAAACTCATTAGTTGACAGGCGCGAACGGGTAACCGTGATTGGTTCGTGTTACGCCATGCGCTCAAACTGAAAGCTCATTGGTTGACAGGCGCGAACGGGTAAACATGATTGGTTCGTGTTACGCCATGCGCGCGCACTGAAAGCGCAGATGTCGTACGGTCCGAAATGGACTCAAGGAATTATTTTAGTACTAAATTTTTTATTTCAAAACTTTTGACGAAATTAAAATTTGTGTGTTTTAATATTAAAACAATCTGTTTTATTATTTTATCAGTAAATATTCATTTGGTTGCATCAATCATTTTCTTATTTGTGCAAAGCTGAATTATGAAGACACAACTCTCTAGTCTTATTTTTTAAACACTAGTTTGGACACAACTTTTTGAGAATTGGCAATTTAATAAGTTACTTTTCCGCACGCGTGTGGAAAGTAAAATCCATACAATTTTTTTTCACACTTGCGGAAGTGTTCTGGGATGACTAACTTTCTATAGATATGTTGACTCGCGTCAAGAGGCACTTTCCGAGCATATGCATTGTAAAAGTCTTTTTCATCACACTTGCTCGTCAATGGTGTTATTCCATGCTTGTATACTAAATGACAATGGCCTAAATTGTTCTTAAGGGAGTTATAGATTTACGTACAGTTTTTCTACCCAAGGGAGTTCTAACTTTAGTTTTAAAATTTGCTAACAAGTCATTTCAGACTAAGGAGGTTTCAAGTCATCCAACGTTTTATTTATTATCTTTAAAACTTAGCTATAACCCAAATTTTACAACACAAAACTTATCTACGCTTCATGACAATTCGTTATTTTTATATTTTAAATTTATATCAATAATTTTAGTAAAAATATTTTTTTAGACATGTTGGCAGAATCTGGCCGTTTGACCTTTCGAATTCTAAACTAAACACAGTTTAAATTATCTTTGGTAGGTGACTCGAAAAAAGTGACAATCTGTATTGGCGAGTAGCCATTATTTTATTCAATTTAAGTGTTTAGAGACCAATTAATTTTATTTTTGGATTTTTTTTCTCGCAATGTGATGAAAATCATTGTGTGTATCACGGGCAGTAAGGGGATTACAAACTCGAGTCATTAAAAGCCCTCCGCCTTCGGCGTCGGGCTTCTAATAGACTCTCATTAGTAATCCCCTACTTACGGCCCTAGATGCACAATGTACTATTTTGTGATTGGGTCATTTGACTTTTCTATACAAAAAAAAACCATTGGTAATTTTTTAAGACATTCCCAATTAGCCTGTCATAGAATGCCAATTTAAAAATTTCTAAATGAATGAGTTTTTTTATTATTTTTATTAGAGCTGTGTCTTGGAATTAGCCGTGGTGGCCCAGTGGTTTGAACTAAGGTCTCTGTGGCAGAGGGTCGTAGGTTCGAGTCCGGACTCGCTCGCACCTCTGAGTTTTTCGGAATTTATGTGCGAAATTACATTCGTAATTTACCCTGAGCTTTACGGTGAAGGAAAACATCATGAGGAAACCTGCATACACCTGAAAGGAAATTCAATACTTTAAGTGAAGTTTCCAATCCACACTGGGCCTGCGTGGGAACTACGGCCAATGCCCTCTCATTCTAAGAGGAGGCCTGTACCCTGAAAGTATGACGTGTATAGGCTGGGATGATGATGATGATATTCAGCCACTCGATACTAGATGGCAGCACATATCAAATTTATGGTCCACCACAATTTCAATGGGCCTTTAAAATCCTATGAAGCCGCTATATCATCGAATATTTACAGACAATCCGTTTTCGGTAACGAAAGGGAAATGGAGAAATATATCGATACACATTGTATCGATATTTTTAGACTATATCGATGGATACAGAGCAAAAAATTCAATATATCGATCTATTAAACCGAAGGCGCGAACACCTTTAAAAAATTGCAAATATTCGAACGTGAAA
The DNA here is from genome assembly GCA_947563465.1 of Archips xylosteana. Lineage (NCBI taxonomy): Eukaryota > Metazoa > Arthropoda > Insecta > Lepidoptera > Tortricidae > Archips > Archips xylosteana. The sequence continues at coordinate 9,553,796 of OX387370.1, forward strand.
AAATCCCCTTGCTGAGTAACCCGTCCGGCAGTTCGTCCTTTCTCTGGTTAGCTGTAATGTAACAACGGACAGTCCCAAATAAAATTTGAAAAAATTAACACATATACTCGTATATTTTGCAGTTATGCAGGGTTATTTGTAATTCACTAGCATCCTTTTAACCCTAAACTCCTACCACTTAAACAAATGTTTTTTGTTTTACGGCTTTTGTCATAACTTAATATTTTTGGTGTAATAACGTTTTGAAAATTTGATTTTACCTCTTATTTTTACGATACTCTGTGTATTTGTATGGGAGAAAAGTGCTTCATTTTAAAAAGTCGTAAAACAAAAAACATTTGTTTGAGTGTAGGAATTCAGGGTTAAGAGGATGTCAGTGAATTAATAGTCAAGCAAAAAATATAGAGGCAATATTTATACTGAAGCTCGCGCTCTGGTTTAATCCTCCTTTCTAATATATATAAATCTCGTGTCACGGTGTGTTATTGAACTCTTTTGAAACGGCATGACCAATTTTTATGATTTTTTTGGCTATATTTAGTAGGTCTGAGAATAGGTCGTATTTAAAAGTCTATTTTTTATACCCTTATTCTTCGCAAACGGAGTCGCGGGCAACAGCTAGTAACCTATATTTGCAATAAGTAAAGATAAGAAAATTGTCTTGACTTTATACATATAATTAAACCTAAAAAATATGAATGAAGTGGATGATATCTATCGATTATTTTGTGATAAAATATCGATAATTTCGCTTCCCTCCTTTACAGCAGCAGGTACAGCCAGAATAGCAATGGAACAATAGAATAACAAAGACCTGTGGGTTTTGGATATCTACATATACAAACATTTGAAATGTTAATGAATTACGTCCTTACCTTGCTCCTTAACAAAATGCTCGGTTGAAAATACGAAGGTACTTTTTGACAGAAATTAAAAATGATAGGGTAGTTGTGACAATATTTTTGAGAAAAATATTGTGGGTAGGTAAGGGTTTAATGTTCATGGATTACTGAAAGAGTGAAGTGGTTTTATTTCAATCAATCATACGCACCCACCCATCTTCAATCTTCGTTTAGTAATAGATCTTTTAAAAAATAATGGAATTGAACCTTTGCGGCTCTATTTTCATTTCCGAGTGGCAGTTTAAAGACCTTAAAATAACCCTAGCTTAGTGTTACCCGTTTAGAATGAGGTCAAACGGGGTATAAGGGGGGCGGAAGCTGCCGCGGTCGCATCCGCTACATTTTAGATTGTAGAATAACTTTTATATCACTGAAAAATACTGTTTTGTTGACAAAAAGATATACGTAACTACTAGAAACTGCTAGAAACTGAAGACAAGTTAAGATAACTTGACTTCCCTTACCTACTACCAAATACGTGCGGTTAGCTTCAGAGAAAAGGTGGAATAGGTAACCCTCCCCCTCAGTGTGGAAACTGTACTTCGTTTTTTTAGCATTAGAAAGAGGGTAGGCGATCTTGACGTGCATTGAAAAACACTATTGAAAAATAATTCGCAGCAAATATACAAATAGCAAGGACATAAGTATATGGTCATTCACATTTTTTTGGTTTAGTTTAGTAATATTTACTATTTTTTTAAAAGTGTTTTTCTATAAAAAGACTCGTTAATGTTACCTTTTTCTAATGCTAAAAAACGAAGTATTATCTATAGGTTTTACGTAGTTTTGGAATAAATAAAGTGTTTGAGTTAAGACTTGAGTTTTAAGTGACGTCACACTTCTCAGCTCAGAATAACCATACTAAATATTTTTTACTGACCCGTGATCTACCACTATCTCACCCGATAAAAAGTGCAGATGAGGGAGGATGAGGATGATGTATCTCACTGGTTCAGTAACAGCTTATTCACTCTAGCCTTGAAGAGCCCTAAGTTGTATATCTATCTGGAAATACAGACGATGGGGGCGAATTTTCATTCCTTAACAGTTCGTATGAGGAAAGATGAAGTGAACCGCTTCGTGCGGGCCAATGGAATACTATCCACATAAGAGTGAAGACGGCCCTCGCCTGGATGTTTGTTAGTAAAATGGAGATGGAGGTATTAAATCATGTAATTTCTGCGCGTACTTGCAATGTGTAATATCCTATAACCAATAATCTATAACAAAATACATAATATATGGTAAACCGCGTTCTGCAAATAATTGACTGGTCGTGCCAAATAGCGTATTATTAAATGCCTCATTCCTCCATGGTAATGGCAACACCAACATAAGCACTTTGTGTTTTGAAAACATCGATTTCCAACATCAACGCAATTAAAAAAAATTGGTTCGATATTCAAAACCTGATCAAAGCCGTTAAAGCTCACGTCAAACGTTATAAAGAACCTTTTACACGACAGAGTGTCGACGGCTGACGCGCTTCCGCTGGGGACCGGAAACTGTAGGTACCACTGGTATTCGAGGGCCCTACCACGATATTTCCAAAAACCTTTTAAGGGAAGTGAAATTTAAGGGCTATTCTTCCAGAAGATCGGGTTTTACAAATACAAAATACAAATACATAATATTTTTACGTACGACTTGTGTAAGATGAATGACCTTTTTGATGTACGTAAAATGACACCAGTCAATTGACGACCGGATAGCTAGTAGTTAGAGAACCTGGATATGAGTAGTTAGTTTTACTTATTTCAATGAATGAATGAAACTGGGTGCGTTATAGGCTTTCTTTTCTGGGTCTAGGTGGTTTTGAAAAGGGTCGTAAATTAGCCCAGCACTACTAAAAATTGTTCACTAGGAACTATTGTCAAAGGTTAAAGGCGAAAATACCTAGCACGTGCGCTGTACGCGCCGTCGCTAAGCAGTTCCTGTACCGACTTGTTCAACATCCGCCTCCTCATAAGCTCCGCATTAATTTATGCAGATGCGGATGTTAAATTTAATGCGTACAATCTTCTGTTGTGGATGCGAATGTCTGCAACAACCCTGATGTGGAATGGAACGTCATCCAGAGCTATGATGTTGATGTCACAACATAATGTCGTTTGAATTTTGTGAATGCGAGTCGCTCGTGGTAACAGCCTTCGAAGCAAATTAAATTAAAAAAAAAACTAAAGATAGGTACTCACCGTTTTAAACCCTCGGTACATGACTCTGATCTCTTGCTTAGAAAACTTGGTCTGCCGGCACAGCTCCTCCAACGCAACTGGTATCGGCTTTGGCGTCCTCGTCGGCTCCAATTCGTACGCATGCTCCTCCACTGGTGACTCAGGGGGGGTTGCCATTTTGTTTTTATTTCTTTAATCGCATATGTAGTTGGCTTTTGGCTGAATGAAGACCGATTAAGCGGTTTCTCGAATAATCTTTATAAAGGCAGTTGGCTAATATGCTAGATTCCACGCAATGTTTTTTTTTATAGTTTTGGCGGGAAGGTTTTGACGTTTGATTAATTGAAAAGTGAAATTAGCTTAGTCTGCTTACTTTTAAGCTCAAAATTAATACTGAAGATCACAAGCGGGAAAATTAAACTTGAATTCAATGGACCAGGGTAGAAGACTAGGAGGAATAGCTTTACAACACTGTTTTTGTTTCCTTAAATAGTCTTAAAAATCATGATCGCGCCCAAGAGAGAAACGTTCGAGAGCCAGTAGTACCGTGTTAGGTTTTATATGGTAAAGTTTAAATACATTTTGGCGGTAAATTGACAGTTTTGAGGTTATGTCGTTGGATGGCTGTAGGGCAGGAATCTGAAACAACAAAATACAGGTTATATTTCTGAACACTTAAAAATTAAGAGCGGGCTGAAATATAATTTAGCAGAAAGTTTGTGTTTGAAATATAAGGTTTATCTATCTAATCTATCCAATACCTTTAAACGAGCAATTCTTGTATATATATATATATATATATATATATATATATATATATGTGTATACAAGAATTTGAAAAGGATCTCAGATACGGCTCCAACGATTTCGATGAAATTTGGTATGTGGGGGTTTTCGGGGATGAAAAATTGATCTAGCTTGGTCTTATCTCTGGGAAAACGCTTGGTACCGAGTTTCAGCCCGAGCGGAGCTCGGTCGCCCAGGTACTAAGGCTTAAAGACACACCAATGTATTTAAGCGATCGAGTTATTCGGAGAGATGGTCTGAAGCACTTTTGGTGTAATTGTATTAGCACATTATGCTCGGTGAGACAAGAAATCTTAAAATCCCAGAAAGCATACAAAGAACACTTTAAAGGCTATAGTCTTTTATAACCGCAAGAAAAAGCATTTCTGAGTTATCTCAATCAAAAGATGAAAGTCTATGAAAGTGTTTTCGACTCCGTAAACCATGGTATTATTAGTATTTCAATACCTTTACCAAATAAGAACAAAGTAAAGAATCGAGTGCCCGTAAACAACTTTTTATCCGCTATCACTGGCAACCCCGCTTAAACTGACATGTGTTGCCAGCTTTTTTATTAAAAAAGGTCCTCTTTATGGCATCGTTTGGGAATATTGCGGCCTAAGGCAGGATATTGGTGGGCAGAAAGTATGACTATTGAAAAACCTTTTGCTATAACGTGCCAAAATACTTCTATAATAACAGTTTCAGTTATAAATTACGTGTAAGCGAAAGCAGGCGCCCGCGCGTTAGACATACGGCTTCTGGATTTGTTTTTCATAGCCCCCTCAATTCGAGCATCCCAACCATTAAATTATATTCTATCTGTGGAAATTCGGCAGATTTCTATTACAATTTCTTATTTATAGATTAGATTTCTATTGGTTCGCGATTTATGTTTTCGTTGGCGCCCAAAATGGGACCGAATTGTATGTTAGAAGTTTTTTCTTTTATGGTTTGCGTTCGGCCTTGACATTTAGTTCCCCTGAAATTTATTAGAAAAATACTTGGCATGAAGCTGGGGAAAATAAATAAGCGTTTGGAAGTTTTGCCATCGCTTCTCTTCGAATGGGAGAATGCTAAGATTGATGGTTTAGTTACAGTAAACACACTTATCACAATTTTATTTGGGAGACGATTTTTGACATTATTTGTGTGAAAAATAACAAAATCCTTAGAAAAATAGTACTTGTTTAATTAAAAGTAAAATTATGGGAAAATAAAATAGCAGCAATTCTAAAACATAATATACGTTCAAATAACAACATATTGAAGTGTACGGCGCTAGGTGAAGGCGATTACGATACATAATAATATAGCCTATACATACATGCAATGATTTTTTCGTAACGGCTACAGAACCCTATCCTAGGCGTGTCCGACACGCTCTTGGCCGGTCTTGGCCTCTAATAAATTTCTCCAATATACCAATTTTAATCAAGAACCAGAATTTTCATCTACCTACAGTTCAAGCTAGTCCCAACACTATTATGTAATCTGTGGTCCAAGTACCAACATAAAGCTAATCTCATAAATTAAGTGCTTTACTTAGCAAAGTAAATAAATATCGCATTCCGTTGCATCTCTTTGCAAAACTAACAACATTCTATGTAATGTATAAGCTAATCCAAATTAAACTCTGTTGCCTTCAAAACAAGGTTGAGTCTTGAATGAAACTGACGTTACACGAGACCTTGTCGCAGTAAGTCAGGGTATTTAGGGCGAGAAGCTAAACTGTCACTTTGCGAAGAAATTTATAGGTTCAGCGAATTTAATAAAGTTGCTGAGTAAGAAACATGCAGCGAATAACTATTTACTACTAAGTACTGGAGTAAATAAGATTACGCTGTCAACACCACCTCGTGCGGTACGCTCAGCTGCAGAGAAAAGGTACCCCCCGTCACAGAATAACTACAGTACAGTCAACCAATTTGATTCCTAGGCCACTATAGAACCATGTCAAAATCAATCAATTTGTTTATCTTGTAAGACAGTGATTATTGCGTGATGTATGTATGCCATGATGGAAAACACGAACTTTGCGAACGTGTGTCGACGATAATGAATAGGAAAAGAGTTTGCTTGTGTATTAACAACTTGAATTGTTACAGGCTGTCTGTCAAAACTTCTTTTTCTTCTCATGTCCCGGAGCGAAAACGTTTTATAAACTCTTTACGTTTATTGCAACCATTGCAGGATCGGAAAGTTGATAATGCTTTGACCCACAGCACTGACGTTGTAATACAATTGTCTAGTACTTAATGCGACAAGGTTCTATAGTGGCCTAGGATTTAATTTGGTAGACTGTACTAGCGTACCTCCATGTGGTTGCCGCCGTTAGAGAGGGGTACTCTGCTGCTGTCTGCTGTCTGTACATTCCTACTGAAATAGAGCGGGAGTAAATGAGCGCGGTTAATGTGCGTCCCGAAATATACGACCTAATAGTGCCCGCCCTGGTAGTTCCTAACTTGTCGGCCCCTAACTAGATCCTCTCGTCCACTCGAAGGGTGACTGGTAGACATACCGGAAAGGAAAGCAGAGATCCTGCAGTGGACGTGATTCGGCTGGCGATGATAATAATGAGTTGAAAACTTGGTTGATTTCATTCGTTCTTAATTGTGGTGCTGCTGTCCCGCCACTAGGCCTTGCCAATCTCTTTAAGTCTGCTCTGCGCGCTATACGTATCTCAGACCACGAACTGAACGCCAGTGGGCAGCGGGGCAGGCAGCAGGGCAGTGAGCGTTTTCTCTGTTTATTGCGTGTGTTGCCAGGTGACCACTGTGCGGCGACCGTCTCCGCGCAATAGGGATGTTGACACCATTAAAAAAGAATTTAAGGATAATTAAGTCTCCAGTAAAAAAACGCTTTATTTCAGCCCTGAAAGCCAGATTAGTTTTCGATTAAATGCAAAATTAGATTTTTTGTTGCTTTAAAACAAATAAATAGTTAGTTGATTGAGTATGCGAACAATGACGTCATATGTCGCTATTGTCATTCAAACTCTATGGGAGATTATGTTTTGACAGCTCATAAAAAGAACATCAGTTGATTGGTGGTGTTAACATCCCTGTTAACAGAGAACACGCTCGCCGCTTCGCTCCCCACCCCGCTATCCGCTGGCGTCCTGTCCGCGGCCTAACTGACATGCTCAAACTTACATGATAATTTTAAAAGTGCTATTCCGGGCTTCCGCTCGCTGTAAAATCTTTTAGAATGCTATTAAACAGCTCGGGCACGACTACGCGCGTTCGGCGAAACGGTGAGCGTTTTCATTGAAATGTTCACTGTAACCAACATTCGGATAAAGTCGGCTACTCCGAAATTTGAAAAACGGAGTTTGTATCGTTCCGTCTCGAACACTCTCGTATTAAACACTATTAGTGTTGTTTACCAGCCAGTTTACCATAAAAATTTAAATTCTAACAAAAGAACAATAAAACGATTAAATTAAAAAATATATATCAAAAACCGGACAGTGCAGCATATGCAACCAAAAAGCCTGGCCTTATCCTACTAAGTTAAAAATACGAACTTCGTAGGAATCGTGGCGTCCCGCACACTAATTATTTACACTAAGTACCTATTTAATAGGAGAGTCAGTGGGACCGATTGGGGATGCCTATTTTTTTGCAATGTATAGTAAAGTGAAAACCATTTCGAGATAAATGCTTTTTAACTCGTTTTCTGTAGTTATTTAATTTTAATATTATGTAATGAATTTATTATATAACAAATAAGCAATGACCTTCATTTGACATTGGTGTAAATTGCGTGACCGGTTCAAATCGTACTTTATTCTATGTGGTTAAAATTCTTCACAATTTACGCGTGGATTATACTACGGAGTTTGATTTGGACCCGCTGTCTGACATCTAGCACTTTGACAGTGCCAGTAAAGTGACACAGTGTATAGTGTACCACTACGCAAAAAATAATTAAAGGGGTTGCCTTATCGTACGCATTTAGATAGATTTAGAAATTTGGCATTGTGGGAGCCCTCAATTATAATCTGACGTCATCAACTAAAATAGTTTCAATAATTAATTTTGAAAAAAGTAGAGAACTAAATGACAAAATATTGAAATTAGTTCCTTATAATTGACTTTTCTATACGAAAAAAATATAAAACCACTGGTAATTTTTTTTAGACATTCCCAATTTCGGAGTAGCGGATGTGCCGAGCAGAGACGCTTGTCGCACAGTGTTTACCAGGCAGTACCGGCAGGTGTAGTGTAAAGATTGCACATCGGTCTTTGGAAAAAGACTCGGCAAATGTTGGCTTCGTAGAGCGTTGTCTAACACAAACAGCAAACAGGCGGTCTACACTACAGACTACAGAGAAAACGCTCGCAGCGCCGCGACTCGTGCGTGGTCGTGGCCAAGACGTAAATATTTTACGAGCGATGGTTATTGCTGTAAAATAAAGTTATATTTACGTTTATTATAACATTGTAGCAAGTATGGAGTTTGGATCGTCGTTAAACATTCACAAGAGCTATAAAAAATAGGTACAAAGGATTTTTAGATTTTTCCTGTTTGTTCGGTTTATACTTTGCTGTTAGAAGATTTATCATCATCATCGGTAAGAAGATGGAACCGATTCAGAGGAGAACACTCTTCACAGCAGTGGAACACATATTATAGGCTGCTTGCTTTTGCCCGCGACTTCGTCTGCGAACAATTTGTTTATCGTCATAACTGCAATAATTATTACTTAGGTAATAAGTAAGTAGTAGGTATAACTAGGAATGCCTACTACTTAGAATCTATATTTTCTATACTTCGTTTAATTTAAGGTTTGAATTAACGGTCAAATTGTCACACACGATTCTCGGTATTTCGAACACAAATGGACTAAAAATACCTACATGTACATTTATTAGCGGTATTTATTATGTTTTCATTATAGAATTTAACACAATTTTAAATAGTTTCGTTGTTTCATTTAAAAACGTGTGCAAATTTTACCATTAAGTTTCAAATTTTAAAATAAATGGAGTATAAATAATTATGGATACAAACGGTAAATATATCCACGTAACATTCTACTTAAGGTGGAACGGCACGCTCTGGGCGCGAAATTCAAAATTTTTACAGGGTTTAATTTATTGTGGGTAAACGCTGTAACTGTTTAACTTCATATGATGGTACTTGCGCTTGTAAAACAGTGTTCTTTATATTATTGTGTAAAGCTTTTTAAGAATAAAACTGTTAGCTTGATATAAAAGTTGTCAAACATAGAAATTCGGACTTTCGACGTTTTGACAACTTTTATTTCAAATTAATAGTTTTATTCTTCAAAAACTTTACACAATAATATAAAGAATACTGTTTTACAAGCGCAAGTACCATATGAAGTTAAACAGTTACACCGTTTACCCACAATAAATTAAAAACTGTAAAAAATTTGAATTTCGCGCCTAGAGCGTGCGCTCCCACCTTAGTATTTGAAATGAAACCGATAGAAAACGAGTAAACTACTAACTTTTTCCCACTTAACAAAATTCAGACCGAATATCGAATAAAAAAATCAAACTTTTTATTACAATGGTAACACCGCATAACTCTTATAACTTTAGGCGGGAATTAAAAAAAAATGGCGCGCCGCCAATACTCTGGAATCGTGGTGAATTTGCCAATTAAATTAGTTTTGGTAGGAGCTATTTATTACGACGACGAGTCGAGGATATTTTTATTGCGCGCTGGATAAAAATATTTGACAAACAAGTTGTTTACTAAGCTAAAAATATTTCGGCAGCTTTGTATGAACTAAACTAGAAGTTAACAACACTTGAACAAACTTAAGTTATTATGGAATAATGCTTGAGTAAAGATGAATCTTTGAGTTGAAACACCTCTATATTAATTCCATCCTTTTGGTAGAATTCAATTGCATAAGTATTAAGTATTTGGATAATTTAATACTGGCTGTTTTTGTCGCTTTTTTTTCTTCCATAACGACGAAGGGCAAAACTGACAAGCACAAATTACGAGTCTAGAGTTAGAAAAGATGTAGAATTAGGTACTGACTTAAGAATTTTTTTTTTAATTTAAACTTACTTATAATGTGCTTTTAAGGAATTCCCGCGGAAATCTAGTAAACGCCAGCATTTTAAATCCATTTGCCATATCTAAACGTTCATCGGCGGGTAAAAACAAGTAGAAAATAAATGCGAAAGCGGCAGAAAAATGTCTGAAAGTCGTTTAATATCGCTCAATGCGTCCTTGTCAGACTTACACAGTAGAAAAAGGACTCACTTACCAACTATGTAGAATAGCCGTTCCGTGGATATCATTCTAATTGGGAAACTCGAATTCACAGAAGAAAAACTGTGTTTCCCTTTTCGTGTCACGCAGGCGTTAAATAAACCTCTATACGTATTCGTGACCAAATAACTGACGTGAAACGGTGAGATCTCTATCTTGATGTAACGTTTTGCGGCGAAATCGGCTATTATTCGACTTTTTAGTGTGGCAACTTTTCCTTTGCCTTTTTGGGGCGAAAAAAGACAATTTGAATGTCACAGAAGCAAATTATGTCTACGACCCTACTATTAAATACAAGTGTATGTAAGTATGTAATACTTTCTATTTTATACAGGGTGAAATTTTGAACGTGATAGGTACAAAATTAGTGTTTCAAGCTTATATAGTTAATGCTGGACAACATAATGCACTTATCCAGTTGTTAGAATTAGTATTGTTAAATTTGAGGTGTTCATACATTTAGTACATAATTTAACTACAGCAAAGTATGAAAAACCAATTTTTTTTCAGACCAATTTCAACAAATTTTGAGTAAATGAATTATGTTATCCGGCATTAACTAAGCTTGAAACACTAATTTTGTATCACGTTCAAAATTTCACCCTATATTATACTAGCTGACCCGGCAAACGTTTTTTTGCTATAATATCAACATAGGGCTTTAAAAAAATAGCCTACGACTTATTCTCAGCTCAGACCGGTAGGTCTGAATGTAGACAAAAAGTATTATAAAAATCGGTCCAGCCGTTTCGGAGGAGTTCGATAACAAACACGACACGAGATTCTTATATATTAGATTAATCCATCCATAGATCCATCTTAAATATTATATATCTTCTTGGCTAAAAGAACACAATCTTTGTGTAAACCTCAAAAAAACTAACCTTATTCAGTTCAGGCCCCATCAAAGAACAGCTTTGGATGTGAGCTATAAATTCGACAACACAAATATGGATCTAGTCACTAAATGTACCTTACTTGGGATACAAATAAACGAACATATGAATACATGTTCACTTCATGTTTTTAATTGCAGACGCATACGCCAAAAAAATAAAGACATAGAACCGTTTAATGATGATTTTAAGACCTATCTTTGCAATTATTTTCTATCGAGCCGATTTCGTCCAATTATGTATCGAGTCCGTCCACGGTCTTTGAAATATGATGAATTATTAACATATAATTTTTTGATGTGCTAGAACAAACAGTTTTTCTTAAAAAACTGTTTAAATGACATCAATTTCAACAAAATTAGGTGTTGTCAGCCTCTTAAGTGCTTACCATACTTTTGCTCAGGCCTGGCTTCAGTACGGAATCATACTTTGGGGGAATACTTAGTACCAATGTAGGTGACTTGTTTCTGTTGCAGAAGAGGTGCGTTAGGATATTAAGCAACATAAACAACCAGGAAACCTGTAGGCCACATTTTGAAAAACTTGGAATACCTACTAACATTAGCATCCCTATATGTTCTCGAAACATGTAAATTCGTTCGAAAACATTCCGACCTATATAACCAATCTAGAGATCAATACAAGGGCCCCCATAACTTGCGGCACAGAAACAAGCTGTTAGTAGTAGGTGCACCCGCTAAATTAAAAATCTACGCTAAGAGGCCATATGTTATGTCAGTGAGAATTTACAAATAAGTTACCTAAAGATATTTTAAATGAAGGAAATTATATTACATTTGTCAAGAGGCTAAAGAGGTTTTTAATTATAAAATGTTATTATACTGTCAAGGAATACATGGAAGACTTAGTTTTATAGGACAAAAAAAGGCCAAATAATGTAAGATAAGATTATTATTATTATTAATTTTAAAATGATAATAATATTAATAGCATTAATCTGGAATAGGAATAGCATTAATCTAGAATAAGTTAAGGATAAGTTGTTGCTTCGCCCTAGCAGGGTCCATGTAGCACTGAAATATCTATTTTTCACCTTGTAATACCATGGTTGCAGCGAATAAATGAATATGTTTTCGCCGTAATACTCACATTCTTTCTCTTTTATACAGCATACTCTTTAATCCTGCAACTCCTCAATATCATCAAGAGCGTTTTATGTTCATGTCCTCTATTCGCTCTGCATAAAATTTTCTTCTTACCGTTCCTCCTTCTTCCTCCAAATTCTATCATAACTCCTTTACTATGACCGCCATTCGTCTTTGGAATTCTCTTCCTTTGGCGTTAAGGCAAGCAAAATCCCTTCCCATTTTTAAAAACCTTCTAAAGGCTCATTATTTGTCACTAACATAATCCTCGGTCTTTGACACTTCTTTGTTCTTTTTGTTTTTTGTTTATATTGTTTCTTTAATTTCCTTTTTAAATCCTTTTCTCACATGCGGCCTTTTGACATTTTTCCATTGATATTTTGTATTAAGTATATATAGTGTATATGTATTCTATTGAATATATGTGTTTATTTATAAAATTTATATTATATTTGTATTGATTTTATTGTTTATTGTCTATTAATACTAAGTTTCTCTTGTCTGTTATTTCTGCCACCTACATTAGTCTGTTGATATTTATTAATTTCTGAGTAATTGGTTGTCTGGAAGAGATCGCTTTTTAGCGATAAGACCGCCTATTGTCTACCTGAATTTTTATTTTTGTAATGTTACTGTACTGTTTTTGGTGATCAGTAAAGAATATTTGTATTGTATTGTATTGTATTGAATATATAAAAAAAACATGAAATTAACAGTTAACAATAGAAACCGATGTAGGTATAAAGGCGATCTTATCCCTTAATATTTAGATTATACATCTAAGGTATAGGTATTTATTACTCTTGGAATCAAGAAAAGTTGGACGGTTTTTGATGAAAATTGGTACTTACACAGCTATTTTATTGCTTGAGGCCGACAATGCGTCCTTGTCGCATTCCCTATATCTTTTTAGCACTATCCTGTATTATTTGACGAAATGTTGAATATACTATTATGGAAGCATTACAACGCCGACGATCTACCTGAGTACCGCTTACAATGACGAAACCCTTTCTTAATGAGTTAAGCTTTTGCGATATCAACCTTGTAACTTAGAGAAGACGGTAGCTATTTGTTTGCATTTTTTGTTACTTGTTCCGATTTGTTATTAACGGTAGGCTTCAACAAACGAGAACAATGTTATCTTTACCAGATGAGTTCTGCAGTCCTAAACCCAACTTATAAAATTTTAACTATACACTAACTGCAAGGTGTTGCATCCAAAACCATACCTAACTCACGCTTTACTCTCCCAGTTGTCCAACGAAAATGTTTTCTACGCGCTACTGCATGAAACTACTTCTTTTGATTACCTTTTTAAATCCACAACTTTATTCTCGCGGGCAATAAAATATGTAGGAAGTATTTAAATAAACACAGATGTTTTCTGGCACTCAAAAGCGTTTATTTTTAAAACCATAGACGAAACTATTAAATAGTTTAATGCAAGGATATTAAAAAAAAACTGGATGTTGCCAGCCGAACTATGAGTTGAAGCCAGGTTCATTCACCTTTGCTCCTATGTTCTATCTCTTTTCAACACTGTGATATATTGCCAGGTTATTTATAAAAAAACCTTATTTTTTTTAGAAATACGAATTATCTGGCATCACCTAATTAATTTACTTTAAGGTAATTTCAACAGAAATTTATATAATTTATTGAATCAGGCGTTACTTTGCGGAGGTCCATATTAATGAACTAAAACAATTACTTTGCTCACCCGCGACCTTACAATAGTTACGTTTATGCAAGAAATGTGTGCTCATGCAGTTCCTCCACCTCCACACTGTACGAACACACACAAATCACATAAACCCAACCATCACCACCCCCAAGCTACACTGACGCGTTTCGAACTCAACCAGAGCTCATCTTCGGAGTTAAAACAACCGTATGCTATTACTTATTTACTTATTATTATTAGCCGAAGCATGTTTCGGCATATAGGAATGAGCATCCAGATAGATCGAATTTTGCAAAACATTTGTTGGAATCAAATCATTCATTGTCAGATTCAGATTCTTATGAAGTGTTACATTATTGCGGCAAGGGGTTGCGTCTGGATGCTCTGGAATGCATGGAAATAATTAGGTACAACACTATGGGGTCTACTATTAATGAACAGGTAAATTTAGTTTCTTCTCCTTTACTGCGGCTTGGGTCTATTTTGAACAGTTAGTATTAATAAAAAAATGTCTTATATAAATAAACAAAACTTCAAGGTAGTTTTATAATATGTCAATAAAAGTTAATTTTTGTGGGGTAGTTTGAGAGTAAGAAAAATAAAGTGGGTACTTGTGAAGTTACAGTAACAAGTTAAAACATTTGTTTTGGTTTGTTAGTTTAACATTTGGTAGCATAGCATACGGTTGTTTTAACTCCGAAGATGAGCTCTGGTTGAGTTCGAAACGCGTCAGTGTAGCTTGGTGGTGGTGATGGTTGGGTTTATGTGATTTGTGTGTGTTCGTACAGTGTGGAGGTGGAGGAACTGCATGAGCACACATTTCTTGCATAAACGTAACTATTGTAAGGTCGCGGGTGAGCAAAGTAATTGTTTTAGTTCAGAAATTTATATTTTTGTTATAAAACTTTCTGCAATAAAATTTACTTAGTTTTCTTTGTATTATACAAAAAAAAGAACCCAGTCAAAATCCTCATTTCACCGGTATGCACCTCCTGCGTACTATGGCAACACTAAATGGCCGATATGTCAGAATCACGTCAGAATTGTCAGAAGTCATTCACTCATTTCAGAGGATTTTTACGTTAAATAAACGTTTTTCGTCGATTTACTTGGGTTATGCGCTATGTATTGCATAGTAAAGCATTGTAGGAGTAATTGGAGGCCGAAATCCGACATAAAACTTCACAGGTGAGTACTTATTTTACGAAAATGTTCATAAATCTTAGTGGCAATCAATTTTCCTATATTTTGCTTCTAAGCTTTGTTAGTTTTTATTCAAAAACCCCACGATTAGGTTTATAATGTTAAGTTAGAAGTATATTTTGTTTATTTGGATTTAAACATGACCTTAAATGAAAAATTGAAGAATGTGTGGTTTTACTACTAGGGTGACCAATCCTTTTTCATGCATGGTATTTATTCGTATTGAATGGAGCTAAATCTATCAACTTGGTACGGTTTCAATCTTCATAATTCATATCACAGTATATAATAACATGTTTATTGTTTGTGTCTTTACAATTTACATGAATAATATTTTACATTGCAGTTTTCCAAAAGATGAAAGAAGGAGGCAAAATTGGCTGTCGATTGTACCGATAAAGGGAAAGGTGTAGAGCGTTTGACAATTTGCAGCTTGCATTTTAAGCCTGAAGATAATGACTATGACCCAGAAAGGCCGGGACGCCTACTCAGTACAAAACAATATTATTCTCACATGTGTAGAAAATAAAGAAACTGTTATAACGTCCTAGTATTTTATTATTTTTTTCCATTGACAAATACTTCCCTTATGTTTTGCAGTAAGTATTTGTAGCGTTCTCAGGTAAAAGGTAACCTTTTGCCGGATATCAGTAAGGCCGAGTAACTGCAGAGTGGCATAGAAATGCAACCAGAAATGGACCTTATATTGACGACTGACAAAAAAATTGGTAGGTAACTTTTACTTGAGTTAGTGAGGATGGATGTTCACTTTCATGATAAAACGGTTGGATAAAAATTTAATAACAAAACCGGCCAAGTGCGAGTCGGACTTGCGCACCGAGGGTTCCGTACAAATTTATATGTATCTATGAACATCCAGTCTTAGCAGACCCCTGTTCCTAAGCAAAATGTGCGCAGTGTGGGATCATTGTAGATTGGTTACTGATATAGACAGACAGACAAAAAAAATTATGCTTTCTGCTTGCAATTTATGCTTGCAATTTTTCCTTTATCTGTGCTATAAGACCTTGCTTCGTACCAAATGTCAAGATTCTAAGTTCACGGGAAATATCCCTTGCGTGCGAGTGTCGAAAATTTGCGGCAAATGGCTGTAGATATCTTTTGATTGCGTTGGGTTAGAAGTTTGATTTTTCACAGCTCCAAGGGACAGTACAGTAGACTTGAGTATTTGATTAAAATTTCAGCTTGACACCTCCACGCGTTCCTGAGAAAAAGGGTCTTGACAGACGGACGAACGGACAACAAAGTGATCCTATAAGGGTTCAGTTTTTTCTTTTTGAGGTACGGAACCCTAAAAAGTGAATTGAATTGAAATTGGTTGAATTTAATAAATTACAAAATCAATCTGTTGTATAAAAGTATGTCAAATTCCGCGGGATATTCCTAATGTATGCTTAATTATGGACACCCTAAAGAAAGAGATGCAAGATCGGCGTGACGTAATTCAAGGTCATTTTTTCTGGCTTCAAAGGAATGAACGTCATGCAGAATCCATTTTTTTTAATATTCTTGGTTTAATGCGTACTCGAGTTTTGTTCCGCGTTAATTTACCGCCAAACATAAGTCAAGCGCGGGAAAGCAGCTGTCAATGTGACGTTTGACATTTCAAACTTTTTTTGTTGTTTTAGGTGTTTTATGGTGGAGGAGACTTTTACAGATTTTAATTATTTATTTAAGAACTACATTTTCGAGTGACAACTGCTGAAGAGAATAGAACTACATGTCACCGATAACTATAGGGAAGTACTTAAGTCCTCCCATTGTATCAAGTTACAAAACACTACTTTTCAACCTCCTTTTATGTCCAGCTACATGCATGTTCGCCAACGTTACAGCTGGTAAAAAAAAGCGAAGTATTCTGTTCCTTACGATATTTTTAGTGCCAATAATAATTCGACGTGTACATCATATTATCGAGTATTAACGACAGCTCGATATATTTTTAAGACTCCATTCGATTGAAGTATCGAATAAATCTTTCGTGGCGATTTTAAAGCAAATAGAAGTTCCTGTTTACATTTAGAACAACCTTCTTGACGGATTTTATAGTTTGTTAGAAAAGTTTTTTAAATGT
This sequence comes from Archips xylosteana, assembly GCA_947563465.1. NCBI lineage: Eukaryota > Metazoa > Arthropoda > Insecta > Lepidoptera > Tortricidae > Archips > Archips xylosteana. The sequence goes on from OX387370.1 coordinate 9,570,909, forward strand.
TACTCGGAAATGACTCATTCATTAAATCTTCTCCGAATAAAATTGATCACATAAATTAACTCGATCTCTTTGTTTTTTATCAAGATTGTATGAATAAAGAACAACAGAATGGGATACGATTAAAACACGATCTGTACCTAATAATTGTTTACCCAGAATTAATGACAATAATGCCATCATCATCATCATCATCATCATCCCAGCTTATACATATATATATCCCACTGTAGGGCACAGATGTCCTCCCAGAATGAGAGGGATTAGGTCGTAGTTCCCACGCGGGCACAGTGCGGATTGGGAATTAGGAACTGCACACAAACCAGAGGTGGCACACACCTGGGAAACCACTCAATAGTGTGAAGCACCAAGTCTGCATCACCATTCTAAACCCTCTCATTATGAGAGGAGCCCGTACCCAGCTGTGGGACGCATATAGGATACAGATGACGAACACTCTATACTTAATTTGCAGTTGCATTCAGTCATTCTTTCCGGAAACAAAATACGGCTTAAATTTTTCGATGCCAAATGGTATATTAAAAAAAAACGCCTTCAAATTTAACAAACCAGAGACAATAAACGTCGCATCGCGCGCCAACGTTTACAAATGACTGCCGATGTTCCTTATTACCGCTTACATTTCTCACTCTCGTTAACTTGACAGACTATCTGAAGAGTGTAAATAGATGTGTAAATGTTTCAAGAAAAAATGTAAACGAAAGCAATGGTAGCGTCACATATATAAAACAGCTCTAAGATGTTTTGAATTAAGTAACTAAGGGACCCCATACATCCCTGTGAAAACTAACTAAAACAAAAGTACTTAAGTATTAAAATACCAGGATCTCGGTTCAGCTTAAAATTTTGTTGCTGTCGGTTTTGAGACCCTGGGTCCTTTGGGTCCCGGCGCACGCAACTTGATTAAAGAAGTGCAAAAGCGTGTCTGGTCGACACCACTGGAGACCAAAGGGCTGGCAGCTATCTCTCTCAACGAATTGCCATCGCTATTCAACGATAGAATACTGCCAGCCTTTTGGGAACGATGCCACGGGGGGCTTTTTAGACTTAATCAAGCAGGTAGTTTTCAAGTTAGATATTTAGTTTATAGTTAAGTTTTATTTATTCTTAAAATAAAAGATAATTAATTAATAAAAAAAACTCAAACAATGATGAAAAAAATAATTTGTTAAGGCTAAATGAAATATCATCAACGAACTACCTACTTAGGTACTATAACACAACAAAAACTAAGGTGATTAAAATACATGTAAATTCGGATATTACACTGAAATATATCTATTTCTGTGGAATATTAGATGGAAATATCAAAGATAGCACAGCTTGCAATATATCAGAGTGCAGCAACAAAAAAATATCGCATTAAGAAAGGAATTACGATTGGAAGTTAAAATACTATTGGACGAAACTTTTCTAAGATAAAATACGAGTCAAACTGAGTGTTTTTGCATCGAATAAGCGTACTTAAAAGGCAACGTCATCCGTCCAGCCATTTTTTTTGACATGTGGAATTTTAGTTTATTATTTGACGACGATTCAATCGCAGCGTGTCTTTTAAATATGTTTTAGTAATAGTAGGTATTATATTTTTAATAAAGAGTGAAATAATAAAGATAAAATCTTGCACACTTACTTTTACTCAAGGCTAAATAGTTCATCAAGAATACAGTCAACAAAAAAGCTTGTATTAAAAATGACTTTTTACGAACTGGAAATAATAAACTGCGATCTAAATGAAGACAAAGCTCGCGTCCAGTTACAATCATAACACGTAGCGAATTGTAAACCGAACAATGTCGGCGATGACGTCAGACCTATATCCGCACGATGCGCACGAGAGGATTTAAATGTTACGTTTGATTATTTTTGGCGAGCGAGTTTGCGATACGGTAATGCATCATCACGAGTAACATTTAGAAACGTCGGAACAGGGATCACTTTAGAAACGTGCATTTTATGAGTCTTTCCACCAAAGATGTGCTATGCAGCTATGTGAAAGTAATGCATACGAAACTATGTGACCGTTTCCACTGATGCTAAGCAAGCACAGTGGCGTAGCTACCGTAGGGCAAGCCGGGGCAGTGCACCACGGCCCCCAAGCTCAGGGGGCCCCTCGGACTCTGACTTACAAACTATAAACGCGGACCTATGAGAAACGCGGCGCTCTTCAACAGCGTGACTATAAAACGCTACTAGTGAATTTACAATCGCGCGAGTCTAGGGAATTTAATGTGCATTCATCCTTACTTGTCTTATCATGTAAACAAACACGGGTTGTGGCCCTAGTTTACTTTTTGCCCCAGGGCCTTTGGTTACCTAGTAGCTACGCCACTGGCTTTAGCCTAAGCAGCTAAGGGCCACAACAAACCGGGAGCGCGCGGCGCCGACGGAGCGTGCCCAGCCGCGCCGTGCCGTTCCGGAGTTGTCGCGTAGAACGGTGTCGGATGCGGCAGGGATCAACCCGTTCGACAAACGTTGACGTTCTCAATTCGTACTGCCGCGTGGGACATACATAATATAGCCTGGGATGATACGGATGAACTTTAAAAACCATCTCTTGTAAGTAACTGCTATTTAGCGATCGAAGCAACAACTCTACAAATTACAATGAACTCGGAACTCGTACGAAAACGTGAGATTTTGAAATATAATGGTGTAACTGAAATTTGCGAATGTTATGGCGAAGTGCCAAGTGCGAGCATTCAACCGATTGCGGTTGCAGATAATATGGGAACTGGTGGGTGTGTTTATTTATTTAAATAGTGCTTGGAACCGTGTTTTGGTCATAAGTCATGGTATAATCGTAACAGTCCAATAATATAGGGTGCCACAAAATTAACAACACACAAACACACACTCTACAAAATAGAAGGGCTCATTATAACTTATGTTCGGTGTTTTGTGTGGTTATTATTTTATTATATTAGTTAAGGCAGGCCTCATGCATGCCATGTACTACGCGCGATATTTACCTACCGCGGGGACGATCTGCTGCGATCGAAATTTCAGTAGGTTGTCACAAGCGCGCGCCGACGCACGTTCATTCGTGTTCCACGGAAAAAATATGCCGCCTGGACTTTTATAAGTGAATGGTGAAACAGGGGGCAAATTTTAATATGACTATGCTAAAATTAATAGCTAATATAACAATTTGGGAGTTTGTATCGTGCTGTCCCTTACTCTTCTATAAAAAGCTATAAGCGTGAGCGGGATGGCACGATGCGAAGTTCGAAAATTGACCTTCGTATCTAGTATAACGCTAGGGTACTGTGAGCATGGCAATGTGTTCTGCGCATTACAATAAAATATCCTTTTTGTTAGGATTCCAGAGCTAAAGGGCCAAAACGGAACCCTTTTAGTTTCGCCATGACCGTCTGTCCCTTTGACCGTCCGTTGCTTAGCTTAGGGAATATTAGTGCTAGAAAGTTTGCATGGATATAATATATAACAATTATCCCGACAAAATGGTAAAACAACATGTAGAAAAAATAATTTTATCCAAACTGCCAGCCCTTGTCACTGTCGGCACGCACACATTCTTAAGGAGACGGAGTAGTATAATCTGTGGCTATAATCGTGGTAAGTATATGCCAAGATTTTGTACGGGATGCAGTATCTGTTACGAAGTAACTATTAAGTAATCTGTTACTAATACCATAATACTAACATTATCTATAAGCTATTAGTTATGGAATTAATACTTTTGTAGGTGCGCCTCCTGAGGCTTCGTAAAGATGCTAATAAATAAACGATATCAAAAGGCATAGTTGATAGTACGAACGTATAATGAAAAAGTATATCAAAAGTATTTACAACAAATGGACTTAAGGATTCTAAGAACGTTATGGGTATATTAGAACAATTCTTATAGACCACATTTTTAATTTTCTTTCAATTTTTTAAGTAAATAACTACATCAAAAAAGTTATTTCAATGGGAAGGATGAAATTGCTTCCTATGCTTCGTCATTACAGATTTTGATTTTGACATTAACTTCAACTCGAGTTACTTTTACCCGCCGGTTGGTTGGTGGTGTCGTTCTACAGGCAGGGCCCACTCAATACTTATTCGCTCGACCCATAGTTTGGGATAGGTATCTAAGAGATAGTCAGATTCTATTGAAAATAACTGTAGCAAAGCCCACTCTCTACGCATGTGTCGTTTCCATCATTAAACACATTTCAACTGTACAAAAGGGTCTGCTAAATAAGCAATCGTGTAATTTTGAATGTGCAATACTCCGTTCGTGAGGCACGGAGTAACAACAATGAATTCTGTATGAGATCGCACGGACTGGAAACCTTTTTAAGTGTATCTAGCTGTTTTATCCTTCTAAAGTTGCTCGTCTTGATTGTTCGTGCCATTTTCAAGGCAAAGAAGGGTGCATGTAATGTGACGAGCGATGGATACTTTCACTTTATGAAGATCTTCGATCAACAATATGAAGATTCTGTTTTTGTTTTTATGAATGAGAATTTTTTTTTAAAAAAGGTGTGTTCTCGAACAACGGTCGGCCACTTCTCCATGGTGCCATCTATTATTTGTACCTAGAACTTGCCTCAAACAAAAAAGCAAACCGTCCTGTATTATGTGCTTAAAAATATTAATAGCCAAACGAGAGAGACAATACATCTTCGTTTCAATTAATTTAAGGGTGAATTATTTAATTTAAATATTTATATTAGTCATGTTACCTAAATTCAAATTTTTATGGAAAATCTTGAATTTTACGAAAAAGTGTAAGTATTTTTATGTTTAATCTTATTTCTATTCATGGCTTTTTGGAATTACCTAGTATTTTTTTTATTATAAGCTCGTGCTGATGCACCGCCTTCAAACAGATCTTTAGAAAGTATTCGTGTTTTTTTTGGAGTCTGTTAAATTTACCTTTTTTAATTTTTTAAAATCGTCCCCAATGATATTATTAACAGATTTCTGCAGCAGTTCCATGTCGTGTGCGGTGTAGGTCTGCCGTGTGAGAATGGGCCCGTTTACTAGCGTGCAACACGCACTCTCATATTAAAATTTTGCGGTTTTTATAGTTCATTATTCATGCGTAGTTTAGCCTCAAGGGCAACTGGTTCAAAGTTTCAGTTCAACACGTATATACGCCGTGTTCTTTGATTTCGGTTTATTTCGACAAATGGCAGTATATTGACAAAAACCGCCAGATAATTATTTAGTTTTCGGCAAAATCTTAGACATGTTTCATAAAAATTGGTTCAGCCGTTTCAAAGTTATTAGCTCTTTTGTTAGCTGCGGAAGGGATATTAAACGCATAATGGGCATATACTTTATTTTCAAACATTTACCTATTGTGTGACTATATTGCGTTGGGGGTTTTTAAAATTTATAATTTATAGTTATTCTTAATGTACCTAGCTATTTTTAGTTTAGGATATTTGTTTATGCATAACTACTTTAAGGTAAGAAATATACTTAAGTATTTTCTGAACAAAAAGATATACACGGGTCACTTTTATTAGTTGTTGAGGTATGTCGGACATGTTTCGAACCAACCCATAGTCCTTAACCAGGTTACTTCAAGCAAATAGACTAATCCAGCGGGAATAGAGTTGTTACGGCATAACGCTACTGGTAACATACCCTTGTACTACGAAATTCGATTTTCGAACTTGGTATCGTGTCGTTCCGTTAACGTGATCAAACAGGAGAGTGAGAAGGACAGCACGATTCGAACTTCGGATTTCGTAGTATCCCCTGCCTCTAAGTCGACATTGCAGTGTAGCAGCCTGCACTGTTTCCCACGAAACGGGGACTTCAATCGATAAGGGACAACTGTGTTTCTACAGATACAGATACTCTCAACCCGTGGATACGCACGCGAAAATATTAGGTCTGGCAGTCAAATTAAAATTCCGGGATTCTCAAAAAATGTATCGCTATCTAAATTAGCCGTAGGCCGTGGTGGCCTAGTGGTTTGACTTGTGGCCTCTCAAGCACAGGGTCTTGGGTTCAAATCTCGGCTCGCACCTGTGAGTTTTTCAGAATTTATGTGCGAAATTACATTTGTAATTCACCATGAGCTTTACGGTGAAGGAAAACATCGTGAGGAAACCTGCATACACCTGCGAAGAAATTCAATGGTGTGTGTGAAGTTCCTGATCTGCACGGCCCAAGCCCTCTCATTCTGAGAGGAGGCCTGTGCCCTGCAGTGGGACATGTATAGGCTGAGATGATGATGATGATGATGAGTGATGTCAAAAGTGCCATCACTCGTTGGCGCTACTTTAGCTGCGCGTCTATGGTCAGATACAGTCCGCGACTCCGCTCCGCATTACCCCCCTCACTTCGCTTCGCTTCCTCACTTCGCTCCAATGGACAGGCAGCCTTATTCGGTCACGTACCTAACCGGGGATAGATAGACTCAACAGATAGCGACCTTAGGTTTGGCGGCACGCCAGCGCCATGACAAATGGTCCGGTTCACATCTACCCTCAGATTTCCAGCCGCTGTAGACCAAAGCTGTTTATTATGTAAAATGTTGTGAATTTAAACTGTTTAATGCTCCACTTACACAGTCATGAAAGTGTTAGTGCGATCGCTTTTAGGCCTATTTAGGTCTGGTGCCTAAAACTCTGGGAGCATTATATAACCGCCGCAGTAGGCCAAAGCTGTTTGCTATGCTAAAATGCTCTTAATTTAAATAGTTTGTGCTGCAATTACACTGTTATGAAACTGTTGGCTTGATCACTTTTTAGGTCTTTTAGGCCTAGTGCCTGAAGCCAGAGCGTGATACAACAGCCGCAGTGTTTATTATGTAAAATGCAGTGAATTTAAACTGTTTATTGTTCTAAGTATTCTATCATGAAACTGTCAGCACGATCGGTGTTAGGCCTTTTTAGGTCTAGTACCCATAGCTCTAGGAACGTGATACAACAGCCGCAGTAGGTGAAAACTGTTGATTATGTAAAATGCTGTGAATTTAAACTGTCTAATGCTCCATTTGTACTGTCATAAAAGTTTTGACGCGATCGTTTTTTAGGCCTTCTTTCTTAGGTCTAGTGCCTGAAACTCTGGGAGCGTGATACAACAGTCACATTAGACCAAAGGCGTTTATAGTATAAAATGATGTGAATATAAACTGTTTAATGCACCATGCACTTTCACTGTTATAAAAGTATTAGCGAGTCTAAGTTTGGCGGTGCAGAGGGGCAATGCGGCCTCCGTCCTGGGGACGATGCCCCAAGTGGGCAATCTCCAGGGTATTTTTTATTTGTAATTTTTAGTTTTGTAAAATTTTGGTTTATTGTAAAATTATTTTATTAGTAAAACTGACATTAATACCTTGAAATATTCACCAATTAGGCATTACTTTAGCGCGTCTTGAACTCTTGAAGAGCCCTAGTTTGTATTTGTCTGGAAATACAGACGGTGGGAGCGAGTTCCATTCCTTAGCACTTCGTAATAGGAAAGATGAAGCGAACCGCTTCGTGCGGGCCAGTGGACTACTAACCACATAAGCGTGAATACGCTCCCCCCCACCTGGAAGCCCGTTGGGGAAAAGGAGATGGAGGAATTAAATTAATACTTATTAATTCCTGCGCACACTCACTTAAATCTAACTAAACTGAACCAAATAATGACGCAAATAACAGAACTAAATTTAATTTTTTTTTATGTTAGTGAAGACAGACAAACGAACTAGTGGGTCACCTGATGTTAAATGAACACCACTGTCCATAGACACTCGCAGCGCCTTACGCGATACCAGTGCGTTGTCGGCCCTGCAGAAAATTGTACACTCGCCTCTTAAAGGCACCCAGGTCGTAACTCGATGGGAAGACCCCAACGGGAAGCTCGTTCCAGATTTTGCAAGTTCGTGGCAAAAAAGATCGCTTAAAACGCACCGTCGAAGACTGCCATTCATCAACATGATGTCGATGAAATGAACGCTTACGACGGGAGGATCTGTAATGGAACCCCGCAGCTGGAATGAGGTCAAAGAGTTCCTCAGAGCATTCCCCGTTGTAGATCTTATAGAACACGCAAAGGGAGCTAACGTCTCTGCGGAGAGCAAGAGGATCGAGTTTAACGGAGAGTGAGGGGTTGCCGACAACTCGGCACGCTCTGCGCTGTATGCGAACAAAACAAAACAAAAACATTTTGATGATTCATTTTCATGATTTGTAAACAAAATTACGAATATACTAAGCTAAGAATGATATAGGCGAGTAGGTATCATTCATAAAATTCGTTCGCGTTCGTTCTTTGATCAAATCAGTCTACTTATACTGAATCAAGCTCTGAATGACAATTAGTTGGAGCTGTTATTTTAAAGCAATTTAAATTAAATTGTCGAAATATGGGATTTTAAGCACATTTTCTAAGTGCATTGCATACATTGCTAGTCTGTTATTGTGCACAATCAAACAGCGTAATTGGCTATCACCCGAGCGCCGTAGTTTGCCAGTTTTGCGACTGGCAATGGACACGTTCGTGACGAGCCTATTTCCGAAGCACTAACTCGTTAATGCATAGCGAAATGGCTATCAGTAGCTAATTGTATTTGCGAAGCCATCTGTGTATATACTATATATCATCAAGGGATAATAAAAAGGGGTCTGCTAATGCTGCACAATGTCACCTTCCTGTAAAATATGAAGTCTTTTATTTATAGCTAGTTTAGCTCGGTGCGTATCTGGCGGCATATTTTTTTTTGTCATAATGTATTGTTTGTCATAATTTTTGTTAGACATAATTTTTTCCCGACGAAACCGTACATTTTCAGAAATTTTTGTATAGTCACCTGTAGAACTCTATAGTTTAGATTAGGTTTATTTAATAACAACAATTCTGTACAATTACTGGATTCATAGTAAAAAGAGTTATGAATAACAATACATTATGAAAAACATTACATTATGTATGACCTTCAATAATTATGCTACCCGATATGGATCCAGCGACATCTCTGTTTAGTTTCTTCATTGAGTACATAGATGGCACTATAGTGTTAAGAAAACGTCAAAATGTACTTTTTTTGTGCAAAATTTTATAATATTTTGCGATTCGTTAAATGTAATTTAAAAAATCCGAAGACCAAAATTAAAATTAAAAGTAGTACCATTTGTAGAAGGACTTTTTTTACGTAGCCTATGTTTGTGTCGGATACGTATCAATCAAAATATATTATACATTCGTTTTAACGAATAATGGACGAAATACATAATGGTCATAATATTTATATACTAAAATTGTGTATGAAACTATTGATTAAACGAACTTTTTTAATCGTCTAATCTACAAATTGGTTTAGGTTAGGTTAGGTTTATTTTTATGAATAGAATATGCATTATATCAAATGACCATTACGTGTTTCGTCCATTATTATTGTTAAACTTTATATATTTTAATGCGTACCCGTTTGTGTCCTACTGCTGGGCAAATGCCTCTCCTCTTGACTTCCACATGTCCCTTTCTAGCTAAACTGGGCCACTCTCTCGATTCCGCGTCTAGGTCGTCTCGGCATCTCCGCCTCGGCCTGCCTTGCCGTCGGTGGCCCTCGCGAGGCACCCACCATGTAGCTGAGTGCGCCCATCTTTATGGGTGCATCCGGCCCAGTCCCATTTAAGCTTGGCGATCGCTTTTCCTACATCAGCGATTTGAGATTTGAGAGGATGTAAGATAACATAAGTACCTACAATTACAATAGGTACAATTTTTAGGGTTCCCTACCCAAAGGGTAAAAACGGAAACCCTATTACTGAGGGTCCGCTGTCCGTCCGTCCGTCCGTCTGTCACCAGGCTGTATCTCGGGAACCGTGATAACTAGAGAGTTGAAATTTTCACAGATGATGTATTTCGGTTGCCGCTATAACAACTAACAGTAAAAAATGGAATAAAATAAATATTTAAGGGGGCTCCCATACAACAAACATGATTTTTTTGCTCCTTTTTGCTCGATATTGATAACGGCAATAGGTAGACACTTGAAATATTCACAGAATATTTAATTATATATTTACTTTAAAAATACCTAAATCATTAAATTAAAATAAAAAAATAAATCCCCATGGGGTGGGGGCTCCCATACAACAACCGTGATTTTTATAGATAATTGTACGGAACCCTTCGTGCGCGAGTCCGACTCGCACTTGGCCGGTTTTTTGAGTCATAAATTAATATAAGTGCAAGAATTGCTCGTTTCAAGACATTAGATATAATGTAGATAGACAACAGATATGTAAGTATCTACGTCTTTTTTAAACGTTCGTCGCGATTTTTAGCTGCAATTTTTGTCTAATACGACATGAAAATTATCTTATTACTTCATAGCTACACTAGATTAAGAGTCCCGATGCGTAATTTTCATTATATCCTTGGAAACGTTAAGTATTTTAAAGTGGAGCGCGGGCGAATTTATTAGTTGCGGCGGGCGAGAAAACCAAGATAAATATAATTTAGAGATGCTGTTAAGCTGGGAGTTGCGTTTGCTATTAATTATATAACGTTGTTTAAGAAAGAAAGCAAGAAAGGAAATAAATCTTTATAATAATTACATTTTACTGGCTTTATTGCTGACAGCGGGTAAATAATTTTGTGTCCAATATTTTGCATTGAATCGATCTACGGTCTGGTACCTCTACCACGAGTTACACTAGTTTACAGTGACCGTGCTCGCTAGCGACGGCGTAAATGATTTGTATGGAGAATTGTGTACAGCGCCTCTAGCGGTCACTTACGGAAGTACAATTCTCCATACAAATCATTTACGCCGTCGCTAGCGAGTACGGTCACTGTAAACTTGTGTAACTCATGGTAGAGGTCCAGATCGCATGGTTTTGAATCGATCTAGCAAAGATCGAATCGTATCGTAATCCATACTTCCATCCACTTGCGGAAAAAGTTAGTCAAAAATAAATAAAAGAATAATATATGCATATAATTAATTAAAAGCCCAACTATCTGTTGCTGTTATTGTCAATAACAATCATTAGATTTTTTCATCCAATTTAACTCTTAGGCGTGCGATTCGATCTTGTGGAAGATCGCATCGAAATGAATCGATTCAAAAAAATCATATATCGTATTGCTAAAGATCGATTCAGATCGGGCATCCCTATTTGTGTGAAATAGGAGGCAGCATACCGGTGATTCAAGAGTACCTAATTAAAGTATATAAAATCTGGAATAACTAAATTCAGTGCTTTGTAAAATAATACGGATTAGCAGATAAAAAGTGCTGTAAAATAGTGTAGTGTGTGTAGATGTGTAGTGTTTATTTATCTACCGAATTTCAAACCAAAGCGGTATTCAATTCAATTTATATTTATATATAAAATTAAAAATCCTGTCTGACTGACTGACTGATATATCAACGCACAGCCCGAACCACTGAATCAAAGACTTGAAATTTGGCATACAAAGTAACAAAAAAAAATATTTTAGGATTTTCGAAAAATCACACGGGATAAGGAAAAAACGGGATTTTATATTCAATTCAATGGGACCCTATTTCCATAACCATTCCTTTAGATAACAGAGGTACAGTAAAACGGGATTTTTAGGATTGCCGCGGGATTAGTTGACCATAAGTTTTATTTGTCCGCAGACGAAGTGTTTCAGGCTTATCGCACCTAATTTTCATAATACCTTATTCAATAATTTCGCTAAATTTCAAATTACCATGGGCTCATAATACCTAAAAATACCTAAAATTTCATATTTTAAGACAATTAGAAATTTTAGGTATTTTTAGGTATTATGAGCCCATGGCAATTTGAAAATTAGGGGTATTAGTGAATAAGGTATTATGAAATTCAGTCGTTTTAAGCCCAAAGCGACGAAGTCGCGGGCGCAAGCTAGTCAAATACATTTGCCAAACGTTGAATCGTTGAAATCCTTTGTAAAGTATCATCTGGCAAAAAAGCTGTGAATGCGAACAAACCCACCAAAACCGATATTCACTAGGATTCCACGTTAAGTCCGGTACCTATACATGAAAATCCATAAGCTTGCACTAAGGCGGTCCCTACACCTACAATAACATTGTACAATACTTTTTATTGTACAATAAGATTGAAAGGCGCTCTGAATCCAAACGAGCAATAATATTGCACAATAATACGAACTGCACAATGTTTTCGTGTTCAGTCGGATACAGTGTTACCAACCCTACTGTTTTAACAGTAGATTTGCTGTTTTCACATCAATGCCCCTGTTTTCTGTTTCATTCCTAATTTTTACTGTTTTTCAATTACCGTTCAGCGCCATCGACTTATACTAATTTACCAAAAATATGTATGATTATAAAAATGAATATGAGTCTGAAAATACTGAAGGCGAAGCAATTGAGGATGAAAAAAATAATTTTGCTTTGATTTTTGTTTTTTATTTTGTTGTAATCAATATTATATATAATATAACAATGTATACGAGTCCTAGTAACTAATAAAAGTAGGTAATCGTTTTAATTAAGTATATTCTGCAGACAAACTGTGTAAACAGTTTTGCAGGGCTATGTGCTAAAAAATCTATGTACCTACCTAAAAGTATGTCAAATAAATAATTTCTTCATTTCATTTCATATGAGGAAAGCATGAAATCTGCCTTTTTTCACTTTATCTACTGTTTTCTCCTGTTTTTTTATTGGTGAGCTGCTGGTTTTTAGTTTTTGGGGGTTGGCAACACTGGTCGGATACTAAAATATTGCACAATACTGACCCTACACGATGCAATGGAAAAATATTGTGCAATAAAAATTAAACTCACTCAAACTTTCGGTCAATCATTGCGCAATCTTCAATATTAACCCTAAACGGTCAATAATATTGTACAATTCGCAATATTGCGCAATATAATTGACCGTTTAGGGGCCGCCTAAGCCTGCGAAGCGCGAGCCCAAACGTCATATTTACTACGAAATTCCATTTTCTAACGTCGCATCGTGTCATTTCATTCACGCTAATAGTAAGTAAAAATATTAAAAAAATATAAAAAACACCTTCATAGAAATGCCCTTGAAACTAAGTACCTAACTCTGTATTTAAAAGAAATGCGAAAACAGTTTTTTTTTTAAATACTTAGTTTGTGATTATGACGTTAGAAATCGTAAGCGTTTTAGTACCTAGTGGTAGAGCCATGTTGTAGCTAGCCGCTGCATCACGAATGGGCCGGCTCGTCCGGGGCAGTACCACCCTCTCACAGAAAACCGGCGTGAAGCAGCAGTAATCCTGCTTGCGTTTCGTACGGTCAGTGAGAGTGCCGGGGGCCCAATACCTCACCCTTTCTCTCTCCCTCTTCCCCTATTCCCTCTCCTTAAGGGCCGACAACGCACTGGGCATCGCGTAAAGCGCTGCAGGTGTCTATGGACAGTGGTGATCATTTAACATCAGGTGACCCACTAGTTCGTTTGTCTGGCCTTTCTAACATAAAAAAAAAGCCATTTGCAACGTGAGTGGCAAACTGTCCACTACAAAGAAGGCGGCTTCCACCATTTGATTTGAAATTGCAGTTATGTCTATGGCACTAACCGAACACAGGCACAAAATTAAAAAACATTCGAACAGTTCTAAGTAAAATTTTTTGAAAGTGAGCCATCTTTGGGGGGAGGTACCTACCTATTTATTAAACGTAGTGAAAAAGGAACTGCACGCTTCGAACTTTGGATTTCGATTTCATAGTAGCCCCGATATTTGCCGCCTAATAAAATAAATCCGACGCGCTTCTACCACCTTGAGTCCCGTGAGCCGAAAAATTAACATTTTGTTTATGGTAACACTTACAGGCTATCTTTTTCATTTAGGGGAGCAAAAGGATGCGAGCGATTGGTACCGAGGTAGGTGTTTTTTTTTCAGATTTTATGAAATTTCTGGTTATTTGAAGAAGAAAAAAACATCGATTTGCGACCATTAAAATTAAATCTAGACACTCGGCAGCGTGTCAAGCCAAGTTCAAGCAAAGGAACTGGCTAGCCAGCGCCGAGTGTAATATTACACGAACCACTTGGTGCCACTTTTGACCCTTCTATAACTCAAAACCTCTTTAACGTAAACACATAAAACTACGTGTGTTTAATTATATAATAGTTACAAAAAAAGATCGAAACAGATAGAAAATAACACGAAATTGTCCTGCATGTATGTATGTAAACTCTTTACTTTACAAATAAAATAAAAAAAAAAAACAAAACACTAAGTATTGACAATCGTTGAAATATATGTACAAAGGCGAACTTATCCCTTTAAGATATCGATACCGGAAATCTCAAATGGCGTAAAGGACAAAAATGCGAAAATGAGTCTTAAATGCCATCGTATAGGTTTTTTTCTACAGCTTTTTTTCCCTATCGAATGGCATTTAAGACTCATTTTCGCATTTTTGTCCTTTACGCCATTTGAGATTTCCGGTATCGATATCTCTACCAGTCAACCTTTGAGTGGATGAAAGTAGCATTTAGCAAGGGACCGACAATAAGTAACACGTACAACATACACGTATGTATGTATATATATACAAGTAACACACGACGTAACAAATAAAAAAAAAACTATTTAAAATCAACGATACTGACTATATTGTGTTGTGAAAATGCGCTTTTTGTTTTTACCATGAGAGGGAGGCCAACGAGCAAGCCTGTCATCTGATGAGAAACGATCACCACCGCCCATGAATATCAACAACTTAAAGAGAGTCACTGATCTGTTGCCGGCCTCGAGCCCAGTGCGATTGGGAACTTCACACACACCATTGAATTACTTCTCAGGTGTGTAAAGGTCATGTTAAATTTTAAATATTATTTCGCAAATAAATTCCGAAAAACTCAGAGGTGCTAGCCCGATTCGAACCCACGGCCCTCTGCTAGAGAGGCAAAGGTCGAAGCACTAGGCCACCACGGCGTAATTAGTATGGTCAATTTAAACTAAATTTCTATAATTCGTTGCCTACCCAATTAAGAAATTGTTAACATGGAGTAAAATTAGTCCGTTTGGCTACGCACTTTTTCAAGCCTTTACAATAAAAAAAAATGTAACAGACCGAACAATTCTCCTTTTTTTTTTTTTTTTTTTTTTATGTGAATGAAGCCAGACAAACGAACTAGTGGGTCACCTGATGTTAAATGAACACCACTGTCCATAGACACTCGCAGCGCTTTACGCGATACCAGTGCGTTGTCGTTAACTTCTTGTTAAACATTGTTTAACTTGTCCGATTTGATACTTTTTTTATTGTAAAGGCTTGAAAAAGTGCGTAACCAAACGGACTAATTTTAACTCCCTGTTAACAATTTCTTAATTGGGTACAACGAATAATAGAAATGCCCGTTTACCAATAATTGATCACAGTCAAGACGATATTTTAACGTTTACACTAAATGCGAAGAGCAGCGGTCGTTGACATAGTTTTCTCATTATTTTTAGAACTAGTTACGTAGTCTAACTTATCATTAGAAACATTTGAAATGTTGTTATGTGTACATGCCACAACAACAAAAAAAAACAACAACACTAACAGAAAAACACTAAAAACACAATGAAAAACACTAACAGTTTAAAATAACATCATATGCTACTCGTACTTAGAAAAATTATAATGCTTTAAAAACAAAAAACAATAAAAAACAACACTGTGCAAAATGCTTTATTAAACATTAAAAACAACATCAAGGTAGGTATCGCACATTATAAAACACAAAATAAATGACCTATGAATTATAGGTAAACATGCAACCAATCAGACTATGAAAAAATTTTAGCAAATAATATAACTTACAGTTTGTAAATTAGCAAGCAAGCAAACATGCCCAATTAAATGCAAAATAAGAAGCTTACAATTGAAAGCAAAGCGTCATTTTATTTTAAGTTTATTTTTTTATTTAATACACGTCAAAGAATAACCTCGAACAAATACTCACTGATATCAAGTAGCTATCTTCCAAATTTGACAAAAAACATCGAAATGATTGCCAGAGCGTCCACAAAAGTCTCACTCATGAACGTACATTAAAATACCAACACTTTTACAAAGACCCACATTTCATTGATAACCAAACTGACAGATCCTTGCGTCGTTCTTAGATAAAATAAAACGGTATACAGTTAAAAACTACGGTCTATTTCCCCATTTTCTTGTGTTTTTTATACATGTTGTCGGAAATAAGCGCCGCGAAAGGCAGCCGCGTGTTTTTTTGCACCGATTTCGAGGTGTGTTTGAATCTAATCGATATAGAGTGGGAGAACACGACCGTTCTGCCCGGGCGACGGGCGGCTACTGAATAAGAGTGCTGCCCTCTGCGAATAATTTATCGATGTTTTCCAACTGACAGCTAGGACCTATTCTATTCATCAATGCAGCTTGTCAGATTGCAATTGGGGTGAGATACATTTTCGTGAACGCTGGCTGAATGTAAAAATGGCGGGACTGGTGTTTTGTAAAATAGTTGCGAAAATTAAATTTAATAGACACTTAACTCGCTTTGTTTTTGTAGTTTCTTAACAGTAATTAAAGATTAAATAAGTTGACTTTGTATGGGTATTATTGGGTATGGCTGTTTTTTTTTTGTATTGATGATTAAAACTTTGGACTTGAAAGTTCTCTATTGTCAGTTTTTTTTTTAATCTCCTAAATCAGCTGTTTTCAGGCAATTATTTAGTAAGAATATCTTGACATATTCTATTTATTTACACGATTTTTAGTTTAAATGAATTAAATGTTCTTAGGGTAAAGGTACCGATGAAAAGAAAACTTATTTTTTAATTCAAAATAATTTATTTAACTTTATAAAAGGTAACGGAATGTTGTTAACTGAAGTCGGATCCGGACATTCTTCAAGTCGCTATGGCTCGTCCTGTAAACATTTTTTGGTAATTAAATGGAAAAAGAATGAAAACATTGAACTTACAGCTCGACCACACGCCCATCGGCGGCGCGGCGAGAGTTTTTATATTCATTGCGGAGCCGAGACGCTCGCCGTAGTCTTACTTATACTTCTACGAAATTCGATTTTCGAACTTCGAATCGTGCTGTATTATCAAACCGCAATCTGAATGGGACTGTCAGAACTGTCATTTCATACATATTTTGACGTAAGCATATAGAATTACTGTCAACTCCAATCCCTTTCTAATCGCGGGCGAATAATATCATTTACGCTAATAGCATTAAACAGAAGTGTGTAAGGGAGGGCACGATACGAACTTTGAATTTCGTAGTTGGTGCTACTACTGCTACTCCGACGTTCTAAAGGCCACAACAAACCGGGAGCGCGGGGCGCCGACGGAGCGTGCCCAGCGCGGTCAATAACACTGAATCAAATTCGGTGTGCCGCGCTGCCGGTGTGTCACCGTATATTTGATTCAATGTTATAACACGTTATAACATTGAATCAAATATACGGTGACACGCTCCGTCGGCGCCACGCGCTCCCGGCTTGTGGTAGCCTTCAGTTCGCATCATGTCTCGTGCACTTTCGTATAAAAAAAATTTTAGTGGGACGGCACAATATGAAATTCGAATTTTGAACTTCGTTGTACAATACGTTTACTTTTAGTTTACCACTGACGGATGGCTTGCCTTCATTTCATTTCCAAGTTTAACACCATTCAAATAAAGTAGCTATTACAAAATCTGCAAACGTGGGTAACAGTATTCTAAAATTGGCTTTATTTGTAGGTCGTTAAAGTTGAATATGAAATGAAGGCAAACCATCTGTCAGTGGTAAACTTTATGTAATTTTACTGTAAGTGTACCGGCCCGGCCCCGACTTCGCGCGACTGGCTGTGCGGCGAGCGTGTTCATAGTTCCTACGCGGGCCCAGAGGGGAAGGGTAACTTCACACACACCATTATTTTTCTTTGTACGAAACTGGTTACCAAACTTGGTTACCTACGCGGAACAAGGGTAATCATTGGGGAGCGCATGCAAATAAAACCCCTTTGAAATTATCATAAGGTATATTTTGAAAAGTTTACCTAAAATTATGACCTATATTTTACATAATACCTATAGGTATGGCCGATGGCGTTACAATGTATTTAAAATTATATTTACAACATCGAATCTATTAACTATTGGGAAATGAAATCTGATATTTTTTAACCCGACTGCAGCACAGCCGAGAAGGTGGGTTATGTTTTAGAATTGTTTTTGGCTTATTTGTTTTAAAGTAACTTAAATTTGCATGCATCCCTTTTATTTATTCATAAGATATAATCAATATATTCATTGAAATTCTTGACCTTTATAATCTTTCATTATATCATAATAAGCACATGCGCTTTCATAATGTATTTTACTATATATTAAAAAAATAATAACATCCACCAACGGCGATTAAGAGATATCAACTGGCGATTTCCGAACGTGTTAGAAGCGTAGCGAATGGCGCAATGGATTCGCCGCGAACGCGCAACGTATTAACCGTTACCGCTCGGCCACGACTTCGCGCGTCTAGCGGCGCGCCGAGCGTTTTATCAGTTCATAGCGTGTGCCGCTAGGTAACCACTGTACAGCGAGTGTCTCGGCCGCGCAATGAACACAGAAAACGCTTGCCGCGCCGCCAAACGCGCGAAGTCGTGGCCGAGCGATACCGACAATGTATTTTCTCAAACATGCAATGAAATATTGACGTTATGTTCCTTATAATAGGCCGCGAAGTATCACGTTTCAGGCACGGCTGGACGAGAGGTCGTTAATGGAATTTCATACAAGATTGCAGGCCTAGGCCTGCAATGTGCTCTTTTTTAATTTACATTCCACGTAAATTTGTGACCCAGCATCATGGCATTCAGCCATTAAAAAAAACTAGAAGCAATATTTGTTTTTGGCTCATTATGACATTCTGCCACTTAAAGACGCTTATTAAAAATAAATATTTATGAATTATCTCTGTTTTCTATTAAATCCGAGTTGGAAATGAAACGAAATAAATAGTAATAAATATGTTATTTATATTATTATCAAGTTTACGTGTATTTCTCTAGAAATATTTTTTTATTTTTTTAGTGTTTTTTATTTTATTTATTTCGTTGCATGATTGAGAAAAGCACTATACATACCTACCTCGGCGGGAAATGGAGTTGCCAGCCTCATAAACTATACTATCGTATCGTATAAAAATATTCGGCCGGCAACCCCTTACTTCCCGGCCTCTGTAGTAGTAGTATACAACGTGCTCACCAGGTTTCCGCGAGAGTCTAACCACGAATTCCTGAGGCCATATGGAGTAATAAATGTTATCTGAACCTAGGTCGAAATATGCTTAGTTTTTGAGATATTTCCATTTTTATGTTTAAATTTTACCACGCGGCGGACACGACGTACAAATACGCGTTCTTGAATCTACATAAGCACGACGACGTCTGTACACGCGTACGCCTACATACATCGCGCGCGCACTCTTCTTGTTTCTGGCGGTTTCCGGCTATCTGCGCCTTGAGGGGTGGGGTAATTCGAATCGGTGCGGGGCGGACCGTTTCCATTCTGTACGTCAATAGTAAAATCACAGATGATTTTACTATGAAAGTGGTGGAGGTGCTGGGATTGCGTATTTGGAAACCAGGTGGGCACGTTGTAAAGTAATGATGTATAGTCGGGGTAATAAAAGTTTCGTCACTTTTCGACCTTAATTCGTTGATATAGAGTCGAAAAGTGACGAACCATTTCTTACCCCGACTATACTATTGGCGTCAAGCAGAAATCAAAGGCGATTTTAATTCGCAACATTTACGTTCCAAAATCGAATATCTTGACAGGGTTGTCGAATGGTTTAAGGGTTAAATACTTATATCTAAATACGTTGGGCGTTCGCGGCGAATCCGTTCGCAATGTTTCTTATACGTTCGCAAATCTCCAGTTGATAGGGCTCTTAATCGTCGTTGGTATGTGTATGTCATTGTGTAGACATGCCAGTCTTGAATTAATCGTCCTTGCACCCACCAATATTGCATGAATAAATATAATCTGGCTTAGAAAAGATGAGCCCGAAAAAATGCCAATTTAGAGGTTTGGGGGGAGACTTATTGACCCGTTAAAACTTGGATATTTTCTGGAGCTGAGCCTTGTACGCTTGTCTAACGCGCTGACGCTTGCTTCCGCATTCACCATTTCCTTCAGTCAAACGGTATATGATGGTAACAGAAAGAGATGGTGAAAGCGAAGGCAAGCGCCCACGAACTTCGAATTTAGTAGTACCCCCCCCCCCCCCCCCTGTAGCCTCTGACACCGCCTACTTAATACAACCCTGCAATAGGCTGAGGGAACTATAGCTAGACAGTTTAAATAAGTCCTCGCCCGCGCAATACAGGAGCTGGGGGTATGACGACAAAGGGGGCCGGGAGAGGAGCGGGCGGCAGGCAACCGAGGCGCGCTCGCCTCTGTACCGCGCGGGAGAGGACTCGTTTAAACGGTTTAGCTATAGTTAGAAACAGCTTTCACAGGGACCGTCATTGCTTTTGACATACATTATTTATACAACAAGCATAAAAGCATAGCTAGCTTCTAGCGACACCAAATACCGTAAAATTGACACCAATTAAATAAAAGTGGGTACCGAGGCTATGTACAATATAAGTACAATATGTTTACTTTTAGTTTACCACTGACAGATGGCTTGCCTTCATTTCATTTCCAACTTTAACACCATAAAAATAAAGTAGCTATTAGAAAATCTGCAAACGTGGGTAACAGTATTCTAAAATTAGCTTTATTTGTAGCTCGGTAAAGTTTAATATGAAATGAAGGCAAACCATCTCTGTCAGTGGTAAACTTTATGTAATTTTACTGTACACGTTGATTTTTAATCGGTGATCAGGAACCAATTTTTCTAGATCTAGATTTTTAGATTTCTAGAAACAACGACAAGTGACATCACCATACGTCGCACTCCAGCGGGCATTTTGGGGGCAAGGTAAGGTTTACAAAAAAAATCTTAACTTACGAGTATTATAATGTACTTAGTATTTGTAACATAGTTAATTAGTTATACCCGTTATCATTTATTAGTCTTTAATGTATAGATACTCTTTGAAGTGATAACTGATAGCCCATTTAAGTGGCCACAATAAATACAGGGTTATTTGTAATTCACTAGCATCCTTTTAACCCTAAACTCCTACCACTTAAACAAATGTTTTTTGTTTTACGGCTTTTGTCATAACTTAATATTTTTGGTGTAATAACGTTTTGAAAATTTGAGATTTCCTCTTATTTTTACGATACTCTGTGTATTTGTATGGGAAAACAAGTGCTTCATTTTAAAAAACCGTAAAACAAAAAACATTTGTTTGAGTGATAGGAATTCAGGGTTAAGAGGATGTCAGTGAATTAAAAATAACCCTGTATACCACATACTATTGAATCTTATTTTTATTTAAAATTGAATGGATATAAAAAAATAAACACCTAACTAACGTACAGCCTTAGTTTGCTAAGATATTTGGAATTGCACATTACAAATACTAGGTACCAAATACTAAGTACAAATAACTTATTCTGACTACTCGAAAATGAATTGATTGATTTGTGAACCTTATCTAGCTAGCATTCTGACATGCCACCACTTAAATGGGCTATCAGTTATCACTTCAAAGAGTATTACGTAGAAAATTTAAGATTGATAACGAGTATGTTGCAAATACTAAGTACATATACTCGTTAACTAAAATATTTTTTGTAAACCATACCAAATGACGTGCCCCAAAATGCCCGCTAGAGTGCGACGTATGGACATCACAAGTATACCTCGAGACATTCATGATGGATGACGCGCGCCGTGGCTCTTATTGCAATGTCATTAATGTCTAATTTTGACAAATTCACGCGTCTTCGTGAATGGCACTACTTTTGCCGCAGAATAAATATAGGGAACCGCATTTGGACAACCCATAAAAAGCATGTCAATTGATCAATATCGTCAATTTTATATATTTTTAGTTCCTTCATCCACATTCTACTCTTTACAGTCTGTTTCTGTAGCATATCAAAAAGATCATAGAAAAATTTAGATTAACTAATCCCTAAAGCGTTCCATATAGCCTTATGGCATAGTATAAGACGGTCAGCGATCTGCGAACAACGCGCAGACTTGCACACATCTATTTTTCATTTATTTTAGCATTAAAAAAAGATTAAACAATCTGGAGGAGTCTTCTTTTTGAAAAACACTTTTGAAGAATAAGTCACAGCAAATATGTGGTCGTTTACATTTTTATGTTTTCATTAGTAATAGTTACTGTTTTCCCTTTCAGCGCCAACGACACATATAGGTGTCACAAAGTACAGTGTCAAAGTGATCTTGACACAATGACATAAGATTCAAAGCAGGTTTACGTTTTGTCGAGGCGCGGCGTTGAAAGGATTAAAAACGTTTTTCAAGAAAATGACTCTTCCAGATTGTTTACGCTATTTATAATGCAGAAATACAGGAATTATACAGTCACTTGTGATTGGTCTCGATGGTAGAGTGGATTAGTCGACATCGATTGACATTTTCTAGTAAACCAAAACGTACCAGACCAATCGATCGATATCAATCCTAACTACATAAAATTTGTAGTTATGAACTTTTTCCTAACTTTGACTGAACGTGATCCAACGTTTTGGTATCCACCTAAATAATATATCTGCCGCGTCTCGTTCGTGGATCGCATACTGTCTATACACTGTGTTTAAATACGCCCCCACCGGCCCAGGACCACACCGTAGTAACACGTACACTTATGTCTTTGGGAGCACACTATCATACCATGTTGCGGCCGTTGTCGCCCGCTATCCGATTCACGATCTGTAAAAAAAAATAAGTTTTCACACTATTCGCAAAGACACGCGGCAGACGGTGCCGTAAATCACTTTTGTACAGTCGAGTTCACCAATATCTGTATAGCCAACCGTTCATAAATATCTATACATAGCTACTATACTACATCCGCGTTAATCATGATCCGCTCCTATTGGTCGTAGCGTGATGTTACATAGCCTTCTTCGATAAATGGACTATTCAACACAAAAAAAAAAATTTTTTTTAATTAGAACCAGTAGTTCCTGAGATTAGCGCGTTCAATCAATCAAACAAACTATTCCGCTTTATAATATTACTATAAATAGACCTTATTACCGTAACATAAGGTTCATTTTAAACATGAAACTGCCGTGAGACTCATAGCGAAAATAAACGGATCACTCATGTCTTAAAACGAGTTTAACTCGACATGTTTCGGGCTAATCCGTGGCCCTTCTTCCCGGAGTCACACGTCACGGCGGCTGCCAAACGCGCACTACGCGCTACCGCCCAGGTCACGCGGCTATTCGACGCAGCTGACAGCGACACACAACTACCCCCGTTTTCATCATCACTTTTACTGTCATTGCAGTGCGCGTTTGGCAGCCACCGTGACGTGTGACTCCGATAAGAAGGGCTACGGATTAGTCCGAAACATGTCGAGTTAAACTCGTTTTAAGACGTGAGTGATCCGTTTATTTTCGCTATGACATAAGGTTCACGTCTAGATATTTATGAACGGTTGACTGTACAGATATTGAAGGACCCGACTGTACTGAACGCGGACAAGTTTACTGAAGTGTCGATAAAATTTACAAATCACCATATTACCTAAAGGGTTTATCATAACTAATGTAATGATAGTGAAATAATAACTATAAATTAAAAATTTTAAGAACCCCCAACGCAATTATGTCACTCGTATGTTTGAACATTAAGCCAATGCCCGTTATGTATCTAAGATCCCTTCCGCAGCTAACAAAAGAGCTGATAACTTTGAAACGGCTGAACCAATTTTGATGAAACATATCTAAGAACCATCGCCAAGAAACCTGCTTTCTATTAAAAAAACCGCATCCAAATCGGTTCACCCGTTTAAGAGCTATGATGCCACAGACAGACAGACAGACAAACACACACACACACAAATTGTGTTTCAGTAGAGCGTGAATGTTTTTTTATCGACCTTTTTGATATCGATGTTTATATAATGCAATTGAATTTACGCCATGTCAAAAAAGAATTACAGTTTAGGGATAACATGTCAATTTTATCGCAAGCAATCCCAAAATTAGAGAGACAATCAATCGATCTTTTAGAATCAATTGGGGATGTCTATTTTTTTGCAATGTGTAGTAAATCGAAAACCATTTCGAGATAAATGCTTTCTAACCCGTTTTCTGTAGTTATTTAATTTTAATATTATGTTATGACTTTATTACATACCAAATAAGAAATGACCTTCAATTGACATTGGTGTAAATTGCGTGACTGGTCCAAGTCGTACTTTATTCTGTGCGGTTAGAATTCTTCAAAATTTTACGCGTGGATTATACTACGGAGTTTGATTTGGACCTGCTGTCTGACATCTAGCACTTTGACAGCGCCAGTAAAGTGACAGAAGTGAAAGTGTACCACTACGCAAGAAATAATTAAAGGGGTTGCCTTATCGTACGCATTTAGATACATTTAGAAATTTGGTAGTGTGGGAGCTCTCAATTACAATCTGACGTCATCAACCAAAATAGTTTCAGTAAATTTTCAGTATATTTTAGTAGTGGTAGAGCCATGTTGTAGCTAGCCGCTGCATCACGAATGGGCCGGCTCGTCCGGGGCAGTACCACCCTCGCACAGAAAACCGGCGTGAAGCAGCAGTAATCCTGCCTGCGTTTCGTACGGTCAGTGAGAGTGCCCTGGGCCCAATACCTCACCCCTTCCCTCTCCCCCTTCCCCTATTCCCTCTCCTTAAGGGCCGACAACGCACTGGCATCGCGTAAAGCGCTGCAGGTGTCTATGGACAGTGGTGATCATTTAACATCAGGTGACCCACTAGTTCGTTTGTCTGGCCTTTCTAACATAAAAAAAAAAAAAAAAAAAAAAAAATTGAAAAAGTAGGTGGTATTTTTTTTTAGACATTGCCAATTGCCGTAGTAAGCGATGTAAAGAAGCAGTTGTTGAAGTTAGTTTTGCATGAAAAAGGACGGCATATTTATAAAAAGCTGTCTTAAACATTAAAAAAAATGTTGGATATCATACATTGCAAAAAATTGATATATTGATGCATAGAAATAGAAGTAATGAACGACGATCCATGCAAACCCAGCCTCCAATACTTCTCTTTATTTAAGTACGCTCCCATTATTTATCTGTCGCAGTGGAAAGAAGTTTTTATATTTTAAAATGGATCTTTTCAAATAGAAGACGCAGCATGACTTCAAAAAATGTAGAACAACTTTTATTTCTTCGTTTATTATTATATATTTTTATACAAAAGTAATAGTCTACCTATAGTGACTCCTCTTTGAAATTATCAGTGACATACAGTATCGACATTTAGATAGTCGATAAAAAAAACATTCACGCTCTACTGAAAAGTAATGACAGTGCGACAAGATAACGGGCTCTATTTATAACACCCCTCTTTTTGTGTCGGGGGTTAATAATACTCGATATCGATAAAAATGGTTCTAACACTAGCTTGATTGCGGCAGTCTTATGTTTTACCGTGAAAATTCCGATCTCTGATAAAATGATTTGCCAAGGGGCGGAATTTTCATGACAAACATCAAACGTCAAGAGGGATTGACCATTGTTTTATCGACTATCGATGATTAATTGTCACTTAGCACATGAAATTAGACCCGGGAATCATATTATTAATTTCAACATTCACATTAAATAAAAAAACATCAATTAAAACTGTTTTTTTTTCACGTACCCCACTTATGATAGGTAGGTTGAGCAGTGAGCCCAGAACTGGGACCATTCGGAGGAAGTTGACCGCTGCAGGCAAGAAACCCCTGAAAGCAAAACGAAAAACATTTTGTTTAAAAAAAACGGCCAGGTGCGACTCGCGCACCGAGGGTTCCTCACAATTTTTTAGGTATGTCAAAATATCCGCCGTAAACAGCCGTAACTATAATAGTCCAGTGTTAGCAGAGCCCTGCTTCTAAGTAAAATGTACGCAGTGTGGGATCATTTTATATTGGTTACAAAACCATACAATACAATGGACAATGACTCTTTATTGTACACCACAAATAAAACAATACAGAAAAACAAGTACACGGAAAAGTATATAAGGTAAGCAATAGGCG
The DNA here is from genome assembly GCA_947563465.1 of Archips xylosteana. Classification (NCBI taxonomy): domain Eukaryota; kingdom Metazoa; phylum Arthropoda; class Insecta; order Lepidoptera; family Tortricidae; genus Archips; species Archips xylosteana. The sequence goes on from OX387370.1 coordinate 9,596,982, forward strand.
GCCTTATCGCTTCAAAGCGATCTCCTGATAACAAAAACCGTGACACGAGGTTTTTATACTACTAGCTGTTGCCCGTGACTCCATCTGCGAAGAATAGGGGTACCTATAAAAAATAGCCTACAACCTATTCTCGGACCTACCAAATACAGAAAAAAGTTTCATAAAAATCAGTCAAGCCACGAGATTTTTATATATTAGAAGTTTAGATTGATGTGCCTTGTGTTTTTGTAAATAAACATACTTTGTTCTTTCTTTCTTTATCTCTCTCTCTAAAAGTCACCAACCTAAATAGCAGCAAGAACCCGTAGATCTCAGCGATCATTCCGAACATGGGCCACCCGAGGAGCACTATCGTGATGCCCCCGAAAAACGCCACGGACGCCTTGATCTTGTGCCGCTGGAAGAAGAAGAAGAACGTCCTCTGGAGCCCTATCACGCAAGCTAGGCCGCTGATGAAGAGGATCTGGAAATTGAAAGCAAATGGTGATGGTAATTATTTAATCATAGTAAAAGGGGAGAAGTAAGTTCACTTTGAACAAAAGTAAGTACATCGCGCGGCTTACGGCCGACCGATGTACTGGCGCGGCTTAAAACCGAATGCTCGTGTGAATGTTACCGCAGTAGCACGTATGCTACTAAACGGGATCCTGCAAAAAACCGAACCCGCAAAAAACGGGACGTTGCCCGTGTGAAAGTGCCGTTAAATGTGTGCGCGCCAGTTGGCGGCGGTACGCACGCACCCGCCGCACGCACACACTGATAATTTATGGATGATTAAGTGGTCTTTAGTCAAGGCTGCGCTATCGCCGGTGCCACGCGTTGATCGTCTCGCGCTCTCTTTGCGATCACCGATACGTCCGTGTACATAAGTCACAGTGTAAATTATAAATAATAAATAAATAGTAGTTGTAAATGAGTAATTTAGTAGTAAGATATAATACTCGTATTTTTCATTTTTTAATTTAGTATAATAATAATATAGCAGCATAGAATCTTGTTTGTCTAGCTAGACAGAGACTTAAGACAATTATTTGCCGGTAGGTACTCGTAATTAATCTAAAATAGATGTCGACAACCCTAAGCGTCCGCGCCGGAGTAGGCAGTTGAGTCTCCTAAAGGGTTGCAGTGAACTTACTTCTCCCCTTTTACTATGATTTAATGAACTGAAACAATTGCTTTGCTCACCCGGGACTCTGTGATAGCTACGTTTAAGGATTTGTCACACTGGATGCGTTCTGCGGTCGCGGTCATACGTAATGCGGGCTGCGTTCAATTTGACCGGACCGCGACCGCAGAACGCATCCAGTGCGACAAATCCTTTATGCAAGAAATGTGTTCATGCAGTTCCTCCACCACACTGTACGAACACACACTAATCACACAAACCCAAATATCGCCACCACCAAACTACACTGACGCGTTTCGAACTCAAAACTGATAGTGATTCTTTGATTGGGTGGCATTCAATCAGTAAAAAAATACCCTAACATGGCTCAGGTAGTAACCCTGAGATTCTAGCAATGGTCTTACATTGCCAATGGCCAGCAGACCCTTATCGAAGAGCAGTAGCACACCGAGGAAGAGGAATGTCATGCCAAATCCCGCCAGCCCCACACCAATTTCTGAAAAAGTTATACACAATTAGTTAACAGTTGATTATAGTTTTTTATGCCCTAAAAGGCAAAGGAAACTGGTCCATACAACAGTGTCTTCATTCAATGCATGCAACATTATAAATGCAAAAGTTTGTCTGTTTGTTACATATTCAAGCTTAAACCGCTGAACCAATTTAGATGAGATTTGGTATGGAGAGAATTTGAGACCCTGGGAAGGGCATAGGATAGTTTTTATCCCGGAAAATTGCATTGTTCTCGCGGGATAGCGAAAAACGAAGTTGTGGGCAAAAGCTAGTATTATAAGTATAAAAAACTTATTAGGTCTAAATTCAACTAGTTGTTTTTATGTTGTAAAACATGATAGTCCCAATGGACGACCAAGCCAGCATTTTGCTGGGCTAGAATCATTTTCTGACAACTTGTTTCTGCATCCTTTCTAAAACTTTCTTTCTATTTTCAAATTATTTAAAAAAATATGAAGAGAATTGCCTTTTATATTTACATAAAAAAAAAAATTCAAAAATTCTGAGGTTCATTTTTTTTTTTTAAATCTAATATTTTAACGAGGCTTGAGTACACCTAATGTGACTATGTCAGCCTCATGGGAAGCCACAGAAAACTACAACACACTCAACTGTTGCCTAGCTCAGAGGTTCATGAACAACTAAATACACAGTAAAATACATGGTAAAAGAGGAAGTAGCCTCAGTTGCTAAACTCTACAAACAAAAACATGCCTTTCTAAGAAATTGCCAGGCCAGAGGCCGTATTGCCTAACGCTTCTGACGCTTGCTTTCGCTTTCACCGTCTCTTTCTGTCATCATTTTATACCGTTTGACAGAAAGAAATAGTGATTGCGAAGGCAAGCGTTAGAAACGTTAGACAATAAGCCTGCAGGTCTAGCTAGCAGGGTTGTTATGGATATGATATTTCGGATCTGGATATGGATATGGATATCAGTTTTGGATAAGGTTACGAATATGTAATTATTTTGGATTATCCATTAGTATTGGATAGTTTTGGTTATGGATATTAGATTGAAGTAAAATATAAACACAAAGAGTATGTAATAATTTGGTTTTATTTATAGGTTTTATGACGCGCGAGCAGTGAAATGATGATGATGATGTATGGGGACGCCTCGCTGAGCCAGGCGGGCTGTCGACCGTTTTGCACAGTCATTCAGCCCAGTTCCCCGAAAACAAAAACCTGTTGAAACATATAGTTTTATTTAGACTCCGCCCTTGTACAAAACTATCCAAAACTTGTGAAACGGCTGCAGTTATGGATATATTTTTATTTTGGATATCCAATAGTTTTGGTTACGGTTACGGAGCTCCATAACATCCCTTCTAGCTAGCCAAAGCTCATAAAATGTGCATAAAAAAAATTGCTAGAATGAATTTAGCAACTGAGAATGACAGCTGCAGCGTCAATGCTAAAAGAAAGGATGCTCCCAATGGGGATCCTCCTTGGCAAGTCAACCTTTACTATAACCATCTGCTTATTGTTTTGGGACTGATGGCAAGATCAGGCATTAGAAAATCAAAATAAAAAACATGTTTATGTTGCCATTTCTCAGAGAGTGTCTTATTATATCTTTTTATGGACAGCAAATAATTACTTGTTCACATTAATGTCGAAATGTGCTCTATATTTATACTAAAAGTAGAAAAAAAACAATTCAAAATTTATGCATTGTTACAAATAGGTTCATGTTAAAATACTTAGTTATAGAAATTAAAAACACATTTAGAACAAAACAGTCATTTGGTCTTAATGATATTGGCTATTATTTTTGTAATATCATACATTAAAAATGGAAAACTGAACATACAAAACATCATAATGTATGTCAACATTATTAATTAAGTAAGCTTCTTAAGTACGTGTAGGCAAGTAGCACAATGCTTATTCAACATTTTGTATAGTGACCATCTAACTAGTAATCAGTTTCATACCCAAATTAATAAGAAATCTTTTAAAAACTAGAGCAATCAGTGCCCCAATTTTAAAGTTACTTGTAAGAGACGAATACTCACTTTGAACATCTGTTATTTCAATCATGGTGATTAATACTTAATTGTTATAGTTTCACTAATTATCGTACTTTCCTAATGAGCTTATAAAATAGTTAATTCAATCGACAACAAATTCATAACCTATTACTCCACGTCATTTTTGCAATCGAATTTTTGGAGCTGTCAAATATGCTGCGTTCTAATTTGAATAAAATTCTGTGTATAGATACTGACTGCGAAGGGATGCTAAACATGAACGCAGCTATTGTATATTTTTATGGTGGCAGTATCGAATATTGTTGCTAGTACAGTAAAAAAACTGGGAGTCGTGGGAGAATATCTTGAGATAATTCACATACTTATTGCACCCACTTTTACTTTCATTGAAATATCACCAATAGTTCCTAAAACAAAGTAAATTAGTAACATAAAATTCATGTTCTAGTTGTTTAATTTAATTTAGTTTAAATATTAATAATATTTCAATGTTAAAATCTGGTAGTTTATTTTATTACCATACAACACTCCACTTAACCTGCAAGCAATCAATGGAAACCGCGTCTCTTCCTTCCTGATAGTGTACTGTACATTGTAACTAAAATACTGATTATTATAACATCATTTGAAGAAGCATTCCATTCGAAACCAACTAAGTTATCGTTGTTTAATGTGTTAGAGATACCAATTGAGACTAAAAGCTGTTACTTCCAGTATTATCGTGTGACTTGTGTAGCGTTAGTTACGTGGAGAATCCTTGCGATTTCTCATTTGTTTTTCGTGTGTCTGTGAATAATGGTGCGCGGTACGGGTCGAGGAGGCCGCGGCATGCCGGGACGCGGCGGCATGGGACGCCCGCCCTTCAACAGGCCTCGCGTTTTGCTCCTACGTCCTCCTTTCGATTTGGTGATGGCCGAACCCGCTTTTCCGAGATGCAAGCCCGCTCCGGACGACACGGCACTCACACAGGTAATTTTTAATTACTGTTGATAAAAACTACATAGAATTTCATTTATGTACCACCACCATAATATACATACCACTATCATAACCTTTTTTTTTTTTAATTTTTGTCGAGTCTTAAACAATCTAGGTGATTATGCCAGCCTCATGCGTATTTACATAGATCAAAAGACAAATCAATAATGTCTGATGATGGTTCCGTTAATATTAGCTGTTAGGTGTAGACCCAATATTTTTGTTCGGCAACCTGAATAATGAGAGTGTGAGTTAGGTATGTCTTCAGACGTAATTCCTCCCAGTTGCCATTCTTGTCATCAGTAACGTCAAACGCTATTTGGTGGGGATTGAGTTGTTACCCTGCCATATTACTGCTAGACACTAAGGCCCAATTTGCACTAGAATTCACACAATATTGCATTTTAATCAGCAGTATCAGCTTTTTCCGGCAACAGTGTTGGATAAATATTGAATCAGCCTAAAATAATGCATGCTTTTCCATCTTGATTAAATAGCCTGTATTAGTTTTCACACTGCTGGGCATAGAAAAACCAAAAAATCCCATTTATCCTCTTCTTAAAAAGTGCCGTAAAGAAGAAGAAAAGAAGCGTTTGGTAACTTCAAAAGTTAAGTCAACCGGGGGGGATCGGGTTGTTAAGTACCCTTTGCCACTAGAACTTAAGTCATTTTTCAAATTTGTTTATACGGACATGTTACTACTACATAAAACAGGTCATTTACTTAAGTTTTTCCCCTATAGCCAATTTACAATATTTATGTGTATTGCTCCAGGCGCTCCTCAAAAGGCACACAGAGCTCTGTCCAACGCCGGCCGAGCAGTCTGCCGTACTCAGTCTGGTCACAAAGCTGCAGACAGTGCTCGACAACCTCGTAGTGGCTCCGGGAGACTTTGCCGCTTGTGTAAGTATTTTTCCATAATTTAAATTATTGTATTAACCTGTCGCATGACAAATGACTTGTGGGTCATTGTGTGAATTTGTGTGTAAGTACTCTTTGTCAGAAGGTGATTGAAACAAGTAACGGTGCACTTAACGCGCACCGCGCACCGCGTGCGCGCGCTAAAACGCGCAGGACGTCCAATGAGTTAATCCTAGGTTAATTTTAACTCCGTGGCAGGCTATATACACTGCTAGGCTAGGGAGAAGTAAGCACCTCAATCTGTTTTTTAATTATAGTCTGTTACCTACAGGGTGTCAACTATAGTTGACAGTATGTTTAGTGCAAAATAGACTTTCTGTCTGTCTTTGTGTCTGTCTGTTGGGATTTTTGTTTATGTCTGCTATAAGTGATTAAGCAAGCTGAAATGTATGATGCATAGAATAAAATTGTGTCTTTATCCCAACCAGTTGTAGTGTAGGGGTAAAAGCATGCAGCACGGTATGCTGAGGACCCGGGTTCGATTCCTGGAGCTGGTATTTTTCTGTTGTTTTTTCTGTGCATCCATGTTTTAGTTTGTATTTAGTGTGAAATATTTCTGTCATTAGTCGGGTCTCCACTGACCGAGCCGCCTCGCGAGGCAGCCATTTTCGGTGCGATTTTGAGCTTTGTGTAGAACAAAATCATGCCTCATGCGCTTGCCCTGTGAGACGGCTCGCTCAGTGGGGACCCGGCTACTGCTGTTTAATAGAGAACTTATTCAGATTATGCCAATAGGTAAAAGGTTAATGTTTCTATGAGTAAACAAATTATGAATAAATATTAGCTAAAGTCATTAACCATTGGAAATCTGAAGGTATCATGGAGTTGTAGTTTATGAACTACTTTATCAGTTTACCCATACTTTCATTTACGTAAGTTTTATGCTTACATCCTTTAATTTCTGCAGCAACTGGAGGAGGTTCGTCAAGTGGGCTCCTACAAGAAAGGCACCATGATGGCCGGCAAGAACATCGCTGACATTGTCGTCATAATGAAGACCCTGCCCACTAAGGAGGCAGTCGAGGGCCTGTCCAACAAGGTACAGTGCATATTGTAAATAAATAAATATCTTGGGATAAACAACCCTTCTCACTGCACTTCTATGATCCTAAAAACATTGCCAAGGTTAAGGGTTATACATATACGGTATAAGGGTTATTTTGAATCGAATATCTTGTCTGCTATACTTGTCTAACATCAAAGGCAGTAGAGATTAAAATGTTAAACAAATTGGGAATGGATGAAAATTTTAAAAGTGCTTGAAACTTTTTTTATCGATAGGAATAACCTTCCCAATTAAGTAAAAAAATTGTCAGATTTTTCAGTTGGATCAATTAATTTTAAAAAATTAAACAGTTTTTAATCGTGCCAAGTTATGCGGCTACAGATTGTTGAAGTCTTTTTCCATAGTCCACAACAAAAAAATTAAAAAAAAGTTCTGTCATTAGACGGTCTCGCTTGACATCACAAACATAACCTCTACGCGCTTTCGAAGTTATTGGATTATCTAGATTTTACGACTGCTTTTCCACAACGGAACTTCGATACTGCCTGCTTTTACGACTACCTTCGCTTTGGACCCTGGAATTGACACTGGAAGCTGCTACGACGACCTACGGAATTGGAACTGGACTTTTAATACAATCGTGATTTAAGTTTTCGCTACCATGAGTTCTGCTGAACATCAACGTTGGAGGGAGCCAAAAGCATGTTTTGTTCCAACATGCACCAATACTGACGCTAAAAAACCTTATTTGAGTTTTTTTACACTTAGAAAAGAACTGAAATATAGCTGGTGCCAACTGTTAAGCAGAAACTGTCCAAAACGCCCACTTTTTTGCTGTGAGGATCATTTAAACGTAAGTTTCTTCATATGATATCTACCTATACATATATATGGTATAATATTGCACCCACATGTTAGTATGTTAAGTACATACTTTATTTTCTATTACCAAATATGTAGGTGTTGAAATATTTTGATACATTATATTAAGAAAAGAAGTTCAAAGATCTCAGTAGATCCATGATACATTGTTAAAAAAATACCAACCTATTCACTCTATAACTTGAACTCTATACTTAGTTATAACATCTATTTCTTTTTTTTAGCTGAAAGAAGATTTAGACAATTATGAGCAATATGTTTCTGGTGCTAAACCACGACTCAAATTGAATGCTACTCTTAAAAATATACCAAGAAAAGTAAGTTGCATGCTGTTTGTTTTTATTGTATTAATATAATGTAAGTTATCCTCTTTATTTCACAGAAAAAATTCAAATGATACACAGAAAATAGTAAAAACGTGAACTTATCCATAATAAGAATCTCTTCTAGTTAGTTATGAGAGGAAAAATTACAAAGATACCACTATATGTCATACATTAAAGAAAGCCGTAATGGCCTAGCCTAGTAGTTTGATCCATCGCCTTTCCAACACAGGTAGCAGTAGCATAAAACGTAAGTTTGCACTTGAATTAGCACCTTTTGAGTTTATCAATTTATGTGCAACATTACTGTGCAGGACACCCTTCGACTTGCCCTGCAGCTTGGGGTCTGGTTGCCAGCTGCAGCAGTAGCCTGCAGCTGGTTGAATGAAAGGCCAGTTTCTTCCTTGTAGTTTTTCCCAGGTCCGCTCGGTGTCGCTCCTCAAAGTCGATTGATTACCTGGTCCGGAGGCCTACCTTTATTTCGGCGCTCGAGGGCGCAATTCGTTGGGTGACCCGAGCGGACGACGAGAAGCATTTATTAACCAATAAACATATTAATCAATTATAATCTAATATACAGTGTTAGCCTATCAGACTTAGACATTATTTACCAATAATAAAAGGGCCAATTAGGTTAGCCCTTTTTCAACCAAAATTGGTTTTACATATATTCTTGTAGTGGGCTAGTTCAATCACCAGGCCACATAGAACCCTATCGTAGCAACTAAATTTAAGTTAAGGATAGACTATGCCTCTTGAGCGAGGTAAATGTTACTACGACAAGGTTCCGTGGCGGCCCGGGAATCAAACCCGGTAGACTTTACTTAACTAAATCATTGGGAATGAAAAGCAGTAATTGCGTATCTTTAATAATTGACTTAAGGTAACATAATTAAACAGGTGATTTATAATATAACATAAATCTTAATTGTGTATTAGTGCGGCGTCCTGCACAATTACATTTGAAATTTATCATGAGCTATATATGGTGAAGGAAAACATCGTAAGGAAATCAGCACACACCTGAGAAGAAATTCAATGGTGTGTTGAAGTTCCCAATATGCACTGGGCCCGCGTGGGAACTACGGCTCAAGCCCTCCCATAATATTATGATGTCATACACTAGCAGCTCATCAAGCTGATATGTGTACATCACTGCACTTGACTTGATTGTATTTGCCTGTAATTCACTACGCAACTGGGCCCTATTTTGTTGTTATGTATTTAATTGCTATGGTAAGTCTCATTTTGATACACAAATAATAATTATTTTATTATAGGTTGATGCATTTAAAGGTATGTGTGAAATTACATTATAAATTTACCATGAGGTTTACTGTGAAAGAAAACATTGCAAGGAAATCTGCACATTCCTGTAAAGAAATTCAATAGTGTGTGTGAAGTTCCCAATCCGCACTGGGCCCGCGTGGGATCTACGGCCCAAGCCCTCTAATTTTGAGAGGATGCCTGTTCCCTGCAGTGGGACGTATATAGGCTGAGATGATGATGATAATAAAATTGAAGCATTTAGTGGGAACTTTAATTTAATCACACTTCATTGCCCATTTACCCTTGATCTGCAGAAACATGCAGGTCCATAAAATGCAGGAAAACAGACAAGGCAGATAGTTTAGTTTTGTGGGTTAGCTGTTAGTGAATAAAAGAAGAGTAAAATATGTATAACTTTGTATGAATTCAAAGTTGATGACCCTTGCCTGTAGTTCTACTAAATAGGCTGGTGTGTGTATCTTTGAATTTATGTTTCAGGTTGATGCAGCCATTCAATGTGAAAATATGTTGCTTAAACACAAATCTGTTATAGCCCAACCGAAAACGGAAAATAAAAGCACAAACTTTAGGGCACGCAAAATAAAGGGTATGAAAGTAATGCCATCAAAATTATCACAATTACCAGACAGCGATGAGAGTCCTTGTCCATCTGCTTCTCTATTTGGATCATCAAACTTTGAATCAGATACATCCTCAAGTGGCATTAATTATGATGAAAAAATTGGAAGGAAAAATATATTGCAAATTATTAGAAATAAACCAAAAATGTACTTAGGATTACCAAAAAACTTTTGGTGGGTTATAGATTTTTTAGCAAAAGAATGTTCATGTCTAGCACTTCATATTATTGTGACTTTATTCAAAATAAAAAATAACGACACTTTTATGAGAATGAGTGACCAATTTGAAATGGCCAGGTCAACTATTAGTCTTATATTTGAAAAAAATGTCTTTGTTTTGGCCACATACTTTCAAAGTTTTATTTATCTGCCAAGTTTAATGGAAATAAAAAAGAATTTGCCCTTAGTCTTCAAAAGTAGATATTCAAATGTCCAAATAATTATTGATTGCTTTGAGATCCAAATAGAAAAACCTAGTGATCCAGCCAAACAAGCACAGACTTGGTCACAGTACAAATCCTGTAATACTGTAAAATATTTGATTGGGTGTACACCAGCTGGCTTTATTTCATTTATATCAAAAGGTTATGGTGGAAGAATATCAGACAAAGCCATCACGCAGGAAAGTGGGTTCATAGATATTCTTCCACTCAATGCCGTCATCATGGCAGATAGAGGATTTAAACAAATAGAAGCATTATTAAGCACGAAAAATGTTAAGCTTCTTCGTCCTCCAAGTGTGCTGACCAACAAAAGCTTAACAAAAAAAGAAGTTATTCAGACTAAAGTCATTGCTAGCCTAAGAATTCATGTAGAGAGAGTCATAAGAAGAGTACGGGAGTTTTATATGTTAAAACCTCATTCTGTAGTTAATCATAATCATTTAAAATATTTAGATGGAATAGTTTTAATTGCATGCGGTTTAATAAATCTACAGGGTCCTATAATAAAAGCATACTGATGAAATCATATTGTTTTATTGAAAACTAGTCTTTACCCGCGACTTCGGTCGCGTAAGCAGCTTGATTGAAATTCAAGGATTTTACAAAATTCCCATGGGAATTCGCACATTAAAATCCCATATAGAAATAACGAGATAAAAATTTATTCCGGAAGTCTAACTATCTATATACCAAATTTAATTCAAATCTGTGCAGCCGTTTTAGCAGGAAGGAGTAAAAAACACACATTCTCACAAACTTACTTATGCATTTATAATATGAGTATGTCTATTAAAAGACCGATACGGGATAGGATCCCTCGGCCGCACTCGCGACAAGTGTACGCAGCCCCAGATGATCGAGGGTTGGTGGCCCGGTTGTGGCGCTTTATGCGTTTTTCCCTCAGTGACTCAAACCAGGCATCGTCGTGCTTCGTTTGGCCTTTGTGAACAAGGTGTCGCCACTTGCCACGATTTTCAGCTAACTCTTCCCATTGGTTGCTAGGGATATTAAAAGCCACGAGCGCAAGTGTCGCCAGGGTGCTACTTAAATCATCTGTCACAGATGTAAAGGCCTGTTATTATTATGTCTATTAAGTAATACTGCGTTTCTCTTGTCTGTTATTTCTGCCACCTACATTAGTCTCTTGATATTTATTAATTTCTGAGTAATTGGTTGTCTGGAAGAGATCGCTTTTTAGCGATAAGACCACCTATTGTCTACCTGAATTTTTATTTTTGTAATTTCACTGTACTGTTTTTGGTGATCAATAAAGAATATTTGTATTGTATTGTATTGTATGACTAGCTGCACCTGCAATGCAATGCCCCACAAAAAAGTATTTGGTTACCTACATAATCTGTTTATTTAAATGCTTTTGGATGCACAATATTTGAATATCAATAAATACTGTTGATAATAACTTCCTCTTTATTAAGAAATTATTAAACAAGTCAGATACACAATGAGACTGAAAATAAATTTTAAAATGCTGTTATTTTGTCAAATATTTAATTTCATCACAATACAAACAAGAAACATTAAAAAAAAACATTTTATATTTATAATCAGTGCTTCAGAGTACTATAGGCTTTTAACTCTTAATGTAAGCCTATCGGTTCTCTTTTAAGGCTATTCTAATAAAGCAGGGCTTTAAGTCTCGTCATTTCAAAAAGCCTTTACAAAAAAGTGATGGAGTCTTCTTTTTCCAGTAATAGGTTTATGTTAAGGCTGAAGCTATTTTTGAAACTCGAGACTAAGTAAGCCATCACAGCATCGTTTCAGTTCAGCCGAAAGTAGAGCACTGCTGAACATAGGCGCACCCACCTGAAAAACATAGGTCAATGTAATTTATCTTTAAGTACAGTGTAAAATGCTTATTACTTAGGCCGGCTTGCGGACCTGGGTTCGCTACATAACTCCGAGTTAACTGCTAACCCAGGGTTAACAAGTGTCAAAATGTATGGAACTGTCATTCTTAACCCAAGGTTACCGATTTAATTTTTTAACCCTGAACTGTGCAAGTGGCCCTTAGACAATATGATATTTATTATTACGAAATATTTTAAGCTGTGGAGATATACATATTTTTTATTTTTTCGGGATTCAATTATATATTTTTTGTAAAGTATTGGCCTGAAAGAAACATACTAGGTGTGGGATGGAAAAAACCAAATGTCACCATACCCAAGCTACTTATATGAAAAGGATGATAGTCCACAGATTTTGTGCTTTTTGCCTTCTAATCCCCTTTTAACCACCTTCCTATAAGTTTGATTAAACAAAAACGGCATCACATGCATCTGTTACATAAAATTACAGGTACTTAAGAGAGTGGTGAAAGGGGCCTTAATTCTCAAAAAACCGGTCAAGTGCAAGTCGGACTCGCACACAAAGGGTAGTACCATTATCTATAAAACCAAAATACATCATCTGTGAAAATTTCAACCGTCTGGCTATCATGGTTCATTAGATACAACCTGGACACAGACAGACAGACAGACGGACAGCAGAGTCTCAGTAATAGGGTCCCATTTTTACCCTTTGGGTACAGAACTTGAAAAAGAAAAAGTCTTATTCATTTATTAACAAAATTAAAATATTCTTATGGCATTACAGTGTGGATAATTCGCCATGAGAACTTAACTATTTAACTAAATCTACTTACCTAGACATATAGTTGAACTTATCAGCTGCTGCTATACAACGATTGCATGATGTGTCAGTAATGTTGTCCTCAGATTCGATCAAGTAAGCTATCACTGTGAAGTATTTACTGGATAGTTTGTGTTCGAGTTCAACTTTAGCTCGCACTTCACAAAAACTACCAGATCTTCTGACTTCTACATGGGTAGCCAATTGCAGTTTCAACATATGAGTCCCGTGAAGACCTGCACAGTGCACAATGATAAGAAAATAATTTTTAAAGAAGGAATAAGGTTGTAAAAGTATTTTGAAGAAAATTCAGCATCAACATCATCAGACAACCAGGAATCAAATAAGTTGTTCAATTCACTGCTAAGTTTTTTTTTTCTTTGATAAGCAAAGTTAACCAAAAGATATTCCTTAACTCTTTTAAGAGATGCAGTACTCACATCAGAGTTTTGACGCCTCATATTTCAGCAACGTTGTGCTTGTCGCTATTTTTCAAAAACTCCCAAACCACTGTATCCACGTTTGGCAGATTCGAAGAGTCCGCTCGAACAAACTCAATGTTATCCATGTCGATAGATGTCGATGATATCAAGTTCCAATTCCGTAGGTCGTCGTAGCAGCTTCCAATGTCAACTCCAGGGTCCAAAGCGAAGGTAGTCGTAAAAGCAGGCAGTATCGAAGTTCCGTTGTGGAAAAGCAGTCGTAAAATCTAGATAATCCAATAACTTCGAAAGCGCGTAGAGGTTATGTTTGTGATGTCAAGCGAGACCGTCTAATGACAGAACTTTTTTTTAATTTTTTTGTTGTGGACTATGGAAAAAGACTTCAACAATCTGTAGCCGCATAACTTGGCGCGATTAAAAACTGTTTAATTTTTTAAAATTAATTGATCCAACTGAAAAATCTGACAATTTTTTTACTTAATTGGGAAGGTTATTCCTATCGATAAAAAAAGTTTCAAGCACTTTTAAAATTTTCATCCATTCCCAATTCACGTCTTTACCCTTCTTCTTAATGAAATTTAAAAAGTTAACCATGTATTACTCATTATTTTTTTTTTTATTTATTTATTCAAATATAAACAAACCATGACTCCGTCTGCGAATAATTTGATCCCAGTCGAACCAATTTTTTGCAGGAGTCACGGGCAACAATTTGTTTTTGAATTTGTTTTTGAGGACTGTGCGCAGTCGGGCGTTGACCATCAAATCAATACTAATAGGGATGTTGACGCCATTAAAAAATAATTCGTAGACACGACTCCAGTAAAAAAACGCTTTATTTTAGCCCTGAAAACCAGATTAATTTTCGATTGACTGCATAATTAGATTTATTGTTGCTTTAAAACAAATAAATAGTCAGTTGATTGAGTTGGCGAACAAGCGACGTCATAATTTGCTGTTGCCATTCAAACTCTACGGGAGAATTGTGTTTTAACAGCTCATAAAAAGGACGCCAGTTGATTGGTGGTGTTAACCAGTCGAGCGTCCTGTGCAGCGGTTAGGATTTTTAGAGCCGGACGCTCCACGGGCATCTCTATTGAGTTATGCTGTTGGCAGGTGACGGAGGAGCTGAACAAGCTGATGGCGGCGGAGGGCGTGGCGGGCGTGGCGTGCGCGTGCCACGAGCGCGGCTTCACCGTGCAGGGCTCCGCCGCCGCCGTGCGCGTGCTCGTCACCACGCTGCACCACAACCTGCGCAAGCTGGAGCCCGAGGTGAGTGGGGGCGCGCCGTGGCAACCTCTTACTCAAAATATGTTCAGAATTCAATTTTAGCTTAGCATTTATGAATGTCGAAGAATCTACAACCGGTTTGAAGAAAATTTGCCGTTGAGAATCCGGCAAGGAAAACAATGAGGTACTTTTTTTTAACCTCCTAAGTCCTGGTGTACTTTATAAAAAACAAATCATCAGTAAGAATAACGGCCGAATGTACTATATAAAGTACAAATTATTCAATGAATAAAGAACTTCAAAGACTCTTAAATAAGTTCGAAAATTACAAAACATTTGATTCTTATCTAGATCTTAAGTTCTACATTGGCACAGAATAAGTAATAGTATTAATGTACAGAAGGATCACTCTCGAACAAAAGTCAACTTTCGAGCGTTCATATTCCATTGGCACTGCTGATCCGAAACCAAGGTTACAGGGTTCCTACACGCCGATGTTTGGTAGGTATAAAAATCAAGAATGATAACAGTGTGTATTAATTCAGTAAACTACCTTTAGTAAGTAAGTTATTTATAAGATTGTTTAGAAGTCATTATTTGTTGCAAAAATCACAGAAAAAAAAATACTTAATTACGCGCGACGCGGCTAGCGTGCGAACTGAAGGCCGAGCGACAACCTACTGCCATACGCCTGCCCGGGAGGCGCGCCACACGAACATGCCCAAACTGCGGAGTGAACCCCCCCTAACATCGGTTAGAAAAGGCCAGGACTTAGGAGGATAAAACAGATGTACAATTTATTATTTGTTTACTAGCTGTTGCCTGCAACTCCGTCTGCGAAGAATAGATGTATTATAGCCTACAACCTATTCTCAGACCAACCAAATGTAGACAAAAAGTTTTCATAATGAATCGGTCAAGCCGTTTCAGAGGAGTTTCATATCAAACGCCGTGACACGAGGTTTTTACATATTAGAATAGCTGTTGCCCGCGACTCCATCTGCGAAGAATAGGGGTATAAAAAATAGCCTACGACATATCCTCAGACCTACCAGATTTAGAGAAAAAAAAACATAAAAATCGGTACAAATACAATTAAAAATTGTAGTCAGGTAAATAACCCGCCCCGAATCGGGTATGTATTACAATACCGAAGTACGAAAGACCGAATGTATTAAAACATTGAATGGGTCAAAAGACCGACACGATTTTTTTCTGAAACCGTTAACTTTTTAAGATTGTTATAAAACAAACCTAACCTAACCTAATGGGTTCTGTATGATGCCGTTTTAATAAATTCTGAAAAGTTTACGGTTTCAGAAAAAAATCATGTCGGTCTTTTGATCCATTCGATGTTTTAATACATTCGGTCTTTCGTACTTCGGTATTGTAATACATACCCGGGCCAATCAACTTTTAAACCGACTATAATCTGTCCGCGACATTTTTCAAACAATTGCAGATTTTTGTAAGTAAACATGTTTTTTCTGTAATTTAATAGATGAATAGCATGAATTCATGCCATCCTACGTAAGTTTAACCTATTGAACCGAGAAATATCTTTTTGGAAGTACGATTTTTTGGTAACGCAGGAGACGCCAAAAACGTCGGTTTAAAAGTTGATTGGCCCACCCCCCGAATCGTACCGGGCGCAAAGGTGCCAAACACACTAGCCGCATTGCCCCCTTGAACCGCGATGGACAACCTTTGCACCAGAAACGACCCAGAGCGATGGTCAAGACCTCTCTCACGAAGACGGCGCCCCACTTCTTTAAAAAAAAGTTTTGCTTGGGAACCCCAACAACCAGTCTTCTCCACCGCAAGAGGGACAAACAAATAATTTGTAAGTGCCGAGTACTTCTCGCGATTTTTAAGCGCTGTCATTACAGCAGCCGCTCCCCCAACCTCGAGGTGCGAAGAGGCAAATGTACTGACGCACGTGGCGTCCCAAATCAAGAACTTTCTCTTTTGTAAGTAAGTAAGTAAATATTTATTTGCTAGAATACGGTTACAAGGTCTTAAGAGTAATAAATAAGTACAGTCACAGTATTCAGCAACATGCAAATGCAAATGCAGCAACATGCAAATTTTCAAATTAGTGTTATAATCAAATAATTATCATTGAATAAAAATAATAAAATTTAAAAATAACAATCATAATTAAAATTAAAATCAAAATTAAAATCAAAGACAAAATAAAAATCGAACCTAAATCAATATTAAAATTAAAATAAAGCCAAAATTAAAATCTAAATCAACATTAAATATCCAGGGCACCAAGGTCAAACCGTCGGGCCTCTTGCCATCTGCCCAGCTAAGACCTGGAGGCTCCAACACACAAGGGACGTTCGCCGAAACCAGAGCCCTGCGGATTATGTTAAGCACATTCTTGGTCAAAAATTATAATGTAACATTTTTGTTCTAGGTGCATCTGGAGTACAAAGTAATCAGCAGCCATTTGGCCGCCATTCGCCACTCGCGCTGGTTCGAAGAGAACGCGCACCACTCCTCCATCAAGGTATGTAGAATGTAGATTTCATCATCATCATCATTTCAGCCGAAAGACGTCCACTGCTGAACGTAGGCCTCCCCCAAGGCTCGCCAAACAGATCGGCCATGCGCCATCCGCATCCAATGCGTTCCCGCTACCTTCACCAGGTCGTCGCCCCATCTTGTTGGAGGCTTACCTACACTTCATCTTCCGGTCCGCGGACGCCACTCGAGAACCTTTCGGCCCCATCGCATCGGCCATTAGTTCTACAAGCGATGTGCCCTGCCCACTGCCACTTGAGCCTAGCGATTCTTCGAGCAATGTCCGAAAGCTCAAAGTCTGCGGGATCGCATTAGAAATGATGAAATCCGCGCAAGAACTAAAGTCACGGACATAGCTCGAAGAATGTAGATTTACTCCATACAAATAGTAACGGTGTTTTACGTAAAATTTGAAAATTACCCATAATGTCAATGGAAGAGGGCATTCACTGACTATCTCTCTTCAGGTGCTAATTCGTCTTCTGCGGGACATGTGCGCCCGACACTCTGGCTTGGAGCCTCTGACGCCCTGGATGATAGACCTGTTGGCGCACCACTGCATCATGAACAACCCTCAGCGCCAGGCGTTGCCCATCGCGGCAGCCTTCAGGTACATAAACTACTTCAGGAACATAAAACTACCGTGACACTCTTAATTTCATTACTAGATGAAAAAAACCCGCATGTATAATTCCCGTTCCCATGGGAATTCCGGGAAAATATAACCCTATGTCACTCGCGGAATTGAGATGAATCACACTTCAAAAATTTCAAAATCCGTTAAGCCGTTTAGGCTGCAGGGCCTGCAGGGCGTGCCAAAGAATGATACGTACATATGTACATACATAAATAAATACATACGCTCGAAACACTGGATAATTCACGTCAATGACGACTGAAGCCGTTGAGATTATCAAGATTGGTATTTTATTTTTCAGCTCTAAATTTTTACTTTTACGGTAAAAAATACAAAAAGACTGCAAGAAACCAATCTTGATAAGATTGCTTAAGAGCGACATCTCTTGTCCGGGTGAGCGGATAGTTCCGAAGGAGTGTTGACGTTTCTCGATTAGAACATTAACATAGATGTCGCTAGTATCGCTGCATAAGACAAAGTGACAATAAAAACAAACTGAAAAATGTCGATATATAGGAAAAATTTGTGTCTAAACTCCTGACCAGTGGTGGTGTAGGGGTTTAGCACGCAGCGCGGAATGCTGAGGACCTGGGTTCGATTGCCAACACTGGTCTCTTTTTATGGTTTTTTTTCTGTGTATCCATGTTTCAGTTTGTATTTAGTATGAAAGTACCTGGGCGAGCTCGGGCTGAAACTCGGTACCGAGCGTTTTCCCAGAGATAAGACTAAGCTAGATCAATTTTTCATCCCCGAAAACCCTCACATACCAAATTTCATCGAAATCGTGGAGCCGTTTCCGAGATCCTGATTATATATATACAAGAATTGCTCGTTTAAAGGTATTAGATAGATAGATTAGATAGATAGATAGATAGATTAGATAAATGCAAGCTTGCTTTAAAAATGAAATTTTTAACAAAAACTTTGTCTGTTTTAGTTTTGGTATGATTTAGAAGTGTGTGTGTTGTTTGTAGACGCTCGCTGTCCCTGGTCGCCGGCGGTCTGTTCCTGCCGGGCTGCGCGGGGCTGGCGGACCCCTGCGAGGCGGCGCATGCGCGCGCGCACACCGCGCTCGACCTCGCCGCGCAGGACAACGCCGCCGCCACCGCGCAGACGTGAGTACACGCGCACGCAAGCACGCGGCCACGCGCACACACGCACGCCAACTACAGGTCGATTCACGAGAGGTGGCACGAGTGGATCGAATGAGTGAATGAAAGTATCTACAGTTGTGGCCATATAATTAAGAACGATTATTTATTCAGATGATTTTTTCAAAGTAACAAGTATAACTAATTGCCCGTATTTTTTTTTATTTCTCTCGGTATTGCAAAACTTTTCCGTACTACCGGTACATTCATTTATGCAACATTGTTGGCTAAAAAATTAATAGAGAAACTTTATACATTCGATCTGAACCTAGTATTAGTACTTACTGGCTGGTCACGTAATTAAGAACGCTGAATAGTTTATTATTTTTTCAAATTTAAATAGAGAACACTGTGTGGCTCTGTGGTTATAGATTATTATTCGTATAATTTTGGCGCCATTTCGTGCTGTTAAAGTCTTAAAAGTGATTACTTCGTATAAAAACAATGGGGAAAAATAAAAGTTGTGATAAATCTACAAGAGAAGTAATAATAAAACTTCGCGAGAAGAATTGGTCGTATAAAATGATAGCCGACCATCTGCAATGTTCAAAAACAATGGTTTTCCATGCCGTAAAGCATTTTTCCACGTATCAAACTACTTCAAACGTTCCGCGTGGACCTAGACAGAGAAAGTCATCTCGTCGAGATGATCGAAATATCGTTCGTTTGGCAAAACAAAATCCTTTTAAAGGGTCTAATGAGTTGAGAAAAGAATATTTTGGCGAAAACAACCCTTCAGCAATCTCTGCACGCACTATTCGAAGGCGTTTGGTAGAAAATAAGTTGAACGGAAGGATAGCAAGGAAGGTGCCTATGTTGAAACGAAGTCATAGGCAAGCCCGACTTGCATTTGCAAGAAGGTATGAAAACTGGACAGTCAGACAGTGGAAAAACGTTCTTTTTTCTGACGAGACAAAAATAAATAGGGTATGTTCTGATGGAAAACGATATGTACGACGCCCTCCGAATAAAGCATTCGACCCAAAGTACACAAAAGTGACATTAAAGCATGGCGGGGGAAATGTGAAAATTTGGGGGTGCTTTTCTGGACATGGCGTTGGACCTGTTAGGCTGATAGAAGGAAACATGGATCAATTCCAATACAAAAATATACTGCAAGAAACAATGTTACCATATGCCGAAGACGTGCTTCCGGTTATTTGGACATTCCAGCACGACAATGATCCAAAGCATACTGCACGCACCGTTAAGGAATTCCACACATCACAATCAGTTTCAGTCTTAGATTGGCCAGCCAACAGCCCAGATCTTAACCCAATAGAGCATCTTTGGTGCGAAGTCAAGAAAAAGGTTTCAAATCGACAGTGTGGCAATTTGAGAGAGCTGTACGACGTTTTCTTAGAAGAATGGAACTCTTATTTCTCTTGCGAAATGTCAAAAATTGATAGATTCAATGCCTCGCCGGTGTAAAGCCGTAATTAAAAGCCGTGGACATGCTACTAACTATTAATTTTAGTTCAAATGTATTAATTTGCTTTTTTTTCTATACCAACTTCACATTAATATGATTTATTTAATCTAAGTTTCATATAAAACAACTCTCGAGCAGTTTAATAAATCGTTCTTAATTATTTGTCCAGCTTCATTACTATTTGAATTTATTAGTATAGAGAACAAATAAAATTTGTAAAAAAAAATGTTAGCAATTATACACTATTATTATTAATCCCGTTTGCTCTATCCATGTGGCTATTTTATAACATAACTTGTTACTTCTAAGAAGGAACACAACTAGACATATGACATGATGTAGATAAAAAAAAATCGGAAACTTCAAATCGTTCTTAATTGTATGACCACCACTGTATGTGTTACCTATTTGAATATACTTCACACAAATATGCGAGGTGCTTTCACTTCCAACAATGTCTATTTTTAGTTCCGTCAATTTGCACTAGATGGCGATATTATTTATCAAATCATGTAGAAAATAGATGAAAACAACTTTAAATTCTAGTTTCAAAAAAGCTGTGGCAGTGGCACAGCAGGGCTGGTATTGGTACGTGTGATTATTGGTCCTTGATATTATAGGTATGGTTCCTAATAGTAGTTACGGGAATTTGCGTTAGATGGCGTTGTGCCATTGGGAATGTCTAAAAAAAATGACCAGTGGTTTTTATATTTTTTTTTGTATAGAAAAGTCAATTATAAGGAACTAATTTCAATATTTTGTCATTTAGTTCTCTACTTTTTTCAAAATTAATTATTGAAACTATTTTAGTTGATGACGTCAGATTATAATTGAGGGCTCCCACAATGCCAAATTTCTAAATCTATCTAAATGCGTACGATAAGGCAACCCCTTTAATTATCTTTTGCGTAGTGGTACACTATACACTGTGTCACTTTACTGGCACTGTCAAAGTGCTAGATGTCAGACAGCGGGTCCAAATCAAACTCCGTAGTATAATCCACGCGTAAATTGTGAAGAATTCTAACCACATAGAATAAAGTACGACTTGAACCGGTCACGCAATTTACACCAATGTCAAATGAAGGTCATTGCTTATTTGTTATATAATAAATTCATTACATAATATTAAAATTAAATAATTACAGAAAACGAGTTAAAAAGCATTTATCTCGAAATGGTTTTCGATTTACTATACATTGCAAAAAACTAGACATCCCCAATTGAATAGAGTGATATCTCTATCCTCCTATATATAATGTACTTTGTGCAAATATGAAAATGTCATGCTTCAGTCATTTCCCTACAAAAACCCTACCATATCATGCATGTATTATTTACTTACCGATGTTTTCAAGTCCCTGTATTGTGACAGATAAGACGTTTAAGAAGGTGCCTAACACTACCCTGTTTCGATTTGTTAATTCGATTTGTTTATTTTCTATGGAACTTTAGGTCTGTTTGTTGTTACTTAAGTTGATTTATGTTGAAATGTGGCTGTTTGTTTCCTAAATAAATAGAAAACAATAAAAAAATGTCAAAGTGACATTACTTTCGTTCGATCCATTCGTGCCAACTCTTGTGAATCGACCTGCACATGTGGGTACACGCACACGCGTAATACGCGCCACGTGGTCACACGCACATGCACACGCACGCGCGTGTTACAGACAGACAGAGACACATCAAGATGTATATCGGAATTCGATAAATGAGACGAGAAAACACTGTGACAGGTCAAAAGAGCCACCAAAATTCCGGGCTCTGACAATTGGGCATTTAAAAATGTGTTCCCTTCACTTTATTTTTGATGAGGAAATTGTGGGGTGTTCTAAGAGCACTAATGATTTTGATGATAAAAAAAATGTCCCAGATTTTTTTTGTCATTTTGTGACGTGTTTTTTTCATACAGTTTATATGGACTAAATGAACTAAAACAATTACTTTGCTCACCCGCGACCTTACAATAGTTACGTTTATGCAAGAAATGTGTGTTCATGCAGTTCCTCCACCTCCACACTGTACGAACACACACAAATCACATAAACACAACTATCACCACCACCAAGCTACACTGACGCGTTTCGAACTCAACCAGAGCTCATCCTCGGAGTTATATGGCTCGTCACAAAACTGACACAAAAAAATTGTTTGGAAAATCAGGAATATCTTTTAAGAAAAGGGTACACTTTTTTTTTGAAAATGCTTAATTAGTCCGTCGGATATTGTTTTAAGGAATCTAGCCTATTAACATACTTTTACAAAAACGATCCACCTACAGTAAAATTACATAAAGTTTACCACTGACAGATGGTTTGCCTTCATTTCATATTCAACTTTAACGACCTACAAATAAAGCCAACTTTAGAATACTGTTACCCACGTTTGCAGATTTTGTAATAGCTACTTTATTTGTATGGTGTTAAAGTTGGAAATGAAATGAAGGCAAGCCATCTGTCAGTGGTAAACTAAAAGTAAACGTATTGTACTAACAACATCCTAATAAGATACATATTTATTTTGCAGGCTCCTCCGAGTGGTCGCCCGTGGCGGGCACCGCTACGTCCTGGGGCTCCAGGCTTTCGAGGGCGGCAAAGACATCTCCGGCGAGATCACCGTGTGGGACGGCGTCGTCGTGTCGCCGCTCGCGCCCGCCTACAGCGACGCGCCCGAGCCCATGGACACCGACGACAAAGGTGCGTGACCCACGCGTGATACTCGCGGGACCCACATGTGATGCATGCGGGACCCACATGTGGTATATGCTTAATGTGACCATATGTACGTCCCGTTTTGAAAGGGACTGTCCCGCTCTCAGGTACTCTGTCCCGGTGTCCCGAAAAACCAGTCGGGGACGCGAAAATGTCCCGTTTTCGTAAGATTTTGAATAACGACACGTAATCGGTATTCGAACAGGTATTTTCTTTGATAAACAAGTTGCGGTCAGAAAATAAAACTCGATTATATAGATGTCTACTTAGTTTGAACTTATATTAATAGATAGTAATTGTTATAGATAATATTTCAAAAATCATGCCAAGAGTTGTACACATTTTGAAAGTTGTCACCCAGTGCCTAGTGTTTTGCGCCTGGGAAAAAACTAAATACACAATTTGGTAGTAAGACGTTTGTTATTGTAAAAAAGTTTTTTCTGTCCATAATCTCCTTAATAAGTTAATGTCCCGTTTTAAAGCGACATAAAAATGGTGATTTTATAGATGCGGGACTCACGTACAGTTGCCCAAGAATATGGTCTACCACACTACGGTTGAAGTCCATTTGCACGTCATGATACAACGAGGTCGATTTTCCCTTGCAATAATATGATGACGTGACTAATGACTTCACTCAGTTAGAAAACACGCATGACTGATATGCGATACACGCTTGCTCCACATGTGATACATTTGAGACCAAGATAAGACACAAATGGACCCTCATGAGGCTTATGTGGGACCCGTATGTGTTAGAAACTTCATCCACATGCGTCTTAGACCCATTGATGATCCATGTCTCATATCATTACTGCCAATGGACACCCGTGGCTTACTTAAACGGGTGAATTAGGTAAATATAACGGCTGTCAGGCGAGTGTTAAGAAAACCTTCTTTTTTTTAAATTCAAAACATTTATTTGTAAGAATACAAGTAGGTAAAATGATTTTACTTACACTAAACATCTCTAAGACCAACTACATGTGTTTCACAAAGAGCGACAGCGCGCGGCCTTCGGCAGATTTGAAGCTAAAAATACATACCTGTAGTCTAAGTGATGCTGTGGCTTGTAACTGTACTACTATTGAAAATGTTTATACTACTAAATACCTTGGTATAGTCCTGGACCATCGACTCTCTTGGCACTGCCACATTGACTACCTCAATGGAAGGATAAGAAAACTTATATGGATTTTCAAAATATTAAAACATGTTGCATCACCTAACCTACTAAGACAGCTATATGTTTCGCTAGCCCAGTCTATTATTACGTATTGTATCCCGATATGGGGTGGGGCTGGCAAAACTAAACTGTTGGAGGTAGAAAGAGCGCAAAGATATTTGCTCAAGGTGATGTTCTCCAAACCCCTTAGATATCCTACTGTTGACTTATATAGGGAATGTAGTCTCCTATCAGTAAGGAAACTATACATAGAAGGTTGTATTGTGAAGCTGCACAAATTATTGGAGTATGTACCTGCTACTGCTTCCTGTAATAAAAGGAGAATTGGCAATGTTGCACCGCTACCTTTTACCAAATCTAAATTCGCTAAGAGGCAATTTACTTATCAATCTGCAAAAATGTATAATGTTATAAATAGAAAATTAAGCATTTACCCTGTGCAAGTTCATGAATGTAAGAAAACGTTAAGAGCATGGTTAGAAATTCTAAGTTATGAGGAGGCTGAAGCAATACTTTTGTAACCACACAACACACTCATAAACACACAACACTCATACACACAAACACACACACACTCACACACACACATATACACACACACACACACACACTCACATTTTATCATTATCAAAGTGTTTTTGTTCTTAGTTTTAGTTATTTAGTATAATTAATTAATAATACTCTTGTTATTGGTTGTTCACATTATGTAATTGCTAAACTTGAGGAAGAGCGGGATCTCCTAACACAGGTATTTGTACTTACTGGGAGGTCCCAACCTTCTCTAGCTTATAAAAGGCTGTCACCAATAAAACAAATTTTGAATTTTTTGAATTTTTTTTTTTGAATCTTAAAATAAGTTTAGCACAGTCATTGTATTCAGATGCAACAAGAGGACAAATATTTAGTTTTAAATAAGTTTTTTTTTTTATAACAGGTATTTTATATTAAGTACTAGGCAAAAAGTGCATTATTATAGAAATGGCAATGCGTAAACGTGTACTGCCTTTTCGGCGAATTATTTTTCGCAAACTGATTCATTTGGCAAATGTTTCATTTCCCAAATGTTATTTTTTTCTGAAACTAAACTATTCTGGATATATTTCAAGACTATCCTGTAGGTTAGGTTAGGTTTGATTTATAACAATCCTGAAAAGTTTACAGTTTCAGAAAAAATAAACATTTGGGAAATGAAATATTTGCCAAATGAATCATTTTGCGAAAAGTTTTTCGCCAAAAACATTAGTAAACCATGCGTAAAAAAAACTTAGAAATGAACATTACATAAGCAGAGTGTAAAACTCGATCAATAAACCCATTTTCCTCTCGACGTGTCTTCCACCCTCGCCGTACCGGCTTGGCTATATGAACGTCTCGGGTAGAATGGCTCGTTTTATGCTCTTGTACAATCTACTATTAAAATGTTTTTTGTTACAGATGACGACGGCCAGGACGGTGTGGCCGCATAAACCAAATCCGCTGACAGTAGCAATACTTATATTAAGATTACATACTTTATGTATCGAGGAGATCTTTAATAAATTTATATAAGTCCACTGCTGTTTTAGTTACACCAGCACCAAGATAGCATCTTACCCGTGACCACATAAAACAGGGTGTTTGGTAGCTACGTGCAAAGCTTTAAGGGGGTGATAGCCGAGGTATTTTTGAACATTTTTAGCCATATATGTCTTAGCCGAAATTTGATATTTTTTTTTTAAATTGATGACTTAGAAATTTTAGGAAAATACCCAGAATTTGACAGTCACGAGTCAATATTGCCCCAATGAGCGTTAATTTGGAAACCAAATCTTTTATTTCGGATAGTTTAATGTGTATTAGACCAAATAAAATAATTTTTAAGTGTCTTTCTTGCCACAAAAACAAAATGGAGGCATTCGAAGTTACTAAAAATGTCTTAGGTTCGAACAGAGTCATTTTTCTGTGCCATAAAAAAAAATCCTTGAAATGTTCAAACATTTTTAGAAACATGCCTGTTTATTGTTCTTTCTTTTAAGGTATCACTCATTAACATTGCTTGCTAAATCTGAGATAAAAAGTAAAAACCAAACTCAGGGAGCACTCGCTAAGAATGCACTAGGTTTGAAATTTTACTAGTAAATAACATGTGAAAAAGACAAGTCTACGTCATTTTTCTGTGCCATATTTAAAATTTCCAAATTAACGCTTATTGGGGTAATATTGACTCGTGACTATCAAATTCTGGGTATTTTCCTAAAATTTCTAAGTCTTCAATTTAGAAAAAAAATCAAATTTCGGCTAAGACATATATGGCTAAAAATGTTCAAAAATACCTCGGCTATCACCCCCTTAAAGCTTTGCACGTAGCTACCAAACACCCTGTATATCATCACTGCAGGGCACACGCCTTAGAACAAGAGGGCTTGGGCCGTAGTTCCCACGCGGGCCCAGTACGGATTGGGAACTTCACACTCCATTGAATTTCCTCGTAGGTGTGCGGCTTTCCTCTCGATGTTTTTCTTCACCATGAAGCTCATCGTTTTTAAATGTAATTTCACACGTAAATTACGAAAAACTCTGAGGTGCGAGCCGGGATTTGAACCCACGACCCTCTGCTTGAGAGGCCTTCGATCAAACGGCTAGGCCACCACGTTTTTTAAAAGCAAGTAAAATGAGCAAAAAAACAGGTAAACACAACTTTATTCCAGCATTCCATTTTACCTAACCCCTTGGCACAACGGCATTGCACACCAACTTCTTCCCCATTTGGATCCTCTTCCGCCTCAGGATATCATGGCCAGGGTACAGGCTGGAGGTCTTAGTGGTCGTCGACATCTTGCTCAGTCTGGTCTCCAGGGACGTCTTACTGAGGCCGTGCTGCGGTTCGAAGAGTTTGGGGCAGGAGCCCATCGCCACGCTAATCGACGGTGGCCGTCTGGACCTTCTGGTTTCAGCGTAGGATGATTGGGTTCCGTAAATATCTGGAGATAAAAAGTGGGTCAGTAGATATTCTTGGAGACTGCCCCAAAACTCAACGTAAACCTGGTACAGTAGTACACAATTTGATATGGCTAACCGATGTACCTGCACAGAAGACGCGTTTTAGAAGCGCGGGAAATGCAAATGACCAATCGGCATGCTCCACGCACGGCGCGTCTTTTTTCTGTGCCGCTATTGGTGGGTTGCTGCCGCCATGTTAGCGCGCGGCGCGTGCCATGTTTGTCAACCGCCATACTTATTTTTCGTATTCTTTTCATTTATATGTATTGTTTTTTTCATATGTGTAAGTGTGTATTCAGTGTTCAGGGCTACTGAGGCCCCCTGACCCTTTGTGGCGCTACTAAATAGCGACCCGCTGTGTCGCTGCATCATCCCGCCAGTGTCTGTATTAATTGCACAATTGCACATTCTGTACCAAGGTTTTGAACCGACCAATCAACGATCACGCGCGCTGGCGGTCCACGTTGATTGGCCGGTTACCAACTAAAATCCAAGATGACCTATACTCCATTTATTTTAACATTTGAAACTTAACTGTAAAATTTGCACACGTTTTTAAATGAAACAACGAAACTATTTAAAATTGTATTAAGTTCTATGATTAAAACATAATTAATACCGCTAATAAATGTACATGTAGTACTTTTAGCACATTTGTACCAACACGAATAAATTTTGGCACATTTGGGTCGAGAAGATCTCGCCGATGAGAGCTACTATTTTATGTTAGAACATAAGTCTGATTCAGGCAAAATACAATGCAAGCACACTGACCTGTTTGAGCTCGTGAATTCACTTAAGATGTTCTGGTAGTCTGAACTCTGAAGATAGTGTACGAGAAGCCTGGCGCCAGGGTCAGTCAGAGTATTCCAAGATGAATTCTGTTCCTTTGGATATAATTTAGCACAAGATTCACCCACAATTAATAGTTTCGTTTTGTAGATTTGAACTTGCCGTACGCGTAAAGAAGCGCGCGGCCACACACACCAACTCGTTATCGATGCGTATGCCCTCATCAGACTGTTTAAGTTAGTTGAAAAAACGTAAAATACACAATAACCGAACAACATTTGTGTTCGAAATACCGAGAAACGTGTGTTACTATTTGACCGTTAATTCAAACTAACAAACAAACTAAACAGTATAGCACGCCTAAGCCGTTCATATAATATTACAATACTCTTTGCCTAAGCCTCACGACTCACTAACTAGACAGAACGCTGTCTGACTCTGTAACCCGCGCCCTTGGCGTGCAGTGTGGTGTAAATTCGTTGAATAAACATTATTTGTGGAGACCTTTGTTTCGTTCATTATCAGACTCCAAACCTTCATTTGGGCCCCAACTAATTTTGATACAGGGCGTCCAAGGCACGCTACGCCACTGAAGCTAGGCTTACCTATGTGTTGGATAACATTCAGCAAAGCACATCGCATGTAGCGGATGCATCTCTCGTTCAATTCGTCCTGCATGGTAGCTTCGTCCTCGCTCATGGCCCCACCCAAGAGTAGTGGTTGACCCTTACTAACTGCAGCTCATAATGACGGCTTCAGATTTATAATTATTAGTGTTTTTGGTGAAAAATGTTCAAAAATTTCATGTAGTTTTCTTTCTTTTGACGTGAAATTATTTGACAGCTGAGATGCTTTTGCTGTTTTTTTTTTTATTTTTTATGAAATCAAGGGAATTGTCAATGACCATAAGACGTCACGTTCCTTTGCATTTTAAAACAATAAATAAATCTGCTTATTGTTTTAAAGAAACTCGACGTTGTATGTGGGTATGTGGGCATTTCTATTTTTCCTTGTAACCAATTAAGAAATTGTTAATAGGGAGTTAAAATTGGTCCGTTTCGTTACGCACTTTTTCAAGCCTTACAACAAAAAAAACGTCACAAATCTTACAAGTTTAACAGTCCGCAATAAATGATATGGAGATATGATCATTTTTCACCCGACTGTCGAAGGAGGGTTATGTTTTTCGAGCTATGTATTTATGTATGTATGTATCATTCTTTGGCACGCTCTGCAGCCTAAATGGCTCAATGGATTTTAAAGTGTGAGGTGTCATTAGATTCGTCTCAGTTCCGCGAGTGGCATAGGGTATATTCATATGGAAACGGGAAATATACAGGCGGGTTTTTCCATATAGTATTGATTCGTTATTTTATTCTATTTTCACCAAATAATCAAGAATCACCATAGGGTGGACATATTGGAGTTTGAATTTATTAACTCAACTATACTAAGGCGAAATACATAAACGACTGGATCGGATTGCCTAGTTGCAAGGACCTGACTACGAAGCTTGAGGTCCCGGGTTCGATTCCCGGTCGGGGCAGATATTTGTGTGAAAATACGAATGTTTGTGCTCGAGTCTTGGATTTTTAATATGTATTTAAGTATTCATTTATCTATATAAGTATGTTTATCCGTTGTCTAGTACCCTTAGTAAAAGCTTTGCTTAGTTTAGGACACCAGGGCTAGGTCAATTAGTGACAATTTTCCCATGATTCATTTATTTATTTCTTCATGTTATTAAGGAGCCCAACGCCGCGTGTAGCCTGACGTACTTGACCGGTCTTTGATTAATATTTAATTAATAATTAATAAGTTATTAATGGTTTACATGTACTGACAATGATTTCGAAATACTAATTTTGCCAATTAAGTTGTGTACTACATTGGTATATGAATAAAATATAGTGACGGTGGGGTCAACCAATAGTTAGTAATCAGACAAACGCGATACGGTGTGGACCTCAAGGTCTCATACTGTGAGTCGAGTGCTACGGATCAACCACTGGTACAGTTAGGTAAGTGCCTACTCATTTTTAAACCTTATACTTACAGTTAGCAATTTACAAGCTGCAAAATATGGTTCTGAAGCAAAGAAAAGTTGGTTATTATTCGACAGTCAACTGCCTCACTTTTGTCACATTTTTTTCAAACTGGCTGTAGAATTTGATAGTGTTTTCAGTTATTTATTAGGAGTTCTGTACATCTACCAGATAACTGAGAACTGTCAGAATCTTCTCCCATTTCTGCAAAAACGAGTCTACGAGAAAGCGCTCAAATATGCCAGTCCCGTATAATAAGGATGTTGACGCCATTAAAAAATAATTCGAAGACACGACTCCAGTAAAACAAAGCTTTATTTGAGCCCTGAAAACTAGATTCATTTTCGATTAACTGCAAAATTTGATTTTTTTAAAGTTGATTGAGTTGGAAAACAAGTGACGTCATAAGTTGCTATTGCCATTCAAATTCTTATGGGAGAATTGTGTTTTGACAGCTCATAAAAAGTACGTCAGTTGATTGGTGGTGTTAACATCCCTATTCTCCGGCACCAACAATATCGCCTTCTCCGAACCATCGTGAAGGGCAAAATACCCAGAAAACGAACGCTCAAAGACGCAAAATATCGTGGTTCCGTAACTTAAGAGAATGGACCGGAATCAAGACAGTACTTTTTTATTTTTTTATTAGTCTGTTTTGGTGTCCCACTGCTGGGAAAAGGCCTCTCCTCTCTTGCTCCACTCTTGCATATTCAACGCGAGACAGACAGACAGTACTTAATAACTTTAATTTCAATACTAGGTGAAAAAAATCACCCGCCTGTATAATCCCATGGGAATTCCGGGTAAATGTATGTCCTATGTCACTCGCGGTACTGAGACGAATCTAATGAATGACACCTCACACTTCAAAATCCATTGAGCCGTTTAGGCTGCAGGGCGTGCCAAAGAATGATACATACATAAATATATGTATTCTTCGACAGTCGGGTGAAAATAGCTATAGGTATATGCTAGCTATGGACAGGGGGGTTACTACGAAATTCGAAGTTCGAAGTTCGGATCGTGCGGTCCCTCTCACTCTCGTAATAAATACCATTAGCGTGAGCGGAACGGCATGAAACGAAGTTCGAATTTCGCGCTTCGTAGTATAGGGCCAGGGCTTGCCAACCTTCAATAATGATGTGGCACTTGAAGATTATTCTAAAGAACGCAGATATATTCTGAGAAGTTTCTAGAAACTTTCACGGAAATTTGAAGCGAGTTTCAATTTAAAATGACTAAAATTGGTGCAATTTTACGTAATTACAGCTCAAATTGAATTATCAATTTACGGAAAATAATTAAGTACTACCTAATTGATTTTTAATTACAGTTGTATTTTCTACTACTTACACGTATTTAATATTCATTACAATTACTTACCGTTTCCGAATGACATTTTGTAGGGATTCCATTTAATTTGTATTTTTTTACTATTACACATCACAAAATACTTTCAAAAATACTTGTCTTAAAAATACTTGCGGAAAAGTACTCGCCGAAAATACCTGTTCCAAAAATACTCGTTATACAGATTAACTCAACCAGGGGCCTGTTGCATAACAAAGTACAACTTATATTACAAGCGGAACTCCCTTTCTAGTTAATATAACTGAAGCGAGAGTTCCGCTTGCAATATTAGCTGTACTTTGTTATGCAACAGGCCTCAGGGCCCAATTGCATAACAAATTACAAGTTAACAGTATTAGCTATTTTGTATTGAAATTCACTAATACTATTTGCTTGCAGGTATTTTGTTATGCAATTGGGCCCAGAGCTCATCTTTAGAGTAGGTAGGTACCCCAACCTTACGCTACCAAATGTTAGACACACCAAATAATGTAAGTGTATGTGGTGGTGATAGTTGGGTTTGTGTGATTTGTGTTCGTACAATGTGAAGATGGAAGAACTGCATGAACACGCGTTTCTTACGTAAACGTAATATGGTGAGCAAAGTACTTAATTGTTTTAGTTCATAAAACACAAAAAAAAACCGGCCAAGTGCGAGTCGGACTCGCGCACCGAAGGTTCCGTACAAATTTATTATGTATCTATGAACATCCAGTCTCAGCAGACCCCTGCTCCTAAGCAAAATGTGCGCAGTGTGGGATCATTGTAGATTGGTTTAGTAACCAAAGGAAAAATTACGAAAAACATAATTTTTTTTTGTCTGTCTGTCTATATACTAATATAGACAGACAGCTCCAAGGGACAGTAGTAGACAGTAGTTTGAGGTACGGAACCCTAAAAATAGTAAATATACCTAGTTCCTTTAAGTTATTCAATTATATCTTTGTCCTGTGTACAATTGGCTACAAAAAATTACAAAAATATACAGGATCTTAATGGCGAGTAAATAAAGTGATTACTTAATATAATATTTTTGTAACTTGATACTCAACATAGATATACAAACAAAAACAGGATAATTTATCATTTAAATTGTCCAGAGTACAACATATATCTCCGTACATGAGTAAAAGCAAATAAAACTAATGAATACTCCGTATGCCATATGATAATAAATCCACAAGTACACACATGCATTAATATAGCATAAGTATCCCTCAACTATGTTTATTTCCCAAGGGGACTTTCTCCTATTTCCGGTTGAAAGGTAGCCCATATTAATCATGGATAAATAGGGCAGCATTCTGTTTAATGAACTAAAACAACTACTTTGCTCATCCGCGAGCGCGCGCGATCGCGGGTGAGCAAAGTAAAAGAATTGTTTCAGTTCATTATATGGAGCTCGGCAAAGTAACGCCTGATTTAATAAATTATTTAAGCTTTCTGTTTGTGAAAACCTTTAATTTTCAGTGATTACTAAATGTTTATTGACGAACAAACAATACTTTACTATGTTATTTACCGAATGAACGCTCACATTACCACAAAAACTTAGCTGTTCAACATGTGTTTAACACATAATTTTATAGAAAACTGTAATTTTAGCTGCGTTTGTTGCAGTAATGCTATTGTCGAAATAGTATAGCTATTCGTCAAGAGATGGCGCCACTTAATCCAGAATATCAACAAAAATAAACCTTCAACGTTTTCCTCGTTGAATCTGTTATTTGCGTAGAGAGACATAAGTAAAACATATAAGTACAGACAAAAACATACTCTGTGTTATGCTACATTGAACTGAAATTAAATTGGTTTGAAACACTGAACTGAGTATAATAGGTACAAGTAAAATATTATCCCTCGAGAACGCGTTGCTGAGATATAAAGTATCCTGAATCTCAATTCTAGTTTTTGTTCAGCCATTATTGCATTATTAATTAAGAAACATCCAACCTAAAAATCTTCACATATTTTCTCATTTTGAAAATTAAAAAGAATAGGATAGAATTAGAATGTCTAAGTTAAATGACAACGCACGTACAATCAGCACAAAAAATCGTATTAAAAAAATTTAAAACTTACTGTTTATCTTTCAGTCGGCCTATGGTTACGACCCGTTCCTCTACACCCAAGTATATGAACCGGCTCTCGACCTAGCTGGAGTTGAAGACATTCACCAGAAGGGAATCACACTGGTAATGGCCGTGCCGACGCCTTCGGTTTCGGCTGCCCTGCCGCCGAACGTTTCAGCTGCCCGGCCGCTGATCGTTTCGGTTGGCCCGACACCGATTGTTTCGGCTGCCTCAACGCCGACCGTTTCGGCTGCTGGGCTGCCGACAGTTTCGGCTGCAGGGCTGCCGATCGTTTCGGTTGCCCCGTTATCGATCGTTTCGGCTGCCAGGCCGCCAACTGTGTCGGCTACCCGGCCGCCAACTGTGTCGGCTACCCGGCCGCCGACAGTTTCAGCTTCCCGGCCGCCGATAGTTTCGGCTAGTCGGCCGCCAATCGTTTCGGCTGCCCTATCGCCGACCGTTTGGGGTACCCCTCCGCCGATCGTTTCGGCTGCCCTATCGCCGACAGTGCAGCTACCTAGTGGAATTTATCGGATACTGCCGCCGCCGGTAAGTAATACTTAGTCACCACTCAGTGTTTGAGTTACATCAAGCAATTTCGTCACGAACAAGCAGCGACTTCGTCGCGCCTTAAGGCTGGGACGTCATGCTGTACACTCACTTACGTCACCCAACGTCTATTCTATCGACTTCAGTTTTTGTACAGCATGGTCTCCCAGCCCTTGGCGCGATGAACTCGCTCCGCGTTCTCACCTCGCTTTTATTCGCCAGCGTGATAAGGCTCTTACGTAATGACTAAGCACGCTTCCCTCCGCAGACATTGCCGCGCACTTACAGGGAGAGGAACACTACAGGCCGCCCCGCATCCACACGCTTCGCTTTCGACTTGCTGCTGCGGCGTTTTCTGTCCAGGTACTACTTAATACATGACTAGCTAGCTATTCTTGCGTACCGCAGGAACATCTTTTTCGGAATGTAATGTCGCATACAAGGGCAAGAGTAGACTTTCTATCCATCATCATCATTATCATTTCAGCCGAAAGACGTTCACTGTTGAACATAGGCCTCCCCCAAGGCTCGCCAAACAGATCGGCCCTGCGCCATCCGCATGCAATGCGTTCCCGCTACCTTCACCAGGTTGTTGCTCCATCTTAGACGACCAGATGGCCTAGTGGTTAGAGAACCTGACTATGAAGCTTGAGGTCCCGGGTTCGATTCCCGTGTCGGGGCAGATATTTGTATGTGAAATACGAATGTTTGTTCTTCTCGGGTCTTGGGTGTTTAATATGTATTTAAGTATGTATCTATCTATATAAGTATGTTTATCCGTTGCCTAGTACCCATAACACAAGCTTTGCTTAGCTTACTTTGGGGCTAGGTCAATTGGTGTGAATTGTCCCGTGATATTTATTTATTATTTATTTATTTATTTATCTTCTTGGAGGCCTACCTACACTGCGTCTTCCGGTCCGCGGACGCCACTCGAGAACCTTTCGGCCCCATCGGCCGTCAGTTCTACGGGCGATGTGCCCTGCCCACTGCCACTTAAGTCCAGCGATTCTTCGAGCTATGTACGTGACTTTAGTTCTGCGCGAATTTCATCATTTCTAATGCAATCCCGCAAAGAAACTCCAAGCATAGCCCTCTCCATCGCCCTCTGAGTGACAAGAGACAAGGAGATGTTATCTCTCCGAAACTGTTCACCGCTGCACTTGAGGTTGCGTTCAAGACTCTGAACTGGGAAGGGCGTGGCATCAATGTAAATGGCGAATATATCATTCACCTTCGATTTGCCGACGACGTGGTGCTTATGGCTGAGACCTTGGGAGACCTCAATGTGATGCTCGCTGACCTCGGAAGATTCTCCCAGAGAGTTGGTCTTAAATTGAACATGGACAAGACGAAGGTCATGTCGAACGCCCATGTTGTACCAACTCCCGTCGTAATCGGAGAGACTTTGCTCGAAGTTGTTGATGACTATATCTATCTGGGACATACAATCCAATTGGATAGGTCCAACTTCGAGAAAGAGGTCAATCGACGAATTAGACTCGGCTGGGCAGCGTTCGGGAAGCTCCGCAATATCTTGTCATCCAATATACCGCAGTGTCTCAAGTCAAAAGTCTTTGGCCAGTGTGTGTTGCCAGTGATGACTTATGGTTATGACACTGAGACGTGGCCGCTAACGATGGGTATTATAAGATTTTCTATTAAATAAATACATATAAATAAATAGTAAGATATCTCCCTATTCCAGCTTATAAACGTCCCACGGCAGGCGACAGTGAGAGGCCATAGGATAAACCACTAGGCCATGATATATATTTTTTTTTATTTCAGTCTTTAAATAGTAGAAATGGTTTCGTTGCAATTATTACGGCCCGGTTACGACTTCGCGCGACCGGCGGCGCAGCGAGTGTTTTATCAGTTCATTACGTGTGCCGCCAGGTAACCACTGTGCGGCGAGCGTCTCGGCCGCGCAATGCAGAGAAAGAATGCACGCCAAGCCGCCGGTTGCGCGAAGTCGTGGCCGGGCTTTTAGTGCCATCTAGGGCCGAATAGCAGTATTAACTTACACATAACAGTCAGTAGAAAATGTTCTCTTCTTGAAGTCGAATTAAGCTCAGGACGCATGAAAATGAATTACATATGTCATAAATGTTAAAGAGTCAAAAAAAATAAATGAGAAATCACGAAATAGTACACGTATTTATGTTAGTTCAGCAATTCGACACTAGGTGGAGCTAGTATCGCTAATATTCAGAGCAGACGGACCGCGTATTGTTGTCAAAGCGGTCTCGTAGTTCGATTTAAAATCGTTAAATCTGAAAATATGCATCAGATTTTTCCATCCCATCATTTGATCCAGCTATCGTCGTGTTAAAGAGGTCTCGCACTAAAAGGAATGGACTAGAAGGAACTGTAAAAATAATACTGCCACTCGACGATAGATCGCGGTAGTATCGGTAATTTCCAGTGCCGACTTTTGTATTAGGTGGAATAATTCAACCTAAGGAAAAAAGATGGAAGGGAACTGTCCTTATTGGTATATTGATGATGTTTTCAGGATTGACCTGGAACAGCTGGCGCCGACATTGGAGCGTGAGCAGATCACGCTGGACATCCTGGCGGAGATGTCCCACAATGACCTTCGCTCCGTCGGGATCGCAGAGTTCGGATACAGGCACCGTCTGCTGCGGGCTGCTAAGCTGATACAAGCTTGTATGAGTAAGTTGATGCACCACGTACCGACATAGCTCGAAGAATCGCCAGACTCCAGTGGCAGTGGGCAAGGCTCGCGCGTAGAACTGATGGCCGGTGGTCAAAAGGTTCTCGAGTGGCGTCCACGGACCGGAAGCAATGTAGGTAGGCCTCCAACAGGGAGTGATGACCTGGTTAATGGATGGCGCAGGACTGGTGTGTTTGGGGGAGACCTATGTTCAGCAGTGGACGTCTTTCAGCTGAAATGATGAGATGCCGCACCACGCACTGAAGTTCGCAGAAGAACGAGACTCTTTAACAGCTGCACACACCATTGAATTTCTACACAGGTTGGTGCAGGTTTGATCACGTTTTCCTTCACCGTTAAGTTAAACTGCTTCACCGTTAGTTACAAATTAAAGGTGCGAGTCTGGGGTCAAACCTACGATCCTCTGCTTGACAGGCTATAGGTAAAACGATTAGACTACCGCGATCTCTTATCTAATATATAAAAAACTCGTGTCACGGTGTTTGTTATCGAACTCCTCCGAAACGGCTCTACCGATTTTTATGAAACTTCTTTTCTCTACATTCGGTAGGTCTGAGAATAGGTCGTAGGCTATTTTTTATACTTACTCCTATCCTTCGCAGACGGAGTCACGGGCAATAGTAACATATTATAAAATGTTACATTTAAATTTGAAGTCAATCCATGACACCCTGACAGGGCACACAATAATTTTAACGTTGGAAACTCATGCATAAATAATTAATTTAACTTGATTTAACAAAACATTATATTATTACATTAATCAATATTATATTACATTTATATTTCAATTTAAGTCCTAAAATATCACATAAAATTTGATTAAAATAAAAAATATGAATTAAATTTCCGTAAGTTACATCAAGTATAAATAAAGTTGCTTAGGTTATTATTATTATTATACCTAGTTATTTAACATTGTTATTTCATAATAGTCTCGTCAGTTAAAAAAATCATTCACCGAGTAGAACATTTCTCTATTAGCAAGGCCTTCAATTTATTTTTAAATATTTTATCAACTGCATTTTTTTTGCTTATTTTTTATTTCGACAGATTGCGAGACGAATCTTGTAGAACTAACTGACGAGTTACCCGGCGCCCGCCACTACGGTCAGAGCGAGTACGCGACAATACGGAACGAAATACAATGGTCGGTGCAAGCGCACCAACATCAACTGAGTAATTCCAACTACAAAATTTTAAAGGTAAGTTGGTTAAGAGTAAGCTGTTTTGGCGAGTATTTTTGGTAAGAGTATTTTTGGCGAGTATTTTTTTGGAATAGTGCATCCGATGAATAGTTTTAAAAAGCCTCATAAGGAAGCTCAAAGTCACTCAGAGGGCAATGGAGAGGGCTATGCTCAGAGTATCTCTGCGGGATCGCATTAGAAATGATGAAATCCGCGCAAGAACTAAAGTCACCGACATAGCTCGAAGAATCGCCAGACTCAAGTGGTAGTGGGGAGGGAACATCGCTCGTAGAACTGATGGCCGATGGAGCAAAAAGGTTCTCAAGTGGCGTCCACGGACCGGAAGATGCAGTGTAGGTAGGCCTCCAACAACGGAGGAGCGACGACCTGGTTAAGGTTGCGGGATCGCGTTGGATGCGGATGACACGGGAAATATCCGTTTGGCGAGCCTAGGTTAGGACCTATGATCAGCAGTGGACGTCTTTCGGCTGAAATGATGATGATGATGTTTCTTACAATAACGTCTGCCCCTGCCGCGAAACCTCCCCGGTAATCTCGTAGTTAGGTGCCATCTATCCGGTTGTCAAAGAATACTTACATATTATAACTGCCATAGGGAACGTGCACATAGACGGTGCTGCCATCAATTTGAATATTTTACCCTGATAAGTTTCTTTTACTGTCCGCATAGTGTCTCTTCTGTCGTATTAGTGCTGCCACCTATATTTTCTGCACGTTCCCTATAGTTAATTCACTTTGTACAGATCCAAAAGATAGTCAACAGTCGGCTGTGGGAGCGCTACCAGCACCGGCGGCGAGAGGTCGCTGCGGAAGTGGGCAGTGTCCACGAGCGGCTGCTGTTCCACGGCTCACCCTTCATCGACCATATCGTCAAAAATGGCTTCGACGAGCGTCACGCCTACATCTGTGAGTAAAGCCGAGTTTAGACCTGCAAGAAAAATCGTGCAAGTTGTATTACGTTGCGGGGCCGTAAAGCGAACGAGTTTGAAGTGGTCAATGGAGCGCCGCAATGTAATTCAACTTGCACCATTTTTCTTGCAAATCTAAACTTGGCTTTAAGAGGCTGACAACATCTAATTTTGTTGAAATTGATGTCATTTAAACAGTTTTTTAAGAAAAACTGCTTGTTCTAGCACATCAAAAAAATTATATGTTAATATTCATCATATTTCAAAGACCGTGGACGGACTCGATACATAATTGGACGAAATCGGCTCGATAGAAAATAATTGCAAAGATAGGTCTTAAAATCATCATTAAACGGTTCTATGTCTTTATTTTTTTGGCGTATGCGTCTGCAATTAAAAACATGAAGTCAACATATTCATACCTAAACCGCTAACGAGTCATATTTCACAAATAATCCACAGTTTTTTTTTAATTAAATATTTGCCCGATAAATTTCAATATACCCGGCTGCCCAGTAATAGCGGCATCTCGTTTACTCCGATACAAATAGACAGTGTGCGCCGACGTTGGTGTTGACAGCGTCTTAAAGCCCAGAGAGACCGCAATCAGTGGCGTAACTATACCTGAGGCCCGTGGCAAGTTTCTTGGATGGGACTCTCCCAGTAAAGATCGTCACGTTGTACCTAATTTATTTTCAATGCTATTTCTGGGTTCGCAGCTTCTTGGGCCGGGGCTCTCTAGGGTCGGGGGGCCGTGGCATAATGCCAGCCCTGCCGCCCTATAGTTACGCCACTGACCGCAATAGAAAGATCCAGATCTTATGCCTGGGGACCAGCCAGTAATCTACTTGCGGGGGAGACGACTGGTTGTTGGAGTTCCGAGGCAAAGCTTTTATTAAAGACTAGCTTTTGCCCGCGACTTCGTACGTGAAGACAATAACGTTAGTTGTTTGGATGAAATTTGGCACATAGGTAGTTTATTACATAGGATAATGCCAGGACAATGCAAAGTTCTCGCGGAATATGAAAAAGTGAATTTTATAGCCGCAAAGCCGTTGTGGCCTAGTGGTTTGACCTATGGCCTCTCAAGCAGGGGGTCGTGGGTTCAAATCCCGGCTCGCACTTTGAGTTTTTCGGAATTTATGTGAGAAATTAATTTGAAATATACCACAAGCTTTACGGTGAAGGAAAACATCGTGAGGGAACCTGTAAAAACCAACGATGAAAATCAATGGTGTGAGTGAAGTTCCCAATCCGCACTGGGCCCACGTGGGAACTATAGCTTAACAACTCTCATTCTGAGAGGAGGATGATGATGATGATGATAGAGATAAGGAGTAGACCATACATTATATTTGTGCGCGGACGAGGTCGTTGGCAAAAGCTATTGCCTACATACAGGCTTAGGCGATAATGTACTATTAATAAATTGATAATAAAATTCCATTTGCAGCTGGCATATTTGGCGCAGGCATATACTTTGCAGAACACTGTACTAAAAGCGATATGTTCGTTTATAAGTCCAGCTGTCCTGCGCACAGGAACATCTACTGCAACCGTTGCGACAGGTATTTACCTAGTATTTGTGGAACAGGTATCATATATCTAGTGATTTTACAAGCTTTTATTGAACATGCAATGTATCTATGTATGTACGGGTCAAATCTTGGAAGTCGAATTTGACCCACTTCCAGTGGTCAGATTCACTTAAAATTTGGTATACTTATGTAGGTTGGATGACAATGCAAGTACAGTCTACAAAAAGTACAGTCAGCTAAAAAGCTTGCTTTAAAAACCGGCCAAGTGCGAGTCGGACTCGCACACGAAGGGTTCCGTACAATTATCTATAAAAATCACGTTTGTTGTATGGGAGCCCCCCTTAAATATTTTTTATTTTTATTTAATGATTTATTTTTAAAGTCAATATATAATTAAATATTCTGTGAATATTTCAAGTGTCTACCTGTTGCCGTTATCAATATCGAGCAAAAACGAGAAAAAAAATCATGTAAAATAGGGTGCCCAGAAATGAGAGATAGGGTGGTTTTTGGGAGCTTATAATTCGAAGCCGATTGCTCGGGAATAGACAGACATACTCTCAAACCTTAATTTATATACATAACTATATACTAGCGCCACCACAAAATGTGTGCAAAATTAGAACTACTGAGGTGATTGGTTGTCAACCGGCATCGATTGTTAGTTAATTAGCAAGCCATCTAGTTCGGCAAATACATTGTAGATGGTGCTGTAATAAACAAATCATGTTTGTTGTATGGGAGCCCCCTTAAATATTTGTTTGATTCCATTTTTTAGTATTTGTTGTTATAGCGGCAACCAAAATACATCATTTGTGAAAATTTCAACTCTCTAGCTATCACGGTTCCCGAGATACAGCCTGGTGACAGACGGACGGACGGACGGATGAACGGACGGACAGCGGAGCCTCAGTAATAGGGTTTCCGTTTTTACCCTTTGGGTACGGAACCCTAAAAATGAAATTTTTTACAAAAGCTTATTTAAGCTTTGGTAGCCTCGTGGTTTTACCTTTGCTAGTTCCTTTGAGTATTTCGGAATTTGGAATTTACCATGAGCCTTTATTACAGTTAAGGAAAAACCTGTAGGGAAATTCAATGATATGTGTATTCCCTATCGCACTGGGCCTACTAGGGTACCGTACCACGGCCCAAGTCATCTCATTCTGAGAGGTGGCTTGTGCCTTGCTGGGATGTGACTGGAATAATGACACATGTAATTACTATGAGCTTTACGGTGAAGGAAAACATTGTGACGAGTGCATACACCTGCGAAGAAATTCAGGTGTGTGTGAAGTTCCCAATCCGCACTGAGCCCGCGTGGGAACTAAGGCCCAAGCCCTCTCATTCCCAGAGCTGTACACTGCAGTGGGACGTAAATAGGCTGGAATGAATGTTATTGTCTAATTATTTGTTCCAGAAAGCTTCTCCTCTGCCGAGTCATACTCGGCCGCGCGTTACCGCTCATCAGATCGGTAAGGATGTCGCACGCGCCGCCCGGACACCACGCGGTGTCCGGTGGCATAAGCCAGGGTGGGCTTTGCTGTCCCGAGCACGTCGTGTACCGCGGCGAACAGGTATAGCATATTTTTGGAATAAGTATTTTCGGCGAGTATTTTTCGGTGAGATTCTGGGGGAGTGTCTCGGACTAATCTTAACCAATTTATTGATCAGGCGTTACTTTGCGGAGGTCCGTATTAATGAACTGAAACAATTACTTTGCTCGCCCGCGAACTTACGATAGTTACATTTATGTAAGAAATGCGTGTTCATGCAGTTCCTCCACCTCCATAATGTACGAAACGCGTCAGTGTAGTTTGGTGGTGGTGATAGTTGGATTTGTGTGATTTTTGTGTGTACGTACAGTGTGGAGGTGGAGGAGCTGCA
Organism: Archips xylosteana; assembly: GCA_947563465.1. NCBI lineage: Eukaryota > Metazoa > Arthropoda > Insecta > Lepidoptera > Tortricidae > Archips > Archips xylosteana. Next base: position 9,639,079 of record OX387370.1, read on the forward strand.
TGAACACGCATTTCTTACATAAATATAACTATCGTAAGGTCGCGGGTAAGCAAAGTAATTATTCAGTTAATTAATCTTAACCATCTCAGTTAATTATACTACGAAATTAGATTTTCGAACTTCGTACATATGCTGCTGTTCCATTCACACTAATACATAGTGTTAAAGAGTCGAGTGAAAGGGATGGCACGATACGACCTTAACATTTCGAAGCACTGCCGTTTTATGCGCGAAAGCGGTATCTCAGTGAAAACTAGTTTCGATAAAATCAAAGTTTTGTAAAAATAGTTTTCTTTTAACTTTCCCTTTTTTAAAGTCGGTTAATGAGGACACCATTAAAGTTTTTTTTGTTACAGGCTTACCCCGAATACCTCATAACGTATCAAGTAACAGACGACAGCAGCTCGGCCGCAGAAGAAAATACCGAGTAAAAATACTAAGTATTTTTACCTGGTACCAAATACTTATAAGACTACAGTCAAAACCGTTTATAGCGACACCAATTACAACGACATATTGGATGTAACGACCAAGAAAAAAACCCAACACGATCTTATATACCAAAGTAACATTGGTTATAATGACCAACCGTGTTTAACGACCAAATATTGCTGTCCCTTGAATGTCGTTATAAACAGTTTTGACTGTGTTATGTTATGTTGATTTAACCCTTTCAACGCCAACGACACATATACAGTTGTGGCCATATAATTAAGAACGATTATTTATTGAGATGATTTTTTCAAAGTAACAAGTATAACTAATTGCCCGTATTTTTTTTATTTCTTTCGGTATTGCAAAACTTTTCCGTACTACCGGTACATTCATTTATGCAACATTGTTGGCTAAAAAATTAATAGGGAAACTTTATACATTCGATCTGAACCTAGTATTAGTACTTACTGGCTGGTCACGTAATTAAGAACGCTGAATAGTTTATTATTTTTTCAAATTTAAATAGAAAACACTGTGTGGCTCTGTGGTTGTAGATTATTATTCGTATAATTTTGGCGCCATTTCGTGCTGTTAAAGTCTTAAAAGTGATTACTTCGTATAAAAACAATGGGGAAAAATAATAGTTGTGATAAATCTACAAGAGAAGTAATAATAAAACTTCGCGAGAAGAATTGGTCGTATAAAAAGATAGCCGACCATCTGTAATGTTCAAAAACAATGGTTTTCCATGCCGTAAAGCATTTTTCCACGTATCAAACTACTTCAAACGTTCCGCGTGGACCTAGACAGAGAAAGTCATCTCGTCGAGATGATCGAAATATCGTTCGTTTGGCAAAACAAAATCCTTTTAAAGGGTCTAATGAGTTGAGAAAAGAATATTTTGGCGAAAACAACCCTTCAGCAATCTCTGCACACACTATTCGAAGGCGTTTGGTAGAAAATAAGTTGAACGGAAGGATAGCAAGAAAGGTGCCTATGTTGAAACGATGTCATAGGCAAGCCCGACTTGCATTTGCAAGAAGGTATGAAAACTGGACAGTCAGACAGTGGAAAAACGTTCTTTTTTCTGACGAGACAAAAATAAATAGGGTATGTTCTGATGGAAAACGATATGTACGACGCCCTCCGAATAAAGCATTCGACCCAAAGTACACAAAAGTGACATTAAAGCATGGCGGGGGAAATGTGAAAATTTGGGGGTGCTTTTCTGGACATGGCGTTGGACCTGTTAGGCTGATAGAAGGAAACATGGATCAATTCCAATACAAAAATATACTGCAAGAAACAATGTTACCATATGCCGAAGACGTGCTTCCGGTTATTTGGACATTCCAGCACGACAATGATCCAAAGCATACTGCACGCACCGTTAAGGAATTCCTCACATCACAATCAGTTTCAGTCTTAGATTGGCCAGCCAACAGCCCAGATCTTAACCCAATAGATCATCTTTGGTGCGAAGTCAAGAAAAAGGTTTCAAATCGACAGTGTGGCAATTTGAGAGAGCTGTACGACGTTTTCTTAGAAGAATGGAACTCTATTTCTCTTGCGAAATGTCAAAAATTGATAGATTCAATGCCTCGCCGGTGTAAAGCCATAATTAAAAGCCGTGGACATGCTACTAACTATTAATTTTAGTTCAAATGTATTAAATTGCTTTTTTTTCTATACCAACTTCACATTAATATGATTTATTTAATCTAAGTTTCATATAAAACAACTCTCGAGCAGTTTAATAAATCGTTCTTAATTATTTGTCCAGCTTCATTACTATTTGAATTTATTAGTATAGAGAACAAATAAAATTTGTAAAAAAAAATGTTAGCAATTATACACTATTATTATTAATCCTGTTTGCTCTATCCATGTGGCTATTTTATAACATAACTTGTTACTTCTAAGAAGGAACACAACTAGACATATGACATGATTTAGATAAAAAAAAATCGGAAACTTCAAATCGTTCTTAATTGTATGACCACCACTGTAGGTGTCACAAAGTACAGTGTCAAAGTGATCTTGACACAATGACATAAGATTCAAAGCAGGTTTACGTTTTGTCGAGGCTTGGCGTTGAAAGGGTTAATTTACCTTACACCAGAGACCATTGAATAAAGAGGATTGTCTAAGTTTACACTATATCGCGTTTCTTTTACCTTTTGAACGTTGCCTTGGCTATAGACGATAATACGGTAATACAAAACCGGCCAAGTGAGAGTCGGACTCGCGCACGAAGGGTTCCGTATCATTACATATAAAAACGGCAAAAAAATCACGTTTGTTGTATGGGAGCCCCCCTTGAAAATATTTGTTTTAATTTGATTTAACCATTTATTTTTGAAGTGAATATATAATTAAATATTCTGTGAATATTTCAAGCGTCTACCTGTTGCCGTTATCAACATCGAGCAAAACCGAGCAAAAAAATCACATTTGTAGTATGGGAGCCCCCTTAAATATTTATTTTATTCTGTTTTTTAGTATTTGTTGTTATAGCGGCAACCGGAATACATCATCTTTGAAAATTTCAACTGTCTAGCTATGTCGATTCACGAGATACATCCTGGTGACAGACGGACGGAGAGCGGAGCCTCAGTAATAGGTCCCGTTTTACCCTTTGTGCACGGAATCCTAAAAATTGGTCCAGCCGTTTCAAAGTTATCAGCCAGGCCTCATGCATGCCATGTACTTACGCGCGATATTTACCTACCGCGGGGACGATCTGCTAAGATCGATATTTCAGTAGGTTGTCACAAGCGCGCGCCGACGCACGTTCATTCGTGTTCCACGGAAAAAATATGCCGCCTGGACTTTTATAAGTGAATGGTGAAACAGGGGGCAAATTTTAATATGACTATGCTAAAATTAATAGCTAATATAACAATTTGGGAGTTCGTATCGTGCTGTCGCTCTTACTCTTCTGTAAAAAGCTATAAGCGTGAGCGGGATGGCACGATGCGAAGTTCGAAAATTGACCTTCGTACCTAGTATAACGCTAGGACACTGTGAGCATGGCAATGTGTTCTGCGCATTACAATAAAATATCCTTTTTGTTAGGATTCCAGAGCTAGGGCAAAAACGGAACCCTTTTAGTTTCGCCATGACCGTCTGTCCCTTTGACCGTCCGTGGCTTAGCTTAGGGAATATTAGTGCTAGAAAGTTTACATGGATATAATATATAACAATTATCCCGACAAAATGGTAAAACAACATCGTTATCGTTATCGTGACTCATCTGACCAGCTGTTCAGCTGCAAGGACGCGGAGGCGTTGAACTTCAGAGGCCCATTGGCGCCGAAAGCCATAAGGTAGACTCGGGCGGATACGCCGTCCCAGTACAGGCTTCTGGTTTGTGGCGTATAGTGGGATCTTAACAACCACTGGCCTGTAGCTGCCCGTGTCGCAACGTAGTATATACCCGGGTGAACCTAAAACTTAAGGGCGCTATCTGATTCGCTAAAGATTCAGCCGACACTCCTGCCCGAGGCACCAGAGAGCCAAAGTGATAGGACAGGACTGTAGGGCGTGTGCAGTCAGGATGAGGAGTGGGAGGATAGAGTCAGCCCAAATTCTAGCATTGTAAAACCAACATGAGGAAGATAGATACTATACTTGGTGTGTTATAAATATAGGCAGGAGATATGACTGCTAATTTGTAGATGCGTCTCCATTCATAGACCGTGGGTTTGGATTTTCATTCGCCTCCTCGGGTTCTGATTCGGTGTCTGTTTCCGGATTTTTGTACATATTTTCAGCTTCTTTTTTAATTTGCTTGCGATCCACAGCTATTGATTTCCAGGTCTCTAAGTTTTTTTCCGAGTAGTTATATACGTCGTGTATCAGTGAATCTTCCCATGTGTAAATCGGCCGACCTATTTTTTTCCTTGGTTCCGTATAGGCTAATGCAGCTTGAAGCAGGTGTGGTACTTGTCGTCTAATGATGTGCCCGTAGTACGATATTCTGCGGACTTTTATTATCTTTGTGATCGTTTTCCCGTCTGGTATTCTATGTATTTTCTGATTAGGGGGTTCTTTGGCTACCTGAAGCATGTCCTTTAAGATGTAGCGTTCGTACTTTCGGAGTCGTGATCTATTAGCTTTTGTAAGCGATGTCACATTGAGACCGTATGTCATTGTTGGAGATAATATGACCATCTTGTACATTAGCCTGGCTATTTTCCACTCTATCTTGTGCTCATTGATGAATCGTGTTAGTAGTTTAGAGTTGCGAATTGCCTTCCCGCAGCGGGTTTTGATGGAGGCTTTTCTGTTGTGTGTTGCGGTTATGACTGTACCAAGATATAAGACACGGGTTCGATTTGAATGCCTCCGAGGCACACGAGAGGTTGCGTTGTCGCTCCATGATTGACCGGGTCCCTTATTATAGAAAGAAAGAAAGAAAGAAAGAAAAATATTTATTTGTGACAATCTTAAAGTTAAAGGTGAAAAAACGGTAACAGATACAACATTACATTATCACAAAATGGTCCCAACTCAGCATGATGTCAGCTATGCAGCTGACGCTGGTCTTCCGTTGGAACCATAGAACCATATGAGATTCGTCTTCGTGCCGTTGACCTCGAGGCCCATATAGCGATTTGTGATTAAATGGAATGGGTGACGGCTTACTTTTTACGCGTCGGTGCTGGCTGAAATTGGCTTTCTCAAAACTTGGGAGCCGAATAAAACCCCATATTAATTTATGATCCGAGTTTACTAATTCGGTCCACTCGCCCTTTGTGGCTTGAAAAAATAACGGCCGACGGCGGCTGGTCAAAATATGGTCGATTTGTGATCTTTTGTTCCCAGATATCCACGTTATTTTGCACGAGGGGCGGCCCCACGTGTTGTTAACTTTAAGATCGTGTTATTGAACTAAACTGGTTAAGAGATTGCCGTTGACATTCGAATCATGATGGTACAGATTTTTCTTAGAAACGTGCGAACTCATGTTGTTCATGTCTTTTATTCCAAGGTGTGCATTGAAGCCACCTAGTATGATAGGAAATGCATGTCGTGGTGCTTGTCGTAGTAGTGTGCCGATACTGGCTAGGCATGTGGTAGCCCCCGCCGGCACATGTGTGTTAATCACAAATAGCTCTATCGGCGATTTTCTGTTCGCTAAGTGTACTTTGAGGTGAGCCGCGATAATATTTGGGTATTTCGAGTATTTATTGACTATTTCATATTTCAGGTGTTTGTTAATAAGTAGGGCTACGGCTTTCTCGTGCTTTTGCCCTCAGTATAGGAGCCAATGATATTCATTGGATGTGTAGTCCTCTCTTGTAAGATGTGTTTCTTGGATGCCGGCCAATGTTATATTTCGTGCTGCTAGCTCCTGGTCGATACGGTTTCTATCTCTCACGGATGCGCCGCCTCTTACATTCCATGTAGCAATCGCGATCACGCTGCATGGTTTGGCGTTTTCAGGGACCACGGTGGGACTTGGTCGTATTAAGCGTCGGCCAGTAGCATCGACTTCATGCCAGCTTCATGCAGCTGATAGAGCTATGGATTGTTTGCGTCGACTGTGTTTGAATGGTATGTGTTTTTCAGATGCGGATCTGGCGTATCATTTATTTTTCTTTTTCCATAGCTCAGTATCAGCAATTCTTGGGGTAGTCTGTTGTTGGCATCCACACACAGGCGTGATATATCTAGTGCGTCATAGTGTTGATTTTTGAAAAGTAGATTGATTTCAGCTACGGCATGTTCTAATCTATTTGGTGAGAACGTATGTGCCGTTATGTGGTTGTTGGTCGCGTTAACGTGGTGAACTGTTATGCTCATGCCATAATATTCAGCTGCCGCCAGAATTACATCTGCACCCGACAAAATGGTAAAACAACATGTAGAAAAAATAATTTTATCCAAACTGCCAGCCCTTGTCACTGTCGGCACGCACACAGTCCTTAAGGAGACGGAGTAGTATAATCTGTGGCTATAATCGCAGATTTTGTACGGGATGCAGTATCTGTTACGAAGTAACTATTAAGTAATCTGTGTATCAGCTGTTTTGCATGCTGCGGAAGGGATCTTAGACTTAATTGCGTTGGGGGTTTTTAAATTTTTAATTTATAGTTATTACATACATACAATCACGCCTCTTTCCCAGCAAAGGGTAGGCAGAGCCTATTTGTTTCCACCTGCTACGATCTTGACATACATCTTTTGCAATACTTCATATCTAACTTGTTAAAGTTTGGACAGGTTGCGACATCTCTTGTCCGGGTGAGCGGTTAGTTCCGAAGGAGTGTTGAAATCTCTTGATGAGGGTATAACATAGATGGCGCTGTATCACGCAAGTGATGGATGATCTAACAGATTGATATATGGATATGTAGGAAAAATTCGTGTCTAGACTACTGAAAAGTGGTGGTGTAGGGGTATTAGCACACGGCACGGAATGCCGAGGACCTGGGTTCGATTCCCAGCATTGGTCTTTTTTCTGGGGTTTTTTCTGTGCATCCATGTTTCAGTTTGTATTTAGTATGAAATATACATCTTTCGCTTCCAATACACTCATTAGTCTTTTCTAACAAACTATGGATGTTATTATCTGAATATAAATAATTTTTGATATTTTTTTTTCATACATGCTCGCCGATTTCGGGTACTCTTGACCTGACCCTGCTTCGAGACATCCCCAATCAATTTTTATTATCATGTAATCTTTAACAATGCTTTCAGCTCCAATGCCTCCAGACCAGACCAGGTTTAAGATTCAAGCCTAAATGGAAATGAAAAATAAAACCACGAGTTAAAATAAAAAATCAAATTTTATTCATCCGCACCTTACCTCCTAGTAAACAACTAAACCTACGATTAACGCGCTCTATATACAAATACTTGATAAATTACCAAACAACATATTTGAAAGAAAATAATAATCCAACATTTTTTATCTATAGCAATATTTATTCGCTTAAAAAACATTCATGACTTCGAACACAGTTTTGATAATCGAAATTATTTTTTACATAAAAGTGACCTGTGATTGACCACTATCTAACCTGATGGAAAGTGCAGATGAGGCCAAAGGTGTACCTCATGGTTCAGTAACAGCCTATTCACTCTAGGCTTGAAGAGCCCTAGGTTGTATCTATCTGGATCCAGGTAATAATATGTCAAATGGATTATAATATCGAAAAGTTTCTATTCTGAAACTCTATACTTTTTTGACGACCAGATGGCCTAGTGGTTAGAGAACCTGACTATGAAGCTTGAGGTCCCGGATCCGATTCCCGTGTCGGGGCAGGTATTTGTATGAAAAATACGAATGTTTGTTCTCGGGTCTTGGGTGTTTTAATATGTATTTAAGTATGTATCTATCTATATAAGTATGTTTATCCGTTGTCTAGTACCCATAACACAAGCTTTGCTAAGCTTACTTTGGGACTAGGTCAATTGGTGTGAATTGTCCCGTGATATTTATTTATTTATTTTTAGGATTTATTAAAACTGCATCGTATAGAACCCATTAGGTTAGGTTAGCTTTCTGACATCATCCCTGCATATTATACGTCCCAACTGCAATGACTGCTATGAAGTAAATTCTGACACAGAACAACTATGAAGTTTCTTAATTGACAATGTCAACCATAGGAAAACAAATGCTATTCATACTTGTTACATGCGACAGAATAGTAAGTATAACATTTTTTTCTTTAAGTCACATTTTCAATATTCAGAAACTTCATTGTTGTAAATGATGATGATGACGATGCATTCCTGTTATCCCTCGTTAGGGACATAGGGCTCGTAGAAGAGTTTTCCAGTTGTAAATGAGCTGCTCAAAAACATTGTAATGATAAAAAAAAATGTTGAATTACTTTTCTCTCCCACATTTTATTTCGAGAGATGATTTCGCAAAAAATGCATTATAAATGTAAAACGTTACCTCGAAACGATAAACTAACATTTATGTCTTCTCACTTGTGACATTTTTTATTGATGCCTTCATTTCTTAAGAATGAGAATTTCTGACAGGCAATATCGCTAGATCGGAATCAAGACTATAACAATGTATAAGCGATATTCCAAAACAAAATACGGATGATAGTAAAGTCGAACCATTTGACTTCTGACCCACCGTAAACGTTTCACGGTAAGCGTCATAATTTACGTTGGCAAGCAATAAAATAATAATATTTTTCACTTCTCATGCTTTTAAAATGTTACTTTACTCTCTGCACATCGGGACTAAAGCTCTTTTTTGATCTCTAGGGATTAAAGTAATTTTTTTTTAATTTACTTTGGAAACCCCTAAACTGCCAATCACGGTGTTTGTGGCTGGAGGATTATTGCCATTTTCAGTGACTGGGCATAGACAATTTTAAAGCTTTCCAAAGACCGCAGCGCGCTGCGGACGCTCCGAAGTGCTCCGTAGCGCTCCGTAGCGCCCTGCGCTTCGGTCTGTGGAAGCCTTTAGTGCGTGGAAATACCTAACCTCAAAATGACAACTGTATAAAAATATTTTACAAAATATTAATTTCGTGAAACACCATGAATAATTACGAATATTAATCTATTTAATTATATTAAAGATGAATTCATTTTATTATGCATACTTAGTCCAATTAGCTATGAAATATTTTTCAAGTTTGAATCTGTTGGCTTAATATGCAAACATTTAAAGCGTCACTCAACAAAAAAAAACCGCGGAACAAATTTATAAATTTATTTGAATTCTGAACAGACGTCCATCGCTCGTATTGAGCGTACGTTTTATAAAAAGTAATATTGTAGATTAGTATACCTAAAACATCGTTTTTTTTACTCGCATTCAAAGTGAAAAGTAGAGTGTTTAACGCGAGACTAAACTGCCATAATGACACGCGAATTATAGCCACCCTCGCTATCTTGTGTCATTATGGCTTGTTTTAGTCCCTTGTTGAACAATCTACTATTAGTTGGGCGCTGTTGCGGCTGCCGCGTTTATGCAGTGCGTCCAGAATATTTGCGCTAGCGGACGTGGATAGCTTTGATGCTATCATGCGCAAGAAAGCCGCCTCTGTACCGTTCGTTCCCCTAAATATCAGAATTGCAAAATACTAGACTGCCAACTTGCCCTATTTCTAAAATACCAAATTCCCAGAATACCAGACTTTCCTGTCACCGTGTTTTTCTCTATATCGGATTGCCAAAATAGCTTGTTTTCAATTCAATTCAAATAGGTTTTGAATGGAACATGGTGTATTGAAAACAAGCTTTTTTGGCAATCCGATATAGAGAAAAACACGGTGACAAAAAAGTCCGATATTCTGGGAATTTGGTATTTTAGGTCGGCAATCTGGTATTTAGCAATTCTGATATTTAGGGAACGAGCGCTCTCTACAGCGTATGAAAGTCATAGCCGACTGTGGGGATTGCCCAGTGATCGGACATATGATAAAAATTACACATTGTTATTACAGTGTTGACGAGTAGTAGCTAAATTAGTAGCTTAGGTAAATTTGTATTGGACTTTGATGTGTTTTGAGATGTATTTTTAAGTTATTAATCTGTTTGTTTTATTTGTATTTGTGATTTTAACTATTATTGACATTATTTTTTTTTGTACTATTGACATAATAATTATTAAGTATATACTGTAATTAATTTCATACACTATGTAAATTGTTATTGATTAAATAAACTGAACTGAACTGATTCTTTTAGAAATAAGGTACTAACATAGTCGTAACGATTTTCACTAACCAATATTGGATCAACGTTATCTTAAATAAACATTTTTTTAATGCGATGTCAGTAGCATTTTTTGTGAAAAAGTTCCAGTGGGTCAGGATTCACTTGGTTTAATGGTACAGTGGTACTCGGACAGACTTTTTTTACTACACAAAATTGCAGATTTCGACACGCTTTCCTTGTTCGGATTAACCTGAAATGTTGAATGTGTACATACAGACCTAACGCTTAACTAACATGGAAAGGTACACAACCATACATCGTTATCACGGGAGCAAGAACAAATCAGTTAAAGAACATATATAACAGAATGTCTGTTTAGTATACGGATATATTCTGCCTACAAGTTCTAAGCATCTAAGAAGTTTTAGCAATACTAAAGTTTTCGCTGGAAAAGGTCAATCAAATTTGTCTTATAGTGAAAATAAACGGATCACTCACGTCTCAAAACGAGTTTAACTCGACATGTTTCGGGCTAATCCGTAGCCCTTCCTCTCGGAGTCGCACGTCACGGCGGCTGCCACACGTGCACTGCGTGCTAACGCCCTGGTCGCGCGGCTACTCGACGCAACTGACAGCGACACACAACTACCCCCGTTTTCATCATCACTTTTATTGTCATTGTCAAATGTAGGGTAGCACACAACACAAATTTGTCTTATACTTACTACTTTTAAACGTTTACATACATAGAAGTCAATGTGTCTACTTGAATAATAAGCCAACAATGTGTGTAATTTTTATTAACGTATATTTACTCGGATTTTATTTGAATTTCGTAATATATCACAAATAATTATGTTGTAAACACAGTTATTATTACGAATAATTAATAAATGTCAATGTCAAGCAAGAAAAGTGGCTGAAGAGTTTGACGCTGCGATTGCGTAATTAATCTTTTTTATGTATGTATTAGTAATCAAGTCAAGTATGGGGGTCTGATATTAGTAATATAGTTGATAAATTTTGAACTCTTGGTCATAAATGTTGCTCGATATCAGTGTCGCATCTGTTATTGCTAATTTACATAATCTTTCAGTACTGTCAAATCGTTTTTGCCCCCCCCCCCCCCCCCCCGATAACGATGTATGTACACAACTGTCTGGCTTCGATTCGATTCATTTTGATATATGTTCGAGACTCGGGAGTAGTCTACAATAAGAGACCCATATTTTTTTTAGCTGCCCAAACCTAGGGTTACCATATGACAGGCATTTGCCGCATTTGACAGGCATTTTAAGGTTTAGACAGGCGTGCGGCCGGCATTGATCTGAGACAGGCATTTTTAAAAAATTTCATTTTTAGAAAAGACAGAACTATTAAATAAAATAATGTCCTCTGACAAATATCAGTAATAAACATCCTTCTTCATTATTTATCTGTTGGCTTTTACTTATTAGGTACTTACAGCGTTTTGCTTTAGACAGGCATTTTTCTGAAAAATCAGGCATTTTAGGTACCATAGACAGGCATCCCTCTATTTACATATGGTAACCCTACCCAAACCCAACCTATTTAGATAAATTGGCCTCCAAAGTACCGAAAATTGAGTAAACCCTCTAACTTCTTCTTCTTCTTGTATAGAATCATTTTTTTAAGCAAATTGCTAGTTAGTTATGATTACATGTTTGAGAGCATGAAAAAATAATGAGCAAGTGTTTTGTTTTATCGGCTCAAACTCGCATTTTCCTAAAAAAAGCACCCTTCAAAGTTTTATATGTCACACAAGTTTCTTTATAGAAGTTAGTTAGATGGTTTAGTCAATTTTAAATACTTTGGAGGCGGTTCATTTCATTCACCACTTCGTTGCAATCAGTACTTTATGTACCTGTGTGTGTTATCAATTATCATTTACCTCAACTCTCGTGGCGTTACCTACACGCGTCGTTTGACGTTCCGTAAACACACCCCTCCCGTACCCCTTCCATACCTCAGGAACACTCAGTTAAGTGTTAGACCTGTAGATAGAGCAGTCTTCAAAGACGTTACGATCCTGCTGGCTTATTGTCAAAAGTTTCTGACGCTTGCTTTCGCAATCACTATTTTAAATCATGGCAGAAATAGACGGTGAAAGCGAAGGCAAGCGACAGAAGCGTTAGACAATGCGGCCTCTGGATGATGTCACGTGAAATAAGTCAGATATGAAGTATCTTTTTTATTTATTTTTTCAACTTCATTTTTTTATTACTTTTACGGTCATCCCATGAAACCATATATTTCAAACTAAATACAAACTGAAATATAGATGCACAGAAAAAACCCCAGAAAAAAGACCAATGCTGGGAATCGAACCCAGGTCCTCAGCGTTCCGTGCTGCGTGCTTGACCCCTACACCACCACTGGTCTAGAGGTTAGCGACGAATCGTTCCCATACATCGTACATTTCAGTCTGTTATAATCACGTTATGCAGTGATAAAGCACTCATCTATGTTTATGCCCTCTACCGAGAGACTTTAACACTCCTTCGGAGCTACCCGCTCACCAGGACCAAGAGATGGCGCTACTGTGCAACTTTAAACATAACTCCGCAGCTCCGAAGCTCCGAAGGAGTGTTAAAGTCTCTCGGTAGAGGGCATAAACATAGATGAGTGCTAAAGCACGCAGCACGGAACGCTGAGGACCTGGGTTCGATTCCCAGCATTGGTCTTTTTTCTGGGGTTTTTTTCTGTGCATCTATATTTCAGTTTGTATTTAGTTTGAAATAGATGTCACGTGACGAATAATGACGGGATAAATCGCCAATAACTGGCCACCTCATACTAAAAATGAACTCTATTCAACCATAATAGGGTTAATTTTGCCGCGACGTTGACGTGGCCGCTAACGATGGGTCTTATAAGGAAGCTCAAGGTCACTCAGAGGGCTATGCTTGGAGTTTCTCTGCGGGATCGCATTAGAAATGATGAAATCCGCGCGAGAACTAAAGTCACGGACATAGCTCGAGGAATCGCTAGACTTAAGTGGCAGTGGGCAGGGCACATCGCCCGAGTCGAGTCGAGTGGCGTCCGCGGACCGGAAGACGCAGTGTGGGTAGGCCTCCAACAAGATGGAGCGACGACCTGGTTAAGGTAGCGGGAACGCATTGGATGCGGATGGCGCAGGGCCGATCTGTTTGGCGAGCCTTGGGGGAGGCCTATGTTCAGCAGTGGACGTCTTTCGGCTTTTTAGATGATGATGATGATGAGGATTAATTTTTAGTATAAGATGTTAATTACTGGCCACCCTTCAATAACTGGCCACGTTATGCTAAGTTGGATTCTGTTTGTAGGGGGACAGAGTTCATTTTCAGTATGAGGGGGCCAGTTATTGGCGATTTACCTTGCCACTATTGAAACATTGACATTCTGTCAAATTTTTGACAGAAATTTCGACATCCTTTGTGACTCAATTCACGGAGTTACAATCGGATACTAATATTACAAATGGGAAAGTGTTTCTCTGTCTGTCTGTTACCTCTATATTTTTTTTCTATTATTATATATTTTCAGTCTGTAACTTTCATGTATTTACGTAATAATTTATGAATTTTGATTTCTTTTGCCATAAAATCATTATATTAAGGAAAACGAAAGTGAAAACGTCAATGTAACTATCAGATCTTAATAATTTAATCGATAATTAATTATAATAGTATTTTTATATGAATTAAAACGACATTAAAAATCTTCTGTAACTCTATGATTTGAGTAAGAAAGGAATTTACTGTCACAACCTTCTCCGCCGCTGTCGGCCAAAACTAAAATGGCGACCAAAAATAACAATAAAAACAAGCGTCTACCGTTATATACAAAAGTTCGTTCGAACTTCAAGTTCTCAAAAATATTCTCATAAATTAAATACTAGTCGGTCCTACTAGGTACTTGGTACCAGGTAAAAATACTTAGTATTTATACTTGGTATTTTACACTGCGCCCGTGCTGCCGTCTCCGCTTACTAGCTGATAGGTTATTAGGTATTCTGGGTACGCCTGAAACAAGAAAAAAGTATTGTAATGGATATTTACCCTTTATAGGTTAACGATCTCAAAAAAGACACCCTGTAACAACATCTACGATGTATTTAACGACCGCTTTAGCCTAGTTGGTAGTGACCCTGCCTACGAAGCAAGAGGTCCTGGGTTCAAATCCCGGTAAGGGCATTTATTTGTGTGATGAGCACGAATATATTTGTTCCTGAGTTATGGATGTTTTCTATGTATTTAAGTATTTATTTATCTATATAAGTATGTTTATCGTCGTCTAGTACCCATAGTACAAGCTTTGCTTAGTTTGGGACTAGGTCGTTTTGTGTAAGATTGTCCCCTAATATTTATTATTTTTTTTTTTTTATCTTTTTGCATTTTTTTCTTGTACAAAATTTTTAGGACTAAAGATTGGCGATGAGGCTTGAATTGAGGATTTTTTTCAGTCTTGCCCGTTAAAGGGTTAAAACAAAATACCTGGTTGACTGACTCATTAACGCTACACCTACAGGGTGATTCGAGAGAGGTTATCTGGACCAACTCTACATCCATAGTAAATGATAATTGATCGTTCTCCACCATGTTTAAGTTAAACAACCACACCTTTTTCTTTTTTTTGTGTGCGAAGCCAAAATGAGAGAAAATTGGAGTTTACCGAGTCTCGTTCTTATATTTCGAAGCCGAATTCAATGGAACAGAGACAAGTATCGAGACTACATATTGCATAATGTTCAAAGGTCGAAAAAAATCGCGTCATTTCACTTGTGATACATACGAAATCAATTTAGGACTTATTAAAAAGTTGAAATGGTTCATTTCCAGTCTACGGATGCCATTAAAGCATATTATTGTAACATCGTATCGTTTGGAAGCCACTACTGTAAGAAACAGGGATAGTTTTTTTTAGTGACGGTATTCCGATGCTTGCTTTCGCGATTCTCACTTATAAGTTATAACTAATATTTTTCGGGTTTTAATCACGAACCCTTCACAACTGCTGCAATGCGATCGAAACGTCGAGGTCATTTTAGCAAGAAGCAACCAGTATGTCTACGGCTTCGGCGGCGGCTCCGGCTGCCCCGCGCACAAAGACCGGAAAAATATAAGCTATTACATTATTGTCGCATTTTCGAACAAGTGCCATACACGGCACTTAATCACGCCGACAATGCTAAATTCCTGATCGTGGTATACTTACAAAAAAATACTCGCCGAAAATACCCGTTCCAAAATATACTCGCCGAAAATGGTTATACCTGTTCGCCGCGGTACACGACGTGTTCGGGGAAGCAGAGCCCGCCCTGGCTCGGGCGGCCGGACACGGCGTGGTGGCCGGGCGGCGCGTGCGCCATCTTCAGCGCCGCCGACAGCTGGAACGCGCGGCCCAGCGTCACGCGGCAGAGGAGGAGTTGTCTGGAAAAGAGTTTGATAATGTCATTCTAATTCATACTAAAATTATAAAATGTGTCTATCTGTTATAGTTTCACGCTACCGCTAAACCGATTTAGATAAAATTTGGATGGAAATAGTTTCAAGACTCTAGCCCTTTCGAACCCAAGTGAGTATGAATAGTGTTACAATAATGGACTTTGTGAAATGTACTAATATCTTTAAATTTGGAATCCCCAAAATGATGTAAAGTTCAATTTTAATTGCCATTAAACGTCACAATAGTATCAACCGGGTTCGAAAGGGCGAAGGATTGGAACGTATCAAAATATATAAAGTTTAAAACGAATAATGGAGGAAATACGTAATGGTCGTTTCGTTATATATTCTAAAATTTTCTATGAAACTATTGATTAAATGAACTTTTTCAATCGTGTAATCTACAGATTGGTTTAGGTTAGGTTAGACTTATTTTATGAAAATCCTGTAAAGTAGAGAATTTCCAAGAAAATTGCATTATATCAAATGCCCATTATGTATTTCGTCCATTATTATTTTTAAACTTTATATATTTTGATACGTACCCAGGAAGGATATAAAATAGACTTTGTGACAGAAAATCGCATAGTTCCCGCGGTATAGCGTCAGCGAATTCTTTACAAACAAAGTCGCTGACCAAAACTATTGTATTGTACCAAATTCAAAGCCAATATGTTGATTAAATTAAATACCTGTTCCGCGAATAGTAGGTAAAGTACCTGTGACAAAGATAGCAGCTGCGGTCTTTGTGCGCGGGGCAGCCGGAGCCGCCGCCGAAGCCGTAGACATACTGGTTGCTTTTTGAAGAGTGCTCCGCGAAATATATGCCAGCGCCGAACATACCACCTGGAAGTTTCATCATCATCATCATCATCATCGTCCCAGCTTATACACGTCCGACTGCAAGGCACAGGCCTCCTCTCAGAATGAGAGGGCTTGGGCCGTAGTTCCCACGCGGGCCCAGTGCGGATTGGGAACTTCACACACGCCATTGAATTTCTTCGCAGGTGCATACACCTGTTTCCTCACGATATTTTCCTTCACCGTAAAGCTCATGATAAATTTCAAATATAACTTCGCACATAAATTTCGAAAAACTCAGAGGTGCGAGCCGGGATTTGAACCCACGACCCTCTGCTGAGAGGCCGTAGGTCAAACCGCTAGGCCACCACGGCTTACCTGGCGGCCTGGATGTTTAAGAAAGGGCTATTTGGAAACAGAAATATTCAGGGGGTCCCTGGAGATGTA
Organism: Archips xylosteana; assembly: GCA_947563465.1. Lineage (NCBI taxonomy): Eukaryota > Metazoa > Arthropoda > Insecta > Lepidoptera > Tortricidae > Archips > Archips xylosteana. The sequence continues at coordinate 9,655,860 of OX387370.1, forward strand.
AGTTGTATGGGTTCTTGATACACCCAATACAACCCATAGTGATATATACTTGATATTGATAAGATGCTGATATTTATAGTTCTTGATATTAATATGTTCTTGATTTGATACTGATTTAATAGCTGATTTGTATTGATCAAATGATCGGTTTGATTGATACGTTTACTGATAAACACAAGTGCACTACACGCTTGCTTTATTACAAGTGTTACAGTATAGGTAAAAATATGCAATTATGTTAATATGAGTAAGTAATGCAAGTGCTGCGTCGACATTGTACGGTTGTAAAGACCGTACACTAGTTGCGTTCGGGAACTCACCGATGTAGGCGTGGCGCTCGTCGAAGCCCTTCTGCACGATGGCGTTGATGAAGGGCGAGCCGTGGAACAGCAGCCGCTCGTTGGCGCCGCCCGCCTCCGCCGCCACCTCGCGCCGCCGGTGCTGGTAGCGCTCCCACAGCCGCCCGTTCACTATCTTTTGGATCTGCACAAAAGACACTAACTGTTTCAACACTCATTCACGAGGAAGTTTTTCGGCGAGTATTTTCGGCTAGTATTTTTTGGCACGGTGGTTGAGATTAACAATTTTTTGAAACGTCAGGGATGTGTGCTTATTTTATTAGCTTCACGGCGTCTGAGATGGACCAGATACTTCCGTCTCGCAGTCTGGGTCCGATGGTGTATCGCTCATGAAGTAGGTACTCGAGTAAGGACTTCAATAAGGACTCTTTTAGGAATTAAGGTGTTTTATTTCACCAACCGATAGTAATTAATTACAGAAATCAAATAATTAGAAAGGTAATGGACAGACGAACCGACAGAATCGTTAGCCAGGAGTTGTCACCTCCGCAATCCGAAGTAGAGTGACTCTCTCGCCAACGAGCCCATCCACGTGCACCGCAACCGGTAGTTACGTCACACGCCGTTCGCCGCCATCTCAATATTAAAATAATCAATTAACAATCTAATATAACGCTTGATTATTGTTATCTACCATTACTTTTGTACCATTTACTTCTTTAAATGAGGAAGCAAAAACTAGAAAAAAAAAGAAAAAACAAATTTCCGACGTTCTGAAAAAAAATCTCCTAAAAATACTCGCCGAATATACACGTTCCGAAAATACCTGTTCCAAACTGCACTCACCCTAACAACGTTATAGTGCGAGTAGTTCCCGCCGGCCTGGTCCCGGTGCTCGCGCACCGACGCCTGCATCTCCCTCTCGACTATCGCGTGCTCGCTCTCTCCGCAGTCGTCGCTCGTCGGCGTCACGTCGATGAGCGTCGTGCCGCCGTACCATTCAGCTAAGAAAAGAATAAAAAATATATTTTTTTTGCCGAGTTTTGTATTCTACTTCCATTGTTTACTGTAAGTCTTGCTTGCGATTGGCTTATTTTAGTACATTATTGTCGTGGCCTGGAAGAAGGCAATTGCTGGCTGAGTATGAGTATTAAACGGACGAGCTTGCAAGTCCGTTTAACTAATACGAAGCCAGCAATTGCTATTCCAGCCGAGACTAATTTAAAGCTTTTCTCAAAAATGGTGAAGGAAAAAAATTAGAATAAACTTTTATTAACTTAAATAGGTACAAAGAATTGCAAATTAAATGTCATTAACCACTTTCCCGCCTTTTTTCATTAAAAAAAACTGCAGATGTACTTTTCTACCGAAAACACCACAAGCTGTTTCAAACACAATAAAAAAGTCTGGAGTTTCAACAAAACAAGTGATACCGGTCATTTGGATTGGCTGTATACGAATAGTGCCAACTTATTACCATGGCCGTTTTAACTTTTTGAAAAGTTAGAGACTCGACAATAATGGAATTTGTATGCGACATTGTTGTCGAGTTTATCGAGCCTGCAATGTTTTTAACTTTTTAATTTTTTTATTGACCATAAACTATGCACTTCACGTTCTGATATGTAAAGAATAATATCAACTTTTACGGATATTTTTGAGAAAAGTTATATACCAATGTCAAAGTTGTCAAACAAACCTCACGATACTAGCGTCAACTAGCCTGTCAAAGAAACTGTCATTTCTTGCATTTTCATCATCATCATTTCAGCCGAAACTCGTCCACTGCTACACATAGGCCTCCCCCAAGGCTCGCCAAACAGATCGGTCCCGCGCCATCCGCATCCAACGCGATCCCGCAACCTTAACCAGGTCGTCGCTCCATCTTGTAGGAGGCCTACCTACACTGCGTCTTCCGGTCCGTGGACGCCACTCGATAACCTTTTTGCCCCATCGGCCATCAGTTCTACGAGCTATGTGCCCTTAAAACATTTTATTTTCTGAAATTTTGTGCACTAAATATAATGAATTATTTTTATTTTACATTATGTTGACGAACATGGTATGAGTTCTTGTAATTTTGACATCAACGCAAATATATATTGTAACTTTTATCCGTGGACGCCACTCGAGAACCTTTTTGCCCCATCGGTCATCAGTTCTACTGCCACTTGGATTACCAGCTTTAAAACAAAGAAAGTGGAACTGATCGTAAAGCACCAGAAAAACTCCTCCCTAATTACTCTTTGTATGTTCGCCGCACCTCCACCTCTTCTGTGCTTTCACCGTTGCTGACTTGGCACTGCCTTCGTCTGTCTACTGCGCCCCTGGTGCGTGTGATGCAGCGATCGAATCATCCTAGTGGAGTTGCAGCGCCTTCCGTTTCCTACCCATCGGCAGCCCCTTCTACTGCTGTCCTCCTATTACTCCCCTCCCTACTTACTCTTGTAGGGCCGCAGCGCCTCCCTCTCCTGAGTTCTCTTACCTTTGCTGGTTTGCTACTGCCTTCGTCATCTGTCTACTGTGCCCCTGGTGCGTGGCGAGTCAGCTGACTGATCCTAATGGAGCTGGTGCGCCTTCCGTGTCCTACCCATCGGCAGTCTCCAGCTCGCTGTGCACGCTATTGCTCCCCTCTTTACTCTTGCAGGTCCGCAGCGGTGTATCCCTTTCCTCCTTTAGCTGGCTTGCTACTTCGTCTTCTCCTGTCTACTGCGCCCCTGGTGCGTGTGAAGCAGCAACTGACTAATCCTAGTGGAGTCTTCCTAATACACCCCTCTCTACTTACTCTGGTAGATCTACAGCGCTTCCCCCTCTCCTGTGCTCTCTTACCTTTGCTTGCTTACTTCACCTTCTCCTGTCTACTGCCCCCTGGTACGTGGCGAGTCAGTTGACTCATCCTAATGGAGCTGCTGCGCCCTCCCTCACTATCCTCCTATTACTCCCCTCCTTACTCTTGCAGTTCCTCCCCCTTTCCCCTGTCTCACCTTTGCTAGCTTGCTGCTGCCTGGCAGCCCGCAGCAGACGATGCCTGTGTCCATACGCGGCGACTCCAACGGCGCGAAGGTCTTCGTGGCACATCTCCGCCAGGATATCCACCGTGATCTGCTCACGCTCCAACGACGGGGCCAGCTGCTCCAGACCGATGCTGGGAACACCAGGATAACAGTAAGCAACGTGGGTGCAGTTCCAGGGGGCTACTACAGACAACGTACATAGTAGTTCCGCTATTCGGCACTAGATGGAGCTAGGAGTTAATGGCAATAAACGTAATTGTATTTGTAAAAAAAAATATAAAATCGACTACAGCTTTGCTCAATTTGGGACCACGTTCCCAAAATACCAGATTTTTCAAAATACTACATTACCTACTTATATGTATTCCCATTATACCTGTCCATGTCCTTGTCCAAAATAAGATATTTCACCAAAAAAATCACTTCCTTGAGTTATATCTTCGATTTTGTAGTGCGGTACAACGAGAATCTGGTAAGCTAGAAATGTGGTAAATAGGTAAAGTAGTATTTAGAAAAATCTGGTATTTTGGGAACGTGATATTTTAGGCAAAAGCGTTTGGGACTACGTAAATTGGTGTAAAACCTTGTGAACGCAATCTTTTTTAGCAGCAGTAATATAAAATAAAAAATAGGAAAAAAAACTTTAACTCGAAAATTGCATACAATTGGTTACCACCTAGCGTGGATTAACAAAAAAATAAATGACAGCTGTATACAGTGGTGGTCATACAATTAAGAACGATTTGAAGTTTCCGATTTTTTTTTATCTACATCATGTCATATGTCTAGTTGTGTTCCTTCTTAGAAGTAACAAGTTATGTTATAAAATAGCCACATGGATAGAGCAAACGGGATTAATAATAATAGTGTATAATTGCTAACATTTTTTTTTACAAATTTTATTTGTTCTCTATACTAATAAATTCAAATAGTAATGAAGCTGGACAAATAATTAAGAACGATTTATTAAACTGCTCGAGAGTTGTTTTATATGAAACTTAGATTAAATAAATCATATTAATGTGAAGTTGGTATAGAAAAAAAAGCAAATTAATACATTTGAACTAAAATTAATAGTTAGTTGCATGTCCACGGCTTTTAATTACGGCTTTACACCGGCGAGGCATTGAATCTATCAATTTTTGACATTTCGCAAGAGAAATAAGAGTTCCATTCTTCTAAGAAAACGTCGTACAGCTCTCTCAAATTGCCACATTGTCGATTTGAAACCTTTTTCTTGACTTCGCACCAAAGATGCTCTATTGGGTTAAGATCTGGGCTGTTGGCTGGCCAATCTAAGACTGAAACTGATTGTGATGTGAGGAATTCCTTAACGGTGCGTGCAGTATGCTTTGGATCATTGTCGTGCTGGAATGTCCAAATAACCGGAAGCACGTCTTCGGCATATGGTACCATTGTTTCTTGCAGTATATTTTTGTATTGGAATTGATCCATGTTTCCTTCTATCAGCCTAACAGGTCCAACGTCATGTCCAGAAAAGCACCCCCAAATTTTCACATTTCCCCCGCCATGCTTTAATGTCACTTTTGTGTACTTTGGGTCGAATGCTTTATTCGGAGGGCGTCGTACATATCGTTTTCCATCAGAACATACCCTATTTATTTTTGTCTCGTCAGAAAAAAAAACGTTTTTCCACTGTCTGACTGTCCAGTTTTCATACCTTCTTGCAAATGCAAGTCGGGCTTGCCTATGACATCGTTTCAACATAGGCACCTTCCTTGCTATCCTTCCGTTCAACTTATTTTCTACCAAACGCCTTCGAATAGTGCGTGCAGAGATTGCTGAAGGGTTGTTTTCGCCAAAATATTCTTTTCTGATCTCATTAGACCCTTTAAAAGGATTTTGTTTTGCCAAACGAACGATATTTCGATCATCTCGACGAGATGACTTTCTCTGTCTAGGTCCACGCGGAACGTTTGAAGTAGTTTGATACGTGGAAAAATGCTTTACGGCATGGAAAACCATTGTTTTTGAACATTGCAGATGGTCGGCTATCATTTTATACGACCAATTCTTCTCGCGAAGTTTTATTATTACTTCTCTTGTAGATTTATCACAACTTTTATTTTTCCCCATTGTTTTTATACGAAGTAATCACTTTTAAGACTTTAACAGCACGAAATGGCGCCAAAATTATACGAATAATAATCTACAACCACAGAGCCACACAGTGTTCTCTATTTAAATTTGAAAAAATAATAAACTATTCAGCGTTCTTAATTACGTGACCAGCCAGTAAGTACTAATACTAGGTTCAGATCGAATGTATAAAGTTTCTCTATTAATTTTTTAGCCAACAATGTTGCATAAATGAATGTACCGGTAGTACGGAAAAGTTTTGCAATACCGAGAGAAATAAAAAAAATACGGGCAATTAGTTATACTTGTTACTTTGAAAAAATCATCTCAATAAATAATCGTTCTTAATTATATGGCCACAACTGTGTATATAAAACCGGCCAAGAGCGTGTCGGACACGCCCAAGATAGGGTTCCGTAGCCATTACGAAAAAATCAAGTAATATTTTTCTAAGGATTTCGTATGTGTACGGAATCTTCCAAGTTAGGTATCGTCAATACTTTGAAAAAAGCTCGTATCTCAAAATCGTTAATCTGGCAAAGTGAACTTTATTACGCGCATATCAAGGTTCAGTTTTGTGCACATGCTGATTTGAGATACGAGTTTTTCAAAGTAGTGACGGTATGTTTAAAACCTTAGGCTACTATTTACTCTTAAACTACAAATAATTCCCAAGCAATCTTAGCCGCTATAATTTTCCTTGTAAATTTAATATATTTACTACCATTTTGAATTTTTTCAAATTTTTCCACCCAACAGTTTAGATTTTAGAGGGGGGGGGGGGGACGGTCGATTTTAATGAAATTTTTCACTTTAAAGTTGAATATTTCGCAAACATATCACTGAATACAAAAATCATGTAAGCAACCCCCCAATGGTTTTAAAAGACCTATCCAACGATACCCCACACTAGAGAGTTAGTCGAGAAAAAAATAATCACCCCCACTTTACATCTATGGGAGGTACCCCAAAAAAAATTTTTTTAGTTTTTTTTATTTAACCACTTTGTCGGCGTGACTAATATATATATTCATGCCAAATTACAGTTTTCTAGTACTAACAGTCTCTGAGCTTAGCCGCGGACAGACAGACGGACAGACATGGCGAAACTATAAGGGTTCCTAGTTGACTACGGAACCCTAAAAATGTAGTTAGCACCAGCTAGATGGGTCTAAATTATTGCATTGCAAAATGAACTTTATGCGAAAGCATTCAGATTCACCACGGCCGAATATAAATTAATTTTTTTTTAAAGAATTCCTTCTTGTATGAAAATATACATAGGCTATACTTTTATCAAAGTCACGATAAACATTTAGTTCATATTGATACCTGGATAGGAAGGTCTGGAGGGAGTCAGAAGTGGAGAGTGCTGAAGCGGGGCGGCCGGCGGCGTCCTCTAGGCTGCCTCGGGAGCCCTCCGCCCAGTAGTTGCTTGGCACCACCTGAAGAGGGAATAAAGTTAGCGCTTGGTTAGACTACTTGACACCTGCGGGGTCCCGGTCTAAGGGAGGTAAGGAGGTCTAACATTTTTTGACGTGACAACGTCTAATAAATCGATGAACGCCGGCTGCACGCACGAAAAAGGATGACGCAATGTAACGTACATGTACGCTACATTGCGTTATAGCGCGCGCCAGGATATACAATCTTAGTACTAGCGCTCGGGTCATTTTTAATGGGGGGGGGGGGGGGTGAGGAGGTATGTATGTATGTAAAACTCTTTATTGTACGTAAAGCATGAAAAATAACAGTTAACAAGAAAAACAGATGTACAAAGGCGAACTTATCCCATAAAGGGAGGTATCAAAGGGGGATGAAAATTTCATTGGTTTTTCCGTAGGATGCACCGTTTTCATGATATTTGACAAAACACCGGTTCTCGTCCGATCACCGAGGTTTAAGCAACGTCGGGCGCGGTCAGTACTTGGATGGGTGACCGTCTGGTTTCATTTTGTTTTTTTTGAATGTTTTTTTGTTATGACGTTGTCAGCAAATAAACATTTCTTTCTTTCTTTCTTTCTTTCTTTCACGTTAAACTATCGTCCGTAAACCGACTTTACAGACGACCGGTTTTTTTTATTTATTTCTGTCCACAAGGTTCTCTTTGTTCGAATAGACTTTAAACGTCTTTCTAAAAAATTCCACGACCACGATGAGAGTTTGAAGAATCCACTCATTGTTCACACGAACGAAGCTGCAGGTGGAGGTTAGTAAATGGAGAGACTGGCAAATGGAGATGACACTAAGTGGAGAAGCTAGTAAGTGGAGAGGTTAATAAGTGGAGAGGCTGGTAAATGGGGAGTCTGCTAAATGAAGAGATTGGTAAGTGGAGAGGCTATAAATGGAGAGGCTAGTAAGTGGAGACACTAGTAAATGGGTAGGTTTGTAAGTGGAGATGCTATTAAGTGTAGAGGCAATAAATGGAGAAGCTAGAAGGTGCTGACACTAGTAAGTAGAGAGGCTAGTAAGTGGAGAAACTATTAAGTTGAGAAGCTAGTAATTCGAAAGTCTATGAATTGTAGAGGCAATAGATGGAGAAGCTAGTAAGTGCAGACTTTAGTAAGTAGAGAGGCTAATAAGTAGAGAATCTAGTAAGTGGAGAGGCGATAAATGGAGAGGCTGGTAAGTGGAAAAACTAGTAAGTGGAGATGTTAGTAAGCAGAGAGGCTGATAAGTGGAGAAACTAGTAAGTGCAGAAGTCAGTAAGTAGATAGGCTAATAAGTGGAGACGCTAGTAAGTGTAGAGGCTATAAGTGGAGACGCTAGTAAGTGGAGAGGCTTATAAGTGGAGAGGCTAATAAGTGGAGACGCTAGTAAGTGGAGACACTAGTAAGTGTAGAGGCTATAAATGGAGAGGTTAGTAAGCGGAGACGTTAGTAAGTGGAAAGAGCAGTAAGTGGACAGCGTTACCGGCAGCGGCAGCGGCGCGGTGTCCCCGCTGGGCAGCAGCACGGGCAGCTGCGGCGGCGGCAGCGGCGCGGCCGCAGCGGGCGGCGGCGGCGCGCGCGTGGCCGACGTCATCGCGTCCTGCAGCAGCGAGCGCACGTCCTCCGCGCCGGCCAGCTCCAGCGCCGTCTGGCCCTCCTGGTTCAAGAGGTACGGGTCTGCGCCGTGGGCCAGCTGGGGAAATACTTATTTATGATACAAGTGTGGAAAGTTGGCAGTTCGCGACGAATGGGGGAGATCTAAAAACACGAGAGAAGCGTGTGGGTTTTAGCCGGCATGAGTTGGGAATTTCCTACTTTCGACACGTATATACAACGTTTTACCCTCCAGCTCTAAACCCTCTGCTTCTGTACCCCTGGTACTCACTAAGCACACACAGCAGCGTTCTTGCTTTATACGTCGCCTCGTGCAGCGGCTTAGGAAAAGTCCAGCAACAACCCTCGACCTCTAAAGCCTACTACTTCTGCCACTCACCAGCAGCGAGCACAGCTGCGTCCTAGCCTTATGCGCAGCCTCGTGCAGCGGCGTGAAGCCCCATCGGTCGGCGGCGTTGGGCGGAGTCCCTGCCCTCAGCAGCAGGGCTGCCAGCTCCAGGTGGCCGTAGGACGCCGCGTTGTGGAGCGGCACCAGGCCTCCCTTGTCTCGCGCGGAGACCGCTGCGCCGGCTTCCAGTAAAGCCTCTGCTACTTCCAAGTTGTTGTAGCCCGCTGGAAAGAAAATGTAAATAATTATTCTAAGGTTTTAGCGATCCGTACCCAAAGGGTAAAAACTGGACCCTATTTAACCCTTTCAACGCCAACGACACTTATAAGTGTCATAATAGTACATTACTGCAGAGGCCGGGACTTAAGGGGTTGCCGGCCGAGTATCTAAGTTGACGGCCGAGTGGTACACGAGGCCGGCATGATACGAGGCCGGCAACCCCTGTTCCGGCCGAGGCTTGTATAGTGCTTTTCTCAAACATGCACCATCACCAAAATCATCATCATCATCATCATCGTCGTCGTCATCATGATGGTGATGGTGATGATGATGATGGTGGTGATGATGATGGTGGTGATGATAATGATGGTGATGGTGATGATGGTGATGATGATGATGTTGATGATGATGGTGGTGATGATGATGATGATGATGATGATGGTGATAATGATGATGATGGTGATGATGATGATGATTATATGACGATAGCGATGATGACGATAGCGATGATGATGATGATGATGATGGTGATGATGATGATGGTGATGATGATGATGGTGATGATGATGATGGTGGTGGTGATGATGATGATGATGGTGATGATGATGGTGATGATGATTATATGATGATAGCGATGATGATCATGATGATGATTATATGGGTCCATATTGGGTTCGCTAAATTTCATCACCCGAAATTGATTTTCCTAACGATTTGTACTCCTAATGATCACTGTTCCTAAAATTTTGTTTCCTAAAGTTTTCGTTCCTACAATTTATTTTACTATTAACGTAGTCTATAACACTCAGTTTTCCGAAAATTGATTTTCCTATTGATTTGTACTCCTAATTATCACTGTTCCTAAAATTTTGTTTCCTAAAGTTTTCGTTCCTACAATTTATTTTACTATTAACTTAGTCCATAACACTCAGTTTTCCGAAAATTTTAAGTAATAACTTCACTGTTGAAATTTATCAAACAAATTAGATTATCCGGGTGGTCATAAAAAAAATAACTAACACCAAAGGCTAATGCGGGAGCTGCGCTGCGCTACGCTCCCGCATTAGCCTTTGAACCTAACCATACCAAGTCGCTTCCACTCCGCAAGGTCTTGCTCGCTCGCTTCGCTCGCTCGCTGGCTTCAATCGCTATCATTGGAGTCAGCGAGCGAGCGAGCAAGACCTATCAGGGCGGAAGCAACTCGGTTTATTGCAACGGACATTATGAAGTTTAATGTATAATAATGTTCAATTTTATGAATAAAAACAAATCTACATAAAAAAGATATGATGATGAATAATAGTGTAAAAGATGGTTATGTTGAGAAAATATAGGAAAACAAATAGTAGTATGATAGATGTTTATTGCAACGGACATTATGAAGTTGAATGATTAGGAATTCAGAACGTTAGGAACAGAGTAGTTATGAGTAGTGATTATTATGATGTAAATTTTTAGGAACAACATTTTCGGACTTCCGATAATCGACATTGAAACATTAGTTCAACTTTGGCGCACCCGATTATATGACGATAGCGATGATGATGATGATGGTGATGATGGTGATGATGATGACGATGATGATGATGATGATGATGATGATGATGGTGAAATATTTCTCTAGGCAGATCACCATTACCATCACCATCACCATCTTACCTTAAATAAGCGTAGTGGCAGAATGTCATAATAAACCAAAACGCAAATATTGCTTATATTTTTTTTTTAAATGGCTAAATGCTATGATGCCATAGACCTATTTATAAACATCATGGTGTTGTGTGACATGAAACAATAGACGATCGCATTGCCGGCCTAGGCCTGAAACGGTGTATTTTGAAGCCTGTTTTAAAGAACACAACGTAAACATTACATAGCATGTTTGAGAAAAGTACAGTGTCAAAGTGATAATAATAATAAATTCTTCTGTCGCTTGCCTTCGCTTTCACCGTCTCTTTCTGTAATCCTTTTATACCGTCGGAGAGAAAGAGATAGTGATTGCGAAGGCAAGCGTCAGTAACGTTGGACAATAAGCCTGCTGGACACGTAATTCAATTCAATGGGACCGGGGCTTATCTCAGTACCTAACCATTCGTTTAGGATCACAGAGGTGCAGTAAAAAGGGATTTTTGGAATTTCTCGCGGGATAGAGATCAGGAGTTGACAACAACAAGTCGCGAGGAAAAGCTAGTTAAAGAAAAATGCCTAGTCATTAGCTTAGGCTGAATTAATTACTTACCAGCAAGATGTAGAGGCGTGGAGTTCCTGCCGTGGGCGTCTCGGCAGTTCACGTTCTGTGGCGTTATTAGTTTTCTGAAAACGATATAAAAGTTAAATTTGATTTATAGGATACAATACGGACGGTGAGACAGTTTATAATACAGGGTGTTTGGTAGCTACGTGCAAAGCTTTAAAGGGGTAATAGCCAAGGTATTTATGAACATTTTTAGCCATATATGTCTTAGCCGTCATTTGATTTTTTTTTTTAAATTGAACTCTTAGAAATTTTAGGAAAATACCCAGAATTTGAAAAGAAGAAAGAAGAAAGAAAAACATTTATTTATAACAACAATAACACGTACACAGGCAAAAATAAGAATACAATAGACATAGACAGATAGATAGATAGAGCTATGTACACATTAATGCTGTCACAAAAGGGACCCGACTCAGCATGTTGCTAGTTAAAACCAGCGCTGGTCTTCCGCCGGGCCACAGCGCAGTAAACTCACGGAAGGCCACACACAAAACAACATAATACTAAAAACTAAACATATTTGTACATTGGGGCAATATTGACTCGTGACTATCAAATTCTGGGTATTTTCCTAAAATTTTTAAGTCTTCAATTTAAAAAAAAAAAACAAATTTCGGCTAAGACATACAGTTGTGGCCATATAATTAAGAACGATTATTTATTGAGATGATTTTTTCAAAGTAACAAGTATAACTAATTGCCCGTATTTTTTTTATTTCTCTCGGTATTGCAAAACTTTTCCGTACTACCGGTACATTCATTTATGCAACATTGTTGGCTAAAAAATTAATAGAGAAACTTTATACATTCGATCTGAACCTAGTATTAGTACTTACTGGCTGGTCACGTAATTAAGAACGCTGAATAGTTTATTATTTTTTCAAATTTAAATAGAGAACACTGTGTGGCTCTGTGGTTGTAGATTATTATTCGTATAATTTTGGCGCCATTTCGTGCTGTTAAAGTCTTAAAAGTGATTACTTCGTATAAAAACAATGGGGAAAAATAAAAGTTGTGATAAATCTACAAGAGAAGTAATAATAAAACTTCGCGAGAAGAATTGGTCGTATAAAATGATAGCCGACCATCTGCAATGTTCAAAAACAATGGTTTTCCATGCCGTAAAGCATTTTTCCACGTATCAAACTACTTCAAACGTTCCGCGTGGACCTAGACAGAGAAAGTCATCTCGTCGAGATGATCGAAATATCGTTCGTTTGGCAAAACAAAATCCTTTTAAAGGGTCTAATGAGTTGAGAAAAGAATATTTTGGCGAAAACAACCCTTCAGCAATCTCTGCACGCACTATTCGAAGGCGTTTGGTAGAAAATAAGTTGAACGGAAGGATAGCATGGAAGGTGCCTATGTTGAAACGATGCCATAGGCAAGCCCGACTTGCATTTGCAAGAAGGTATGAAAACTGGACAGTCAGACAGTGGAAAAACGTTCTTTTTTTCTGACGAGACAAAAATAAATAGGGTATGTTCTGATGGAAAACGATATGTACGACGCCCTCCGAATAAAGCATTCGACCCAAAGTACACAAAAGTGACATTAAAGCATGGCGGGGGAAATGTGAAAATTTGGGGGTGCTTTTCTGGACATGGCGTTGGACCTGTTAGGCTGATAGAAGGAAACATGGATCAATTCCAATACAAAAATATACTGCAAGAAACAATGTTACCATATGCCGAAGACGTGCTTCCGGTTATTTGGACATTCCAGCACGACAATGATCCAAAGCATACTGCACGCACCGTTAAGGAATTCCTCACATCACAATCAGTTTCAGTCTTAGATTGGCCAGCCAACACCCCAGATCTTAACCCAATAGAGCATCTTTGGTGCGAAGTCAAGAAAAAGGTTTCAAATCGACAGTGTGGCAATTTGAGAGAGCTGTACGACGTTTTCTTAGAAGAATGGAACTCTTATTTCTCTTGCGAAATGTCTAAAATTGATAGATTCAATGCCTCGCCGGTGTAAAGCCGTAATTAAAAGCCGTGGACATGCTACTAACTATTAATTTTAGTTCAAATGTATTAATTTGCTTTTTTTTCTATACCAACTTCACATTAATATGATTTATTTAATCTAAGTTTCATATAAAACAACTCTCGAGCAGTTTAATAAATCGTTCTTAATTATTTGTCCAGCTTCATTACTATTTGAATTTATTATTATAGAGAACAAATAAAATTTGTAAAAAAAAATGTTAGCAATTATACACTATTATTATTAATCCCGTTTGCTCTATCCATGTGGCTATTTTATAACATAACTTGTTACTTCTAAGAAGGAACACAACTAGACATATGACATGATGTAGATAAAAAAAATCGGAAACTTCAAATCGTTCTTAATTGTATGACCACCACTGTATATGGTTAAAAATGTTCAAAAATACCTCGGCTATCACCCCCTTAAAGCTATGCACGTAGCTACCAAACACCCTGTATAAATGGTGATCCAAAAGTAGTGTTCCTCACTCAGTTAATGCTGGACCACATAATGCACTAACTCATTTATTTTAATTAGTCTTATTTAAGTTGAGGTGTCCATACATTGAGTTGGTGATTTCATGGCAACAAATTTCTCTTGGCAGCGTCGAGCAGCGCCGCGTCGCCGCTGATGATGACGATGATGGCGGTACCTGGCGCGCGCGAGCTCGCCTCTCTTGGCAGCGTCGAGCAATGGTGTGGGTGAAGTACCCAAGTCGCACTGGGCCCGCGTGGGGACTACGGCCCAAATCCTCTCGTTTTGGGAGGAGGCCTGTGCTTGATAGAAACACGCCGCGTCGCCGATGATGACGACAATGTTGGTGAGGATGATGATGATGATAACGACGGTACCTGGCGCTCGCGAGCTCGCTTCGCAGCGTCGAGCAGCGTCGCGTCGGCAATGATGATGATGATGATAACGACGGTACCTGGCGCTCGCGAGCTCGCTTCGCAGCGTTGAGCAGCGTCGCGTCGGCAATGAAGATGATGATGATGAAAATGGTGGTGATGATGATGATGGTGGTGGTGGTGGTGGTGATGATGATAATGATGGTGGTGATGATAATTATGGTGGTGGTGATGATGATGGTGGTGATAATGATGGTGGTGATGATGACGGTGGTGGTGGTGATGATGATAATGATGGTGGGGATGATGATGGTGGTGATAATGATGGTGGTGATGATGGTGGTGGTGATGATATTGATGGTGGTGATGATAATGATGGTGGTGGTGATGATGATGATGGTGGTGATGGTGGTGATGATAATGATGGTGGTGATGATGATGGTGGTGATAATGATGGTGGTGATAATGATGATGATGTCGGTACCTGGCGCGCGCGAGCTCCCCCCTCTTGGCGGCGTCGAGCAGCGCCGCGTCGCCGCGCAGCGCGTCAGCCGTGTCAGCGTCGCCGCTACGCACGAGTTGGAGCGGCGTCAAACCGTCGCGGTTACGGCGCGTAGGGTCCGCGCCGTGCTGGAATCGTTACAAACGTGTTAAAACTCCTGTTACCAAATCTATAGCACCATCTGCTAAACCGTTCAAATGAGTCCTCCCCCGCGCGGTACAGAACGCGCGGGGGTGGACGACAAAAGGGGCCAGGGGAGGTGCGTCTAGCTATACACAAAATCATCATCATTTCAGCCGTAGGACGTCCACTGCTGGACATAGGCCTCCCTCATTGATGCCCAATCATTACGAATGGAAGCGATTTGCATCCACATGAAACACAATATCATGGTTACTCGTAATTGGCTAAGTGAACTCAATTAGAATGAAACTGAGTTTGCTAAGGGTCGTTGCCTAGGTGATTGCCGCGAATTCTACCTATCCGCACTTTTAAACGTCGAAGACAAACATGCGTATATTTAAATGTACACATACACGCGAACTTCCTCTCGCCTTCGGCTCGTTATATAAAACCACACTCTCACTCATGCCTCTCATCATTCTTATTTATACAGGGTTATTGGTAATTGACCTATTCCCGTTAAGGGGTTATGGGGGAGGTCATTTGCAATCATTTTTGTCCCATAATGCCCTATGCAAAATGAACCATTTCTGAGATAATTGAAATTGTAGTTTTTTGCAAAAAAAAGTCGGAAACGCATCTTCAAAAATTTATTTAAAAAAAAGTTGGCCATTTAAGTAAACTTTTTTATTTTTTTATGTACAAGATAAAATAGCTGTTTTTATGCAATATTAAAAGTATAATTATCTGTACACGTTTAAGAACGCAAGACCAAAAAGTAAAAAAATATGATTTTTTTTATAAGGTTGTTCAAAATGAATGGCACAATAACAGAAAATTTTACTACTACATTTGGCGTGCAGATTGTACGGAAAACATGCACGTATTTCTAGCTTTCTATCAAGCTACTAAAACTATTATTTTTGTAAATGGTTGCCAGAAAAAAATAATCACAAAGGACGTAGGAAGAAAATCACGATCGAACATTTCTCAAAATCAACTCATCAATGAAAAATTTATTAAAAAAAAAGTTGGCCATTTATGTCATTTTTTTTTATTTGGTTGTGTACAAGATAAAATAGCTGTTCTTATGCAATATTGAAAGTACAACTATCTGTACACGTTTATGAATGCGAGACCAAAAAGTAAAAAAAAATATGATTTTTATCAGGCTGTTCAACATTAATGGCACAAAAACGGAAAATTTTACGTATGCATTTGGCGTGCAGATTATACGTAATACGTGTTTGTATTTCTAGCTTTCTAAAAAGCTATTGAGTAATAATATGATTTTTGTTAATGCTTGGCAGAAAATAATTAGCACAAAGGACGTAGGAAGAAAATCACGTCCGAACATTTTTTTTAAATTAACTCACACTGAATCTATCAATACCAAATTGAAACAAAAAAACAATTAAGTTTGAAATCCGACGATGTTTTTATTTTATTTACATTTGATACCCATCATAAATGTTCCTTATTTGTTGCAGTCGCTGACTACGAAATTCGTAAGAACTTCCATTTCAAATTATAAGAAATAAAGAAGCAATTTGAAAATGGAACTCCTTACTTTGATAATCTTATTAAAAAAACATTGTGTATTTTTTGTTTGAAAATCGGCGGCAATTCGTTTAGTTAATGCACAACATTTTATTTACTAAGCAGATTACTATGTCTGGGTTCATAATAATTGCGAAAAATAAACACAGTTAATTATTTTTTTATAAGATTATCAAAGTAAGAAGTTCTATTTTCAAATAGGTTCTTTATTTCTTATAATTTGAAACAACAAATTTTAATTTTTTGTGTTTTTGTGCCATTAATGTTGAACAGCCTGATAAAAATCATATTTTTTTTACTTTTTGGTCTCGCATTCATAAACGTGTACAGATAGTTGCACTTTCAATATTGCATAAGAACAGCTATTTTATCTTGTACACAACCAAATAAAAAAAATTACATAAATGGCCAACTTTATTTTAAATAAATTTTTCATTGATGAGTTTGATTTTGAGAAATGTTCGATCGTGATTTTCTTCCTACGTCCTTTGTGATTATTTTTTTCTGGCAACCATTTACAAAAATGATAGTTTTAGTAGCTTGATAGAAAGCTAGAAATAAGTGCATGTTTTCCGTACAATCTGCACGCCAAATGTAGTAGTAAAATTTTCTGTTATTGTGCCATTCATTTTGAACAACCTTATAAAAAAACATATTTTTTTACTTTTTGGTCTTGCGTTCTTAAACGTGTACAGATAATTATACTTTTAATATTGCATAAAAACAGCTATTCTATCTTGTACATAAAAAAATAAAAAAAGTTTACTTAAATGGCCAACTTTTTTTTAAATAAATTTTTGAAGATGCGTTTCCGACTTTTTTTGCAAAAAACTTAAATTTCAATTATCTCAGAAATGGTTCATTTTGCATAGGGCATTATGGACAAAAATGATTGCAAATGACCTCCCCCATAACCCCTTAACGGGAATAGGTCGAATTACCAATAACCCTGTATAATAAATAACTATTATTATGGCCTTCCCCTTAGCGACCGCTTCGAACCGCTTTGAACCGTCACAAGTTGGCCGCGTTGACGCCTGCGCCGCACGACACCAGCAGTTCAGTGACCTCCCAACACCCTGTCCACACTGTTACTATGGCTATACCTTCAGCAGTAACCGCACTATATCGGCCTTCCCCTTAGCGGCCGCCTCGTGTAGCGGCGTGAACCGCCACAGATCGGCCGCGTTGACGCCTGCGCCGCACGACACCAGCAGTTCAGTGACCTCCCAACACCCTGTCCACACTGTTACTATGGCTATACCTTCAGCAGTAACCGCACTATATCGGCCTTCCCCTTAGCGGCCGCCTCGTGTAGCGGCGTGAACCGCCACAGATCGGCCGCGTTGACGCCTGCGCCGCACGACACCAGCAGTTCAGTGACCTCCCAACACCCTGTCCACACTGTTACTATGGCTATACCTTCAGCAGTAACCGCACTATATCGGCCTTCCCCTTAGCGGCCGCCTCGTGTAGCGGCGTGAACCGCCACAGATCGGCCGCGTTGACGCCTGCGCCGCACGACACCAGCAGTTCAGTGACCTCCCAACACCCTGTCCACACTGTTACTATGGCTATACCTTCAGCAGTAGCCGCACTATATCGGCCTTCCCCTTAGCGGCCGCCTCGTGTAGCGGCGTGAACCGCCACAGATCGGCCGCGTTGACGCCTGCGCCGCACGACACCAGCAGTTCAGTGACCTCCCAACACCCTGTCCACACTGTTACTATGGCTATACCTTCAGCAGTAACCGCACTATATCGGCCTTCCCCTTAGCGGCCGCCTCGTGTAGCGGCGTGAACCGCCACAGATCGGCCGCGTTGACGCCTGCGCCGCACGACACCAGCAGTTCAGTGACCTCCCAACACCCTGTCCACACTGTTACTATGGCTATACCTTCAGCAGTAGCCGCACTATATCGGCCTTCCCCTTAGCGGCCGCCTCGTGTAGCGGCGTGAACCGCCACAGATCGGCCGCGTTGACGCCTGCGCCGCAAGACACCAGCAGTTCAGTGACCTCGTAGTGGCCGTACGAACAAGCGTTGTGGAGTGGCACCAGACCGCTGGAAACCAAACGAGTATAGTGAAAATAAACGGATCACTCACGTCTTAAAACGAGTTTAACTCGACATGTTCGGGCTAATTCGTAGCCCTTCGTCTCGGAGTCGCACGTCACGGCGGCTGCCAAACGATCACATCAGTGCGCTCGTTTTAAGACGTGAGTGATCCGTTTATTTTCACTATGAGTGAGTCTCACGGTAGTTTCATGTTTAAAGCAAACGAGTATTAGTTAGCGAATACACACATTACTCCAAAAAACCAATCAATTTTGCTGTTGACGTTTCTCGTTGAGAACATGAAACATAGATGTCGCTAGTGTCGCTGCGTAAAGTGACTATAGAAAAACAAACTGAAAAATGTGATATATAGGAAAAAATTTTGTCTAAAACTCCTGACCAGTGGTGGTGTAAGGGTATGGCACGCAGCACGGAATGCTGAGGACCTGGGTTCGATTCCCAGCGCTGGTCTCTTTTTCTGGGTTTTTTCCGTGTATCCATGTTTGTTTGTATTTAGTATAAAAATATTTACACACATTACGTCGGGGATAGTGCAATACCGCGTAACTAGCACTGGTAAATACTACGTATCTGCACAACACCCATAGGGAAAAACCGCGTAACTGGCATTGGTTAATACCGCGTATCTAACAATTTTTTCTTTTTTTTTTTTTTTTTTTTTTTTTAAATAAATATCACGGGACAATTCACACCAATTGACCAAGTCCCAAAGTAAGCTAAGGAAAGCTTGTGTTATGGGTACTAGGCAACGGATAAACATACTTATATAGATAGATACATACTTAAATACATATTAAACACCCAAGACCCGAGAACAAACATTCGTATTTTTCATACAAATATCTGCCCCGACGCGGGAATCGAACCCGGGACCTCAAGCTTCGTAGTCAGGTTCTCTAACCACTAGGCCATCTGGTCGTCTAACGACAGTAAAATCCTGATTAGAATATCGTTGGGGGGAAATCATAATTTGGCTTAAAATCTTAGCATGTCAAGTTGTGGCTATTTGTATGCCTTATGGCGCAACATAGTGATACTAATGACCTGTAATATGTGTCCATACCTTTATTTTGACAAATCAATATTTTTGAATTTGAATTTGAACGGCGACTATAGTTTTAACATTAAGGTCACTCACCCCTTGTCTTTGGCGTGCACATCGGCGCCTCTCTGTAGTAAGAGCTGCGCGAGTGGCAATCTGTTGTAGCTGGAATAAGAAAATTAAGAAGGCTGTTAAACACGTGTCCAACAGGTGTCAAACTTAGTGTGGTAAAGGATTCTATATTGTGTGAATGTCCACCTTTTGTTATAAAAAAAATTACTACTACTGTCCCAGCTACTGTCTCTTCTAATACTGCCCTCATTCACTGCGCCCCCACGCTTCTGTCCCCCAGTTACTGCCCCCTCAGCTACTGTCCCCTACTACTGCCCCAGTTACAGCCCCCAACTTCTGTCCCGCCACTAGTCCCAAAGTTACTGGCTCCCAGCTACTGACCCCACGCTACTGTCCCCCTAATTCTGCCTCAGTTACTGCCCTCAACTACTGTCCCCTACTGCTGCTCAAGTTACTGTCCCTACGCTAACTACTGTGCCAGCTACTGTCACCCTACTACTGCCCCAGTTACTACCCTTAACTACTGTCTCCCCACCAATACCCCAGTTATAGGTAACGCCACCAGAGTTGAGGCCACGCACACAACCAGATCTCATGTAATGACGTTTAACGACAACCCAACGTCAAAATCCCGCTGTCATTACATGAGATCTGGTTGTGTGCGTGGCCTCAACTCTGGTGGCGTTACCTATATTGTCCCTCAGCTACTGTCTCCTACTACTGTCCCAGTTACTGCCCCATAGCTACTATCCTGCATGCTACTCCCTACTACTGCCTTCCAGCTACTGTCACCTTATCTTATCTTATCTTACTAATACGGGTCCTAGCGGATACACTTCGATCTTTTGTGTAATTACCCCTCCTTCGCACTTACTCCATTGCTTTTATCACCTCGTCCATGGGCCAATCAACTTTTAAACCGACGTTCTTGGCGTCTCCTGCGTTACCAAAATTGTCTCTGGCGTTACCAAAAAATCGTAATTCCAACAAGATATTTCACGGTTTAATAGGTTAAACTTACGTAGGATGGCATGTCTTCATGCTATTCATCTATTAAATTACAGAAAAAACATGTTTACTTACAAAAATCTGCAATTGTTTGAAAAATGTCGCGGACAGATTAGTGTCGGTTTAAAAGTTGATTGGCCCCCATACGAGTAAATTGGATGATTGGAGTCCCAACTTTACTGGTATATGTTTAGTATCGAAGTGACCTGTAAATGCCCCGACGATGTATCGGAGTTGTTTCCTACTGAGTGTCCAGAGTTTTTTAGCCCAGCTTGTGCTGACATTTTCGATGAATCGTTTTGAATGCTTTAGACCCACCAGTGTTTTCAACTATTGTTGGTGTTTGAGTCTGGTGTGGCCGTTTAGAGCTCGTTCCCACAATGTCGTGTGTCGGATTCCGATTTTAATCGGGCGTTCCAGTGGCAGAACATTTTATATGAAGCTGTTCACACTTGTCGGACACGATTTACGATTAAATCATGTCCAACAAGTGTGATTAGCTTCATATAAAATGTTCTGCCACTGGAACGCCCGATTAAAATCGGAATCCGACACACGACATAGTGGGAACGAGCTCTTACTGTCACCCTAACTCCCCCCCCCCCTCCCCCATTACTATCCCCCAGCTACTCACCCGGCCGCGAAGTGCAGCGGCGTGGAATGTCGGCCGTCGACGTCGCGGCAGTTGACGAGGCGCGGCCGGGCCTCCAGGGCCGCTCTGGCTGCCTCCACGTCGCCCGTGCGGGCCGCCTCTAGGAGCCTCAGGGCTGCCGCGTTCGCGCATGCATCTAGGATTTAAAAAAAGTTTTGGTTGCACACTATGCCGAGTCCCCAGTATATTATTCGATGTTTTTTATTTGTATCTTTTCCTGCTTAATGATTTTATCTCTTTCCTTCGCTGGGAGCTCTTTCCGCTCTCTCCCCCTCCCCCTTTCTATCCCCTTTTCCACTCTCTTTCCTCCTGTCCCTAATTCCCCTCACTTTTTCTCCCCCTTTCCCCACTCTCGTCCTTATCCCTCATTCTCCCCCTCTCTCCCTTTCCATTCTCTTCCTTTCCCCACACTCTCCCCCTAACCCCACTCTCTCACCTTCTCCCCTCATTCTCCCCTTTTCCCGCCCAGTCGATATAGCGTGCAGCAGTAATAAACACGCTTTGTAATATTAGCGACCGCGTCCCCCGCGCCGCCCCCCCCTCCCCCCCCCCTCACCGGCGGGCGGCGGGTACCGCTCGGGCTGCGCGCGCGCCCCGCAGGCCAGCAACAGGCGGCCGCGTCCCCCGCGCCGCCCCCCTCCCCCACCAGCCCCCCCCCCCCAACTCACCGGCGGGCGGCGGGTACCGCTCGAGCTGCGCGCGCGCCCCGCAGGCCAGCAACAGGCGGCCGCGTCCCCCGCGCCGCCCCCCTCCCCCCCCCAGCCCCCCCCCCACTCACCGGCGGGCGGCGGGTACCGCTCGGGCTGCGCGCGCGCCCCGCAGGCCAGCAACAGGCGGCCGTCCCCCGCGCCGCCCCCCCCTCCCCCCCCACTCACCGGCGGGCGGCGGGTACCGCTCGGGCTGCGCGCGCGCCCCGCAGGCCAGCAACAGGCGGCCGTCCCCCGCGCCGCCCCCCCTCCCCCCCAGCCCCCCCCCCCACTCACCGGCGGGCGGCGGGTACCGCTCGGGCTGCGCGCGCGCCCCCGCAGGCCAGCAACAGGCGGCCGTCCCCCGCGCCGCCCCCCCTCCCCCCCAGCCCCCCCCCCCACTCACCGGCGGGCGGCGGGTACCGCTCGGGCTGCGCGCGCGCCCCGCAGGCCAGCAACAGGCGGCCGCGTCCCCCGCGCCGCCCCCCCTCCCCCCCCCCCAGCCCCCCCCACTCACCGGCGGGCGGCGGGTACCGCTCGGGCTGCGCGCGCGCCCCGCAGGCCAGCAACAGGCGGCCGCGTCCCCCGCGCCGCCCCCCTCCCTCCCCCAGCCCCCCCCACTCACCGGCGGGCGGCGGGTACCGCTCGGGCTGCGCGCGCGCCCCGCAGGCCAGCAACAGGCGGCCGCGTCCCCCGCGCCGCCCCCCTCCCCCCCCCCAGCCCCCCCCACTCACCGGCGGGCGGCGGGTACCGCTCGGGCTGCGCGCGCGCCCCGCAGGCCAGCAACAGGCGGCCGCGTCCCCCGCGCCGCCCCCCTCCCTCCCCCAGCCCCCCCCCACTCACCGGCGGGCGGCGGGTACCGCTCGGGCTGCGCGCGCGCCCCGCAGGCCAGCAACAGGCGGCCGCGTCCCCCGCGCCGCCCCCCTCCCCCCCCCCAGCCCCCCCCCACTCACCGGCGGGCGGCGGGTACCGCTCGGGCTGCGCGCGCGCCCCGCAGGCCAGCAACAGGCGGCCGCGTCCCCCGCGCCGCCCCCCTCCCCCCCCCCAGCCCCCCCCACTCACCGGCGGGCGGCGGGTACCGCTCGGGCTGCGCGCGCGCCCCGCAGGCCAGCAACAGGCGGCACGCGGCGGCCGCGTCCGCCCGCGCCGCCACCGCTAAGGCGCTGGACCCGCCAGAGTCCAAAGCGTTCACTTTCGCACCTACAACAAACAGAACCTAAAGAGCTGTCCGTAAATGTTACACATTTGAGGGGGCTAGAGATTTGCGATGCGAGAACAAAACAAAAGTGTCACAAGGGTGGGAACGGTCAAAAATCTAGAATCCAGTAACCGACGTAAACACACACTCACATACACAAACACCCATAAACGTGTACGGCGCATACGCGCGCACTCACGCACACTTACGCTGACTCGCACACACTCACGCTCGTTCACGAACACTCAGGCACACTCACGCGCTCACTCAAGCACATTCACGCACACTCACGCGCTCACTCAAGCACATTCACACATACTGACACTTACTCATGCTTACTCAGCCACACTCACACTTTTTCATGCACAATTAATCACGCACGCTTACACTTACTCACGCTCACTCAGAAATACACTCACGTTTACTCATGCACACTCACGCACGCTTACACTTACTCACTCTCACTCAGAAATACACTCACGCTTACTCATGCACACTCACGCACGCTTACACTTACTCACGCTCACTCAGAAATACACTCACGCTTACTCATGCACACTACGCACGCTTACAATTACTCACGCTCACTCAGAAATACACTCACGCTTACTCATGCACACTCACGCACACTTACACTTACTCTCGCTCACCCAGAAATACACTCACGCTTATTCATGCTGACTCCAAGCACGCTCAATTACGCGCACACACACTGAAAATTTTCGCAAATATTACTAGCATCTAACAACCACAATATTATAAATTTCGTCCATTATTCTTTTAGAACAGTATGCATTGGCACTGAACTAAAACAATTACTTTGCTCACCCGCGACCTTATGATAGTCATTTATGCAAGAAATGTGTGTTCATGCAGTTCCTCCACCTCCACACTGTACGAACACACACAAATCACAGAATCCCATCTATCACCGATAGCTGAGCGAAAACCTACTGCCATAAGCCTGCCCGGGAGGCGCGAACCATTAGGTAATAATTTGTTTGTTTTTAAAGAAAATAAAAGTCTATCACGAATTATTATTGCAGCAGACACATAAACTTATATATTAGAACAATTGGGATGCACCAAAAAAAATAACCTATAGTTTTTATATTTTTTTTGGAAAGAATAGGATATTTTAAGACACCATTTTCATCGATTTTGAATTTGGTTGAGTATTTAATTTTTTATATTTTTTTTTAGAAATACGTTGGATGACGTCACAGTGAGAGAGCCACGTTCCATAGCCTAGAAAAATTCAAGTCGTACATAACATAATCTGTGGCACTACCACGGCACTACTGAGACCCTACTACGAAGTGCATAATTCGAACTTCGTTTCATGCCGTCCCGCTCACGCTAATATGATTTGACACGAGAGTGAGAGGGATGATACGATACGAACTTCGAATTTTGTAGTAGTGCCCCTGATTTGTCTTGTCACTGTCAATATTACAAGCACGGCTTAGGGTCCTAAATGAACCATGACAAAATAGTTTTATTTATTTCTCTTCTTTTAGCTTCGATTATTCCTGTTTGTTTAATGGTGAATTGTAAATAGATATTTTTTATTAAAATCTGATATTTAAATTCTTTCATATTTACTTGTAACGTAGTAATTTAATAATTAAATTTGTAAAAATACATTGCGAGTATTGTATACATTTCGGACTTTATGATAAATGACAACTGTTTAAAGCCAGGTGTGCATCATGTGATTAAAGTTCTGTCTTTGTCACTCTTTGCTATTATAAGCAGGACAGCAACATTTCAAACTGTCAATTTGCTTTAGAGTGTAGACCTGCTTTATATCTGCCTTTGTGACGATTCACTGCAGGGGTCAAATGAAGGTCATTACTTAAATTTTCTTTATTTAATTCAGATTATCATATTTTTGGAATCTGATTTCTGAAAACGCTTCACAAAGCCTATTTCTCCAAACGGTTTTCTATTTATTATACGTTGCCAAAAAAATGGGACATCCCAATTTATATTCAAAAAATTTTTAATTTTCATTCAATTTTTATGGAATAATCGAGAAAAACTATCAAAAATGCAACGTTGCAGCTCAGCAGGTATAAACCCTCTTAAAGCAATCTGACACGTTTCTAAAGCTCCAAACGCGTGGCGGTGTGGCGGTGACGGTTGTAGTATTCTAACTAGTATGAAAGACTTCGCGGTACGGTACCGCAGAACCGTTCATACAAGTTAGAATATTACAACCGTCACCGCCACACTGCCACGCGTCCGCTAGCTGTGCGTTCGGAGCTTTATTTCATCTATTTAAGCTCCTCGCGACATTACTATTCCTTATTTTATGGTTCCGTGGTCAAAAATGACAGCTTATACTCACCGTGCCGCAGCAGTAAGTCCATGGCGTCTAGATGCGAGTGCTCCGTGGCAATGTGCAGCGGTGTCTGTCCGTCTTTGTTCTTTTCGTTCACGCGAGCGCCTTTTCTTATTAGCATCTCCATAACCTAAAAATAGTATTTTATGGAACGGTTGTATAAATGTGGTCTTAATAGGCGAGTGACGTGAGTTGCGATACTGTTTTCCTTGCAGGTCTAAACTAGGTTTTAGTGTTGAGTGTAACCTACATTGAATAATCTGTGGCAGCTAGGCGTATCGTTTTAGCGGCATTGCGACAAAAGTGCTGTTATGGGGAATAGAGTATAGACTTTTCTGAGGTCATATTAATATATGTTCTTATAATTGTTTGTGACCATGTAAAAAACAGATAAAAGTACAGAAGTAGAAAAAATATAAAATATGTTTCTGCCATGGTCAAGTGGAACTGATGACAACTCCTCAATGACTAATGTCGCCTGTGAATGTCGCAAACCCACCTGCTTCCGTTTAGGGTAATCGCTGGCGGCGGCGCAGTGTAGGGGCCGGTCTCCGGTGGTCAGGTGCTGGAAGTTCACGAGGGCCTCGGACGTGGACTCCGGCGCGTCGCTGGGGGGCGCGGGGGACGCGTCGGAGGACACCTGGGGGAGGGAGGCTATTATTATAATAAATACTAATAGTAATATATTTTATGCTACAGTAAAATTACATAAAGTTTACCACTGACAGATGGTTTGCCTTCATTTCATATTCAACTTTAACGACCTACAAATAAAGCCAATTTTAGAATACTGTAACCCACGTTTGCAGATTTTGTAATAGCTACTTTATTTGTATGGTGTTAAAGTTGGAAATTAAATGAAGGCAAGCCATCTGTCAGTGGTAAACTAAAAGTAAACGTATTTGTATTCGATGTTTTTTTAATAATATGTAGTATGTTTTCCTGCTAAATGTGTTTTTACTTTCTGTGTATCGAACATGTCGCACACTTAAGCTCCAAACGCAGACAGCGGAGGCGTGGCGGTGTGGCGGTGACGGTTGTAATATTCTAACTTATATGAACTAGTTCGCGGTACGGTACCGCAGAACCGTTCATACAAGTTACAATATTACAACCGTCACGCCTCCGCTGTATGTGCGTTTGGAGCTTTAGATCGAGAGTATCAACTCAAAATAATACCCCATTTTAATTCGGACTACATTCAATTTCTGGAAAGTTTAAATAAATTAAAATGGTGAATCATGTCAATAAATAAATAAATACGAGTTGATATACTCACGTCACGATGTATGAGTGCGACGTGTAAAATATCTATCTCTCAGATGTGAAAGTGTGCGTGTATGCGTTTGTTACTCCTTTACGCTAAAAAGGCTATATACGAGTGTTTTTATACAACGTAATAAAGAGTCGGATTTAACTTTAGGGAATTCCTACGAGAGTTTTTGGGATATCCCGGAATTTTAATTGGCTAAGTAAAGTTTTTTGAAGAGGTGCTTATTATATTTTTTTTCGACAGTCGGCGTTCTGAAGATCGAGAAACTGCAGCTGTTTTATTTTTATCTCCTATTGTTTACTGGAAATATTTTTTTAAGTGTTCGAGATGACATTTGTGAGATTTTATGGCTGACAAGCCGTACGTGCTCAGAACTTAGTAGAAACAGAAAAAAAAACCGAAGTGAGCTGTCACTTTTGTCAATGTCTAATCGTTTGCGTTTCGTTTGCTTTGCGTTTTGGTGTGCTCAGTGTGATTTTTGGACTATTTTTATCGACCTCCGCATAAAATCCGGACTTTTTATTTTACCGCATTTCTCCACGACCTATGCACGATAATTGGATCACGATTGAATACTTTCGATCACTATTTTGGAACTGCTTCTTGGACAACGCAAAGCAAACGAAACGCAAACGGTTAGATTTCATTTGACATTGACAGAAGCGACAGTTGACTTCGTTTTTTTTTCTATTTCTTCTTAGTACTGAGCACGAACCGCTTGTCAGGCGTAAAATCTCACAAATGTCATCTCGAACACTTAAAAAAATATTTCCAATAAATAAAAGGAGATAAAAATAAAACAGCTCCAGTTTCTTGATGTTGAAGTCGACCACTGTCGAAAAAAAATATAATTAGCACCTCTTCAAAAAACTTTATTTAGCCAATTGGACTGACCGACTTAATGCCTATGTGGGTAAACAGATTTATCTGCGTCAGACTTTGATCAATTATAACTGAAGATACACATTGCCGAACAAAATCCCCTTGAAAGAATGTCCGAACTATTTATTTGTTTGCGTAACAAATAAAATCATCACCTACACAAAGTAATTACTTTGTGTGAAAAGAATAAGTGACGAAATTTGAACCTAGTCTTTACTTAATTACAGTTGAATTTCGCAACTTCACAGTTAAAAATTTATTTACGTGTGCGTAGAGAAAACTGATCCCAAATACGTAAATACGTGACGAAATTTGAACCTAGTCTTTACTTCATTACAGTCGAATTTCGGTAGCGGCAAAACTCCACAACGCTTGAAACTTGACAGCTAAACTCCACAATTTCCACACGTTTGGTCGGATATGAATGTAAGCCTTATCAGAAACGGCATAGTGATTAATTTCACTTGCTACATTGAAGGCGACGTTGTAAGATTGCTTTGACGAGTTTGACGTTGCTTTGGCGGACGAAATGATGTTGTAGAACAAAGAATGCATTCCGACTTTAGGAGAGGACTTTCTTTACAAAAAGTTTTTGTCAATTAATACAATAAAAAACGGTGAAATTAAGGTTAACGCCAACACTTTACAGAATGAATGGGGACGTCATTTAGATAATTTTAAACCTAATTTTCTTTACTCCAAATGTTTACCGTTTTCGAGATATAAGTATAAAATGATAAACTGACTAACTGACTGTTGTATATAAACGCACAGCCCAAAACGCTGCACCTAGAGACTTGAAATTTTGCAAATGTGTACAATGTGTACAATGTGTGTATACAATGTAGGCATCCAACAAGGAAGGATTTTTGGAAATTCCCACGGGATAAGGAAAATACGGGATTTATATATTCAGTTCAACGGGATTCCTATGTATCTCCGTAATTATGTATATTATAATTACTACTCTTCAAATTGGGCATAAAAGTAGGTAATTATAATAGTGAAAAATATTTTTAGGATTTTTCGAAATTCCCACGGGTTATGGAAAAACGGGATTTATATTAT
Source organism: Archips xylosteana (assembly GCA_947563465.1). Classification (NCBI taxonomy): domain Eukaryota; kingdom Metazoa; phylum Arthropoda; class Insecta; order Lepidoptera; family Tortricidae; genus Archips; species Archips xylosteana. The sequence continues at coordinate 9,684,517 of OX387370.1, forward strand.
TCAGTTCAACAGGATCGATTATTTGTTTTACTGGTCGTAGAAAGCTGAAATTTGCCATTTAGGTTCCTTGGAGAATGTAGGGGAGTACTTAAAGTTGTTCGTAATCATGAGAAAATCCAGAAAGTATAATTTTCATGAGTTAAAATCGGGTTTTGTTCCGCGTACCTTGACACAGTGTCGTCTCGTGATCATGGCGCATGCAACTGTGCCGTCTGTGCCGAAATATCGGGCTTCTTCAAAATCAAGGTACCATCGCCCCAGACGTCAGATACCCATTTTCATAACAAATTTGCTTGCAGCCGTTGATGTTTATTGCTATGGATTGTTATGGACAGATGTCTAGCCACTGCACGCAAACTGGGCCTTTAAGTTGGTTATCTGGCGCTTGGGGCGATAGTACGCGGAACAAAACCCGATTTTAAATCATGAAATTAGTAAAGACCGCGATAGTCTAAAATATTGTAGTATAATTTTCTCCCTAATATTATGTATTTGAAGTCACCGTGTATATTTTTTTTTGTAATGGTGGGTAGTATTATAATGAAACAAAAAAAAATCAAACAAATTTCATTATTTATGAATAAAATTTGTTTTTAATATAATAACTTTATTAATTTTTATTTTCAATCAGTGTCCTTGAAACAAGGTAAGTTTATTATATAATTGTCGTTTAGATTTTTGTTTCAGGTCTTGACTTGTCTTTCTAGCTTCGTAATGGAGACGTATGTCAACATATTTCATAATTATGGACTTTATTAACCAGTTGCGATGGTTGTGTTTAACTTCAGTCAATGTCTTTTTATACAATAATTCTTTTAAAATTTGCACGCAAATTATTTCTTTTTCGCACCTACTACCGCCTGAACGTAAATGCCTTCTGAGCACTACCTCCGCCCTGTCACAGATAACAAATACATCTCCGGAGCTATAGCACAATCCTCCTAAGTCTTTCATGTCAATTAATTTATGAAATGATTTTTTTTCTTTGGCTAGCAAGTGGTCTTTACAATCTTCACATTTTAGATGCTTCAGTAAATATCTCACTACGAAACCGGAGATGTATCCTACGATCTGCTTGATCAGCTCGGAATCAAGATGATCGCAATCCAATGAGGCAGAAACTATATTGCAGTTGTTTGTGTATGTTTGAATTTCGGACTCCTCTAATCTTTCTTTAAATGCCCCCATAGACGCAGATTCTTCCAAGTCAATGTCCAAGCGATAGCCAGCCGAAGTGTTATTAATGTTGGCGACTGCGTTTCCGCTTAGAACTGGTATGCTTTCCAGTGGTATGCAATTCCAGTAAACTTTTCTCCGACTTCAACGTGTGTCAAAATTTTTTTGTATGCAGCTTTTTTTTTGGTGCCGCATTGGGATTGTTATTGAAACCACCTTGGCTTCTTATTTGGCCAAAAAACAATTCTAGGTGGTCTTGACTTACTTTATAACCAGTAACACATACACACATACATGACATACGTATACACATCCAGGAAATCAAAACTTCACACAAAAACACATAACGTTCTAGAAATAAAAAATAGGGTGATGGCAACTCCACTACACTTTTGTTCTATGTTCTGTTGTTTATCTGTTTCGTTTTACTGATAAGCTTTCCTCTGCGTGTGACAAAGACAAGGCATATGTCAATGTTGTGGAATTCTGACAACGTTAATCTTTTAATTAGCAATTTAGAAATGGCTTTAAAATTAATTTAAATCAATATTTCTCTCTGATTCTTAGAATTTAATAGAAAAAACAACAGATACTCACCGAAAGTATGATATTCCATTAGATTTGTTCCGTTTTTTCGAGTGATTTTTGCACTTTTTAAAGACGCACGTGGGCATCGTTCCGCTTGCATTGACAACAACGTACTGAGAAAAAAGTCGTCCACTTTTATCAAAGTGGAGCTCATTTGGCTCGGACATATTCGGGCGCGCGACTGTGGATCTACAGTTATAATTGATCAAAGGCGTCAGAGAGAGAATTACAACAGCGCACATTCTAGTGATGCTGATGATGTCTCACATTTGAGCCCGAAACGTGTAGGTGTCCAGTGTATCATCAAAGTACTTACAGGAGGATTGTTGACAGCTGACAGCTGCTTTTTGACGCGCGCAGGCTCGGCCAATCGGCACGCTTCTAGCAGACAGTGCCCTCGGTATTCGACTGAAAAATAACATCATGTCAAAGTCGAAATACCTCTAGGTATTAAATTAAATAAACAAGCACTTATGTATAACGAAGAATCTACCACCGGTTCGTAAAAACCCCGTTGAGAAGAATCCGGGAAGAAAATCAACTAGGTACAGTATAAAGTTTACCACTGACAGATGGTTTGCCTTCATTTCATATTCAACTTTAACAACCTATAAATAAAGCCAATTTTAGAATACCCACGTTTGCAGATTTTGTAATAGCTACTTTATTTGTATGGTGCTAAAGTTGGAAATGAAATGCAGGCAAGCCATCTGTCAGTGGTAAACTAATGTCTGTTTGTTATTTAAAGTTGTGCGCTACAGTACAGTGGCACTGTACGCTGGATCGATGATGATGATAATGCACGTACATGCCAGTCGTTCTTGGAGTTCCCTGGTGGGCGCCACGTCGAGAGCCGACTTCCCGTGGCAGTTCAGCAGGGTAGGATCCGCGCCTTCGCTCAGCAGCAGCGAACAGACCTGATAACAACAATACAATAGGGATGTTGACACCACCAATCAACTGGCGTACTTTTTATGAGCTGCCAAAACACATTTCTCCCATAGAATTTGAATGGCAATAGCAACTTGTGACGTCACTTGTTCGCACACACAAACAACTAACTATTTATTTGTTTTAAAGCAACAAAAATCTAATTTTGCAGTTAATCGAAAATTAATCTGGTTTTCAGGGCTAAACTACATACATTTTTAATTAAAAGCGCAAGTATAGGTAACGCCACGAGAGTTGAGGTCAAGCACACAACAACACTTCATTTAATGACAGCGGGATTTTGACACTTATTCGTACCGATAGCAAGTTCAACAGACTCAACATAGAATTACAAGATTGACTAAAACATTCTTTAACCTATTTTGTTAAGAATTATTTAGGAAAATACATCTAGTTCAAACAAAACAGGAAATAAAATACTTTGATCTATTTTATTTAAATCCGATAAGCATATTTTTCCCTATTTATAAAAAAAACATCGATTTTTTGTTGCGAATATTTCTTATGAGTTTCAAATTGTTTTACTTCAAAAATAGGTTAAGTATATTATGAAAAAAGAAAAATTATAATATGCATAGTACTTATTGCGTAGGTATTTCATCATAAGATCATACATTTTCATTCACTCACTCATTTCATTCATTCACTACTTTTTTTGCAAACAGTACTTTATGTAGTTGTGTGTGTAATCATTCGCCTCAGCTCTCGTGGCGTTACCTATACACCGCAAATAATTCACAGAAAACAGACGATGTGTCCGGTAGCGTCTACATACACCAATACACTGGCGTGGTCCGCAGCCGAGGGGCGACGGAGATGCATCCGGCGAAATGTGACCGCCGGACAAGTATCCGTTGCGTATACACACGTTCATTATGGGCCATACAACACTGTGAGTCCGGTGAAAAAAACGGTGGGACGTATACAAGCGGCCCAAGAATAGTTTCTCACCTCTAATCTCGCCTTGCTGGCGGCTTCATGGAGCGGCGTGAACGCCCACAGGTCCGTAGCGTTAACGTCTGCGCCGGCGCGCACCAAAAGCTCCGTCACCTCGTAGTGGCCGTACGAGCAAGCGTTGTGGAGCGGCACGAGGCCGCTGTAACAAAATACCTGGTTAAAACCACGGAGGAGCAATAACCGGCCAAGAGCGTGTCGGACACGCCCAGGATAGGGTTTCCGGGGACAAGGAACGAAGTGTACTGTAGTGGCACGATTACTTAATAGTTACTTCGTAACAGATACTGCATCCCTTACAAAATCTTGAGTACCTACCGCGATTATAATCTACTCCGTCTCCTTAAGAGGGTACGATAGCTGAGAGACTTTTGTGAAATAGGTATTTTAATGAAATGTCGCTGTCTCGCCCGAACCCCTCCGTGTCAGTACAGCGAGAGCGGGACAACTGCAGCTCGGACCGTTAATAGGCGCGTAAAATTGATCAAAACAGCATTTCGTAATCCCTTGTTTTCTTCTCGAAAACTGGACCAATAAAATTATTTTTTCAAATATAATTAGAGGATAGATTTAGCTATGCCCCAATGTTTTCCTTTTTTTGTTTATATGAGGGATTCTTTTCTGATGAGTGTCTGAAAATGACGTTGAAATTGGGCAATTTTTTCAGTTTTTGAAAGCTCATATTTCTTATGTTAATTGAAATATGGAAAAAAACGAAACCTAGGGGCATAGCTGTGGTAGATACAGATTACACAGTAAAAAAAATTTGGCTCTAAAGCCATTATCCAGGGAGGAAACAGGGGATTACGTTTGTATGGAGAAATGGTGCGCATCGTATCCTCTTAAGAATGTGTGCGTGGCGACAGTGACAGGGCTGGCAGTTTGGATAAAAATATTTTTTTTCTACGTTGTTTTGCCACTTTATCGGGATAATTGCTATATATTACATCCATGCAAACTTTCTAACACTAATATTCCCTAAGCTAAGCCACGGACGGACAAAGGGACAGACAGTCATGGCGAACTATAAGGGTTCCGTTTTTGCCATTTTAGCTCTGGAATTCTAACAAAAAAAGGATATTTACTGTAATACCTAGTTAAAAACACGGAAGAGCCAAAGGGGATAAGTTTAAAACCCTATCATCCTTCATCATCATCGCTGTAAAGATTCAGGGGGTTGGGTCCTGAAGGTCTTACTTGCATTTAGCATTGGCATTCAAAACGTCCCAGTGCACTGACCAAGTATGCAAAACGACTTGTTTATCTAATGCCATGATTACAAAATTGTCTAAGTTTCTAGGACGTGAAATGCACAAGTAGGCAGAATGACTCGATATTGTATAAGGTCTTGATTGTATTATATTGGTAATGAAGGTTATCCAGACCATTTACCTATTGAAACATTATGTATGACTGACATTAACTCGTTTTACAGCCAAGTCATTCAGTCTACTACGTCTTATAGCAATGAGGGCGTTTTACAGACGCGAAATAGCTACGTTTGCGAAGAAAAAATTCTTTTTCATGCCATTTTCCCGCTCTCCCTCCGAACAAAATCTCTATCAATCTTATTTTCATGAACTGAAACAATTACTTTGCTCACCCGCGACCTTACGATAGCTACGTTCATGTAAAAAATGCGTGTTCATGCAGTTCTTCCACCTCCACACTGTACGAACACACACAAATCACACAAACCCAACCATCACCACCACCAAACTACACTGACGCGTTTCGAACTCAGCCAGAGCTCACCTTCAGAGTACCGCATGTTGTCTAACATTTAATTTTGGTAGCACAGTGAACGGTTGCGGTACCTACTCTGAAGTACAGTGGAGGAGCTGCATGAACACACAATTTTTTTATTTTATACTAAATACAAACTGAAACATAGATGCACAGAAAAAACCCCCAGAAAAAAACCAGCGCTGGGAATCGATTCCAGGTCCTTGGCATTCCGTGCCACGTGCTAAACCCTTACACCACCACTGGTCAGGAGTCTAGACACGAATTTTTCCTATGCATCATACATTTCAGCCTGCTATCATCACTTTTGCAGTGATACAGCGCCATCTATGTTCAGTTCTCATCGAGAAACGTCAACACTCCTTCGCCAGCCGCTCACCCGGACTAAGAGATGTCGCTACTAGGCCATACTTTAACAAGACCGTAAAAGTAAAAAATGGAGTTGAAAAAATAAAAATACAAAAAGATACTTCATACCAAACTTGTTACACATTTCTTGTATAAATGTAACTATCATAAGGTCGCGGGTGAGCAAAGTAATTGTTTCAGTTCATTTATGTGAACCTACTGTTGTAGCCAGCTGCAGCAGCAGTCGCACGGCCCTGGCGCGGTTGTAGCCAGCTGCCAGGTGGAGCGGGGTTGACCCCCCCCCCTCACTATAGGGCTCACCCCTTGTCCTTGGCGTGTGTGTCGGCCCCTCGCTGCAGCAGCAGTCGCACGGCCCTGGCGCGGTTGTAGCCAGCTGCCAGGTGGAGCGGGGTTGACCCCCCCCCTCACTATAGGGCTCACCCCTTGTCCTTGGCGTGTGTGTCGGCCCCTCGCTGCAGCAGCAGTCGCACGGCCCTGGCGCGGTTGTAGCCAGCTGCCAGGTGGAGCGGGGTTGACCCCCCCCCCTCACTATAGGGCTCACCCCTTGTCCTTGGCGTGTGTGTCGGCCCCTCGCTGCAGCAGCAGTCGCACGGCCCTGGCGCGGTTGTAGCCAGCTGCCAGGTGGAGCGGGGTTGACCCCCCCCCCCCTCACTATAGGGCTCACCCCTTGTCCTTGGCGTGTGTGTCGGCCCCTCGCTGCAGCAGCAGTCGCACGGCCCTGGCGCGGTTGTAGCCAGCTGCCAGGTGGAGCGGGGTTGACCCCCCCCCCTCACTATAGGGCTCACCCCTTGTCCTTGGCGTGTGTGTCGGCCCCTCGCTGCAGCAGCAGTCGCACGGTCCTGGCGCGGTTGTAGCCAGCTGCTAGGTGGAGCGGGGTTGACCCCCCCCCTCACTATAGGGCTCACCCCTTGTCCTTGGCGTGTGTGTCGGCCCCTCGCTGCAGCAGCAGTCGCACGGCCCTGGCGCGGTTGTAGCCAGCTGCCAGGTGGAGCGGGGTTGACCCCCCCCCCCTCACTATAGGGCTCACCCCTTGTCCTTGGCGTGTGTGTCGGCCCCTCGCTGCAGCAGCAGTCGCACGGCCCTGGCGCGGTTGTAGCCAGCTGCCAGGTGGAGCGGGGTTGACCCCCCCCCCCTCACTATAGGGCTCACCCCTTGTCCTTGGCGTGTGTGTCGGCCCCTCGCTGCAGCAGCAGTCGCACGGCCCTGGCGCGGTTGTAGCCAGCTGCCAGGTGGAGCGGGGTTGACCCCCCCCCCTCACTATAGGGCTCACCCCTTGTCCTTGGCGTGTGTGTCGGCCCCTCGCTGCAGCAGCAGTCGCACGGCCCTGGCGCGGTTGTAGCCAGCTGCCAGGTGGAGCGGGGTTGACCCCCCCCCCCCTCACTATAGGGCTCACCCCTTGTCCTTGGCGTGTGTGTCGGCCCCTCGCTGCAGCAGCAGTCGCACGGCCCTGGCGCGGTTGTAGCCAGCTGCCAGGTGGAGCGGGGTTGACCCCCCCCCCCTCACTATAGGGCTCACCCCTTGTCCTTGGCGTGTGTGTCGGCCCCTCGCTGCAGCAGCAGTCGCACGGCCCTGGCGCGGTTGTAGCCAGCTGCCAGGTGGAGCGGGGTTGACCCCCCCCTCACTATAGGGCTCACCCCTTGTCCTTGGCGTGTGTGTCGGCCCCTCGCTGCAGCAGCAGTCGCACGGCCCTGGCGCGGTTGTAGCCAGCTGCCAGGTGGAGCGGGGTTGACCCCCCCCCCTCACTATAGGGCTCACCCCTTGTCCTTGGCGTGTGTGTCGGCCCCTCGCTGCAGCAGCAGTCGCACGGCCCTGGCGCGGTTGTAGCCAGCTGCCAGGTGGAGCGGGGTTGACCCCCCCCCCCCTCACTATAGGGCTCACCCCTTGTCCTTGGCGTGTGTGTCGGCCCCTCGCTGCAGCAGCAGTCGCACGGCCCTGGCGCGGTTGTAGCCAGCTGCCAGCTGGAGCGGGGTTGACCCCCCCCCCTCACTATAGGGCTCACCCCTTGTCCTTGGCGTGTGTGTCGGCCCCTCGCTGCAGCAGCAGTCGCACGGCCCTGGCGCGGTTGTAGCCAGCTGCCAGGTGGAGCGGGGTTGACCCCCCCCCCCTCACTATAGGGCTCACCCCTTGTCCTTGGCGTGTGTGTCGGCCCCTCGCTGCAGCAGCAGTCGCACGGCCCTGGCGCGGTTGTAGCCAGCTGCCAGGTGGAGCGGGGTTGACCCCCCCCCTCACTATAGGGCTCACCCCTTGTCCTTGGCGTGTGTGTCGGCCCCTCGCTGCAGCAGCAGTCGCACGGCCCTGGCGCGGTTGTAGCCAGCTGCCAGGTGGAGCGGGGTTGACCCCCCCCCCTCACTATAGGGCTCACCCCTTGTCCTTGGCGTGTGTGTCGGCCCCTCGCTGCAGCAGCAGTCGCACGGCCCTGGCGCGGTTGTAGCCAGCTGCCAGGTGGAGCGGGGTTGACCCCCCCCCCCCCTCACTATAGGGCTCACCCCTTGTCCTTGGCGTGTGTGTCGGCCCCTCGCTGCAGCAGCAGTCGCACGGCCCTGGCGCGGTTGTAGCCAGCTGCCAGGTGGAGCGGGGTTGACCCCCCCCCCCCTCACTATAGGGCTCACCCCTTGTCCTTGGCGTGTGTGTCGGCCCCTCGCTGCAGCAGCAGTCGCACGGCCCTGGCGCGGTTGTAGCCAGCTGCCAGGTGGAGCGGGGTTGACCCCCCCCCCTCACTATAGGGCTCACCCCTTGTCCTTGGCGTGTGTGTCGGCCCCTCGCTGCAGCAGCAGTCGCACGGCCCTGGCGCGGTTGTAGCCAGCTGCCAGGTGGAGCGGGGTTGACCCCCCCCCCCTCACTATAGGGCTCACCCCTTGTCCTTGGCGTGTGTGTCGGCCCCTCGCTGCAGCAGCAGTCGCACGGCCCTGGCGCGGTTGTAGCCAGCTGCCAGGTGGAGCGGGGTTGACCCCCCCCCCTCACTATAGGGCTCACCCCTTGTCCTTGGCGTGTGTGTCGGCCCCTCGCTGGAGCAGCAGTCGCACGGCCCTGGCACGGTTGTAGCCAGCTGCCAGGTGGAGCGGGGTTGACCCCCCCCCCTCACTATAGGGCTCACCCCTTGTCCTTGGCGTGTGTGTCGGCCCCTCGCTGGAGCAGCAGTCGCACGGCCCTGGCACGGTTGTAGCCAGCTGCCAGGTGGAGCGGGGTTGACCCCCCCCCCCCTCACTATAGGGCTCACCCCTTGTCCTTGGCGTGTGTGTCGGCCCCTCGCTGGAGCAGCAGTCGCACGGCCCTGGCACGGTTGTAGCCAGCTGCCAGGTGGAGCGGGGTTGACCCCCCCCCCCCCCCTCACTATAGGGCTCACCCCTTGTCCTTGGCGTGTGTGTCGGCCCCTCGCTGCAGCAGCAGTCGCACGGCCCTGGCGCGGTTGTAGCCAGCTGCCAGGTGGAGCGGGGTTGACCCCCCCCCCCCCCTCACTATAGGGCTCACCCCTTGTCCTTGGCGTGTGTGTCGGCCCCTCGCTGGAGCAGCAGTCGCACGGCCCTGGCGCGGTTGTAGCCAGCTGCCAGGTGGAGCGGGGTGGACCGGCGCCCGTCCCCCGCGTGCACATTCACGTTTAGTGGCGTCAGGAGGGCTGCTAAACGCTCGTCGGCTCCCGAACGGGCGGCTTCTAGGACGTCCGCTGCGCAGTATTCGCCTGGACAAAAATAAAATCCATCGAAATGAGTGGACACTCGATGGTTCCTCTCCTCTTTCTGAGGTATGGAACCCTAGTAATGGTTTGAATCAACTTTTTCGTGACACCCGTTGCCATGGTTACCTACACAAATTTCGTCCCTTGGACAACCTAAGCATATTTCTATGAAACTGTATGAAAATGTCACTTGGACAACCGGGGACAGAGTAAACACAAAAGGTTGATTCACTCGATGATGATTATTTTGATAGTTAAAACTACCGTGAGACCCTTCTTGGAGCCACACGCCGCGGCGGCTGCCAAACGATAGATGAAAAAAAGCTGCGGAATGTGCCTGAAGCCATTGAGATTAGTCGTCATCCAAATTTCAACCGTGATTGTGGTTGGTCTGTACCCCCGGAGTTTGAAAACAGTGTTGAATATTCGTACTGCTTCACAATGAGTGTGAGCGAACCTTTACAAATGTGTCGCTGTCAGTTTCGTCGAGCAGCCGCGCGAGTAGAGCGGTGGCGCGCAGTGCGCGTTTGGCAGCCGCCGCGACGTGTGGCTCCAAGAAGGGCTACGAATTAGCTCGATCATAGACGTGAGTTATCCGTATTTTTTCACTATAATACTGCCCTGCAGACCCTAAAACGCAGTAAGAGCAAAAAAGCGATTAGACCATTATCTTCCTTACGTTGTGCTTATTATATAGTTCAATATTCAACAAACGTAAAAACCCTCTTACTGCGTTTTAGAATCTGCAGGGCAGAATAATGATTATTGGTTTTCAGTTGATACTCTACCTGTAAGGACAGGCCTGGTAGCGGAATCTGCCAGGTCCAAGGGCGTCTTCCCTTCTGTGTTTCTGATGTTTGGATCTGCTCCATGCTGGAGCAATGCTGAAAAGTTAAAACAAATTTATAGAGAAAACAATTCGAAATAAGCAAAAACAAATTTCAATGGAGAGTGGGCAAATTGGCGCTCGTTCCCTAAATATCAGAATTGCAAAATACTAGATTGCCGATTCGACTTACCCTATTTCTAAAATACCAAATTCCCAGAATACCAGACTTTCCTGTCACCGTGTTTTATTCTATATCGGATTGCCAAAAAAGCTTGTTTTCAATACACCATGTTCCATTCCAAACCGAATTCCCATAATACCAGATAGTATATTTCCCATATCACCAGGCTCGTAAAACCCCCTGGCCTCCCCACGACGACCACGACCTGCCTGACGAGCCTGGTGATTTCACTATCTGGTATTATGGGAATTCGGTTTTGAATGGAACGTAGTGTATTGAAAACAAGCTTTTTTGGCAATCCGATATAGAATAAAACACGGTGACAGGAAAGTCTGGTATTCTGGGAATTTGGTATTTTAGAAATAGGGTAAGTAGGCAATCTAGTATTTTGCAATTCTGATATTTAGGGAACGAGCGCATGAGCAAGAAGGACAAGCAATATGTCTCTGGACAGCTTATTTTAAGTTCTAAAACATTTACTACGGCAGGCAGTCCCAAATCTTTGTGTGGATAAAGTTATCGCTGCATAAAAGTAGTTTGTATTGAAACTATTGTTGGTTTGTTCGATAATATGTTCCTGTATCGCTTTACAGATTATGAGGATTTAGTAACTGTCGTAATACGCCTAGCGCCACCTTTGGACTTAGTAACCCATTGGCACCTTTCACCCGATGGCGCTCCTACCCACATGATTTGATCTGTCCAGAGAGAGATCTCTCATCATTGTCAGCCAATAGACGTCCAATGCTGAACCGGTCGAGCGCCGCCCAAATCCATCGTTCCTGCGATCTTTACCAAGTCATCAGTTCATACTATTGAGGCTCACCCACGCTGTCTTCTCCGTCCCTACACTATAATCACCAAAGTAACCTGTGAAGCCATTCAATCGTGGATGTGAAGCACTCAAACCACACTGATCCTGCTTGAAACAACCGAAGTCCTCTCATTTTGAGAGACTTCTGACTTACCATACCACCAGCAAAGCCATTCAATGGTGCATGTGAAGCTCCCAAAGCACACTCGGCTCGCGTGGGAAGTACAACTAAAGTACAGATGCGAAGCCGGTTATTAACGATTTTAACCAAGCGGTTAAAAACGCATTTTTCGTTATTAACGATTATTTAACCGCATTTTATTACGGTTAAATACTCGCACAGCGTGGTATGGACAACCAAAAAATAATCAGTCAGTATACTTATGTTCTTTAAATATGATTTATAAAATCTAAAATAAAATCTTTATCCTTCGGATACCGATTTTTCACCTCACCTAGGAGTTGACTGCACAATAAAAAAAACATTACCCTTTTTCGTTGTCGCAGTCGGATAATTAACCGTTAATAACTGCATTTTATCGGTAGCTAACCATAAATTTGGTTAATTAAAGGTAGCTAACGGATTTTTTACAACTATAAACTAAAGTCCTCTCATTCTGAGAGACCTGCGACTCACCCCATTGGCACCTTTTGGACAGTTTGCCTCGACCAAACTCACCAGCGAAGCCATTTACTGATGCATGTCAACTCCTCAAACCAAACTAGTCCTGCATGGGTCAACCGAAGCCCTCTCATCCCGAGACTCTTGTGACTGTTGCCACCTTTCCTCCGGTGGTCCTCCTACCCACCTATATGTGACTTGCCGTCTAAATGAGCAAAAAAGCGGTGGCGCACGTCGCTTACGCCTAGCACCACCTTTGGAATTTGCACCGTTGGATCTCCCACCCACCTATGCAGACGTCGACCTTCCCCTTGGCCGCGGCCTCGTGCAGCGGCGTATACCCCCAGTTGTCGCGCGCGGCGGGCGCGGCGCCGGCGCCGAGCAGCGCGCGCACGACGTCGGCGTGCCCGAACGAGCACGCGTTGTGCAGCGGCTGCAGCCCGCCGTCATCGCGCGCCTGCAACGCCGCGCCCGCGGATATCAGGAGCTCCACCACTTCGCGCCGGCCGTACCCTGAAATTTTCATGAAGTGAAATGAAAATTATAAACATCAGAAACATAGGTCATCTTCTAATCTTATATATAAAATTCCCGTGTTGCAGTGTTTGTTACCAGACTCCTCCGAAATGGCTCAACCGATTCTCATGAAATTTTGTGTACATATTGGGTAGGTATGAGAATCGGCCAACATCTATTTTTCATACCCCTAAATGTTAAGGGTGGTTCACCCCTTAATTTTTTCTGATAAATCGATGAACACCGGCTGCATACACGAAAAAGGATGGCGTAGGCCAGTTGCAAGGGAGCGGCGAACGCGTTGCAAGAGGATGTGTGAGGACGGGTTTCATTTTTTTTGCCTCTACTCGTCGCGCGTCTAATCTCGTGTCGCGGTGTTTGTTATCAAACTCCTCCGAAACGACTGTATTTTTTCTCTATCTGAAAATAGGTTGCAGGTTACTATTCTTCGCGGATGGAGTCGCAGGCAACAGCTATAATAAACATTAAACAAAAATTAATCACCAAAATGTATGTATGCGCATAAATTTTGATTGACTGCACCAAATTGGATAATTCTTTTTTGTTGTGTTTATTATTATTATTGTCAGGAGGTACTTATGAAAGAAATGTACTTATGTGAAGAAGACATTAATATCTAAGGCGTACTATAAAATTAATGACTATATCATGGACAGGGATGTTTGGAAATAATTCCGATCCGCATTGGCGATCTCTAGTCTCAAATAGCGTATCTACTGTGTTAAAAAATTTAATTGTATTAAATACTTTAGATGTATGTCATTTAATAACAATGTAGAACTGATTGAAAAAAATATACCTTGTTGAGTTTCTTGCCGGTTTCTTCTCAACAGGGTTTTTTCCGAACCGGTGGTAGATTTTTCGACGTTCATAGGAGCATCAATTTGATGCCTAAATTGAATAAAGAATTTTGACTTTGACTTTGACTTTGAAATTTAAAAAGAAATACAATGGGAGCAAAACAAATTTTTTCTTGTGAATATTTCTTATCAGTTTCAAATTGGTTTATTTCAAATATAGGTACATAATATGAAAAAAGAAAAATTATAATATGCATAGTATTGCATAGGTATATCATCATAAGATCATTATATAACTCACATTTTCACTTACTCATTTCATTCATTCACTAGGTACTTTTTTGCAATCAGTACTTTATGTAGCTGTGTGTGTAATCATTCAACTCAACTCTCGTGGCATTACCGTTGTTATTAGTATGTATCCGAATTTCCTATCCCTAGTTATTACTTTGTCTCTCTTGCAGTACTCAGTTAGCGTTAAGTTTTGGGACTTCTATACAGACTGACATGATGAGATAATGATAAATATTCTAAACAGAATAGGAATTGTATGAAATGGAAAAATATGGTTTACTCATATCATATCCCTGCTGAGGTAATGACTACCTATTGTTTACCTTGTAAATTTTCTTCATTTACCATATTTCTATATTGTTCATTATGTGCAATGCAATAATGAATCATTATCTTACTAATATTATAAACGCTTTTTTTTCCATCAACACAATCTTAATGAATGGCGGTCTATCACTGAATGTCTCCTCTGGCACTTCGTGATTCATACAGCAAAATTGTAGAATTAATTTCCAGATTGAGGATTTCTTTTTTCCTGTTTAATGTTGCAATCAGCCCTGCGGGCTATAAGCTGATGCGATGGTAGTGGTTATGAGTCCCGGGAGCTACTCCCGGAGGAGTGCAGTCCTTTTTATTTGTGTGGTCAGTTTCTATGCTGGCCATCCTGATCAAAGATGTTTTGTCTCTTTTTCAGCCAAGTAGTGTCTGGTTTTGTTAGCTGTCCCGCTAGTTGATTTGGATGCTTTTTAAGTCTTCCTTTAGGGTGAGGCCACACGAGCGTAATTTTGTGAGTTGTGAGCGGCAGAATTTCGGTCCGCGCCATACAATATGCGCGCCATTACGTGACACGCACGTGACACAATGTATGGCGCAACCGAAATTCTGCCGCTCACAACTCACAAAATTACGCTCGTGTGACCTCACCCTTATACTTATTGCCATAAGAAGCAACTTATTCCATAACTGTTAGCATAGATTGGTGATTTAATACATTTTTTGGTTGAGTATACACTTCACCAAAAAATAGTCCACACTGACTAAGGATAACCGTGAAACATATTTGATTGATTTAGACCTTTTCAATGGGGCAGTGAATATTATTTTGAGTTGTCCAGTATCGGAAGATGCAGTAGAATATACAGGTTCATCAATCATTCCTACGCAGCTAGAGAATCTGGACATAGCAGGAGATGTGTTTGATGAATTTGGCCATTGACTCTCCCAATGAGGCTGGCATAGTCACACAATGGACTTAAGCCTTTGCTTAAAAAAAAAACTTCCGGCAGCAGTGTTTCCAGAATATATGACATGGGGCTTTTAAGAAAAGGGTTTATACTTCATTTAACATTTGAACGGCAGTGTTGTCTATAAATGACAATACGGTAATAGAAAAACTAACCTACCCGCATCTGCATAAGAATCAATTTAGTTCATAACAAAAACAATGTGTTGCGTTCAAATGGTAGGCTGTCCACAGATCAGTGACATTTCTTGAGTTGTTTATACTCATGGGCGGTGGTCATTTCCCATCAGATGACCTGCTTGCTTGTTTACCACTCTCTCATAATAAAAAATCACAAAAGTTTGTATGAATATCACACTGTAATGGTGTTTATAACAGAGATGGCAAACCTATCAACAACTGCTTTAGCCTAGTTGGTAGTGACCCTGCCTACGAAGCAAGAGGTTCTGGGTTCGAATCCCGGTAAGGGCATTTATTTGTGTGACAAGCACGAATATTTGTTCCTGAGTTATGGATGTTTTCTTTGTATTTAAGTATTTATATTTATCTATATAAGTATGTCTATCGTCGTCTAGTACCCATAGTACAAGCTTTGCTTAGTTTGGGACTAGGTTGATTTGTGTGAGATTGTCCCCTAATATTATTAAGTTGGTACGGATTTCCGATCACGGGCCCATGGGGACCCGGTCATTTGAAAGGCATTCATGGGGCCGAAGCCAACATGAAGAGGCTTTTGGTACCATATAATATAAATGAGATGGGCGCAACTATAAATAATATTATTAATATTATTAATATTATTAATATTATTAAAATTTTTATTTGTAAATGTGCCATTTTAATATGTAAACAACAATAATCTGGCTATAATGTGGCACCAAAGATACTAAACTTAGTGATTCCTTAGATTCATACATCCATCCCTGGTTTATAACCTGGATAATTTTTAGCAATATGTTTTATCCCAAAAAATTGAATATTTTTGCAGGATAGTGATAAATTAATTGTACACAGAGGGAGTTATGTGCAATACCTACTACTTGTACATATTGAATATAATAGCAGTCAGTAAATATTTTAACCCAGATAAAACCCAAAATAGAAAAAAAACTTTATATTTACAAAATAATGTAAGTAGTGTTTTATTAAGTTTTACCTTCACATTATTTTACTTTAGTAATATTTCACGCATTTTTACAATTACCTAATATTCAAGTAAATTGCTACCATGAACTAGTTTCAGATGTTTAATTACAACAATTTCAAAAGAAGCAATGAACACAAGAACACTCATCAATGAATCAATTAAGTTCATATCCTCAATAAGCCGACTAATGACTTACCACTGGCTAAGAGGACTCACACAAACAAAACAATTAGAATTACGTTATTCAAACTTTACTTCCTACCACGATATTTCTATCACCAAATTCGTGTCAGAACTCTCATAACAAGGAGCAGTTAGCGCTAAATTACCGTCTAACAATGGTTATGGACCACATAAAGCACGAAATTCAGTGCAATCATGACCGTAACTAATTATGCAATGGTCAAAATTTACGGCACTACTGCCTGCTCTCCTTTCACTTGTTTCGAAGCGATTTTAACGACAATAACACAAACAAACTTTAATTATTTACAGTAAATACCTGCAGCAAAGTGTAGAGGAGTTGATTTTCTACCAGCTGTGTCCCTGGCATTCACTGTTTGGGGTGTTATTAACTTTTTAACACGAGCAGAATCGCCAGTTTTGCAAGCCTCGAATAATTCGCGAAGCGGATCCGTGGGCGCTGGCAGCGTGTCCAGCGTCGAACCGAGTACAGAACGACGGCTCGACATGTTGATCACACGTTGCACATTTAGTTCCGCATTCACTGTTCTTTTACACTGCCATTTTCGCTAATTTATCGAATAAAAACACGTATTTTACTACAGCTGCCAAGTTCTTTGCTTATTTTTTTTTGACAACTGCAGTTCAATGTTGCTAGGTGAGCTGTTAAAGTTTCCTGACCTTTAATTTCTTAAGTAAAGGAGAATAAATAACGCTCAAGTTTAGGAAATGCAGAATGTTCCGAGTAGTTAGAGTAGGGGTAAATAAAAGTATAATTCTTGTAAACACCCGCCTAATATATGTTTTTAGCCGTACCATACTAGCTTTTGTTGCGGTCAAATAAGGGTCAAATCGATTATAATATATTCTTTCTGATTATATAGAATGCGTTGGGTTGGACGAAAGAAAAAACTTTCAAGTCTCAATGACTGTATGAATAAACGGGATTGCAAACCGAAAAGTCTCAAATTAACTGGAGCGTCTATTAATCATTAATAATTAATAATCAAAAAGAGGAGGCTTGTGCCCTGCAGTGGGAGTGGGACGTATACAGGGTGTCCCTATAACCAACACCAAAATGAAAAGGGGAGATAAAGGTGGGCAGGTCGTCTACCAAATATGTATCAAAAAATGACCCCAGTAAAAGTCGCACCGTTTTCGAGAAATTTCGATTTTTCTGATTTTTTTGATTAATTTTTACCCGCACTAAGATTTTGAGTTGTGATATTCGGAATTAATTATTCTTTGCATTTATTTTTTTTGGAAAATAATCTTGAATAGTTGTGTTGTCAGACGCAAAAAACAATTTTTAAAAAACTATTGCAGTTTTTTATTTATTTTTATTTAAATTTAAATTTTGCCTCTTCTCCTAAACTTTGGTCAAGATTTGATCTATCACAGTGAAAAAAATTACATGACAACTGTTTTGCTTACTAGCTTAAAAACATGCCCATTTAATGGAAATTCAAAAATTATAAAAAACTTATCAAAAAATATTTACAGGAAAAAAAAATCTCCATACAAATTATTAAGTACCCTACAAATCTCGTTAAGCCAGTACTACCGCCTTATCCAAGTTGAAGCTCAAGGTGAATCAGAATGCACTCTGGTTATTCATCAGCTATGCAAAACTAAATAAATTTTAAAAAATCTTTTTTTTCTATGTTTTATTAAAAAAATTAAAACTCATTCATATTTGAACCAAATCTTACCGTTAATTCGGGTGTGGTTTAATAAACAAATAATAAACATAATTATTTTTAAATTTTGAATTTGAATTAAGCGGCATTCAAAATCTTTGTGGTTTTGGAAATAAAAATTTGGACAAAGCGTTGTTAAGTTTCAAAGAATCTCGATGAAAATTTGTTTGAAAATTGCAGATTAATTGTTTATTTAATTTTAACCACACCCGAATTAACGGTAAGATTGGATTCAAATATGAATGAGTTTAAATTTTTTTTTAATAAAACACGGAAAATTTAGATTTTTATTTTAATTTATTTAGTTTTGCATATCGCTGAATTTAACCAGAGTGCATTCTGATCCACCTTGAGCCTTAACTTAGATAAGGCAGTAGTACTGGCTTAACGAGATTTGTAGGGTACTTAATGCTTTGCATGGGGATTTTTTTTACTGTAAATTTTTTTTGAAGTTTTTTATTATTTGTGAAATGTTTTTAAGCTAGTAAACAAAACAGTTGTCATGTAATTCTTTTTCACTGTGATAGATCAAATCTTGACCAAAGTTTAGGAGAAGAGGCAAAATTTAAATTTAAATAAAAATAAATAAAAAACTGCAATAGTTTTTTAAAAATTGTTTTTTGCGTCTGATAACGCAACTATTCAAGATTATTTTCCAATAAAAATAAATGCAAAAATAATTAATTCCGAATATCAAAACTCAAAATCTTAGTGCGGGTGTACATTTTTCAAAATATCAGAAAAATCGAAATTTCTCGAAAACGGTGCAGTTTCACTGAGGTAATTTTTTGATATTTGGTAGACGACCTGCCCACCTATCTCCCCTTTTCATTTTGGCGTTGGTTTTAGGAACACCCTGTATAGGCTGGGATGATAATAATGATGAATCAAAAACATTGCTCTGCATGGACCACCTCTGAGAATGCTTTAAGTTTGGGATAAATAAAATTCAGGTGTGTTGATAAGCACTATACCTACATCGAACAAATAAGTAAGTATAATAAAAACGTTACGATCTCCATTAAAATTAATTACCAAATGTCGGTCTGTTACTTCTTCACGCTTAAACTGCTGTCACGTTAATTTTGATAAAGACAGTTTGTGACGTAGGAATTATTTATCCAAGAAAATTGCATAGTTCCCGCGGGATACCAACGAACGAATTTTTGTAGACTGAGTCGCTGGCAACAGCTAGACAATACAAAAAAAAAAACAGAAGAAACATTCGGCTCATCAGATCACATTCATATCGATTTCATTTTCTTAGCGTAGCGAGTGCTTTGTTTGCTCAGATTAAGGGTATTTCTTTAAGTATGGCACCACTAGTCATAGACACTAAATATATATTTTTTTTCGTTTAATAAAATTAAATGCTTTGATTATTAAAACGTACAGCCAAATCATTTAATTTTGTAGCGGTGAAATTGAAATAAGTTTTTATTGTTATTCTTGAGACTCCAGTAATGGCTGGGCAAACCTGTAAATGTAAATCAATGAGTAAGTGCTTACTGTTTAACATTTGATATTGAAGCATCGGAATGTTTTTTCCAAAGTTTTGCAAAGGTTTTGCTTACTTCTTCAACAACATAATCCGGCTTGTCAATATTTTCAAATCGAAGCCTTCATTTTACGTATTCTTGGAGAAAAATATAAGCTATAAAAATGTGGCATGAATGAGATACAAAAAGAAGAAAATTTGAATTGTAAATTATGTGCTTGAAATGAAACGCGACTGTCGTGCTCTATCGCTCTATCTTGTCTATGTCTACTTAGTTGACGAAATCAAAATGGCGTCTTTCACGGGATAACGCATATCCGCCGCACACTGGACATAGTTTTAATTATCGTGGATGTGACTAATACAAGTGAAAAGTTTAATAAGTGAACAATTAAATTGTGTTAAACTGTTCAAGTGCCTGAAAAATAATTACTGGAGTTTCATATCATCGTTACACACTAATATTTGCAAAGGTATGTCTCCTTTCACCTATCTTATTTAGTGGTTCGCGATAAATTAACGTGTTGCAAGCAGGATAAACATTGAGACAATGTTAATTATGTCATTGCCTGTTTGCGGGTATTAATTTGGTGCGGGCCGGAAACTGCGTTCTTTAGTTCAGTAGGTGAATCGGTGGAACAGGTTTTTTGTCGTTTTCGAGGACGCAAGTCTTGCTAGGCGAGGCCGGATCGTCATTTCACATGAATGGTTCATTCTGGTCGTGCCCGCGCCTCCGTCCGTTTGCTTTGACTGTATTTGCGGTACAAATATTAGTGGTAAACGTGTACTTAATTCAATTAGTCTTGAGGGCGACCCTCTCTGCGTTTTCTCTTCGTATAATGCAGTGTTTGAGTGCAATTTCTCTATTGGATTGCAGTGTAGTGTGTGCTTTGACTACAAATTTGCGTCCAGGATGATCTTGTTCGCGCTCGAAGGTAATTTTAATGTTTACTTGCGACTAAGTGATGCGGTTCGAGCGTTAAGTGAAATTGACGATTAAATTTCGCTTCATTTTTGCGCAATTTTTTCGTAAATACAGTAATTTTACTGCTACTGTTGCTATTTTAATCAGGGATGTTATGGATATGATATTTCGGATCTGGATATGGATATAGGAATAAAATTATATTGGATATGGTTACGGATATGTAATTATTTCGGATTATCCATTAGTTTTGGATAGTTTCAATTAATATTGTTCTCATCTCCATTCCACTTGGAGTTTCATAGAATTGATAAGAAAACTGTTTCATAGTTTATATTAGATACATACAAACAAAGTGCTCCATCATAAACCTCATCTTCTCGTTCCATCAGGCATGATTATGGTCAAGCACAAGCCTGTATTATAAAAAAAATAGCTTGATATTTTGCATGAATCTGTGCAAGTTCAGAAATTAAATTTTAACAATTCTTTGGTGATACTGGAATACCTTGTACTACCTTCTTCCAAAGGCTTAACTTGAACTGAAATTAAACTGAAAATCAGACTAATTAGACCTTATGGAAAAGCTAGTAACGTGGAATTGCAATAATAATAAGAAATATATTTATTCAGACAACGCTGGTCCATAATCTGTTAAGTTTCAATCTCTATCAGTATCACTGACAAAAATATTATTGTAAATATGATAAAAAAATCTTTGGTAATGTTATTAAAATTCATGTTGTAATAGTTAATCATAGGTTTGGGATTACAATACCCTACATAACCCTGGATTAGCACTTAACTCGGAGTTACATAGTTAACTCTAGTCTGTGTAAGTTTGCCTTAGCCGTCTAATACTAAAATTAACTATTATCCTTGTAGATACATAAATATTCATGAACATTAAATTATTCAACAGGAACCAGTGAAATTTTGTAACAACTCGTAATGTTCTCAAACATTGTTGTGTTGTTAAAACTTAGTGGCCTAGTTACACTAATAAGCTACATTTAAATTAAAAACTGACTAATGTTTTGTTTTACACTAATTATAGCACACTTGTCTCTTTAAAGTCTGCAATTCTCTTTTTACAATATTTTTTAAAGATTGATGGGTCGAGATACAATAACTTTTTTTATTTTCTAATTTTTGTTGAGGCTTTGAACACTCTAGGTGATTATGTCAGCCTCATGGGTGCTTACTCAATTCCTTATTCAAGGGACAGATGAATAAAATGGTATTATGCTAACTGCCTCATACAATACCGGTTCCGTCAGCCAACAATTAACCCGGCCATTGTACATGGGAACCCAATCCTTCAAGAGCTCTTCTTCTCCAGTCGGAATTCCGGACGCACTCCGACAAAAACATTAACGTTTCATATGCCTAGTGCCATATCCGTGCCTACACCTGTTATTTGCTGGAGATTCGAGGCTTGCACATTTTTTATGAAGATTTCTTAGGTATGCGTTAAAGTGTGGACCGGATATTAGGGATCCGACTGGTACAGGGATGGATATGATACCAGGCATACAACGGGTACAAGTGTGCGAGCCTCACTATGACAGATTAAAGGGATAAGTTAGTATTTGTACAGCATGTATCTTAACGCTTGTGAATAATTCATAATATGAATTATGAATAGTGTTTTTATTTACATTTAGTATTACCTCTTCAAAGTTCCTAATCCGCACTGGGCTTGCATGGGAACTACGGCCCAAGCCCTCTCTTTCTGAGAGGAGGCCTGTGCCCTGCAGTGGGACGTATACAGGCTGGGATGATAATGATGATGATAATTACCTCTTCCTGTTTCTGTGTTGCCCTTCATTTTGTTATTCTAAAGATTATGATGCCAACAAGTTCTAACACCTTTTTCCTCCATTTTGGGAGGGAGGGTGGTTTGAATAAGACTCGCTAGGCCCTAAGGTTCAGTTTCCTACCTGTAAAGTTTTTTTTTTTCAAAAGTCTCTGGCCCAATGAACACCAAATCAGCCAAGTAATGTTACTGCCAACAATCTATCGACAATATGCTAATGTGTCATAAGTGTTAATTTCGTAATTATATAAATGATGACATGTGTTCTACAAAGTATTTGCCTTATTTAGTTTGTTATGTGCAATTGTGGTGAAACCAAGGTCGAATTTTTTATTGTTTTGTTTTATTATTAGTGATAAGCTCCAAACGCACAGACAGCGGAGGCGTGGCGGTGACGGTTGTAATATTCTAACTTCTATGAATGGTTGTCCGGTACCGTACTGCAAACTTGTTCATACAAGTTAGAATATTACAACCGTCACCGCCACCGCACCACCACACCTCTGCTGTCTGTGCGTTTGGAGCTTTATCGTGCCATTGCAGTAACAGTACAGGCGGTGACAAATGGCTTAGTGGTTTTGAGGTCCAAAATGACCTGCACACCCTCATCTTGGCAGTAGGATTATACTGTGTAGGTTAATGGTTCTTGATCTTATTTTGCCAACTACAGATCAATGGTATAGCTGGGTAACTCGGGACCTATACGCTTCTATGTGTCTAAAGAGTGTATATTTGCGATGTCTTACTTCATTGCAAAGCTTGTATGTTTCAGAAGTATTACCCGAGTTTTGGTTTGAACCCATGATACACTGTTCGCAAGGTTCTAGATCAAACCAGTAGGCTAGGTACGGCGTTTAGGTGTCATATCATCATCATCCCTTCCTATATAATAGCCATTGTAGGGCACAGTCCTCCTCTCAGAATAAGAGCTCGTTCCCACTATGTTGTGTGTCGGTCCATTTTTTAATCGGGCGTTCCAGTGGCAGAACATTTTATATAAAGCTATTCACACTCGTCCGACAGCGATTTTGTGTCGGATCCGACAAAAAATATCGTGTGTTTTGTGAGCCCTCGTCCGGAAATCGTGTACAGAAGCCTCGAAATGACTGTACGGTCGTGGCCGACAGCCGACTAGCGTGAACAGAGGCGCCGACACCCGATTAAAATCGGAATCCGACACACGACATAGTGGGAACGAGCTCTTAGAGGGCTTAAGCCGAAATCGGAATCCGACACACGACATAGTGGGAACGAACTCTTAGAGGGCTTAAGCCGAAATCGGAATCCGACACACGACATAGTGGGAACGAGCTCTTAGAGGGCTTAAGCCGAAATCGGAATCCGATACACGACATAGTGGGAACGAGCTCTTAGAGGGCTTAAGCCGAAATCGGAATCCGACACACGACATAGTGGGAACGAGCTCTTAGAGGGCTTAAGCCGAAATCGGAATCCGACACACGACATAGTGGGAACGAGCTCTTAGAGGGCTTAAGCCGAAATCGGAATCCGACACACGACATAGTGGGAATGAGCTCTTAGAGGGCTTAAGCCGAAATCGGAATCCGACACACGACATAGTGGGAACGAGCTCTTAGAGGGCTTAAGCCGAAATCGGAATCCGACACACGACATAGTGGGAACGAGCTCTTAGAGGGCTTAAGCCGAAATCGGAATCCGACACACGACATAGTGGGAACGAGCTCTTAGAGGGCTTAAGCCGAAATCGGAATCCGACACACGACATAGTGGGAACGAGCTCTTAGAGGGCTTAAGCCGAAATCGGAATCCGACACACGACATAGTAAGAGCGAGCTCTTGGAGGGCTTGAGCCGTAGTTCCCACAAGGCCCCAGTGCGGATCGGGAACTTCGCACACACCGATAATCTTCGCAATTGTGTGCGGGTGTCAATGGTGTCATGTAAAAGGGAACTAATTCACACGCGAAACCTTATCTGCCGTCTCGCTCTGTTTGTTCTGTGTTGCGAAGAAAGCGACACCTGTCTCACCTAGCCCTTTACACAGCTTATATCAGCTGGGGCACTTTGAATTAAAACGCGTTTATTTTCCTCAACACGCTTGAATTTTTTTTGGGCGAGGTATGCACGTCCAGCTCACGTCTTGACGCTGATCAAAGTTTGTTGATCTGTTTTCTTAAAAAAAATACATGGTTGAGTTTCTTTGTTTTAGTTTTTCCGAACTGGCGGCGGTAGATTCTTCGACATTTATAAGCATTTCTTATGCTTTTGGCCTAAATTGAATATAATTATTTGACTTTGTTCTGTCGTAACATAAGTCCTAAGTTTTATTACGAGACGCTTCAAATTACGTTTTTACTTCTAACATGGATTTTTTATTAATTTAAGTAAATGATTTGCATGGTGGCGACGCATTATTGCGTAGTTTTGTAACTAATCTGGCACGTGTGGCGGAAAAGCATGACCTGCTCAACTATAGGTAAACCGCTAAAAGCATACAGTACCCGATCTGCAGTAGAACCTTTTTACAATAAACGCCCCAGTTGGCTTCCTCGATGAAAACAATGATGGCTTACTGGGACAAGGTTGTACTGCAGATGAGCTTACGGCGGTTTACCTATAATAACAGTTATTTTTCAATGATTCGTTCCTCATCTCGGTCTATTTATGTACGTCCTACAGTTCCTACGATGTCCTAGCGCGTATTGGGAACTTACATGCCATTGAACTTCTTTGCAGGTGTATAAAGGTTTCCTCACGATGTTCGATGTTGAAGGTCGTGGGTTCAAATCCCGGCTCGCACCTCTGAGTTTTTAGGAATTTATGTGCGAAATTACATTTGTAATTAATTACCATGAGCTTTACGGTGAAGGAAAACATCGTGAGGAAGCCTGCATACACCTGCGAAGAAATTCAATGGTTTGCGTGAAGTTCCCAATCCGCACTGGTCCCGCGTGGGCGTGAGATGTATATAGACTGGGATGATCTTTAGATTTTCGTAACACGGTATACGATGGTTGAAGCTCTTCACGGCACCACCCAACTATGCAGCTATTTCTGTGGTATTGTCTCAGGTCTCAGCGTTTAGTCTGACGTGTGAACTGGCTGCGACCGCGCTACTCTGTACTCTGTACCCTGTACGTACACATACGTCTCACGTGACCGATAAGGCTATCTGAAGTGTTAGATCTGTTATCACTTATCAGATAGATGATGCAGTTTCGTATTGGTTATGGTGACCTATTTGTTTGTCGAGTTGTTTTTGCGGCGTAGGCGAGGTTCGTATTTTCATCCGCGGAGAAGCCGTTATCGTATCGCTATCCCGCGGGAACTAAATTTTCCTGGATGAAAACTATCCCATGTCCTTCCCATGGTCTCAATGTCCATATCAAATATCTAAATCGTTTCAGCGGTTTAAGCGTGATATGGTTACAGACTGATTAAGTTACTTTCGGATTTATGTATTTTATGATTAGGATAAATAAAGAAATATAAATATCACGGGACAATTCACACCAATTGACCTAGCCCCAAAATAAGCAAGCTTGTGTTATGGGTACAAGGCAACGGATAAACATACTTCAATAGATTTTAAACATCCAAGACTCGAGCTCAAACATTCGTATTTTTCACACAAATATCTGCCTCGATCGGGAATCGAACCCGCGACCTCAATCTTCGTTAAGAACTAACCACTAGGCCATCCGGTCGTCGAAAAAAAGATAGGTTAGTTATTATGATAAGATATGATTATCAGTTTTAATTATTGCGTATTTATTATAATGTAAAATTAGCGGCAACTATAAATAGGTATTAGGTATGTTTATGATAAGTTTATCCGTGGTGGCCTAATGGTTTGACCTATGGCCTCTCAAACAGAAGGTCGTGGGTTCAAATCCGTCTCGCACCTCTTGAGTTTTTCGGAATTTATGTGCGAAATTACATTTGAACCATGAGCTTTACGGTGAAGGAAAATCTCGTGAGGAATCCTGTAAAAGAAAGAAAGAAAACATTTGTTTGTGATATCAAATATTTAAAAAATAACACAGAAATAAGAAATGCGCATAATCACGAAATGGTCCCTAATCAGCAAAGTGCCGATCTTGCGAACGGCGCTGATCTTCCTTTGGGACCATCACGTCATCCATCCATTGAAAAAACATCAAACATAAACACCTGCGAAGATATTCAATGATGTGTGAAATTCCCAATCCGCACTGGGCCCGCATGGGAACTACGGCCCAAGCCCTCTCATCCTGAGAGGATGCTTGTGCCCTGCAGTGGGATGTATATGGGCGGGGGGATGATGATGAAGACAGCCCGTTGCCCGATCGGCCCGCGCGCTGTTTTGACGACGGGCGACGGGCGCGGCGGCCGCGCACGACCCGTTTCACGTCCGACCCGCGCCCGCCGTCGGTGTGATGTCGTCCATATACCGGCATGTAAATAGACCCGTCGCAGGGTCGGACTGGGCCGGTAGGGCCCGAGTGGCTGGCCACAAGCCCGGGGCCCGAGACTAGATTCCTGCGCGGGCCTCCTATCCTACGGTTGCCGCAAGCCCCGCAAGCCAGGCCCGTAAGGGGCCCACGCAGGCTGGGGCTCGGCTGGCAAATGCCACCTCGACTATACCCGACCCGTCGTACTCCCGACCCGGCCCGCTCCCGGCCCGCACCCGTTGTCTGTGTGTTGGGCTTTAGGCCGGTTAATTAAGGTTAAATTCGTAACAGTGATAGTTTGATGATGTTAAACCGAGTAACAGTAAGATTAACATTGACCCGACTGTGCGAAGGTAAAGCGCATATTTGCATAACTAATGTAAAAAACGATACGCATTTCGCGACCAAGGTGACGCGAAGGTCCCTTTGCGCGCACATTCCTTTTCCGTTTGAATTTTCAAAAAAGTTCCGTCATAACGGTATCCTAAAGGTCCATGCAACCATGTGTATCCCACTAAAGGTCGATTCAAATCTACAGATACCGACAAAATATTCTTTGCGTATACTGGTCGTGTTATGATAGATACGAGTATGAATTCGTTAATAGAAACTGTATAGAAGAATATTCATGGCACGTGACTGACACGCTCGGTGTCTGTAAATATGAATCGTCCTTTAGGCCATGGTTTCTCTGACCACCCGCCGCCGGCGACCGGTGACCGACGCGCGACTGCGATGTTCGAATGTTTGAGGGTGGTTTCTCTGAAACGTCACGCACCCGCGACCGACGGCGTGTGGCACAGCGTGCGACGCACATCCAGACTTTCCAGACGCCGCCGGTCGCGTGCGACGGGCCAGAGAAACCAGGGCCTCAGTCGTACGTCTGTCGAATGAACCCAGAACGTTCAGCCATACTTGCCACTGAATGGGTCCCTAGCGATGGATATCGTGATAAAGGCAGGCTGCAGCGGAGATCAAGCCACCTAGATATTTATCACGTGGGTTGGCGGGAGCTCGCTTTGATTGACGACAGTGTAGCAAGAGACGATAGCCTTTTGCCCAGCAGTGGGACACAAAAGAAGGTTAACTAAAAAAAATGTGCATAGCGATCCGAGTGTCACCGAAGGTGCTGTTTGAAAATCAGCGCTGGGGTGCTATAAACGCTTCAGCATTATGCTGAGCCAGTATCCCATTCGCAACCGCAATGAATGACACACTACCTTTTTCCTTCGTGTTGTCTATTTGTAATAATAAAATCGCTGTCAATTGAGATTGCGAACAATGTAAACACTCCATTTAATGAAATATCCATATTGTAGCACTTGTTTATTGTTTTAATAGTTTAGGATAGTGTTGTGGTAAGTATTGAGTACCTGGGCGACCGAGCTCTGCTCGGGCAGAAACTCGGTACCAAGCGTTTTCTCAGAGATAAGACCAAGCTAGATCAATTTTTCATCCCCGAAAACCCCCAAATACCAAATTTCATCGAAATCGTTGGAACCGTTTCCGAGATCCTGATTATATACACCGGAGGGGTGGGGGGTGGGGGGGTGAGAGGGGGGAGGGGATGCGGGGGAGGGAGCGCGGGGGCATTGAAGGGGGGATGAAAATTTCATTGATTTTGCCGTAGGATGCACCGTTTTCAAGATATTTGACAAAAACACCGGAGGGGGGGGGTGAGTTACGTTAAACTATCGTCCGTAAACCGACTTTACAGACAACCGGCTTTTCCTGTTCTGTGCTCCCAATAGGGAACGTGCACATAGACGGTGCTGCCAACTGGTGCCATAAGGGTGCCATCAATTTGAATGTTTAATAAGATAAGTTTGTTTTACTGTCCGCATAGTGTCTCTTCTGTCGCATTAGTGCTGCCGCCTATAGTTACTGCACGTTCCCTATAATACTTTTTCTAACAAAAAAGTAACTTTTTCTCACAAAAAAGTAACTTTTTCTCACAAAAGAAGAAACTTGACGTTTTCTCATAAAAAATAAACTTAAAAAAAAAACTAAAAATCTTGAAAAAAAACGTGGTATCGAACCGAGGTCGGCTGGATCCGCGACCACCCCATTTCTAATGTGCCATTATGATCTGCTCGAAATCGACGAAATTTAGCTTTATATTCTAATGCAAACAAAAATAGCCGGAAAACACGAGTAAAAGCGATTTTCTGAAAATGAAACATAGCTAGATCAGTTTTTCATCCCCGAAAACCCCCACATACCAAATTTCATCGAAATCGTTGGAGCCGTTTCCGAGATCCTGATTATATATATATATATATATATATATATATATACATATATACAAGAATTGCTCGTTTAAAGGTATTAGATTAAATAACACACGGATTTTGCAGTATTTGATGAGGGAAAATGGAAATTAAACACATTTTAAATACAGTTTATTGATTTGTCTTTTGTTATTACCAATAAATGTATTTACTTTCATTTTTTCTTTCAAAAATTCGGTGCTTTCTTAAAAAAAAATTGTAAACGAAAACGCAAAATGTACAAAACGCATATTGTGAAACACGCAGAACATACAAAAAGCAAGATATACATTCGCAAAAGGTTGTACAAATCGGAAAATTAATAAATAATAAGTTTTACGATATGTACATTATGCGAATGTATTTTTTATTTTTTCCCTTTTTGTACGTTCTGCTTGTTTGTTTCGCAATGTGCATTGTGTACATATTGCGTTTTGTGCATTTTGCTCCGAAGCGATTGAATGCAGTAAAGAGCTTTGAGTTTGGAAGAATAACACCCCAGCGGCGCTCGCGCGTCTAATTTTCTAACGCCTCTTTAGATCGCTTAGTTTACTGTCGTTTTAAAAATAGTCTCAACAAAAGATAGCAAACACGTAAGCACTACGCTTTTATGACCTACAAATTCCTAGAAATAGCGTTGTTTATAATTTATTATGACGACGTTAGCGACTTATTGGCTGGTTGCTTCTCAAGGTCCCGCACCTACATTTTTGACCTACGTCATGCCTAATAAAATAATGCACCATTTTAACCTCCTGTGTCTTGGCCTTTTCTAACCGATGTAGAACTTAAGACCTAGATAAGAGTCATAAGTTTTGTAATTTTGGAACTTATTTAAGCGTCATTCTTACTAATTATTTGATCTTTATAAAGTACGCCAGGACTTAGGACTTAGGAGGATAATACGTTGCGTCTGCGTTATCTGAGAACTTCGTTGGGGTTTATTAAGTGACCCTCAAAAAAGTAGGAGGTTAAATCTCAAAGGCCTAAATTGTTCTTAAGGGAGTTATGGATTTACGTACAATTTTTCTACCCAAGGGAGTTCTAACTTTAGTTTTAAAATTTGCAAACAAGTAATTTCAGACTAAGGAGGTTTCAAGTCAGCCAACGTTTTATTTATTATCTTTAAAACTTAGCTATAACCCAAATTTTACAACACAAAACTTATCTACGCTTCATGAAAATTCGTTATTTTTATATTTTAAATTTATAACAAATAGTTTTGCAATAATTTAAGTAATATTTTTTTAAAATGTTGGTAGAATCTGGCCGTATGACCTTTCGAATTCTAAACTAAACACAGTTTACATTATCTATGGTAGATGACTCGAAAAAGTGACAATCTGTATTGGCGGGTAGCCATTATTTTATTCAATTTAAGTGTTTAGAGACAAAATAATTTTATTTTTGGATTTTTTTTTCTCGCAATGTGATGAAAATCATTGTGTGTATCACGGGCAGTAAGGGGATTACAAACTCGAGTCATTAAAAGCCCTCCGCCTTCGGCGTCGGGCTTCTAATAGTCCCTCGTTAGTAATCCCCTACTTACGGCCCTAGGTGCACAATGTACTATTTTCGGAATTCGTGCGAAAATTATATTTGAAACTAGTACCGAATCGTCTATAAAGCAAAATGACCATGATTCAGACGGTCTAAAAAGCACATGTTCAATTACGTATATTGTCCATTGCGTGAAGATGCCAATCGTAAAATACCCAATTAGCCTAACGTCTATAAAGGGACACGGCCAGATAGTAACACGCCCTTAAAGCTGAACGCTAAAATCGCAGGACGTCCAAAAATATATAGTGTAGCGTATTTCACGATATAATTATAGTTTTAATTGAATAGGAGATTCTAAATTCTTTTTGGTTATTCTGCTACTCCAGCTAACTGTTTTCAATAAGATTTGACGATTTGCTTTTTTTGGCTGATAGC
The DNA here is from genome assembly GCA_947563465.1 of Archips xylosteana. Classification (NCBI taxonomy): domain Eukaryota; kingdom Metazoa; phylum Arthropoda; class Insecta; order Lepidoptera; family Tortricidae; genus Archips; species Archips xylosteana. The sequence goes on from OX387370.1 coordinate 9,715,188, forward strand.
GTTTTTGACAATATGTAGTTTGGACGTTATACTACACGGACTAATTGCTATTTTGACAAAAGGCTAATAAATACTTAGGACGTCTGACATTTCGTTTCTTGGTCAATTTGCGTTACTGGACATTTTGCTACATAGACGATTCGGTACTGAGCGGTTATAGACCGAAACGATGACGATAACGATGATCATAGATATCATTAGCCACGCAGTTTAGTAAATCTCTGATAGTAAAAAGCATTTGTCACTTTCCCCCGTTCGGACCTGAGGGCGTCGCATGTGCGCACGCGACGTCGCAGCCGTGGAAAGTTAATATGTATGTAATTGCTTAGTACGCATACGTAACGCCGCCGATTAACCGGCCGAACATTCGGTTTCGTTTTCGGTTAATTTGGGCGTTAAGACCGCACCGAGCTTCTTGCGCTAATCAATTTTAGGTATTCTATGCACTCGTGTATGTGTGCGTGAGAGCGGCTAGAATCAAAGCCGCGCGTAAGCGCAAGCGACACGAATTCCCCGTCCGATGGCCGAAGGAGAACTGACGCAACTAACTATACGGACGAGGGCGAAGCACGACGGCTCAAGACAGGTTGGTCAGACCGCGCGTGCATTTAGGTATTTTCATCGTATTACTAAAACAAATGCATATTTTAAAAGTGTAGCATCACTAGGCCTTTGAAAACATCTTGTTTTCTTAACATTCATAAAGTCATGACCTCTTAACGTTGTACTAAGGTTTTATTTTATTTTTCAGAGAAGACTTGGGTTTTTTTTCTATCGAGCAAACTAAAAGTAATCGTGTTTCGAAAATCACTGGTCATTAGAGTGAATCCTCAAATATCTTCAAACTCACTGAATATTGCATTGACGTCCCATTTTTCTGAAGGTATACCTACTAAGAGTCAATAAATTAGTCCAAAATTATAAAGGAATGCATTTAATAACTGACGAAGATTTTCGTACCCCGACTGTACATAAAATTCGAAAAACTCAGGGGTGCGAACCCGGGTTCGAACCCACGACCCTCTGCTTGGCAGGCCATAAGTCAAATCACTGGGCTACCACGACTTTCGAATTCACGATTATTAAATTTGTATAATGCATTTATCACCAGACATATTCATAATATGTTACTCTCATTATTTCAATGCCTAAATATGTATCGGTTTTTTTTATCAACAACCAGCTAAAAATAAAAACTTATTAATTTATGAGCAACGGAAGCCAATTATCAGACGCGTGTTGCCAACGGCAATAATAATAAATTAAATGACGGTCCGTCTGTATGCGTGTACGCCGTTAACATGCTGTTTTATTAGTTACACGGACTTCCCTGTTTACAGTCATCCTAGCTCTCAGCTTAAGAGGATTATGTGGTTACTAGCTGTTTCGTTCTTCTTCTTCGTTTCGGTATCCTATTATCTCGCCTCATTCGTTTTTTGTTTAATTCTTTATTCATCTTGTTCGCTATCCGTCATTATCTTATTTGATCAAATTCTGTAACTTGTCTCTCTCTTAATAAGTCTTATTCGTTTTTCGTCACGGTCTTCTTTAGACTCATTCGTCGTTCTTCCCTTTCGTTTTTTGTCTCATTTACTTACGAACATTTATTTACCAGCATTTGGCGAATAAGTAAATGAGACAAAAAATGAAAGGGTAGAACGACGAGTCCAGGGGAGGTCGTGACGAAAAACGAATAAGACGTATTAAATGATAGACAAGTTTCAGAATTTAACCAAATAAGATAGTGACGGATAGCGAACAAGAAGAATACAGAATGAGGTGAAATAAGAAGAACGAAAAACGAATGAGTCGAGATAATAGGATACCTTCGTTTCTCGCTATTCGAAATTTGCATAGTTATCGCTATCCCACGGTAAAAGTATCCTATATGTTAATTCAGGTTATAAACCGTGTGTCAAAGGAGGATGGGCAGATTTGTATGGACTCTGGCCTGGGGACCAATAGCGACAAGACATACATCATCGGAAAGGTTTTCATATACTACAACATTTTTTTTTTTTTATGTTAGATAGGCCAGACAAACGAACTAGTGGGTCACCTGATGTTAAATGAACACCACTGTCCATAGACACCCGCAGCGCTTTACACGATGCCAGTGCGTTGTCGGCCCTAAAGGAGAGGGAATAGGGGAAGGGGGAGAGGGAAGGGGTGAGGTATTGGGCCCCCGGCACTCTCACTGACCGTACGAAACGCAAGCAGGATTACTGCTGCTTCACGCCGGTGTTCTGTGAGAGGGTGGCACTGCCCCGGACGAGCCGGCCCATTCGTGATGCAGCGGCTAGCTACAACATGGCTCTACCACTACAACATGGCTCTACCACTACAAAATTTTGTATGACGGGAAATTTCGAATCGCTGTGTAAAAAAAAGTATGACAATATAACAAGCACTTACGAATGTGGAAAAATCTAGGTACCACTGGTTCGGAAAAACCCTCTTGAGAAGAATTCCAATAAAACCGATCTACTATGTTATTTAATTACTTACATTTAAAGTATTTAACACAGCAAAAACATTTAACACAGCAAAAACATTTAACACTGTAATCCGCATCGGAATTATACCCAAATTAATTAAAAAAAAATTAGTGACTTCTTGACATGACAATGGTTTTGAACTTTGTATCCGTTTGTTCGGTAATGTTGGAATTTTATTACAAAAATTTCAATTTTTTAGAAATGATTTTTTGGTTTTATCCAGCATGTAATTAAGATGGAACTTGAAGCTTTCCCACTCTAAACTTTAGGTTCTCTAACCACTAGACAAAACGTCGTCAGAGCTTAGTAAAACTTAGTTAGCTTTGCGATACGAGCTTTAAAAAGTGGCATGCCCAACGCAAGGTGTGTCCAAAATCACAGTACTACCAGCGCGCGAGTCGACTGACACGCTTTCGTTTGTATCGCACGTCGCGTTGACGCCTGCATCGCCAGAGGAATGCCGGTTAACGGCCGAAGGTCAGCTGCTGCCTATGCTGGCATTGCACAGTGTGGACTTATGGCACTGTTGACCCGAACCGCGGAGATACTTCGTAATAGAGCCGGAACGCGCGTTTGACAGCCACTATATTTATTTACCTGCTCGCCCATGAAATTAAAAAAAAAGATAGGGTCAATCACGGGTCACCTAGACGGCTTTTACAGCTTACCGGAGAGAGAGCGAGCCGCCAGACAGGCAGCTCAGCAAAGGTAAAATTTATCTTAGGCCCATACTACACGGGCGGTTCTCCCGCCGCGGGAAACCGCTTATGAACCGCCACTAGACACAATTTTATATGGAAGTTGTATGGTGCAAACTACACTGCGCAGCTCTGTCGAGCGGTTTCCCGCGGCGGGAAACCGCCCGTGTAGTATGAGCCTTAGCGTGTTAAAGGGTGCTCCTATTGAGCCGACCTCGGACTTTGGACGCTAAGTAGAGATTTTGCAAACAATCGGATTTTGCCAAATAAGGCTTCGTATGCAATAAAGAATTAATCAGTAATCATTATAGGTAACGCCACCAGAGTTGAGGCCATGCTTGGGCCATGCACACAACCACATCTCATGTAATGACAGCGGGATTTTGACGTTGTGTTGTCGTTAAACGTCAACACAACGTCAAAATCCCGCTGTCATTACATGAGATGTGGTTGTGTGCGTGGCCTCAACTCTGGTGGCGTTACCTCTACCTCGACGCTGGTAGGACACTTGCCTTAAACTATGTACAATAATTCCAACTCTGTTTGCTTTTACATTCCTAGGACGCTTCAACATTTTAATTGTCTGATTTAACTTTATAAATACTTATTTGGAATCATCAATATTTAAAGGTGCGACTTCGTGACGATACCTATTTAATTAATCACAATCCGTAATAAGTGTTAATGCAATAGGGATATACCTTTGCATAATTTATTCATCGTCATCATCATCGCCAAACATATCGGTCCCGCGCCATCCGCATCCAACGCGTCCCCGCAACCTTAACCAGGTCGTCGCTCCATCTCGTTGGAGGCCTACCTACACTGCGTCTTCCGGTCCGTGGACGCCATTCGAGAAACTTTTTGCCCCATCGGCCATCAGTTCTACGAGCGATGTGGCCCGACTGGCCTGACCACTGCCACTTGAGTCTGGCGATTCTTCGAGCTATGTTGGTGACTTTAGTTCTAGTTTTAGGTTTAGTTTCTTTTAGTTTAGTTTTAGTTCATAATTTATTTATTTTTATTTATTTGTTTATTTTTCTTTGCGTTCTTTGGTCGTCGGCTGAAGAAGAGTATCAAGTGTCTGCCTTAAAAGTTTCAAAAGAATTATTAGATCGACTGACTGACTGATAGATAATGCTCAACCTGCAGCCTGCAAAAACTAGGATCATTTTGTTACACACATTTAGTAAGTGTGTAATAGCGTTTATTTTCCTATGATTTACCATTGTCAATATTTAGAAAATTCATAGGTGTGCCATGCGTTAGGAATTTTTTCATAAAAGTTGTTAACACATTCGGTGCTAGTGACACAACGTCTGTGATCAATAATTCTTACAGTGACACGCATGCGTGTCAACAGAATTCGTACTCCCAGTGACACTCATTCGCGACTACGATCATTTCGGCCGGCAGCTTAAGGGCAGGGGGGTTTCACTCCGCAGTTTAGGACTTCGAGCCATTACATTAAATTTGAACCTTAATACTACGACGATATCGTTTGTTTTGAAAGATGAGGGCTTGAAGCGAAAAATTCACCTGGGAAGATTTCGCACGCTTAAATATTAAATGCATCAATTTTAATTATTCTTATTTCAAAACTAAACCTTTTTTTTCTACGTAAAGTTTAGTTTTGAAATAAGAATAATTATAATTGATGCATTTTATGATTAAGCGTGCGATTTATACTATACTTTTGGCCGGCGCGCCTCCCGGGCAGGCGTATGGTACGCGTAATTAAGCGTCTTTTTTTTTATGTGATTTTTGCAACAAACAATGACTTCTAAACGATCTTATAATTAACTTACTTACTAAAGGTAGTTTACTGAATTAATACACACTGTTGTCTTTCTTAATTTATATACCTACCTAAATATCAGCGAGTGGGAACCCTGTGCTCCTTGGTTTCGGATCAGCGGTGCCCAACGGAATATGAGCGCTCGTATCACACGATAAGTTTCAATTTCGCGTGCAAGCAGTTAACGGTCGTACGAGTAGGCAAATTTTTATACCTAAAGTTCGAGAGTGGTCCTTCTGTACGTTACTTAGTACTATTACTTATTCTTTGGCAAAGGCTTAGCGGAACTTTGCCGGAGTCGACAGTGTTTAACTGTAGCACGACTACAAAATGGTAACGTGTTTCATATAGCCTATATCTATCGCATATTGCATATTTAGTTTAATCAGCAAAACAAATAATATAACCTGCCTTTAGAGACTAACGGTATCTACAGATAACGCCTACAGAGATAGACACGTATGGAATTCCATACGAATACATTATCTGAGGTATTATGTATTACACGTGCTTTGCTTGTTTAAATACGTTAAAGATAGTAAATTTGTGAAAGCGACTGTTTCATCTTATGTTTTTCCGGTTAAGTTCAATTTATGCTATTCACGGCTTATATATTGACACTTACACCCAAAAGGGAAACATTATAACACCCCTCTTTTTGCGTCGGGGTTAAAAATAGTTAGCGTTATTCACTAAGCTAAGTAATGACTAAATATTGTCTGTAGATATCAATATAATCAGTTTGCCAGCTCAAGCGAACCTTGCCTGAGAGCTGGCCAATCAAATTGCAGCGATAGCCGCATAATTTGGCCTTTTTATTTACTTCATTCGTTATAGTTGTTAGTTATAGTTGTTAACAGCGAAGAATTCGTTTACCCCCGCGGGAACTACGGCAATGTTCCGGGTTAAAAACTATCCTATGACCTTCCCAGGGTCTGAAAATAACTCCATACCAAATTTCATCTAAATCGGAAGAAGTAACAGACAGACACAATTTCGCATTTATAATTTTAGTATGGATTAGTATGGATGTCACAAATATTTATGATTTTGTACTAGAAAACGGGGTCTAATATTCCCGAAATCGGTCTGACAAATGGATGGCTACACAATGCTCGAAGTACCGTCCATCTTTTGACTATAGCCGTCAACCTGTTAAACACCTTACTTTTAAGCATAAAATACGATAAAAAACCGTAAACACGAAATTAAACTCAACACGAATAAGGCTGCGCCCAAAAGCTAGACGATACGGAACCGCCCGCCGCTAAAAACCGGTATTCCGTCAGCCATAGATCACGGAAACCGGTGTCAAGTCTTAGTCGTGTCGGGTGTGTTAGAATAAATTGTGCATCAATATTTATTTAGAAATCGTACACGGCGACCCTAATACACTGTCCCCGTAAACTTGAACGATATAGTTCCACGAGTGCCACAAGGCACTAATTGGGATTGTCTAAAAAAATACTAGTAGTTTTTTTTATTTTTAGGGATCCCTAACCCTAATAATAACTATAAATTAAATTTAAAATAAACCCCAACGCAATTTGGTCACACACGTTTTTAATAATAAAGTAAATGCCCATTATGCGTTAAGATCCCTTCCGCAGCTAACAAAAGAGCTGATAACTTTGAAACGTCTGAACCAATTTTGATGAAACATGTCTAAGAGCTATCGCCAAGAAACCCGCTGTCAAATAAAAAAAACCGCATCCAAATTGGTTCAGCCGTTTAAGAGCTATGATACCACAGGCACACACACAGCGGTCAAACTTATAACACCAGTACGGTCTCCACTGTCCGACGCCAGGCTGTTTCTCATGAACCGTGATAGCTAGACAAATGAAATTTTCACAGATGATGTATTTCTGTTGCCGCTATAACAACAAATACATACTAAAAATAAAATAAAAAATTAAAGGGGGTAGGGGGCCATCCATAAATTACGTCACACATTTAGGGGGAGGGGGGGTCAAGCGATCTGTGACACTAGAACAAAATAATGGCGATTTTCATAGTAATAAGTGTGACAAGGGGGGGGGGGGGTCCAAATTGATCGAAATTGGTGTGACGTAATTTATGGATGGCCCCTAGTCGTACAAGAAATGTGTTTTTTTTAGCGTTTTTAACTATTTCTTTATAATGACATTAACTAGGTACTTAAAATTTTAACCGATTATGTATTACTGTGACCGCTACAACAACAAATAATAAAATAAAATATTAAGGGGGCTCCCGAATAACCAACATAAAATTATCCCACAAGGCGTACATCACAGGGCTCTGCTAACACTGGATTATTATAGTTACGGCTGTTTAAGGCGCATATTTTACATAAATAAAAATGTGTACGAGGATTGGGGGGTAGGACGACAAAGGGGCCGAGAGAGGTACGGGCGGCGAGTGCGCCTCGTGTGCCTGCCGATGCCGCCCGCACCTCTCCCAGCCCGTTTTTCGTCATACCCCCTAGCCCCTGTACCGCGCGAGCGAGGACTCATCTAAACGGTCTAGCTATAGTAGCAGTCTCAAACATTCTAGAGTGGCTTTCAAAGAGAACAGAATCACAACGTATCAACAATAGCGCTGGGGAAGAATTCTATTGTGAGGCTACGTTGAATATTCTTCTATTCTTTAGTTACATTCTTTGATAGCCCTCAATGTACAAGGCGACTGTGGTATGCGATGTAAACCGTCAGCGGAGAGGCATGCTGTAAGCGACACTATGAGAAAGAGAGAGAGAGATGTTTATTTACACACTTTCGATACCTAAACAGAAAATAGTACACATGACAGGAAATATACAAATAAAAAAATATCAACTAACTATCAGAATGATACTGTCATTAAATAATAAAAATAAAATAATGAATGTTTATTCACCATCCATCCATCCCAGCCTATATACGTCCCACTGCAGGGCACAGGCCCATATGAATGAACCCACGACCATAGTGAAAATAAACGGATCACTCACGTCTCAAAACGAGTTTAACTCGACATGTTTCGGGCTAATCCGTAGCCCTTCCTCTCGGAGTCGCACGTCACGGCGGCTGCCACACGTGCACACGACCTTTAAAGTTACCTATTGCTGTAATAAAAGTTCCTTTTTTTCTACCTTTACTAGTTTTTCTTTAAATGTCTCGGTCTGAGTCCCCACACTTATGGCAACCCTATAATAGTTCAAACCGACCGCTCAGCCAACCCGCTCGTTTATGGAAATCTTAGAGGATTGGTACTTTTAACGTATTGATGCCGAATACAATCAAACGCCGCCTGCGGGAGGAAACCGGTATCAGCGGGGGTAGGACAGTGACCATGCTGTACGGAGTAGAGCCGCCATCATAAACATCTGAGTATTCAATGTCAAAAATATCTGAACGCTATAGGTAACGCCAAGAGAGTTGAGGCGAATGATTACACACACAGATATACATAAAGTACTGATTGCAAAAAAGGTAGTGAATGAATGAAATGAGTGAATGAAAATGTGAGTTATATGATCTTATCTAATACCTTTAAACGAGCAATTCTTGTATATATATATATAATCAGGATCTCGGAAACGGCTCCAACGATTTCGATGAAATTTGGTATGTGGGGGTTTTCGGGGATGAAAAACTGATCTAGCTATGTTTCATTTTCAGAAAATCGCTTTTACTCGTGTTTTCCGGCTATTTTTGTTTGCATTAGAATATAAAGCTAAATTTCGCCCACTTCGAGCAGATCATAATGGCACATTAGAAATCGGGTGGTCACGGATCCAGCCGACCTCGGTTCGAATCCACGTTTTTTTCAACATTTTTAGTTTTTTTTTTAAGTTTATTTTTCATGAGAAAACGTCAAGTTTCTTCTTTTGTGAGAAAAAGTTACTTTTTTGTGAGAAAAAGTTACTTTTTTGTGAGAAATGGTTACTTTTTTGTTAGAAAAAGTATTATAGGGAACGTGCAGTAACTATAGGCGGCAGCACTAATGCGACAGAAGAGACACTGTGCGGACAGTAAAACAAACTTATCAAGGTAAAACATTCAAATTGATGGCACCCTTATGGCACCAGTTGGCAGCACCGTCTATGTGCACGTTCCCTATTGGGAGCACAGAACAGGAAAAGCCGGTTGTCTGTAAAGTCGGTTTACGGACGATAGTTTAACGTGACTCACCCAACCTCCGGTGTTTTTGTCAAATATCTTGAAAACGGTGCATCCTACGGCAAAATCAATGAAATTTTCATCCCCCCTTTAAAACCCCCGCGCTCCCTCCCCCGCATCCCCTCCCCCCTCTCACCCCCCCCCCCACCCCTCCGGTGTATATAATCAGGATCTCGGAAACGGTTCCAACGATTTCGATGAAATTTGGTATTTGGGGGTTTTCGGGGATGAAAAATTGATCTAGCTTGGTCTTATCTCTGGGAAAACGCTTGGTACCGAGTTTCTGCCCGAGCAGAGCTCGGTCGCCCGGGTATGATGAAATAATTACGCAATACTATGCATATTATATATTTTTTTCCAAATAATCTATTTTTTTTTTTTTTTCAAAATCCCGCTGTCATTACATGACGTGTTGTTGTGTGCGTGACCTCAACTCTGGTGGCGTTACCTATACCGTATTGTCACGCGTACGTGCGTGTACACATATTTTTGAACACCTTGACTGTTATGTTTATGGTGGAGACTGTAAATTTTCTATGCTTTTGCACCATTGTCGTAATTATTAGACATACATAATATGTGTAGTGCAAGACACAAATGTGTTGTAAATCTACAGGGTTATTTGTAATTCACTAGCATCCTTTTAACCCTAAACTCCTACCACTTAAACAAACGTTTTTTGTTTTACGGCTTTTGTCATAACCTAATATTTTTGGTGTAATAACGTTTTTAAAATTTGAGATTTCCTCTTATTTTTAGGATACTCTGTGTATTTGTATGGGAAAAAAGTGCTTCATTTTAAAAAGTCGTAAAACAAAAAACATTTGTTTGAGTGATAGGAATTCAGGGTTAAGAGGATGTCAGTGAATTACAAATAACCCTGTATAAGTTATAGTCGGGGTAAGAAAAGGTTCGTCACTTTTCGATTTCGACCTTAAGTCATTGACATAGAGTCGAAAAGTGACGAACCTTTTCTTACCCGACTATACTTAAGTGAGTAGGTATCACTCGAAATTCATGGACAAGATAAACTAATTAAGAATTGAGACTCCTTGCATCGCGGACCTTTCAATTGGATTAGGTGGCGGTATAAGTCATTAGAGTACAGCGTTTCCTCACACTGCAATATTTTACTACCTGTGCCCGTGGAATTGCACTTTTCGAGACAGAATCGGCTTCCTTTTCTTGAAATTAGAATATTAACTACCAACCTAAACTCTTTCGAGATTCATGTCCAAATAAATACCCCCGCAATATCGAAGCCAATAAAAGGTATTTTAAACATGTTAGGTATGAAGTATCTTTTTGTATTTATTTTTTCAACTTCATTTTTTATTACTTTTACGGTCATCCCGTGAAATCATATATTTCATACTAAATACAAACTGAAATATAGATGCAAAGAAAAAAAACCAGAAAAAAGACCAATGCTGGGAATCGAACCCAGGTCCTCAGCATTCCGTGCTGCGTGTTAAACCCCTACACCACCACAGGTCTAGAGATTAGACACGAATCTTTCCTGAATTTATTTAGTCCCTGATGAATGATGATAGAATACAAATAACTATAATAAACGCTTCCCGCTCCACCTTACGCCACGCGACGTCTTCGCAAAGCCGTGATAGCATGACATCACCGTGACTAACATTAGAGTCATTCGTATTTACGACCATCCCCGTCGCCTGTCCCTCTCACTCGCAGCCCGCAGCTGCACTTGTCTCGCTCCAGACCTCAAGCTTTACTACGTCATTTTTATTTGCATCCCTGACGCGGTTATCATCGTCATTGTTTATTGCAGGGGTTTTATTAGCTACGTAATGAAGAATTTTAATCATAAATCATAAATTTGTTATTGCTTGAAATAATGTACCACACATCACAGCTCATATACGTCCCACATGCACAGGCGTCTCAAAATAAAACAGTTTGGGCTGCAGTTCATACGCGGGCCTAGCAAGGATTGGGAACTTCACACACACCATTGAATTTCTTGGCAGCAGGGGCGTAGCTACCGCCGTATCAGCCGTGTCAATGATACGGGGCCCCCGGGCTACAGAGGCCTCTAATGTGTGTAAGCAAAAATTAGTAAAATGTTATCCAGAACACGTCCACGACCAGATGGCCTAGTGGTTAGAGACCCTGACTATGAAGCTTGAGGTCCCGGGTTCGATTCCCGTGTCGGGGCAGATATTTGTATGAAAAATACGAATGTTTGTTCTCGGGTCTTGGGTGTTTAATATGTATTTAAGTATGTATCTATCTATATAAGTATGTTTATGCGTTGCCTAGTACCCATAACACAAGCTTTGCTAAGCTTACTTTGGGACTAGGTCAATTGGTGTGAATTGTCCCGTGATATTTATTTTGTTTTATTTAATGTCACTTAATCTCGTGCTTCCCGGCAAAGCCCCCAACTAATTTTGATACAGGGCATTGCAGGACCCCTCCAAGACACGCTACGCCACTGCTTGGCAGGTTTGCTCACGATGCTTTCCTTTGCCGTAAAGGTCATTGTATATTTCACATGTTCCTAATTTTGCACATTAATTCCGAAAAACTCAGACCTGCTAACCAACTGCAACGTAACTGCCGACTGCTGACTGCCCATACATTTTACGTGACAGTTGCATTGCAGTCTGCAAAACTGCACGCTAGCTGCGACTGATATGTATGGGCAGTCGGGAGTTACAGTCCGTCTGTATCGGCCCTAATGCACGACATGAAAATTTAAACCCTCATGTTAACATTATGAGGTCGTGTTTTGACCGCCCGATTTGCGTAACCCTAAGCGTCTGTAGAGCATTAACGGAATCCAGTTTAAGGAAAGATGATGTAGTGAGTTATGTGCATAATTTAATAGTAAACTTTGACTAAGATTCAGGGTCGTCTGTACACAAATGACGTCACAGAAAAGATAACGCCGTGTGTATAACGTAGGTAATTAATTAGTAATGTTTAGGCTTTTATGGTTGGTTTTACAGTTCTTAAGCAGTATTGCAAGGACATACACATTTTTTTTTGTTCTTGTCTCCTGTGGAGATGGCAAAAGTTAATATATTTCATACTAAATACAAACTGAAACATGGATGCACAGAAAAACCCAGAAAAGAAAGACCAGCGCTGGGAATCGAACCCAGGTCCTCAGTATTCCGTGCTGCGTGCTAAACCCCTACACCACCACTGGTCAAAGTAAAAAATTTGGAGTTGATAAATAATAGTACATTACTGCAGCGGCCGCGAAATAGGGGATTGCCGGCCGAGTAGTTATAGATGGCCGAGTGTTAACGAGGCCATCTAGAGATACGAGGCCGGCAATCCCTGTTCGTGGCCAAGGCTTGTATAGAGTTTTTCTCAAACATACATCATCATCACCATCACCATCGTCGTCGTCGTCGTCATCATCATCACCATTATCATCATCACCATCATCATCAACATCATCATCTCATCACCATCACCACCATCAACTTCATCATCACCCATCATTACCATCATCATCATCTCATCATCATCACCATCATCATCACATCATCATCATCACCCATCATCACCATCATCATCATCATTATCACCATCATCATCATCACCACCATCATCATCATCACCCATCATCATCATCACCATCATCTCATCATCATCATCAACTCATCATCACCATCATCATCATCATCACACCATCATCATCATCATCACCGCCATCATCAACACCATCACCACCATCAACATCACCATCATCAAATAAGCGTAGTGGCAGAATGTCTTAATGAACCAAAACGCAAATATTGCTTATACATAGTTTTTTTTTAATGGCTAAATGCTATGATGCCATAGACCTATAAACGTCATGGTATGAAACAATAGACGATCACTTTGCTGGCCTTGGCCAGCAATGTTGTATGAAATTCCATTATTGACCTCTCGTCTAGCCGCACACCACGCCGCGCCTGCATTGTGACACTTCGTGGCGTATTATAAGGAACATAACGTCAATATTTCATAGCATGTTTGAGAAAAAATATAAAAAGACTCCAAAATATCAATGTTGGCAAAAGTTAAGCCAATATTTTTAGTCAAGTCTACATCGTCATGTGGGACGCCTGCCCAACTTTGGCCCATTTAAATAAATCTTAAGTGTGCTGACTCGGAGTCACTAATTTTATGTCCACAGGAAAGACAACTTTCGTTTCTTACTCTGTGTATGACCCAAATGTAACAAAAAAAATGTTCTTCCAAGCTAAGTAATGTACCTACGGGTAATAACGCCCAGATAAAGAATAACTGTCACTGTCAGCATTTCAGCCGAAAGACGTCCACTGCTCAACATAATCCTCCCCAAGGTTCGCCAAATATTTTGAAATTTGTCATACATAGGGTTGCCATCTCCAAAATTCGGCAACTAGGACAAAAAGCGTATAATCCCCAGATTTAGAGCTCAGAACCCGGACACGCCAAGGTTTTTTTTTAGTCTTTACTAGCGGTATACGTAGATAGTTAATTTTGACAATCGTCCAGCGGCGACCAAAAACTAAAAAAATTCACACCCAAACTACAAATGAACCCTGCCCGGCCCGGACGTTCCCCGGACGCTCTCTAAACTAGGACAAATCCGGGGAAACCCGGACGGATGGCAACCTTAGTTATACATAATGTAGGTTAGTTGCTAGGACTGTCAATAAAAATAAATAAAAGAATACCGCAACGCCAAAAGCAACGGTTATGGTTTTATTACTCTAGGGGTCATCCGTAACTACTCTGTGGTGTGGCATATTTGTTGGCCCATCACAGATCACTTGACAACCCTCCCCCTCTAAATGTGTGGCGTACTTTATGTACTGATGTTTATAAATAATGTAAATTTTATACGTACTGATACTTTCTTTTTTACAGTGCCGTATTAAGTAAGTTACTTCGCTACGTAACTTGTTATAAATGTTATAATTATTATAATCGTCCATAGTTAATGGATTATACTTCCGACGTAACTCCATTTCTCATTAACTTACATCCTCCTAGATTAAAATAAACATAAAATTCCCGGATAATACTGTTTCCGCATACACTTATCCTATTATTAATAAATTTAAATGCTAGTTTGTGAGTACGTGCGCGCACGTGTGTGTCTGTGTGTGTGTGTGTGTGGCTAAATGGATTTGGATGAAATTTGGTATGTGTCAAAATCTACTTTTTATTCCGATATTCCCATGGAATCCATGTGAAAAATACTACTACAAACATAAAACACAAAAAAAAACTATCTTGAACTTATTATTTATACTGTGATAATAAAATGATAGTTATTGCTGAATGTGATATGGTGTAAGTGTAATCGATAAATGCGAAGGTGTGTGTAGGTATGTATTTGTAAAACTAATTATCTGTTAAATTTTAATTTTAATCTACACTATCTACACTAATATTATAAAGAGGAAAGATTTGTACCTATTTTTGTATGTTTGTAATGAATAGGCTCAAAAAGTACTGGGCCGATTTAAAAAATTCTTTCACCAATAGAATGCTACATTCTTCCAATTTGACATAGGCTACATTTCATTTTGAAAAAAATTAGGGATCCTTGGTAAAATTTGAACAATGTAACCGAAGGTGTAGAAAAATGAGTCTTAAAATGTCTTTCGTCGAATGCGCTGCCGAAACTATTAGCGATAGAACAAAATAATGTACAACAATATTGAAGAACATCATAATGTCTACAAAAAACTCCGCGGTAGCATATGTCCAACTATTGTAGTTATGTCACTACAACAACTTTTTTCATTTTAAACATTAATGAAAATGCTAACCAAATTCAAACCATGCTATTTATGTGTTTATATTAATCCTTATCCAAATAAATTATTTTATGGTCAAGACCATTTAACTACCTATAAAATAGTTTTTAAATTATTTAAATTGGACTTTCCATTCAAAAGATATTACGAATTAAAAAATTCAAACAGTAAACAAAACCGCCATAGCGCCGTGGCCGTTGTTTGCGATGCAGTCTGAAAAGCGCGCCGGGCATCGCGGCGGGCGGGGCGGAGGGGGCACTGAAATAATAGATAAAGTGGTTCAAGAGGAAGGTTTATAAGTATAATACATGCATAATATAGTTGTACCCGTGCGAAGCCGGGGCGGGTCGCTAGTTAGTTATAAAATGATTAATAATGTTTTAAATAATAGTTTATAATTTATGCTGACACTGTTTTAGTATAACAACTTATAACAATAACATATTATTAATGAAATGCGTATCTCTCCTACTGTTGCTGTGCCCTTACAGGGTTCACATTGAAGCTGTATTTTATTTGTGTAACACCAAATGTACAATGTGAAACGCAATAAATAAATAAATAAACACTTCGCCTCCTCTCCGCCTGTTGCAAAACCCCGGTTACCTATTTAATAATTTGTACGGTGTATGGTGTACGGTTGACAGGACTGCACGGCAACTGCTAGCCGACTGCGCAGTTCTATTGCAGTTGTTCTGACTGCAATAGGACTGTATAACAACGTCGGTGTGCTGTCGACAAGACTGCACGGCAACTGCAAGCGGACTGCGCAGTCGGTTTGTAGTTTTGATGCGGTTACGTCAACTGCATCAGACTGAACTGCACTTGCAGCTGGGTTTCAGTTCAAATGCTGTCCGTCTGTACCGGCCCTTTTGACTCTCGTGCTCATGGTGTACCTACATATATATATACATCCTACTGACAGCACAGGCCTCCTCTCAGAGTTAATACCATATCTAAATGTATTACCAGTATGTACCAAGTTATGTTAAATGAGAATAAAATGATAATTTTTATCAACGGAAGTAGCTGCGGTGTCTATCTAATGATTCATTTATCTGCGGCGCATGACCTTTGCTGTACGTTTGTTTGCTTTGTTACTCTTTCTACTATAAAGCTTTTTAACCGACTTCAAATAAAGGAGGAGGATACGATGCGCACCATTTCTCCATACAAACGTAGTCCCCTGTTTCCTCCCTGGATAATGGCTTTTGAGCCAAATTTTTTTTACTGTGCAATCTGTATCTACCACAGCTATGCCCCTATGTTTCGTTTTTTTCCATATTTCAATTAACATAAGAAATATGAGCTTTCAAAAACTGAAAAAATTGCCCAATTTCAACGTCATTTTCAGAGACTCATCAGAAAAGAATCCCTCATATAAACAAAAAAAGGAAACATAGGGGCATAGCTAAATCTGTCCTCTAATTATTTAAAAAAAAAAATTATTGGTCCAGTTTTCGAGAAGAAAACAGGGGACTACGAAATGCTGTTTTAATCAATTTTACGCGCCTAATAACGGTCTTAGCTGCAGTTGTCCCGCTCTCGCTGTACTGACACGTTGGGGTTAGGGCGAGACAGCGACATTTCATTAAAATACCTATTTCTCAAAAGTCTCTCAGCCATCGTATCCTCTTAAGGTGATATCAGACTACTAATTTCAATTGTCTAGCTATCACGTTTTGTGAGATACAGCATGGTGACAGATGGGCGGACGGACAGCGAAGTCTCAGTAATAGGGTCCCGTTTTTCCCCTTTTTGGTACGGAACCCTAAAAACATAGCTTCCCCGTTTCCACCAGTCCTATGCTATGTGGACTAATAAATATAATTGGTGGATATCAAACGCATCCAAAGCAACGTAGCATGGCACATCTCTAACGGATAGCCACCCCCCTGGGTTGGCTGGCAATACGTCGCATCTGCGATCCCTGTGGTACCCAAGCATCAACGTTTTGCCGCAGTGTACTTAAGTCCATTTACATCATTTTGTCCGTTTCCCAAAATGTCCTTTACGCTAACCGAATAAGAGCTACGAGGCTCGCGCTATCGCAAGGACACGTCGCAAGATTGCCCAACAGTTCGCTACGTGCCTCCAATACTGCGGAATGTGGTAATAACTTGTGTCACTGTAAAGTGTGTTATCTTTACTGCCGTGCTAGGCGCGAAAGCGGCATCTCAAAAATATCGTAAAGATGATTTTTATAGCATCGTAGAGCTTAAAAAATACACATTTAATGAACTAAGCCAAATCTAATCTTTCTAATATATAAAAATCTCGTGTCACGGTGTTTGTTATCGAACTCATCCGAAACGGCTTGACCGATTATATGAAACTTTTTTTTTCTGTATTCGGTTGGTCTGAGAATAGGTCGTAGGCTATTTTTTATACCCATATTCTTCGCAGACGGAGTCGCGGGCAACAGCTAGTCTACTATATAAAAATCTCGTGTAACGTTTTTTGTTATCGAACTCCTCCGAAACAGCTTGACCGATTTATATGAAATTTTTTCTCTATATTTGGTACTAGGTCTGAGAATAGGTCGTAGGTTATTTTATACGGCAAAACAACCGTCGGGTCGCGCTTTCCGGGTCAGCTAGTAGTGGCATATTATTTGAGACATGTGAAAAAACCGTAACATCTTTTGTTTCAGAGATATGAAAAAACGCCACTTTTCAAAAAGTTTTGAACTACTTGTCGAATTTCTTTGGGGGGCCCAAGGGGTGACTTGCTCCATAATCTTTCCACCCTCCTGACATTTGATATATGTAATTTATGGATATTAAAGATGGGAGCAATCTTCCAAGACATAACCTTTACTGCGATGCGCCCCTCTCGTATAAATTCCGCAGCCCTACCAATAATAACCCTCAGTAATGTCGAACGCACTTGAAATTAGAATCCCTTCCGCGGTGTCCTTCAGGGAAGGTACGAGGAGGGTGCGGCGATACTACGATTCATAACTCATTTTCGCTATTTTGTCCCTTACGCCAATTTAGATTACAGTCATCGATATACATATAAAATTCAAAGTCCACAGTGCCTGACTGACTGGTATATCAGCGCACAGCCCAAACCAATGAAGCTAAAAACTTGAAATTTGGCGTATATTAGGTATATAAACCAAATTTCCTCGTATATGCCTCGAGTGCCATAGAGGTGCGCTAAAAAGGGATTTTTTGAAATTGCCACGGGATTTATATTTTCGCTTCAAAGTGAGCCTCCCTCCGTAACTATAATTATTAGAGACTTCAAATTTGAGGTGGCAGTAGATGATTATAACATTTATAACAGTAAAAAACTAATTTTAGGATTAAGATCCCACGGGACAAATAAAACTGTATTAACAATTCAATGGGACCTTATCTCCGTAAGCGTTCCCTTAAAGTCATAGAGGTGCAGTAAAAAGGGATTTCTGGAATTTCTCGCGGGATAGAGATCTGGAGTTGGCTATACTATAAAGTATAAAGGCTTAGGTACTTTCCTATTAAATGTAAACGAAACTCCATATTATGCGACTAAACTAAAGAGTACGTCGAAAATGTGACGCGTGAAAGTCAAATACAAATATTGCATTTGGCTGGTTAACCCGATGCCGTAACATTTGGTCGTGTTGTCAGCTGATGTTTGTTTAAATTTAGTAAAGTATAATACATTTTATTTGTGCGCGGACGAAATCTCGTGCAAAAGCTAGTTTAGTTATATGCTTATATGAAGAAAGTAGTGTGAAAGATCTCTTTGACACGTGTACTTTTCATTTTAGTAAATAAACGATTAGCTTATTGATAGTAATATTATGCGTTATCTTGTTACAGAGGCACGCCCCGATTGCCGACAGGATGAGTAAAGACGGTTGAGGCGCTCGCTACGCGCGCCACAGCAAACATGTCGTTCTTTAATAATCTGAAGAAGGTAAGGACATCTGAAGCATTCCATTTTACCAACGGACATCCGGGTGGGGAGAGCGCCTTCACTCTTAGGGCCTCCGCTACCTGACGCGGACGCCCGCCGCGTGCGCACGCTCGCGGATCCCACTCAGTAAAAAAACTTGCCTAAAATCCGTCGCACGCGCCCGCGCCAGTTAAGCGCTGTTTAAACAATTTCTTATTAGACGGGCGTCCGTTCCGGGTAATCCGCGTCAGCTAGCGGAGGCCCTTATGGCCACGGCCCGGCTACGACTTGACGCGAGCGGCGGCAGCGGCGAGCGTTCTATCAGTTCATTGAGTGTGCCGTCAGGTATTCACTGTGCGGCGAGCGTCTCGGCCGCGCACGCGCATTGAACGGAGTAAACGCTCGCCGCTGCTGCCGGTCGCGCGAATTTTCAATGGAACCCCATTCAATTCCAGGGGTTAATCGCAGTATATTCATCTTAGCCTATATACGTCCCACTGCTGGGCACATGCCTCCTCTCAGAATGAGAGGGCTTGGGCCGTAGTTCCCACACGGGCCCAGTGCGGATTGGGAACTTCACACACACTATTGAATTTCTTCGCAGGCGTATGCAGGTTTCCTCACGATGTTTTCCTTAACCGTAAAGCTCATGGTAAAATTACAAATGTAATTTCGCACATAAACTCCGAAAGACTCAGAGGTGCGAGCCGGGATTTGCACCCACGACCACACGGCAACACAAGGCAATATATTCAAATTAATGTTAATTTCGGAGCTTATAATCTAGTCTAGCCTGAAAACGGGACAATCGGGACGTCCCGCGGTTAGAAGGGTAAGGCCGCGGAGCGTTTCAACCGCTGCACTTATATGTAACGATCGTTGTCCATTGTAAGTAAAAAGATTCATAAAGTACGAAAGAAAATACGGAAAGATGCATTCCATCTAACTAAATTGTAAAACTCGGTGGCATTTTTCACTTTATTTACCAGTAATTTGTTACATAAAAGCTTTGATCAATTATAACTGAAGATACACATTGCCGAACAAAATCCCCTTCAAAAAATGTCCGAACTTTTTTATTTGTTTGCATAACAATTAAAATCATCACCTACACAGAAATTTGAACCTAGTCTTAACTTCATTACAGTCGAATTTCGGTTGACACTTGACAGCTAAACTTGATAATTTCACGCAACGTACTGAGAAAAAAGAAGGCCACTTTTATCAAAGTGGCGCTCATTAGGCTCGGACATTTTCGGGCGCGCGACTGTGGATCTACAGTTATAATTGATCAAAGCATAAAAGTACTGGCGGTCGAGACGCTCCGCGGCCTTACCCAGCAACCTTACTCTCAGGTCTACATTTTTTACCACATGAAAGTGACACCGACAAATCGCCGTTTTCGCATTTTGCAATCAACCCTGTTAACATTTGTGATGGTGGCTTTCCAGGTGCTACACCTGGGCGGCGGCAATGACGCGAAGAAGAAGAAGGTGTTCAACAACATCCGGGACAACAGCGATCCCAATGAGTACTGGGACATGGTCGGCGAGCTCGGCGATGGCGCCTTCGGCAAGGTTAGTACCAACCTGTTTTTTGACGTGACAACGTCTAAGAAATCGATGAACGCGGGGTTATTAAAGGGGGATGAAAATTTCATTGATTTTGCCGTAAGATGCACCGTTTTCAAGATATTTGATAAAACACCGATTCTCGTCCGATCACCGAGGTTAAACAACGTCGGGCGCGGTCAGTACTTGGATGGGTGACCGCCTGGTTTCATTTTTGTTTTTTGAATGTTTTGTTATGACGTTGTCACGTTTAACTATCGTCCGTGAACTGACTTTACAGACAACCGATTTATTTTTATATTTTATGTCCTGGTTTCAGAGACCTTTAAGCCAGTATCATGCCTGTGGCGTGGCGCTAGGGTTGCCTACTCTTTTTACAAGAAGTAAATTTTATTTAGGTCTGAGAAAGTAAATAAACAATGTACAGAATAAGTATTTGTTAAAAATTCTATTTTTAATTAAAGTTTTTTTAGTGACTATACTTCTTGCCTCTGGTTACCAAAGTACTCGTCAAGACGAATCAAACGAGTCTAACCTATACTTTGTGCGAGATAAACCTGGAAAAAAGTTCATTGACCCGCCTTCTACCACGTTTCACACAAAATGTACGTTCTCTGTCGCTCGCTATACAAACTGTCGCTAATCACGTCGCGACACGAGTTTCATAATACTCTGACCAAATGTGAAAAGAGTAACTTCGAAAGTAACACTTTTTAGGATTTTTTGTTGATGTATATGACATTATTACTATTTTCTTATTTATTATTGTAACATAAATTACGGTTGATGTGATTGCTAAATTTCACAATTTTCATAATTTTTGATACAACTGATTTTTTTCTTACTTTTATACACTTTAAAATAAATATTTTGTAAATTGAACCATCAATAATATATGCGTAGTTCATTATATACTGTAATTACTTCATTACATAATATTAATCAACAATTGTATTTTACACACTCAAAACTCGAAATTTTAAGTTACGCGCTTACGTTTGCAAGCGTCGTTCGGGCAGGGACGCGACACCCGTGCGCTTAGTATAAGTTTTACTTCACCAAAATACTTCTCGATCGCGTTTACGTAAAAATTTCAATTCTATGGAAACATGGACGCGCGGCCGTGGAGGCGCTGTCCATGTTTCCCTAGTAATTGATTTTTTTACGTAAACGCGATCGAGAAGTATTTTGTGAAGTAAAAACTTACACTAAGCGTACAGGTCGCCAATTTGGCCGTCTTTTACTTTTGTTTCGTTTCCATTCCTCGTTTGGCAAGCGCTTGCGTTAGACGTACTTGGGAGAATTCCACTTTGTTGTTTGTTTGCTAAAGGTGTTGTTATTTGTTTTTGTTAATAGTTTATTAGTTGTGTTATTTGATAAGCTTGTTGAGCGACAATGGAATTGGAGAACAAAAATAAAACTCGGCGTCGAAGGATTATTGAACCTCAGGCAGGTGAGTACTTACCTAAATTTCAAATTCAACTTGCAAGATTTGACCCGTTGCCGGCGGTACATACAGAAAGCGCGCGCCGACACGATCGGGTAACGAGTGTGAGTGAGAGAGAGTGGCGCGGTTTCCTTTGACGCGCCGCCACGGCGGGCGCCGCGTCAAAGGAAACCGCGCCAGCGCACAGTGGGATATTTTGCTATTCCAGCTGGCCAAAAGTCAAAAATCTCAAATTCAATGCATCTAAAAAAAAATACTACCTGTCCTAAGCCAGGTGGTCGCCGAACAATAGACAACCCTTCATACCACTCTCACTCCTTTCTGGACCCGCGCCGCAGCAGTCGAAAGTTGATCGTTGTCTAAACTGCACGCATCGCTTATTGGCATATTTACCGTACGCATCCTTTAACATCGAATATTTTTAACTTGTTCACTGTTATACAAAAAGTGATAATGGGTGACGATAATCTAGGTAAAAGTACAATTTATTTTATAGCTTTTTGCATATTCTTTGCTGTTACATTTACAATATATAATACTAAACAGAGGTTGTTTTTAGTTAATTTTTTTCGGTTTGTTAAAGTTATGAGGGGTTTTGGCTAGAATCACAAAATATCCCACTGTGCAGCGCGGCGCCCATATCTACTAGGTACTTACTTAGGTTATTAAATTTAAAAATAAAAAAAATAACTAGCATGAAAATGTTTGTTACGTCTGGCGAGGTCAAGCGCTCACCCTGCCTTCTACTACGTTACGCAAGGTAAGGCGTATTAGCGATAATTGTCATAGATTGTGTATCGTATCGTTTGTAAAAATGACGTACATTGGTAGACAGGCGTCAATGAACTTTTTTCCAGGTTTATCTCGCACAAAGTATAGATAGGGTTGTCGTTTTACTGCGGATTTCCTATGGCGTCCTTCCAGCTCCATCGTCAGATCAGCTCCATGACCATGACGTAATAATATTGCATTGTCATCAGAAACCGAGTCTGATGTCGGAGTTCGCGGTACGGTACCGCACACCGTCCATACAAGTTAGAATATTACAACTGTCACCGCCACACCGCCACGCCTCCGCTGTCTGTGCGTTTGGAGCTTTGGTGTAATTGGAAATGTTTAAAAATAATACCAGTGGTTTTTAGGGGTATGTATTACAATACCGAAGTACGAAAGACCGAATGTATTAAAACATCGAATGGGTCAAAAGACCGACACGATTTTTTTCTGAAACCGTTAACTTTTTAAGATTGTTATAAAACAAACCTAACCTAACCTAATGGGTTCTGTATGATGCCGTTTTAATAAATTCTGAAAAGTTTACGGTGTTTTAATACATTCGGTCTTTCGTACTTCGGTATTGTAAAACACACCCGGTTTTTAGGGTTCCGTACCGTAGGGTAAAAACGGAAACCCTATTACTGAGGCTATAACAACAAATACTAAAAAATGGAATTAAATAAATATTTAAGGGGGCTCCCATACAACAAACATGATTTTTTTGCTCGTTTTTGCTCGATATTGATAACGGCAGCAGGTAGACACTTGAAATATTCACAGAATATTTAATTATATATTGACTTTAAAAATAAATCATTAAATTAAAATAAAAATATATTTAAGGGGGGATTACGTACAACAAACTTGATTTTTATAGATAATTGTACGGAACCCTTCGTGCGCGAGTCCGACTCGCACTTGGCCGGTTTTTTATATCTTTTTTCTATAGAAAAGTCAATTATAAGAAATTAAGAAACTAATTTCAATATTTTGTCATTTAGTTCACTACTTTTTCAAAATTAATTATTGAAACTATTTTGGTTGATGACGTCAGATTATAATTGAGGGCTCCCACGCTGTTAAATTTCTAAATCCATCTAAATGCGTACGATAAGGCAACCCCTTTAATTATTTTTTGCGTTGTGCTACACTGTAACTAGTGTCATTTTACTGGCGCTGTCAAAGTGCTAGATGTCAGACAGTGGGTCCAAATCAAACTGCGTAGTATAATCCACGCGTCAATTATTAAGAATTCTAACCACATAGACGACTTGGACTGGTCACGCAATTTACACCAATGTCAAATGAAGGTCCATTGCTTATTTGTTATGTAATAAATTCATTACATAATATTAAACTTAAATAACTACAGAAAACGAGTTAAAAGCATTTATCTCGAAATGGTTTTCGATTTACTATACATTGCAAAAAAATAGACACCCCCAATTGCCGCTTTATTAACTTGTTATTCCCTGTTGTCCCCAGGTGTACAAGGCGCAGCACAAGACGACCGGCCAGCTCGCCGCCGCCAAGATGTGCGTGCTCGACAACGAGGACGACCTCGCCGACTTCACGGTCGAGATCGACATCCTCACAGAAGTGCGCCATCCGAACGTCGTCGAGCTGCACGAGGCTTATTTCATTGAGAACAAGCTGTGGGTGAGTGGCGGAAAAAAATTTACACCAAGGATCCAGACCAGAGGATAGAATAACTTTAATTTGGTAATGAACTTTTCTCAAACATGCAATGAAATATTGATCTTATGTTCCTTATAATAGGGCGCGAAGTACCACGTTTCAGGTGCGGCTGGACGAGAGGTCGTTAACCTTTTGAACGCCAGCGTCGGCTATAGACGACAGTACGGTAATACAAAATTGACAATAACGATGCGTGGCGTTCAAAATGTTTGCAATTGTAATAAAACATTGCTGACCTAGGCTGACAAAATGATTTTTTTTAATTTCCATTCCATAAGGAGTGACACGGCATCATGGCGTTCAGCCATTAAAAAAAAACTATAAGCAATATTTACTTTTTGGCTCATTATGTATGACAGTCTGCGACTACACTTATCAAAAAAATAAATATTTATGAATTAACTCTGTTTTCGATTAAATCCCAGTTGGAAATACAATGAAATAAATAGTAATAGATGTGTTGGTTATAATGTTTTTGGCCGCGGGTGTGCAAAGTAATTGTTTCAGTTCATTTATATTTTTTATCTGGTTTACTTATAATTTATTTAGAAATAAAGCTATGATTTTTTTTTTGAGTTTTTTCATTTAATTATTTCATTGCATGTTTGAGAAAAGCAGTATACAAGGCTCTGCCGCGATCAGGGATTGTTGGCCTCTTATATCTAGATGGCCTCGTTAACGCTTGGCCATCTATAACTACAGTATAAATCTTCCCAGGTGAACTTTTCGCTTCGAGCCCTTATCTTTCAAATCAAACGGTATCGTCATAGTATTAAGGTTCAAATTTAATGTAATGGCTCGAAGCGAAAAATTCACCTTGGAAGATTTATACTATACTCGGCCGGCAATCCGCTATTTCGCGGTCTCTGCAGTAATGTACTATTAAGTTGATAACATCCAAATAATCTCATTCCAGATGCTCCTAGAGTACTGCGACGGCGGCGCCCTGGACTCTGTCATGTCCGAGCTGGAGAAGGGTCTCAGCGAGCGCCAGATCGCGTACGTGTGCCGCGAGATGACGCGCGGCCTCGAGTTCCTGCACTCGCGGCGCGTCATCCACCGCGACCTGAAGGCCGGCAACGTGCTCGCGACCATGCAGGGCGGCGTCAAGCTCGGTGAGTCGCCGTGACGCGGGGGACGCGCGGCTACAGAAGGATCACTCTCGAACAAAAGTCATCTTAAAGTCTTACGACCGTTAAATGCTTGGACGCGAAATTTAAACTTATCGTGTGATGCGAGCGTTCATATTCCGTTGGGCACCGCTGATCCGAAACCAATAGCACAGGGTTCCCACTCGCCGATATTTAGGTAGATATAAATCCAGAATGATAACAGTGTGCATTAATTCAGTAAACTACCTTTATACGCAACAGTATCTTTTCTACGGATTATAAGTTCGTTTAGAAGTCATTGTTTGTTGCAAAAATCACAGAAAAATATTAACGCGCGACGCGGCTAGCATGCGAACCGAATGCCGAGCGGCAACCTACTGCCATACGCCTGCCCGGGAGGCTCGCCACACGAACATACCTAAAATGCGGAGTGAAACCCCCCTGCCTCGACTTTCCGTACTGGCTGAAATGTGATCTTCCTTAGAAGCTTGTCAGCGTATTAATTACGTTGTAAAGTTAGAATACAAAAAACGTCATCAGTTATTGAATTGATACCTTTATCAAGTCATAAACTCTTAGTATCTCTCTCTCTTAGTAACTCTTAGTATAGTTAGGTCTTAGTACTTTTTGAAAAATGGGAAACGTCAATGCGATATTCTGTTTCGTTTGAAATAAAATGTTGACAGGCCTGACTGTTGCCATGGTGCATGCCAATGTCAACTTTAACACGTTCCCAGTCCCATACAAATTTCAAATTCCTGGTAAGTCCAGCAAATTAGTTTAATCATTGTACCGTCCTGCTCAATGTGTAGACAAGATATTGCGCTAATCTGGATGCCAGTCTGGTTGTTATTTAGTGCCCCATAAGTGTGCACAGACCTGTGCTGCTAAGTCGCTGTGACCCAGATAAGGGGCACTGGACTGTGAAGGTGTTGACAACCTTTTCTTACCCCGACTGTACATATAAATATAAATATCACGGGACAATTCACACCAATTGACCTAGTCCCAAAATAAGCTAAGCAAAGCTTGTGTTATGGGTATTAAGCAATGGATAAACATACATCTTCTAATATATAAAAATCTTGTGTCACGAACTCACGGTGTTTGTTATCAAACTCCTCCGAAACGGCTTAACCGATTTTTATGAAACCTTTTTCTCTATATTTGGTAGGTCTGAGAATAGGTCGTAGGCTACTATTCTTCGCGGACGGAGTCGCGGGCAACAGCAAGTATACATATAGATAGATACATACTTAAATACATATTAAACATCCAAGACCCGAGAACAAACATTCGTATTTTTCATACAAATATCTGCCCCGACACGGGAATCGAACCCGGGACCTCAAGCTTCGTAGTCAGGTTCTCTAACCACTAGGCCATCTGGTCGTCTAAAACTAGTGATGATGATGATTGAGCAACGTTTCCCCCCGCAGCGGACTTCGGCGTGTCGGCGAAGAACAAGTCCACTCTGCAGAAGCACGACACGTTCATCGGCACGCCGTACTGGATGGCGCCAGAGGTGGTGCTGTGTGAGACCTTCCGGGACAACCCTTACGATTTCAAGGTAAACATTAAAGAGTAATCATTTTAATTTCGATACTAGATGAAAAAACCCGCCTGTATAATTCCCGTTCCCATGGGGATTGCGGGAAAATATATCCTATGTTACTCGCGGAACTGAGATGAAACGAGAAAGTGTCGATTCAAATTGAAAAAAAAAACGCTACTGTGAAAATAAGCTTCAGTAAAAAAAGTTTGGGGAGCTGATCTAGCGGGCCTCTGACGGATTTAGTCCGCCGCTGTTTTCACCCCACTGTCGAAGGAAGGTTGTTTTTCGACTGTATGTATTTATGTATGTATGTATGTATGTATCATTCTTTGGCACGCCCTGCAGCCTAAATGGATCAATGGATTTTGAAGTGTGAGGTGTCATTAGATTCGTCTCAGTTCCGAGAGTGACATAGGATATTTTCCCGGAATTCCCTTGGGAACGGGAATTATACAGGCGGTTTTATTCAGCTAGTATTGAAATTAAAGTTATTTGTTTATGTGATTACAGTTAAACTAACCCAATCGTCTACTGAATATTCTGAAGTAAATAGACACAGTGTATTTATACTCGCATTACCCCCACAGGTGGACATCTGGTCGCTGGGCATAACGCTGATAGAGTTCGCGCAGATGGAGCCGCCGAACCACGAGATGACGCCCATGCGCGTCCTGCTCAAGATACAGAAGAGCGAGCCGCCCTCGCTCGACCAGCCCTCGCGGTGGAGTCACACGTTCAACGACTTCATCGCCACCACACTAGTCAAGGTACGAGGTGACGCCTATATGCGTTACGCACGATGTACCGGTAAACTGGGCTTACTTTAGGAAATTTTGGGGCTACTTTGATAGATTTAAAATGGTTATAAAAACGCAAATATTCATAGCTCGATTGAGCAAATGACGTTAAAAGTTAGGTGATTTATAAAGGTAGTTATTTCATTGCTACAGATGGTCTAAAAATATAAGGACACGGCGTAAAAAACTGTTTTCTAAAGTAGCCCCGCGTTTCAAAGTAACCCCAGTTTACGGTATCAACCAATTTGATTTTTAAGGCACTATAAAATCTTGTCTTATTAATTACTATATTGATAATTACTAGGTCAGCGCGGGTCATTATGTGAATTTTCCGATCACAACATGCAATAAACGGAAAGAGTTAAAACGTTTTCGCTCCGTGACATGAGAAGAAAAAGGAGTTTTGACGGACGGACAGTGACAACTCAAGCTATTGATACATAATAAATAATAAAATAATAAATATCACGGGACAATTCACACCAATTGACCTATCCCAAAGTAAGCTAAGGAAAGCTTGTGTTATGGGTACTAGGCAACGGATAAACATACTTATATAGATAGATACATACTTAAATACATATTAAACACCCAAGACCCGAGAACAAACATTCGTATTTTTCATACAAATATCTGCCCCGACGCGGGAATCGAACCCGGGACCTCGAGCTTCGTAGTCAGGTTCTCTAACCACTAGGCCATCTGGTGGTTTAAAACAAACAAACTCCTTTCCTATTCATTATTGTTGACACATGTTCGCATGTTGAAATATTTACATTACGTAGTAATCACTGTCGTAGATGATAAACAAATTGTTTCATTATGATTATGACATGGTTCTATAGTGGCCTAAGGATCAAATTAGTTGACAGTACAGAACAGTGAAGGTTGCATCTGAGATTAATAGATAAATCCTATCCCACTCTTTTTAGGGTTCACTAGGCGCCGATGGGACCCTATACTGAGATTTCGCTGTCGGTCACAGGGCTCTATACTCCATTTAATTTAGAATTATAAACCACAACAACATTATATTGCGGCTCGTGAACTGTAATCTCTTTACAATTTGTACTAGAGTAACAATTGACGACACGCAAATAAAGTGACATTAAAACAATTTTATTTTGCGTCTCCCAGACTATTGTACTGTACTATTTGCTAGGTAAGAAATAGTTGACGAGCCCCCATATAATGTTGTGGATTTCAATTCTAAATTAAATGAAGTATAGACACTTGAAATTTTCACAGATAATGTATTTGACGTTCCGATGTAATGCATGGCGTACGAGTGAGAGCTTTTGTATTTGACAAAGTGTTGAAAAGGTTTAAGTACTTGATAACACCGTCTGTCCACCAGGACCCCGAGAAGAGGCCGACCGCTACCGACCTGCTGAAGCATGACTTCGTGTGCGGCAACCTGGACTCCAAGCCGCTGAGGGACCTGCTCCTGGAGTACAGGGCCGAAGTGGTGGAGGAGGAACTGCTGGATGACGAGTCCGAGGTAAGCGCGGACCCCCAAATCCTTGAAGCCATTCACTCGATCTTTGTCAGTATTTAAAACTAACCCTCCGCCCTGACTTCAATTCGATTTTTAAATTCGACACGTTGCTCGTTACATTAACAGAAACTACCTGGTATAATGATTTTTGTTAAAATCGAAGAAACAAATTAATTTGCGGCGTTTTCCGTTGAGTTAAACACGATTATGACATTGATGTGACACATAATAATAGAAAAAATATGTGATGTCCAACGAACTCGCCTCAATAATCTCCTTGTAGCGAATAGCTATGAATGGGAAACTCGAAATTTAAAAGATAAATAATAATAGGACGTAATGAAGAACCTTTTACACTGGTTCATCCATTAAATTTAATTATTGAATATCTCAAAAATAGTAAGAGTTAAGACACTAGTTCTTCGAAAAACAATGCACGACCAAGGCCCAATTGCATAACAAAATACAAGCAAATAGTATTAGGTGTAGTATTAGTGAATTTCAATACAAAATAGCTAATACTATTAGCTTGTAATTTGTTATGCAATCGGGCCCTGATATATAATTTAATCCCTTGTGGAGCTGAGCAACTAGACATGAATCTGTCAAGTCTGTCGACATTTTTGAAGAGTTCTCGACTGTTTCAGTCGCTCGCTTTTTTTTAATGGATATTTTGTAACTTTTCTAACATTTTCTTTCGCACAAATCCTACAAACAACGAGAGAAAGATTTAAACAAACATATGTGCTTATAATCGGAAATTGATATTTATTCATAAAAATAAAACCTTGTAAATTTTTACATTTTTAATGTATACAAATTACTGACTTAAATGTACTAACTAACACTGTTTGCTTCTATCGCACGCTTACTAATATCGGCTATCCCTTTCTTGGCTGAACTGGAACGTATGTGTTTTGATAAACAAACAGTCAAAGTCAAGGAAGGGCAAGCCGAAGCCGAACGGAGAAAAGTACCAGAGAATTGGTTAGTATTTAATTTTGGTACTTTAATTAACATACGTCTGCTTATAAATATTATACTAACCGGGACTTATCACGCAAACAATATTTACTTCTACGTTTTAGCCAGTGTCCACGGCCACTGTAATGTAACTGAAATGTCGAGGTAGAGTATGTAAATCACCAATAACTGGCCCCCTCATACTGAAAATGAACTCTGTTCCCATACAATCAGGATTCAATTTAGTATAACGCGGCCAGTTATTGAAAGGTGGCCAGTTATTAGCGATTTAACCTAAATATTATTTGCGAGATAAGTCCCGTTTAGTGTAATAATTATGAGTGAAGATCACCAAAGTTTAAAACAATACATCTGCTTTTTATGCCTATTTATAAGTATACATAGAAAAGTCGAAAATAACGCTGTGTATCTCGTCCATGTAAGCTTTTATAAATTTATTTTTATACACTGCTTCAAATCGATCTAATTCCAAAATATCTAAAAATGTAAAGTTCAATTTAAATAAACCTTCTTGCCAGCTTCACATAGACGAAAAATACCAATGGTTTTTATATATTTTTTATACTATAGAAAATAAACTACTACTATTTAAGGAACTAATTTAAATATTTTTCATTTAGTTTATTAATTATGGTTGATGACGTCAAGGATATTTATTTAATTGCACTACCTAATTCGATCACTAATCATCATAATAACGTTAATGTGATGTTTGTGTGGCAACGTTGCATGCGAACCGGACCAGCCGCGAGAATCTCAGCTTGCGTCGAAGGTACACCACTATACTAATAGCTAACACTCACACCCGCGGTGCCACAAACGGACGACGCGTGCCCAGCGCGTTCTATAACACTGAATCATATATACGGTGACACACCGGCAGCGCGGCATAGCGTATGTGATTCAGTGTTATGCAACGCGCTGGGCACGCTCCGTCGGCGTCGCGCGTACGACTCGCGCTGCGGTCTGTGGAAGACTTGATGGCGAACACTCGCCGCGCGGTGCCATAAAACAAAGGCCGGCAACAGATCAGTGACTCCTTGAGTTGTTGATATCCATGGGCGGTGGTGTTCTTTACCCATCAGATGACCCGCTTGCTCGTTTGTCTCAATCTCATATCATCCCTTGAATCAGCGTTCCTACTAAATGTATAAAAGTGTCGCGATCCAAAAAAAAATATATTAGGGGACAATCTTACTCAAATCGACCTAGTCCCAAATTAAGCAAAGCTTGTACTATGGGTACTAGACGACGATAAACATACTTATATAGATAAATAAATACTTAAATACATAGAAAACATTCATAACTCGGGAACAAATATTCCTGCTCATCACACAAATAAATGCCCTTACCGGGATTCGAACCCAGGATCTCTTGCTTCGTAGGCAGGGTCACTACCAACTAGGCTAAAGCGGTCGTTAAAAAGCAAAGCAGAGAGAAGAGACGAGGCCGCGTCTCCGCCTCTCTTTTTTTACATTTAGTATGAAAACTGATTTAAGGGGCTCCGTGACTGCGACGCGCCCCCGTCCCACGTGTCTTCTACAGTAAAATTACATAAAGTTTACCACTGACAGATGGTTTGCCTTCATTTCATTTTCAACTTTAACGACCTACAAATAAAGCCAATTTTAGAATACTGTCACCCACGTTTGCAGATTTTGTAATAGCTACTTTATTTGTATGCTGTTAAAGTTGGAAATGAAATGAAGGCAAGCCATCTGTCAGTGGTAAACTAAAAGTAAACGGGGTGTACGTGGCTTGCGCCTGACATGATCTTACCTTCGATGTTACAGGAACATCGCAGCTCGCAGATGCATATGGAGATGGAAGATGACTCTACGTCGGTACGCTCGGCCGACACTCCAGACGTCAAAAGTTAGTACTTTATGATTCTGTAATCAATAGATCACTCACGCTCGGAGTATATAATATCACTTCACTTAAAATATTCACTCGAGTGAATGCTTAATTTTTCTTTCATTCCATGTTCACACGGCTTATCTGGAATGACGTAAAATGAACATTAATCCGTAATTTCTTTCAATATGGCGTCGAATGAAGTCGTCCGTCTTGAAACCGAGTTAACGTTCTCTCTGTGTTCAGACTTAATTTTTCCTTTATTCGGAGTGGAATGAACAATGCCGAATGAAAATATCTAACATCGTTGGATCGGTTCACTAATGAATTTCACTTTGCGTTCAGACGTGTCACTTTGAGTGAAAGATGCAAAATGATACAAAAATTACCCGTCTGGTCACCTTAAGCGCAAAGGTCAATGTCCGTTCTATCGCCTGCCCCGCAACCGTATAGTCTCACCCTCCTTAAGCACAGAGGTCAATGGCCGTTCTACCTAGGGTTGCCATTATTGTTGAGAACTAATACGGGACTTATTAGTGGCAAATAAATAAAAACTGAAAATCACCTGCCGTCGGCTTCGGGCCTTTAGTACGTGTATATTGAAATATTGATAAACGGGACAAGTAACAATACGGGACGTGATACTTAAATACGGTGACAGTCCCGTATATACGGGACGTATGGCAACTCTAGTTCTACCGCCTGCCCCGCAACCGTACTATAGTCTCATCCACCTTAAGCACAGAGGTCATTGTCCGTTCTACCGCCTGCCCCGCAACCGTACTATAGTCTCACCCGCCTTAAGCACAGAGGTCATTGTCCGTTCTACCGCCTGCCCCGCAACCGTACTATAGTCTCATCCACCTTAAGCACAGAGGTCATTGTCCGTTCTACCGCCTGCCCCGCAACCGTACTATAGTCTCATCCACCTTAAGCACAGAGGTCATTGTCCGTTCTACCGCCTGCCCCGCAACCGTACTATAGTCTCACCCGCCTTAAGCACAGAGGTCATTGTCCGTTCTACCGCCTGCCCCGCAACCGTACTATAGTCTCATCCACCTTAAGCACAGAGGTCATTGTCCGTTCTACCGCCTGCCCCGCAACCGTACTATAGTCTCATCCACCTTAAGCACAGAGGTCATTGTCCGTTCTACCGCCTGCCCCGCAACCGTACTATAGTCTCATCCACCTTAAGCACAGAGGTCATTGTCCGTTCTACCGCCTGCCCCGCAACCGTACTATAGCCACACCTTTGCCCTTTACAGTGTCAGAGCAAGAGCCCCCCGCGGCCGCGCCGCCGTCGCCGCGCGCGCCCGCCCCCGCCCCCGCCCCCGCCCCCGCCGCCGCCAAGCGCCCGCACGCAGACGACCACGTGCCCGCTGACAGGAAACCCGTAAGTACACGGACGTTGCCGACGTGGAGTAACAACTACAACGAAATTGGAGCGGGACTGGAAGCTGTTTTTTTTTTATTATTTATTTAATGGGAAACAAACAGCTCAAAAGTAACACATCTAAGATAATCATGATAGATAATACATAAGCCAAATGAGTTTCCACTTATAGTTAATTGACATATTTTATCTTTATGCTCAGATGTAATTTAAGTAGACAACGCAAAACAAACGCATAATATTTTATGGAACTACTAGATTTGCGAGAAGCTAGGTAGATAGGTACATTGGAAATAACTATTCCACATGTAAGATTACAAAACGAACTTATACTAAAATGACGTTGTACTCTTACTTATTTTTCTTATTTCAGACACAAATTCTTGCAATTTCATGCAAAACATATCAGCACATGAGTACTTACTATTATAACTGGAACATGCTCTTACTAAGAAAGAGTTCTTGGCATAGTTATTATATGCCAACCTGTTGTTATTAAACAATTTATTTCTCCCTTCTTCTTTTACTTTTTGTTAATCATAATAGGGATGTTCACGCCATTAAAAAATAAGTCGAAGACACGACTCGAGTAAAACGCTTTATTTTGGCCCTGAAAACCAGATTTAATCTCGATTAACTGCAAAATTAGATTTTTTTGTTGCTTTAAAACAAATAAATTGTTAGTTGATGGAGTTGGCGAACAAGTGACGTCATAAGTTGCTATTGCCATTCAAACTCTATGGGAGAATTGTTTTGACAGCTCATAAAAAGTACTTCTGTTGATTGGTGGTGTCAACATCCCTATTTATTTAACACTAGTTTGATTGTGACAGTCTTTTGATTTGCCGTGAAGATTCAGATCTCTGCTTATTTGCGTATAGGTGTATCGTTCCGTGATTCACGGACAGTTCTGACGGAAAATCAGCGCTGCAGGCCTCTAATGCCCCAATATAATGCTGAGTCAGCGACTGTTTCGTTTCACTTTTGCGGTAAAATTTTGTGTGTTTTCACCCGACTGTCGAAGGAGGGTTATGTTTTTCGAGCGTATATATTTATGTATGTATCATTGTTTGGCACGTCCTGCAGCCTAAACGGTTCAATAGTTTTTGAAGTGTGAGGTGTCATTAGTCATTAGATTCGTCGCAGTTCCGCGAGTGACATAGGGTTATATTTTCCCGGAATTCCCATGGGAACGGGAATTATACAGGCGGTTTTTTCATTTAGTATTGAAATTAAAACTATCTTGTATCTTGTGAAAGTGTATGTGTCTTCTGACTTTGCCCCCGCCTGGTTAGCTCAAAACTACTGGTGCAGTGAGTATCGGTAGTGTTTAGTTGGTGTAAATCGTTCCATGATTGTCTGTGACAGGCCCCCAAGAAGGAGAAGGGTCCCGCGCCGCCGCCCCCCGGCGCGTCCCCGCCGCCGCCCGCCGCCCCCGCCCCCGCCGCCGCCCCCGCCGCGCCCCGCAAGCCCCCCGCGCCGCCGCCGCCGCACCACGCCGCCGGAGAGATCGTGGAACAGGTGACAACAGTTTAACGATGCTAGCGCCATCTAGTCCACGAGTAGTTCAACTAGTACGACACAATGTCTAGCTAGCGGTGGTTAAGGCTGCGTATCCACCAGAGCTGTGCGAGGATGCGTTGCGAGGGATGTGTTTGCGTGAACCAATAGAAACACTTCATTTACCTATCCTTGCTCAGCTTAGCTCTGGTGGAAACAGCTCAGCGGAGCGAGGTTTTTGTTCATACAAAAGAAGGGAAAGATGTGTGCGAGGGATGTGTTGCTAGGCGGCGTTGCTCCGCTCCCGCCTCACCGCACCCCGCCCGCGCCCGCGTATTTGAAAAGAGCCCGCTACACATTCTCGCACCGCTCAGCTACCTCTCACATCTTTGGTGGAAACATTCACACCGTTACACATCCTCGTTACACAGCCTCGCACCGCTTAGCTACCTCGCACATCTCTGGTGGAAACGCAGCCTTAAATACGAAGTTTATTTTACAAACTAGCCTTTAACGGATTCGCTCACGTAAACGGAAACACTAAAATTCCCTAAAATTGCGCCATAGTTTTTCAGTTGATTTTACACGATTTTACATCCCGTTACCGTGGGATTGTAAGTACAAATCGACTCGACTCAACTTACAAGTCCGATCGGCAGTTTTCGTTCGCGACGAATAGCGATAACCGTTTCCGATAGTAGCCGAACATGTGGATAATCTATATTGAACTTTATTTGTGCGTAAAAATGGTCCTTAAAATGATGTACGGTCGGCCAAGGAAGTGGTCTACCAGTTTTGACAAAAGTTTCTGTGAGATATAAATATTGCTAAGGTTGACATTTCTAACTCAGTGAAGT
Source organism: Archips xylosteana (assembly GCA_947563465.1). Taxonomy (NCBI): domain Eukaryota; kingdom Metazoa; phylum Arthropoda; class Insecta; order Lepidoptera; family Tortricidae; genus Archips; species Archips xylosteana. The sequence goes on from OX387370.1 coordinate 9,751,053, forward strand.
CTTTAGTCACTGTCACCATATTATTTCAAGGGAAAATCGACCTCGTTGTATCATGACGTGCAAATGAACTTCAACCATAGGGTGGTAGACCATATTTTTGCCCGACTGTACATACAAGATGACGGACGGCCTGCCGCGATGTAGTCGAGTATTTGATCGACCAATGACAGCGCGACATTTTAACGCGCGTATGATTCTGCGTTGCTGTAAGTAGATTGAAGTTTCGCGCGCAATTAAAATCGGTCTACTGCGCAGGAACGATCGGCCCAAACGCCAGCTTACCAGTTTCAAAACAAATTTGCTTGCAGCCGTTGAAGTTCATTGGTATGGATTGGTATGGACAGATGTCTAGCCACTGCACGCAAACTGGGCCTTTAAGGTATCAAGCTGGCGTCTGGACCGATTATACATCGAGAGGAATTATGAGTTAAGTCAAACTGTATGCTATGTATTATTTCCTAGAGCAATGGCATATACATACCAAGTTTCATCCAAATTCCCAAACGCGAAAACTATGCCTTATGCTAAAAAGCCGCTAAATGTATCAGAGGATTTATTTTCGTGATTTCCTAAAACTAAACTCTTCACACGATCACACTGGATATTCGAACTCATACAATCAAATTAATTATTTATTTTTATTCACTAGGTGTGTCGAGATGCGGAAAAAGCTGTGGAAGAGAAACAAAAAACACCAGAGAAAAAAGATACGAAAGACGCACCGAGAACAGAACCCAGCCCAGAGCAGGAACCTGTCAGAACGGAGAAAGAACCTTCCAGAACGGAAAAAGAATCACCAAAAACGGACCAAGAACTTACCATCACAGAAAAAGAACCTTCGAGAACGGACAAAGAACTGTCCAGAACGGAGAAAGAGGCTCCAAAAACGGACCAAGAACATTCCAAAACGGAAAAGGAAACTACCAGAACGGAAAAAGATTCTCCTAGAACGGAGAACCATATCGAAAAAGACATTAAACCTAAGAGCAGGCCTAGTTCTATTATAAGCAACTCCAGCACAGAACAGAAGAGGACGGAGGATACGAAGAAGTATTCTAGAACGAATTCTGTGGAGAAAGCTGTTGTTGCGATAGAGAATAGGAGTAGGGAAGAGAGGAGGGAGAGGAGCAGGGAACGGCAGAGGGAAGAGAGCAAGAGTAAAGAGGTCAATGCGGTCGAAGTTAGGCCCGTCACGGTGAGTTGTTTTGCTACGGCACCCATAGCACAATACAAGTAATAGGCAGTAATTCGACTTCATACTAGAGCGCCCGAATCGACGCACGCACACAGCCAGCTCTGGACATAAACGAATAGGACGTGTTGATTAGGTTATTTCTAAGCTATGTACAAAGCCACCAAACGCCGCCGTATTAACGGAGAAATGACTCGATTTACGATTTAATACTTTGGAACAGCCTGTATGTAGATACAAGGTAATTAAAGAGCATTTAAACTTGATCAACCTCTGAACCGCAAAACTCATTGCGAACAATTGATACAGTATGTTCCTACTTCATCATCATCATCATCATTTCAGCCGAAAGACGTCCACTGCTGAACATAGGCCTTCCCCAAGGCTCGCCAAACAGATCGGCCGCGCGGCCCTGCGCCATCCGCATCCAACGTTCCTACTTATTGTTGATTTTTGTATTTTTTTTTTTTATCTAATCCAGCCATACTCAAAGTGTGTTCCGCGGAACCCTAGGGTTCCGCGATACCCCTGTAAGGGTTCCGCAAGACTTGAAAAAAAATTCAAAACACCTGCCTCTGGTCGACCGTTCTGACGCCTATTAATAAAGAATACACTTTTAAAAACTATTGTTTTATTGTAGGGTTCCGTCAAGTATTTCGCTTTCCAAAAGGGTTCCGTCACCAAAAAAGATTGAGAACCGCTGATCTAATCTAATAATTTTACGAAAGCAGAACATTCCTGAGAAGGAACTCTACTCAGGATTTCGGTCTGTGTCTTGAGAGTAGAGGCACGCTGTATATTTTTTTTGGAGCAAGCCCACCTTAATTGCTACTTGTCGTTTCCATCAGCCCCCGCACTCCAAAGAGCCGTCCAGCAAGCCAGCCGCCCCGCCCCCACCAGCCGTAGCCCAGCAGGTGGTGCTGGTGGCGTCCCCGGTGCTGGTGGCCGTGAGCGAGCGCGTGTCCCTATTGGTGGAGCCGGCCGAGCCCAACTCGCTGGCGGCCACGCCCGCCGGACACGTGACCGTCACCACCACGCATCCGCCCGTGCTCGCCGCCAACGCGCCCGTGAGTTGCAGCCTCTGTAGTTGGAAATAGTGGGGCGGAGGACCCGTCTGATGGTCGGGGATACACTACAGGGCCTTAGGCTCTAAAGGGGTAAACCTTAGCAAAAGCCGTCCAGCATGGTTGGCACTTCTGGAACAGTTCCACCAAGTACCAGAGTGCTACAGCATCCTTAGGTTGAATATAGTAGAGTGGAGAGCCGGTGGAGTCTTTGGTAGTGTCCTGATGGTCGGAGATACACTACAGGGCCCAGCAACATTGTCATAAAATGGCTTTTTTAACCCGTCTGCCTCTAAAGAGGTAAACTTCCTAACCAAGAGCCGTCCAGCAAGCAGGTTCTGGTAAGTAACAGCTGGTCGCGTTGGATTATGTGGAGCGCCAAGCCCTGGTATCGCTCTGATAAACGAGGATGAAGACAGGACCTGGGGCATAGTCGTAATGTTTAACGCACCCGCCTCTAAAGAGGTAAACTTCCTTGTCGAGTGCCGTCCAGCAAGTTTGGCAGCTCTGGAATGGATCCGGTAAGTACCTACCAGCTAGCTGCGTTGGATTCTGTGGAGCGTCGAACCCGTAGTCATTGGCAATGCTCTAAAGGTAGCTAAACTACTGGGAAATGTCGTCATATAATGGCTCGTTTAGTGTGCCTGCCTCTAAAGGGGTAAACCTTCTTACCAAGAGTCGTCCAGCAGGGTTGGCACTTCTGGAACAGTACCTCCAAGTGCCACAGTGTTACAGCATCCTTAGGTTGGTTTTGGATATAGTAGAGCGGAAAGCCGGTGCAGTCTTTGGTGGTGTTATGATGGTCGGGAATACAATATAAGGCCCAGCAACATCGTCGTAAAAAGGCTTTTATATATTTCTATGAAATGTAAGCCTCCTCGTGACTGGTTTCATAGAAATCTATTCATTTGAACGCGCCGCCGCCGCGCTGCCCGCTGATTTTGTGTTCGTGGCCTAAATAGTGAGATCAACATTAATAACATCATCATCATCATCATGATGATCACTAATGTGCGACCAGCTAACATGTAACTTGTTACAGCTACCACCGAACGCGGTGACGATATCGACGACGCCGCCGATCGCCGACGAGGTCGTGATCGTCGGCGCCGGCTCGTCATCCGACGACGACTGCTTCGCTCCCTCTTCGCTCGACTCGCTCGACTGCACCAACTCTTACACTGGTGAGTTATCACGGTAGAGAAGAAATATAAGTCGTATGGGCCCGTCCCTTGTAAGAAAGAAAGTATTCATGGTTGTTCAAAACACGATATATTAAACTTCACACGATCAAACAAAAAAAAAAGTAATCATGGTCCGTACGTCCTCTTTCGGGACTGAAACTATCTCTATACCAAATTTCACCTAAATCGGTTCAGTGGTTTAAGCGTGAAGATTCTTTGCCACAACACAATTGTGGCCCACACAGAAATAAAGTTAGTGCCTATGGCTGACCTAGAAGTTTTCTGCGTCCAAATAACACCAACAATCCTCGCAGACATTTCTTATGTAACAGAGTGGTCAAGACTTTGAACTACCAGAACTAGTCTCAGCACTGAATGTTAATCAATTTAAAAACCGGTTAGACCTTTGATCAATTATAACTGAAGATACACATTGCCGAACAAAATCCCCTTCAAAAAATGTCCGAACTTTTTTATTTGTTTGCATAACAATTAAAATCATCACCTACACAGAAATTTGAACCTAGTCTTTACTTCATTACAGTCAAATTTCGGTTGACACTTGACAGCTAAACTTGACAATTTCACGCAACGTACTGAGAAAAAAGAAGGCCACTTTTATCAAAGTGGCGCTCATTTGGCTCGGACATTTTCGGGCGCGCGACTGTGGATCTACAGTTATAATTGATCAAAGGGTTAGAGCAATACATTAGCAGTACAAAGAATACTTGACCAAGGAACAGCTGAATACAGGCACATATCAGTTGCTCCCAACTGCCTGCCTGATAATATAAATAATAAAATAGCCTCGTTTAAATATTCACAATTGAATACCAAACATTAGCACCAAATTAAGAGGCTGTTTCACCACCCATTGATTAATTTTAACTGACGGATAAATGTGATGCCGCCTCCGTCTATTCGAACAAAACAAACTGAGACGGCATCACATTTATCCGTCAAATAAATTTGATCAATGGGTGGTGAAACAGGGGGTAAATGTTGTGTCTGTGAATTCCAGAGAAAACGCGCGGGCGGCGACTGGACAGCAGCGAGGTGCTGATCCTCAGCCCGGGCGCCGCCGCGGACTCGGGCGTGTTCGACGACAGCGTCAACCACGTCAACTTGAACGTGAGTATAATATTTTGTACATCATACAAAAAAGGGTTACCTATCATATTCTCGAAAAGCTCATTTCCGAATATTAAAATTCCGAAAACGAAACTCCTATTTTTTCATTTTCCAAATTATTGTTTTTCCGAAATTTTATTTACCATATTTTCTGTTGCCAAATGTTTTAAAATCCATTTTTATATTTGCCAAATGATTCAAAATCCAACTGCATGAAATTCCGTAGGATCATTTGCCAAATATATATTTATTCCGCAAAGGGCAGGGGTACAAAAGGCGACCATACAATTTATGTGTGGAGCGTAATATTCATTTTGTTGTTTAATGTTGCCCAAATATTTTATTGAGTTTGCTATGTGGGTAGGGGGTTTTGTAGGTGGTTTTAAAAACCGCTACGCTCCCGCATTAGTCTTTGAACCTAATCTATCCGAGTCGCTTCCGCTCGAACCGTCTTGCTCGCTCGCTAAAAATTAAGCAATGTTGTCTTACTCTGATGTTAGGTTAGGTAGATAATAAAAACATACTTTCGGCTTTTCGTTACATTTAGATTATGAAAATATGGCAACTGATTAGGTTGGCAAATAAAAAAAATGGATTATTGTAATTCGGGATTTTGAATTTGTTGGCAAATAAAACTGATTAAATGAATCCGTGGCATTGTGAAGTTGTGGAGAAACAAAACATATGGATTTTAAAAAGTCGGTGAACCGTTTTCGGATAAATGAAATTCGAGTAAAGGAGTTTCTAAACATTGATAGGTTACCAAAGCAAGCTCTAAGCAAGCGTCTGAGAGAGGCAACGGGTGACCCTCGCGCAGGCAGCTTTCTCGCACAAAGACTTGCTATAGCAGTTCAACGTGGGAATGCTGCCTGCGTGATGGGCACCCTACTAAGGGTCCAAATTTAGATAGAAATTTTTAGTTTTTAATTTTTGTTTAGCTATTTTAAGTTAGTTTTAATTATGTTAATTTTATACTTGGTCCCTGTTTTTATACCTACTTTTTTGTTTAATATATGTAGTATTTTTAACCCCCAACACAAAAAGAGGGGTGTTATAAGTTTGACCGCTGTGTGTCTGTCTGTAGCATCATAGCTCTTAAACGGGTGCACCGATTCGGATGCGGTTTTTTTTAATAGAAAGCAGGTTTCTTGGCGATGGTTCTTAGATATGTTTCATCAAAATTGGTTCAACCGTTTCAATGTTATCAGCTCTTTTGTTAGCTGCGGAAGGGATCTTAGACGCATAATGGGCATTTACTTTATGTTCAAACATACGTGTGACATAATTGCGTTGGGGGTTTTTAGTTATATTTGTCAAATACGATGTAAAAGTTAATAAAGATTTATTATTATTTATTATTTATTATTATTATTTTTTTTTATTCATAGTTATAGTAATAAAGAAACTTATCAGAGATACCACAGGAGACCGAAGAGGTGGCAGCTTAACATGCCATTTCCTCTTGTTTTTCAGGACACTTCGCACGTGTCCGTGGTGACGGTGGGCGAGGATGTACGCGTGCGCGACTCTACGCCGCACACGCACGCACACACGCACACGAGGCTCAGCCCCGACAGCTTCGAGAGGTAACTACTATAGCCGTTATCAAGGCACATGCTGTTATGGACCACATGGGCGTGTTGCAATAATAGACCTTATGTGTTTAGCAACAACAAAGAATGACGGGCAAAGTGGCCTGCACATCCAATACGAACTGCATTCATACCAAGTGTTTTTTTTTTGTTGGAGTTTATGGCTTGGTTGCGACATACCAAGTGAAAGCTAGTTATCTAACAATAGGGATGGTGACACCAATCAACTGACGTACTTTTTACGAGCTGTCAAAACAATTCTCCCATAGAGTTTGAATGGCAATAGCAACTTATGACGTCATTTGTTCGCCAACTCTGACAACAAGTGATTACGCCTCTGGTTATAGCAGGGGGGTTTCACTCCGCAGTTTAGGTATGTTCGTGTGGCGCGCCTCCCGGGCAGGCGTATGGCAGTAGGTTGTCGGTCGGTATTCGGTGCGCACGCTAGCCGCGTCGCTTGTAATTAAGCATCTTTTTTTCTGTGATTTTTGCAACTTCTAAACGACCTTATAAATAACTTACTTACTAAAGGTAGGTTACTGAAATAATACACACTGTTATCTTTCTTGATTTATATACCTACCAAATATCGGCGAGTGGGAACCCTGTGCCCTTGGTTTCGGATCAGCGGTGCCCAACGGAATATGAACGCTCGTATCACACGATAAGTTTCGATTTCGCGTGCAAGCAGTAAGAGTAGGCAAGTTTTTATACTTAAAGTGACTTTTGTTTGAGAGTGATCCTTCTGTACGTTAGTACAGTTGTTGCATCTCACGAATGCGGGTGAGCCATACTTGTAGTTGTAACGCGTATAGACACGCGCTTTTGTGTGCGTAACTACAGGAAGCGTCAGCAGGCTCATCGTTAATGAACAAAATAATAAAGTTACATATTACGAAATAGTAAAATGAAAAAATAACTACTTTCGGTTTAAGTTCATTTATTTTTACACAACGCGCACAGTAAATTATATACTATATACATATTATTCATATACACATATACATATTATACATGTTATGTTACACAAATGTGATATACCACAATTCGGTTCTCGAAACGTTTCCATGAATTCATATTCATCTTTCAGAAAATGATAAACATTTGCTATCATTAGACGACCCTAAAAATAAACAAAACATTAATTAATTACTCACAACAATACGCCACAATCATAAACAAACACACACAATTAAACATTAATATATATCCCTTACCTCACTGCGAATAACTTTTCTCTTTTTACTCGTACTTGCCATGCTGACGGTACACCACAATTCTATTTAACGCGAACTTATTAGCACTACTGACCCGACCGGCGACTCGGCCGGCACTGAGCGTTCCCGAGGTTACGCACACAGAGACAACGTGCATGTGTATCTACTCGCACAAGTATGGCTCACCCGCATTCGTGAGATGCAACAACTGTACTATTACTTATTCTGAGGTTATCTACAAGTTATTATTGTGTGGTTGATTTAATAGTTCTGTTTTTGTCGCAGGCGATCGCAGTCCGATAGCGGTTCGGTCGCCTCGGAGGGGTCGCGGCGAGGCGCGGACGCGGACTCGCTCGCCACGTCCCACTCGCACGACTCGCGGCGCTACTCTAACGGGAACAACGCCAGGTGAGCGCGGTTTGAAAAAAAATGGGACCCATATGTGGGTCATGTAAAGGAATGTTTTATGGTTATGTCTCGTATGTATTATATAATTTGTGTCTGTTTTGTGTGGCCTTCCGTGAGTTTACTGTACTGTGGCCCGGCGGAAGACCAGTGCTGGTTTTAAGTAGCGACATGCTGAGTCGGGACCCTTTTGAGACAGCATTACAGTGGCGATCCTTACATAGAAGCCCAAAAGCCGGGCTTGCCTTATAAATCTCAAATCAAGATTAAAAATAAAAACCAAACATCGTCCAAACGAAAAGTTCTAATAAAATCACTTTCTAAATAACGCGCTTTATTTTACGTAAAATACCAAGAATTGCATAACAAATCCGCTGCGCGGCCCGGCGGCGCTGAACGGCGATAGTAGCGGCGTTATAAATAGCATGACATCTCGCTCGCTCTTGTGGGCTTTTACGGGGCTTCCAAGCGCTCTCTTCATACTTATAAAAACGTTAGTTTTGCAAATATCTATCTATGTATAGCTGCATATATAGCACTTTCTTCGCAATTTTGAATCTGGCTTACGGTGTGAAGTTTGTTGCGTTTGGTTTGGAACGCGAGTGCGCGGGCGAGATGAATAACTTCACGATTGTTTATATCGAATCGTGGGCCATGCAAGGCGTTGTAAAATGCGTGATTTGATGCAATTACAAAATAAATATTCTGGTTTTAGTGCGGTGTACAGTGCGGTGCGTGTGAGAATGAGTCTGTAAAATTCTGTCCAGTAATAGAATGTTTAATGATTAATGTTTATTTGGTCAAAAACGCCACAATATAATGAGTGAACTTAAAAAAAATTAGATTGAAGTGTGCTTTGGTAAGCTTGTCCAAACTGAAGAGTAAAGCTGCAACAAGATGGATTTACCTACATTAAATTATAAAAAAATAATAAAACATAATCTCTCTGCTTGCCATAGCTTGATACCCTAGGCACGCCACTGCATCATTAATATGTACATAACTATCTATGTCTATGTTTGTACTCTTATTTTTGCCTGTGTACGTGTTATTGTTGTTATAAATAAATGTTTTTCTTTCTTTCTTTTTTTATGTGGGTCACGTCGATAAGGTCTGTTTGTGACCCATATGTGGATCATAGCGCACGTGAGCCATATCGAGAAATGTCACGAATTAATGTTTTTATTATGTTGTTGTTTAGACGACCTAATTGTTAGAGAACCTGACTACGAAGCTTGAGGTCCTGGGTTCGATTCCAGGTCGGGGCAGATATTTGTGTAAAAAAAAATACGAATGTTTGTGCTCGAGTCTTGGATGTTTAATATGTATTTAAGTATGTATTTATCTATACATATAAGTAAGTTTATCCGTTGTCTAGTACCCATAGGACAAGCATTGCTTAGTTTGGGACTAGGTCAATTTGTGTTAATTGTCCCCTGATATTTATTTATTTATTACGTCTATGTCCCATATGTGGGTCATGACACGTGTGACCCACACGTGCTGGTGTAAAGTCCAGTTAGTTAGCTATCACAATTTTAATTGCTTACCGTTTCAGCAGCAGTGCTTGCACTGTTGTGTGGCGGAGGGTAAATCGTAGTATAAAATTGGCAATTTTTTAAAACAGTGTGACCGCGGACAGTCCTGTGGTGGAGAATGGAGAGACGGGAGAACAGGAGGTGGTGCTCCGTCGCAAGAACCAGGACCAATCTAACAACAGGATACAAAGGTAACTTTGAACTAAAATTTCCGCGGTGCCATAAAAAATCTTTTTTTTTTTGCCTGGAGTCCATAGTATGAATTGAAATAAAAACAATAATAGGGATGTTGACACCACCAATCAACTGACTTACTTTTTATGAGCTGTCAAAACACAATTCTCCCATAGAGTTTGGCAATAGCAACTTATGACGTCACTTGTTCGCCAACTCAATCAACTAACTATTTATTTGTTTGAAATCAACAAAATAATCTAATTTTACAGTTAATCGAAACTTAATCTGGTTTTCAGGGCTAAAATAAAGCGTTTTTTACTGGAGTCCTGTCTTCGATTTTTTTTAATGGCGTCAACATCCCTATTACTCAAAGATTGATTGATTGTTTTTTTTTGTTTTATAAAGATATCGAGCGTAACCTGTAAATAAGAAAAGTTCTCAGTAAGTGATTGACTGACTCGTCAACTTTCAGTTCATACCCTTAGCCCTGCAAAGCTGAAATTTGGCAAAGATCCTCCCATTATCATCTAGACAAGAAATATTAACGGATTCAAGCTAAATTCGCACGACATAAAAAACTATGATGATGATGATGTGTGCGCGTGGGAACTACGGCCCAAGCTCTCTCATTCTGAGAGGAGGCCTGTTCCCTGCAATGGGACGTATACAGGCTGGCATTATGATGAAAGGAACCATAACCACTGGGGCATGTCTTCTATATTGCTAAAGCGATTCATTTTGTGTCTTCCCAGGTCAAAGGAGGACATCCAAATGGCTAACCTGAAGAAGAAGACGCGCAAACGGACGAGAAAGTTCGAGATCGACGGCGTCATGGTCACCACCACTACTTCCAAGGTATGTTCGTACTGTCCATTACCAATTCCCAAGACATACTAAAAGGTCTGATTCTTGTCGGCATTCCTATCAACTTGATTTTTTTGTTGTCATCAATAGTTTCGGGTCTCATTCTAAATCCCTAACATCGTTTGTCCTAATGTAATGTTTGTCCTAATGATCGTTTGTCCTAACACCTTTTTTCTCGGAAACCGTGAATTTTTCAGGAACTTTTTTGTGATTATCCTCTAGAACTCTATAGGTTGGGTTAGGTTTGTTTTATAAAAATCCAGAACAATTAATAGATTTTAAATAAAAAGAGTTAGGACAAACGATCATTAGGACAAACATTACATTAGGACAAATAATCATTAGGGATTTAGATGTAGAGCCATAGTTTCCGCAGCGCATGCGATGAAAGACATTTTACGGCGAGTTTACCATTTGGGCTATTTTATTGAAGTTTTAGTCGGAATCCCTAATTTTTTCGTCTCATTCTGTATACATCACTTATTCTTTATTTGTCTTGTTCGCTATCCGTCATTATCTTATTAGGGCAAATTCTGTAACTTGTCTCTCTTAATAGGTCTTATTCGTTTTTCGTCACGGTCTTCCTTGTACTCATCTCTCGTTCTTCCCTTTCGTTTTTTGTCTCATTTACTTACGAACATTTATTTACCAGCACCGAACGAGAACGAAATGAGACAAAAAACGAAAGGGAAGAACGAGGGATGAGTCCAAGGAAGACCGTGACGAAAAACGAATAAGACGTATTAAGAGAGAGACAAGTTACAGAATTTGACCAAAAAAGATAGTGACGGATAGCGAACAAGACGAAGGCGAATACAGAATGAGATGAAATAAGAACTAAACGAAAAACGAATGAGGCGAGATAATAGGATACCATTTTTTCCACTAATAAATAACCCCTATGTTACTCAGAAATAATGTAGCATTCTTACTATACTAATACAGAGTTAGGTACACACAAAATACAATAAAATAAAAATAAAAAGTCAGTCAACAATTAGGCTGCGTTTCCACCGGAGCTGTGCGAGGATGCGTTGCGAGGGATGTGTTTGTTATGAACCAATAGAAACACTTCATTCACTTAAAACCTTTTAAAAGAAGTGTTTCTATTGGTTCATGACAAACACATCCCTCGCAACGCATCCTCGCACAGCTCCGGTGGATACGCAGCCTTGAACCGCCCCGGATCGTACCAGGCGCAAAGGTGTCCAACACACTCGCATTGCTCCGCTGAACCTTTGCACCAGAAACGACCCAGAGCGATGGTCAAGAATTTAGATTAGTAGATTAAGTATTGATTGGTACTTCGATCATCAGGTTATATGGGGCGACGAGGAGAGCGGCCGCACGTGGGACGACCACGCGCTCCGAAAGCAGGAGCTCCGCGAGATCAAGATGCTCCAGAAGCAGGAGCAGAAGCAGTTCCAGGACCTCAGCGCCAAGGAGACGCAGCTGCGGGAACAGCAGGACAAGAGGTGAGCACATGGCCACTGGTGCTGTATGACCAGGACAGGACCAACTCTGTCCAAGGTGGTTGAGGTTTAAGACGGTCCATAGCAGGACTGCTTAGAGCAGTCGAGACCAACGGCACGAGAGCAATCGTGTTGCGGTTAGAGTCTGCTTCAACCCGAATGCTCTGAATTTTCTATTGAAACTGCAGCAGCACCCAATAGCGACCGCTTGAAGCTGTTGGCACTGATTGCTCCAAGCAGTCCGTCTATGGAGGCAGTAAGATTCACGTGGACGAGACTTAGCTAGTCTACGTAGATACTGCAGAAGTAACTGCTGTAAGAACCTGCGAGATCGAACAGCAGGGCAAGAGGTGAGACGGAGAACTGCTTCTGTTTGACCTGGGCCAACTTAGTTCAAGATTGTCAAGGGTTCTTTTGAACGAGGCTATGCTAGTCTACATTTAGATGCCGCAGAAGCAGTTCCAGGCAGCTGCGGGAACAGCAGGACAAGAGGTGAGGAGGTGGTGGATTGGTGCTGTTTGACCAGGACAGAACCAAATCAGTCCAAGGCGGTTAACCCGTCGCGCGATCGGCCACCGTTCACGCAAAATGCCCTACGCGACCAACGATTTTTGGTTCATTCTGTTTACGTACTACATGCTAGAAAAAACGAAATTGTGCTTTTATACGATAATTACATACTGAATGTTATATATCGTTAGAAAGCTGAGATTACACACTACTCACACTAGGTTTCTAAAATATCATTGCTATTTCTAACTCACCTGATAGTAACGAAAATTATGTATTATTGTTTTGTTTCAATTATTTTCACTCTAACCTCAAAACATTTTGCCACATAGCTAAATTTACTGACACATTCCACATTTCCACTACACTATTTTGAACATAATTAGTTTAAGAATCGATTACACACATTAGTTTAGTTTATTAGTTTACCATATTTATTATTTTCTTGTTTGATTTTAAATGTTTGCTTTTATGTTAAGTATGTATTAAGAATTTCGTTTATTGCGCATTGGAACAGTAAACATTGTTATTGTCAAGTCAATATATCAACTTCGGGTCCCAAGATACGGGCACAGCCTAGTTTGGGATCCACAGTATGAATGATTGTAATCTCCTGGTGCTATAATAAAACATTATTATTATTATTATTATTATTATTATTTATTATATTAATACTTTGTCACTACACAAAAACAGATCCGCACAACTCGCACCCGTCACAGATTGTATCGGACTGGTGCAAAATTTGTTCGCCGTTACATTTTTATTAATTCACCAAAAATCAACGGATGCTTGAATTTTGACCAATAAAAAATATTTTGAGGCAGAAATGACAACAGACTGGGAAAAATATAGCCAATAGCCTTAAAGTTAAACGAAACTACTAAAATTAATTGGCCAATCACGAACAATTCGTTATGCACCACTGCGGCGCGCGGGACGCTACCGGCCCGAAAAAGTTACGCGCTAGTGCGGCGCGCGGGACGTTCCACGGGTTAAGGTCCCTAGTCGCTGGGCACGCTCCGTCGGCGCTTGACGCTCCCGATTTTTTGTGGCCTTCAATGCCGCTGCTGTTATAAAAAACTGACATCTCGTTCCAGGTTCGAAGCTGAGCTCGCGTCCCTCGCGCGCGCGCACGAAACCGACCTGGAGACGCTCGCGCGCGCGCAACGCGCCGCCGCCGAGCGCGCCGAGCAACAGCTGGAAGGGGAGCTGAGGCAGGCCGCCAAGCGACTGCGCGCCGAGCACGAGCGGGACCTGAGACACTTCCGGGACCAGCTCAAGCAGGAGCTGAGGCTGCTCAAACAGGTGACGACACGTCCAGACAGGTGTTCACTGCCCAGAGACGCTCTCACGCGCATTGTAGCAATAAAGCTCCAAACGCACAGACAGTGGAGGCGTGGCGGTGCTGTTGTAATATTCTAACTAGTATGAACGAATTCGCGGCACGGGGTACCGCACATAACTGTAGGGCGGCAGGGCTGGCTAAATGCCACGGGCCCCCGACCCTAGAGGGCCCCAGCCCACGAGTTCAGAAATAGTCCTAAAATTAAATTACAACATGACGGTTTTTATTAGATGGGTCCCATCCAAAGAATATGCCACTTGCCTCGCTTGCAATACTTATAGAATCAATTATACCCTTGTTCCGGAAGCAGGCGCTTATTTTCGCTTTCTGGGCAAAACAGTTTACCGATCGAGGTACGCCATGTTTCTTGGCCTCCCATTTCGCCAAGCTCTTGTACCGTGTGTACCATCGGGCCAGACGCCAGCTGAGCACCTTAAAGGTCCAGTTTGCGTGCAGTAGTGAGACATCTGTCCATACCAATCCATAGCAATAAACATTAACGGCTGCAAGCAAATTTGTTTTGAAAATGGCAAGCTGACGTCTGGGGCGATAGTACTATAAGAAAGAAGATCTGCAGTTTTGATCCTTTAACCGGACCCATACTTAATAGTGGCCATCGAATGTCGCAGGAGGTGGAGCTGGTGTCGAAGGACCGTCGCAAGGACGCGTACAGGCAGCGGCGCGTGCGGCTCGACGCCGAGCACGCGGACCGCGAGCGCTCGTTCGTGGCCTCGCTCGCCTCGGCGGGCGACGCGCTGCTGCGGCGGATGCACGAGCACCACCGGGAGAGGCAGGCGCTGTGCGACCGGCAGTACCTGCAGCAGCGCCAGCAGGTGAGGCAGCGGCAAGCACGCCGAACAAAAACCCACAACCCAGATCCTCAGCATACCGTGCCGCGTGCTAAAAACCCCTACACCCCCACTGATCAGGAGTTTAGACACAAATTTTTCCTGTGCATTGCACGTCTCAACTTGCTAAATCACATTACGCGGTGATGCAGCGCCATCTATGCTAACACGGAATGCTGAGGACCTGGGTTCGATTCCGAGCGCTAGTTTTTTTCTGGGGATTTTTCTGTCCATGTTTCAGTTTGTATGTAGTATGAAATATAAGGATTTCACGGTATGACCGTAAAAGTAAAAAAAATGGAGTTGAAAAAATAAAAATAGATACTTAATACCAAAATCGTTCTAATTTTGAAGTCAATCGAAAATTAATCTGGTTTTGAGGGCTAAAATCAAGCGTTTTTTTTACTGGAGTCGTGTTCGTATTATTTTTTAATGGCATCAACATCCCTATTGTACTACTTTCATCTAACTTCAAACCTAAAATTGCTCAAAGTAGCCCCGAAACGTAAATGTAGAGCTTCGTGTCCTCTGCCTACCCCTTTTTGGGTTACAGGCGTGATTTAAATGATGAAAAAGACCTAACGGCCTACTGACAAATAGATTTTGATTCTGATTCTGTTTCCAGATCATGCGAACCCGCGAGGCAGCGCTGTGGGAGCTTGAGGAGAAGCAGATCCACGAGCGGCACCAGCTCGCCAAGCGGCAGTTGAAGGAGGAGTTCCTGCTGCGAAGGCATCAGATGCTGGTGCGGCATGACAAGGAGTTGGAACAGATCAAGAGGTGAGCCCAACATCGTGTGCGATATAGCTGGCGTTCGTG
Organism: Archips xylosteana; assembly: GCA_947563465.1. Classification (NCBI taxonomy): domain Eukaryota; kingdom Metazoa; phylum Arthropoda; class Insecta; order Lepidoptera; family Tortricidae; genus Archips; species Archips xylosteana. Next base: position 9,766,414 of record OX387370.1, read on the forward strand.
TCGTCATTGTGCTTTTAGGCACCTAATTAATGCTTTACGCGGCGTCTGACGTCTGCGTCAACGCTCTGATCGACGTCAGAACGCAACGCACAGCGTTAGCGGTCAGTACGTCATCGTCGAAACTAGAGACGCGGCGCTTAGCGTTGGAATGCCGCGTAAGGCGTCAAGACGTCAACGTGAAGGAGACCACTTAACAGTACATTTCAATAGTTAGCATTGTGACGCTGCGGCCAATGGTGTTTATAAGAGACCATAGGCTTAAATTTAAAGTCATTATGCTGAGTGGGGCCCAGTTTATGGTATTCAATTTTTTTTGTTTGTATCTTCTCATTCGAAATGGTTTTTAAGAGTAAGAAAGTGTGTGTGTGAGAGAGAGAGACGGGGGAGGGAGGGAGAGATCATATTCGATATTGAGGAAAAAATAGATTTAGATGAACAAAATACAAAAAAAAATTAATAGTATCAATTAGGCTTCTCTCAGCCTGACAGATGGGGATATAATATCTCAAATGTTTGCAGGAAAAACACCCGCAAAGAGGAGGAGCTAGCCAAATGCCAAGCCGTCGAGAAGCGGTCGCTGCCCAAGCGCATACGCGGCGAGATGCGCGCGCGCGAGATGATGTTCCGCGAGTCGCTGCGCATCGGGGCCCAGCACCACACCGACGAGCGGGAGCGGCTCAAGAAGGTACAGTAAAATTACATAAAGTTTACCACTTTGCCTTCATTTCATATTCAACTTTAACGACCTACAAATAAAGCCAATTTTAGAATACTGTTACCCACGTTTGCAGATTTTGTAATAGCTACTTTATTCGTATGGTGTTAAAGTTGGAAATTAAATGAAGGCAAGCCATCTGTCAGTGGTAAACTAAAAGTAAATGTATTGTAACGCACAGTGCCTTCTGTTGGTATAGATGGAGGACTTAAGAGTTTGAGAGGAGTGAAGAGAGTTTTTGACGCATTTATTGCATTCATTTAATCTCGTGCTGTATCATTATAAGCAAAGCTTTAGTCCTGAAATTCACGAGTAAGATATTTGAGGATTCACTCTAATGACAAGTTTTTATCGAAACACGATTACTTGTAGTTCGCTCGATAGAAAAAAATCCAAAGTCGTCTCTAAAAAGGCGTTATCGGTTTTTGTCCATGCTCAAAGGCGCCACGTTTGCTTCGCTCACTCAAGACAGTTATGTTTCGCCTCGCTTGTTTGTCGCGTGTTAGCGGTCATGGATAAAGAACAGTGTCTTAAATTAGTACAACTATGAAGGACAACTCTTCAAACAATTGGTATAACAGTTTTATCCAAGAACTGCTCGCTCAGTCAGTACGCGGCTATCCAATGGCTCCATTTATATTGACTCATTAATTCAACAGTTCCAAGAGAACGAGAAGAGGAGGTATCGCGCCGAGCAGCAGCGGCTCGCGACCAAGCACGCCAAAGCGAGGGAGGAGCTCAAAGCGGCCGGCGAGGTAAGCCACTCATTTACAACTATATGTAGGAGTAGACCAGATGTTATGTCTGGGCACACGGCGGCCACGACGCACAAAATACGCGTTCTTGAATCTACATAAGCACGACGACGTCTGTACACGCGTACGCCTACATACATCGCGCGCGCACCCGACTGGGTTCCGGCGGTTCCGGCAATCTGCGCCTTGAGGGGTGGGGTAACTCGAATCGGTGCGGGGAGGAGCGTGGCCATTCTGTACGTTAGTACTATTATATATCCTGTGGCCTGGGGACCAAAGGCTGATGGAAAAATTTGGAAGTTGTATTTAAAATTTAAAGCCGCACCGAGCCTTTGGCGCATTTATTGTATTCATTTAATCCCTTGCTGTATCACGCCGATGTTCTGTGAGAGGGTCGTACTGCCCCGGACGAGCCGGCCCATTCGTGATGCAGCAGGTTACAACATGGCTCTACCACTACTAACTCGCCTGCTCGTTTGCTTCTCCCATTATATAAAAACCGGTTGTCTGTAAAGTCGGTTTCCGGACGATAGTTTAACGTGACAACGTCATAACAAAACATTCAAAAAACAAAAATGAAACCAGGCGGTCACCCATCCAAGTACTGACCGCGACCGACGTTGCTTAACCTCGGTGATCGGACGAGAATCGGTGTTTTGTCAAATATCTTGAAAACGGTGCATCCTACGGCAAAATCAATGAAATTTTCGTCCCCCCTTTAATACCTCCGCACTCCCCCCCCCCATTAAAAATTACCCGAGCGCTAGTACTAAGATTGTACATCCTGGCGCGCGCTGCTCTCTCTTGTACGGGACATGTACGGAACATTGCGTCATCATTTTTCGTGCGTGCAGCCGGCGTTCATCGATTTATTAGATGTTGTCACGTCAAAAACCTATCAATTTTGATAATAAACATAAGCTTCCCCCCAGGCGTTGCTCCGCGAACTCGAGCAGTACCAGAACGAGAAGCGTAAGGCTCTCATGAACCACGAGGGCAACAAGATGAAGACGGTCGAGGAGCGCTACTCGCACGAGCTGCGCGAGTGGCGCGCCACGCTCGCCGACAGGAAAATGGTGAGTCGGGTGTGCAAGTGTGCGGGAATCTACGTAAATGGGCAACAGAAAGACGCGAACTCTTCCCATCGTCACCGTCTCGATGAATGGCGGTCTGCTGTACGTTTTCTCCGGCACTTCCTCTGGCAGATGGCTTGCCTTCATTTCATTTCCAACTTTAACACCATACAAATAAAGTAGCTATTACAACGCTGCTTTAATTTGATAGTGACACAATCCAAAATAAAAGGGCAGTTAAAACTGAACTTTAATTGAATAGTGACATATTTTAAAATGTTATGCCCTAGAATTTTGAGTTGTGTCACTATCAAATTAAAACGGCGACAAAATCTTCAAACGTGGGTGTCAGTATTCTAAAATTGGCTTTAATTGTAGGGCGTTAAAGTTGAATATGAAATGATGGCAAACCATCTTTCAGTGATAAACTTTATGTAATTTTACTGTAAAGTGATATTAAAAGATAGAAATGCAAACAGTTATTCGTGATTTTTAAGGTTTTGAGGATATTGTCTAAGCGAATGCGAAATTTTCAAGCAATTCTGTTGCCTATTTACTAAGATTTCGGTGGCGAAGCGGTTTTTTTAACTCGCCAGCACAACAAAACGTATGAACAAGGACCGCTAATGTTATGGTGGATTATAAAAGCGACGTTTGATTGGTTGGGGGGTCTTCTTTCTTAGGTAGATTCGTTATTACTGTAATTAAATTGTCAAGTAATATATCTGATACTGATCTTTACGGAGATTCAAAGACCAATTTTACTATAATTAGCTGGATTTTTTTTAATTAATGCATTCGCTGCCGGCTATCAAACTCGGGATTTTGTCGGATGCCCCAAACGCGCATGTGCGTTCAATTGCCTGCAAAATTATGGCAGTATCTAAGTTATCTAATATTTACTCGTACCTATAAAAGGTAATAAGGTGCCAATACCATGGAACTTTTACTATAGCTAGACCGTTTAAATGAGTCCTCGTTCGTGCGGTACAGGGGCTGGGCTGTGTGACGACAAAGGGGCTGAGAGGTGCGGGCGGCGAGCGCGCCTCGTGTGCTCGCCGCCCGCACCTCTTTGTCCCCCTTTGTCGTCTACCCCCCAGCCCCTGTACCGCGCAGGCGAGGACACATTTAAACGGTCAAGCTATAAACCAATAAGACAGTCCATTTTAAGGACCATCCTGTGCTTTGTCGGCGGGTATAAGCTTATCCATTGTTTACTGGGCATCCTGTATAAAAAAAAATACATTTGAATCTAGAATCTACATCTGTTTCTCAAGTTGAAAACCTAAGAAAGAGTACCCACCAACTATATCTTTATATGTACCTGTGCGCATGTATGTACAGAATGGCATGCGCGGGTGTGGTGGACGCTGCATGTTTGGCATGCCTTTAAGGACCTGAATGGCTTATCAGAGGTGGCATCGTTTCGCTGCAAATGTCATATTGTTCTTCCATTATGTCACAGGGGAATTTCAATGTATACTACCCAGTTATGGCCCATGCGCCAGTGATATCACTTCAAGAAAAACATTGTCAAGTGTTTCCTATCATTTGTGTGCACCCGTCGTATAAAAAGCCGTGGTGGCAGCGGTTTGGACCTATGCCTCTCAAGCAGAGGATCGTGGGTTCAAATCCCGGCTCGCACCTCAGGAGTTTTTCGTTATTTATGTGCGAAATTATATTTGAAATTTACCACGGTGAAGGAAAACATCGTGAGGAAACCTGCGAAGAAATTCAATGGTGTGTGTGAAGTTCCCAATCCGCACTGGGCTCGCGTGGGGACTACGGCCCAAGCCCTCTCATTCTGAGAAGAGGCCTGTGCCCTGCGGTGGGACGTATATAGGCTGGGTGATGATGATGATGATGAATGTTTTTCTTCAAATGGTCAATCACTGGCGCACGACCAATAATCGGATAATTTACTATACCTGCTATTTTTATTTCAGAATTAGATTGTTCTAGTTTTCTTACTCAGAATCAAGAGCGCTATTGATTTTGTAAACTAAGAAAAAATGTCCCTAATTTTTCTTACAAACCCTTTATCAGTTTTGTGATGAGCCATATAAACTATCTCAAAACTAACTCGAGAAAATAAAGACACTTTCTTTCCTTTATGAAAATAAAATAGTACGCATGATTTTGAATAAGAAAACCTTAAAATTCAAATGGTAGACTAAATTTAAAATATACAAAAGAATTATTGCGAAACGGTTCCATCTTTATTTTCCATTCAGTTTCCAGGTGAGGCTCTGAAGCGTTTCTACTGCTGTTACGAAAATCGACCAATAATGTCCGTCAGCTAAACATTCCAATGCCCACGCGTGGTCTGTGGCCGCAAAATTGCAATTCGTCACTATTTTATTAAAAAAGCTCGTATCTTCAATCATTATGCAAACTAAACTGAACTTTAATGCACGCTTAGTAAAGTTCAATTGGCCAGATTATTGATTTCAAGATACGAGCTTTTATCAAAGTAGTGACGAACTGGTTTTAAGTTCAGTACGCATAGCTACACCGTTTGAACGAGTTCTCGCCCGCTGGGTACAGAGGCGCGGAGGACGACAAAGGGGGTCGGGAGAGGTGCGGGTGGTGAGCGCGCCTCGTGTGCCTGCCGCCCGCACCCCTCTCGGCCCCTTTGTCGTCTTCCCCCGCGGGAGAGAACTCATTTGAACGGTTTAGCTATAGTTTCGCATTCACTATTTCTTTCTATCAAACGATATAAGATGGTGATAAAAAGAGATGGTGAAAGTGAAGGCAGGCGCCCGCGCGTTGGACAATACAGCCTTTACGTTATGCTTAGATTTTTGTAGCATACGGTCTACGTCGGTTGAAACGTTTTAGAGCCACTGTTCTTCGTCTGTACAGTTTGTAATAGCTTGCGTGTTGTGCCATAAAGTTACGGCCGTAATTCCACGAGGACTTCTCGTTTGAGCGGTTAATGTAGAGTCACATCACCGGAATGTTAAGCCGCTTCCAAATGTTCATAATTTAGCCGAGTAATACTCACTTGTATTACGCGGCAAAATTACGAACAGTGGCGAGTGACTCGACGATCTCATGTTGTGACTGTACCGTCCGAGTATTGCTCCGGAATGTACGGTCTAATAGTGCACGCCCTGGTAATTAGGGCTATTCAAAGTTGTCAGCATCTCTTTGTTCTCACTGCGGACTAGGTGAATATTCAGCGTTTTTGTGGAGTTTTCTTTTCGTCATTACCATTTCAGTAAATATTTTTAAAGGAGATGACTCTCAGGGTGAACTTTTTATAAAAACTAAAAATATTACCGATATAATACATGTTACCAGGACGTGCATTATTAGGCCGTACATTTTGGGGCGTACATTAATCGCGCCCTTTTGGTCACGCAGTTTGTGAGACGAACTGTATTAGCTTCAACTAACGGTGGTGGGGTGACAGGATATTATGTGTATATGTTAAGGGAAACAAAGGTATATTCTTCAGGCGTTCAATGCGGTCCTAGAACGAAACAGACTGGGTTTATTGTGAAGTACAAAAAGAACGTGTATCGTGACGTCTTTTTTTATGTAAAAGTGTATTGGAGCGCGTATGTTTTATAAGATTTTTATCAACTACATGTGACTGGTGATGATCCCCTGCCCTATTGCCTAAAGCACTCGAAAGGGATCTAGTCTGGTGGCATAAAAATCTTACGCATAATTCATCATTTCTCATAACTATTGTTTCTCAGAAACAATTAATTATTAAAAACTTCAATACGCGTTCCAAACACCGTCCCCTAGGGTAGCTTGTGCCGTCCATAGCAACGTCACTAAACCAACGTTTATCTTCAGACGATCATACAGTCCTTCACGAAGCAATTAGACGACCACGAGTCCAAATATGGCCGCCCTATACCAGACAGAAGCGTCTATCTAGACCAGCCATGGCCGAAAAACGTGCTACAACACGTCCTGACCGCATACCATCAGAGAAACTCCTTCATGGGCTCCTTAAGTCGTTCCAGAACAAGTCTAAACTTGATAGCTACACCTAACATGGACAGACGAAGAAGCATAAGCCCAGCGAAGCACTATAGAGGAACCAAATCCGCCGCAACCAGCGCTACCAACACCACAAAGAGAGGCAAGTTAACTAAAGCGCAGAAGTTTGGTTCCACGTCCAATTTGAAGCTGGCCTCCGAAAAGATATCGGGTTTCTCAGTGTTCTCGGGCAACGATGAACGCAGGGATCCCATTATGGCGTACGGCCCTGACTTCTTCACCAAACAAACTCAGGAACGAGTCAAAAGCATCGAAGAAGAACCGCGGAGAAGCCTGGAACGCTCCAAACCCGTGGTCAACAAACCAATCATAAGAAAGAGCCCCAAGTTTGATAAGAAATTGAACCGACAAAGCCTTTCAGAACAGTATTTCAAACTGAGTGATACCAACACGGGTATGAAACGTAGCATCTCACAGCAAAGTCTAAAGCAAGACATAGCTTTAGAAGCTGTCATGATCGATTTACCTTCCATGGATGGGAAATATGACACAGTGAAAAGCAACAGCACGTTTGCTACCACGTCGTCTCAAGATGGCAGCGAGAATGAATACGACGGTATTTCAACGAAGTACTTTAGTCGATGGGGCCCAGTTAGAGGGTCTAATACATATAGTAACTCCCCCGATGTGCCTGTCAGTCAGTTGTCCACGTTGAATTTGAAAACTTTAAAACAGGACGGGCCGTCGGATTCGGCGGTCTAGTTTCTTACGTCGGCGTTTTTTTTTTCATTACCATCTCTGCAATCATTAAGAGAAGATGAGCAGAGTTAACTTTTCATTAATTCGAAAGATAATAGCTATGCTGAATCTATGTTGTTACGGCTCGTCCTTCCGTTGTGGTATTCGTGAGATGGTAATGACATTTGACCCGAGCGGTCGAAACGTTCGGATGTTCATCGTTTTGTATTTTCGTTAAAAAAAACTTTGCCATATAACAACGATGCAAGTTTTTAAATCATGCTTATGTTTTATAATATGCATGAATGTGTATTATTAGTGTATAAGGTTAGGAGTAACTTTTTTAATAATAAAATAAGGCGGGGGCCCTAAAGTAAATAGAAAAGTAATTTACAAGAATAATGTATAAAAATGTGATGACGTAATGAAATAAATGCCTTTTTAAATACTAGTACGACAGCGGCCTAATTTTAAATTAGATGTAGTTTGATCTTGCCAAAAACGCGCGTGTATTTTGATATGAAACACTGGTTTCCTATAATAATCCTTACGTCCAATTCCGATATTATATTACACTAAAACAAATTTGGATGTAAAAAGGTATTTTTTACTCGCCATTAAAATTTTGATACACGATTCGGTATCAATAAAAGAACATAAGTATTTAAATAGTTTAATCAGATGATTTTAAGAGTTTAATAGAACAATACAAAGTTTAAAAAATATGAGAAATATTTTATAGTGTTTTTTTTAAAATACTGAATGACGGAAATCTAATGGCGAATAATAATCTCCTGGTATAAAAAAACCAATAGCTATTGAAAGGCACCGGATCTGTAGGATTCTATAACGCGGGCGCGATAGCAATGCATTCACCAGTTCTATTTGTCTAAACTGTATGATAACGTCAGAAAGAGATGGTAAATGCTAATATGATTGCAAACACGTTATTTTAATAAACGGATCGATCTTGCCCAAACAATAATTAGGACCACAGTCAATAAATAGGTGTAAGGAGTTCATCACCTTCGTACAGGAAAGCACGCACACATTCACACATCACTTAGTTCGCGTAAGGGTAGCACGTGAAAGGTATCAGGGTGCAAAGTCTGTTTCAATTATCACTACCTGAAAAGGAGGGTTATAATATAAGAATCGTCTACTCTATTGAGACGTTTACCGACCATCTATTTTCTTGTCTTTGGTCTGAGACTACCCGAATCATAGATGTTGTGCATTGAATATTTATTCAATCTATTTAATCACCTTTTCTTGTCTTCTATTATCTATAGTACGAAAAATAGGTATCAATTGTCCTATGATATATTTCCTTTTTTTTTTCAGTATCGTACAGTCTCCACCGCGCTTTGTCATTACCATTTTCTAATCCACAATAAGAGTAAACCGAAATTACCATTTCTAACTAGATTTCGAAGCAGAATGGTCTTGAAATGAAAATGGTTACATCGAATTTTCAGCTCAAGGTGACTTCTTCCACATGCCTTTGTTGTCAACTTTACAAATACGTTCATAATGCTGCTGTGTCGTCAACATAAACCTCAGAATGTCTTCCTAACTTGTCAAGCACCTAGATTTATGGTATCGACTTTTAAATATGTTCAGGTGAATTTTCAGTGTTTTTTTTCTTTTGTTTTCGTCATTACCATCTAAGTAATAGTATTGTTAAAATAGATGATGCGCAGGGTTAATTTTTATGAAAACTAATCGTAGTGTTGACGCTAAATTTGATGAAAGTTCCTGTGACTTGTCCGTCCGTTGTACTAATAATCTTGGAATGGTAATGAGGTCAAATCGCTCGATTATTCATCCTTTCCTCTAATAAAGTAAGACGCCTGGAGATTGTGATGATAGTTTTATATCCAGATTTACTGTGTGCGTGCCAATAGTGCTGTACGAAGGGATCGAACTTTTGCAAAAAAAATATACAGACTCAAGTCACAAAACGCCATAGATTAAAAAAAAAATGGAAACTTCCACATCATTGCCAAAAAAAAAGCTTCGCTTCCTAAATTGTGTTCGTTAAGATTTTAATAGACATTAGGTGTTTTTAAATTAAATGATTAGGTGTTTTAATAAAATTTGCTTTTTTAAACGTGTTCAAATTTACTTGGAATCAATGCGCTTGGCGGGGACCCGAATTTAACACCGAAAAATCTATATAGTTATACAAGTAAATTTTAAAGTGAGTTTTTCCTTAATCGACTTCTAGCTAAAATGTATCCTTTTGTCTTGTCAGTGAATCAGTTTTATCTCGAATCTGTGCAATTGAACATAGGACGTACCTATTTTTAGATTTTCGTTCTTAAAAGTTGACAATGGAATCGTGCTAAAAAGCCCCCATTGTCGATTTATTAGTCTCTTTAGAACCGTAATTGATAGACATTTGTAGTTATACAAAATCTGAGGAAAAAAGTTACGGCGATTTTTGTTCTATCTTAATAATGGCGGTGTGTGTCCTGTATGGAATCCTTTGTTATTCAGTACTATTAAGGATGAACTTACTTTAGTTTCAATGCATTTTAAATTACAAGAGTCGTTTTTGGCGTTAGAGCGAAAAGCGTTTTGTCCCTGCTTTTGAAAATAGCTCATATCTCTAATATCGTAAAATAAACATTGGAAAGGCTGAAAGGCTCTGTTTCCATGGTCAGAACAAAATTAGAAAAAACTTTCACTATTACCGACCTGCACGCATTACGAAGCTTTCTTATCAATGTCCAATGTTCATTATTCAACAAATCAGTAAAGTAAACTGAAATTATTAAGTTTTAAAAGTGGTGACGATATATCTTGTTGTTCTGATATTAAGTCATGTTTACAAATGCAGAAGAATCGTGCCAGTAACGCATTACTTGCACATTTTTCAAGCGTGTGTGATCTGGGGCTATAGAGAGGGGTATATAGACCTTTTTTAAAATCATCGTAATAATTTGTTACAATATTTTATCACGAATAGTTCTAAGACATTTGTACAGTATGCGTTTCTATTTTACCAGTCTGCATCGGCAATTTTCTTTTTCTGGCTGTCATTGTTTCAGTTACGTTTTAAGATTGACGCTAAATAAAAACTAATAAATTTTCCACGTATATGACATATTATCTAACGCGTGAACGATCGCAAACGCAATCACCATCTATTTCTACCTTCGTTCTATATCATTTGACAGAAAGAAATGGTGAAAGCGATTGTAATTCCAAATGCGTTAGACTATTAAACATTTGGTCTACATCTAATGCAAAGTGAAACGGTTTGATACTTGAAGATTGCCGTTGACTATCTGGTGAAATAGTTGTGATGTAACTTTAATATTCAATGTGCCTGAATCCAAAGCCTTTGTCGTTATATAGAAGTTTATTAACACGTTAAATATTTGAATTGACATTTATTAGCAGAGAGTGGAATTCTCATAGCACAAAAAAGACAGGGATAATAACGTCATGTTTTATCAATATTAACTGCATTTCGATTTACTGACTTTTTAAAGTCTGTAACATAATTATACTTTTATGACAGTAGCTACTACGGCTGCGTCCTTCGGGAACTTAATCCATTTCCGGGATAAAAGTAGCCTATATTGATCTAGAATAGTGTAGCTTTCTATTAGCGAAAGTTATTTAAAATCCTTTCATTAATTACAAGCAAAGAGGGCAAATGTTACAGACTATTATAAACTCCAGTGTTTTAACGACGTTTTTTTTTCGTCATTACCGTTTCAGCAAATATTGTTCAGTTCAGTGTCAGTTCAGTTCAGTTTATTTAATCAATAACAATTTACATTGTGTATGAAATTAATTACAGTATATACTTAATAATTATTATGTCAATAGTACAAAAAAAAATGTCAATAATAGTTAAAATCACAAATACAAATAAAACAAACAGATATTAGTTGCTAGATATCCTCGTCCTGCCCACCATACAAGCAAATAATTATGTCAGTGAAATGTGAATCAACTGTAAATAGGAAATAAATTCGAATTTGTTTTATTTTCAGATGTAATGAAATAATCTAATACCTTTAAACGAGCAATTCTTGTATATATGTATATATATATATAATCAGGATCTCGGAAACGGCTCCAACGATTTCGATGAAATTTGGTATGTGGGGGTTTTCGGGGATGAAAAACTGATCTAGCTATGTTTCATTTTCAGAAAATCGCTTTTACTCGTGTTTTCCGGCTATTTTTGTTTGCATTAGAATATAAAGCTAAATTTCGCCGATTTCGAGCAGATCATAATGGCACATTAGAAATCGGGTGGTCGCGGATCCAGCCGACCTCGGTTCGATTCCACGTTTTTTTCAACATTTTTAGTTTTTTTTTTAAGTTTATTTTTCATGAGAAAACGTCAAGTTTCTTCTTTTGTGAGAAAAAGTTACTTTTTTGTGAGAAAAAGTTACTTTTTTGTTAGAAAAAGTATTATAGGGAACGTGCAATAACTATAGGCGGCAGCACTAATGCGACAGAAGAGAAAGACTATGCGGACAGTAAAACAAACTTATCAAGGTAAAACATTCAAATTGATGGCACCCTTATGGCACCAGTTGGCAGCACCGTCTATGTGCACGTTCCCTATTGGGAGCACAGAACAGGAAAAGCTGGTTGTCTGTAAACTCGGTTTACGGACGATAGTTTAACGTGACTTAACTCCCCCCCCCTCCGGTGTTTTTGTCAAATATCTTGAAAACGGTGCATCCTACGGCAAAATCAATGAAATTTTTATCCCCCCTTTAATTCCCCCACGCTCCCTCCCCCGCATCCCCTCCCCCCTCTCACCCCCCCCCCCCCCCACCCCTCCGGTGTTTTGATCTCGGAAACGGCTCCAACGATTTCGATGAAATTTGGTATTTGGGGGTTTTCGGGGATGAAAAATTGATCTAGCTTGGTCTTATCTCTGGGAAAACGCTTGGTACCGAGTTTCTGCCCGAGCAGAGCTCGGTCGCCCAGGTACTACAAATTTAGAATGATATAAATTCCTTTGAAATGGAGATGTCCTTCATAAATCACATTGGGCAGGACGAGGATATGTTACTCATGGTTATTTTTTTTATGTAAATCATACACACCTATGCTTAATGCTTTGATCAAGGTTATTACGACTTGTCTTTCTGTTGTAGTAACAAACATGCGATGGTAATGATGTTTCACCTATCAGTCAAAACACTCACCCTTAAATATTTTTGTGCTATTGACACCAAAGCCCAGAGTCCGGTATATAACTATGCTACAGACTTATTAAAAGTCAGTAACATGGAATAGGTAACGTAATATCGATAATTGAAAAATTATCTAAAACAATGTCTATTCCTATGACGTTTCAATTTTTGCTATGAAGATTCCGCTTTTTATAAGGGTAGTTAGGAACATAAGAATAAAGGCTATACCGGGCCAAGTAACGGTAATTTAAATAGTATCTGACAGTTTGATATTAGCTATTCTTTGAACATTGTTGCTCTGGTGCACCGGCCCAAAGGCTACTCTTCCTTGAGGTTCAAGCCACACAGAAGGGACGTGAATGAGACGGGGGCGTGTCGCAGTCGTGGCGCCTCTAGAATTAGTTTTCATACTAAATGTATAGATGCGTCGCGATCCAAAGCAGACAGAAGCGACGGGGCGGAGACGCGGACTGCGACGCGCCCCCGCCCCACGTCTCTTCTGTGTGGCTAGCGCTTAAGACATGCCAGACAGATGGGAATCGTGGGGTTATCACCTACATCCCCTCACTCCCTACCCTGTTATACATAAAAAAAAGAAGATGAAAAAGGGGGGTGGGAGGTTGTAGTCTTTATTCATATGTTGAAGTTAATAAATTATTAGAACAGCAATATGTTAGTAGCTAGGAATATGCCATAAATTAAAAGTTTACTTGGAAGTCTGGAGATAGTGAAATACTTCCGGTCCTGTACCGTATAATTTTCGCTTGAGCTTAATCTTAAGAAATATTATATACTTTTATTTAGTAGGTTTTGAGAAATTACAGTAGGCGCTCGGTAATCCGGTACCCATATTTTTTCGCCGAAGCCGGATTATTGGATTTGTATGGGAACTAAGCGGGAGACCTACTACAGATCCACAATAAAAGACTATCTATCTATACATATAATAAATCTGTAACAAGTCGGTGTCTGTACATTGAAGATATTTGAGAAAAACTGTCACTAGGGCTATTTATTAGCGCAATAGAACCCAAAACAATGATTTTTAGAATTATTATCTATTAGTCTGTGCGTTTGTGCGCGCTAATCTCAGAAACGGCTTAACCTAGAAGGATGCAGTTTTCATTGATATGTTGGTATTTTCTTGGATTAACATTTAGTGTTTGTTTCATTTGAATCGGTTGACAAATAAGAAAGATACGATACTTTCATTGTTAGATAGCCCATTTATCGACGAAGCTGGGAGTACGGTGGTGAAAGTGAACGCGGGTGTGCGGGGGGGGTTCAGTGGGGGGTTGGGGGTGCGGGGGGAGGGTTAATTTTTTTATATCGAGGAACTAAAGAAGAGCCATAATTGATGAAAAAGCAAATTGGATAAAATAAATTGTTTGGATAAAATAAAAGTCGCGGGCAAAAGCTAGTATTACATATATGGTAAGGTCTTTTTATTACCGGCATTCGGCTGTGTAAAATGCCGGACTATCAAGCGGGTAACCTAGAGTCTTGAGTGCCGGACTACCGAGCGTGCCGGACTAACGAAGCGCCAGATTATCGAGCGCCTACTGTATTAGGGCGGTCTTGATGTTTTTTTTAATAAACAACCGCACTTGGGAACGTCGTTTGTTTTAATTAAATATTTAAGTAGCTACGATTGTCTATACAAAACAAAATTACAGCTACTTTATTGTCACTGGAATTAGACTTTTAGGTTTGATGTATGCTTTTCATCGAAGTGGTATTATTTATAGGTGTATTTTGGATGGCGCCATTTTAATAAAAACATCCATCGCATCGTTATAGAAATATAATTTAAAATGCATCACATTATTTCGTTCATAAATTGTAAATTAGTTTTAAAATGAGCTTTTGTACTTATTTGCTGTACAGCTGTGAGCTATGTCGGTCAGGTTGTAGTAATCAAAATTACCTGAAATGACCCTAATGCCGTATGAATACGGTTGTGTGCAGTTTCTCTGATAGAACCGACGATGGCTGTATACTAAATACAAGAAAAATGTGAAATACTGTGACAGCGGCCTAGCAAAAGGCCGTACAAAGCACTTGTGATGGGCTTCCCAGTTTCGCAGTCCTTTTGTTGGTGCGTCACCCCCCCCCCCCCCCCCCATTTTACAAACTTTTGTTTCTCATTTCCGTGACGGTTGTGCTTGAACGTTCTCGGACAGCACCCATACTTGTTTAAGATGTTCCCTGTTCTGAGCATTTTTTCGACACGTCCCCTTAGTAATAATGATAATAAACGCTCACAGAGTCATGAGGCACGTGTGCCTCACGGACCTACCAGTAAAGCCAACCCGTTAAACCAGGAACATGTGATAGTTAATATATCCCACGGGATATTAAGTATCCTATGTCTCAATTCAAATCTTTAGAATGTACGCCGACTGAGTTATAAACATCCAAACGTCTTCACGAAATCTCATTTAAGCATTATGTATGATACATCCCTTAACCTCTTCACCGCCCCAGTCATTTAGTCGTAACAGCCAATGGAATGCCTCACAGGCCGACGTCATTTGTACATGACATGACCAATATTTCAACTCGAAACTAACCTTTCTACAATGGATTTTAAGTAGAACATCGTGACGTATAGAGCGTCACTTCGTTTGTTTGCGGTACGTCGAATTTTGTTTCAATAAACTTTAAACTTTGTCACTTATTGAGTGAGTTCGATGTCACATAAGTCCTTTATATAGGACACTGGGCGGCAGGTGATTAAGTAATTCTTTTTAGGAATCACCACTTAACCTTTAAAAGGATTCCCTTCACAAGTGCTTTGTGTTTTTAATTACCTTATGTTGATAAGAAAATTGTATTTTTTTTAATCTAATTTTTGTCATCCTATAGGATTAAAAATAATAAAATAGTTTTTATATAAATCTAGTTGGTGTAAAATAGCTTATGTAAATTATGTTTTGATGATATTGTAACTTATTAATAGTTTTAAATACAATTTGCAGTTTCATTAATACTTTAAAAAGTTTCTGTAACACATCAAACATGCGCTAAATCATGTAATGTATGTAAATAAATGCGTTTCTTTATTATTTGCTTTATTTATAACGCTTTGATTGGTGAAGGAGGATTGGGAGATACACATAACTCGCTTTTTCTAAATTCTAACAGCTGTTTTTGGCATTAAATTTGGGTTGAATGGTGCGGCCTGTATATATCCTCCTGACGGCTGACTTTTTAACATATGTAGTACTTAAGACCTAGACGAACGTTATTAAAGTTATGTTATTTTATTTTATAAATTATTGCACTGTACATGAAGTTCTTCATTCATTGAAGAATTTGTTCTTCGTAAAGTACATTCGGCAGTTATTCTTACTCTTGATTTGTGCTTTAAAAAGTACGCCTGGACTCGCAAGGTTAAAACAATATAAGCCCTAGACATCATCTGTCAAACGAACTGATTCTGTCAATATCTTGACAAACGATGAATCCATAACTATGCCAAGAGTATTTCATAGCAACAAGCCTTAGGTGCTCAGAGGTCATCTTAATGCCATAGATAGCTATTCCTTCTAGAATAATCTAATAAGTGTTTAGCACTGTCTTGTTTGTATTACAAAGATATGAATGGTTTTCAAGCCCTACAGTGAACTTACGGCATTGCAGAGCCAAGTGTTCATTTGACATTAAATAAAAACACGAATAACGTCTCTGAGGGTTAGTATCGTGACGTCCGTTTGACTTAGTCTTGCTTGGGATTTGGTCATTTAAAGACCACCACAAACTGCGAGTGCGGGCACCAAGGGAGCGTGCCCAGGGCGGTCAATAACACTGAATCATATACGGTGACGCACACCGCCAGCGCGGCTCAGCGTAAGCGTGAATGATTGTGTTATTGATCGCGCTGGCCACGCTCCGTCGATGCCCCGCGCTTCCGGTTTTATGGTGGCCTTTAGGAAGTGATTCAAATGTCAAAGTTGTCAAACGGACCTTACGATGCTAGCGCCAACGAGTCTGTCACAGAACTGTCATTGTTATGGGCAATGGCAGCACCTCTGGCCATGAGAACGAGTGAATAAAACACAGATAAGGTCTTCATACAATTACAAATTTTATGGCTGATGTTGTTTGAATGAAGCGTTTTCCACGGTGTAGGCTGTCGACGCTGTACAAGTAGCAAAAAGGGTTCTGGATCACTACAATTGACACTAATACGATCGAGCAGAAAATGCAATTTTTTTTTCAGCGTCTTCCTATTACGGTTTCAATGATGCAACCCTGTGACATACAGCTGAGCTATAGTATCATTTGGATACGGAACCCAAAAGAGACTTAGATTTTCAATAAAAAAATCTTCTCAGGCATAAAATTTCCGAAATCTCACGACAAATCCTAGTATATGGTATTCATACACTTGTGTCGCCATCATACACATCGGTGCAGTCAGCTCAAAAAGTATCTGTCGTGTTCAGATACATTTGACCACCTTGAATGCTCCGATGTTTATGATGGCGATAGTACCTCAGGAATTTACGGCATGTGAGAACTGCCTAAACTTACCTTAAAACCCCATATCATCTTAACTCGAAGCATCAGCATGGCATGACAAAGCTTTTTAACGACCGTCACCCCAACAATAACCTGGACAAACCCGGAGGACTGCATGGTATGTTTTATTATCATTTACTAATACACTTATTTACTGTAAAAAGTTAAACAATTGCATGAACCCGAGTGACATTTTTAAATATTTTTTTCACGTGGTCTGTGGTATGCATATTTTCTTTTTTTTTCGATTTATGTGATTGATGACATTTGTAGTTGTCAAAATTAGTGACTTGACGTTTATTTTTTATTTATGCGACAGGCATTAGAAGACGAGTTTGCCACGCAATTGGAGGAGCAGGAACGGCAAGCGGCTAACGCGAGGTTGCCTCCGCCCCCTTCGGACAGCATGCCTCAGCATAGCTCAGCGCTGCACTCTTCTCGCACCAGCCTGGCTTCCAGCCACTACGACTGACGAAAGCACTGCCGCCAAAACCGGCTGTCAAACTCTAAAAGTTGCCAGGGAGGAAAAATTTAAACGTCACATTTGGCGCCATATTTTTGACACTGGCCGATTGAAAATGTAAGTGTTTGTGCTCACAATAATCCAGGGAACAATAGCGTTACATTTCCTACTGGATTGATCTCTAGAGAGATTATGTGTGTAGTGTAAATAATGTTTTATTTACATCTTGACAGCACCTTGTATCTTGTAAAAATTGCGAATATTTTGATGTTCTTAACTTTTACGTCGACAATTATTTAAGACTTAAACAACACTATTGGCCGTAAAATAATGCCAAATTGTCAATATAATGTTGTAGAATTTTAACATTTTGAACTAAAAGCCACCACAGACCGCATCGCTGCGGTCTGTGGTGGCCTTTAGATGGAACAGGTAAATTCAAAATGGCGCTGAATATGGCAAAGGTAATGTCTGTAGGTACAGTCAGTCTCAGTGATTTGACATAAATATTGGGCTGTGGCCAAGGTAATTCGATATACAGTCTTTACAAAGTTAATGTATTGCCTATGAATTGAAATTGTAATTTATTTACATCGAGCAATGTTTTTTATATACAGTTGCGTTCACGAAATGAGTTACTAATACTATAGTATCGTAACTTAGTGGCAATTATTTCATCGTAATGCCAGTTTACGACTGATGAATTTGTATATTTTAAATGTTTTCATTAAAACTTGAATATTTATAAAATAAAAGACATTGCGAACTAGTGCTTAATTTTATGTGTGCTAATCTTAAACTTTGGAGCTGTCAAATTTACCGCCAAAATGTGTGGCATGCATTTTAAGAAAGTGCCAAATTGGCATTTTTGGAATTGTGACCAGTAAAAAAGCTACTTAATATTTTAAAATAGGAGACGATTGTTGTCCCTTTTTGACAAGTCAAGAGCGAGCAAGACATACTTCATGTATGTAAAGCAATAGAGGGCTTAGGGCGTGGTTTTTGGATATTTTTTTTGTAGATATTTGGCAAAATAGGGGGATTAGTCAAAAATTTAACTACTTAATGTAACTAAATTGCGTTTTATAGTCGAAACATTTTATCATGCAACTTGACAGCTGTCATTTAGTACAATTATTAGATAAATGCTTGGTGGCGTTCTGGGACAAAAAGACGTCACCTGTATTGAGTTATAGCATTATGGTCTTGACAGGTGGTCTAATAAAGAGTTGTCAAGGTTCTGGCTATGCTGAAATAAACCAGGTCTAGATGAAAAATGACTAAATATAAAAATGACGACATGAAATATTACTAAGTTTTTTCCCAACTTTAATCGACACAGAAACAGTGTCGACGGAGTTCCGCTGCTCCTTCTGTGTGCTTTTGGCCGATGCAAACTTATCATAGCCTATGTTTGTGTGTCGATTAAGGTTTTTCCTTTTAGACCTTAGTCGCTAAAAGGACCATGGTGACCTCAGAATAACTATTAAATGGAAGACCAATTGTCGTTTACTAATCTAACTGAATTCAAAAACAATTGTATCTGTATCAAAATTGCAATTGCATTCGCCTTCCTATACCGCGTGAAAGAAGTGGTGAAAACAATTTTGATTCGGAGTGGGTTATAAAATAAAGCCTCAAATTGATTTACGTAATTACTAATTAAATATGCTGTCAATAGTTGCGTGTTGAAATGTTTGGACGATTTATTTGATAAAGTAAAAAGCAATTGGAATTGATGGAGTATGCAATTAAAGGTGCTTTTGTGAATGTTAAGCAATTATAGGTGTGTGCTTTGGTTATGTGAAGAGCGTCACTGACTGATGTTCCCAAGTGGTCAAACAGCTTGATGGGTCATTTGACCATCTCGGAATCCTTCCGTTGTTTAATCAAATGGCATAAGCCACAGCGGAGATACAGCTTTCTCGTTCCAACACAGATGTTGGCAACAGACGGTTATTAAGCCTGCCCAGTAATATACGATTGTTGCGGATTTCATTGGAACTAATTTCTGAGTCTGAGTTTGAAGCCACTTCCCTGTGGACAACGAATTTAGATTCTGATAGTTGAAAGGAACATTAGTGCCCTCTTGACAATGATCATATGTTTCTGGTCAGGTTTTATTTGTCTGTATAAAGTGCTTTTTACGTGATATAATCAAAAAAGTTGTTGATGCATTATTTTGTTTAGCATTATACAACACACTAATTTTGTATCATGTAAAAAGCCGGTGTTGAGCTAATATTAGCCATGAGGACCGGATATTTTTGCATCAGTCTGATGTTTGAGTAAATTGTTTGCTACCGTCAAGTGTGGCAACACTAGCTTCTTAGGGTAGTTGTTAAATATCGTGCTAGAAGTAAAATATTGCGTAGATAAGTGACATAGCGTATTTTATGTCACATTTCCGCATTTTCTATCTATACTAGAGCCATTACAAACGTGCGAAGTATCATAAATCATTTTTATAGGAACTCTAGGTCTTCTTATGGAACTGCCCTGTACGCTTGTCTAACGCGCGGGGGCTTGATATCACATTCACCATCTCGTTCTGTCACCGTCTCATACCATTTGACAGAAAGAAATAGTGAATGCCAGCTCCCGCCATGGGGGTTTCACTCCGCAGTTTAGGTATGTTCGGCCGGGGAGGAGTATGACAGTAGGTTGTTGCTCGGCCTTCAGTTCCCACGCTAGCCGCGTCGCGCGTAATTAAGCATCTTTTTTTCTGTGATTTTTGCAGACTTCTAAACTATCTTATAATTAACTTACTTACTTACTAAAGGTAGTTTACTGAATTAATACACACTGTTATCTTTCTTGATTTATATACCTACCAAATATCGGCGAGTGGGAACCCTGTGCCCTTGTTTTCGGATCAGCGGTGCCCAACGGAATATGAACGCTCGTATCACACGATAAGTTTCAATTTCGCGTGCAAGCAGTAAGAGTAGGTAAGTTTTTATACCTAAAGTGGACTTTTGTTCGAGAGTGATCCTTCTGTGCGTTAGTACTATTACTTATTCTGTGCTGCCGCGCATTAGACAGTAAGCGTACTAGTGTTGTGTATAACAGTAAAAAGACTGTCTATAGTCGACAATAGTTACGGAGAGGTTAAGAAAATAATGCAAAATATAGTATAGGACACTTCGTACGTTTGTACGGTAGTTCACACTTCAGCCTTTTTCGGCCGCGCAGACACTAACAAACTATTCCGATGATAGCCGAAGGTACGATTCAAATCAGTCTTATATGTCATAGTTACAAGGTGCAAATTGCAGTGCTCTTGTTATCCGTCTCACTCACGCGAACTACACTACATAAAGCATAATTGTTCATAAATAAAGCGGTAAAGACGGTGACAGTATATAGGTACCGGTACGTTTGTCAGTGACGCTCTAGTGCTTGTGCTTTTAAGACTGGTCAATTGAACACCATTGAGGTTATATTAATTATTGAAATTAGGTATGGAGGCATTACCGGTCTGAAAACGATATAGATAAATGAGAATAAATAGCTAAAGCCCTCCACAAACCAAAGCGCCAGCGCGCTCTATAACGTTGAATCATATACGCTGTGCCGAGCTGCCGGTGTGTCACTGTATATCTGTGGCTCTAGTGAAAAAGGGGTTAAGTCTTCAGAAGTTGAACACCTGATTTCGACTTAGCCCCCTTTACACATAAAATAGAAAATAGCTGTTTAATTTCTGCAGACTTAACCCCTTTTTCACTAGAGCCACAGATATATGATTCAGTGTTATAGACCGCGCTGGGCACGCTCCGTCGGCGCCCCGCGCTCTGGATTGTGGTGGCCTTAACTGTGTCATTTACACTTGGTTCTATTTTTAGACTGCCTTACAGCAAAGAAACACTAGTTTTATTTTTAATCACGATCGCTGATGTGATAATATTAAGGCATGTATTTGACTGTACTGATGGTATTAAATTCTTATTTATCTATACATATGTTTTAAGCTGGTAACCCTTAATTTACGGCCTAGTTAAAAAGAGTGAGCTATATAAAGCAATTCCATAGACTAAGTTCTACTAAAATGTAATTAGGTCGTCTAGGAGTTTAGGAGTCTGCGGCCAGCTTCATTTTGGTTGTTATTATTAGAACAACTTGAAGTTAGGTAAATAAATTAGGTAAAATAATAATAGTCTGACACTAGTTACGAATGTTTCGATAGGTGACGTCGTTGGGTCAGAGTCAAACCTATAAATATCCCGACATGGGAGGATCGAATTACCTTTTGGTGTTATATTATAAGCCACTGAATCATACAGCGTGCTGGGTTCGCTCCGTCGGCGCCCGCGCTTTTATTTGTGGTGGCGTTCAAACATATTTTTACTGTCATATTTAATTTAATAATATGGACACAACCCTAATAGGTGCCTTCGAGGCTGCACTAAACCGAAAACACTTAAGCAGCGTGCGCGGAAAAATCCACCAATAGGATTACTTTCAGAGCAGTTTCTATTAGTGGATTTTTTCTCTACCTCGAAAAGCTCTGGCAGAAAAAGAAAGACAAATTTGCCGTGCTTCAAAAAAGGCTGCCACTGTAGCGACATCGAAGCTACTATCTGGCGTCTAGTATCAGGGACGAATTCCTGGCAACATTAACATTTGTGTCAATTTAAAGACAGCTCTGGCTGAAGAGCTCTGTACTCATGACATGACAAAAAAAAAACAGTTTTTATTCTGTACTTGAAAATACGAAGTTCTTAATTAAGACTGGATTAGTTAAACATTATTATTTTGCCTAGTTGTTGTATTTTCAAAGATATAAAATAGCCTCGGTCTTGTAGAGGAAACTAATTTACTAACGCTTATTTTCTTAGTACAAGATTTAAATTGATTTAACTTGAAATTAGTCAACCCAGGTAGATAGATAAGTTTTTATAAAATTTATGCCTTATTAGGTAGCATTTAGATCTTATTCGTAGGCCTAAAATGTCTGAAGGCTTGAGTAATTTACAATACAACAACTCTAGACTCGATGAAGCACGCGAGCTATAAGGGGTGACCAGGCCCTATACTACGAAGCGCGAAATTCGAACTTCGTTTCATGCCGTTCCGCTCGCGCTAATGGTATTTATTACGAGAGTGAGAGGGACCGCACGATCCGAACTTCGAACTTCGAATTTCGTAGTAACCCCCCAGATCGTCGGATCAGATAGAAAGATTCGTGGTTTAAGTCCAAAACATATGGCCATCCTTTAATGCTGCTTTTAGAACTAGAAGCTCAGGAGGTCCTGAGGTTATTATATTAACATCGTACGATGTATGTCGAAAATAATTACTAATTCTTCATTGTCTTAAACAAATTGGATTGTTAAATATCTGCTAATGGAGTATTAGTACTTATGTGTCGGCACAAAATATTGTTGTTCAAATTGTTTTCGTACTAATGTTACTAAAATAAATTACTTTGTTCTAAGATGCGAAAGTTTGTCTCCATTTCGGTACTATGCAGGTGCTTTCTAAAAGATAGCTCTGGCGCCTGTCACTGTCAAAGTCTCTTTAGTTTAGAAAATTTGGATATTTAGAGAAAAATCATTATTCATTAGTCACTATACCTGTCGGGGAAACATGGTCACGTTTGACACCTGTCATTTCCATACTTTTAACCTAAAACCACGAAATTCTATGCCAATGACAGCTGTCAACTGCGACAATTTATCGGAAGGTGCAAAGAATTTTTAGATTTCACTGAATTTTAAAACGTTTGCAAAAACTAACGACGCGTTTACTGTTCCAAATTATTTAATTATTGTGGATATCCTCTTGAATTCATACGTCGTTGGGTCTATTAAGAACATGAATGTGTTTTACTTGACTTTTTGCAACTAATTAGTTTGCAAAAAGGGTCGGGAAATTTCGCGTACGAATAAAATTGTAATGTATATTATGTACAGTCTAACTTAGTCAGTTAAGCTCGACTGACATGTAGATATAGATATATTTTTAGCTGTACAGTATTTGTGTATTTTTTAAGGACATGTGCCTACTTAATTTATGGAATTCAATTTTTTTCTCTATTTTTTTTCGTCTGCCATAAACTCTTAATCTGAACTGGAAACCAAAGACATCAGTTAATCCTTTAAAAAGAGCTAGTCTTTTTGGATTTTGAAACTACCGTTTTTCACTTACAACGTTTTTTAGCTGTCAGCCTTTAAATTCTGACGAAGTTTTGAACGCCAAAGATATCTAAAGGTGCTGAGAACTCTCGTGTCCACAACGCCAAAACGCCATCTACAAATAGTCGCGTATATTGAGTAGTTCAAGTTGGCGTTTGGCATTATAGTATCGTGGCGTCTAAGTAACAATTTTGTAGAATACAATAATAAATAGTCAAAATATATACTTACCTAAAGAGCTAACATTTTACATAAATACTAAACTATTGTCATCTTCAAGTATTTTACTTCACTTCAGTGGCGCTGAGTACGGTTAAATCATGGCCTTTATTTGTCGACCTGGAACGAACGGCACTAATGCACGACCTAATAATTCAAATGCTCAAGTTATTATTGTTGTTCTTCCGGGTCTATAACTAAAAGTCGTGTTTCCATCGCACCCAATAGCGCCCTCATTTAATTTCTACTATATATTGTTGTACTACTTAAATGTCATTGGCGTTCAAAAAGTAAAATATGTCGGTTACAAAAAAATACTGGTCCATATGTAAATAAAATAACACTTGTCCACGATAGCAGTATTAAAAAGCAGTGATTCTTAAATTGAAACGAAATTTACTAAAGTGCCAACTTAAAAAAAATAACGGTATATTCAAACTGAATAAATTGACGTATTAAGAACTTTATACATTTCTACATTATTTTTGTTAACTTAATTTGTAAATATTTTAACTTAGTTAAGTGTATTTGAAACAATTATTTTTCATTGGAGATTACCACAGTATTGTGTACACGTTATTAGTTAGTAATAACTCGCGGTAGCCATTTTTAATGTTAATTTTTTTTTGTCCATATAAATAAAAGTAAATTATTGTTACACCTTTGCAAAATATAAAGAACTTACTTTGTATTGGAGTGTTTTATTCTTGAACCTTACTAGTTTTAACCTGCGGCGTTGGAAGCGTTAGAAATACCTTCATCATCATCATCATCATCAATCATCATCCCAACTTATACACGATGATTTTTAATCGGTGATCAGGAACCAGTTTTTCTAGATTTAAGTCGCAATTACTTGAAACAATACGTCTATTTTTTTTAATAATGATTATTTGGAAAATCATTTTTTGATTAAAACCATTGTCACCCTACAGATGGTTTAGTCTATGAGCCTAAAACCTCTTTGACAAGTCAGTTTCTAAACAAACTTTGACGTAAGATCTGCCAAGTTCCGCGCCAAAGCGGTGACATTTGACAAAACGACTTGACTTTCCATGGACTCAATACCTAAGTACTGCGACAAAAAAGTGAGGCCGAAAAAAAAACAAACCAGAGAGTTGCATCTCGTTCTAATTAGGGTGATCAAGTACTGGTGCGAGTGGGACACTCTAGTTTGTATGTAATCTCTCGGACCGCTGTCTCTAGTTGCCATTATTAAACTGTACGCCTTGTTAATATGGGTCACTTTTGATTGACTAATAAAAGTTAGTACTCAGTCCAGGTTAGGTATTAAGTCCATGACTTTAACATTGTATTCTGTAGATGGAGGAAGTCATAACAATAACGTTTATTGATTTAATTGCTTGAGACCTCATTTATTAAATTCCATTTTCACTGGGGATTAATATTTTTCAACTCCTGATCACAGATTCAAAATCATCATTCTGAGAGGAGAGGACGCACAGACCCTGCAGTGGGACGCTAAAGGCTGAGATGATGTTGATGATGTATCTCAAGAAGATCGTTTAAACTATACCTAGAGATTTTCCTGGCACAAACAAATATTTTTCCTTCTAATACTTAGTTTATTGATGTCTTACAAGTGGCATTATATCAATGAGACACGTTTGAAAATATAAAACAATAATACCAAACCAAATTGATATTATTATGTCAAACACTAATCACAAGCTGTTCGTGCTAGAAAAATCTCTAGGTATAATAACAGATCTTATATTACTGGTTTACTTAGAAAAACAGACATTTAGAAATAAAAATCATTTATTCAACCATAGTATAAAGTATCTTAGGGGATGTTAGCCAGGTAGTCCTTGACATGAGCGGGCTCCAGCCTGCGGAACCCAGCCGCATCGCAAATGCCGACCTGCAAGAGAAAACTACTGTCAATGGAAAAAAATAATACAACGTGAAATTTTATAATCAACAAAATGAACACACATTCTGTCAACATTTGTTTGGCTTACTGTCTTATAAGTACTAGCTGTTTCCCAAGCCTCCGTCGGCGAAGAATAGGGGTATAAAAATAGCCTACGACCTATTATTCTCAAACCTACCGAGTATAGAGAAAAAAGTTTTATAAAAATCGGTCAAGCCGTTTCGGAGGAGTTCGATAACAAACACAGTGACACGGTTTTTATTATATATATATATTAGAAGATAAGCCAACTAAATAGTCTGCTAGAAGTTAAATTACGAAATATAGTCTGCGATGCAATACATCTACGAACAAATCCATCGGCGTACCGTTACTCGGCGAAACCTTGTCTGCCAATCAATAATTAGCGTACAATAAAAATTGTAGAAAAATCATTAGATAAACCATTAACCTTTTCGACGCCAACGACACATATATCAGCACCGCAGGTTCTACGCCAACGACTGATATATCAGTCATGGCGTGCAGAGCGATATCTACCTACATGCATTTCTGTAGGGTTCAACTTCGCGTTTGACATTCCGATGTCATGGCGTATGAGTGAGAGCTGTTGTATTTGACAGAGCGTTGAAAAAGTTAGTCTCAACCTTTTGGGCCCCCATTCGCACCATAGGTTCAACGCCAACGACGGATATATCAGTCACGGCGTGCAGAGCGTCTACCTACATGCATTTCTGTAGGGCTCAACTTCGCATTTGACGTTCCGATGTCATGGCGTATGAGTGAGAGCTGTTGTATTTGACAAAGCGTTTAAAAGGTTAAAGGTTACTTGAAATGGTGCAACATTATCCTCACCTCAATGTTGTCAGCAGTCATTTGACCCTCGAATCCTTCCTTCAGCGTGAGGATGGCTGTGTGCACCGCGTCATCCAACTCCAGATCTTCGGTATACCTGGTGGTCCAAATTAGGTATCAGTAAGAACGGTCCGATCAAGAGGACTACAATGTCTATACGACGTCGCGTTCCTTAGTCTATCGATATTATCTATTGTTTTAGACTATTGATATTACCAATTTACGTATAAAAGTCAATAGTCACAAGTCACAACAATAAAATATGGGAATAAATAATATATACATCATTATATTACTGTTAAAACACACCAAATACAATTGGAAAATCAATATAAGGGCTGGCGCTCACTGACGGCATGGCACGGCAGGTTATGCGTTGCGTCATACCGCAGCATCCCTCGGCACGTCGCGGCATCGTGGTATCGAAATAAAGTAACATGAATTCTAAACTCATTGAAATAAGATTCAAAATAACTCGATAAGCGCCGGCCCTTATTGATTGATAGTTATTGCACTCATTTGGTAGTATGTTCTGAGCTATTGATAAAATCAATAGGCAAGGTTTTTATAGGTAGGTTTTTTTTCAGATGAAAACTATCAATTTTTCGGCAGCTCTACCACAAACGCACATGTACGTCCAAATGCCTGCAAAATTATGACAATGGCACTGGGCGAAGGTCAGGAGACCGCACATACACGTTGTCGGCACTGAACGTGTCGAAAAAATATTTTTACAAACAATGGCTATACCTCTTCTCCAAGAACGTCTTCCCGTTGTTGAAGTTCTTGCCCATAGCCGTGGCCTTCCAGGCGAAGTAGGCCCCGGAGGGATCGCACTGGAACAGGTACGGGCGGTCGTTCTCCCACCCGCAGATCAGGAGGGACACCCCAAACGGACGGACGCCACTACGAGAAAGAATTATTAAGTCATGGTTGGAAATTATCATGGTAATCATTAATTCTATTCCTTGATAGTTCCAACATTCCATTGCATTTGCAGAATGAGAGGGCTTGTGGCGTAGATCTCACGCGGACCCAGTGTATATTGGGAAATTCACAAACACAACTGAATTTCTTCTTAGGTTTGTGCAGGTTTTGTCACAATGTAAAACTCATGGTAACGGAGTATGGGCAGATTTGTAAAGACTCATTGATTTCAAGCTTTTTTCATACAGTCAGAGTGAATGTTATCACTAGGCAGTTAGTACAAGGTTTGCCAACTTGTCACTTACATCACATAGAAAATTTGGGCAACCTGGTGGAAAGAGTTGTTGCAAGTGCTAATGCTAAACAATTACCCAGACTGCGTGTACTCCTGCATGACAGTGGCCACTCTCTGCACGAGCTGTGCAGTGGGGATGGGCTCGTGGTACATCAGGTAGTACTGCTGCGCCATCTTACGGGCCTGGGTCACCAGTAGACGGTAGTCGGGGCCCATACCAGAGTATACCATGCCTGAAAAAGTATAAAATAAGTTTTTGGGTAACACTGACAGTGCTCCTTTAGTCCCATCTCGTAG
Source organism: Archips xylosteana (assembly GCA_947563465.1). NCBI lineage: Eukaryota > Metazoa > Arthropoda > Insecta > Lepidoptera > Tortricidae > Archips > Archips xylosteana. The sequence continues at coordinate 9,794,452 of OX387370.1, forward strand.
CCAGATTTGGTAGCTGGCTTTGTAATGGGAGGAATAGTTCCAATTTGAAGTTGGCTATGAAATGGGAATTCTTAAGTCCCATCTTTATTATTTCTTTAGTGTAACATGTTTGTGTCGGTAGCCTGGTGTTATTTATACGGTACTATATTATGTTCAATACTGGATGTCGCCGGCACTTTCATATGCATGGATTTTCTTATCAACCTAAAGATGAGATGGGAAAATTACTCCCATTTGGTAGTTAGCTACAAGATAGGAAAGCAAATTTCCCATTTCATAGTTAGCTACCAACTCTGGCTACGAGATGGGACTACAGTGCTGGCTGAAAATCAGTTCTGAAGTGCTATAAATGCATGAGCCAAAAGCCATTGTCCGATTTGCAACAGGGGAAGTTTTCGCGGATGTGGTTACAAGCAACTAGTATTCTTATAAGGAAGTACACAAAACTTACCAATATGGCCGGTAATCATTTCCACTTTGTTCACACTGTGCTCATCATACAGAATACTCTTGTGCTTATTTTCTGTCGCGATTACGACTCCATTTGAAGCTGCAATAAGAAATATTAAGTTACCAAATGAACAACAAACAAAATGACTCCATGACTTGACAAAATTTGATCAAAATATACAGAGTTAACTTTAAGAATCGGTATCAGTGACTAAATAATTTCAAAAGTTTAATGACAGGTATAACTTTTTTGGCAGTAAATAATTAATAATGTAAATTTGGGAAAATATCGAAGACGCTAACATAACCTCTTTTTAGTTCAATTTTACCTTTAATGCCAACGGACGTCCCGCCGGCTGCTACAGCGGCTAAGGCATATTCAATTTGCACTAATTTTCCTGAAGGACTGAAAGGGAAAACGATAATTAGAAACTTTAAAGACAAAGTTATGAGGAGCAACTAAACACTTGTTTTTCGTTTAATTAAGACTGAATAAAGTATTTAATACATAAAAATATGAGTTGGATATTAGAGCAAGTTAATTAAAATACTTGCGGCACTAAATAACAAGTAATTAATATAAAATTTACCTAAAAGTTGTAAGAGAAAAACTGTAACGCTCTGACGCCATGATTACAAAGCAAATTGTCAAAAATTATTTGCACTTTTAGGTTGTCAGCATTGACAAATGTCATCAAAAATTCCACAGATAAGCATACGTTTAAACGATCTTTAATTAATTTTTCATTCGATCTTTCGATTTAAATCGAAATTGGCTAAAAACTAGAATCTGAACAAACGCTTGTTATCAATGATTGGTGGAAAAATTAACCAATAAGAGCCAGAAGCCTTCGCTCGATATTTGATTGTCAATTTTAGGGAAACATTCGGTCTATTTATAAGTTTTATGTATCACGAGTGTTTTCAATAAAACAGACTACGCTATGTTGAGCAACCTTCGTGGCGTTTCTCCTCTGTCCGATGCTATGTCTGAAAGTACTTTAGAGAAAAATCGCGCTGAAAAAGCGCTTGTTACTAAAACGCCCGCCCAAAACCAAGTTTTCCAGAATAAATCCAGTGTTAGTGGTATGAAGAACTATTCCGATAAAAATGGGAACGATGTTACGAAGTCTGTGCATAAAGGGCGGAAAACAATTGCATTTTGGACGCTGGTTTGCCTGCTTTTCGTCCTTGCGATCGGGAATTTGATTCTCACTTTCACTATTTTGGCTGTGTTGAGACTCGGACAGGGTGAGTGACCTTTTATTTTTTAATAAAATGATAAATAAAATTATTTCATTCTCCCAAAGTTTCTTTTAAATAAGAAATAAGAACAATTTATTTTTGTTGCTGGGATACATTTTAAATTTGAATAAAATAGAAATCTGCGCGATTAACAGTCATTTTCCAAAGATCATAAAGATTGGTGTTGTCATAAACCCTATAATAATTTATACTTAAGTCAGAAGCGATATGACTAATTCGATCTATAGTACATTGTTGTAGAGGCTGGAAAGTAAGCAATAGATGGACGAGTTTGTTTGAGGGCCGACGCGTAGCGGAGGCCCTCAAAAGTACGAGTCCATCTATTGCACTTTTGGCCGAGACTAAACATTGTGCTTTTCATGACTAATGCGAGGAAATCATCATCATCATCATCATAATCATCCATCCCGTCCATCCGTCCATCCCGTCCATCCCGTCCAATCCGTCCATCCGTCCATCCGTCCATCCCGTCCATCCCGTCCATTCTGTCCATCCGTCCATCCGTCCATCCCGTCCATCCCGTCCATTCCGTCCATTCCGTCCATCCCGTCCATCCCGTCCATCCGTCCATCCCGTCCATTCGTCCATTCCGTCCATCCGTCCATCCCGTCCATTCCGTCCATCCGTCCATCCCCTCCATCCCGTCCATTCCGTCCATCCGTCCATCCCGTCCATTCCGTCGATCCGTCCATCCCGTCCATCCAGTCCATCCAGTCCATCCAGTCCATCCCGTCCATCCCGTCCATCCGTCCATCCGTCCATCCCGTCCATCCCATCCATTCCGTCCATCCATCCATCCCGTCCATTCCATCCATACGTCCATCCCGTCTATCCCGTCCATCCCGTCCATCCAGTCCATCCCGTCCATCCCGTCCATCCGTCCATTCGTCCATTCGTCCATCCCGTCCATCCCGTCTATCCAGTCCGTCCGTCCATTCATCCGTCCATCCAGTCCGTCCGTCCGTCCGTCCGTCCGTCCGTCCGTCCGTCCGTCCGTCCGTCCGTCCGTCCGTTCGTCCGTTCATCCATCCATCCATCCATCACATGCAGCAGACGATTACTTTTGATTGGTCCAATAGTGTCGTTTCAGCACGCCAGGAATGAAATTCAGAAATTATCTTTCAAAAAGTCGTATCGTATTATGAAATACATATACAGATACGTCCTGTTTTCAATTAGTGTAACATTGCTGTCGTGTTTGCGCGCCATAAATGAGTCAGCTGTTAAATGTACATATATAGGCAGTTTTGAGTACTGGATTTAGGTTATCTATGGCCACATTTTCGAGCAGTGTCGTGAAAAAAATATTGTGTTGATTCGTTTTGTATTTGTAATTTTTAAACAACTTAAAAAAACGTAAAAATTGACATAGAATTTAAAGTTGGAAAGGGGAACAGTATAAATAAAGATCCGAGAGTATCCAATAGAAGTAACATAACTGAATGGCTCTTTGAAGTAGCAATGAGTTGCAGGATTGAAAATAATGCCGTAAAGGAGGCGAGTTTCGAGTTTAGAGGATAATCTTAATCTTCCAGGCATGGAGAGCATGGAGCTCCTTCCGGAGCACAACGCCATCAAGTTCTTCGGCGCGACGGGGCTGGAGCACCTGTACAAGCGAGACGGGCTGCTGGAAGGGTTCCGGGACGAGCCGGTCGTCTTCAGCAGCGAGAATGGCTCCGTGCTGTTCAACCTGCAGACCAGGTAACATGATGAAGGCGTCGTTACACTTAAAAAAACCCTTTAATCTGTTTCCATAATTGCGGTTTCGTAATTATTGGCTCCGTATGAGGAATGGTTTATGGCTGTTTCATAATTAACTACTATCATCATCATCATCATCATTTCAGCCGAAAGACGTCCACTGCTGAACATAGGCCTCCCCAAGGCTCGCCAAACAGATCGGTCCCGCGCCATCCGCATCCCACGCCATCCTGCAACCTTAACCAGGTAGTCGCTTCATCTTGTTGGAGGCCTACCTACACTGCGTCTTTCGGTCCGTGGACGCCGCTCGAGTACCTTTTTGCTCATCGGCCATCAGTTCTACGAGCGATGTGCCCTGCCCACTACCACTTGATCCTGGCGATTTACACTTTAGTTCTTGCGCGGATTTCATCATTTCTAATGCGATCCCGCGGAGAAACTCCGAGCACAGCCCTCTCCATCGCCCTCTGAGTGATCTTGAGCTTTTTTATGAGGCCCATAGTTAGCGGCCACGCCTCAGTGCCAAAAGTCATCACTGGCAACACACACCTGACTCTCTAACATATAAATATTTACCGTGACAGGCTTTCCCGCAGCGAGACCAAGCTAGCCATCAACACGTCCGGAGTGTTCGTTCGGGGCGTCAGCTCCCTGCAACTCTTAGACCCTGTGTCGGGTGACACGGTGTTCAGCACGGCTTCGCAGACGATGGACATACCTGATGGCGTCAACAACTTGCACGCTAAGGTAGGGACGCCATGTGTGAAAGAGACATCTACGGACTAAGAACTACAGGTCAAATTACGATACGCGTTACATGTGCACAGCGCATAAGGTTACAAGCGGAACCTGCAAAAAGCACAATGTACATTAGCAAACGTTTTGCGAGTGTACATTTTCTATTTGTATTTTTTGCGAAGTCAAAGTCAAAATTATTTATTCAATTTAGCCATCAATTGATGCTTCTATGAACGCCGAAGTATCTACCACCGAAGAATCTACCATTTATGATGGATAATAAAATGAACCACTTACCATCGAGTGAGATAGGGGTCAACCGCTGGTCAGTTTAAAAAAAATATTGAGGTTGAAAATTTTTTTAAGATTTTTTAGCAGATGTTTAAAGTATCGCGTCAAGCAGGGTGAAATCATCTTGAACAAAAGTTTCTGGTTAAAATTTTTTGTAACGGTGTTTATTGGGACTTTGAAATCATCAACGTAGCCATTTTATAAATCCTGTTTACAAAAGTTTATCGTTCCTTCCAGCAAATCTCAACCAAACGCATCTCCTCCCCAACCGATCAAGACCTGACACTCCGTTCTGACTCATCAGCCCACCTCCGAGGATCCGAAGGCACCCGCATGGAGTCCAAGGAACTCTTCTGGTCAGCAGACCAGGATATATACCTCAAGTCCATCAACGGTTCAGTGGTGCTGAGCGGAAAAGAAGGCGTCTATATTCCGGTTAGGAATTTGCCCATAGCTTTACCTCTAAATAAGACGGAGTTTCAGGGCACGGGGCAGTTCAAAGTATGCGTTTGTATGCCCCAAGGGAAATTGTTTAGGATCGCTGTACCCAATGGGCAGAAGGTGACATGTTCACATATCAATATGACAGGAGAGTTGAATCCGTGTGTTTAGCTGCGTGCGTTTTTAGATTGTTGGTAATCGATTAGTGGTATTTGTGAATCGATTTAAAAATATTAGGCAAATTTTGAGGATGCATTTTTTTATTGTTCAGAAACCTTTTTATACTAGCTTTATCCGGCGGCTTCACTCTTGTGGAAGAATAGAAAAATAGCTAGTTGTTTATCAAGTGAGGGCCCTTTACCCCGAAAGACCAATATAATCACGTTTTTTCTTTTAAAGTAAAACAAAGTTTTGAGAGTTAATAATGAGACTACAACTCCATCTAGTTTTTTTTTATTATTCACATTATTTTGTTTCCAAAATATCTCGTATGTTCTTCTGCCCCATGAGCTCCGCAAGGCCTAAGTAAGACAGTAACGCTTAAGCGTAACTGATGATGATGATGGTGATGACTAAGAAGTCCCGGGTAAAGCTAGTTAATAGTTTAGCAATGAATCGTTCACTATAATATTGTTAAATTATTTAACTGGGAAATAATCATTTATTTATTAGAAGAAAGAATTTTTTGAATTTATTGGATTATTTAACATTACCACTTTTCCTAGAGCAGTGGTTCTCAAAATATACCGGACCGCGACGCGTCTAAAAAGTTACTAAATTTGGGTCGCCCATTTATTGGAGCATACTACCACAAAGTACCACAGAATTAAAAGCAGCTATCGAATACATATCTGATAAAGTATATTTTTAAAGCTTGTCGTATTTTCAATAATTAAAATGGATATTGTGACGTACTCTAAAAGCAATACGGTTGAATTTCCAATGAAATTCAGGTGGTCGGTAAAGCGCCTCTACCATTTTAAGGGTAGGTATATGAGAATGTTTTTTGAAGGACCTTTATGGCATACTTATTTCTGAGGTATATTCGGTATCCGCTTGCGACCCATAGCCTAGGAAATGTTAGAATAATGTGTGGGAATCCGGAAAGCATGTGAAAAAGTGGGAGTTTATTATGAACTGATTCTGATATAATTTTTTCAATTCGTTATTAATCAACCTACAAGCATACATGCTAGAATTGAATATTTAATAGTAAGAGGAATTGTGTGAACTAGTCAATATTAGTCAAGGATTATTATTCATTGTAATTGTGTATCAATGCCTATAAGCGTTTCAGTAACATTCACAGTGCCGCTGTCACAAAATCGGGGGCAGTTGAACGCAAATGTGCGTTTTTGGCGTTGAAGATTTTAGTTTGAAAGCTGGAAGTAAACCCTTAACCAGGACACTTGTCAGTTACGATTGAACTTGTATCATATCTTTAAGCCTCGTAAGGCACACGTCAAATAATGATTACGGTAGTACTTTGTATTAATGGAGGGTGAGGGTTGCCGTTTGACAAAACCAATTTAAAAGGGTCTAATAAAAAACTAGGGAGATTCGACTAAAACTAAGGAAGATGAAATCAAGAAGTGTGTCAATGTCCGTATAATAAGAGATGAAATCAAGAAGTGTGTGAGAGAGAGAGAGAGAGAGAGAGAGAGAGAGAGAGAGAGTGATTAGCCGGATCCCCACTGAGCGAGCCGCTTCGCGAGGCAAGCGCATGAGGCATTATTTTGTTCTACACAAAGCTCAAAATCGCACCGAAAATGGCTGCCTCGCGACCCGGCTATTTACACATTTCCAAGACACAAAAAATACATATGGAATAAAAAGATACAATTAAAAAACATTGAATACCTACTTAGTATAAATTGCGCCTTCCTCAGCATAATGTTATTTTTCAATGGGACCCACAAAATATACACATAAGATGGGTCTAACGAGGTTGACCTGGTTAAGGGTTACAAGGGATTTATGATTTAATTTAAATACAGGGCATTTCTAAAAATGTGTAGCATCTTCGGAACAGATATGCATTGTAATGCAGAGACACCTTTAAAAGTAAAATAAAAAATAATACGCGCTTAAATTAAATACTACAGTTATGCGGTCAAACACTTTGAGAGCCGCAGACGTAAATGAGAGTTGTATTGAGTCAATTGCAAAGTAAGAGTATACTGAGCATGTATACATACAAATTGTGGTATCTCGTCGATTTGTGTTCTGAATATGACATACAAATTAGTTTGGAAATAAAATAAATATCTATGAATAACATATCGTACATGTTGGTTTTTTTAAATAAAATAAGATAAAAAAAATTGAGATATTTTATTTACATCATTTCAAAACAACATTTGATGATTATTATTATTTCAGCAGTGGACGTCTTTTCGCTAAAATGATGATGATGATGAATTACTTGTCTGATATTTGAAGTGAAACTTCTAATGCGACTTCCAACAAGCGTTTTGTTAAATACGCAACGCAACGCAAGTTGACGTTTACGAGACGTTCGCATTGTATATATACTAACGGATGTTAAAAACTTCGTCAGTGCGATCCAGGACAATTGCGTGGTTTAGTATGAAAACTTGTAAAAATCAAAACTATTTTAATGGTAGATCGTAGAATAAAGTATTTTAAACGTATTTAGTAAAAAAAGTATTGAATATCTTTGAGAATTACGAAAAATCAAGAAAAATTATTGAAAATAACGTGCACACGAGGAGCAACGCCACCTAGCGACAAGTTATGTAACTTGTTTCGCTAGCGCTGTATTTGGTTGCTTGCTAGCCGCTTCTTTGCTTTGGGTTATTGCAATAAGGTTCATATTGATGTATAGGTGCCTTTTTCATTTCCACATTACGAAGTTTCACTACTTCCGCGCGGAGGAGCTGCACGCACTATCTTTTTTTTTCACCGACTCTTACGCTACGTTTGCCGATCCGAAGTCTCCATTCAAGAACTCGTCATCTGCGATGATCTTCGCAAGGCGGCTGGCAAGAGCTGGATGAGAGGGGTGCGTCCCACGAGATATAACTACAAAATATCTAATTTCATATTAATAACGTTCACAAGATATAATGAACGTTAGCTATAACAGCAAAAAGTATAATTTTTTAACGTATAACGCTTAAATTATATAACGTTATTTTTATATAACTTCAATTTGTATAAGATTAATATGGACTAATTTCTTTTAACATAACAAACATTAGGTATAACAGTCATGATATATAATAATATGTGTAAATGTAAAATTAAGTGGCGCGAGCGAGCGAAGCGAGCGAGCAAGACTTTTCGGGGCAGAAGCGACTTGAATAGGTTAGGTTCAGAAGGCTAAGGCGGGAGCGAAGCGTAGCGTAGCCCCCGCCTTAGCCTTCGATGTTAGGTTTTTTTATTGTAACAGAGCGGAAGAAATGAATGGATTGCTTGATTGTTTGCTTGCATTAAAGTTTTTAATGAATTTATACGTTTTAAATCTTAGGTGTTATGAACATTATACGCTTTGATCGTTATATCAATTGATATTATATATAAACAACGTTATACATTACAAAATTAGATATTTTATAATTATACTTTTGTTCATTATATCCAGTGAACGTTATACTAAACGAGTTTATATAAAGTGAGCGTATATATTATGAATATTAGATAATAAGTTGTTATATCTCGTATTACACACCCGGATGAGAGTGGCCGAGGATCGTGCTCAGTGGCGTGCCATGGGAGAGGCCTATGTCCAGCAGCGGACGAACATAGGCTGATGATGATGATCAGAGATCGGAATTTTCACGGCAAAACATAAGACTGTCGCAATCAAGCTAGTGTTAGAACCATTTTTTTATCGATATCAAGTATTATTATATATAAAAAAAGTCATGCCGATATATTTAGGTAGGTACATTATTTTATAATCATTTTTCATTATTTTAGCATCATTAGTGTAGTAAATGCAGTAAAGATTTTATCATTCGCACAGTTAATTTATATACGTAATAATAATAATAATAATAGTCCTCCACATCGATTTCGATGACGGCGACCCAGACTATACCTATAAAATTTACAAAAATTATATTTTATATTTACAAGACTTAAAAATAAAACAAAACAAAACTTATGTACAAAAATAAAACTTATGCTCTATTATGAGCCCTAATATGGCTCGCTAGACCGAACTTAGTCTTAAAAACCCTGTTGCAAGGGATGCAACAGAGCTGACCACGCGAGTTGTAGGTGTAGGTGTAGGAGGGCTTGGGCCTTGCTTTTAGGGTTTGGCGTTTTAGGTCAATCGTTTCCAGCCGATTCTTCTCAAAAGCTTCAATAGCTCTATAAATGGTGGAACGCCACGAAGACCTCTGTGCAGCGAGCTCCTCCCAACCAGCAGGGTCAACACCGCAAGCGTTTAGGTGTCTTTTGAGCACGTCCTTGTAGCGTAGATGCTGACCACCGTGCTTCCGTTTACCCTCTGCCATCTCAGAATAGAAAACGGCTTTGGGTAAACGGTGGTCATCCATACGGAGGACGTGCCCACACCACCTGAGCTGGCGCAGAATCAGGATAGCCTCCAAACCCTGCATTCCGGAGCGACGCAGAACCTCGGAATTAGAGACACGGTCCTGCCACTTGATCTTAAGAATAGATCTTAGACACCTAAGGTGGAAAGTGTCGAGCTTCTTGATGTCTGTTTTATAGAGGCACCATGTCTCAGCGCCGTATAAAAGGACTGGTAGGATTAGCGCCTTGTAGACGCTAATTTTAGTCTCAAGCTTAAGATCATGGGACCTCCAGACACGATCAGCGAGTCGTCCAAAATTAGCAGCTGCGTTGGCGATGCGTGATGGCATCTCCGAAGCTAAGGTGTTGTCGTGCCGGATAGTGCTACCCAAATACCTAAAGTGCGCCACCTCCTCTAGTGGTCTCCCATCAAGATTTAACGTTGCTTTATCCACTTCGCAACCTCGGGGTGGCTGTTTAAGCACTTGGGTCTTATGAGCACTAATAACCAGGCCGAATTTTTGACAGGACCGATGTAGAGCATCAATATAGCTCTGGAGATGCACCATACTGTCAGACATGAGGCAAGTACAAAAGATTTCTGTATTTATATACGTAATATGCAAAAGAAGTGGTAAGTTGCGGGATTGTTTTATACTTACTTGTTATTCCATTTAAACCTTAACTATACTTTATCATATTAAGTAAGTAATTAATAACTCTTCTTTTGACTTTGCCGTAGTCGAGTAACAAAGAGGTAAAACTTTTAATGAAGGGAAAATAAAATTCTGTATTATATAATGTGTTTTTTATTAATTTTCATGTAGTGGACCGTTTTTTCTCCTATTGCACAACTATCGATATCGATAAAAAATTGGTTCTAACACTAGCTTGATTGCGACAGTCATATTTTGCCGTGAAAATTCCGATCTCTGATGATGATGATATTTTTTTTCGAAGTCTCTATTGTGGAGCTGTGCCCTCCCCCCTAAATCTGGCCCTGGCTAGGATGACTTTGACTACGACATCTACCCTACGGTTCCTTCTGCGTGTCAGTCCGACTGTGTGTCTTAGCGTGTGTCACTAAGGTGCATTTTTGCAGGAACTTCTTGCCGCACTGTTCGCAGCAGAAACGACGATCGTCACGGTGCGTGCGCATGTGCACATCTAGAGCTTTCTTACGGGGGTAGCTGGAAAAAAAGGTTTGTTTTTAATTTCGTATATATGTATACACTTTGTTATTTCAATTATTTATTGAATCAGGCGTTACTTTTCATATCAATGAACTGAAACAATTACTTTGTTCACCCGCGACCTTACCTTTTTATTTCTGAAACAGTGTTTATTTATTTACTAGCCGTTTCCCGCGAATTCATTTATCGCTATCCCGCGGGAACTTTGCAATTTTCTGGAATAAAATCTATCCTATATCCCTTTCAGGGTTCAAAATTATCTACATACCAAATTTCATCAAAATCAGTTCTGCGGTTACTGATTTTTCATACATCCACTAGGATCACATAATTCGATCCCCCCAGGTACAATAATTGTGTTTTTGGACACTTAATGGTAAATATTGAGATGTTCGACTTCCATCGCTCGCTAGCTATGTAAGCCGCACTCACCTCTTAGGGCAGAGCGCGCATTGGAACTCGTTCCTCCCAGTATGCGCCGCTATGTGCCCGCGCAACTCCTGCTTTTGGTAGAAACCGGCACCACATTCCACGCAGAAGTGACGTTTCACCTTCAGATGCTTGTTGCGGAGATGTGTTGATAGATTACCTGGAATAACAATAGCACATTATTGCCTAGGCCTGGAAATATACTAGTTTCTGATTGATAATGTGACTTAGGAAAAGAATGAAAGAAAGAAAAAAATATTTGTGACATCATATTAACATACTTATACAACGTGTCCACCAGGTTTCCGCGAGCGTCTAACCACGCATTCCTGAGGCCATATGGAGTAATAAATATATGTGAATCTAGGTCGAATTATGCTTTTTATATTTTTCATACATAATAAATACGCAATCCCAGCACCTCCACCACTTTCATAGTAAAATTTAAATATGAAAACGGAAATATCTCAAAAACTAAGCATATTTCGACCTAGGTTCACATAACATTTATTACTCCATATGACCTCAGGAATGCGTGGTTACTCTCGCGGAAACCTGGTGGGCACGTTGTAGATAACATAGATAAAAAAAAAACAATAAAAGTAAAAATAAAACAGTGATAAAACACTCAATTCCTCCCCCCAACTCGCCACTCAGTAGAAACCGCTTGTGGCAGATGTGGCAGCGATGTGGCGCGTGATCACTGTTTGTGTCTGCGACGTGGAGCGTGTCGCGTGACTCCCCCTTTCCCCTCCAACTCACCAGCTAGACAGAACCGCTTGTGGCAGATGTGGCAGCGATTTGTCGCGTCAACACCATTTGTGTCTGTGACGTGGGGTATGTATTACAATACCGAAGTACGAAAGACCGAATGTATTAAAACATCGAATGTGTCAAAAGACCGACACGATTTTTTTCTGAAACCGTTAACTTTTTAAGATTGTTATAAAACAAACCTAACCTAACCTAATGGGTTCTGTATGATGCCGTTTTAATAAATTCTGAGAAGTTTACGGTTTCAGAAAAAAATCGTGTCGGTCTTTTGACCCATTCGATGTTTTAATACATTCGGTCATTCGTACTTCGGTATTGTAATACATACCCGTGACGTGGTACGCGCCGCGTGACCCCCTTTCCCCTCCAACTCACCAGCTAGCAAGAACCGCTTGTGGGAGATGTGGCGTAATGTGGCGCGCGCATGTTATATGTTTGCGAGATGCAGTGGCGTAACGTGCCTTGGACCCTGTATCAAAATTAGTTGGGGGGATTTCCCGGGAAGCGCGAGATTAAGTGACATTGTGGATAACATTTTACTAATTTTTGCTTACCCATGTTAGGGGCCCCTGCAGCCCGGGAGCCCCGTATCATTGATAGGGCTGATACGGCGGTAGCTACGCCCCAGGCGAGATGGTACGCGTCGCGTGACACTCCCTTCCTCCCCCCAACTCACCAGCCAGTAGAAACCGCTTGTGGCAGATGTGGCAGCGATGTGTCGCGCGCGCGTCGTGTGTGTCCGCTAGATGGCGCGCGCGCCGCGTGAGCGTGCCGAAACGCGCCGGACAGTACGGACAAGCGTACAGCTCGATGGATTTGTGTTTACGCTGCCTAGAGAGAAAAATATTATAGTAAAATTATAATTTAAGAGCGCTAGATTTTGATGATTAAAAAAGTTAACCTAATTTTTCATAAAAACAAATTGTAACAGTTTTGTCGAGCCATATAAACTGCACGAAAAAAAGGACACTTTTTTTCTAATAAAAATTGAATTTCAATAAGAAAAACCCTAATGTATGTTACAAAAAAAGTAAAAGGTTTTTTTATAAGTTAAGGGCAAACGAGCAGGCAAGTCACCTGATGGAAAGTAATCAGTGTAATCACCGCTGCCCATGGATATCCACAACATAAGCTGAGTTACGGATGTGTTGCCGGCCCTTTGAGAAAAGAGTAGGCTCGTTTTTAAAAGCTTTTTATTAACTTGCAATGTATGTATGTATGTACGTAATTTGACCAACTTCCAGTGGTCGGATTTATTTGAAATTTGGTATACATACTTATGTAAGTTGGATGGCAATGAAAGTACAGTCAACAAAAAGTACAGTCAGCGAAAAAGCTTGCATTGAAAATGAAATTTTCAACAAAAACTTCTTTGAAGATACAGTTACAATTTTTGTTGAACATGCCCAAATACATAATGTATGTACCTGTGTGAATTTAGTGTGTTGTAGTTCTGGAATTCCGTGTCGCACTCCTTGCATGTGAACGGTCCTTTGATGTGAGACGGCATGTGTCGCTTCAGCCTCTTCTTTGTGAGGAACCCTAAAATATTAAGTCTTGGTATAGCTCGATTCACAAAAGGTGGCACGAGTGAATTGAATGAGTGAATGAGGGTATAGTTTGTCCGAATTTCATATGCCATAATGTATCGTTATCTATAATTATCATTAGTCATAAAGTTATTTATTTCTCAAAACAGTACTTTTTTTATTTAACTAACCTAACCTACAGCATTCTATAAGATGGCATTTCAAAACATCCTGAAAACAATTAAGCTCCAAACGCACAGACAGCGGAGGCGTGGCGGTGCGGTGGCGGTGACGGTTGTAATATTCCAACTTGTATGAACGGTGGTGCGGTACCGTACCGCGAACTCGTTCATACAAGTTGGAATATTACAACCGTCACCGCCACCGAACCGCCACGCCTCCGCTGTCTGTGCGTTTGGAGCTTTACGCTTCTATATATTTTATAACAAACGTTGATATGAGAAACTAAATTATGGGAACCAAGGGATCCGGAGTGAATGATAATGATATCGATCGATTGGTGTGGCTCGGTCGGCAGCGGTCGGCTGATCGACGGATACCAGTCGATAAACGATTGATCGATAGCTGATCAATGCTACTGTTCTACGTCGACCAATCCATTCTACCATTGATCGATGGCATTGACCGACAATCGATCGACAGTGTAGTAGAAACTAGGTATCACGGTTCATAATATACAGCCTAGTGACAGACAGACAGACGGACAGTAATAGGGTTCCGTTTTTAACCCATTTAGTACGGAACCCAGTACAGTAAAAAATCGCCGAAATGTGAGCACTAAAAAAGCAAGTTTATACATATAGGTATGTTTAAGAAAAACATCCGAACGAATTGTTCCTTATTCGTCGTATTCCTGTTTGCCTGGCAACCAGGGCCGCAGTTAAAAACGCTGCAAAGACACGTTTCTTGTATGACAACCCCCTTTAATTTTTAACTTTATTATATTTTTAGTAATTATTCGTATAGCGACCGCAGTAATACATAATCTGTGGAAATTTCAAGTGCCTAGCTGTTACGGTTCAAGATATAAGCCCTGTGACAGATGGACAGAGAGACAGCGGAGTCAGTGACAGGGTCCCGTTGGCACTTTTGCGTACGGAAACGGAACCCTAAAAAACTTACCTTTACCGCAAGTCTCGCATATATGGTTGGGAAAGTGCCTGTTCATGTGTGTGTGATACACGTACACGTTTGGCAAAACAACGGCACACTCAGTACACTTGAAGTCCTTGGTCACTTCGTATTGCATCTCGCTCTTCACTGCGGGCTCTCTCTTCTGCTTCCGCGGCACAGTTATACGTTTCTCTGGCTCCAATATGATTGTTAGTTTAGCATCTTGCTCTAGCTTTATGCTATCGAGGTGTTTTATATCTGTAAAACAGAGTATGTTTAAAAAAAAACCGGCCAAGTGCGAATCGGACTCGCGCACCGAGGGTTCCATACAAATTTATATGTATCTACGAACATCCAGTCTTAGCAGACCCCTGCTCCTAAGCAAAATGTGTGCAGTGTGGGATCGTTGTAGATTGGTTACTGATTTACAGGGTTATTTGTAATTCACTAGCATCCTTTTAACCCTAAACTCCTACCACTTAAACAAATCTTCTTTGTTTTACGACTTTTGTCATAACTTTATATTTTTGGTGTAATAACGTTTTGAAAATTTGAGATTACCTGTATTTTTACGATACTCTGTGCCGTGTATGGAAAAAAAATGTACTCCATTTTAAAAAGTCGTATAACAAAAAACATTTGTTTAAGTGGTAGGAGTTTAGGGTTAAAAGGATGCTAGTGAATTACAAATAACCCTGTAGACAGACAGACAAAAAAAATTATGCTTTTCGTAATTTTTCCTTTATCTGTGCTATAAGACCTTGCATCATACCAAATTTCAAGATTCTGAGTTCACGGGAAGTACCCTGGAGGTTTTGATTCCCTTGCGAGTTTCGAAAATATGCGGAAATTTACGTCATAAACGGCTGTATCTTTTGATTGCGTTGGCTTAGCTTAGACGTTTGATTTTTTCAGAGCTCCAAGGGACAGTAGACCTGAGTATTTGATATAAATTTCAGCTTAATACCTCCACGCGTTCTTGAGAAAAAGGGTCTTGACAGACGGACGGACGGACGGACAGACGGACAACAAAGTGATCCTATAAGGGTTCCGTTTTTTCCTTTTGAGGTGCGGAACCCTATAAATATCTAAAACTAGCTGTTGCCTGCGACTCCGTCTGCGAAGAATTTGCTTATCGCTATCCCTACTTTGAGCCTTTCGGAAAAATCTAGATACACGGTATTGCAGTATCACCGACGAAATCATTCTGTAACATACATATAAAATCTCATTTGTTCATACCTTCTTTGACATGATCACTTAATTTCACTTCTGTCATTTTGTCCTCTTTGTATTTCTCATCCAAGTCTGATGTATATCCCGTTGACATTTTTGTTACAAGTGTGTGTTTGTCCGTCTTATCCATTTTTATTACTGGAAAAGAGAAGTTTTCATTTAATAACAAAAAAAATAAGTGTTTTATTTCCACCTATACTTTTCATACACAGTATCAATTGAATTCACTTCAATTTATTTTATTTCGACCATGAATGAATTAGGTACAGTTGTGTGGAGGTGGAGGAACTGCATGAACACACATTTCTTGCATAAACGTAACTATTGTAAGGTCGCGGGTGAGCAAAGTAATTGGGGATGTCTATTTTTTTGCAATGTGTAGTAAATCGAAAACCATTTCGAGATAAATGCTTTCTAACCCGTTTTCCGTAGTTATTTAATTTTAATTTTATGTTATGACTTTATTACATACCAAATAAGAAATGACCTTCATTTGACATTGGTGTAAATTGCGTGACCGGTCCAATTCGTACTTTATTCTGTGCAATTAGAATTCTTCACAATTTTACGCGTGGATTATACTACGGAGTTTGATTTGGACCCGCTGTCTGACATCTAGCACTTTGACAGCGCCAGTAAAGTGACAGAAGTGAATGTGTACCACTACGCAAAAAATAATTAAAGGGGTTGCCTTATCGTACGCATTTAGATACATTTAGAAATTTGGCAGTGTGGGAGCTCTCAATTACAATCTGACGTCATCAACCAAAATAGTTTCAGTAATTAATTTTGAAAAAAGTAGTGAACTAAATGACAAAATATTGAAATTAGTTTCTTATAATTGACTTTTCTATACAAAAAAAATATAAAAACCAGTGGTATTTTTTTTTAGACATTGCCAATTGGCCATCAATTCAATCTGTATGAATCTATTATGCAATCTATGGTTATGGCTATATCTCACCGGGACACCACGGCGGCATAACCAGTCTTTGCCACCAACAAAATGTATACAGCTCTATGGAGGGTACCTCACCTGGCGTCCACTTGGTTGCGCAACGGATCTGGCGGCGCAACCAGCGTAGACGCGTGCATGCAACATTATTGGCCGCGCCGCCACGTTGGTTGCACCACCACTAATTAGTGGCGCTGTATGCTATCTCACTCACTCGGCTGCCAGTCGCGCCACCAGCGACGCTCCCTCAGCATCAGCATAACTATCTCATCGGCGTTCGTTTTGAGACTGCGGCGAATCTGGTTTCTCTATTGGTGGCTCGGTTTGGAAGCTAGTTTGGTAGTTAGACACCACGGCTGCGCGACTGGTTGCGCCGCCGTGATGTCCCGGTGAGACATAGCCCTTATACTTACACCCATTGACCTGCAGCGCGTGTAGAGTGTTATGCACTTGGCGTTTGAACCGGAGTGCATCTTTCAGGTGCTTGGCGCAGTCATCACAGACGTAGCTGTCGAACTCATAGTCTTCTTGTACAGGCTGTAAATAAAGTTGTAATTGGGAGACTTGAGAGGGGGAGACTGGTGCCCGAACTAGGGAGATCCTGTGTGTCAGGTCACCAGGACTCCTGTACTCAGATGTCCGCAACTACTGAGTTACAGTTTAAAAAGAAAGAAAACGATTTGCGTTACAAATTAAATTAAGAATAGGGTATAGATTTTAACCAGAGTTCAAATGAGTTAACATCGTTTGATATGGAATATAGTTGCTTGCTACATAGTGAAAAAATACGGATAACTCACGACTATGACCGAGCTTAGCTCAGCATAATCATCATCATCATCATTTCAGACGTCCACTGCTAAACATAGGGCTCCCCAAGGCTCGCCAAACAGATTGGTCCCGTGCCATCCGCATCCAACACGATTCCGCAACCTTAACCAGGGTTAGGTTTTTTTGACCTACCTAGACTGCGTCTTCCGGTCCGTGGATGCCACTCGAGAACCTTTTTGCTAAACATGTTTCGGGCTAATCCGTAGCCATAGACGTGTGTTACGGAAAATATAAGGATAGCAGAGCAAAAGATTGACAAGACCAAGTTCCTGACACAACTGAATTTATTCACATGTTTTACAACTTTTTTAAATTAAAAAGAATATCAAAAAGGTTAGAAGAACTGAGTTCGTAACATCGCCGCCCACGTGTAGGAAGCTACACAATATGTTCATTCAGTATGGCCAACTTTCTTATTGGCCTCTTTAGAATGCCTCCTCTGGTGGCCACTTCAGCGACGCGCACGACTCCGTCCCGTCCCGGATGTATTGCAGTGATTCGACCGATGGGCCACACCCCCCTTGGTAAATCTGAATCAACTACAAGGACCACGTCATCTACCTTTAAGTTCTGGTACTTGTTTTCTTGAGCTCTTCTTGGCTTTAAAGTTGGCAAGTACTCTTTTAACCACCTCGTCCAAAAATGCTCTGATAAGCGCAGCACTTTTTGCCAATCCTTTCTCAGTGAGAAGACTCCATCTTCGAGGCGAACTGGCAGCTGTTGATTTGAAGATGTGCCGATTAAAAAGTGGAATGGTGTGAGACTCTGGCAATCATCATTTTGGGTTACATACGTCAGAGGTCTCGAGTTGACTAGTGCTTCGGCTTCTAAAAGAATGGTGTGAAGCAGTTCCTCTCTGGGAGCTCTCTCTTTCAAGGTTGCCGTGAGTGCTGTCTTTACTGTACGTACTAGGCGCTCCCAGCAACCGCCCATGAATGGTGATGCAGGTGGTATAAAACTCCACTCGGTTTTATTGTTAGCAGCGAAGTCTTGCACCGGCTGACTATAAAATTCCGTCAAGAGTCTGTTGGCTCCAACAAACGATGTGCCGTTATCGGACAAAATCTTGCTTGGTATGCCCCTGCGCGCCATGAAACGTCGAAGGCAAGAAATAGCAGAATCAGATGTGAGATTAGCAACGATTTCTAAATGGACTGCTCGTGTGGTCATGCAGGTGAAAAGGGCTATCCAACGTTTCTCTCTGCGCCGGCCGACTGAGACTTCTACTGGACCGAAGTAATCCAAACCCACATTAGTGAACGGGCGCACGTGGTGATCCAATCTAACGTCCGGCAAGTCACCTAAAGGTGGGATCTGTGGCGTTGCCCTTCGTTTTGTGCACAACATGCATTGCCTGGCAACCATACGAACTGCGCTGCGGCAATGTAATATCCAATATCGCTGCTTCAACTCGTTACAAACTAGTTCGTTGAATCTATGTGCAGCATTTAAGTGGTAGTGACGTATTAGAAGTCGAACCGCGGGGTGGCGGCCATCAAGAATGATCGGCGATGCGGTATCGTAATCAATGTTCCTCATGAACTTAATGCGGCTATCTAGCCTAAGTAGACCATTTTGATCAAGAACCGGGGACAAAGAAAATAACTTGCTTGACTTGGGCAAAGGTTTGGAGTCGTGCATCAGAGTAAGTTCCTGGCCAAAATCGTCTTTCTGTGACTTTCGGAAGATGGCATTTTCCGCTTCCTGAATATTTATTGCAGTCAAAGGTGGAAGCTCTGAGGAAGAATTATTAGTAGGGAATTTTGAATTTGAACCTTTATAACGTGCTAACAGAGACCGAAACTTATACGCGCATTGGTAGACGCGCGCGGTCGCACGCACCAAACGAATCCACTCGCTGAAACGCGATGAATCTGGGACAACCGATGAAGGTTCGTCCAGTATGGTTAACCCCACCTGCGCTTTTAAGGGTTTTAACTGTTCAAGGGCAGGTAAGATTTCGCGAGTCGATGGTTCTTTAGGCCAATCTGAAACTGGTAATAATAAAAAATCAGGTCCAGAGAACCACCGTTTTAAATCAATATCACGATCTGTAAATCTTGTAGCGTCGTCTGCGACATTTAAACCACCTGGTACATATCTCCAATCAGTGACATTTGTAATTTCAGTGATTTCACCAACGCGATTCGCAACAAATGGTTTATATGTTCGCGCATCACTCCGAATCCAACTTAAAACCGTGGTAGAATCAGACCAAAAATAAGTTGCATTCGATTGAATATCGTGGCCGGTACAAACTGTATTAGCAAACCGCGCTGCAATCAGAGCTGCTTGGAGCTCGAGCCGAGGAATGGACGTGGGTTTCAGGGGAGCTAGACGCGCTTTGCCGCCTATAAGAGACAATTTCACGGAGCCGTCTGTAAACGTAAATCGCCAATAAGCAACACAAGAGTACGCTTGCTCACTAGCGTCAGCTAGCACGTGAAGCTGTCTATCACTAATGCCTTTGCCTTGAAACCCACATCGATACCATCTGGGAATTTTAAAATCAGAAATCCCTGTTAGCTGTCTAGACCATGATAACCATCTTCGAATGGTGTCTGATTGCAGCTCTGTGTCCCAATCAATACCAGTTCTCCATGTTTGTTGAAAGAGAATACGGCCCTGTATAACTAGAGGCGTAAGAAGGCCTAAAGGGTCATAGAGGCACATTAAATGGGATAATACTTTTCGTTTAGTCAACTTTTCATTTTCATTTATTTGAGAACCTATACGGAAACCAAAAGTGTCGCTCTGAGGATGCCAAATAAGACCTAATGTTCTTACAAATGCTTCCGGGCCTACATGAACACTCTCAAGAGGTGCGGCACGCAGGTGTTCAGGAATAGCAGTAAGTGCAGCGGGCAAGTTCGAGATCCAGCTACGCATTTCCATTCCTGCCTGTTTATGAATAGTAACAATATCGGCTGCGAGCTGCGAAGCTTCTTTTTCGTCATCCATGCTACCTAAATAGTCATCCATGTAGTGATCATTGATGATCGCTTTTGCTGCTGCAGGATAAGACTCCTGAAGTTCTTGTGCATTTCGGTTTTTAATGTACAAAGCAGTGCACGGACTGCAGGCAGCACCAAAAATGACAGAAGTCATTCTATATTCCTTCAACTCCGAGCTACGATCCTCTCTCCAAATGAACCGTAAAGCATCACGATCCTCAATTCTGATCTTAATCTGAGGGAACATTTCCCTTACGTCAGCTGTCAACGCGACACGACCATCGCGAAAACGATACAGGATGTGGAGCAAGGATTGTAGCAGGTCAGGTCCTGGCAGCAAAAGAGAATTCAAACATATACCAGAGGTCTTCGCAGCTGCATCATGAACAACTCTAAGTTTGTTTTTCTGAGGATGTACTACTGGAAAGTGAGGTAAATACCAACGAATTAATCCTTGTGACAAATCTATTGCGTCGTGGTATGTACCTCTAGGACACTCCTCAGCGTAACCTTTGTCAATCATATTCTTAATAAAAGTGCAATAGCCTTTTTTTAATTCCGCATCACGATCCATGCGCTTTTCCAAACCAAAAAATCTTGAAAGCGCGTGTGGATAGCTGTCAGGTAAATTTGGGATGTCTTTACGCCACAGCAGACCTACTTCAAACCTACCTGAAGGTAACCGCCTAGCTGTAGATTCTAGTGTTTCCATAGCGCACCTTTCCTGCTTTGTACACGCGGTTTCTGGTTTAGAAATTCCTATTGAGTCCAGGCGAAAATAATCCTTAATAAGCTCGTCCATAGTACGGTCCCTATGTTCTTTAAATAAGATGTGGTTGACAAAATGGATCGGTTTAGTGAACCTACTAGATTGTCCGTGCAAAACCCAACCTAGCGCTGTGCGGGAAGCAACGGGTTCCTTCTTGGAACCTTCCCTAATTTCTCGACTAACAGTGAGATACCAATGCTCAGCACCAAGCAGTACCTTGGGTTTTGCGTCTACCAATGTAAGCACGTCGACTAAGTCGGCGAGGTGCGTGTACTGAGTTATTTCGCGTCGGCTGGTCGTTTGCGAGAACAATGACAATGTGTCTATAGCCTTAGCGTTATTGACAGTAAATGTCTCAGAACAATGTTTACCTCTGATCGAGAAGCTTACATGTTGAATAGCCTTGCGCGTCGACATGCCGGCGACACCGTCGACCTTGATCGATTCAGTAGGGCCTGAAGCACCAATGTGGCGTGCTATTTCGGAGTCGATCAAGGTTGCTGTGGATCCGTCGTCGAGTAAGGCAAAAGTACTATACTTCCCATTAGGTCCGCTTATTTCCACAGGAAGAATTTTTAAAAATACACGAGTACAGTCTGCTACATTAAAATCATTCGACTCACCCTCGGTAACGTTTGAGATAGTCACAGTTTTATTTTTAGTATCAAAATCAGTATTAACATTAGAAGGTGAAGACGGCGGCTCGTCGACGGCGTGTAACTCGTCGACAGTGTGTGACACGTGCGGTGTCGACGCTGAGTGCAGCAACGGATTATGAAAGCGTTGGCAACCATCGACGCCGCAACGGCCTATCTTGCACGTTGTCCAGCGATGCGATTTCGATTTGAGACATTTATAACATATCTTGGCCTCTCGCAGCCAGCACCATTTATCATCTAAGCTGAGCGACTTGAAATCCTTGCAATCTGTCAGTCCATGCTTCTTTTTACAGTAACGACACAGCTCATCATTTTTAAAATGCGTAGATGTCACGTTGACATTTTCACGGCGATTCGTGCTATGGAATGGCAGATTGCAAGGCCGCTTAGCAAAGTCCGTGAGCAAACCAAACTTTGTATGTTTATCTGCCTCTATATTTAGAAACTCCGATAAAAGCTGTAGTTTCGATAAAGATCGCTTGCTACTGTACGCAAAATCTTTCCACTGACTATACAGTATAGGTGTCAGCTTGCTTAGAACAGTGTGAAATATCTCTATGGAGTACAAGTACTCTTTCTGTTCCAAGCTATTAATGACAGCTATACTGTTACGCAGTCTAGAGGAAAATAAGTTTAATTCTTTGAGATCAACGCTTATCTTGGGCAGATCTCGAACGAGAGCGATTTCATGCTGCGCGATGATCTCAGGCTGCGCGAACGTCTGCTCCAGAGCGGCCAGCACGGAGCCGGGCTGCGCCGCGGTGTACAGCAGAGCTGACACGCTCTCGAGCGCGCGGCCGCGCAGCGCCCCACGCAGACGGGCTAGATTTTCTGTGGGCGTAAATAAATGTTTGGTATCTTCATAGGTGCGCTTGAACATAAGCCACTCCGTGGGTTTGCCGCTGAAGCTCATCAAGTCGATATATTTATAGGAAAATTTGTGCGGACTAACGAAATTTACAGGATCGGCTTTTGATGGCAAAGCATCAGGAGCCTCTTTTTTGACATGAGCTGTCGGTCGATTGGAATGCAAGTCATTCTTTGGCATCGAATGTACATAATCGCGCTGTGACATTGTCGGAATCGCAATATTGCGAAGTGTATTTTCATGGTGTACCTCGTGGCCAGCAAAGTTAATGTGCGGCACGGGCTCATTGGTTTGTGATTCAGGAGAGTTTTCTAGTTCGAGCTTTGCTCTATGCTCGCTATTTTGAACGTCACTCACCCATGATGCGACGCGAGATGACGCTGCAAGTGAAGCATGTGAACGCTCTTTGGCCTCCTGGTCCGCTAGGCTGGCCTCCATCTCCAGTTGTTCCACCTGCTTCACCTGTTGCAAGTAATGAAATTCGCGCTCCAGGTGCCGTCGCGCTAGCTGTGCCTCGGCAGCCAACCTGTGCGCCCGCACTGTGGACGCCGACCGCGAGGACAAGCGCGACCTGGAACTTACACTACGATCGCCACTCGGGGGGTTTACGTGAATTGGAGTCGTTCCGGGGCCGGGGCCGACCGCGGGCGTATCAGTGGCTTCGGTCAGAACGGGGTCCAGTTCTGAGGACCGACCGGGCCCACCCGCGGGCGCTCCTGACTCCGAACGCGCCTCGAAAAAATTCTGTGGTTGCGCCAGCAACCTGGCCCTAGCCCTCGTGTTCATTTTACCGTGCGAAGGACCACAAAATGTTACGGAAAATATAAGGATAGCAGAGCAAAAGATTGACAAGACCAAGTTCCTGACACAACTGAATTTATTCACATGTTTTACAACTTTTTTAAATTAAAAAGAATATCAAAAAGGTTAGAAGAACTGAGTTCGTAACAACGTGACTTATCTGTATTTTTTCACTATGAGTGGAGTCTGGTAGTTTTGTGTTGCTATTTTTATGATAAAATTAATATTAAATTGTTTCACACCCCACTGTGAAATATAAGTAGGGTTGCCATTTGTAAAATATGGCAAACAAAGGTGTAAAATCTTTTGATTTCGGAGCTCAGAATCCGACACATTTTATTTAGTCAGTATAATAAAAAAGTTGTGGCAGCCTAATGGTTTTACTTATAGACTCTCCGGTAGAGGGTGGTAAGTTCAAGCCTGGGCTTGCACCTCTAAGTTTTTTGACATTTTGAGAAATTACATTTGAAACATCGAAGGGAAACCTTGTGAGGAAACTTGGAAGGATTTGTGAAGATATTTAATGATGTGTGTGAAGTTCCCAATCGGCACTGGGGCCGCTTAGGAAGTACGGCCCAAGCCCTCTCATTATGAGAGTACATCTGTGGCACGCAGTGGGACATATATATGCTGGGATGATGATGACACTATAAAATAAATAAATAATAAATAAATATCACGGGACAATTCACACCAATTGACCTAGTCCCAAAGTAAGCTAGGCAAAGCTTGTGTTATGGGTACTAGGCAACGGATAAACATACTTATATAGATAGATACATACTTAAATACATATTAAACACCCAAGACCCGAGAACAAACATTCATATTTTTCATACAAATATCTGCCCCAACACGGGAATCAAACCCGGGACCTCAAGCTTCATAGACAGGTTCTCTAACCACTAGGCCATCTGGTTGTCTATGTTAAAAAGTTATTGAAATTAGTAATGTTATTATTTCCAGATCAAACAATACTTTCTCAATGTGGGCTATGAGTCATCTTGTGGGCATTGAAGGCTTTTACGAGTAAGGGAGCAGTGGCAACAGAATGCTTAGATAAATTTTTTAACTAACTAAGTAAATAACAGAAAAGATGGCACTTTAAAAAAATAAACGGAAAGAAAGAAAGAAATAGTGGGAAATTTTAGTTTTGTGCTAATTTCTAATTTTAGCTTATATCTTATAGTAGAATTTCCACGAAAAAAAAAAATTTTATGGTTTGGTGGTTTTCATACTTTATCGTTTCTGCCCAATTTCATAGTTCTGCATCTATATTTTTTTATCAGGCGTCAAGAAAGATAAAGAAACAAAGATTGAAAGAGAAGAAATCAAAATAAAAGTATAGGTAACGCCACCAGAGTTGAGGCCATGCACACAACCACATCTCATGTAATGACAGCGGGATTTTGACGTTGTGTTGTCGTTAAACGTCAACACAACATCAAAATCCCGCTGTCATTACATGAGATGTGGTTGTGTGCGTGGCCTCAACTCTGGTGGCGTTA
Organism: Archips xylosteana; assembly: GCA_947563465.1. Taxonomy (NCBI): domain Eukaryota; kingdom Metazoa; phylum Arthropoda; class Insecta; order Lepidoptera; family Tortricidae; genus Archips; species Archips xylosteana. The sequence goes on from OX387370.1 coordinate 9,819,488, forward strand.
CCTCTAATTCAATAATTGAATCTACTTTTTTAACTTAGTGCAAGCTACAGTAAGCAGTAGTATTTAACCTGATTTTTTATAATAAATGGAATTTCATATGACGTCAACCATGTCTATTGATAAATTATGAAAATGTCGCAGAGAAAGCGGAAATTTCAAGCTTATTTTAACCTTAAATTACTTACTTTTATTGAAAACAAATCGTTGAGAATTTCGGCATAATTTTCTTCGGGTTTCTCACCGAATAAGTTCTTTAAATCATTTGTAGATAAACAGCAGAAGCAAAAGTATGCGTCTATGGACATTGTGGTATAATCAGAAGCACACCTTCTAAATTATTTCTGTTCATAACATCAGAATAGAAAGTAAACAAATTTATAAAACATAAAACGGTTTTAGGTTATGTTTATAGTTTACTAAGTGTCAGCGTCAATTTGACATATTAATTTCGTTTAGAAATAACATGCTACATTAAAATAATAAGAAACTTATAAAAAAAATACGTGCTTATTATAAATAGAAATCCTTCCATAACATGAAAAGTGTCGCGCTTATAATTATTTTAATTCAACATACTAACATTATAGCGCACATAAATCGACCATCACTTTTACTTACACAATAAAATTATACGCGCTAGATAGAAAGTTATAAACATTAAAAACGAATTCCGCGTTGCGACAAAAACTTAGACAACCGTTGAACATAAGTTAATCACACGTTAGTTCATAGAAATAAGTCATTTTAGTTTAGGCATGTCTGAAAAGTGCTTAATTTTATTATAAGTAAAATAAAATAAAAGTCGCCAGAAGCGTCTCGTGATACTCAATGAAAAATTAAATTTAAGTACTCTATTCAACGATAGATGGCAGTGCCATGGTTTCCTACTAAGGTATACATAGGTAACTTATGGAACAGTACAATGAGTAAAATAATTATGTATAGGTAATATTATCCAACCGTAATATAGCCACGTGCTTAGCACTGGCTCATTCTACAAATAAATACCTGTATAGTATGATGCATACTTTGTTGAAGCGATAAGTATAGATCCGTGACCATTTTAAGCCAAACAAATGCACAATTTTTAGGGCTCCGTACCTAAAGGGTAAAAACTGGACCCTATTACTAAAACTCCGCTGTCCGTACGTCTGTCTGTCTGTCAATCTGCCACCAGGCTGTATGTCATGAACCGTGATAGCTAGACAGTTGAAATTTCACAGATGATGTATTTCTGTTGCCGCTATAACAACAAATACTATAAATAAAATAAAATTGAAAATTAAATGGGGTGTCATACAAGAAACGTGTTTTTTTTTCAGCATTTTTAATTCGATCTTTATAATGGCGTTAACTAGACACTTGAAATTTTCACCGACTATGTATTATTGTGGCCAGTACAACAACAAATAATAAAAATGTAATTATATTAAATATAAGGGACTACCAATGACTAACCAATGTAAAATGATCCACACTGCGTACATTTGTACTTAAGAAGCAGGGTACTGTTAAGGCGAGGTACCTCTAAGAAACGTAATTTTTAATTTCATTTTATTTAGAAACGGTAATGATTAAACACCTGAAAAAAATATATGTTGCTTTTGAGACCTTTCTGTAAGTACGTCGGGCACTCGTTACATAATTGGACAAACTTCGCTCGATAGAAAAAAAATCCAAACATACCCCTATTTTGTACCTTTAAACTCATTTCATTTCAATATTATACTACTTGATGTATTGAAAGTCACATCAAAATAAACGTCTGTAATGATGTAATGTCCGTCGGGTTTAATTTTGTTAATTTTGTAAAACATATAATTTTTAACCCAATATTAACGAAGTTCACGCCACGATTTACTGGCGCCCCGCTGCCAGCCCACCGCTCAGTCCCGAGCGGAACGTGTTGGAGGTCGGACGCTTGCCAATTTTTGAAGCGCTCCACATTACGACTATATATCCTTGATGTGGGTAGTAGTATCATCATTTATTTCTGTTATTTACCACTTTTCAATGTAACCGCCACACACAAAAAGAAACACCCATCCACGCAATTATACATAGTACACAGTGTACAAAGAAAAACAGTACGGGCACAGAGTAAAAATGTAACCAGTTATTCAACTTCATACAAGAGCGCCCGAATCGACGCACGCACATAGCCAAACGTATTACACGGCCGCTAAGTAATCTTCGGAATACAAAACAATGCTGCAGTCCCACGCGGCGCGCCGTCTATGATGCTTGGCTGTGTGCGTGCGTTGATTCGGGCTCTCTAGTATGAAGTTGAATAACTGGTTACATTTTTACTCTGTGGTACGGGTCTATCAAATTTTTTACAAGTGCCTGTAATATAAATTCGCAATTATTGACAAAATTGCCACAGTACAAAGTTTACTAATGTTACCGCTGCAATCGCCGAAATGATAATTCTTATTATTTCAGCATGAAGGTGACAAAGATGACTGTTTCACACATCTAAATATACACGATGATTTTTAATCGGTGATCAGGAGTTGAAAAATCTTGATCCGTAGACAAAATGGAATTTAATAGACGAGATCTTAAAGCAATGAGGTCTCTGGTTAATTAATAAATAAAAAAAAATGTTAAAACTTCTTCCATCCACCGAATCATCATCATCCTACATTTGTTTTAGTTAAGTAGTTCCGTCAAGTGTCATCGCTTTGGCGGGAAATTTGACAGGTCTCACGTCAAAGTTTGTTAAAGAAACTGACTTGTCAAAGAGGTTTAAGGCTCATAGACTAAACCATGCGTAGGGTTGACAATGATTTTAGTTAAAAAGTGATTTACCAAATAATTATTGTTTAAAAAAATTGATGGCTTTTTTCGTGTAACTGCGACTTAAACGTGGCCGCCATCGAATACTGATCTAGAAAAATTGGTTCCTGATCACCGATTAAAAATCCTCGTGTATAAAAGAAGAAACTGACTGACTGACTGACTGAAATATCAACGCACAGCCCAAACGGCTGGGTCTAGAGATTCCAAATTGCCAAAAGGTTCCTTATAAGGTCTAGAGGTGCACTAAGAAAGGATTTTAAAAAATTCACAACTTAAGGGGGTGAGACGGGGGTCCGAAGTTTGTATGGGGAAACAATATTAGTTAGACTATTTTATTCGAAATTTTTCAGGAGTGCTAACGATAAATGAGTAAACACGTGCTTCAGGTTTTTTGGGAATTCAACCCCTAAAAGAGGGAAATGGGGTGACAAGGTCTGGAAATCAACATGGGTATTGTTTCTATGGTTTAGGGACCTTATCGGGTCGCGCTGGTTACGAAAACAACAACAATTTTAAAATCCAACGTGGCGGACGTGAAATACCATCTCCCCCGGTGGGGTGCGATGGGGTTGAAATATCTAAATATCAATATGGGTGTCGTTTTTATGTTTTTTTTTGGGACGTTAATTACGAAAATGACATCGATTTTGATATTTAATATTGTGGACTCCTGACACCTATCATTTTCCTAAAGTTTATAATCTCAGTGACTTTTAGGTTAAAAACAATATGGAAATGACAGGTGTCAGGATTTACTTCTTAATTAACTGCCGACCACTATGTATACGCTCATTTTTTCATAAATCTCAAATTCGGTTTTACAATATTGACTTAGACCGCTGACTACCGACACAGTGCCACTTTTAGCAATTGTTGTAGTGTGTGGGAGCGTGAGAAGTATGGTGTCATATGGCTTACGAGGCTGCTGCGAGTTTATACATATTTTTGACCACTTGATCCGTGAAGAATGACCGACACCTACCGTTATTTGTATTTTAGCGCCATATATAGTTTAGTTTTGTATCTAACTGAAATTCTGGAACTGTACAAGCTGCGGACAAAACTTAGAAGTATCCACTTCGAAAACGTTTCATATTTTACATTTATAACACAAAAGTAATCTAAGTAATTGCACCTAAACATTTAAATTACAGCGTGATCTTGGTCTCGGTCGCAACTTACACTACTGTAAATTAAATTACACTGTGGCTGGTAAGCGTGACCTCCGTCGGCGAGTTCACGGCGCGCGCGGCGATCGTAGCTTTTGCGCGGGCGGGGTGCAGGGTGTAAATTAACGTGGCGCGCTTCAAGAACCTCGCCTTAACACTGGATTATTATAGTTACGGCTGTTTACGGCGTATATTTTGACATACCTAAAAAATTGTACGGAACCCTCGGTGCGCGAGTCCGTCTCGCACTTGGCCGGGTTTTTTTTCACTTCTCGCATTGGAGGGATTAAGTCACGAACTCAATGTACATAATGAACAGATACCTCAAATTAAATAAGACTAAGAAGTTCATGCATTATTTTGTTCAGCATTAGAAATTCTAATGTTGTATTACGTTTCACGCCGGGTGCGCGCCAGCCCCAACCCTATCCTGTGTTCTATAGCGGACAGGCTTGACTGTCCGTATATGAGACACTGTTGCGAGATGCACGTCTTGAACAGTCCTTATTTTGTTTAGTATTCTAACATTAGTAATAAATAATAATAATTATAATTAACTAACAATTTATATTCATATTGTATGAGTTGTGTTACTTGAAATAAATGTTTCTATCTATCTATCTAAAACAATTCAATGGATTTGGATGAAATTAGTATAGATATAACTGAGCCACATAGCGACAGGTGTACGAAATTATTCGTGCTTCACGCAATGCTTTCGTAGGTAGGTAAGTATATCATACGTTGAGTATGTAGTTTTACTGTAAGTTAAACTATTTCAATACCTAAATATTTGATTAGATTCTCGATATATTTCTGTGGATTAGATGTTAATTTCAGATAAATACGGGACGTTTAATCTCGACAGCTGATTGTGATCTCCAATAATAAATTCGTTATCGTTGTTAAAATACCTAAATTTATCAACGGATAGTAGAATAGTATTACCTCATTCAACGTTTGACGGCGTTTTTTTGCCTCATTACCGTTTCAGCAAATATTATTAAAAGTTTTTTTTATCGTTCGATATCCACGTAACTTTTGTCTTTTACACATTTTTAATTTACTGTGTCTGGCTTGTAAGTATTCATAGTTAAGTAAATTGTAATATAATTTTTTGTAAAAATACTTAAATGGAATATTTATTTTGCTCCTCCTAATAGAAACCTAGGACCAGTGATCTCCAGCTATCGAAGGGTTTTTTACACGAACATATACCTACTTATAAAACAGTATCGTGACAAACAGACTGACTGTCAGACAATTAACGCACAGCCTAAACAACTGGCCTTATACTACGAAGTGCAAAATTCGAACTTCGTATCGTGCCATTCCTCTCACGCTAATAGTATTTAATACAAGAGCGAGCAAGACGATGTGATACGAACTTCGATTTTCGAATTTCGGAGTAGCCCCCCTGGTGCTAGAGACTTGACATTACTAAAGAAATTATTTTTCGAAATTCCCGAGGAAAATATCTAAACTTTGTTGGTTTTTTATCCGTGGGATAGAATGGAATTCAACTTCAGGCTTGATTTTAAAAAAAGAAACACAAGTATTACATTAGCTAATGCTCCACATATCTAACATGTTTAATACTAATATAGTACCTGTGATATAAAAATTACGAGTCATACAAAACCGTAATTATGAATGCTATACTAAAGCAGGCATCGGCAAACCGGAGCTTGCGAGGGGTATGTAAAAGATTTAGATTTTATTTGCCAAAATATTGAAGAAACCGGCCAAGTGCGAGTTGGACTCGCGCTCGAAGGGTTCTGTACTATTATCTATAAAGTATTTGTTTTATTTTAATTTAATAATTTATTTTTAAAGTGAATGTATAACTAAAATATTTTGTGAATAAGTATTTCTTAGATAATTTAAGACTTAAATAATTTAAGTCTTATAAATAATAATTTAAGAAGTATTGAATGAAAGTGAAGCTGCTTTACGATGATGAGAAGTGAATAATTATTTGTATAAAATGGGTACCTGCAGCTAAATCAATTTTAAGTTGTTGTGTAGTTTGGTTAAGGATCTGCTGCTATTTTTTTGGACTTATAGCTTTAGTTTATGTACTTATATGTATCTACTAGCTTTTGCCCGCGACTTCGTACGCGAAGACAATAACGTTAGTTGTTTGCAGGAAATTTGGCACACAGGTAGTTTATTACGTGGATTAACACATAGGATAATGCCAGGAAAATGCAAAGTTCCCGCGGAATTTGAATAAGTGAATTCTTTTTTACTAATTTCTATCCCGTGGAAATTTTGCATTTTCCCGAGAAAAATGTACCCTGTGTCAAATAAGGATACTGTAGCTTACTATTAGTGAAAGTATTTTTAAAATCAGCCCCAAAATTGGATTCAAATTTTTCTATCCCGTGGGAATTTTGTATTTTCCCGAAGAAAAAGTAGCCTATGTCCATTGGGGATAGTCGTATCATATTAAAGAATTTTTAAAATCAGTGCCAAAGTTGAATTTACTTATTTCTATCCCGTGGGAATTCTGCATTTTCCTGGGAAAAATATACCCTGTGTAAATCAAGTATAGTTGAGAATGAATTTTTAAAATATGCCCCAAAGTTTGAATTCAGATTTTTCTATCCCGTGGGAATTTTGTATTTTCCTGAATAAAAAGTAGCCTTTGTCAATCGGGGATAGTCATATCACATAATATGTAAGAATTGTTAAAATCAGCCCCGAAATTAAATTAATTTATTTCCATCCCGTGGGAATTTTGCATTTTCCCGGGAAATATGTACCTTGTATCAGTCAAAAATACTGTAGCTTACTATTGGTGAAAGAATTTTTAAAATCAGCCCCAAAGTTGAATTAAGATTTTTCTATCCCGTGGGAATTTTGCATTTTCCCCGAATAAAAAGTAGCCTCTGTCAATTGGGGATAGTCATATCACATAAAATATGTAAGAATTTTGAAAATCAGTCCCGACATTGAATTTATTTATTTCTATCCCGTGGGAATTTTGCATTTTCCCGGATAAAAAGTAACTTATGTTAATCAAGGATAATGTAGCTTTCTAATTCTGAAAGAATTTTTAAAATCGGCTCAACAGTTTCAGAGATTCCGCTACAAACAAATAAACAAAGAAAGTTTAGATATTTGCCTATCCCGTGGGAATTTCAAAAAATCCTTCCTTAATGCACCTCTACAATACTCAAGGTACATGTGTGCCAAATTTCAAGTCTCTTACTCCAGTAGTTTAGGCTGTGCGTTGTCTGTCAGTCAGTCAGTCAGTCACGGTACTGTTTCATAAGTATAGATTTGGGTAGTGTGACATTGTTTTATTTGACAGCCACACTACCATCTTCCTCGTATTGGGTAAGGACTGAAAACCAGCAACTTTGCTGAGTCCTCACCTTTTCACAAAATTGTATTTGTCTTTTTTCATTGTTTTTTGTTTTATTTTAAGTTTGTGAATAAACATTCTTTTATTTTATTTTTATTTTATTTGCATGTTTTCTTTACTTGCTTCTGATCCACGCTAAGTAGAACCTCTGAGCGGAGACCAAGGTGCTCCTACAGGTTTTTCATTAGGTACGTGCTTATGGTTAGAGCAGTAACACAGAATATATAATATACTAACGTACAGAATGGACACGCTCCGCCCCGCACCGATTCGAGTTACCCCACCCCTCAAGGCCCAGATTGCCGGACCCCGCCGGAATCCAGAAGAGTGCGCGCGCGATGTATGTAGGCGTACGCGTGTACAGACGTCGTCGTGCTTATGTAGATTCAAGAACGCGTATTTGTACGTCGTGTCCGCCGTGTGGCAGTAATTGAATATAAATGGCGGTATAGTCGTTACAATCCCCAGATTTTTTTACGCTATGCTCGTAAAGGGTGCCGCTGAGTTATTCTATAATCCAGTGACTGATAAGTTATCGAGCGCTTATCGGTTTGTCCTTGCAATGCTTCGATATTCGTTAATTTAGCCGTTTATAGAAATTATGTGTTGCACGCGGCTTCGTCTGTTTTTTGAAGTGAAACTTCTACTTTTCTTCTTCGTAATGCGACTTCCAACAAGGTCGCGTTAAACGTTTAACGCTACCATGGAGGAGGTATGACAGCATTAGTATATGTACAGCCGAAGCAAGTAATCTCCGCATTGTATATATACTAACGGATGTTAAAAACTTCGGCAGTGCGATGCAGAACTCATACTGTTTGTGTAAATTTGTATGAGACTTGATAAAAGCGCCATCTATTGAGTAATTTAAACACATAGATGCATTAGTAAATCTAGTTCTTTAAGTTATTGCAATAAGGTTCATATTGATGTTGTGCCTTTTTCATTTCCACATTACGAAGTTTCACTTCCTCCGCGCGGAGGAACTGCACGCACGATTTTCCCCACGCGGGCCGAGCGGATTGAGAATTTCACACACATCATTAAATTTCGTCTCAAGTTTGTGTAGGTTTTTTCACGATGTTTTCTTAGCTTGTCTAATTTAAAATGACGCGCCCTTCCACCGCATTAACACACAGTATTTTTCATGTGATTTGTCGATCGTGATGTTGGACACTAATGTTGATCAACGGAATAGTCGACGCTCACAAACAAATGAAGAGTCGTAATATTTACACTTACACATCAAAATCAAACCGAACCGTGAAGCTCATATTCGACAATTCAATTTTTTTTTAATTCGAGGATGTCAGAGAGAGAGAGAGAGAGAGAGAGAGAGAGAGAGAGAGAGAGAGATGTTTATTTACACATATTCGATACAAACACAGAAAAAAAAATACATTTGACAGGAAATTTACAAATTAAAAAAATATATCGAATAGTATAAATTGGGCCCCACTCAGCATAATGTTAATGTTGAAGTGACTAAGGACACAAGTTAAGGTATATTGTTGGCAATAGGCTAGCAACTTGACCCTATTTTACCGCTTTTGGGCGTTTATTCGAGCGTTTCAACCGCCTCATTTATCTGGGGCTTTCGGTTATAGGTATATTATATTCTACATATAACTGGAAACTGTATCAGAATCTTCTGTCATTGCTTAAAAAATGTAACCAGATAAACGAGGCAGTTGAGACGCTCAAATAAACGCCCAACTAACATTAAACCTGAAATTGCTAAATTAGCATTGAAACCTAAATGTTTCGTGTGCTCTGCGTAACCCCTTTGGGATACTGGCGTGATGTGTGTGGCCTCCACGGACCGGAAGACGCAGTGTAGGTAGGACTCCAACAAGATGGAGTGACGACCTAGTTAAGGTTGCGGGATCGCGTTGGATGCGGATGGCGCGGGACTGATCTGTTTGGCGAGCCTTGGGGAGGTCTATGTTCAGCAGTGGACGTCTTTCGGCTGAAATGATGATGATTACGTGTGTGATAATTATTAAAATCCTTATGACAATAGCAAGATAGTTTGAATTTCTCAGAGGCATATGGCATAATGTCTAACGCACTTGGAATCATTATCGCTACGCTGTCATTATTTCTTTCTGTCAAACGTTAGATGAGGTTGAAGGAGATGGTAAATACGATTGCGACCATCCTTGTGTTGGGCGTGTTTTAACCGCACCCCAGGGAATGTCGCTACATTCAACAACAAACTGTACTGGTACAACGTTACGCTACTGTAGTAACACAACACACACATCTAACATCATCATATCATGTCTAACATTTGGTGGCATAGCGTACGGTTGTGTTACCAACTTTGAAGATGAGCTCTGGTTGAGTTCGAAACGCGTCAGTGTAGTTTGGTGGAGGTGATAGTTGGGTTTGTGTGATTTGTGTGTTCGTTTCGTACAGTGTGCTAGTGGAGGAACTGCATGAACACGCATTTCAAATGTAACTATTGTAAAGTCGCGGGAGAGCAAAGAATTGTTTTAGTTCACTACTGTAGTAATGCAAAAGGTATTAACTTGTAATTCATCTAACTAAACATTTTGTTCCCCTCTGTCCTCCGTACGGCGAAATATAATGATTTCAATTGTAACTCCGAACTCGGACGCGTTAGCGGCAAACAATACATTGTAGCGGGTTTCACTAGTCCTATCAACCCATCGCTCATTCACTGATTCAGGCGAAGCAACTTGTTGACTTGACGGACGGTCGGCTCGCTCACTCACTCGCTCATTCGGCCGGTGGCTGTCGCGGCAAGATGTTGTGTAGTGCAATGCGGACTAGTGGCTTATTCTTACTATTATTCTTAATAATAAACACCAATGCGGTGTTCCAACCGTGGATATTTACCGCGAGTGTCGACAAAAGCCATTGTGAGAATGAAAAGTGTGTTTTGAACTTGAATTTTGAAGTTTTGAACGTGGATTTGTGGTCGTTAACCCGTTCGCCGGCGCCTCGCGGCCTGTCCTGCAGCCCGACGCTGGTGAAGGATATCAATGATACTGATTTAATTGTTGGGGTTGATGAAAAGTTGTTTTTCTGTGTACATGTTGACGGACTGTGGATACATCGGGGTTTATATTTGGAGGGTGACGTCATCAAGGCTGGGTAAGTGACACAGTTTTGCTCCGTTGGTTACCGATGTTACGAAAATAAATAAGTTGTGGGTACGCTTTATAAAAAAATGTTTTGTGTACGTTTGTTGTCGTTACTATACTATACAAAATACTTCGGTATTACCTATGTTTTATAAATAAATTATTGAATAGAATTGAATTATCAATTAAAGATAATTGCATTTTTAATTTAGGACTGTATCACAATTTGAAAAAAATATATGCTTGTGCCACTATTATAATAAAAGCAAAAATTTCCATACGGAAACTTCACTTTGAAATAGGCATAAAATAGAAAGTAATTTTATTCTTCTGTTATTTTAATCTTTGACCAAAATTCCCGATTTAGCGCAGGTCAAAGAAGGGATGGATACACAATGACTGGTTTTGCATTTCAAAATTTCGTACACGTTTCCAAACGAACGGGGTCGAAAATTGTTTGCACAGTTTGATGCTAATTTGATTCATTTTGGCTAGTGTCATTCTGCATTCGATCTTCAATCGTCAGTACCAAATTATAAAGCACATTTTACTGCAAAAGTGTGTTGAGTTACGTTCAAACTTTTTCTTTGACGAAGTTACGTAATCTATGGAATTCAGCTGCAGCTGTACAGCGCGCTATTTGCAATTTTTCTGGAGTTCAACAACTTTTAAATTAAATCAGCATAATTGTGTAATTAAATTACTTTTTAATTAAAGTTATCTGTAAAGAAATATAAAATACGATAGGTACGTTACGTAAAATATAAATAATTGTACGTAAAATTCTATGATTCACTCATATTGTCCGTACTTATGCGTATTGTGATGTGAGACCTCTGAAAAATAATAGCACTTCGCGGAGTGTTCATAATTTTGTGTGACTCATGTTTTTTTTACTGATTTACAACGAAGTTTAATTTTATGATTTCTTTACCTCGTAACGTTTACATTTAAAAATGTCTGTGAGTGTAGCCAGTTTAGGTTTGGTTTAAGTTAGGTATTAATTAAAACAAATAGGTTAGGTACACATTTATCGAGAACCTGATTACTCATTCCGAAAATTAGTGGAATTAATTAATTTCGTTTAGTTTCATTAGTTAAGTGCCTGAATTAATTAACAGTTGACCAGTACACAAACTACTTTTTTTTATTTATTTGGAGAACAAACAGAAATAAGTGTACAGAAGATAATAAAGATAAACAACTGCATATACTAATTAATAAGGATCGCTTGTTTATCTTTTGATATGGTAATGTGACCATAAATGTCCCGTTCTGAACGGGACTGTCCCGTTCTCAGATACTCTGTCCCGGTGTCCCGAAAAACAAGTTGGGGACGCGAAAATGTCCCGTTTTCATAAGACACGTAAGCGGTAGTCGAACATGTATTTTCTTTGATAAACAAGTTGTGGGCAGAAAAGAAAACTCAATTATGTTGATGTCTACGTAATTTGAACTATGTTAAGTAATTGTTAAAGATAATATTTCAAAAATCTTGTTAAGGCCGGCTTGCGCGGACCTGGGTTAAAAAATTAAATCGGTAACCCTGGGTTAAGAATGACAGATCCATACATTTTGGGGTCGATTTCAGAGCGTTTTGTCAGCATTTTTTAAATTTCATTAGTGTCACTCGATTATTGCTGTAAAATAATGATAATTCGCGACAACTTTGGATAAAATCAGACTAAGCCTCGGTACCGCCACACATTAATATGTACAGGGTTATTTGTAATTCACTAGCATCCTTGTAACCCTAAACTCCTACCACTTAAACAAACGTTTTTTGTTTTACGGCTTTTGTCATAACTTAATATTTTTGGTGTAATAACGTTTTGAAAATTTGAGATTTCCTCTTATTTTTACAATACTCTGTGTATTTGTATGGGAAAAAAAGTGCTTCATTTTAAAAAGTCGTAGAACAAAAAACATTTGTTTGAGTGATAGGAATTCAGGGTTAAGAGGATGTCAGTGAATTACAAATAACCCTGTATAAAAACTTAACTCGTACGTATCATCATCCCCCTCTGCAATATTTACGTCGACACTAATGAAAAAAAATGCGGCGGTCAAAACGCTCTGAAATCGAACCTTTGACACTCTTATCCCTGGGTTAGCTGTTGACTCGGAGTTAAGTAGCTAACCCAGGTCCGCGCAAGCCGGCCTAAGAGTTGTACACATTTTGGAAGTTGTCACCAAGTGCTAAAGTATATTTGCGCATCGGAAAAAATATGAAATACAAAGTTGGGTTGACAATACAAAGTTGTTATTGCAAAAAAAAAGTTTATTTTTGCTCAATATCTCCTTAAAAAGTTGTTGTCCCGTTTTAAAGAGACAATAAAATATGGTCCCGTTTGATATGAGTAACCATAACCCTAAATCCAACGATGCGTATAAAAAAAGGTAACGCCACCAGAGTTGAGGCCACGCACACAACCACATCTCATGCAATGACAGCGGGATTTTGACGTTGTGTTGACGTTTAACGACAACACAACGTCAAAATCCCGCTGTCATTACAAGAGATGTGATTGTGTGCGTGGCCTCAACTCTGGTGGCGTTACCTATACGCGCATAAATTTTCAAACTATTCAGCGAAGCGTCGCTAAAAAAAGTTAGTAAACTCGATATGTGTCATGGATCGGATTTGTAAAAGTCTAAAAGTAAACACGCGTCTGCGTCGCGTCTGGTTATCTGCCAACGCACGTGACCTGCGCATGGGCATCTGTTACGTCTATGGCTGTAAGACTTATGGCTGATAAAAATCATAATTACTAAAATAATCTTGAAAAAGGACCACGGATTGGTTCGAAACATGTCGGGTTATACGTGAGTTAAAAACAGTCCTGTAAAAAAAATATAAAAACGCGTTTCTTGTATGACGAGACGTCCCCCTTTAATTTTTAGGTTTTTTTATTTCTAGTATTTTTGGTTATAGCGACCACAGTACCTAATACATAATTGGTGAAAATTTCAGGATTCTAGGTAGGGTGACAGCACCCGGACAATAACTAATTATGGACATTTTTTTCTGTAAAACCAAATTTTAAGAAACTGACACTACATTTTTAAACTATCAACACTGCTCAGATAACTGATGGCCAACTGGTAAAGTCTATGAATGGTGGGCTATTCTATTAGGAATTGAATCTTTGCTATCCATTACTAGGTGGGCCATTCTAATTTTCGTTGACCAGTAATTTTTTGTACTGTGATCTTCAAATATTTTTTTTACAAAAACGGTAAAGTGCTCGGTTTAACTCATTTAAGATTTAAATAGGCATATAATTAAGCTTACATTTAAAATTATCACTACGTATAAAAAGTAATCATTATTATCTATAAAGTAGGTAACGCAGTGGACATGCATGTCCCCGCCATTTGTGAAATTGATGTATTTTCCGCTGAGTTACCAATTTTTTCCACAAAATTTCTTTGAATTTAAAGTTTTATTGATTTAAAACATTAAATTTAGGTGTTTCAGTTTGTATATAAGTTATTTACACTTGAAAAAAATCACCAGGTATGCCTTATATTTCACAAAAGATTAATGGTTACTTAAAAGTAGAATGGCCCAGGTATTATATTACTATATTATAAAAAAAAAAAAAAAAAAAAAAAAAAAAACTATATTATTATATTATATTAACATGTCCATGTTTGGTGCCGTCACCCTACATACAAAAGGGACTTAAGGCCATACCCCCTACCGATCTTTTGGCGCTAATCGATTTTAGGTATTCTATGCACTCGTGTATGTGTGCGTGAGAGCGGCTAGAATCAAAGCCGTGCGTAAGCGCGAGCGACACAAGTTCCCCGTCCGATGGCGAAGGAGAACTAACGCAACTAACTATCGGACAAGGGGCAAGCACGATGGCTTAAGATAGGTTGTTAGACTGTATTTAGGTAATTTCATCGTATTACTAAAACAAATACATATTTTAAAAATGTAGCAACACTAGGCCCTAGAAAAGATCTTGTTTTATTAACATTCAAAAAGTCATGACCTGCCGTGCAGTATTTACGTCGTACTAAGGATTTATTTTATTTTTTAGAGACGGTTTTGGATTTTTTTCTATCGAGCGAACTTCAAGTAATCGTGTTTCGATAAACACTGGTCATTTCATTAGAGTGAATCCTACACATGCATTTCAGAACTAAAGCTTTGCTAAGTAATGAATGATACAGCCTACCTACTAAGAAGAAGACTGAAGTATGTTGCAAAAAACCTGTTTTCATCCACGACACCTTATCGTGCGTGACAGTTTGTACAGATTTGCTTCGTATAATCATAAAAAAGATACTCAACAGCTTTGTTGACAAAGATAACACTTAGATTATTCTTACGAATAAAAATAGCTGTTTTAAAATTAATCAACGTTATCATTCATTTCTTCGTGTCCCAGTCCCTAAAAGCTTCTTTATTTAACCTGCAAACAGCGTTGGTAGCCAGATTTTTTGTCGGGCAAAGCGTTCTTAACCTTATTAGTAAAGAAAGCGGGATTCTTTCGTCGAAAGCGGAACTTATTAAAAAAACGTGACCCAGTCAGTGGTTCTTCAATTTTGATCCTTTTATTTTTCTAAACGCGATCGAGAAGTATTTTGGTGAAGTGAAACTTATACTAAGCGTACAGTTAGTAGAAACTAGATCGACATCGACCAATCCATCTAGAGCTTTCATTCCCAAAGTGGTCCAGGTGGACCCCCAGGGGTCCACAGGAGACTCGAGGGGGGTCTACGTTGGCGAGACAAAAATGGAGGATTTGGGAATATGGTAGAAATCAAGCAGGCAACGGGGCTGCAGGGGGTCCACCGGAACCAGCTAAATTTTGAAAGTGGTCTATGTGAAAAAAAAGTTTGGGAACCTCTGATCTAGAGCTTGTCTAAGCTAAAATGACGCGCCCTCTACTGAATCAGTTGATTTGGACGAGTGCGTGCAAATATTAATTACAACTCTTCATCTATTTGGGAGCGCCAACAGAACTACTCCGTTAACTATGATCAGTGTGCAACATCACGATCGACAAATCGCATGAAAAATCCTGTGCGTAAATGCGGTGGTGGGGCGCGTCATTTTTAACCGACTTCAAAAAAAGGTTTTTTTTTTTAATGTTTGTTACCTCGGAACTCCGTCATTTATGAACCGATTTGGAAAATTTTTTCGTTGTTTGAAAGCACATACTTCAGGGTTGGTCCCGTTGTTAGCATAATCCAGTTCTGATGATGGGATCCATGAGGAATTGAAGAAACTCCTCAAAAATTCAAGAGAAATGTATAGCGATTTTAGTACTTTCGGTGACAAGTCGAGCATTTGCATTCAGAAAGTATCATGGAACTCTGCAATAAAACGTCACATCCCGTCGAGCATTAAAAATAGAATTTTCAACATAAACTTATTATAAATTAGACAAGTTCTACCATCGATAGATCGATTAGTGTTGTACCACCCATACTTTTCTTTATTCATACGAGTAAGTAATAAAAACACCATCAAACTTGATTGCTGTACTAGTTTCAACCAGCGTCTTCTCAATACTTTAACCACTGGTTTGTTTCCCTCTCAATTAGGGGGCGGCCGTTCGGCAATGTGGTTTGATTAGTCATACATATCATACAGATTTGCACGTATGCGTCGCGGTATTTGGACAAGAAAACCTACACACCTAAGAAGAAATTCAATGATGTGTGTGAAGTTCCTAATCCGCACTGGGCCCGCGTGGGAACTACGGCTCAAACCCTTACATTCTGAGAGGAGGCCCTGCAGTGGAACGTATATAGGATGGGATGATGATGACGATGATGATAGCAACTCTATGGATTTAAAGTCCGAAATAAAAAATAATTGTTTTTTTTTAATGTTGATACATTGTGCGAGGATGCTGCCGGCTCTTCGGTCCCCGTGATATCAGACAGTCGCTTCGAAAGTTCTTTAAGTCGTATGATTCGTTTAGAGGTACATTTCGTCCACATTTCCACTTCGTCAGCAATCCCGTTTTTGTAGTGGTAGAGCCATGTTGTAGCTAGCCGCTGCATCACGAATGGGCCGGCTCGTCCGGGGCAGTACCACCCTCTCACAGAACACCGGCGTGAAGCAGCAGTAATCCTGCTTGCGTTTTGTACGGTCAGTGAGAGTGCCGGGGGCCCAATACCTCACCCCTTCCCTCTCCCCCCCCTCTCCCCCTTCCCCTATTCCCTCTCCTTTAGGGCCGACAACGCACTGGCATCGTGTAAAGCGCTGCGGGTGTCTATGGACAGTGGTGTTTATTTAACATCAGGTGACCCACTAGTTCGTTTGTCTGGCCTATCTAACATAAAAAAAAAAAAATCCCATTTCGTCCACTTTCAATTCCCAATTCGTCCACTTCCTATTTTGTCAACATTCCCATTTCGTCCATATTCCCACTTCGTCCACATTCCCACTTCGTCCACATTCCCACTTCGTCAACATTCCCATTTCGTAACAAAATAGTAACGAAATTGGTAGTGTATCTGAATAGTGAATAGTTTGACCCGCACCCCGCACCGTGCTAAGCAAGTATTTTTCTTCATGAATACCTAAATCACAAAATAAAATCTTCCCTGAGAATTAAGCTAAGCGATAGCGAAAACCGCATTAAAATCGGCAAGGAATGTTATTTATTTATTTATCGTATGGCTTACAAATTACACTTAAATCATAACTTAAATTTACACTTCCTAAGATATTCTGCTGCTCTGCTTCAAGGAATGTTGACTAAGTGGGAAAAGGACGAAGTGGGAATGTGGACGAAATTAACCTAAACGGTTTGTTTGACTTCTTGTAGTTTGAATGTCTATCGTCTACACACCCTAACGCAAGGATTGCACGATCATCGTAAATGCTAATAGTTCATTGTGCTTTTTATGCTTCCTGAGAACTGTAAAGGTAAACAGAACAAAACACCGTTTCATTTACCACAAGCAATAGTTCCGGAAACACACCTACTACATCATCTATATTATTGGTATTACTAATTGTAAGGATCGCTTGATAACATTAACTGCAAGGTAGAGCCACGCAAAACGGCGCCTAAAACATTTTGCAAATCTTGGAAGCAATTGTAATTTATTTTAACACAAGACATCCGAATAAACTTATAAGTACATCCCTTAAAAACCGAAACAAAACTAAATATATAATGAAAAGAAACTCCAAGTACGATTCCGCACTTAACCGGTAGATTATTCAATAATGTTAGAACAGTAATTAATTACATCGACTCTTATAATATCCTTTCAACATTAAAATTGTAACTGTTCATAGTCAGGGAATTGTAGAACTCCTCAAAGACTCCTTCCAACTCCCAATCTACTTTTTTTTTAATTTTTTCAACCCCACACGTTTCCCGCCAATTCTGGAGTTGCCATTGCTGAAAAAATCATTACAATAAAAGAAACTGTACGATGATATTAAAAAGCTTCCTCACACGCTGAAACTCATGCTGGGACATTTTTAATTTAATAAATAAAGATAATAGCAATTTTTATTACCTATTTTCAATCAATTTAATGAAACCATGTCTCTTATACTCATGATCGTGATGTGTCAGGTTGCGGGATCGCGTTGGATGCGGATGGCACGGGACCGATCTGTTTGGCGAGCCTTGGGGGACGCCTATGTTCAGCAGTGGACGTTTTTCGGCTGAAATGATGATGATGATGTCTCTCGCAAATAATTTTTTTTTTCAGGGAACATACATATACATTTTGTTTTCTTTTTTTAAGGGTGAGGGCCACATGAGCGTAATTTTGTGAGTCGTAAGCGGTAGAATTTCGGTTCGCGCCATACAATATGCGGGCCATCACGTGACACTCACATGACACAATGTATGGCGCAACCGAAATTCTGCCGCTCACAACTCACAAAATTACGCTCGTGTGACCTCACCCTTAGTGTAAAAAGTACGCTTTTAGTCTAGGATTGTACCTACATAAATATTGTATTAAATAATCATTTGATATGGAGAATAGGTATCTATATTTTCTCCCCAACCCAAAACTATCTCGTGATGTTTTTAATGTTTTTATTTTAAACCACCTATTTACTAACTATATACTTTAAACACTTCCTTTAAAAAAACCAATTTCAACCAACGCTACGTCGTAATAATACGTGGGCCAAGTATAAAGTCCAACGTCCTAGTACCACTTTATGACTCGCGCAAAAAATCTCATTAACAAAACAGCCACGCTTGCGAAGCATTGCGGAAAGGAATAACTGGCAACACCACTACCAGCTGCCAAATAGCAGACGTCATTTGACGTCTGACGTCAATGTCATTCGTAATACGAAAGTATTCGGATTTCTATATTGGTACTACTGGCGTCACGCGTACAGCTGTCACCCTAATTAGGGTTCTGTATCTACGTCCGAGTGACAGAACGGTACATATACATCCGAGATACGCAAACTTTTGTACCTTGCAGACCCTTCTTGGTAGTTTATCTAGTATCTTAGAATTAAAAAAAAATACTTTAATCCCTAGAGATCAGGGTGCCTTTCTACCAGAGATATGCTACGCTACGTTGCTATGGCGTTGGTTTGACGACCAGATGGCCTAGTGGTTAGAGAACCTGACTACGAAGCTTGAGGTCCCGGGTTCGATTCCCGCGTCGGGGCAGATATTTGTATGAAAAATACCAATGTTTGTTCTCGGGTCTTGGGTGTTTAATATGTATTTAAGTATGTATCTATCTATATAAGTATGTTTATCCGTTGCCTAGTACCCATAACACAAGCTTTGCTAAGCTTACTTTGGGACTAGGTCAATTGGAGTGAATTGTCCCGTGATATTTATTTATTATTATTTATTATTTATGGATGTGTCTGATATCCACCAATCATGTTCATTGGTCCACATAGCATAGCACTGTGGAAACGGGTTCAACTAAGCTATGATTTTTATATGGAAAGATGCGTGCCCTGGATGCGTGCTATGGATGTGTGCTACGGATGCTTGCTATGGATGGTCGCGAGTCTCCCCCCTCACCGCGCGGCCGCTCCGCGCGCCCCTGTCGATACATCGCATAGCTCGAGCTGCGCATCTTCTTCGCACAGCTGCCTCGCGGCTGCTCATCTACACAGCGCATCTTCCTCGCACAGCTACATAGCTTAGCATTGGTGGAAACCAGAGATGCCGCGATGCCGCGAATAGTTGTTATGGCGAATAGTCGAATACCGATTACTCGCCATTCCTCATGGCGAATAGTAGTGTTCATTCGGCATTATTATTCGACATAAAAAAGGAATATACAAAATAATTTATTTGGTATCAAATACCTTTATTCAATTCAATTCAAAAATATTTATTTCGGATAGGTGTTAGTAAAATATAGTCGATATTTAGATTAGTGTTAATAAAATAAAGTAACATTACATTTATATGTTACTGTAATCTAAAAAATCTAAGATTATGTATGTAATGGCAACCCTTTTCTTGTACGTAACTTATTTTACGGGGAATAACCTCATTTTGTGTAAGGAATTTCCCGTCAAATCGGTTTCAAGCGCAACCGACCGACTCAATCCCAGTCGTGCAGAAAAATCAGTTTTTCTGCACCACAATCTACCTCTTTTAGACTTTGAAAATTAATTAAAAATGACTTATTTTTGCTAACTTTTATATTTTTAGTCATGGTTATATTAATACTAAGTGTGTTTTGTTTTTAAAGATAAAATACAAGTAATTATTTTGTCTATCTACAGGGTTATTTTTAATTCACTGACATCCTCTTAACCCTGAATTCCTATCACTCAAACAAATGTTTTTTGTTTTACGACTTTTTAAAATGAAGCACTTTTTTCCCATACAAATACACAGAGTATCGTAAAAATAACAGGAAATCTCAAATTTTCAAAACGTTATTACACCAAAAATATTAAGTTATGACAAAAGCCGTAAAACAAAAAACATTTGTTTAAGTGGTAGGAGTTTAGGGTTAAAAGGATGCTAGTGAATTACAAATAACCCTGTATAGTTTTTCTGTCCATTTACTATAAGTTTATTTAATTTAGACAACTATTCGCCGAATATCGAATAATGAACACTATTACTCGGTATTCGACGAGTAACAAAAAAATGCCGAGTAATGCCGAATACCGAATAATAGAGAGTATTCGCGGCATCTCTAGTGGAAACGGTCACACAGTTTCGTAGCGTAGCCTTTGATCAATTATAACTGAAGATACACATTGCCGAACAAAATCCCCTTCAAAGAATGTCCGAACTGTTTTATTTGTTTGCATAACAATTAAAATCATCACCTACACAGAAATTTGAACCTAGTCTTTACTTCATTACAGTCGAATTTCGGTTGACACTTGACAGCTAAACTTGACAATTTCACGCAACGTACTGAGAAAAAGAAGGCCACTTTTATCAAAGTGGCGCTTATTTGGCTCGGACATTTTCAGGCGCCCGACTGTGGATCTACAGTTATAATTGATCAAAGAGTGTAGCTTTCACATCTTCGGAGCATAGCTGCTCACCACATCTCAGGTGGGAAGGCACCCTTAAACCACTTCCCAACGGTCTCATTTGTTTTCTATATTGGCAACGTTCGGTGTGACGCATACAGCTGTCATTTTAGTGGGCTATAAAATGCCTGTTTTTATTGCTATTTTAAATGCGATTTTGAGAGGATTTTATCGTCTGGAGGTGCTAAAATTAATTTGGTCACTAGACTTGCACGAGAATTTGGCTGCTTAAATGGATTATTATCTCGTAGTTTTCATTTGGATTTCACGTCAACAATACGTAACTTATAAGTTATTATCATAGAATTAGCTTAGCTATTGAACGCGGGGAACGCTGCCAGTATCTTCTGAACCTTGCCTAAAGGGACTCCTTTTAATAGTAAGTATGTAGAACCGGTAAAGTGTGGGTACAAACAAATAAGTAGGTTGTGTTTTCACCCGACTGTCGACGGAGGGTCATGTTTTTCGAGCGTATCTATCTATCTAATCTATCTAATACCTTTAAACGAGCAATTCTTGTATATAATATATATAATCAGAATCTCAGAAACAGCTCCAACGATTTCGATGAAATTTGGTATGTGGGGATTTTCGGGGATGAAAAATTGATCTAGCTTGGTCTTATCTCTGGGAAAACACTTGGTACCGAGTTTCAGCCCGAGCAGAGCTCGGTCGCCCAGGTACTGTATTTATTTAAGTATGTATGTATCTCTCTTTGGCACGCCCTGCAGTTTCAATGGATTTTGAAGTGTGAGGTGTCATAGATTCGTCTCAGTTCCGCGAGTGACATAGGATATGTATTTTCCCGGAATTCCCATGGGAACGGGAATTATACAAGCGGGTTTTTTTCACCTAGAATTGAAATTAAAGTTATTACTTTTTATCTACAGAACCCTTAAATGGGTTTTTCTATAGCTATTTTGATAAACCGCTGTTCTTTCCTCACTTGACATAGTTACTTCTGTTTCTGTAGTGGCAAATATCAAATAGCGATAAAGAGTTTGTAAATCTTATCTTAAACGTCGATATCTTATGTTGAAACAATTGTACATAATATGGTAACTTTATTTTATCTTTGACAGTTAGAATCCGAAACAAATGATTTATTTATAAATTCATAAGCAATCTAGACTTGAGTCGATTCCGATTCTTAAACCAATTGTAATTAATTTTCGTGATTCAAAAAATGTTCGGAACAAGAGTTTCACTAACAGTTGGAATCCGAAACAAATGACTGACATTTATATATTTATAAAATCATAAGCAATCTAGACTTGGCCACACGAGTGTAATTTTGTGAGTCGTGAGCGGCAGAATTTCGGTTCGCGCCATACAATATGCGGGCCATCACGTGACACTCACATGACACAATGTATGGCGCAACCGAAATTCTGCCGCTCACAACTCACAAAATTACGCTCGTGTGACCTCACCCTTAAACCGAATGTAAGTTTCGAGATTTAAAAAAATGTTTATAACAAGAGTTTCAGGCCATTTGATTATCGCTTCTGAACATATTATAGGGAAGTTATGATATGGATGTAGATAAAACATTATACCTAACAGCTAGTATTTCATAGAACAAATCATTTTATTCCCATCATAGTACCCGGTATAATTTAAGCAAACAAACCTTTTCTCCATACCCGTCGGAAACAGGTTAGCCGCTCCCAGCTGTTTGGACAATGGTGTTGACGTCACCTTGGCTTATACCTTCCTGGTGCAAAATCGTAGTTTCCTGAAATAGCTGTCTTCCAGTAAACAACATACATATGTCTGCCAAACGCGGATTTGAGGAAGGAAGTAGTCAAGTCAAGTCAAGTCAAAATTCTTTATTCAATTTAGGCATCAATTGATGCTCCTATGAACGTCGAAGAATCTACCACCGGTTCGGAAAAAACCCTGTTGAGAAGAAACCGGCAAGAAACTCAACAAGGTATATTTTTTTCAATCAGATCTACATTGTTATTAAATGACATACATCTAAAGTATTTAATACAATTAAATTTTTTAACACAGTAGATACGCTATTAAAATTTGAGACTAGGGATCGCCAATGCGGATCGGAATTATTTCCAAACATCCCTGTCCATGATATAGTCATTAATTTTATAGTACGCCTTAGATATTAATGTCTTCTTCACAATGGATTTGAATTTTGTATCAGTTTGTTCGGTTATTGTTTTCGGAATTTTATTATAAAAACGTATGCATCTTCCCAGAAACGACTTTTTAGTTTTAGCCAGTCTGTAAGATGGAACTTTAAGCTTCCCTGTGTTTCTAGTAGCCTTTGGCTTATCGAGTAAATTAAAACTATAAATATAAATTAAAATTTAAAAAAACATAAAAATTTGTACGGAACCCTCGGTGCGCGAGTCCGACTCGCACTTGGCCGGTTTTTAGGGTTCCGTAGTAAACTAGGAACCCTTATAGTTTCGCCATGTCTGTCTGTCTGTCTGTCCGTCCGCGGCTAAGCCCAGAGACTATTAGTACTAAAAAGGTGTAATTTTGCAAGAATATACATATCAGTCATGCCAACAAAGTGGTAAAATAAAAAATAAAAAAATATTTTTTTTGGTATCTCCCATAGACGTAAAGTGGGGGTGATTTTTTTTTCTCGATGAACCCTATATTGTGGGATATCGTTGGATAGGTCTTTTAAAAGCATTGGGGGGTTGCTAACATGATTTTTGTATTCAGTGATCTGTTTGCGAAATATTCAACTTTAAAGTGTAAATTTTGAAAAAAATCAGAATGGTAGTAAATATATTAAATTTACAAGGAAAATTATAACGGCTGAGATTGCTTGGGAATTATTTGTAGTTTAAGAGTAAATAGTAGCCTAAGGTATAAAACATACCGTCACTACTTTGAAAAAGCTCGTATCTCAAATCAGCGTGTAAACAAAACTGAACCTTGATACGCGCGTAATAAAGTTCACTTAACCAGATTATCGATTGTGAAATACGAGCTTTTTTCAAAGTATTGACGATACCTAAACTTGGATGATTCCGTACACATACGAAATCCTTAGAAAAATATTACTTGATTTTTCGCAATGGCTACGGAACCCTATCTTGGGCGTGTCCGACACGCTCTTGGCCGGTTTTTTTATTAATACATCCATCACATACCTCTGTAATCAGTTTGTATAATAATCCTACAATCGCACTGATTTAAAATGATTGCGGTGTAGACCGACAAACACACATTCCGAAGGTCAGATGGCTATTAAGGAATTAGATAATCAATTGTCACCGGGTAATTCATTAATTCATTATAGACGCTACTTATTTTGCGTCAATTGATAACGATAAATGATTCACGTTTTTATTAAAAATCATATTCATCATCATCATAATTTCAGCCGAAGTCCACTGGTGAACATAGGCCTCCCACAAGGCTCGCCAAACAGATCGGCCCTGCGCCATCCGCATCCAATGCGTTCCGGCCACCTTAACCAGGTCGTTGCTCCATCTCGTTGGAGGCCTACCTACATTGGGTCTTCCGGTCCGCGGACGCCACTCGAGAACCTTTCGGCCCCATCGGTCGTCAGTTCTACGAGCGATGTGCCACTTAAGTTTAGCGATTCTTCGAGCTATGTCCGTGTCTTTAGTTCTTGCGCGGATATCAAAACCATATTAATTATAATTAATAATTAACAATGCTGTTTGTTTTCATAACTAACTTTTTGTAATACTTAACACATTTTTAAAATGACTGTATAGATTCAGGCGTTACATTACGGAGTTCCAAATTAAAATGGAATATACTTATATACTCCATTTAATTTTTATAAACCACAACAACATTATATTGCGGCTCGTGAACTGTAATCTCTTTACAATTTGTACTAGAGTAACAATTGACGACACGCAAATAAAGTGACATTAAAACAATTCTATTTTACGGCTCTCAGACTATAGTACTGTACTATTTGCTAGGTAAGAAATAGTTGACGAGCCGCAATATAATGATGTTGTGGTTTTCAATTCTAAATTAAATAAAGAATAGGTGTATGTAGCAGTAACGTGTCCGTATAAACAAATTGACGTTCCAAATTAAAAATTACTTAAGCAATATTAATTCTGTGCACTACTACATACAACAGTGTCCTTTACGCGAACAAAAAAATGTTTATGCCCCATTAATGGTCGTTTATTAGGGTTCCGTACCCAAAGGGTAAAAACGGGACCCTGTTACTGAGACTTCGCAGTCCGTCCGTCCGTCTGTCACCAGGCTGTATCTCATGAACCGTGATAGCTAGACAGTTGAAATTTTCACAGATCATGTATTTCGGTTTTCGCTATAACAACAAATACAAAAGCAGAATAAAATAAATATTTAAGGGGGCTCCCATACAACAAACGTGATTTTTTTGCTTGTTTTTGCTCGATATTGATAACGGCAACAGGTAGACGTTTGAAATATTCACATACTATTTAGTTATATGATCACTTTAAAAATAAATAATTAAATTAAAATATAACATATATTTAAGGGCTCGCATACAAAAAACGTTGCCGTTTTTATAGATAATGGTACGGAAGCCTTCGTGCGCGAGTCCGACTTGCACTTGGCCGGTTTTTTTCTATTCTAATGTTAAAAAATCCTGAATGCCCAAAAAGAGGAAGTAAACCACAAATAGCAGACCAGTCACTTTTACTTAGTAGAGAACGCAACAATGTAAACGGCATGACTAATAAATAATGAACTAAAACTAAATAAACAAGATGACAAATGTAAAGAAAACGATAAACTTGTGTAAATTTCGTTAGTACAATAGTAGATAATTTTAAAATTCCTTGTGCAAACACCTGTAGCGTATACAAACAAGTATTTTCTAAGATTTAGTCTAAATTAGCCTAATTTATCAATGTTCCCGAGGTTGATTAAATCAAGAGCATTATATTATGTATGTGAAAAACTTTTGTAAAGGACTTGTTATAATTATGTAGTAGTAACGTGTCCGTATAAAAATATTGACGTTCCAAGTTTGAAAACCGGCCAAGTGCGAGTCGTATTCACGCACGATGGGTTCCGTACCATTATCTATAAAAATGGCAACAAAATCACGTTTTATGTATGGTCCCCTTAAATATTTGTTTTATTTTAATTTAATTATTTATTTTTAAAGTGAATATATAACTAAATATTCTGTGAATATTTCAAGCTTCTACCTGTTGCCGTTATCAATATCGAGCCCAAACGAGCAAAAAAATCACGTTTATGGTATGGAAGCCCCTTTCATATTTATTTTATTCTGCTTTTGGGGTTCCGTAGTCAACTAGGAACCCTTATAGTTTCGCCATGTCTGTCCGTGGTTCCTGTTCAATATTTATTATTTTAAAATAATTGAGCAACCTACTTCAGTCCGTTAAGTTCTAATAACATATAGTTACGCTTAATTTTACTGAATATGTACACATTTACGATTACAAAAATATTTTTATCATGTTAAATGAATATTTTTTTTTTTTTTGTAAATTGACACTAAAAAATACCCAATCTTGCAGAGGTTTAAAACGCAAGGTCTGATCTAATCAGAATGTAATGCGACTAAAATAGAAAGTGTCGTATTTAATGCAGCAACACCTGATTACGTGATTTTTAACTTGTCGGTTTGACATTTGCCATTGCTTGTTGTCATCTGATGCGAGTGCAATATTTGTGGTGTTTTCGAGATTTCTTTTTTTTGTTATTCTTTGTTCAGTTTGTTGTTTTCTGTTAATTTTTTGTTGAACTTGTTTGTTTTGTTGTTTTGTTACGGAGTTGTGTATTTTACGAAGACAAGGGTGATGGCGAGCCGGGAACTAGCCGGGCTAGTTCCTTGCTTACATTTCCTTCTCCGAAGAAGAAGCGGACTAAGGCAGGACAACTTACATCATCGGAAAAGAATGTGCTTGTGAACATATTTAAATATGTTGAAGAAACGTGGCCAAAAGATAGATATCCATCCAAAACCGACATAACCCAAAAAACGGCAAAAAAGGGATCATTATAAGAAGTCTAATAGCGTATTTAGTGCTAGCTACATTTTTAATTTTTATTCTCGTCATAAAGGTTCACAACCTCTGAATCTGTCATTTTTGACAGCTCCCGTTTGTTTACATTCTTTTAAATACCTAAAAGTCTAAAGTATAATAATAGTACATTACTGCAGAGGCCGTGAAATAAGGGATTGATGGACGAGATTTGGGGTAGTAAACTTTTAAATTTAGCAAGTGTAGGCTCACGTCTTATGTCCTCGGGTAAACTATCGTTCGTTTTATTAACGTTCTATCTCCATAGTAATTTTTTACCATGGGTATTTCAAATTTACCTTTGGGCATTGACCTGATGGTTAGCGCCATGCGATCTCGAAATAAGCTTTTACAGTGCCATTACACCATCTTCATCTTATTTCGACGCTCTTGTTTCTTTATTTATATGCACACCTAAGAAGAAATTAAATGGCGTGTGAAGTTTTCAATACGCACTGGGCCCGCTTAGGAACTACGGCCCAAGCTCTCATTCTGAGGGTGTGCCCTGCATGATGAGGAATTTTAAGACACATTTATACATTATTTCTGACAAAAAGCTAGTAGGGTCGGGCCCGAAGCCCTGGTCAAGGTCTTTTTTGCTACTTAATGGAAGCGGAATGGAAATTTATTAAATCGCACGCGATCCTTTGTTGGTACACTCAAAACCACAGATAATCATTATTACTTCATATAGTATATTCTGCAGGTCACTGTTGGATCGCAAATTTTTTTACAATTTTTTTAATAACTTATGTAATGTATGTTTTTTCGAGTGGAATCTTTCAACTCAATTTTGAAGTAGATATCTTTAACCGATTAAGCTGAAATTTTGCATGCATGTATAAATCCGATGACAATGCAATATTATTATGACATGGAGCTGATCTGATGATGATGCTGAAGGTTGGCCATGGGAGGGAACTCTGTAATGAAACAACACGAGTTTGGGCTCATTTGATTCGTCTTGACGAGTACTTTGGTAACCAGGGGCAAAGAGCAGTCAGCAAAAAAAAGTATTAAAAATAGAATTTTTAACAAAAACTTTTTACGCATAATTAATTCATCATTTCGCATGACTGTTTTTTCTCAGAAACTATTAATTATAATTTAAAATAAAGTTAATTTAGTTAATCAGTATCTTACAGGATAACTATTTCAAACTTCCTGAAGGACGAGGTTGGAAGGGGGAGGCCAAGAAGGATATTCTGTCATCAGATTAGGGATGTCTTGAAGAAAACGGCCAAGCAAGGTACCCGAAACCGGGGAGCAGTATGAAAGAGTGTCGTGGACGCGAGATATGTGTGTGCGGATCGTAAAAGGTAGAAGGAAACAAATAATCTCAATGAACTGAAACAATTACTTTGCTCACCCGCGACCTTACGATAGTTACGCTTAATGTAAGAAATGCGTGTTCATGCAGTTCCTCCACCTCCACACTGTACGAACACACACAGATCACACAAACCCAACCATCACCACCACCAAACTACATTGACGCCTTTCGAACTCAACCGCAGAGCTCATCTTCAGAGTTGGTACCACAACCGTACGCTATGCTACCAATGTTAGACTCTAAATGGTAGTCTACAGGGTTATTTTTAATTCACTGACATCCTCTTAACCCTGAATTCCTATCACTCAAACAAATATTTTTTGTTTTACGACTTTTTAAAATGAAGCACTTTTTTTCCCATACAAATACACAGAGTATCGTAAAAATAAGAGGAAATCTCAAATTTTCAAAACGTTATTACACCAAAAATATTAAGTTATGACAAAAGCCGTAAAACAAAAAACATTTGTTTAAGTGGTAGGAGTTAAGGGTTAAAAGGATGCTAGTGAATTACAAATAACCCTGTATAAAGTAAAGTAAATATGTCGGTAAAGTATTTATTTATTTATTTATTCTTCCATACATACAATTATCATTACAGGTTAAATACCCAATGCGATAATTTATACAAAAAAAAATACGCAGCGACTTAAATATTCTATGTGACAGCGACTTATATTTTATCTGTGGTCAATAAATGTACTACGTTTTTATAATCTGGGAGGGAACTTTTGCGTAGCACTTAAGTATATTACGGGAGCTGAATCGGCCTCGCACTAATTTCGCCATTAATATCGGGAAGTCACGCAATCACGGTAGCTATGGTGGATGTCAGGTTGCTTATACGTCGGTGGCGAACGAGTGACCCGACAGATTCAGGGTTTGAAATACCGGTATTTTCCAGGTCCGGTATCGTGTCTTTACATCAGGAACCGGTACTAGTGTTGATACTTGTACCGGGGTACCGGTACCAAGCATGAACAAGAGCCCGCGACTATCAGACCTTTGTTGTTTTATGAAGCCTAAATTTCCACACAAAGCGTTTTCGCTCTTCCTTCATCAACCGCACAGCTAAGGAGTGGGATTCCCTGCCTGCGACTGTGTTCCCTGAACACTACAAATTCCTGTTATCTTAAATAAATAAATCGCTGAACCGTAGATGAAATTTGCTACCTATGGAGATAGTTTGAGACCCTGGGAAGGGCATAGGATAATAATATTTATTCCGGAAAATTTCGTCGTTCCCGTGGTATTGTGAGAAACCATTTCTTCGCAGACGGAGTCACGGGCGATAGTTAGTGTTGTATAAAAAGTCAGGTCGACTTTACTTAGTTTGGGAGATCTTTAATTAAATGCAAAAAATATTTTCAAAAATTCTACCGCGCAGCACTGTCTTTTGATAGAGCTGTAACGTTGCCATGCCACTCGTCAATCCTAAAAAGTCTTTTAATAACAAATTATTAAGTAAATAAAAAATCACAACACAAAATTGCACACTCAGCAGAATACCTAAACCAGCATGACCTAAATACATTACAAACAAGTTGCACAACATTTTTATAATTAGACTGCTAATCCTCAGTCCACATTTTCGCGCGCTTTTCAAGCGCCGTATTATTCATAAAAACGCATATGCGAAGGCGCTCGGCATTCTGCCAAAGCGTTCGCAGACGCGTCTATGACGTAAGGTAATTTATTTTAGGGATGGACTCATTGTAACCGGTGTGCGGCGGTTTGTTTAATTGTTCTATTGCCGATGGTTCAAGTTCAAATGAGAATGAAACTGTTTGCTCGCTCATGTTGGCTAAACTGTGTTTGTATTGCAGTTTGTATCGGTTCATTTACTATTGAGTAGTGCGGTGATTACTGGTGATGTAACATTTTGTAAATAAATACCGCCAATGTGCCAGTCGGATTTGCACGTAACGGGTTTCGTAGTACGAGGCGCCACCTGACGTACCGAATAAGTTCTTTTCTATAGAGAAAACGAACGACATGCAAGGGTCTGCTTAAAATGTATAAAGTCTATACTCCATTTAATTTAGAATTATAAACCACAACAACATTATATTGCGGCTCGTGAACTGTAATCTCTTTACAATTTGTACTAGAGTAACAATTGACGACACGCAAATAAAGTGACATTAAAACAATTTTATTTTGCGGCTCCCAGACTATTGTACTGTACTATTTGCTAGGTAAGAAATAGTTGACGAGCCGCAATATAATGTTGTTGTTCTTTTCAATGCTAAATTAAATGAAGTATAGTAAAGGACGAACGGACAGAGGAGGCTTGGTAACAGGCTTAGTATAACTGCTCGATATCTTTTTTACGGTTCCTTACCCAAAGAGTGACAACGGGACCCTATTACTGTGGCCCATCTAACAACAAATACTAAAAATATTAAAGTTAAAAATTAAAGGACGTCGTCATACAAGAAACGTGCTTTTTTCAGTGTTTTTAACTCAATCATTATAGTGGCGTAACTAGATACTTACTGGGTTAAAAAAAACTGTGCTATCACATATACCACTAAATAAAATCATACACCCCCCTTTTGTATCGGGGGTTAAAAAAGAGGGGTTCTTAGATATGTTTCCTCAAAATCGGTGCCATTCCAAAGTTAACCTTATCGCTCTTTTGTTAGCTGCGGAAGGAATCTTAGACGCATAATGGGTATTTATGTTCAAACATACGTACCTATGACATAATTGCGTTGGGGGTAAAATTTTTAATTTATGGTTATTTATTTAGAGAAGGACTGTCACCAAAAGCTTACAATATTTTTTAGGTTAGTTAGATTATCTTTAAGGTGAGACACGAGATAATTTGTAGTAAACTACGTCTGTAACAATCGGTTTTAAGATAAGTAGGCAATTAAGATAACACCAAATCCTCAAATAAGCCATTATTGCTGCTTATCATTCTGGATCATAATCATAAATAGGGGCCGGAATTTACGTGGCACTTTGACAATAGTGACTTCACATTTATCGACTTCTAATTGTATCAATAAATCTGGGGCTAAATTCAGGAACGGTTTAACACGGTGTGCAAGCGATATGTTTTCCTAGAAAGAAATTTCCTCTCGCAAACCAGTGATTTTTGGCGTTCCTGAATAGCAGTTCATCCCTATCCTCTCACAAACGATCGAATTGGCATTGATCACTTTTTTACAATGTGGTCTAATTCCAAAACCATTTCGAGGAATAGGTTTATTAAATCATTTTATAACATTGTAGTAAAAAAATATTAAATGATCGTGTGTATTTTTGCAAAATAATGTTTGACCTTTGTTTGACCTTGCTGTGGGCATTAACTTTGAAATTCTTTGCAACAAGAAAAAAAAAGCCGTCCGTCTAGTTTCTCTATAGTTATTATCTGTCACTTCGACGTAGTTATCATCTGTCAGTTTAAGGATACTATTTTGAAAAACATTCTTCGCGTTTTTCATATTTTAATAATGGATTTATACAGGAAGTGTTTCATTCCTACTTGTGGAAATGATTCTGTCAATAGCCCAAACAAATTAATTGTTCGCATTAGAGAAGATTTACAATAGAAGTGGTGCCGCAAAGTTAATTCAAAGTTTACAAGATGTACTTATTGTTGCGAGGATCATTTTAATGTAAGTATGGATTAAATCCGCCAAAGAACTTTCAAGGGAACACTTCTGACCATTTTATTTTATACTTACAAAAAATACTATAGCCGTAAATCGTTTTTTTACCTATTCTCTTGGAAGAATCGGCAACTTTAGTGTTATTGTTATTGTAATGTAAAGTGACATTGTCAGATGACAACTAACCATCGATTATGACACATTTTTTTTGTCATTATGTCTGTGGTTTATACACAGATTCGGCCGCGGCATGTAATTTACGAGAAGTCGTATCTCAATTTTTTAATAAATTATAAAAAAACATTGGAGTGATGAATTGCTGAAATATTCAAATTAGTTTCTTAAAATGCTCTATATTTTCGATAAAAAAAATAAAAAGGGGGGGTTAGAAAAAATGAACAATCCCAATTACCGCTCGCAAACCGTGAAACCGTTCCAGAATTTAGCCCCAGTATTCT
Organism: Archips xylosteana; assembly: GCA_947563465.1. Taxonomy (NCBI): domain Eukaryota; kingdom Metazoa; phylum Arthropoda; class Insecta; order Lepidoptera; family Tortricidae; genus Archips; species Archips xylosteana. The sequence goes on from OX387370.1 coordinate 9,851,877, forward strand.
GTAATACATACAATATTTAAAGTATGATTAAGAGTCAATCTCTTCGAAATAACTTTTACATACCGACTTCTTGGAAATCTTAAACAGGAATTATAATATTTCCATTTGTCGACTAAGGTCTAAAAGGAAAAATAACTAAGTATAAAAATAATGACGACATGAAAAAATTACTAGGTTTTTTCTAACTTTAATCGACACAGAAACAGTGTCGACGGAGCTCCGCTCTTCTGTGTACTTTTGGCCAGGGGGGGCACACTTACATATGTCATCACTTTTCATGCGACTACAGCGATCTCTGTTGTTTGCCGAAGAACTAAATTAGCGGCCATCTTGGTTGACTTGTCAAACTTGTCAGTTGTCATTCATCGGCCATGGCCATGGCGTACCAAATTGTACGGTCAAGGACTTTAATTGATAGGCCACTTGCCAATGTTCGTATTTTAGCCGTATAATGCAAATCGGGTTTAGCCGCTTATACTTCGTATATGCTGATTTGAATTAGACGGCTAAAATACGAATAGTGGCAATTAGCCTATCAATTAAAATCCTTGACTATACATTGCTATAGGTACGCGTATCTATAGCTGTACATCACTACCAACATATACATATAGATAGGTATACATCTATAGAAACGTCACATTAGTTCCTGAGCAGCCGTAGGGTGGCAGCACCTTCCATACATGCATATTTGACCATAGAGTTGCCACTCTTGTTCATATAATATTACAATACTCTTTGCTTTTGGCCCTTCGGTCGGGCCGATGCAAACTTAACAAAATCTGAACCTACCAATGTTTCTGTATTGGGAAAAAACTTAATAACTTTTTCATGTCGTCATTTATACACCTCGTCATTTTTCAAAAATAGACATTAGTCGCCCAACTCGAATGTTTTATTGTTCTTTAATTATAACACTGAACTGATTAAATGTGAAATTGTTGACTGTTAACTTTTTATTGTTTTCATGTCATATCTCTATTTCACATTTTCATCTATAATTCTATACTCCAATTAATTTGGAATTATAAACCACAACAACATTATATTGCGGCTCGTGAACTGTAATCTCTTTACAATTTGTACTAGAGTAACAATTGACGATACGCAAATAAAGTGACATTAAAACAATTTTATTTTGCGGCTCCCAGACTATTGTACTGTACTATTTGTTAGGTAAGAAATAGTTGACGAGCCGCAATATAATGTGGTTGTGGTTTTCAATTCTAAATTGAATGAAGTATACTTACCTATACTCAAAAGTTATCTCTCCGCTCTTTAGCGATAAAACCAGTTGTTTACCTCTACTTTTAATCTTTTTTAACCCTTTAACCACAATTTTTCGTCGTGCATGCTTATCTCGCCACCTATACGAAATTATAATAATAATTGTGTATAAGTTAATTTAATTTAATTACATTACGCTAGTAAAATGACTATCCTTTAAAATACCAATTGACAACCTTTCATTTTTTTAACACCTGAAAATTACTGCAGGAATCGAAAGAGTTTCGCCTCCTGAACACGGAAAAATATTTATTATAATTTATTTCTCCATATTTAAAAAAATACAACAAATTTAAAAACATGTATGTACTTACAAATACATCCACAGAATAGATATGTTTCCTTTACCCTTTTCACTAGAAAAAAGAGCTGTCATAATTTTAAATTAGATAACCACCTTAACGTCAAATTTACGTCATCACTTTTTTTAATAGAGACTAGACAAAAGTAATGGATATATTCTGTCGTTGCGCTCTTGTAGAATAAACACATCTTTAAAAAAATTGTAACAAATTAATTAATAATCCTAGTGAAAATTTAAAACTATCAGCGTCTTTCTCTTTCCAAACAGAATACACAGAACGAATCAAATTATAGTCTTAGAAATATGAAATGTTGTCAATTCCATCTGCTCCTTTTTTCCTCAGGTCGACCAGAAGTAGGCGGGGTCTCCCTTACGTTGTCAGTATTCCCAAAATCCACACAAACCGTTTTCGCTCTTCCTTCATCAGCCGTACAGCTAAGGAGTGGAATCCCTGCCTGCGACTGTGTTCCCTGAATACTACAATTTAGCCGTTTTCAAGTCTAGGGTGAATGAGCATTTACTACCATCGTAGGTCTCATCTTCGCTTTCCATCAGTACCTCTACCATGATACACTAGTTTACAGTGACCGTACTCGCTAGCGACGGCGTAAATGATTTGTATAGAGAATTGTGTACAGCGCCTCTAGCGGTCACTTACGGAAGTACAATTATCCATACAAATCATTTACGCCGTCGCTAGCGAATACGGTCACTGCAAACTAGTGTAACTCATGGTAGAGGTACTGAAGTGATTGTGGTCAAACGTAAGATAAGACTAGCGCAAACGTTAGATCTCATAAGAAAAAATAATAAAAAAATAACATATCAAAAAGAGTACATACAAAGGCGAATCTCAAAAAGGGATCTTACGCGATTATTATGTCTCAATCCAGATATTTATTCTGTACGTCATATTATTCCGTACGGCCGATTTGCTGTGTGTGATTACAAACACAAGCAAATGAACATCTAAACATTCGGACATCTTCACAAATTTCTCAATTACAATAATTAGTCTGATAAATCCCACTGTTTACCTATCGCAGTTTAAAAGATACAGCTATATGATATACGGACGAGCAGACAGGAGCCGTAGGGCCTTGGCACCCTGCGTACGGAACCCTAAAAAGGATGTGTTCATTCGCAACAACTCTTCAGATATCTTAAGTAAAGACTGAAGATAAACATTGCGGCTTTAACAAACCGCCGGCTTGACATAAAAAAATAAAGCGCTTAATTCTAGGTCATTTCGACGCAACGCATAAATTCCTAGGAAAGGAGGAGTCCTTTTCAGTAACAGGGAGCTGTTGTGCAAATGATTAGGTACCTACATACATACATTGAAAGAAAATTTGAAAAAAAAATCAATCATCATCCCAGTCTATACATATATGGTTTACTAATGTTTCGCAAATTATTTCTCCCAAACTGATTCATTTGGCAAATGTTTCATTTCCCAACTATTTTTTTTTCTGAAACTGTAAACTTTTCAGGATTGTTATAAAACAAACCTAACCTAACCTAACCTACAGAATAGTCCTGAAATATATCCTGAATAGTTTACAGTTTCAGACAAAATAAACATTTGGGAAATGAAACATTTGCCAAATGAATCAGTTTGGGAAAATTAATTTGCCAAACGGAAGTACACCAAATAACTATTCATAGTTTGTTTAACTATTTATCAAAAAACGGGCTCTAATTCAGCATTTTTTATACAGAGACTGCATGTTAATAAGAACTATTGAAAATTTCGAATAGCGTAACCAATGTTTTCGGTCGTGGCACATGGCGGACGGACACGACGCACAAAACACGCGTTCCTGAATCCACACAAGCACGACGACGTCTGTACACGCGTCAATGTGTGCCTAAGATGCACAGGGCTGACTATCGCAAAAAGTGATAGAAATAGATAGCTGCGGAAAGTGAATGCCGCGCCGTTCGTTGAGCGCGAGCAACGTTGTAATGTAAATAATTTTTAAATAAAAAATAAAACCGACTTCAAAAAACACCCAAAAACTAAAACGCAAAAAATAAAATAAAAATTGAACCGACTACAAACAAAAAGCATAGAAATATCTTTCTTCTAACGGTGAGGCCACACGAGCGTAATTTTGTGAGTCGTGAGCGGCAGAATTTCGGTTCGCGCCATACAATATGCGCGCCATCACGTGACACTCACATGACACAATGTATGGCGCAACCGAAATTCTGCCGCTCACAACTCACAAAATTACGCTCGTGTGGCCTCACCCTAATCTGTTTGAAGTCGGTGCCTCAGCACGAGCCAGCAGGAGTGGTAGAAAGAAACCCAATAGATAGTACGTACGTAAGGTCGATGGCTAGGTTCACTCCTGCTGGCTCGTGCTGAGTCACCGACTTCAAACAGATTAGGGTGAGGCCACACGAGCGTAATTTTGTGAGTTGTGAGCGGCAGAATTTCGGTTGCGCCATACATTGTGTCATGTGAGTGTCACGTGATGGCGCGCATATTGTATGGCGCGAACCGAAATTCTGCCGCTCACGACTCACAAAATTACGCTCGTGTGGCCTCACCGTTAGAAGAAAGATATTTCTATGCTTTTTGTTTGTAGTCGGTTCAATTTTTATTTTATTTTTTGCGTTTTAGTTTTTGGGTGTTTTTTGAAGTCGGTTTTATTTTTTATTTAAAAATTATTTTATTTTTTGCTTTTTAGTTGTATTTGTATAATTAGATACGTAGGATAAAATCATCAGTTTGACCTCGAAATAAGTTTGTTACAAAATCTATTTTTAATACAAGTTTTTTTTTGCTCACTGTACTTTTTGCCCCTGATTACCAAAGTACTCATAAAGACGAATCTAACGAGACCAAATTTGATGGGGTTACGTCGTTTTATTACGGAGTTCTTATGGTCACTTTCCAGTTCCATCTTCAGACCCTGGTTACCATCTAGTATCAAAGTACTCGTCAAGACGAATCAAACGAGCCCAAACTCGACGGGGTTGTGTCGTTTTATTGTGGAGCGCCTTTGGCCATCTTCCAGCTCCATAATCAGACCCTGGTTACCATCTGGGATCCAAGTGCTCGTCAAGACGAATCAAACGAGCCCAAACTCGACGGGGTTATGTAGATTTATTGTTGAGTGCCTTTGGCCATCTTCCAGCTCCATAATCAGACCCTGGTTACCATCTGGGATCAAAGTGCTTGTCAAGACGAATAAAACGAGCCCAAACTCGACGGGGTTGTGTCGTTTTACTTTGGAGTGCCTTTGGCCATCTTCCAGCTCCATCATCAGACCCTGGTTACCATCTGGGATCCAAGTGCTCGTCAAGACGAATCAAACGAGCCCAAACTCGACGGGGTTGTGTCGTTTTATTGTAAAGTGCCTTTGACCATCTTTCAGCTCCATCATCAGACCCTGGTTACCATCTGGGATCAAAGTGCTTGTCAAGACGAATAAAACGAGCCCAAACTCGACGGGGTTTGTGTCATTTTATTGTAGAGTGCCTTTGGCCATCTTCCTGCTCCATCATCAGACCCTGGTTACCATCTGGGATCAAAGTGCTTGTCAAGACGAATAAAACGAGCCCAAACTCGACGGGGTTTGTGTCATTTTATTGTAGAGTGCCTTTGGCCATCTTCCTGCTCCATCATCAGACCCTGGTTACCATCTGGGATCAAAGTGCTTGTCAAGACGAATAAAACGAGCCCAAACTCGACGGGGTTTGTGTCATTTTATTGTAGAGTGCCTTTGGCCATCTTCCTGCTCCATCATCAGACCCTGGTTACCATCTGGGATCAAAGTGCTTGTCAAGACGAATAAAACGAGCCCAAACTCGACGGGGTTTGTGTCATTTTATTGTAGAGTGCCTTTGGCCATCTTCCTGCTCCATCATTAGACCCTGGTTACCATCTGGGATCAAAGTGCTTGTCAAGACGAATAAAACGAGCCCAAACTCGACGGGGTTGTGTCGTTTTACTTTGGAGTGCCTTTGGCCATCTTCCAGCTCCATCATCAGACCCTGGTTACCATCTGGGATCCAAGTGCTCGTCAAGACGAATCAAACGAGCCCAAACTCGACGGGGTTGTGTCGTTTTATTGTAAAGTGCCTTTGACCATCTTTCAGCTCCATCATCAGACCCTGGTTACCATCTGGGATCAAAGTGCTAGTCAAGACGAATCAAACGAGCCCAAACTCGACGGGGTTTGTGTAATTTTATTGTAGAGTGCCTTTGGCCATCTTCCTGCTCCATCATCAGACCCTGGTTACCATCTGGGATCAAAGTGCTTGTCAAGACGAATAAAACGAGCCCAAACTCGACGGGGTTTGTGTCATTTTATTGTAGAGTGCCTTTGGCCATCTTCCTGCTCCATCATCAGACCCTGGTTACCATCTGGGATCAAAGTGCTTGTCAAGACGAATAAAACGAGCCCAAACTCGACGGGGTTTGTGTCATTTTATTGTAGAGTGCCTTTGGCCATCTTCCTGCTCCATCATCAGACCCTGGTTACCATCTGGGATCAAAGTGCTTGTCAAGACGAATAAAACGAGCCCAAACTCGACGGGGTTTGTGTCATTTTATTGTAGAGTGCCTTTGGCCATCTTCCTGCTCCATCATCAGACCCTGGTTACCATCTGGGATCAAAGTGCTTGTCAAGACGAATAAAACGAGCCCAAACTCGACGGGGTTTGTGTCATTTTACTGGAGAGTGCCTTTGGCCATCTTCCTGCTCCATCATTAGACCCTGGTTACCATCTGGGATCAAAGTGCTTGTCAAGACGAATAAAACGAGCCCAAACTCGACGGGGTTGTGTCGTTTTACTTTGGAGTGCCTTTGGCCATCTTCCAGCTCCATCATCAGACCCTGGTTACCATCTGGGATCCAAGTGCTCGTCAAGACGAATCAAACGAGCCCAAACTCGACGGGGTTGTGTCGTTTTATTGTAAAGTGCCTTTGACCATCTTTCAGCTCCATCATCAGACCCTGGTTACCATCTGGGATCAAAGTGCTAGTCAAGACGAATCAAACGAGCCCAAACTCGACGGGGTTTGTGTAATTTTATTGTAGAGTGCCTTTGGCCATCTTCCTGCTCCATCATCAGACCCTGGTTACCATCTGGGATCAAAGTGCTTGTCAAGACGAATAAAACGAGCCCAAACTCGACGGGGTTTGTGTCATTTTATTGTAGAGTGCCTTTGGCCATCTTCCTGCTCCATCATCAGACCCTGGTTACCATCTGGGATCAAAGTGCTTGTCAAGACGAATAAAACGAGCCCAAACTCGACGGGGTTTGTGTCATTTTATTGTAGAGTGCCTTTGGCCATCTTCCTGCTCCATCATCAGACCCTGGTTACCATCTGGGATCAAAATGCTCGTCAAGACGCATTCGTCTTGCCCAAACTTGACGGGGTTGCGTCGTTTTATTACAGAGTTCCTATGGCCACCATCCAGCTCCATCATCAGATCAGCTCCATGTTGCAATAATATTGCATTGTCATCCAATTTACACAAGCATGCAAAATTTCAATTCAGAAACCGGGAAGTGGGTCAAATTCAACTTGCAAGATTTGACCCGTTGAGGAGTTCCGTTGGCCATCTGTGATCTTCTTCATCAGATCCAGTTTACCAAATGACATTTTCTCAAACATGCTATGTAATGTTTACGTTGTGTTCGTTAAAACAGGCTTCAAAATACACCGTTGCAGGCCTAGGCCGGCAATGCGATCGTCTATTGTTTCATGTCACACAGCACCATCATGTTTATAGGTCTATGGCATCATAGCATTCAGCCATTTAAAAAAAAACTATAAGCAATATTTGCGTTTTGGTTCATTATGACATTCTGCCACTACGCTTATTTAAGGTAAGGTAAGATGGTGATGGTAATGGTGATCTGCCTAGAAAAATATTTCACCATCAACATCATCATCACCATCATCACCATTATCATCACCATCATCATCATCACCATCATCATCATCATCATCACCATCATCAATCACCACCATCATCATTATCATCATCATCACCACCATCATCATCATCATCACCATCATCACCATCATCATCATTCATCACCATCATCACCATCATCATCAATCACCATCATCATCATCATCATTCATCACCATCATCATCACCATCATCACCATCACCACCACCATCATCATCATCATCATCATCACCATCATCATCATCATCATCACCATCATCATCATCATCATCAATCACCATCATCATCATCATCATTCATCACCATCATCACCACCATCACCACCATCATCATCATCATCATCATCATCATCATCATCATCATCATCATCACCATCATCATCATTCATCACCATCATCATCAATCACCATCATCATCATCATCATTCATCACCATCATCATCACCATCACCACCACCATCATGATCATCATCATCATCATCACCATTATCATCATCACCATCATCATCATCACCATCATCATCATCATCATCATCATCACCATCATCATCATCATCATCACCACCATCATCATCATCATCATCACCACCATCATCATCATCATCATCATCATCATCACCATCATCATCATCATCATCACCATCATCATCATCATCATCACCATCATCATCATCATCATCAATCACCATCATCATCATCATCATTCATCACCATCATCACCACCATCACCACCATCATCATCATCATCATCATCATCATCATCATCACCATCATCATCATTCATCACCATCATCACCATCATCATCAATCACCATCATCATCATCATCATTCATCACCATCATCATCACCATCACCACCACCATCATGATCATCATCATCATCATCACCATTATCATCATCACCATCATCATCATCACCATCATCATCATCATCATCATCATCACCATCATCATCATCATCATCATCATCCGCCATCATCATCATCACCACCATCATCATCATCATCACCACCATCATCATCATCATCATCATCACCATCACCATCATGATGACGACGATGATGATGATGATGATGATGATGATGATGATGATGATGATGATGATGATGATGATGATGATGGTGATGGTGCATGTTTGAGAAAAGCACTATACAAGCCTCGGCCGGAACAGGGGTTGCCGGCCTCGTATCATGCCGTCCTCGTGTACCACTCGGCCGTCAACTTAGATACTCGGCCGGCAACCCCTTAAGTCCCGGCCTCTGCAGTAATGTACTATTTCTGAATGAAAATGCTTGACTAGATGCTAAAAATTCTAAAATCGTCATAGTTGTGCCTATAAAATTTAAGGGTTTCCGTCGATTTACCCAAGATCCCATCATCAGATCTTGACTTGGTGCCAATGGGACCACCTCGGAAGTATACTCTTTCAAACAAAAAAAGAATTTTGAAAATCGGTCCACAATTGGCGGAGATATCGATGAACATACATAGAAAAAAAAAAAAAAAAATATATATAAACAGTGGAACATAGAACCTCCTCCTTTTTTGAAGTCGGTTAAATAAAATGAGTAGGTAATCTAATTATCGTAGTACTTATAATTAAACTTATCGTTTGTCTAAATTAAGTGTTTAAAAATAAGTGAATGAGTGTATACCTAATTCATTTTGTATAGACAATTAGAGAATGTAATTGTAGATATTGATAGGAAATAATTAACAAATTAATTTTACTAATACCTACCTACTAATATAAGACGTCTATTTATACATTATAGGTAACAAACTTTTGAACCTACTTTCCATAGTTACTAATGTTACATGTTGCTAATTAAAGCTGATTATCTACCTTCTTTCGTCCTTCGAAAATCGAAAAAAACTCCTTTCCTTGTCTTTGGTTGATGCCAAACACCCATACAATGCACAATATATTCCCATTTCGCAAAAGTTTAGTGCCGTGCGGCCACGGACCAGTTGGTCCGGTCCGTGCGTGCGGCCGACATGCATCGCGTCGCGCACCCGACTGGTGAACAGCAGCGTAAAGCAATCGGCGCCTTGGGGGGAGGGGTAACTCGAATCGGTGCGGGGCGGAGCGTTTCCATTCTGTACGTTAGTACTATTATATATTCTGTGGTCGTGGTTGTCTCAATTGCCCGTCGAGTTTATCTTGATTGGGTCAATAGAGTGAAAACAATACGCCGGGGTCGCTGTGCAACGGCCTAACGGACAATCCGCTTTACAATATTAGGTAGACTCAATTCGATCGTGTAGGTTGATAGATAGACATACAAACTTTATTCACATCAAACACATACAAAGCTCAAAGATAAATAATTTACAACAGAAAATTCACAAAAAAAATGTAAATTTATACAAATGACTCATACCTAAGTATTCTCTACATCGTGTTTTTGGCGCATTTATTAAGGCAGGTTTATACAGGGTCAGTAACTGACTTCGAATTCGAGACAAGTCAGCGCTGACCCGAGAAATACCCAATGTAAATTGAAAGTCAGCGCTGACCCCCACCGCTGTACTGACTTCAAATCAATTTACATTGGGTATTTCTCGGGTCGGCGCTGACTTGTCTCGAATTCGAAGTCAGTTACTGATCCTTTCTAAACCTGCCTTTACATTCATTTAATCTCGTGCTGTATCATTACAAGTAATCGAAAATCCAAAGTAGTCTCTAAAAAATAAAATAAATTCGTAGTACGACGCTAATACTGCACGGCAGGTCATGACTTTTTGAATGTTAATAAAACAAGATGTTTTCTAGGGCGTAGTGTTGCTACATTTTTAAAATATATATTTGTTTTAGTAATCAGATGAAAATACCCAAAAACACGCGCAGTACAACCAACCTATCTTGAGCCATCGTGCCTCCCCCACGCCTGAAATCACCCACCCAAAATCGATTAGCGCGAAAAGCTCGGTAGGCCCTTGAGAGCCATGCGATTATGTCACGAATAGGTGCAGACTCAGCATGTACTGCAGTAACTTGTAGTGTAAAAAAAAATATATATATGTTTTTGTCCAGAAGCACGTTGGCACTACCTCAGGTCTCTGACAGAATACCAGCTCTGTGGCTATCCGTAGCTGCAGTACATGCTGAGTCAGCGCCTATTCTCCACATCATCGCATGGCTCTCTTAAATTAAATTAATTCGTACATTTAAAAATTGTTTGCTAATTTTAATTTTTGGAATTCTGTTGCATGTTAGTTTTTAAGTTTTCCATGTTATTTTTTATATTTTTTAAGTCACTTTATCATTGTTATTAATTAAGCCATGTACGTGTTGTGGTGATTAAAGTTTTTTATCTATCTATCTATCTATCTAGTGCTGATATACTGTCAGAAACCTGAGGTGTGAGGTACTCTTAGTTTCGTATCTCAAAATGACGGATTCGGATCCCTCAGTGGTGGATTTGGGTCATTCAATTTTTTTGGCGTATCTCCTGTGGCAAAAGTTAAGGGTCTAGCCATGTTACCATCTTCCGTGACACAAGCTCTGTCGGACCCCTTACAAACACCCAAACACAGGTGATACCGTATTGTATCGTACCGTATTGTACCGGAGCATCGGGCCCTATAATTTAGGTTTTAATCTTATCTTTTTTGTAATACATACGTCGTCGTCCTTGTTCGAAGGTAGTTTAATATTTTATTCAGGCTAAGACCTAGGTCAATCTTATATTGGTGTTCACTTTGTTGTGCATATTTAATTTTTATTTCAAATATTGTTCCCGAACCCAATATCCTCGACTCCTGTAATATTTTTTAATATATCCAATTTTTGAGTGCTACAATATTTTGATTCTCTCTCTAATTAAGTACCTTTTCCTGCTTTAGGTTTATAAAAGCACGGTGGCGCCCCTAGAGCATTTCTTTTAATTTTTTTGTGATTTTATTATTGTTTTATTTTCTTTCCATGTTTTTTCAAAATTCGCTATTTGTCAAACCGAGCCCCAGCTGAATCTTCACCCCAAAGAGTATTGTAATATTATATGAACAAGAGTGGCAACTCTATGGTCAAAAATGCATGTATGGAAGGTGCTGCCGCCCTACGGCAGCTCAAGAACTAATGTGACGTATCTATAGATATATACCTATCTATATTTATATGTTGGTAGTGATGTACAGCTATAGATACGCGTACCTATAGCAATGTACAGTCAAGGATTTTAATTGGTAGGCTAATTGCCACTATTCGTATTTTAGCCGTCTAATTCAAATCAGCATATACGAAGTATAAGCGGCTAAACCCGATTTGCATTATACGGCTAAAATACGAACATTGGCAAGTGGCCTATCAATTAAAGTCCTTGACCGTACAATTTGGTACGCCATGGCCATGGCCGATGAATGACAACTGACAAGTTTGACAAGTCAACCAAGATGGCCGCTAATTTAGTTCTTCGGCAAACACCAGAGATCGCTGTAGTCGCATGAAAAGTGATGACATATGTAAGTGTGCCCCCCCCTGCTTCACCCTGAGCAGCTGGCCAGCATATCACGTGAGGAAACCTCACCTCCACCTTTACATTTGGCAACTTTACTTTTTCTTTAGTAAAGTCTACATCGGCGTGTGGGAGGTCTGGCCAACATTCAGCCCATTGAAATAAATCTTAAGGTGGAACGGCACGCTCTAGGCGCGAAATTCAAAATTTTTACAGGTTTTAATTTATTTTGGGTAAACGGTGTAACTCTACGCACTCTCTCTCTCACACACACACACACACACACACACAACACATTAAGTAACTTGTTGAGTCTTGATTTCTTTATTCTACCTTATTTTATTTTTGTTATTTAGATCTCACTTTGCACTCGCGGTACAGACCCAGAGTCTAGTGCGAAGGCCGCTGTAATGTCACATATAAGTACCTATGTTATCACTTAAGTAACAATGTGTAATAAGTAATTCCGTGTGCTGTGTAACTTCATTGGTTAATAAATTATTCTTATTCTTATTCTTTAACTTCATATGGTACTTGCGGTTGTAAAATAGTGTTCTTTATACAGGGTTATTTGTAATTCACTAGCATCCTTTTAACCCTATACTCCTACCACTTAAACAAATGTTTTTTGTTTTACGGCTTTTGTCATAACTTAATATTTTTGGTGTAATAACGTTTTGAAAATTTGAGATTTCCTCTTATTTTTACGATACTCTGTGTATTTGTATGGGAAAAAAAGTGCTTCATTTTAAAAAGTCGTAAAACAAATAACATTTGTTTGAGTGATAGGAATTCAGGGTTAAGAGGATGCCAGTGAATTAAAAATAACCCTGTATTATTGTGTAAAGCTTTTTAAGAATAAAACTGTTAGCTTGATATAAAAGTTGTCAAACATAGAAATTCGGACTTTCAACGTTTTGACAACTTGTATTTCAAACTAATAGCACACTGTTTTACAAGCGCAAGTACTATATGAAGTTAAACAGTTACACCGTTAACCCAAAATAAATAAAAACCTGTAAAAATTTTGAATTTCGCGCCTAGAGCGTGCCGTTCCACCTTAACTGGTCCCTGTCCTATGAGGCACATGCACCTCATGTGTGACTTTACTGGAACGTCCATGAGGCACTGTGCCTCATGACTATGAGGGTTTAATGTCATTGTTACTATGGGGACGTAAACCATCGTATTCCGATTGACACATCCTACATCTGTACATAATTTGGGGGGCTACTATGAAATTAGATTTTTGAACTTCGTATCATGCCATTCCTTTCACTCTTATGTTTAGTACTATTTAGCGTCAATGGAACGGCACGATGCGAAGTTCGAAAATGGAATTTCGCGGCATAAAACCGGATCACTTGAAGCTTAATTTTTCGAAGGATACAAGGCAAAGTAAAGGGTCTATTCTACGGTAGAACTTGAGTTACGTCATAATAAAATAAGTGAATAATAATAAATTAAATACAAACCCTGGTGAAAATGGAACCAATAAAAGAAAAGGCTCAAAAAAATGAAATGTCAATTCCCTACCTGCGACTGTGTTCCATGAACACCACAATCTGGCCGTTTTCAAGTCTAGGGTGAATGAGCATTTACTAGGCAAGCGTGCTCCATCGTAGGCCTCATCTTCGCTTTCCATCAAATGTGATTGTGGTCAAACGAATCCCTATATTGTATAAAAAAATACAATCTAAACAAAAAAATACACAATCTTAAGGACTATACAAATGAAATAGATGTAGAGCTGTACCTCTACCATGAGTTACACTAGTTTACAGTGACCGTACTCGCTAGCGACGGCGTAAATGATTTGTATAGATAATTGTGTACAGCGCCTCTAGCGGTCACTTACGGAAGTACAATTCTCCATACAAATCATTTACGCCGTCGCTAGCGAGTACGGTCACTGCAAACTAGTGTAACTCATGGTAGAGGTACTGCTCGATTTGTCGATAATCAGGCACTCTCTGGCCTACTCGATCCTTTGGCTTTGCGGAGGGATGTGGCGTCTCTCTGCATATTATACCTACCGTATTTATATCATGGGGAGTGTTCTGACGAACAGTTCGAATTGCTGCCTGCGGCTAAATTCCACTACCGCACTTCGAGGAACCGTCTGTCTTTCTATCCTCACCGTCTTGATGATTGGCAGTCTAGTACCGTGCGTTTTAAGCGAAACTTCTTTCCTCGCACGACGAAGATCTGGAATCGGCTTACTGCGGTAACATTCCCGGAGCGTTACAACTTAGGGGTCTTTAAAAAACGAGCCTATCAATTCCTAAAAGGGTCGGCAACGCACCTGTGATTCCCCTCATGTGTCATGGGCGACGGTGATCGCTCTCCATCAGGTGACCCGACTACTCGTTTGTCCCCTCTTATATTTAAAAAAATAGCTAATGATGTCATAGACATCAGTCTAGGCTATTACGCTACCTATTGGTTTAAACACTTAACGCTTATACAGGAACTAAGTGAAGTTAGTGTCATGTTCGGAGGTTGATAATTACACTAAGTGAACCGTAGTGTGTAGGGAGTAACAAACAATAGAACCATAGCGTAATAATAATAAAGGAGGATGGACAGATTTGTATGGACTCCGGCACCTGGGGACCAAAAAGGAGGGTAACGACCTAAGCTATACATATATCATTAGCTTGGGTACGTATCAAAATATATAAACTTTAAAACAAATAATGGACGAAATACATAATGGTCATTTGATATAATGCAATTTTCTTGGAAATCCTCAACTTTACAGGATTTTCATAAAATAAACCTAACCTAACCTAACCTAACCTAAACCAATCTGTAGATTACACGATTAAAATAAATCGTTTAATCAATAGTTTCATAGAAAATTTTAGTATGTATTATGACCATTATGTATTTCGTCCATTATTTGTTTTAAACTTTATATATTTTGATACGTACCCCATTAGCTTTCCAATGACATATAGCTTGTGGGTCGTTACGAATCATTTCATCATCATTAATTCAGCCGAAAGACGTCCACTACTGAACATAGGCCTCCCCCAAGGCTCGCCAAACAGATCTGACTTACGGGCCTCGCTGTCCGTCCGTCCGTCCGTCCGTCCGTCTGACACCAGGCTGTATCTCAGGAACCGTAATAGCTAGACAGTTGAAATTTTCACAGATGATGTATTTTAGTTGCCGCTATAACAACAAATACTAAAAATCAGAATAAAATAAATATTTAAGGAGGTTCCTATGCAACAAACGTGATTTTTTTGCTGTTTTCTTTTATAGATAACGGTACGGAACCCTTCGTGCGCGAGTCCGACTCGCACTTGGCCGGTTTTTTTACCCCTTTGGGTACGGAAACCTAAAAACGAAGTATAGCGCATCATTACTTTGTGGCAAAGACGGTAACTGCCCGAGATGACTCACTCACTGACAATTTATAATGATTGCTATAGTGAATTGGAGTGGTTTTATTGTTTTGTTTGTGTCGAAACTTTAGTAGAGCATACCGGGTCCTTCATCTAAACCCCGGTTGCTAGGCAACGAAGAGTGTAAGGCCCATATGACACTGGCATTCAAAAAATTAAAAACCCAACGCAATTTGGTCCCACATGTTTGAAAATAAAGTAAATGCCCATCATGCGTTTAAGATCCCTTCCGCAGCTAACAAAAGAGCTGATAACTTTGAAACGGTTGAACCGGTTTAAACATGTCTAAGAAGCATCGCCATGAAACCTGCTTTCAAATAAAAAAAAACTGCACCCAAATCGGTACACCCGTTTTAGAGCTATGACAGTTACGAAGTAACTATTAAGTAATCTGTGGCTGTGATGCCACAGACAGACACAACACACACACATAGCGGTCAAACTTATAACACCCCTCTTTTTGTGTCGGCGGTTAAAAAGCGGAGGGAGCGCGCACTGTGTTCGCCGCGAATGGGCGATTGTGCATTACAAGACCGGACCGGAAAATTCCGGTCCGAAATGGGGAAAAGTCTACAAAAGTGTCCGATTTACCCACAACCAACCAACACCCTTGGTGGTGTTGGTGATTTTCATGTGTTTTTATGTACAATAAAGAGTTTTCCATATCGCACCGTAAAAAAATCGGACACTTTTGTAGACTTTTTCCCATTCCGGACCGGAATTCTCCGGTCCGGTCTTGTAGTGCACAATCGCCCAATGCGTAACGTTTTCGTTGCGGGCACGCAGCGGGTTCGTCGCGTCTGTAATAGGGCTGGGAAGCCATGAGCGTAGAAGAGACGCAAACAAGAAAATGTGTATCACCCATAACGGCCGTTATAGTAGTAGTTATAGTTAGTAGGTACAGTTAAGGAATTTAATTTCCAACCGGCTTAAGTTTGAATCATCATCTAATGCCTATGCTCGTCCACTGCTGGACATAGCCCTCTCCCATGGCACGCCACTGAGCACTATCCTCGGCCACTCTCAGCCAGCCGCCAACCAGCCGCCTTGCGAAGATTTGCTATGGATAAAGGGCTATGCACGGAGTTTCTCTGAAAGATCGAATTCGTAACGAAGTGATCCGACAGAGAACCAAAGTTGTCGACATAGCCCACGGATCGGCAAACGTAGCGTAGGACGTTATCAGACTCGGTGGAGCGATGATTTTCGCAAGTTTGAATATCGTACAGCAAACTGTCTTGATGTTGCTTTGAATGTTTAACGACATTTTTACGAAAAGGGTAGGGAAAATTCCTTGACTGTACGATAGAAAATTTAATATTATGCGAAAACGTGATGCCTTAAAACTGTGAAGTTCTATTTACAGAACACGTCTGAACATCCTCCGATGAATCATCTATTACTCATAACTGTTCCACGCATAATTTTATTTCAGTTACGCCATTGTTTTAAGATTTTAATGCGAAATCACGTCTGTCCTACAAATATGTTAAACTAGCTTTTCCTCGTGACTTTGTCCGCGCAATCGAGTCATGGAAGGACCGAAACGGTGTATATCGGTCTCCAAGGGTCGACGAAGACCTGCGATAGGATAGGAGTCTACGTACGCGAAAAAAATTAAATTTGAAGTCCTACTTATAAATATACACAGTTTTTTTTATTTACGTTAAATTCGACACGTTGCTCGGTACGTTAACAGAAACTACCTGGTATATTGATTTTTGTTAAAATCGAAAGAAAAAATACAAAAAATAATTAAATCGCAGCGCAGCGTTTCAGCGTTCGTTAATCTCCTTGTAGTGAATAACTATGAGTGGAAAACTCTTTACTGACGAAATTTAAAAGATAGGACGTAATGAAGGACCTTTTACACTGGTTCAGCCATTAAATTTAACTATTGAATAAATTATCTCAAAAATAGTAAGAGTTAAGACACTAGTTTTTTCGAGAAATTAACTCTAATTGACCTGAATAATCTTCCATAAGTTAAAGGAAATGAAAAAAAAACACGGTGTATTGAGTAAGCAGTGGTCTACCTAAAAATAAAAAATATGGCTAGACCTCACACATGAAAAGTTTAGGGATCACTGGTTTACTCTTAATTAATCAACTTCTATTGTTCCAGAAACACAAAGCTGAGCGAAAACCTAGAAAACTTTGAGGATGACGAAGATAACGCCATCGAAGTCAGAGACCTCGAGAATGACGTGACAGTCAATTTAAACCGTGACGTTATAAGTGACGTCATCGTCGAGACGCTACCGTATCGACCTAACGTACCTGATAGATTGAGACAGTTCAAAGAAGATGAATCAGAAGTTGAAGATGAATGGAGTAATAATGATGAGCAAAAAACTATAGATGAAAATGTACTTTATAGAAAAAAACGGCAAGCAGACGCAACAGAATCGAGTCTAGGCCCCAAAGTCAACAATACTGATGTAGTTAATGTAGTAAATGCAACAAACATTAGACTAGTCGGGTTCAGACTTGAAGAAAGTCAAAAGGAACCAAAGATAGTAGAAGATATGATACCTAGTGTGCTAAGGAATACTAAATTTAGTTTGAGGCTGTTTGGCGAAGGGTTCACTAGTGATACTGAAATAGCATTCACGCATACGCCTGACACGTATGGAGCTGTGTGTAATCATTTGCTCGACGAGAAGTATAAGGTATGTATAATAGACATATTCTACACGATAGGTTATGGAAATAATAACTATAAACACACGGCGGACACGACCTACAAAATACGCGTTCTTGAATCTACATAAGCACGACGACGTCTGTACACGCGTACGCCTACATACATCGCGCGCGCACTCTTCTGGATTCGGGCGAGGTCCGGCAATCTGCGCCTTGAGGGGTGGGGTAACTCGAATCGGTGCGGGGCGGAGCGTGTCCATTCTGTACGTTAGTACTATTATATATTCTGTGCTATAAATTAAAAATTCTAAAAACCCCCAACGCAATTAGGTCACCCACGTTTGAAAATAAAGTAAATGACCATAAAATAAAAAATAAAAAAAATAAATAAAAATTAGTGGACAATCTTACACAAATCGACCTAGTCCCAAACTAAGCAAAGCTTGTACTATGGGTACTAGACGACGATAAACATACTTATATAGATAAATAAATACTTAAATACATAGAAAACAACCATAACTCAGGAACAAATTTTCGTGCTCATTACACAAATAAATGCCCTTACCGGGATTTGAACCCAGGACCTCTTGCTTCGTAGGCAGGGTCACTACCAACTAGGCTAAAGCGGTCGTTATGCGTCGTATTATGCGTCTAAGATACCTTCCGCAGCTAACAAAAGAGCTGATAACCTAGAAACGGTTGAACCGATTTTGTTGAAACATGTCTAAGAACCATCGCCAAGTAATTTTTATTGTTCCGGAGCCAAAATGGAAAACGGAACCCTTGTAGTTTCGCCATGTCTGCCTGTCTGTCTGTCCGTCCGTCCGCGGCTTGGCTTAGAGACTTATTAGTGCTGAGCTGTAGTTTTGGTTGAAGACATATGTATATGTATAACAATTAACAAAGTTGTAAAATAAAATGTAGGAAATAGTTATTTGTTATACAAGGGGGGAAAGTTGTATTTTACCTGCGAGTGTCCATTTGAAACACAAGCTTTCGAAAGGATTCTATGATTGACCACGAGCGAAGCGAGTGGTTCAAAAATAGAATCCTTTCGATAGCGAGTGTTTCAACACACGAGACATAAAATAACTTTTCACCCGTGTATAACACAAAACTTTTCACCTCACTACAGCGAGGAAAATAAGAATGAAAGGGTTTGTACTATCAATTATTATTTATTTATTCACTCGAATCACTAATTTTTAATAACAAAATAAGTAGAAAAACAAGCAAATATTTAAAGTTGACGGCTTAATTGAAAAGTTTTGACTTAAGTTTTTCTTTATTATTTGGATGTGTTTTGTTCGCACATCGACTTACTTGGACTGTCAGAACATTTTATCCGTTTTTACAACAAGAATGAAGGTTAAAAATGTTAAAAATTCAGCAATTTTAACGTTTTACGTTTTGTTAGCTGTCAAATATCACTTAAGCTGCCTTCAAATGTCAAAACTCTTTCTTCACATGTGGATAAAAAGCGATTTTCTCAATAGATGTCAAACAAACAAAAAGGGCTTTCCGAGCTAGTGAGGTGAAAAAATTTTTTTAGGGTAAGTACCTCCCATAGACTAAAAGTGGAGGTGATTATTTTTACTTGTTTAACCTTAAAGCGTGGAGTATCGTTGGATAAGTCTTTCAAAATCATTCATCATCTTTCAGTATTCAACTTTGAAGGGCAAATTTTTGTTAAAGTCGCGCGTCCACCCTTTCCCCCTCTAAGTAAAAGCTAAACTCTTGGTTTGAAAATTTTGAAAACTATCATGGCGGCTGTATACTCGTCGAGACAGGCCGAGTGCTAGAGTGAACATAGTGGATCGCCTCGGGATGCCTCGGGCTTATTCGCCCGCTCTCGCTCCCGTGGCGAGAGTCGGCGAGAGCACTCGTTCGAGAGTGTACAGCCGGCATTTAGTAATGTAAACGTACCAATGCTCGACACCCCAACGGCCAGTATATGACACCCATCTGTCACCTCTCTTACTATGACATAATTTTGAAGGTGCCATGTATTGGGTCAGTGTCGAGCACAGGGACGTTTACCTTACGGCTAAGTTTGTTTGAGAATTAGTATGAGAGTAAATAGCAGGCTAATCTATAAACCAGTATACGTACTTGAGAAATTCCGTACAAAAACCTTAGAAAAATAAGTTTTTGTTAAAAATTTCATTTTCAATGCAAGCTTTTTCGCTGACTGTACGTTTTTGTTGACTGTACTTGCATTGTCATCCAACCTACATAAGTATACCAAATTTCAAGTACCTAAATCCGACCACTAGAAGTGGGTCAAATTCAACTTGCAAGATTTGATACATTGCATCTTTGATCAATTATAACTGTAGATCCACAGTCGCGCGCCCGAAAATGTCCGAGCCAAATGAGCGCCACTTTGATAAAAGTGGCCTTCTTTTTCTCAGTACGTTGCGTGAAATTGTCAAGTTTAGCTGTCAAGTGTCAACCGAAATTCGACTGTAATGTAGTAAAGACTAGGTTCAAATTTCTGTGTAGGTGATGATTTTAATTGTTACGCAAACAAATAAAAAAGTTCGGACATTCTTTGAAGGGGATTTTGTTCGGCAATGTGTATCTTCAGTTATAATTGATCAAAGCATTGCATGCAAGTTAATAAAAAGCTTTTAATATTAATACATAAAAACCGGCCAAGAGCGTGTCGGACACGCCCAAGATAGGGTTCCGTAGCCATTACGAAAAAATCAAGTAATATTTTTCTAAGGATTTCGTATGTGTACGGAATCTTCCAAGTTAGGTATCGTCAATACTTTGAAAAAAGCTCGTATCTCAAAATCGTTAATCTGGCAAAGTGAACTTTATTACGCGCATGTCAAGGTTCAGTTTTGTTTACATGCTGATTTGAGATACAAGTTTTTCAAAGTAGTGACGGTATGTTTAATACCTTAGGCTACTATTTACTCTTAAACTACAAATAATTCCCAAGCAATCTTAGCCGCTATAATTTTCCTTGAAAATTTAATATATTTACTACCATTTTGAATTTTTTCAAATTTTTCCACCCAACAGTTTAGATTTTAGAGGGGGGGGGACGGTCGATTTTAATGAAATTTTTCACTTTAAAGTTGAATATTTCGCAAACAAAACACTGAATACAAAAATCATCTAAGCAACCCCCCCAATGGTTTTAAAAGACCTATCCAACGATACTCCACACTATAGGGTTAGTCGAGAAAAAAAAATCACCCCCACTTTACGTCTATGGGAGGTACCCTAAAAAAAATTTTTTTATTTTTTTTTATTTAACCACTTTGTCGGCGTGACTAATATATATATTCATACCAAATAACAGTTTTCTAGTACTAACAGTCTCTGAGCTTAGCCGCAGACAGACAGACGGACAGACATGGCGAAACTATAAGGGTTCCTAGTTGACTACGGAACCCTAAAAACGATTTGTCCGAATGTTTTCAGGTAGAAAAAGCTGACGGCGAATCGGCCTTTCTGGAGCTGATCGCGCCCCCACCAGCCGAAGGCGAAGGCTTCAAATTCTACTTCTGCATGCGCAGCTCTCCATCCGGCGACTTCATCCACCAGGGCAAAGAGCAATGGAAAATCCTGGGCACCCACAACAAGCTCTTACCTCTATGGGCTTCTATAGTCCTGATCATCATACTGCTGTTGCTCGCCTCCTTGTTCTCTGGCTTGAACTTGGGTTTGATGGCGTTGGATAGAACAGAGCTGAAGATCATAGCCAATACTGGTACAGAGAAGGAGAGAAGATATGCCAGAGCTATCATGCCTGTACGCGCTCACGGAAACTATCTTCTTTGCACGATATTGCTGAGTAACGTGGCTGTGAACAGTACTTTTACGGTTATTCTTGATGATTTAACGTCAGGGTTGGTGGCTGTCATTGGATCGACGTTGGCTATTGTGTTTATTGCTGAAATTACGCCGCAGGCCGTGTGCGCAAGGCATGGGTTGTTCGTTGGAGCGAAGAGTATCTGGATTATGAAGGTTAGTAGTTTTTTTTCAAGGAGTTGTTTTACTTTGAAGTATTGTAAGTTAAGTAAGTTAGTTTGAGCTGAATATTATTAGACCGCGATGAGACTGATTGGAACTGACAATTATTTTATAATACTTACGTCAAAACGTGCATCATCTTCATCATTTCATTGATCATCCCTCATTGATGCCCAATCATTACGGTTGGAAGTGCTTGCATCCACCTTGAACCTACGCGGCCTTCACCAAATCGTCCGTCCATCTCATTGGTGGACGTCCTACGCTGCGCTTGCCAGTCTGTGGTCTCCATTCGAGAACTTTTCGGCCCCCATGGTTATCTGTTCTCCGTGCTATATGGCCTGCCCATTGCCATTTCAACGAGCTAATCCGTTTGCTACTTATAACGTTGACCCTTGCTATGTACGTTCGGCCAAGAAAGTGGTCAACCAGTTTTGACAAAAGTTTCTGTGAGATCTAAATGTCGCTATGGTTGATGTTTCTGACTGATTAAAGTTATTATTATTAGTCACTGTCATCCATCAACATCATATTGTTGCAAAGGAAAATCGACCTTGGTTATCATGACGTGTAAATTAACTTCAACAATCGTAGGGTCACTAACCATACTTCGCGTAACCGTCAACTACTTCATCCTGACTTTGATGGTTGGTAGCTTTGATCAGTTATAACTGTAGATCCACAGTCGCGCGCCCGAAAATGTCCGAGCCAAATGAGCGCCACTTTGATAAAAGTGACCTTCTTTTTTCTCAGTACGTTGCGTGAAATTGTCAAATTTAGCTGTCAAGTGTTAACCGAAATTCGACTGTAATGAAGTAAAGACTAGGTTCAAATTTCTGTGTAGGTGATGATTTTAATTGTTATGCAAACAAATAAAAAAAGTTCGGACATCTTTTGAAGGGGATTTTGTTCGGCAATGTGTATCTTCAGTTATAATTGATCAAGGGTTGGTAGTCTAGCACCGTCCGCTATAAGCGAAACTTTTTCCCACGCACGACGAAATTATGGAACCAGCTTCCTAGGACAGCATGTCCCGGAGCGATACAACTTAGGGGTCTTTAAAAAACGAGCCTATTTGTCCCTCAAATGGCCGGCAATGCACTGTGGCAACCTTAGTGTTGCGGGTGTTCAACGACGGTGATTGCTGCCTTCAGATGACCCGCATGCTCGTTTTCCCCCTCATACAAAAATAAACAAAATAAAACTATATACTCTAATCACGGTCAAGTAATATCAGGGTCCCGTCTAAAGAAAAGTATAGTCAACTGCCTTATAAATGTGCGTCTAAAGAAGTGTCTATGAGTGCGGTTAAAACAGATCCATCATCACACATGCGAGACAGCTGCATATGTACGACTCGTTTTAACTTTACTTTCGATTTTCAGATCGTGATGGGTATCTGCGCGCCACTTGCGTGGCCGACGAGCAAACTCCTGGACTATTTCCTAGGCGAGGAGATCGGGACGCACTACAACAGGGAAAGACTAAAGGAGTTAGTGAAAGTAAGTTTTGATGTTTGTTTAAGGTACAATTCGAAGACGGGATGCAGGGCGTTACCGCGCTGGGAACGGCTTTCATAGAGATTATACAGTAAAGTTACATAAAGTTTACCACTGTGCTGACAGATGGTTTGCCTTCATTTCATATTCAACTTTAACGACCTACAAATAAAGCAAATTTTAGAATACTGTTACCCACGTTTGCAGATTTTGTAATAGCTACTTTGTTTATATGGTGTTAAAGTTGGAAATGAAATGAAGGCAAGCCATCTGTCAGTAGTAAACTAAAAGTAAACGTATTGTACAAACCGTGGTGTCGCTTGCAGACTGCGGCCTGCCGGCAGTCTCGGACTTGTACCTTTAGCGCCATCTAGTATTTAGTGGAAGAACTATAACCTATCCTTGGCAATCTTTTAAGATTACCACAAACCGGGAGCGCGGGGCGCTGATGGAGCGTGCCCAGCGCGGTCTATAACACTGAATCAAATATATGGTGACACACCGTATTTAAATCAGTGTTATTGACCGCGCTGGGCACGCTCCGTCGGCGCCCCGCGCTCCCAGTTTGTTGTGGCCTTAAGTATGGAGCCCTAAAACGGGCCTTATACTACCAAATTCGATTTTCGAACTTCGCATCGTGTCGTTTAGGTCACGTAATAGTATCAAAGATGAGAGTGGAAGGGATAACGCGATACGAACTTCGAATTACAAGTAGGTAGCCCTTCGGATTTTTATATCGATAAAATAATTAATAAAGCTGTACTAAACTAGCCGCAAAAAATATGGCGGTAATGGTATGTAGCTCAAAGCTCACTGGTTTGACATCTTGAATTATTTAATTTATTTTTAATGATTATTTATTCCTCAAGGAATAGGTAAAGGAAACAATACTCATACAGCCAACGAAAACTACAATAATTTCAAGCTTATATGTACAGTCGAGGTCAAAGATATCTTTACACTTTACTACCTATTGTCGCAGTCACTTCGTGTTTGTACTTTTATATGAAATTGTCAAAAGGCATACAGTGACAATGACAAGGCACTAAAGTGTAAAGATATCTTTGACCTCGACTGTACGTCTCGTTGCTGGCGACCGGCCTCCTCTCAGAATAAGAGGACGTTACAGCTCCCACGCACCATTCACCACAATTCAAGTTTCCTCGCTATGATAGGATTTTTACCTTTTCAACCCTCAGATTACCAACCATGTAAATGACCTGGACAAGGAGGAAGTGAACATCATCTCGGGAGCCCTGGACCTTCGCAAGAAGTCCGTCCGCGACGTGATGACCAAGCTCGACGACTGCTTCATGCTGCCCATCACCAGCGTACTGGACTTTGAGACGATGTCTGAGATCGTCAAGTCAGGTGAGACAGACATCGAAGGCCGTATTGAAGGCATGTCGATTCTCTTTAAAAAAAATCGATCGATCGAACATACTACAATCGATTCTTGTTCAAATCGGGCATTAAAAGATCGATTTTCGATTAATCGCGCCAGTTTCAAACATGCCTAATATAGATACACAAAACTTTGTCCTTCACTTTCTGATTGAATTAAGTTAGGTTAGGTTTGAGTGTTTGACGTTTAGTTAGAGAATAGAGACGCGCCCGGAAGAATAAAATGTTTTTTTTAACGCAAGTAACGCCACCTTTGGAAGCGTTCATAAAAATTAACTCTATGATGCGTTCAAATTATCGACCAAGTACTACCAGTTGCTTTTGCGTCCGATAACAGCAAAAAATTAAAAACTAAATACCCGATTCGGGAGGTTTATGGATCGATTCATTGAATCGATGTAGGGTTCAAAATCGATCTGAAAAATCGATTAATCGATTTTAAATCGACATGCCATTGCCTAACGCGCGGGGACTTGCCATCGCTTTCACCATATTTCTGTATGTGGTATCCTATTGTCTCGCCTCATTCGTTTATCGTTTAATTCTTATTTCGTCTCATTCTGTATTCGTCTTGTTCGCTGTCCGTTCATTATCTTATTTGGTAAATTCTGTAACTTGTTTATCTCTTAACAAGTCTTGGTCTATTTCCGTCACGGTCTTCCTTAGACTCATTCGTCGTGCTTCCCATATATATAATCTAAGTGCTTCCCTATAATTTTTTTGTCTCATTTACTTACGAACATTTTATTTAACGACCGCTTTAGCCTAGTTGGTAGTGACCCTGCCTACGAAGCAAGAGGTCCTGGGTTCAAATCCCGGTAAGGGCATTTATTTGTGTGATGAGCACGAATATTTGTTCCTGAGTTATGGATGTTTTCTATGTATTTAAGTATTTATTTTTCTATATAAGTATGTTTATCGTCGTCTAGTACCCATAGTACAAGCTTTGCTTAGTTTGGGACTAGGTCGATTTGTGTAATATTGTCCACTAATATTTATTTATTTATTTATTTACCTACAGCATTTGGTGAATAAGTTAATGAGACAAAAAACGAAAGGGAAGAACCACGAATGAGTCCGGGGAAGACCGTGACGAAAAACGAATAAGACGTATTAAGAGATAGACAAGTTACAGAATTTGACCAAAAAAGATAGTGACGGATAGCGAACAAGACGAAGGCGAATACAGAATGACAGATGCAATAGGAATATCGCATACCGCTTCACAGAAAGAGATAGTGCTCGTTGGACAATACGGATTCAGGATGTATTAAACAAATGCTAACAAATTAGGTGCCAATATTTCTATGATTTAATCTAAGTACCTACTCGGTTTTTGGAGTCTTTTTGTATTTTTTATATTTCAACTCGATTTTTTTTTTCTTTTATGGTCATCTCGCGAAATCTATGTATAATTTCCAGAGCTGGTCAACATTCTGAGTTTTTCTGTGCATCCATGTTTCAGTTTGTATTTAGTATGATATATAAGTCACTTTTTCCTGTAACAAATTTTAAAAATATGTTTGAAAAGTTTGATTTTTTTTTTCAAATTTTAAAAACTCGTAGAATAAAAGTGACTTGTTTTGATGAATAGAATAAGCCATAGAAATATTGGTACCTAATTTATTAGCACCTTAGGCACCTTAGACTCACATGATATTATAGAGAACCTCGCCGCAGTCGCCGCACAATGATCCCTGAAGTTCCCTTTCTCATGTCTACTCTTCCACAGGCTACTCCCGTATCCCGGTGTTCGAGGGCAACCGCGGGAACATAGTGACGGTGCTGTTCATAAAAGACCTCGCGTTCGTTGACCCCGACGACAACACGCCGCTCCGCACTCTCGCGCAGTATTACCAGAACCCGTGCAACTTCGTCTTCGAGGATATCACTCTTGATATCATGCTGAAGCAGTTTAAAGAAGGTAAGAAGGCTAGCAAGTTTGGTTTGAAGTATCTTTTTGTATTTATTTTTTCAACTTCAATTTTTGAAAAAGCTTGTTAAAAGTATGGCCTTGTAGCGACATCTCTTGTCCGGGTGAGCGGTTAGTTCCGAAGGAGTGTTGATGTTTCTCGATGAGAACTGAACATAGATGGCGCTGTATCACTGCATAAGTGATGATTGCAGGCTGGAATGTATGATGCATAGGAAAAATTTGCGTGTAAACTCCTGACCAGTGGTGGTGTAGGAGTAAGCACGCGGCACGGAATGCCGAGGACCTGGGTTCGATTCCCAGCATTGGTCTTTTTTCTGGGTTTTTTCTGTGCATCTATGTTTCAGTTTGTATTTAGTATGAAATATATAAGAAGACCAGCCCAACAGGAGAGGTAGGTGCTATAGCTAAACCGTTTAAACGAGTCCTCACCCGCGCAGTACAGGGGCTGGGGTATGATTACGAAGGGGCCGAGAGAGGTGCGGGCGTCGTTTCTTATATTTAATGTTATACTTAACTTGCTGATGCCCGCGGCTTCGCCCCCGTTGTATTTTTTTAAAAATTTCTTTCATAAGAACCTTCTCCTGACAATAACAAACGCAATAAAAAAAGAATTATCCAATTTGGTGCAGTCGATCGGAGTTAATGCGCTTAGCAACACATTCAGCGATTCATTTTTATATTATAGAAGACTATGTTACTGAAATGATAAATGATATGTACTTAACAATAATTCGCCTGATTAAAGTATCAATATTGGTTGGTATAGCGCAAACAGTCTGGGCAGTTACATAGGTAGTCACTACAACTTCTAAATCATTTACTTAAGTCTTTCACCTTTGATCAATTATAACTGTAGATCCACAGTCGCGCGCTCGAAAATGTCCGAGCCAAATGAGCGCCACTTTGATAAAAGTGGCCTTCTTTTGTCTCAGTACGTTGCGTGAAATTGTCAAGTTTAGCTGTCAAGTGTCAACCGAAATTCGACTGTAATGAAGTAAAGACTAGGTTCAAATTTCTGTGTAGGTGATGATTTTAATTGTTATGCAAACAAATAAAAAAGTTCGGACATTTTTTGAAGGGGATTTTGTTCGGCAATGTGTATCTTCAGTTATAATTGATCAAAGTCTTTCACCCATACCTTCTTAAATTCAATACGTTTGGCCTGCATACCAAAGATCGGTATATCTATAATATCCAATAACTGTCCGTCGCGGGCAACTTGCCAGCGTTTATTTTTCATACTCCTAATTAATTTAGCGTCGAGGCGTGCCCAACAATCACGGGTTTGAAGGGATTATTATAGATTTATGTTAGTGGAAGACGCAATTACTTAAAGACTAAAACCACGGGGCATCGCGCAAAGCTATATTGATTTTTTCCATGATCGGGAACGAGCGGGCGTAGCGCGGACTATAAGTACCTAGTCAACAGCCGTTATTTATTTATTTATTGATAAAAACGTTTCCCTGACCTTACAGTAATAAAAAAGTACTCCGTATTTTGTATAACACCAAAAAGTAACTTTGTTAAAACATATTATGTACATTTTTCTACACATGTTTCTAACAAAATCGGTGTTTTCTCAGAGCTATTATTGTGTGGGTTGGTTCCGGTTTGCAGAACTACGTCCTGCGTCACGAAACTTAGATTAACAATTATTATGTTTCACAATAATAAAGAAATGTACAAGAGAAATTAATTACACCTGAGAACCTGACTGACACATGCCATTTTTCTTTTACCTGGGAACCCCTGAATAATGCTTCACGACCCTCCTAAGGGTCGCGACGCACAGTTTGAAAAACACGGCTGTAGCGGGTAGATGAATAGGTGCATAGGTGCAAGACGTGGCGTTATGAATAAATAGAGGTACTTCATAATACAATAGCTGCTGCCCGCGATTCCTACTGGAAAGAACTCGTTTTTCTCTATTCCGTGGGAACTATGCTATTCCCGGGATAAAAGTATTCCATTTGTTAATCCAGGTTTTAAACTGTGTGCCACATCAGAATCCGTAAAACCATTTTAGCGTGAAAGAGTACCTAACAAACATTTTTACATCCATACAAATTTTCTCGTGTATAATATTAGTAAGATACCTATTTCTTTTCGAACCTGCTGGAAGGAATATAGAAGGAAGATGAGGCAGAGGAAGGCCAAATAGATCATGGTCTATCGTTCCATTCGCACATAGATCTTCTTACAGCAAGAATTCGCAAACTGATTTTCATTTTTAAGAATCTTCGCCATATTGCTAACCCTAAAATCGTCAAAACCGTTTACTTTGCACTGTGTCAATCACAATTATCAATCAATATCGAGCAAAAAAATTCATGTTTTTTGTATGGGAGATGTTTATTTTATTCCATTTTTTAGTATTTTTTGTTATAGCGGCAACCGAAATACATCATTTGTGAAAATTTCAACTCTCTAGCTATCACGGTTCCCGAGATACAGCCTGGTGACAGACGGACAGACGGACGGACGGACGGACGGACGGACGGCCAGCGGAGCCTCAGTAATAGGGTTTCCGTTTTTAACCCTTTGGATACGGAACCCTAAAAAGACAAATAATTTCAGTCGTAGATCATCTATACATATAAAATCCTTTGTCCTGACTGACGGATCAACGCACAGCCTAAACCGCTGATCGTAGAGACCTGAAACTTGGAGGGTGTGTTCTTTGTATGACGTAGGCATCCGATAAGAAAGGATTTTTCGTAGTTCTACTCCGAAGGGGGTAAAAAGGGGGGGCAAAGTTTGTATGGGACAACGTGATTCCTTGGTCCAATCTACTTCAAATTTTGCATAAACATTCTTTAACAGAATTGATGGAAGACGTGTTTCGTATTTTATTGAAATTCATCACTTTACGGGGTTAAAAAGGAGTAGAAAGTTATTTTGGGGGTGATTTGCTTCGAAGTTGATATCAATACTCCTTAGTGCTTTTGATTTAAATTACATTTTATTTTGACACATGTTTGAATACTCGATCCGAAGACACGGCTTCATAGGAACGTAGAGTTCGAAATTTGAAATGGTAAGGACTAGACATCTTGGTTAAGCCGCGTTTTCACTTAGTGTTCTGAACAAACATTTGTTTAGAGCAAATATGATTGCGGTTTTGCCGATGTTCGCTCAAAATAGCATCAATGTAGCGTATCTACTGTGTTAAAAAATAATAATTTTATTAAATACTTAAGATGTATGTAATTTAATAACAATGTAGATCTGATTGAAAAAAATATACCTTGTTGAGTTTCTTGCCGGTTTCTTCTCAACAGGGTTTTTTCCGAACCGGTGGTAGATTCTTCGACGTTCATAGGAGCATCAATCGATGCCTAAATTGAATAAAAAATTTTGACTTTGACTTTGAATAGAAAATGTCCGTTTTCATTCAACGAGGAAAGAGAACAGTTGTTTATAACAAAATCGTAAACAAAGATTGGAGACCCACCGAACACGTACAATGTCGAGCGAATGCACAGAGCAACAGCTCGCTCGCCACAGACGTCGTTTTCACTGGATGAATGAGTGAGCGACCCGCGTCCAGCCGATTATCACTGAATAAACACGTTCGCTCGCTCAGAACTGTTCAGGACACTGGGCTGATTTTTCAATCATCGAATAAATATTATCTGACGGATAACGTGTAAAGCGGCTAAATTGTAGCGTCATGCATACAGTGCAACTGACGCAGTGCTGTCAGTCAACTTATTTAGTCAACTTATTCTATAATTTAACCAGTTGATGACATTTATGCGTTGATTGAAAAATCGGCCCTCAGTGAAAACGCAGCTTTATAAAACATACAAATCATTCCATATTCAAAAAAAACAATATTTAAATCGGTTTAGAATTCGAAATTTCAATTTTATTTGTTCTTGGATATTTGAATGAAAAACTTACCTTATACCTAGATTTTCTTTAGAAAATTCCTTGGAAATCTCTTAGATTACCTACTTAGCGAATATTTGCGAATATATACACGAATTACCGACATTGTAAACGAAACGAAACTTCAAATTTTGCAAACCATTTTGTCTACGTTTGTCAACCACTTCCTGATCTGATCTCTGATAATAACTAATTATATGTACATATAAGTATTTGCATTTCACCAAGCTTTTGCTTTTACAAGCGCAGCGTGGGACGTCCACCAACAAGATGGACGGACGTTTTGGTGAAGGCCGCAGGTTCAGGGTGGATGCAAGTCGCTTCCAACCGTAATGATTGGGCGTAAATGAGGGAGGCCTATGTCCAAAAATTCAAAAATGCAAAATTCCCAAGGGATAGAAAAAAAATCAACTTCGGAGCTCATTTTAAAATGTCTTTCACCAATAGAAAAGCTACACTGTCCTTGATTAACATAGGATGCTATTTTCCGGATAAATGCAAACTCCCGCGGTATAGAAAATAGTAAATTTAACTTCGGGGCTGAGTTTAAAAAAAATTACCAATAGAAAGCTACACTATCCTTCATTGGTATAGGCTAGGCTACCTACTATTTATTCGGTAAAATGCGAAATTCCCGTGGGATAGAAAGAAGTCAATAAGTATCACTTGAGGGCTGATTTAAAAATTTCTTTCACCAATAGGAAGCTACACCAACCATTATTTACATAGACTACTTTTCTCCGTGAAAAAGCAAAATTCCCACGGGAAAAAAATAAGTGAATTCAACTACGGGGCTGATTTTAAAACTTCTTTTACCGGTACAAAGCTACACCTTTAAGGACATAGGCTACTTTTTCTCGGGGAAAATGCAAAATTCCCGCGGGACAAAAATAAGCGAAAATTTGCATAGAATAAGGACAAATTTGTTGAAATTCCCACGGGATAGAGAATAAACGGGATTTATAATATTCACTAACTGATACTGATGATGATGAAATGATAATAATGATGGATCTTGCCGTTGCCGGATTTTTGTTTTATACAATGAAAGAGATGAAGAAGCTTTACCACAAATTGGAATTCTACGCGGACGAAGTCGCGGGCAAAAGCTAGTCTTTACATATATAAAAGATGCTTATTTTAATGTATTCTTTAAATAGAGTTTTTTTAAAAAAAAATTACGAAAAGCCCGAAAAAAACTTTCTGATCCAAATTTTTTAAGTCCTAAAATCGGGCCCCTTTTCCTATACCCCAACCTGCTTTTCCGTCTTATCTACGAAATTGCTTTAGTAGGCATACTCGCACTGGCTTAAATCATAGGCACCCTAATAATGTTTGGCGTCTAGTTTTGTCGTTCTATCGTAAAATAGAGCCAAATGCATAAGAATAAATAATAACAGAGTAGAAGGGAATCTCTTTCGGCCGCGTCCAAAACGCCGCCATTTATATACCTACTTCCCCCCTCACGTCGTTACACCCCTCTGTCGTCCAGGCGTGTTGCTAGGGTTGCTTATACTGTTAAATATTACTTACGTCTAAAGATAATATCGCTAAAATATAAGTTTTTATTTACTTTGAAATCAAATTTGCGCCACTGGCCACTGCGCTGCGCGATCGCGTCGCGAGACGAGGCGAGCGAGAAAAGGTCAACGACCGATGGCGGGGCTATCGAAAATTTAACGAAAAGCAATAAAATGCTGTAGGTACCTACTCTAAACTAAATTTTACCATTGGGTGAAACAATTGGCTACACAAAAAGAACTGTTCATGTCTTTTTGATTAATTAGGTACGAAAACGAAATAATATTTAGAATTACTTACCGCTCATCATCATTTCATTTCATTTCATTTATTGCATTATAATCATGTCGTACATTTAGGTCTTACAAAAATAGGTACTGATTCCAGACATGAACCCTGATAGGGCACAGCAATTTTAAATGTCTAATTAAATTTCTATTACCACTATTTACTACAACTATTAAATATACAAATTAAAAAGTGCAAAAATAAATACATTTTCAATTTCATAGTGACATGTCATTTAAGAAATCGTCTATTGAGTAATAACATTTTTCTATTAATAATTGCTTGGATAGTCATCGTTACCAACGTGCAGTTTTCATAGCTATTCTTATAATCAAAAGATACGGAAAAATAAACGCGGTCGAATTCCAGAGACCGTTTTAGCCCAAACATTTATGAAATGAGATCATAATTTAAATTTTTGCCGACCCAAATGTCTGACGGTTATTGATAATTTCCTTTTTGAAATGGAACAAAATTGAGGTGTTTATCACAAACGATTTGTGGGTTAGATTATTAGTTTATACAAAGTCATTATTCTAGCTAGATGTAAGACATTTAATAATAAATAATATAGTATTTTTCTGTTTATTTTACTGTTTGTCTTTACACACATACACACACGGATATACACATTAATAATTAATTCGTTTCGCTTGCGACGTAAATACAAATAAATTAAAAAAATTAAAAACCCCCAACGCAATTTAGGCCACATAAATTTGAAAACAAAGTAAATGCCCACTATGCGTCTTAAGATCCTTTCCGCTGCTAACAAAAGAGCTGATAACTTTGAAACGACTGCACCAATTTTGATGAAACATGTCTAAGAACCATTGCCAAGAAACCAGCTTTCAAATAAAATAAAAACCGCATCCAAATAGGCTCACTTGTTTAAGATCTATGATGCCACAGACAGTCACACAGAAAGAAACACACACGCGCACACGCACAGCAGTCAAACTTATAACACCCCTCTTAAAAAATAGAAAAATAAAAACTGATTTTAAAACTTAGAATTTAGAATATAGGTAACGCCACCAGACGTTGGTTCACGGTTGACGTTTAACGACAACACAACGACAAAATCCCGCTGTCATTACATGAGATGTGGTTGTGTGCGTGGCCTCAACTCTGGTGGCGTTACCTATACCACCCGACGGCATCGTTCCCAGAAGGCAGGCAACGATTCCACTTTGAATGGGTGGCTAGGCTCAATCATAGACAAAAATACTAGGCGCGAAGAAATTTCTTTTGAAAGTTCTATTATTAATTATTCTTTACACAATAAATTGTCGCGCCTGTCAGTGTGGTACAATGGTTTAATGTCCACTGTAATTAACCCTTAATTAGGCCTCATTTACTGGAGAATACTACCACAGAATCAAAAGCAGCTATCGAATGCATACCTGACAAAGGATATTTTTAAGGGTGAGGCCACACGAGCGTAATTTTGTGAGTTGTGAGCGGCAGAATTTCGGTTGCGCCATACATTGTGTCTCGTGATTGTCACGTGATGGCCCGCATATTGTATGGCGCGAACCTTCGATCAACAATACAACGCGCGAACCGAAATTCTACCGCTCATACGACTCACAAAATTACGCTCGTGTGGCCTCACCCTGAAGCTAGTAATATTTTGGGATCCCCTCATTTCGCATTACTATTTTCTCAGAAACCATTCGTTATTCAGGAATTTTGAAATGGTTATCCTGTATGACTCGATAGGTTAGGTTAGGTTATAAAGAGTCTGAATAATAAATGGTTTCTAAGAAAATAGAGTTATGCGAAATGATGAATTATGCCAAACGATGAATATGCGTAAAAATTTTATGCGATTCAATAGGGAACCTATATTTTCAATGATTACAATGGATATTGTAACTTTTTTTTATTTTAATCACGGGACAATTCACACCAATTGACCTAGTCCCAAAGTAAGCTAAACAAAGCTTGTGTTATGGGTACTAGGCAACGGATAAACATACTTATACATATAGATAGATACATACTTAAATACATATTAAACACCCAAGACCCGAGAACAAACATTCGTATTTCTCATACAAATATCTGCCCCGACACGGGAATCGAACCCGGGACCTCAAGCTTCGTAGTCAGGTTCTCTAACCACTAGGCCATCTGGTCGTCAACTTATTAATAAAACAATAAGGTTGAATTACCAACTAAATGTGGTCGCTAAATCGCCTCTATGGGTAACGCCACCAGAGTTGAGGCCACGCACACAACCACATCTCATGTAATGACAGCAGGATTTTGACGTTGTTTTGACGTTAAACGCCAACACAACGTCAAAATCCCGCTGTCATTACATGAGATTTGGTGGTGTGCGTGGCCTCAACTCTGGTGGCGTTACCTATATTCTAAATATTTTTTATTTGTTTTTTTTTTCTGTTTTAAATCAGTTTTTATTTTTCTATTTTTTAAGAGGGGTGTTATGACGTTTAACGACAACACAACGACAAAATCCCGCTGTCATTACATGAGATGTGGTGGTGTGTGTGGCCTCAACTCTAGTGGCGTTACCTATATTCTAAATATTTTTTATTTGTTTTTTTTTTCTGTTTTAAAATCTGTTTTTATTTTTCTATTTTTTAAGAGGGGTGTTATGACGTTTAACGACAACACAACGACAAAATCCCGCTGTCATTACATGAGATGTGGTGGTGTGCGTGGCCTCAACTCTGGTGGCGTTACCTATATCTTAAGGGTTAAAAATAAATGTAAAACTTTATTTCAGGGCACAAGGGTCACATGGCTTTCGTGCAACGCATCGACCGCGAGGGCGCTGGCGACCCCGTCTACGAAACCGTCGGTCTGGTGACGCTGGAGGACGTCATCGAGGAGATGATCCAGGCAGAGATCGTGGACGAGAGCGATGTTATTAGTGAGTATACAGTATACAATTGGCTAATGTTTTTTGAAGAGGAGCTAATTATATTTTTTCGACAGTCGTCTTCAAGATCGAGAAACTGCAGCTGTTTTATTTTCATCTCCTATTATTAATTGGAAATATTCTTTAAACTTTTCGACGCCAACTACACTTATATATCAGCACCGCAAGTTCTACGCCAACGACTTATATATCAGTCATGGCGTGCAGAGCGATATCTAACTACATGCATTTCTGTAGGGTTCAACTTCGCGTTTGACATTCCGATGTCATGGCGTATGAGTGAGAGCTGTTATGTTTGACAGAGAGTTGAAAACGTTCAAGTGTTCGTGATGACATTTGTGAGATTTTATGGCTGACAAACGAAAACTATACTTGTGAACAAACAATTATACATCATCATCATCATCATTCTAGGCTTACAAAATTAGATAGGTACATTGAAATTATTATATCTTTCGTTCATTATATCCAGTGAACGTTATGCTAAACGAACGTTATACAAAGTGAGCTTATATTATTATATCATTCGTTCTTATATCTGTTATTATTACTTAACCTTTAATTTTTAACGGACTTCAAAAAAGTAGAAGATTCTCGATTCGTCGGAAACTTTTTTTTATACAATACAGGGTGTTTCATAAATCCAGATCCAGATGGTTTGCCTTTATTTCATATTCAACTTTAACGACCTACAAATAAAGCCAATTTTAGAATACTGTTTCCCACGTTTGCAGATTTTGTAATAGTTACTCTTTGGTCAATTATAACTGTAGATCCACAGTCGCGCGCCCGAAAATGTCCGAGCCAAATGAGCGCCACTTTGATAAAAGTGGCCTTCTTTTTTCTAAGTACGCTGCGTGAAATTGTCAAGTTTAGCTGTCAAGTGTCAACCGAAATTCGACTGTAATGAAGTAAAGACTAGGTTCAAATTTCTGTGTAGGTGATGATTTTAATTGTTACGCAAACAAATAAAAAAGTCCAGACATTCTTTGAAGGGGATTTTGTTCGGCAATGTGTATCTTCAGTTATAATTGATCAAAGTAGCTACTTTATTTGTATGGTGTTAAAGTTGGAAATGAAATGAAGGCAAGCCATCTGTCAGTGGTAAACTAAAAGTAAACGTATTGTATGTTCCTATAATATCTTTCTTTTGTAGGTGACAACCGCACCAAGAAACGTCTCCCGCGTCCGCTGAACCGCTTCCAGGACCTCGCCGCGTTCGCGGGCCACCAGCCGCACCGCGTCCACGTGTCTCCGCAACTGGTGCTGGCCACCTTCCAGTTCCTATCCACCAGTAAGCTCTCCACCTTAGTGACCACCGCACCAATAACAATTGGGAATGTCTAAAAAAAATTACCATATTTTATTTGTAAAGAAAAGTCAATTATAAGAAACTAATTTCAATATTTTGTCATTTAGTTCACTACATTTTTCAAAATTATTTACTGAAACTATTTTGGTTGATGACGTCAGATTGTAATTGAGGGCTCACACACTGCTAAATTTGTAAATCTATCTAACTAAATGCGTACGATAAGGCAACCCCTTTAATTATTTTTTGCGTAGTGGCACACTGTAACTAGTGTCACTTTACTGGCGCTGTCAAAGTGCTAGATGTGGTCCAAATCAAACTCCGTTGTATAATCCACGCGTAAATTGTGAAGAATTCTAACCACACAGAATAAAGTACGACTTGGACCGGTCACGCAATTTACACCAATGTCAAATGAAGGTCATTGCTTATTTTTTATGTAATAATTTCATTACATAATATTAAAATTTAATAAAACTAGTTAAAAAGCATTTATCTCGAAATGGTTTTCAATTTACTATACATTGCAAAAAATTAGACATCCCCAATTACATGTAATGCACATGCAAGAAAAGTTAGTTATTTAACTCTGGCCTGGGTAAGTAGTTACCCCGGGGTTATGTAGTTTAACCCTGGACCGTGCAAGTGGCCCTTACTCAAGTCGTTCAAAAATCACTAACTGGCATCTAGGATAAACGTAATTATCGGTTATAACTTAGAAAATTAAGTTTTTCGTTTCGATTTGGCTGTTGGAGCTTATTCAATTCAATTCAATTCAATTTTAATGCCTTTGCGATCAGACTATCTAGCTAATATATAAAAATCTCGTGTCACGGTGTTTGTTATCGAACTCCTCCGAAACGGCTTGACCGATTTTTTTTTGTATTCGGTAGGTCTGAGAATAGGTCGTAGGCTATTTTTTGTATACCTACCCCTGTTCTTCGCAGACGGAGTTGCGGGCAATAGCTAGTATATATTAATGATTGTTCTCCTTCAGGCGTGGATCCATTCCGTCCGGAGATGGTCTCGGAAACCGTGCTGCGCCGTCTCCTGAAGCAAGACGTGGTGCAACTCATCAAGCTCCGAGGAGATGAGGCGAAGACCGACCCCAAGATCTATGTGTTCCAGGAGGGGAAACCGGTAAGCGGCACAGTTATTGTTGAAAATACACACACTTCACGCCTGTACTTATCCCAAAGGGAGTAGGCATAAATGTGGGGGTTGAAATCGCTCACGTCCATAGGTTTACCCTCGAGATCCTTCAGACCCTACACGTGACCCCTGGGTGGTGCTAAACGAGCGATACAACTTCGGTGGTAGGCTTCGGTCGCGTCTGGTCACCACTCTATAGGTCGAGCCAGGCTGCCAAGCGATTCGTCGTGTTACGGCCTGTTGCCTATAGAAGCCCTGGTCACCACTCTATAGGTTGAGCCAGGCTGCTAAGCGACTCGTCGTGTTCCGGCCTGTTGCCTATAGAAGCCCTGGTCACCACTCTATAGGTTGAGCCAGGCTACCAAGCGACTCGTCGTGTTCCGGCCTGTTGCCTATAGAAGCCCTGGTCACCACCCTATAGGTTGAGCCAGGCTGCCAAGCGACTCGTCGTGTTCCGGCCTGTTGCCTATAGAAGCCCTGGTCACCACCCTATAGGTTGAGCCAGGCTGCCAAGCGACTCGTCGTGTTCCGGCCTGTTGCCTATAGAAGCCCTGGTCACCACCCTATAGGTTGAGCCAGGCTGCCAAGCGACTCGTCGTGTTACGGCCTGTTGCCTATAGAAGCCCTGGTCACCACCCTATAGGTTGAGCCAGGCTGCCAAGCGACTCGTCGTGTTCCGGCCTGTTGCCTATAGAAGCCCTGGTCACCACCCTATAGGTTGAGCCAGGCTGCCAAGCGACTCGTCGTGTTACGGCCTGTTGCCTATAGAAGCCCTGGTCACCACCCTATAGGTTGAGCCAGGCTGCCAAGCGACTCGTCGTGTTCCGGCCTGTTGCCTATAGAAGCCCTGGTCACCACCCTATAGGTTGAGCCAGGCTGCCAAGCGACTCGTCGTGTTACGGCCTGTTGCCTATAGAAGCCCTGGTCACCACCCTATAGGTTGAGCCAGGCTGCCAAGCGACTCGTCGTGTTCCGGCCTGTTGCCTATAGAAGCCCTGGTCACCACCCTATAGGTTGAGCCAGGCTGCCAAGCGACTCGTCGTGTTCCGGCCTGTTGCCTATAGAAGCCCTGGTCACCACCCTATAGGTTGAGCCAGGCTGCCAAGCGACTCGTCGTGTTACGGCCTGTTGCCTATAGAAGCCCTGGTCACCACCCTATAGGTTGAGCCAGGCTGCCAAGCGACTCGTCGTGTTCCGGCCTGTTGGCTATAGAAGCCCTGGTCACCTCCCTATAGGTTGAGCCAGGCTGCCAAGCGACTCGTCGTGTTCCGGCCTGTTGCCTATAGAAGCCCTGGTCACCACCCTATAGGTTGAGCCAGGCTGCCAAGCGACTCGTCGTGTTCCGGCCTGTTGCCTATAGAAGCCCTGGTCACCACCCTATAGGTTGAGCCAGGCTGCTAAGCGACTCGTCGTGTTCCGGCCTGTTGGCTATAGAAGCCCTGGTCACCACCCTATAGGTTGAGCCAGGCTGCCAAGCGACTCGTCGTGTTCCGGCCTGTTGCCTATAGAAGCCCTGGTCACCACCCTACAGGTTGAGCCAGGCTGCCAAGCGACTCGTCGTGTTCCGGCCTGTTGCCTATAGAAGCCCTGGTCACCACCCTATAGGTTGAGCCAGGCTGCCAAGCGACTCGTCGTGTTCCGGCCTGTTGCCTATAGAAGCCCTGGTCACCACCCTATAGGTTGAGCCAGGCTGCCAAGCGACTCGTCGTGTTCCGGCCTGTTGCCTATAGAAGTCCTGGTCACCACCCTATAGGTTGAGCCAGGCTGCCAAGCGACTCGTCGTGTTCCGGCCTGTTGCCTATAGAAGCCCTGGTCACCACCCTATAGGTTGAGCCAGGCTGCCAAGCGACTCGTCGTGTTACGGCCTGTTGCCTATAGAAGCCCTGGTCACCACCCTATAGGTTGAGCCAGGCTGCCAAGCGACTCGTCGTGTTACGGCCTGTTGCCTATAGAAGCCCTGGTCACCACCCTATAGGTTGAGCCAGGCTGCCAAGCGACTCGTCGTGTTCCGGCCTGTTGGCTATAGAAGCCCTGGTCACCACCCTATAGGTTGAGCCAGGCTGCCAAGCGACTCGTCGTGTTCCGGCCTGTTGCCTATAGAAGCCCTGGTCACCACCCTATAGGTTGAGCCAGGCTGCCAAGCGACTCGTCGTGTTCCGGCCTGTTGCCTATAGAAGCCCTGGTCACCACCCTATAGGTTGAGCCAGGCTGCCAAGCGACTCGTCGTGTTACGGCCTGTTGCCTATAGAAGCCCTGGTCACCACCCTATAGGTTGAGCCAGGCTGCCAAGCGACTCGTCGTGTTCCGGCCTGTTGCCTATAGAAGCCCTGGTCACCACCCTATAGGTTGAGCCAGGCTGCCAAGCGACTCGTCGTGTTACGGCCTGTTGCCTATAGAAGCCCTGGTCACCACCCTATAGGTTGAGCCAGGCTGCCAAGCGACTCGTCGTGTTCCGGCCTGTTGCCTATAGAAGCCCTGGTCACCACCCTATAGGTTGAGCCAGGCTGCCAAGCGACTCGTCGTGTTCCGGCCTGTTGCCTATAGAAGCCCTGGTCACCACCCTATAGGTTGAGCCAGGCTGCCAAGCGACTCGTCGTGTTACGGCCTGTTGCCTATAGAAGCCCTGGTCACCACCCTATAGGTTGAGCCAGGCTGCCAAGCGACTCGTCGTGTTCCGGCCTGTTGCCTATAGAAGCCCTGGTCACCACCCTATAGGTTGAGCCAGGCTGCCAAGCGACTCGTCGTGTTACGGCCTGTTGCCTATAGAAGCCCTGGTCACCACCCTATAGGTTGAGCCAGGCTGCCAAGCGACTCGTCGTGTTCCGGCCTGTTGCCTATAGAAGCCCTGGTCACCACCCTATAGGTTGAGCCAGGCTGCCAAGCGACTCGTCGTGTTACGGCCTGTTGCCTATAGAAGCCCTGGTCACCACCCTATAGGTTGAGCCAGGCTGCCAAGCGACTCGTCGTGTTCCGGCCTGTTGCCTATAGAAGCCCTGGTCACCACCCTATAGGTTGAGCCAGGCTGCCAAGCGACTCGTCGTGTTCCGGCCTGTTGCCTATAGAAGCCCTGGTCACCACCCTATAGGTTGAGCCAGGCTGCCAAGCGACTCGTCGTGTTACGGCCTGTTGCCTATAGAAGCCCTGGTCACCACCCTATAGGTTGAGCCAGGCTGCCAAGCGACTCGTCGTGTTCCGGCCTGTTGGCTATAGAAGCCCTGGTCACCTCCCTATAGGTTGAGCCAGGCTGCCAAGCGACTCGTCGTGTTCCGGCCTGTTGCCTATAGAAGCCCTGGTCACCACCCTATAGGTTGAGCCAGGCTGCCAAGCGACTCGTCGTGTTCCGGCCTGTTGCCTATAGAAGCCCTGGTCACCACCCTATAGGTTGAGCCAGGCTGCTAAGCGACTCGTCGTGTTCCGGCCTGTTGGCTATAGAAGCCCTGGTCACCACCCTATAGGTTGAGCCAGGCTGCCAAGCGACTCGTCGTGTTCCGGCCTGTTGCCTATAGAAGCCCTGGTCACCACCCTACAGGTTGAGCCAGGCTGCCAAGCGACTCGTCGTGTTCCGGCCTGTTGCCTATAGAAGCCCTGGTCACCACCCTATAGGTTGAGCCAGGCTGCCAAGCGACTCGTCGTGTTCCGGCCTGTTGCCTATAGAAGCCCTGGTCACCACCCTATAGGTTGAGCCAGGCTGCCAAGCGACTCGTCGTGTTCCGGCCTGTTGCCTATAGAAGTCCTGGTCACCACCCTATAGGTTGAGCCAGGCTGCCAAGCGACTCGTCGTGTTCCGGCCTGTTGCCTATAGAAGCCCTGGTCACCACCCTATAGGTTGAGCCAGGCTGCCAAGCGACTCGTCGTGTTACGGCCTGTTGCCTATAGAAGCCCTGGTCACCACCCTATAGGTTGAGCCAGGCTGCCAAGCGACTCGTCGTGTTCCGGCCTGTTGCCTATAGAAGCCCTGGTCACCACCCTATAGGTTGAGCCAGGCTGCCAAGCGACTCGTCGTGTTCCGGCCTGTTGCCTATAGAAGCCCTGGTCACCACCCTATAGGTTGAGCCAGGCTGCCAAGCGACTCGTCGTGTTACGGCCTGTTGCCTATAGAAGCCCTGGTCACCACCCTATAGGTTGAGCCAGGCTGCCAAGCGACTCGTCGTGTTCCGGCCTGTTGCCTATAGAAGCCATTCTGGAGTCGGGTCTGAGCAGTTGTGCAGCGCGCGTACCGGTTACAGTGCCCCGTACCTATTTGTTGTACGGTTTGCAGCTTGGGGGCGCGCGCATCACCGCGCTCAACTGCCGCGCTTCCTGCTTATTCCCTTAAATTCAAGTTTGACAGCCGCCGTGACGTGTAGCTCCGGGAAGAAAGGCTACAGATTAGCCCGAAACCGTCGAGTTAAACTCGCTTTAAGATGTGAGTAGTCCGTACATTTTCACTATGAGTGAGTGTCACGGTAGTTTCATGTATGTATTGTAAACTCTTTATTGTACAAAAATAAGGAAAAAAAAACATTATTGACAACCGTTTAAATTATCAGGGTTGAACTAATTAAACGAGGTCGTACTTAAACAAATGAGATTTTTATCTCTTCTCATTACCAATATTTTCATATTGCGTTACGATATTTAATAAATAATGAGATTACGTTAATTATCTTATATCAATATCTAAAGAAATGAGATCATGTCTCTTATTAATGTTATGGATTTGACTAATTACTATTCTTATTTACCTTATTTGACCCATTAGGGATTGAATCAACTCGGTACTTATTTATTTACCTTATCTAACCCATTAGGGATTGAAACAACTCAGTACTTATTTATTTACCTTATTTAACCCATTAGGGATTGAAACAACTCAGTACCTACTTATTTATTTACTCCAAACTAAACTTAACTAATCAGAGTACGAACTTATAAAATTACGAAACGGGTCTAAGTTATTACAGCACTAGAAAAATAAGAATGTTAATCATATATTTGGTCATCAGGTGGACTACTTCGTGCTGATCCTGGAGGGGCGTGTGGAGGTGACGGTGGGGCGCGAGAACCTGGTGTTCGAGGCCGGCCCGTTCACTTACTTCGGCGTGCAGGCGCTCACGCAGAACATCGGCGTCGGTACGTACCAGGCCGGAGCCCCGCGCTCACAGGGCTCCGCCGGGCCCATACTAGACCCGCGCACTCGAGGCCGGCCCGTTCACTTACTGCGGCGTGCAG
This sequence comes from Archips xylosteana, assembly GCA_947563465.1. Lineage (NCBI taxonomy): Eukaryota > Metazoa > Arthropoda > Insecta > Lepidoptera > Tortricidae > Archips > Archips xylosteana. The sequence goes on from OX387370.1 coordinate 9,895,059, forward strand.
GCGCTCACGCAGAACATCGGCGTCGGTACGTAAAGGTAACGCCACCAGAGTTGAGGCCACGCACACAACCACATCTCATGTAATGACAGCGGGATGTTGACGTTGTGTTGACGTTAAACGCCAACACAACGTCAAAATCCCGCTGTCATTACATGAGATGTGGATGTGTGCGTGGCCTCAACTCTGGTGGCGTTACCTATACCAGGCTGGAGCCCCGCGCTCACAGGGCTCCGCCGTGCCCATACTAGACCCGCGCACTCGAGGCCGGCCCGTGCCGGTACGTGCAGGCGCTCGGCTCTTCGGCGTCGGTCGTACTTTCAAACTAACTCGTCCATCTATTGCTTACTTTCTAGCCTCTACAACAATGTACTATTGTCTGCCACGGCACTTGTTTGACACGCTCGTTGTCGAGATATGAATCACGATGTTCACATTTTGTCTTCTTTTTTTTGTAGTAATTAGGCTAATTTTATATTTTTTTACATCCGTTTTGCGTAAGTTATTTGTTGTATTTAGTAAATCTTACAGTCACAGTGACCATGTCGTGCGCACGGTCTTTTAGGTTATAAATGTCTGAGTTTGTTCTGTTCGCCGCCAGACAGCGCTGCTCGTTGCAGTCGCAACGGCTGCGTTCAGCATACCGCTTAAGGCCGTGTTGCACGACAGGGTTTCTGTGACTGATAAAAAAGGGTCCCGCCGGAAGACCAGCGCTGGCTCCACCTCAGGAGTCCGCATTTATGCTGAGGCGGGACCTTTTTCACACACAATTTAATGTTTTATTTTTTTTATCTCTTTTTAAATATTTTTTTTTTTCTTTTGTAATTTTATGTGTTTTGTTTTGTGTGTGAAATAAACTTTTTTCATTCATTTCATTCATTCATTCAATCAACCTTTGTTATTGACCCGATTTTCATTATCATTGTTTTATCTGCAGCGGAACCCCAGTCACCCTCGACCCTGGGTTCTCTGCAGAACCTGAACATGGACTCCATGCTGCGCCACACGTTCGTGCCCGATTACTCCGTGCGGGCCATCGCTGACGTGTATTACCTTACCATCAAACGGTGAGACTATAAGTCAACAAGTAACCCGACAACCGGTTTGGTCCATGACATTTCATACTAAATACAAACTGAATAGATGCACAGAAAAAACCATAGAAAAAAGACCATTGCTGGGAATCGAACCCAGGTCCTCGGCATTCCGTGCCGCGTGCTGTTACCCTACACCACCACTGGTCAGGAGTTTAGACACAAATTTTTCCTACGCATCATACATTCCAGCCTGCCATCATCACTTTTGCAGTGATACAGCGCCATCTATGTTCAGTTCTCATCGAGAAACATCAACACTCCTTCGGAACTAACCGCTCACCCGGACAAGAGATGTCGCTACTAGGCCATACTTTTAACAAGTTTGGTTTGAAGTATCTTTTTGTAGTTTTATTTTTGAAAAAATAAAAATACAAAAAGATACTTCGAACCAAACTTGTTGACCCATGACGTCTAAGACGTTTAATTCCTCGAATTTCTATTGCTGTACGTCCATCCCCCAAATGTCTAGTCTCCGTACTACGTCCAATTCTCCCAATGTCTAGTCGCCGTACGTCAAATTCCGGGTTATTTTAGGCCAAAAATGTAGTATAAAGTCAGGTTGATTTGGGTTTAGTTTTAGAGAAATCATTTTGAAAAATTCTGTTGTTCAACACACCCGAATAATGTTTAATAGATTAAAACCGGCCAAGAGCGTGTCGGACACGCCCAGGATAGAATTCCGCAGCCGTTAGAGCTTGTCTAGTTTAAAATGACGCGCCCCACCACCGCACTCACGCACAGGATTCGAAACTCAATTCAAGCTACAATAGACTCTATTGTAGCTCAAATTGAGCTCCAAATTGAGCTCCAAATCCCGTGCGCAAACGCGGTGGTGGGGCGCGTCATTTCAAACTAGACATTAGACAAGCTATATGTGACGTCGTGTACTATCTGTATTAAACAAGTTATATTTTTCTAAGTAATTTGTATTTTGTACGGAACTTCCCAAGTAGGTATATTTTTGAGCCGTCTGCTATTTACTCTTAAATTAAAATCTTCTTCACAGCCCCTTAATGATTTTACAACCCGTCCAACCCAATTTAAATGAATGACAGCCAGACACAATTTAAGTTCAAATTGCATTCAACACGTTGATTGAGTGCTACTCAGATATAACACGCGAACAGTAGTAAATTTAGTAAAATTTACTAAATAAATAAATAAATAAATAAATATCACGGGACAATTCACACCAATTGACCTAGTCCCAAAGTAAGCTAGGCAAAGCTTGTGTTATGGGTACTAGGCAACAGATAAACATACTTATATAGATAGATACATACTTAAATACATATTAAACACCCAAGACCCGAGAACAAACATTCGTATTTTTCATACAAATATCTGCCCCGACACGGGAATCGAACCCGGGACCTCAAGCTTCATAGTCAGGGTCTCTAACCACTAGGCCATCTGGTCGTCTAAATCAACAAAGCAAATGTCGATTTTTCTTGATTGACAATAAGTTCCAAATTTTGATAGCCAAATTTGACGTTGGCTTGGCTCGGACAACGTCAGCGTAAAAAGCGTTAGACGAAGTTTTTCATAATTATTTTATGTGTTAACGTGTATATTTGTCTCGTAGTTCCCTGTATCTGGCAGCTAAACGTGCCACGCTGATGGAGAAGGGAGCTCTTGGTAAAGGAGGCACCAACGAGCAAATCGAGCCAGAAGTTGACAAGGTATATTTTTATTTTTTTTTATAATTTTACGACGAAAAGTGCTGATGTTGCCAAATCTTATATAAGGCAGAGGCGATTTAGCGACCACATTTATTTTATGTTAGATAGGCCAGACAAACGAACTAGTGGGTCACCTGATGTTAAATGAACACCACTGTCCATAGACACCCGCAGCGCTTTACACGATGCCAGTGCGTTGTCGGCCCTAAAGGAGAGGGAATAGGGGAAGGGGGAGAGGGAAGGGGTGAGGTATTGGGCCCCCGGCACTCTCACTGACCGTACGAAACGCAAGCAGGATTACTGCTGCTTCACGCCGGTGTTCTGTGAGAGGGTGGTACTGCCCCGGACGAGCCGGCCCATTCGTGATGCAGCGGCTAGCTACAACATGGCTCTACCACTACAAAAACCCACAACCCACATGAATTGAGTTGGAATTTCAACTTAATTGATTACATTATAAGTCACAATTTCCATTGTGATTATTGAAAATACGACTAGTTTTAAAAATATCCTTTGTCAGGTACGCATTCGATAGCTGCTTTTGATTCTGTGGTAGTATGCTCCAGTAAATGGGGCCTTATAAAAGGATTAATTATACAACGAATAGTGGAACGCCCTCTACACCCACTAGTTTACCCCAACCTAAGGCAAATCTCTCTACAATCACATCCCACGCTACTACGTAGCAGAATCTCCCAGCCCGTATTTATATCGTTCTCATTCCCCTTCCCCTGTTATCGAACCCAATCCCAATAACAACTCTTCAAGTATTTAGTTGAATAAGTAATAGTCATGCATTACAATACAATACAATGTCCACAACAAAGAAAACAATACAGAAAAACAAGTACATGGAAAAAATATATACGGTAAGCAATAGGCGGCCTTATCGCTTCGGAGCGATCTCTTCCAGGCAACCTTCCTTCCTTCCTTCCTTGCATTAATAGTTTTTCATAAATATATTTTTTATTTTTCAGTTACTACGTGATGTAGATAGAGTCGAGACTCCTAAAGCGATAGAGGCGTCGCCTAAACAGGTACGTGAATTAATTGTTAGGGTACTTTTACTAGCGTTTTAACTGCTACCAGTTTCTTGTTACATATTGAAGAAATAAGCTACAGTTAGAAATAAATTTCAACAAATTGAAATTGTACCGTAAGCATAGTGCTATAATTATGTATTATAATAATCTTCCGTTCATTGTACTTAGGTAATTTTTTCAATATAAGAGACGGGATATTAATGGCAGTTGGAACGCTAGTAGAATTAACCACTACTCAATTAAAAACGGGTGTTTTTCTAATAACAATTTGTGTGTAATTTAAATAACTTTCTGTGCACGCTGCCAGAATTTGGATGTTCCAAAAACTAGATACTAAAACGGTTTGTATGCGTAATACTATAGAATGGTAAATTTGATCTAAGAAAGCTACTTTAAGGCCTAAATTTTTTTTAGCATACTGCCGTGAGTATACTTACAGTGCAGATGTAGTGCAATCCTTTTTACCAATATTTACTAAATACTTTCTAATATATAAAAATCCCGTGTCACGGTGTTTGTTATCGAACTCTTCCGAAACGGCTTGACCGCATTTTTATGATTTTTTTTTCTCTATATTTGATAGGTCTTTTTTATACCCCTGCAGGCTAATTGTCTAAATCCCTCGCAATCGCCATCGCGTTAATTTCGACAGTTCTTGTATTGGCTGACAATTGGTCAAGGGCTTAATAACCTAAACTGGACTGAGTACTAACTTTTATTAGTCAATCAAAAGTGACCCATATTACCAAGCAATGCAGTTTAATAATGGCAACTAGAGACAGCGGTCCGAGAGATTACATACAAACTAGAGAAACTAGAGAATTGTGTCTCACTCGCACCAGTACTTGATCACCCTAATTAGAACGAGATGCAACTCTCTGGTTTGTTTTTATTCGGCCTCACTTTTTGTCGCAGTACTCAGTCCTGGTTAGGTATTAAGTCCATGCAATTGGTATAGGAAACAGCCAGCTGTCACAGCCATACAAAAACTGCCATTTCAATCCGATGCCTAGTGTTAAAAAAGTTACACAATTATCCTGCTGTTCTTCGCAGACGGAGTCACGGGCAACAGCTAGTAATGTCATATATTTTTTTTAGGAGCCACCATCATCCGTCAGCCCGTTAACGCACTCTACGTTCAACGACAAGAACCCAGAAGAGGAAGCTCTACTAAAGAAATAGACATGGCAACACAGCCCAGGGACTGGCAACACCGCGTTACGTCAAATAAAGCTTTGGTCCATAAGGCCAATATCAATTATTTACTTACCAAAGATAAACGAACTCTAGATAATTACTGGACATGGCAATAGCAGTCTAATAATGGTATACGTAGTAACTAATATAAAACATAAAGTGACGCTGCCATTCGGGGTTTGTATATCTTTAATTGTATTATCTTATTTCTATTTTTGTTTATTTATTTTGTGCACTAAATCATAAATTATGTTCATTGTTAACTATCTCAAGAACACATCGGGAAATAACGCCATGTACAGTCGAGTTCTCCAATATCTGTACAGCCGCTCCGACCTTATTACCGTAACATAAGGTTCATGTTTAAATATTTATGAACGGCTGGCTGTACAGATATTGGAGAACTCGACTGTATGCCATCGATCGGTTTACTGTATTATGCTGCGCACATTACAGAATGATGGTTTCCGGGATCGATTCCCCGGCCCAATTTATCTTTTCTGATTTAGATGTTTTAGATGAACGTTAATGGCCGGGTCTCCACTGAGCGAGCCGCCTCACGAGGCAAGCGCATGAGGCATGATTTTGTTCTACACAAAGCTCAAAATCGCACCGAAAATAGCTGCCTCGCGAGGCGGCTCGCTCAGTTAAGACCCGGCTATTTACAAACAATTTGAACGTTTGACGAAACGTGGTATTAAGTTGCTATAATTTAACAATCACAATTATGACTACCTCAAACGGGCGTATGTGTGTGTTTTAAACATCCGATGGGCAAGCGACAAATTTTAACTATTTTTTATTTAAACCTATTTAATATTAGCATCCTTTTATTAGCATTTGCAATTTAACAACTAGATTTTAGTTTAGGTTTTTTTATAAGTAACAGTACTTATTTTTGAATGTGGCAACAACTTGACAGTTTATTTGAAGCGAGCGCTGAGAGAATAAATATAACAGAATGAATATTTGATTTTTAAAACAAGCCTATGGTTTGTGAAGTTGATATATGGTATCTTTTAAACCTAAAATATTCCAAACGATTTCTCTCTAAAACCAATACAGTATTTTTATAAAATTTTATCTTAACGATGTCGAACGCGCAATGTTGGCCTTTTTATTATACTTTATACAATCGCAGAAACTATAGATTTAAAAAATCTATTTTCTTCTATTGATCGATGTCTGAGCGTCACTCAACAGTTAATCTGATTCTCACTCAAAACTCATTTTTGACAAAATGACAAATTGATCGAGTAAGTGATTAGTTTAATGTTATTCGTAAAATGAAGAGTACAAATTGAATTGAGTTATAATCGAAAGCGAACAATTATTTATATGCCTATCTTTTTTAAAAAGGGCATGAAAACCTTCCGTGATAGATACAAGTGGTTTAACCAGTGATGTCTTAATCTATCCAGTTGGTTAAGATAGCCGTTAATATATCTTTTTTTTTGTATACATTCAAACATATCTTATGAAACTGCCTTTTAATTATAAGAAAAAAATAACAATTTAAAATCGCTTGACATAGAATAGAAGTTTTATTAAATGTTACGAATGCATCGCCGATATATTTTAATCGTCTTTTAAATGTAATGATCGATTTTAAAATTCATCTATACTCACATAATTTTGTCGGATAAATATCGAAACCAATCGCTGCGGAACACAAGAATGATCATCGTCGAGATCCTTGGGGAAGGCAATGGATGTTATCCAACCACGATGATGACGATTTTTCAGAGTAATTCTAGAGACTTGATCGGTATCAACCCTAGTTTGCTTCATCTTTCCTAATACGAACTGCTAAGGAATAGGATTCGCTCCGGTCGTCTGTAGTTCCAGATAAATATAACCTAAGGATCTTCAAGGCTGTTACTGAACCAGTGAGGTACACCTTTGGCCTCATCTGCACTTATTGTCAGGCGAGTTAGGGATCAATCACGGGTCAGTTTTATGTAAAGTAAAATGCGTCTTCCATGCCTGCATATTTATATTTTGTATTTTATTGCAATCTGCAAGAAAATTGAGGTCCCTATTTCTTTTATGCATCGGTGTCCTGGGTCTTACCTACGCTTGTCTTAATCATGTCTCTAGAATCGCCCTACAGGGCGAAATTTAATATAGAATACTTACGAACAAGTGCTTTTGTTCGCTCTTTAAAAAATATTGATAGTATAGTTAACCAAGAAGTGCTTTACCATTTTTTAGGACAGTTTCTGCATCAGAATAAAAACAATTAAGGCTGATTATCGTATTGAGGTATCAAGGGGTTTTGAGAAAAAAATGTACCCGTTTTGCCTTAATTATCCTTAACAAACAAATTATACAAAATTTATTAGACAGTTTTGTGACGGCCCATACAACATGTATGGTTAACTGCGGCACAAAACTGACAATTAAAAGTGGGACACTTTTAATATTGCTTAAATCGATAGTGCTTGTGATTCTGAGTAGAAATAACCCAAAATTTGTTAGGTTTTTAAAAAAAAGTACAGGGTATACTTTTTTCTGAAAATGCCCATCAGTGAAAGTAGCATTTGGGCCATGAACTTTAGGGTGGTAAAGGATTCACTTGGTCGACTATACCAGTCTTCCACAATATAATAGACTTAAAAATCGTCAAGTCTTCAAAACGTCTTCTTCAAATCGTCATTGTAAATTCAGAAGCTTTCCTAATCAAGGAATTCTTCGTGATTAGTTGATTATCCATTTAGATATCGAAATTGAATCATTAATTTTTCATTCGATTTAGATAAATTTGCGATGATTATTTTTAAATATAGTTTATACGTAATTTAAGTAGAAGGTGCATGTTTTTTTTTTATTTATTAGATTTTTACAGTTAATTAACTTCCAATAATAGTGCCTTAAATCTAACTCAAATCTAGGGTGTTGCATTTACTGGATCAGCGTACTCAATCTTAGGTCACATCTTCGCCTACCACCAGGCGTAATAGGGATGTTGACACCACCAATCAACTGACGTTTGAATGGTAATAGCAATTTATGACGTCACTTGTTCGCTAACTCAATCAACTATTTCTTTGTTTTAAAGCAACAAAAAATCTAATTTGCAGTTAATCGAAAATTAATATGATTTTCAGGACTAAATCAAAGCGTTTTTTTTTTGTTACTGGTGTCTCCGTATTATTTTTTAATGGCGTCAACATCCCTATTGTGGTCAAACACTGATCCAAAGAACTCTGACTCTGTTTCAACTTGGACAAAAATACTTTCGTGAAATTAAGTTGAGCAGTTTCGATAATTGTATGATTGTTTTGGATTCAGTTTTTGAAAATTTTCAAAATAATGGAGTTATGAGGGTTGAAAACGTAAAAGACAGACTCGCGACGTCTACAACTCAGAGCCACTAGTGTCCCTAGGAGGAATGTACAAAGTGGTACAATTTATATCGATAAATGCACGCTGAATGGTTGCTACAGTTTATACTTGAAACTCGAGACGTCTGCTGGTTTATGATAAAAAATATAAACCGAATTACTCCTATCAGAATTAGAACAGTAAGAATATTAGTACTATTTCTTGCATACCACAAAGCTTTTACATACATATGAGTCGATTTAAATATATAAATGTACTTATACATCGCTAAATTAATATATAATTTTAAAATCCTAACCATAAAGGTGCTAAAAATGTCATAAATTCGTAAGTTTCTAAAACTATAGTAATCATAACTTACCACATTAGTTGTACCTATATTATAAAAAAGCCCCATGTAAATTAATGTTTTTGAAATTTGACACGCATTGAAAAAGTATTTTTGAATTTGCATTGTTTTTGAGTTGAAATTATATCTGACCGTCACTCAATCTGTCTTAGCGTCACTCAATGAAATGTCTCGATATCACTCAATATTTTTCAACTCAAACTCTGTATGTAACATTCGTAATTCCCTATATCGGAATAATAGTAGATACTTATTGGTTTCATCTAAGGTTTTCATATAAAAATGTATTTTGGATAAAATTTTACTTAATGTCAATGAAATTGCCTGTTTGTTACGTTCTGTTTGACGCTATGAAATATAGTAGAAAAACATATACATAGTTGATTATTATTAAAAATGAATGGATAATAGAGCTTTTAAATCGTGTTTTTATTTAAATTCCTACCCATACCTCCATACAGTCGTTCCATCAAAATATAAAAAAAAGGAAAATGGTAACGAGATCAACACTACAAAAACAAATATACCCTTTGATCACATTGGCAGTGTTGTTTAGTTGTAAGAGTCATCACCACCATCATCCTCATCCCAGTCTATATACGACTCACTGCTTGGCATAGGCCTCCTCTGAGAAAGAGAGGGCTTGTGCCGTAGTTCCCGATCAAAATTATGTCATCTTTGGTCATCAAGCCGTAGTGGCCTAGTGGTTTGACCTCTCAAGCAGAGGGCCGTGGGTTCAAATCCCGGCTCGCACCTCTGAGTTTTTCGGAATTTACGTGCGAAATTACATTTGTAATTTACCATGAGCTTTACGGTGAAGAAAAACATCGTGAGGAAACCTACATACACCTGCGAATAAATTCAATGGTGTGTGTGCTGTTCCCAATCCGTGCCCGCGTGGGAACTACGGCCCAAGCCCTCTCATTCGGAGAGGAGGCCTGTGCCCTGCAGTGGGACGTATATAGGCCACGACGATGATGATGATGATGGTCATCATTCGTCTTGCAATAAGTGTTTCTTTTATTATTTTGCATTGCTATAAGCAATACGTATACCAAATTAAAAAGTCAAGTTTCAGTGGAAAATTTTTATTTACAGACAATTTATCGTGTTATTATAATCATGAGGCCAATTTGCTGATGTCTTCATACTGAACGCTTTTGACCAACCTTCCGGTCAAAGGGCCATCTGAGATCTGCAAAAAAGTTGACACATCAGAAATAGTAGTTTGTACGGTAAGATGAAATGGCTTCAATCTGGGATTTGGATGAAATTTGCTATCTATACAGATCACTAAAGGGGGAAGGTCCCATTTGTTCCACAGAACTGATATTTTTGGTGCGATTTTAAACTCTGTTCACGAATTCACAGTTCTATATGAGAAATGGGGCCTACCCACTAAAGATGCCTTTCCACCAGAGATATGCTACGCAACTGGGCATTTTTACTTCAAATGAGGACATCCTGTGTACAAAATGACGTCATTTTTATGTCATCAGCGCTAAAAGTTCGAGCCAATATATAATAATATCAATAATAATATGATTAGTGGATATAAAACACATCCATATAGCAACGTAGCATTGCACATATGGGGTGGAAAAGCACCTTTAATCTACTCGTTGTGGCCATGACAATGGTAGACCACACCAACAGGTCACCGTTAAGTTGGTTTGAGACATAGCTGGGCACCGTTAATCAAATAGTTAACTTCGTTAATAGCTAATCCGTTGCTAAAAAGTTAACTTCGTTAAACGACAGCGTTGCTTTCCGGAAGATTTAACGCAAGTTAACGTTAATCGCTAATCCGTTAACATTTGATCAAAATTGTGGTTTCCATTGGCCTTAGAAAGCTGAAATGTTGCATAAAATAATGACAGATTTGTTGAAATTCCATGGATACGGAATAACCGCGATTAATGGTGATGATTGGATGTTGCTGTGGCCGGATTTTTGTTTTATTCATTGGAAAAGATGAAGAAGCTTTACCACTAATAGGAATTATGCGAGGACGAAATCAAGGGCAAAAGTTAATCTACTTATAAAACTATTGGTTCGGGTTCGCCACTCACACACTCGTCACTAAGACGAAAAAATGAAAACGATGTAAACGAAGTAATAAAACGATGAAACTAATTTCTTCGCAGTTTTCTCAATCACACAAGCCCGCAAGACATAACTAGTGCGGTATTTTTGGTAAATAGTAGGCACTGGAGTAACGATTAATGGACTTATAAAGTTTAACGGAAGTTAACAGTTTTTAAAGTTAACTTAAAAGTTAATCTGTTACTCGAAATGTTAACTTCGTTAAATAACGATTAACGAGTTAATGCCCGGCTACGGTTTTAGGGCTGTAACGCCCGTTGGGACGCCCAGTAAAAGCAGATTTGAGCTGACATGTACCTCCACATCGCAGCCGAAGTTTTCAGTGTCTATTTGTTTGAGGATGCCTGTGCGGCCGCGGTATGCTCCGTTGACGAAGCGTACGGCCCGCCCCGGCGACGGTATAACAGTCTCTAGATGATTCTGAAACAAAGAGACAATTCAAAGAAAATGCGAACAAATATTGAATAAGTATTGATTCAATTGAATGACAGTCAGACGCCATTGAATTACAGTCAGACACGGTCCAAGCTGAATCATTGAATTATTGAGTGATACTCAGACAAACATTATAAATAAATAAATAAACAAATATCACGGGACAATTCAGTCAACCAGAGACAGACAGTTAGACAACCAGATGGCCTAGTGGTTAGAGACCCTGACTATGAAGCTTGAGGTCCCGGGTTCGATTCCCGTGTCGGGGCAGATATTTGTATGAAAAATACGAATGTTTGTTCTCGGGTCTTGGGTGTTTAATATGTATTTAAGTATGTATCTATCTATATAAGTATGTTTATCCGTTGCCTAGTACCCATAACACAAGCTTTGCTAAGCTTACTTTGGGACTAGGTCAATTGGTGTGAATTGTCCCATGATATTATTATTAATTCACACCAATTGACCTAGTCCCAAAGTAAGCTAAGCATAGCTTGTGTTATGGGTACAAGGCAACGGATAAACATACTTATATAGCTAAGATACATACTTAAATACATATTAAACACCCAAGACCAGAGAACAAATATTCGTACTATTCATACAAAATATCTGCCCCGACGCGGGAATCGAACCCGGGACCTAAAGCTTCGTAGTCAGGTTCTCTACCTACTAGGCCATCTGGTCATCATCATTACATGCAATTATAAAGTTTTTGTAAATTAATCGGTAATATTATAGGTTATACTGTTGATCATCTCGACACTATCTTCTAATATATAAAAATCTCGTGTCACGGTGTTTGTTACCGAACTCCTCCGAAACGGCTTGACCGATTTTTATGAAACTTCTATACTTCTATACTCGGTAGGCCTGAGAATAGGTCGTAGGCTATTTTTTATCATCGCAGACGGAGTCGCGGGCAACAGCTAGTAATACTATGTTATATTAGTTTAGTTTAAGTTAGTTCATGACGCCTTGTAAGGGCGCACAATAATATCTAATAACTAAATAAATCTAGGATTACACTGATTTCAATAAATAAAATTCAAATAAATTAAAGAAAAGACAAGTACAAGAACACATTTCAGTTAAACTCTTAAGAAAAACTTCAATCACAATTGGGATGCACCAAAAAAAATAACCTATAGTTTTTATATTTTTTATGGAAAGAATAGGATATTTTAAGACACCATTTTCATCGATTTTGAATTTGGTTGAGTATTTAATTTTTTATATTTTTTTTTAGAAATACGTTGGATGACGTCACAGTGAGACAGCCACGTTCCATAGCCTAGAAAAATTCAAGTCGTACATAACATAATCTGTGGCACTACCACGGCACTACTGAGACCCTACTACGAAGTGCATAATTCGAACTTCGTTTCATGCCGTCCCGCTCACGCTAATATGATTTGACACGAGAGTGAGAGGGATGATACGATACGAACATCGAATTTTGTAGTAGTGCCCCTGATTTGTCTTGTCACTGTCAATATTACAAGCACGGCTTAGGGTCCTAAATGAACCATGACAAAATAGTTTTATTTATTTCTCTTCTTTTAGCTTCGATTATTCCTGTTTGTTTAATGGTGTGATAGTAAATAGATATTTTTTATTAAAATCTGATATTTAAATTCTTTCATATTTACTTGTAACGTAGTAATTTAATAATTAAATTTGTAAAAATACATTGCGAGTATTGTATACATTTCGGACTTTATGATAAATAACAACTGTTTAAAGCCAGGTGTGCATCATGTGATTAAAGTTCTGTCTTTGTCACTCTTTGCTATTATAAGCAGGACAGCAACATTTCAAACTGTCAATTTGCTTTAGAGTGTAGACCTGCTTTATATCTGCCTTTGTGACGACTCACTGCAGGGGTCAAATGAAGGACATTACTTAAATTTTCTTTATTTAATTCAGATTATCATATTTTAGGAATCTGATTTCTGAAAACGCTCCACAAAGCCTATTTCTCCAAACGGTTTTCGATTTATTATACGTTGCCAAAAATTGGGACATCCCAATTTACCTAAATTATAATTAAAATTATAAAATACAGAAGGATTTGCCACAGTAGATGCGTTCTGCGGTCGCGGTCAGGTCAAATTGAACGCAGCCCGCATTATGTATGAACATTGTCGGTCTCTATATATTTTGTATAGATATGCGATCTGACCGTGAGCTCCGTGCCTGACCGCGACCGCAGAACGCATCCAATGTGGCAAATCCTTTAGACAATATAAACAACAATTAGTATAATAATCATAACAAGCAAAGGTCTCCCCAAATGTATCGACGCGGAATCGGCTCCAGCCGATCGGAAAAGTCTTTATGTCAACGCAATAAGAGCGAAAAAGACGTCGATCGTTTCCGCTCCATTCAGCCCGCTTAGCCGAGCCGGTATCCTGTACCTCTACCATGAGTTACACTAGTTTACAGTGACCGTACTCGCTAGCGACGGCGTAAATGATTTGTATGGAGAATTGTACTTCCGTAAGTGACCGATAGAGGCGCTGTACACAATTCTCCATACAAATCATTTACGCCGTCGCTAGCGAGTACGGTCACTGTAAACTAGTGTAACTCATGGTACTGTTATCTCGCCTCATTCGATTTTCGTTTAATTCGTAGTACCTGGGCAACCGTGGTCCGCTCGGGCTGAAACTCGGTACCAAGCGTTTTCCCAGAGATAAGCACCACCGAGCAAGACCAGCACCGAACGCATCGAAATAAATTTGGCGAATAAGTAAATGAGACAAAAAACGAAAGGGAAGAACGACGAATGAGTACAAGGAAGACCGTGACGAAAAACAAATAAGACTTATTAAGAGAGAGACAAGTTACAGAATGAGACAAAATAAGATAATGACGGACAGTGAACAAGACGAAGTGACGAATACAGAATGAGACGAAATAAGTATTAAACGAAAAACGAATGAGACGAGATAATAGGATACCGCCGAGCCGATCCACGTCTTTTTCGCTCTTATTGCGTTAGCATAAAGGTTTATCCAAAAATAATCAATTAGCATTTAAATAATTGTTTACATTATTATACCTGATCCAGTTTGAGCTTCGTCCCGTCATCAATGAGCTTCACTTGGGCGCCATATCTTTCTATCACCTTCTCTACCACGCCCTTTCTCTTGTAAAACTTTTCACCTAACGATTTGGTCACTATTTTCACTAGTATGCCTTCTGTTAGCCAGTAGTCTTTTCTGAGGACAAAAGTCATAATTAAAAACCCGCTGCACACAGAAAAGCCAATTAAATTCGACGACGACTGGATGGCCCAGTGGTTAGAGAAGCTGACTATGAAGCTTGAGGTCCCAAGTTCGATTCCCGGTCAGGGCAGATATTTGTGAAAGTCAATACCCGGCCATAAAGACATTTGCAGTCTTTTTTCAAAGACCAATGTGTTTTTTTGTGTTGTTTAAGTGTGTGTGTGTAACACACAAAAAAAAGACTGCAAATGTCCGACATCTGCCGAGTCTTTTTTCAAAGACCGTGTGCAATCTTTGTGGCCAGGTACTGTATTTATTTATCTATACATATATGTTTATTCGTTGTCTAGTACCCATTGTACAGTCGAGTTCTCCAGTATCTGTACAGCCAACCGTCCATAAATATCTTCACATAGACCTTGTTACCGAAACATAAGGTACATGTTTAGATATTTATGAACGGTTGGCTGTACAGATACTGGAGAAATCTACAAGCGTCGCTTAGTTTGGGACTAGGCCAATTGGTGTCAATCTTCCCATGTTTCATAACTTAAATTGGTACAGTGGCAACTTATTCCATACTAATATTATAAATGTGAAAGTGTGTGTCTGTTAGCTCATCACTAGAGATGTACCGATGTGAGTCGGTAGAGCCGACTATCCGGCTTCTTACTTTGCATGTATTTCTCAGTAATATGTATGTAGGTAGGGGGAATTACATTGAATAAAGTTGAAGTGTAAATTGAAATTTGTTTATGTATTTTTTTTTCTCCTTACATTTGTGATAGATACTTACTATCAATCTCTTAGTAATATTATTCCTTGTTTTTAATTACTAGTCACGTTATCTGCTAACATAAACCTTAAGGAAACTATAGGTCTATATTATGTTAATTTAAGTCTGTTCATTACTTTGTACAAGACTGTTTGTTTCTTATCAATAAATAAAAAAACCTTGACTATCTAATATATAAAAATCTCACGTCACGGTGTTTGTTACCGAACTCCTCCGAAACGGCTCGACCGATTTTTAAAGAAACTTTTTCTCTGTACTCCGTAGGTCTGATAATAGGTCGTAGGCTATTTTTTATGCCCCTAGGTGATAGGCAAACAACGTTTGCCGGGCCCGCTAGTTTATTAATATTTTACCGGTTCCGACATGCTCGCAGGCGGCGCCGCGCCGGCTTTTGCGACTTTCGCGGGAATCAAATGTAAACAAAGCGTTACGGAAATCCCCGAAACCGTGATCGGCTTGGCCGACTAGTCGGCCTCTGTACAACCGACTAATCGGCCAGTCATAATCGGCACATCTCTAATCATCACGCTTAAACCGCTGAACCTATTTAGCGTGAAAGAGTAACAAACATCCATACATCCATCCGCTCGTTCCCTAAATATCAGAATTGTCACCGTGCTTTTCTCTATATCGGATTGCCAAAAAACCTCGTTTTCAATACACCATGTTCCATTCAAAACAGAATTCCCATAATACCAGATAGTGAAATCAGCAGGCTCGTCAGGCAGGTCGTGGTCGTCGTGGGGAGGCCACGGGGTCGTGTTTTACTAGCCTGGTGATGTCACTATCTGGTATTATGGTAATTCGGTTTTGAATGGAACATGGTGTATTGAAAACAAGCTTTTTTGGCAATCCGATATAGAGAAAAACACGGTGACAGTAAAGTCTGGTATTCTGGGAATTTGGTATTTTAGAAATAGGGTAAGTCGGCAACCTAGTATTTTGCTAGAACGAGCGCATCCTTAGAAACTTTCACGTTTATTTATTATATTAGTAAAAAGTAAGAAGTAAATTGAGAGAAGAGTAAAAACTACGTACCGATTAGCTCTCTCCTTCGCTCTCTCCTCCATAGCCATGATTTCGTCTAGAGCGTTCCTTTTACTTCTATCTTTCTCTTCTTTGCTCGGTTTGTGTTCTAATCTCGGTTTCTTGCTTGAAGACTCTTCTTTACTTCTCGATTTTAAAGCAGATGTGGACAGCTCTGGTTTTTTATCTAAAAAAAACTTTTTTTATACATATTGGATAAAGTCTTCCAATTCTGAGCTCACTTGGTGAATGGGTGAATCGCCTGATGAAGATTCTGGCGCAATATGATGGGGGCCTAGGTCCATTAGTGGACAATGCACTACAATTACGGAATCATTTTAATAATTTTGACATTGGAAGACTATCTCCAATCTTATTTGACATTTTGTGTTTGAAGTTTATATGGTTTTTTTTTGCCTAAATTGATTAATGTGCTAAACTTTTTACTATGTGTATTTTGAAATAAATGTTTGTCTTTGGATTACAATGTTATTCGGGCTGTAATCACGTAGAATATCTTAATCACAAGAAGATTTTATAAATTTGAAGGTAGGTACTGCTAGGAAGGGCTGTATACCGCTAGCCAGTGGTAAATGTTGTCCAACTGGCAGGTTAGTTTAATGTTATTATGTATAAAATTTGTAAATAATTCTAGAACTTGATTTTAAATGAAATAGAGTTGTCTGCGGTATACGAGCCAGGAGAGATTGCTCCGGACAGCCGACAGAGCTGGACGTAATATTGTAAAGTATTTATTTAAGGAAACCGGCTACTGGAATAAACCCACGTATGAAGACATCTATTGTATCATTTCTTGAAGTTTAGCATCACGCGCGTTTCCCGTACTATCTACCTAAATATCTGAGCTCAGTCCCAGCCTCCTCATGTGCCTTGGTTTGACTCTGCTAGACTCTCCAGAGCAAAACTGGTTTGTGCACATAGGCTTCGGTCTGGCCATGTTCCTCTAAATAAGTTTGCGCATTTAATGAAAAAGACGGAGTCGCCAAATTGTGACGAGTGTGGTGTGGTTGAGGATGTGTATCACTAATTGATGGAGTGTGCAAGGACTCGAGTCAAGAGGGATACGTTCTGTAGAGTTTGGGACCTTACCCTCTTAAATATTGGTGTTTTCCAAGCTATACTGTCGGAGCCCTTGTCGCAGGCTGCTAGATTTGTATACGGGTTTTTAGAAAGTAAGTAAATATACTGTGTAACGTTTATTTAGCAGAGAACCCGTGTACGGGTTTGGCGGTCTGTGTCGGGGGCTTCGGCGGTGTGATTTGGGGGACGTGTCGTATCCCTCTTGGTCTGAGCCATGTTTTTAATTGTAAGGTTGGTAGTTTTTTATTTTTATTTAGTTAAGGCCTAATGGAACTGACATGTTCAATTTACCTGAACAAAGTTCCTTAAAATAAAGATCAAAAAAAAAAAAAGGTAGGTACCCAAAATGTTAGTAGTAAATACTTTAACATTTCCTATTTGACTTATTAATTCTAAATTTTTACTGCATATATAATTTAGATGATTTTATCTAATACATATATAAATGTCATGGTGTTTGTTATCAAAGTCCTCCAAAACGGCTTGACCAATTTTTATGAAACCTCTTTTAGGGTTCCATAGTCAACTAGGAACCCTTATAGTTTCGCCATGTATGTCCGTCTGTCTGTCTGTCCGCGGCTAAGCTCAGAGACTGTTAGTACTAGAAAACTGTAATTTGGCATGAATATATATATTAGTCACGCCGACAAAGTGGTTAAATAAAAAAAACTAAAAAAATTTTTTTTAGGGTACCTCCCATAGACGTAAAGTGGGGGTGATTTTTTTTTTTCTCGACTAACTCTATAGTGTGGGGTATCGTTGGATAGGTCTTTTAAAACCATTGGGGGGTTGCTTACATGATTTTTGTATTCAGTGATTTGTTTGCGAAATATTCAACTTTAAAGTGAAAAATTTCATTAAAATCGACCGTCCCCCCCCCCTCTAAAATCTAAACTGTTGGGTGGAAAAATTTGAAAAAATTCAAAATGGTAGTAAATATATTAAATTTACAAGGAAAATTATAGCGGCTAAGATTGCTTGGAAATTATTTGTAGTTTAAGAGTAAATAATAGCCTAAGGTATTAAACATACCGTCACTACTTTGAAAAACTCGTATCTCAAATCAGCATGTAAACAAAACTGAACCTTGATACGCGCGTAATAAAGTTCACTTTGCCAGATTAACGATTTTGAGATACGAGCTTTTTTCAAAGTATTGACGATACCTAACTTGAAGATTCCGTACACATACGAAGTCCTTAGAAAAATATTACTTGATTTTTTCGTAATGGCTACGGAACCCTATCTTGGGCGTGTCCGACACGCTCTTGGCCGGTTTTTTCTGTATTCGGTAGGTCTGAGAATAGGTTGTAGGCTATTTATTTTTGTACCTACCCCTATCCTTAGCGGACGGAGTAGCGGGCAACAGCTAGTATATATTTTTTTTCCTTTTTTTATGTTTTTGTGACGGTGGAAGCATATACACTTCCATTGAATGTAGATATAGTTAAGATGTTTAGTTTTAGTTTCTTAACTAAGGGTCCCCTGCATTTGTTTTTTTCATACATAATTTCTTTTTAATTTTATATAGTAGTTTATATATTTATTTTGTTGTAATTATTTGTTTGAAAAGATGACTTTCTGCCAAATTTCTTGCGGCGCATTCTTCTTGGAAATGATGGTCCTTACGAAAACGCTGGTAGTTTTAAAAAAGGGACATGAAAAAGAGCCCTCTGCGGCCTACTTGCAGAATAAACGTTTTGATTTTGAATTTGAATAGCTGTAGATAGGTAGATAGATGCAATACACCGTGGGAACGAGATATGCGACAGACTTAAACTACGTATTTCTGATGGTATTACCAGCAAATCTATATAAATAAAAATGAATCACCGAAATGTTTGTACGCGCATAACTCCTGATCGACTGCACCAAATTGGATAATTATTTTTTGTTGCATTTGTTGCTCTCAGGAGAAGGTTTGTATGAAAGAAATTTTAGAAAAAATACAACGGGGGCGAAGCCGCGGGCATCAACTAGTAATGTTAATAAATTTGCCATTTTAACTTAATTAATTTCTGGTACAAAATAAATCAATTAACTACATTGCTTCATTGTAAACTATTCCTTAGCCGAGAGAGTTAATTTACATTTATCACAAAAATTATAACCTTTTTGTTACCAAACGTTTTACAAATTTAAAAATACTGGCCAGTAAATTTACATTTCTTGCTCCTGCGTGCAAAGTGGCTAAGTCATGTGACGACTCAAAATTATTAGAGCATACTTGAGATTTTTAAACTTGAAAATTGTTAATAATAAAGAATATATCGAAAAGTAAGCTTTTTACGACTATATTTTATACCACTTTTTTTACTCCAATTAAGATGTAGAATCAATAGTTCAAGTCTGTCGCATTACTACCAGTGTAATTTCCCTCCAACTTGAAAAAAAAACTTGTAATGTAAAAACGTCTTATGTTGTCTGTGTACCGTCCAGTGGCGAAGCGTGAAAATTTTTTCAGGTAAAGCCGTAGCGAAAACTAGTGGCGGCGCAGGACCTAAATTTGGTGTGGGCAAGCACATTTTGCGAGGCCCTGTGATGGCGCGCCACACATTAGATTACGGATGTTTAAATGAGCAAAAAACGGGAAACTTTCGAGGCGCGAGGCCGCCTCTTGCGAAAACTACTAACCTTTATCTTAACCTTTTTATTTATTCTCTTCTTGAAAATTAGGACATAACTTCTAAAATCGTCACTCAACAAATTAGCATCCACAATCAAATTTAATTAAAGGAGCCTTTTCTACTTTTATTAAGGCTAGTAAATACAAAATAATTTATCTAGCGAGTCCGACCGAAGATAAAAATATAAATTAAACTGACCACTTGACACTATAAGTTTGCACAATCCGATATTACGAAATTTCACTGGTTTTGAGTATCAACACTAATCTGGCTATGTATTTTTTATTAAATTAAAACAATATACGTACTACAAACAAACAAACAATAATTAATAATACACAAGAAATGAAATATGAAGTTTGTAATCAATGACAAATCAATCGTAATGTTGCCATTACAATTATTTCCAATAAGTGACGGTGTTATTTTATAAAATTCTAATCTTATATTAATTTCGCCAGGTTATAAGCCTTAATAATAAAAGCAGATAAAATATAATTGTTTTTGTTTTACACTAAAACATCGATATTTTACGTATGGATTTCGCTGCAGTAATTTTGTATAAGTCTAAACGCGATCGTAGCGCCAAAAATGTTCCAAGAAGCCGCTCACGCTCGGCTGCGGCAAGCAAAGTGAAAATGAGTCTTACGCGCAACACACAAAGTCTTTTTTTAAATGTAATAAGCCGCTTAATCCCGAGTTGTCTAAGTAGCGTATACACGCGAAGTTTGCCTGGAGTGGTGTGGGTCTTTGTCAATGAATTATTTAAATGTGTGAGTGTACAAGTTCTGATATTACCGACCGGCTTTTACTATTAGAGAACGGAATGAATCGTATTTCGTGAGAGTATTACGTTGCGTTTTGTTTCTGCATCGTGTTGAAAAAAAGATAAGTTTATTAGGGAAGAGTATGCCTGCATTACAAACAACGGGTTATTAATAGAAGCGTTTGATTACTTCAAAATTTTAGGCAACCCGGAAGGAATCGGGTTGTTAGCACCCTTTGCCACTGGTACCGTCCATAGCATGTGTTATTTGTTTCAAGTCTCCTGTCTATTCCTTCCCCAAAATCAAAATTTCTTAAACCAAACAGTCTCCTCATGTGTGTTATGTCTCTACGTCGACATTGGCAAAATACGCCTAGCTAAAGTAGCAAGGGTGAAAGCCAAGAAAAAAAAAAAAGTCTGTTGCATAACTCGTACCCACGGTGTAGAGACAGTACGCAGTCTATCAGAGCTTTATTCTACATACCTTCGGTCTTCCTCTTGAGGTTGAGACTGAGCGAGATCCTCTCCTGGCTGCTTTCCCGCTTTAGTTCTGAGTACGTTGGCTCCTCGGCCGGGACATCCTTCCTGCCACGTTCCACCTGCTTCTGGATGAACTCCAGCATACGCTCCTGCAAAATATAATTATTACTGACCAAGTGAGTGAAAAGCATGACTGTATAAATCAATTACCCAATTTTTTCCCCAATATTTATTTTTCCGTTCGCATTTTTCCCATTTCCTTGTTTTCCACACATATTTATAACCAGTCGTTTATTTTCCCACACAATTTAATTTCTATGCATTGTTTTTGCTACACGCATCATTGCCATTCCATTTTTTTTACCAATCCGGATCATTCACATACAGGTAAAAAATATGTATGTGAATTTACCTGTATTATAAATTCTCAATAGGCTTTTTTTGTCATATGTTTTAATTTCCACTCATTATTTTCGCTAGCCACATCTGTGCCAATGCATAAATACTAATAATAAGCTATTGCCGTCTTTTAACTCTGAAATCGCAGGTGAAAGAAAAGGTTTGTCTTACTGAAGAATAAATAAACCTTTTCAACGCCATGTCAAATACAAAATCGCCACTCACTGAGTTATATAATCTAGAGTGACAAACTTCATACAACCGCCTCAACAAAAAGCGTGCCAGTTTTGAAATTTGACAACGTAGCTTTGAAATCAACAAAATAATAAATGAGACATATGTTTGTCTCTCTTACACTAGTATGCTCGCATTGCGACGTTTATGAATGTGATAAAGATGACGATATTTAAGGCTTGGTGTTGCTTACCTTACGCAAATTTCCCCCTAAATAATAAATTACATGGAGAAATTTTTTATTAGTTCATAATGGTAACTGGGTGGACAAAAACCATAATTAATTGGGTTTCAAATACTACTGCTGTACCTGCTAGCAGCTGTTGCCAGTGCCATTTATAATATTAGTGCGAATTATATCTATTGAAAGGCGTAAAATAAAACGATAGTTTTTTTCATAACACAAATATAATATAATAAAACAACAATATAGAAAACACAACGACCATTAAAATTGATAGAATAAGTATTCTTGTCTGGGACGTTTTAATTTTTTTTTGTTTTTTTTTTTGTGGGTACAATAAAATTTATTTTAATCATTTATTTATTATACCTATACACAAACCCGTGGCAGCCTAGTGGTTCGACCTATGGCGTCTCAACCAGAGGATCGTTGGGTTCAAATCCAAGCTCGCAACATGTTGCTCAAGAAAATGTTTTGAGCAAATTTTTGATGATTTTGTAGGTAGCCAGTCGGTTTCCCGTCTTAGAAATCAGACTTTTTCTATTCAGATCCGACGGCGCACTTCATCTTTCGGTACCCTACAAAGTAAACATGCAACATAAACTTAATAGCACAGGTTAAATAGAGATTCCATACAATATGCGAAATTCCCCCTAAAAGTTGGGAAAACCAAACTACGATTATACTGGCCACACTGAACTTACAGTTCGATATTAGATATTTTTATTAGTTTTCGGTCACATACAGAATAATATGACTAACTGAAAACTGAACTTACCCATGAAAAGTAACGCCACTTGCATTATTGTGTGTGTTGATAGCGGAATCGCAAGATTTTACCGTGCATTTCCCCATTTTTCGCCCGGTATGTAACGGTCGGTGTCACAACTACGACTGATTAGCTGTCAGTTGAGTTCGAGACTGCAGTCTACATCTGAGGTTGCTCATATTTGCGATCTGCCTACAAATCTAGTGTGTATTATATCAATGTCGCCACTCATACGCTGACAGCTAGGAACTAGAGTTATAATACAGTCAAAACCGTTTATAACGAAAGGGACAGCAATATTTGGTTGTTAAACACGGTTGATCATTGTAAACAGTGTTACTTTGGTATATAAGATTGCGTTGGTTTTTTTTCTTGGTTGTTCATTACATCCAATATGTCGTTGTAATTGGTGTCTCTATACATAGAAAGTTTTGACTGTAGTAGCTTTTGCTCGCAGTTCCGCCCGCTTTAGCGTAGATTCGGCATAGTTGCGGCTAGCGAAAATAATGAGTGGAAATTAAAACGTATGACAAAAAAAGCCTATTGAGATTTATTATACAGGTAAAAAATATGTTTGTGAATGATCCGGATTGGTAAAACAAATGCATTGGCAAAGATGCGTGTAGGAAAAACAATGCATAGAAATTAAAATGTGTGGGAAAATAAACGACTGGTTATAAATATGTATGGAAAAAATGGGAAAAAATGCAAACGGAAAAATGAATATTGGGGAAAAAAAATATTGGGTAATTGACCTATACATTCTACGAAATAAATAAAACTAGGCAAATGTAGTACATTATTACAGAAATTAGAGTTAATTTCCTTGCAAACAAAGTGAAGTGTAAAACTGGAGCATTAAACCCATTTTCCCCAAAATGTCACTCAAAAATATTGTGGATATACGATAATTATTGCACGTCTGGCAACGCTGCCAGTAGCATTCAAAACTTTAATGTTCTATTGCCTCCTTTGCTTTTTATGAAAAGAACTAACCTGGTCATCCTTATCCATCTTCTCTTTCTTAGCCTTGGCCTCCAACGCAGCCACGGCAGCCGGGTCCCGGTCAATGTAGGCCACAAACCAGCCTTTCTCCGTCTCGTCCACAACACACTTGCCTTCCCTCCCGAGCCACTTCACAAAGTCCGTCAGGGTCTCCCATTGGGTAGCGTTCATGTGGAGATGGTCTCTGGATTCAGAATACTTTTTATTAGAGATGCGCCGAGTACAACTTTAACTGAGCACGAGTACTCGGCCGAGTTACTCGGTTCAGTAAGTTCTGGAGCGCAAAAGCAGGTTTAGACAGGTTCGCGCGGCGGTACCAGCCACCGCGAGCGAACTTTGCGGGGATCTCCGCCTTCTCCCCCGAAAATTAGTCAGTTGTTGTTTAACAAGAAAATCGCATTCGGTCCGCACATAAATTGCTTAAATATTTTATAAACATTGGTGTTCTTCACAGAAATAGACAATAGTGCACACTGACTGTTGACACTATGAGTATACGCAAAAGAACGCGAATTTGGATATTTTACGAGCCTGTTTTATTTTAATACACATGATTCCACTTAAATAATAATTTTATTAAGACCAAGTATACTCGTCATTGGAACCAAGTTATTCAGTGGAGTATGAGTATCAAAAACCTGCTAATACACCGAGTACCGAGTAGTAAACAAGTACTCGGTCCATCTCTACTGTTTATAATTCCAATATCATGGTTCAAGAAGACTCTTTAGATCACTATTGAATTCTACATGCATCCATGTCATACAAGCACTTGCACATATTGGCAAATCTGCTTATCTACCACGTTAATACTGCGTATCTGCACTAAATGTAGTTTTACAAGAAAACATTTTGTTTGGATAAAGCGGATATCGGACAATCGGGATTTTACTGTATGTACTAAACAGAAACATGGAAGTAGTTCATTCTAAAACAATGTTGAAAAACAATTCATTTAGTACTTCGTATAAGTACTGTACAATGGATACACATTTTCTCTTATAGTACACTACTGGGGTTTACTCATAACATTTACCTGTTTGAAATATAATCCTGGTACACTTTATTGGCATTCACTCGCTTTGTACCAAACTGCCGTTTCAACAGCTCGACGTATCCATCAGCGAACTCTTTGGAAAACTCGTCAATATACTTAGAAGAGTTATCAGCGAACAACAGCAACTGCCTTTGGTGGGATTCCGACATAGTGTGACATTTGAAACCATTCTCATCGCGACACTGTTTTTGACACATCTGGCAGTACCAGCGCAGTTTCTGCAGGCCTTTCGCTTTTATCTTGTTGGCTATGTACTTTGGGGTGCCCTTTTCAGCTTTGCCACCCATTTTGTACAAGTTTTTTGCGTTTTACAACGCAATGTTTAGGAGATATTGTGCGTTCAATTTTTGGGTGCAACTATGTGCTTACACTTGCCCTAATAGTTTTTCAGACAGATAAATATCACTTATCTTTTAATCATAGATCAAATATTAAATTATTTTAGTCGTTTGTTGCGTAAACAACTAAGACAAAATAAAATTTCTTGTAAAACTACGTAAACGTAGCTGTCACTGTCAGTCACTCGCAGTCAGGAGTCAGGTCAATTGTCCAAATGAGTTTTTTTTTAAAGATCCTTATAGAGCTAAGCAAAGGAAACACTATCCATAGATCTATTACTGATACTAAATCTATTAATTACAGTGCTTGCTTCTAGACAGTTTAAAAAATGTAAGACTGTCCATTGGGTGTAAAGTAAAAGACAGTTTTAAAAAGTCCAGCCGTTGTTCTATAAAATAATTTTGTACAACAGCCTCCTCTTATCGGATTATTATAATAAAATCTATTTTTACTTTACCTTCATGAAGGTATACATTGTGTGTTCATAGCGTTACATTATAGACAACGGACGCCATTTATGCTTGTTGGTATTTGCAGTTGGCAGTACTGGACTGAAGCATTAAATTCAAAATTTTACACGGCAGATGTAAGAAATATTTTCAAATTACCATTTTACATAGTATTTTTTATTCAATTATTCTAAATTCTATTCTAAAATGGAAATTATGAGGACTAAAGGGAAGAGACACGATAAAATTGCTACTGCAGACGCTTATGATGTAAGTATAATTTAGATATTATCTTTTAGGCGGCCCCTACACCTACAATAACATTGTACAATACTTTTTATTGTACAATAAGATTGAAAGGCGCTCTGAATCCAAACGAGCAATTATATTGCACAATAATACGAACTGCACAATGTTTTCGTGTTCAGTCGGATACAGTGTTACCAACCCTACTGTTTTAACAGTAGATTTGTTGTTTTCACATCAATGCCCCTGTTTTCTGTTTCATTCCTAATTTTTACTGTTTTTGAATTACCGTTCAGCGCCATCGACTTATACTAATTTACCAAAAATATGTATGATTATAAAAATGAATATGAGTCTGAAAATACTGAAGGCGAAGCAATTGAGGATGAAAAAAGAAAATTTTGCTTTGATTTTTGTTTTTTATTTTGTTGTAATCAAAATTATAATATAACAATGTATATGGGTAACTAATAAAAGTAGGTAATCGTTTTAATTAAGTATATGAGGAAAGCATGAAATCTGCCTTTTTTCACTTTATCTACTGTATTCTCCTGTTTTTTTATTGGTGAGCTGCTGGTTTTTAGTTTTTGGGGGTTGGCACCACTGGTCGGACACTAAAATATTGCACAATACTGACCCTACACGATGCAATGGAAAAATATTGTGCAATAAAAATTAAACTCGCTCAAACTTTCGGTCAATCATTGCGCAATATAATTGACCGTTTAGGGGCCGCCTTAAACAATTTATTGCTATGATTTAACGCGCGCTTTACAAAACTGATTTTCGGCCCAAACTGTTCCGGCTCTCTAGAGTTACTTAAAAGTCGATTCATAGACAGACAATGAGTTTATCAGGCACGTACCGTATCAGACATGGACAAAATTATCTTTGGGCATATTGGCCGGGCACGATCCGCACGGTCATGTTACGATACAAACCAGCACGGGCCGTCGACGGAGTGTGCCCAGCGCGGTCAATAACACTAAATCAAATACGGCGTGCCGCGCTGCCGGTGTGTGTCACCGTGTATTTGATTCAGTGTTATAGAGCGCGCTGGGCACGCTCCGTCGCCGCCCCGCGCTCCCGGTTTGTGGTGGCCTTTAGAAAACCCTGTGCAGTTCGCGTCGGGGGACAATGCCGGGGAACCGCGTCGCTGCTGCCGCATCTGTGCCGGTGAGCGAAGACTCCGAAGGTTCTGCGAGCCCAAGGAGCGGCTTGACTACCTCTTGTACCGCTGCTTCGGCGTTATGGTGAGGCTCAAAAATGTCATTTTCCCGAAATGTAAACATCCAAAAAGGACGCTGCCCATTGTGTAATTCACTCAAAACGCAAACTTTTCTAAAATGTACACTAGGTTGACGCAGTCCCCAGTTGTCTTAGTAACATCTTCATTATGGTTCATAGGAAAATGCTTAGGTTGTCCAAGAGACCAAACTTTTGTAACTATAGCAACGAAATAGAAAAAGTTGATTCACCCACCAAGAGCCCCTTTAATGACGATTGCTTATGAAATTTTGATTTTCATCAAATACTCGATGAACGAAGCGATCTTGCAGCCGGATCTCGTACTAATAGTTCAGATGGCAGCTCCTCTGCAGGGCCGGATTTAGAGGTCCGGAGAACTCGGGCCACAAAAGGAGTGGAGCCACAAATTATTTTCCAAATAATACCTACCTCTAATAATAAAATAATATGTCTAATAATTTTCTAATTTGAGCAACAACAGTTAGCATTAGTAAAATATGGCATATTATTAAATAAACAAAAATTCACGGTAGTTTTACGTGATAATAAAAGATAGTAAATAAATAAAAAAAATATTGTGGGGTATTGGGGGGTGGGGGGGGGGGGGGGTACTTTTGTTTAGGTTTGTTAGTCTAACATTTGGTAGCACAGTGAACGGTTGCGGTACCTACTCTGAGGATGAGCTCTGGTTGAGTTCGAAACGCGTCAGTGTAGTTTGGTGGTGGTGATATAGTAGTCCACATTGTAAAAAAGTGATCAATGCCAATTCGAGAGACAACTTTGACAATAATCCATTTTGCTCAAATGTTGCCACAGACAGGGTAGTGCTGTTCGTGTCGATAATAAAAAAAAAACATTCCGGATTTTGCTACCTGTGGTATTTATTCATTACTTACGGTGATATGATTAAATTAATTTAACAATTTACATTTCAATGTAAGATATCATTAAAGGAAGTAGAAAAACCCGTCTTATATCAAATCATATACACGACACTGATTATCGATATCGGCCACATCACTATTTAATTTCGTCTAACCCTGGTAACCCTTTAATTGTCAAGCTTGTCTCTCGAATTATGGCCACTACTATAGTTGGGTTTGTGTGATTTGTGTGTGTTCGTACAGTGTGGAGGTGGAGAAACTGCATGAACACGCATTTTTTACCCGACTGCGAAGAAGGAAGGGTTATGTGTTTGACCCGTATGTATGTATGTATGTATGTCCATTCCTATGTCCTCTCGTAACTACAAAACGGCTGAACCGATTTTGATAAATGATACGTCATTAGATTCGTCTTGATAACGCGAGTAACATTGGATACATGAAATTTTTGAAAAATCAAAATGGAGGATTTTGGGCGCCAAATTGTGAGTATTCAAAAAAATTTTTTTATTCAAACCTACGAGTAGGGTATCAAAATAAAGGGATTTTAAAAGAGATTACAAATATATATACAAGACATGAAATGTGTTTAAATTTAATTTGGAATAGTAAATTGGCAAACAATGCATTAAAACGACGACGTACCTACTTACTAAGATATCTTTGATTGAGCAATAATTTTCTGTATGAAACCCATGTGGAAAATTAAGTACATACATATTTCAAAATTGTTTTTGATCTTTAACTAAATAGCAACGGATTCCTAATTCAAATACTCAATCATTTGTCTGGGTCTCAGGAGGTTACATTAAAAAGCAAGAAATAAAAAAAGTAATTAAAAAAACTAAATACCCGCCTGCGGTATAAATAAAATAATAAATTAAAAAATCAAAAAACCCGCCTGCAGAAAGACTGAAAAGGTGGAAGCAAGATAAAATGTTCAATAACAATAAAACGAATTTAAACACGTCGATGGCAGTCTTTCAAAATTTAATGCAACGATAAAATGCAGTTGGAGGCATGGGAGTCAGTGGCTGCATGGGATTTAATGTAACTTCATGCATGCCTCCGACTGCATTTTATCGTTGCGTTAAATTTTGAAAGACTGCCATCGACGTGTTTTAAATTCGTTTTATTGTTATTGAACATTTTATCTTGCTTCCACCTTTTCAGTCTTTCTGCAGGCGGGTTTTTTGATTTTTTAATTTATTATTTTATTTACATAAACGTAGCTATCGTAAGGTCGCGGGTGAGCAAAGTAATTGGTTCAGTTCATTAAATAATACCAATTAATCGTCGGATTTTGAAATTTTTTTTTCGAAATGTATGTGGGGTCCCTCTATTGTGGAGTCCCCAAGGCTAGGGCTATTGTGCTCTCCCCTAAATCCAGCCCTGCTCCCCTGTTTCGTAGTAGCCCCCCTGATGATGCATATGCTCTGTAGGTGACTCCATCGGACTGCCTGATATGCGAAGACTGCGCCTGCCAGCTCAGCTCTTCGGAGCAGTTCAGGCTGCTCGTGGAGGCTGCGTTCCCGTACACTCCCAGCGACGAGAGCGACTGTGAGTCTGACGTTAATCTAAATCATTCATTAAATGCCTCTAGTTGCAGTAGTTCGGTTGATTTGTTCGGGACCGAACTGCTGCAACACTTTTTGTCTCAGTAGTTCGGTTAAGACGTCAAACCGAATTGCTGGGAAACCTTTAGTTGCAGTAGTTCGGTTGATTGTCCAGGACCAAACTACTGCCACACTTTTAGTCTCATTAGTTCGGTTGTGACGTCAAACCGAACTACTGAAAATTGAAACGACTCAAAAGCGCGATTAAAAATATAGCTAAATACACAATCCATGAAAAATAAGAGCTAGTTAATTTTATTTGCAATGTTGCTATTTCATTTCCTTGCAATCGAAGTGAAAAGAAGAGTATACCTAAAACTCTAGCATTAAATCCAACGTCAATGTCAACCAAACGTCTCGGGTAAAATGGCTCGTTTTATGCTCTTGTTGTACAGTCTAATCCTTAAACGTCCTTTTGAGTCGTTTCAATTCTCAATAGTTCGGTTTGACGTCATAACCGAGCTAATAAGACTAAAATTGTGGCTGTCTGCGCATCGTGGACCCGCATCCCTATGGCCGCCGTCAAACCGCTGGCAATACCGGCGCGCGACGCCCGCGCCCCTCTCTCTTCTTAGCTCGGCTCGCGCACGCGGCGCGTCCGCTCCCAGACATTTTTCATTTTATTTTAATATTGTAGAACCAGTATTATACAATTAATTTACAGTTCATCTTTTAATTAAACAACTCCACATTAGGGCTAGATCCCACAGTGGCAGTAGTTCGATCCCGGACAGTCAACAGAACTACTGCAACTAAAGTCTTCCCAACAGTTCGGTTTGACGTCTTAACCGAACTACTGAGACAAAAAGTGTTGCAGCAGTTCGGTCCCGGACAAATCAACCGAACTACTGCAACTAGAGGATTAAATGGATGTTGATAGGCAATGTTAACCCACACAAGGGCATTTTCATTATAAAAAAAATCGCATTCGGCCCTCTTGGACTCCCCTACTATGGGAATAGTACTGCTGCTACTTACTACTACTACCTACTTGACCTGGTTTTCTTGTTTCAAGTGAGTGTGGCATCAACAACTACAACATGCGTACCCCGTGCCGAGGTCGAGACGCTGACAATCAAACCGCCAATCGTAATGACCGATTCTCAGGAGACCATTAAAATATTGCCCACACCCAAGAAGGTGGTCAAAGAGAAGAGGTTGTCAGCGTCGGTCGCGAAAAAGATTAATGTCACTTGCAACACTTGCAAACAGAGGTGAGTGTGTTCAGGCCTTGAGGCCACCGCAAACCGGGAACGCGGGGCGTCGACGGAACGTTGCCCAGCGCGCTCTATAACAGTGAATTGATAACGGTGACACACCCCGACCGTATTTGATTCAATGCTTTTAACCGTGATGGGCACGCTCCGTCGGCGCCCCGCGCTCTCGGTTTGTTGTGGCCTTTATAATGTGAAATTCGGTTTCTCCTCTTCCTCTTGTTCTGTTTTTTCTTTTCTTCTCTTACACAACTATCGATATCGATAAAAACCGGTTGTCTGTAAAGTCGTTTTACGGACGATAGTTTAACGTGGCAACGTCGTAACAAAACATTAAAAAAGCAAAAATGAAACCAGGCGGTCACCCATCCATGTACTGACCGCGCCCGACGTTGCTTAACCTCGGTGATCGGACGAGAACCGGTGTTTTGTCAAATATCTTAAAAACGGTGCAATGCTACGTCAAAATAAATGAAATTTTCATCCCCCCTTTAATACCCTCGCACCGCTCTCCCGCACTCCCCCACTCCCCGCAACCCCCCCCCGCATTGATAATTACCCGAGCGCTAGTACCTACCCTGGCGCTCGCTGCTGTCTTGTACATACTGGCCTTCACTGCTCTGTACGTACATGTACGTTACATTGCGTCATCCTTTTTCGTGCGTGCAGCCTGCGTTCATCGATTTATTAGACGTTGTTTTGCCGTGAAAATTGCGACCTCTGTTGATGATTGATGACGCGTGCCGGTGGTTTCGACAAATTCACGCGTCTGAATCGTGAATGGCACTAGCTCTAACCCCCCTGTTGAGTACTTTGCTATGTGCTCATTTACAACGTACCTACTTCTTTTGCAAGGTATCCAATGATGAGTTCGGGTGCCGGTGCGGTGGAAGACTTCGTTTGTTCCCGCTGCAAGAACCGGATCGGCAAGAGGAAGGCGGAGACGATCGCTCCAACGGTCCGGGTCAACTATGAGAAGGGGGACTTTCGGAAGAAACTGAAGTAAGTTGTAGCTAACCGTTTGGCTGAGTCCTCGCCCGCGAGGTTCAGGTGTTGGGGAGTATGACGACAAACCTTTCGGAACGTTCTGTCCGTTTCCTAAAACACCCGTTCCCAAAACATCCGTTCCGAAATAAAAGTTTGTAGCACCGGCTAGCTTGCGACAAATGGTGGTTCGTGCGCGCAGGCATGTGAAGGGAAGATTTCATGGAGATCGAAAACGCGATACGCACTTTAAACAACAGTTTAATACTTGACAATTAAAAGACATAATCACACTAGATTATTATTAGAATAATTGAATTGAGTTTCACAAGGCAAGATTCGCATCGTAACGCGGCGTCGGTCGTACTGCGCGGGGGCGGCGTGAACGTATCGTTATTGATGCGTCCACGCGCGGTACACC
The DNA here is from genome assembly GCA_947563465.1 of Archips xylosteana. Lineage (NCBI taxonomy): Eukaryota > Metazoa > Arthropoda > Insecta > Lepidoptera > Tortricidae > Archips > Archips xylosteana. The sequence goes on from OX387370.1 coordinate 9,927,391, forward strand.
ACGCTTAGCCGTGATTGGCTGTTGCGGTGCGGCTAAGGATTCATCCAGTCCGGGTGGCCCGGCATTAAAACGGTGTTGCCGCGCTATAAGTTTCTTAAAATTAACGTATGCCAAAAGACCCGTTTCTCATCGCATCAGAATGTCAAAACACCCGGCTCTCATAGCATCCGTATGCCAAAAGATCCGTCTCTCATGACACCCGTATTTCCAAAAGGTGGTGACAGGCACATGCGGTTTGGAACGGGTGTTTTGGGAAACGGATATCAAGACAAACGTATCTTTTGGGAGAAGCACATTTTGGGAAACGGATTATTCAGGAAAAGGTAGTGACGGGAACGGTCATTTCGGGATTAGGTCTTTTTGGGGTACGGATATCAAGTCAAACGTGTGTTTTAGGAGAAGCACATTTTGGGAAACACTTATTTCGGGAAATGGATTATTTGGGAAAAGGCGGTGACGGGAACGGATGTTTTGGGAACGGGTGTTTTGGGAAACGGACAGAACGTTCCGAAAGGGCGACAAAGGGGGCCGGGAGAGGTGCGGGCGGGTGCGTGTGCTGCTCGTGTGTGTGTGTAGACTTATATTTAGCTCATTTCTTTGATTTAATTCCCAGACTCTTAAAGGACACGCCAGCATTGCCAGTGAAGCCTCCAAAAAGGTGTGAGAGTGTCATCAAATATCATCGCGAACCGCGCAAATATCAATGCAGCCAATGCTCGCAAAAGTTCTTGTTCGCCCAACGCTTAGCAGAACATGTGAAAAGCGTTCACAAAGAAACCTTGGACAACACTTGCGTAGTCTGTGGCAAGATATTCAAAACGCGAACTAACTTGGAGAAGCATTTAAAAATACATACCGGTGAACTGCATCAGTGCGACGTTTGCACGAAGACTTTTAGGAACAATCACGCTTTGCAAACGCACTATGCTTGTCATATTAAAAAAATAAAGCGTTAGGTTGATTAGGTTGGTACCGCGCTGCAAATATAGTTTTGCCGGTGGCAAAAATATGAACGAATACTTAACGTAGTTGGCTGCAGTGTATGTATTACTAGTAGCGCCAGTCGTAACGACATGCACAAGTTTGTAAAATTGTAAGCCGCGAAATGAAATGCCTTTTTCATATTGTTTTGGAATACTGGATTATTAAAAAGTCTGCTTTATAAAATTGTTTTTATTCAATGAACTTACAATTAGTTGGTTTGATCATGCATAATATTTGCCTTCAACTGTTAAGGTTTAATAGTTACAAATACTTTGTAAGGTAATCAGAAAAAACCGGCCAAGTGCGAGTCGGACTCGCGCACGAAGGGTTCCGTACAATTATCTATAAAAATCACGTTTGTTGTATGGGAGCCCCCCTTAAATATTATTTTAATTTAATGATTTATTTTTAAAGTCAATGGACGCGATTCTACGTGCACGTCGGCTAAATAGTCTAAATCTAAATTTTCTAAATTTTAATTATAATTTAGACGGCGGATTTAACAAGTGCTATTCCAGAAAGTCAAGCTGACTAAATTTAGCCGGATTTTATCCGTATTCTAAAATTTCTAAGTTAAATTGAGTGTGTTGCTGCTTGGAAAAAATAAGTGAGCGAATGAATTAATGAAATGTGTAAAAAGTATAGGATTTTCTCAAATAATTTACTAAAATTTGAGTGGGCAACATTTAAGAAAAAAGCTTCTGTCCATGTCATTTAAATTAAAATGTCGCTAAAACCTATGCGAAAACGAATAAATAAAATCCAGCAGGATTTACTCGTGGAACAGCTGCACTCCAGTTTGGGTTTAGCGAGAGGTAAGCATGTTTATTTACTAAGGTGACAAAAGGTGAAAATCACAATGATTGGAGATAATAGTACTCAATTTTACGTGCATCGAGTTCGATCTAGCTGCGCATCTTAGACTCCTAAACAGCATAACTACCTATTTGCGTAACGCGTCATTGCGTGGCTTTGACGACTGCGCTACTACTTTTGTGGAGAATAGGCGAAAATATCGCTTCGCAACCGTAACGGCAACGTTTCACCACATCCGCTGCACTGAAACTGAAACTGCCAGAATAATCAGATTAGGTCCATGAAAGTACTGCAGATTCAGTTGTAAGAGCCTTGGAATATTAACATTACGGCGAAGACACATGTATTTATGTACATACTTATAAAATAAATGTTATCTTTACAGGAAATATAGCAAGCCCCCAAGTGGCAGCTTTCTGGGCGGCCCTAACTGTCACTCTAAATGGGCAGGGCATGGCTGTCGAAGGACCGTGGTGGAGTGGCAGAGTGTAATACTAATTATAGATATCCTATAATATTATAAACGCGAAAGTTTGTGAGTATGGATGGATGGAAGGATGGATGGATGGAAGGATGGATGGATGGATGTTTGTTACTCTTTCACGCTAAAACGGTTTGACGGATTCTGATGAAATTTGGCACACAGATAGTTTATAATCCGGATTAACATATAGAATACTTTTTATCCCAGAAAATTGTATAGTTCCCGCGGGATAGCGATAAACGAATTCTTCGCAGGAATGCCAAAACCGCTAGAGTTACACATATGTAATGTATGATGGAAATGTTTATCTTAAATAGGTAGTCCTACAAAAAAGTCCGCCACAGTATACATCTTTCGAAATTCCCACAGGATAGGGAAATATCTAAACTTTCTTTGTTTTTAGGGTTCCGTACCTCAAAAGGAAAAAACGGAACCCTTATAGGATCACTTTGTTGTCCGTCCGTCCGTCTGTCAAGACCCTTTTTCTCAGGAACGCGTAGAGGTATCAAGCTGAAATTTATACCAAATACTCAAGTCTACTGTCCCTTGGAGCTGTGAAAAAGTCAAACTTCTAAGCCAACGCAATCAAAAGATACAGCCGTTTATGACGCAAATTTCCGCATATTTTCGAAACTCGCAAGGGAATCAAAACCTACAGGGTACTTCCCGTGAACTCAGCACAGATAAAGGAAAAATTGCGAAAAGCATAAATTTTTATGTCTGTCTGTCTATATCAGTAACCAACGCACATTTTCGACACTCTCAAGGGAATCAAAACCTACAGGGTAGGGTAAGCGTTATTTATTCTGTGGTCGCGGGCAAAAGCTAGTAATTATTATAAAAGCGAAAGTGAGTATGTTTGTTGGTTACGCTTTCACGCTCAACCGATCGGGATAAAATTTGGTACAGTCAAGGGCAAAAATATGTGTACACTTTAGTATCTTGTCTATTTGCGACATATTTGAACTGCCATATATGAACTGTCACAGTGGTTAAAGTGACAAAGTACAAAAGTGTATACATAATATTTTTGCCCTTGACTGTACCTATGGAGATAGTTTGAGACCCTTGAATTTGAAGCTACAGTTCCCGTAGGTGGGCGATAAACTAATTCTTTGCAGACGAAGTCGCGAGCAACAGTTAGTCCCTACTCATCATCATCATCATTTCAGCCAAAAGACGTCCACTGCTGAACATAGGCCTCCCCCAAGGCTCGCCAAACAGATCGGCCCTGCGCCATCCGCATCCAATGTGTTCCCGCTACCTTCACCAGGTCGTCGCTCCATCCCCCTAGTCCCTACTATCTTAACTATAATATTATAATTGCGAAAGTAACTCTGTCTGTCTGTCTGTCTGTCTGTCTCGCTTTCACGCTAAAACTACTGAACCGATTTAAATGAAATTTGGTGCACAGATAGTCTAGAGCCTGAGAAAGGACATAGGCTATATATCATCACGCTAACACCAATAGGAGCGGAGCGGAGCGGAAGAATGTTTAAAAATCGGGGATTTTTGAAGTAAAACTTCTATAGGCGCTAATCTCAACAACTACTGCTCCGATTTGAAAAATTTTTTCAGTGTTAGATAGCCCATTTATTGAGGAAGGCTATAAACTATCACAATAATATTATAAAGGCGAAAGTTTGTGAGTGTGTATGTTTGTTACTTCTTCACGTCTAAACGGCTGGAGCGATTTTAATAAAATTTGGTATGGAGCTAGCTGACACCTTGGATTAACACATAGGCTACGTTTTACTGCGGGAAAATATCTTATTCCCATGGGAAAATCGATCACACTATCACACTAATTCACACTAATATTATAAAGGCGAAAGTTTGTGAGTGTGTGTTTGTATGTTTGTTACTTCTTCACGTCTAAACAACTGGACTGATTTTAATAAAATTTGGTATGGTATTATAGCTAGACCGTTTAAATTTGTCCTAGCCCGCGCGGTACAGGGGCTGGGGGGTATGATTAGAAAAGGGCCGAGAGAGGTGCGTTTCATAAAACTCGCGAGATCTACTACAGCTCACAGCTCTATCCATACTAATTCCATACTAATATTATAAATTCGAAAGTGTATCTGTCCGTCTGTCTGTTTGTCTACGTCTGTCTGTCTGTTACCTCTTCACGCTTAAACCGCTGAACCAATTTATTATACAGATAGTTTGAGTCCCGGGAAAGAACATAGAATAGTTTTATCCCGGAAATCACCCTTTAAGTAGGTGAAAAGGGGGGGTGAAACTTTGTATGGAGAATCAATAACCTCTCAACCGATTTAGACGAAATTTGGTAAGCTTCCATGCATCCTTGCTTACATGCATGCTTGCTTGCTTCAATGCCTGCTTCCATGCCTGCTAGCATGCCTGCCTGCATGCTGGCTTACATGCCTGCATGCCTGCTTGCATGCTCGCTAGCATGCCTGCTTGGATGCTTGCTTGCATGCTTGCTTGCGTGCTTGATTGCGTGGTTGCTTGCATGCTTGCTTGCATGCCTGCTTGCTTGCATGCGTGCTTGCTTGCATGCTTGCTTGCATGCCTGCTTGCTTGCATGCGTGCTTGCTTGCATGCTTGCTTGTTTGCTTGTTGTCTGCTTGCTTCTCTGAAATATTTATGGTTCACGCGAGCGAAGCCGCGGGTAAAAGCTAGTAATATTATAAATGCGAAAGTAACTCTGTCTGTCTGTCTGTCTGTTACGCTTTCACGCTTAAACCGCTGGACCGATTTAGATGAAATTTGGAATGGAGATAGTTTGAGACCCTGGGAAGAACATAGGATAGTTTTTTTCCCTGGAAATCGCAGTTCCCGCGGGCGCGCGATAAAATAATTATTCGCGGATGATGTCACGGGCAACCCTATTATTAGGGCTCCGCTGTCCGTCTGTCTATCACAGGACTATGTATCTTTACAGTCACACATCCTTAATTTTCACAAAGTGTAAATAACTATAGTTATGTCTGCAAACTTGATTGTATGCTTGCTTGCTTGCTTGCATGCTTGCTTGCATGTTTGATGCTTGCTTACTAAGGTTGCCGCAGTTCATACGCCTTCAGAAGATATTCCACATATTTTAAATTACATGATGTTTTAAAATTCCTTCATAATTGCAGATTTGGTCGCAGTGGGCACAAAAAGTCAAATCAAAATATAGAAAATGGAGAGAGCAAACCAAGGGCACTGGTGGAGGTCCTGCAGTAGTCCGCCCACTGACAGACACCGAACTCAAGGTTTTGGAGGTTGTAGGAACAGCTGCAGTGGATGGATTTGCCAATCTGGAGACACCTTTTTTTACCCGACTGCGGCGGAGCCCAAAAGGAGGGTTTTTCATCGTCATTATGTATTTTTAACCCCCGACACAAAAAAAGGGTGTTATAAGTTTGACCGCTATGTTTTTGTTGCATAGCAGTTTGTTGGCAGAAATTTATAACTCTCACTACTTAAATTAATAAGGTTCCGACACTCACTTGTCCCGTTTTATTAAAAATTCAAACCCGGTGCCGGCTGCGCAGGCACAGCGCGCCGCGGCCCTTTGTTATTGATTAGTATTTTTAATATGAAGGTGGAATTACGCTGTGCGCTGCGCCGCACGCACCGACATCGGCAATACTAATATAACAATGCATTATACACAATGACACAAACATGTGTGTGTGTCTGTCTGTCTGTATGGCTGCGTGTCTGTCTGTGGCACCATAACTTTAAAACGGGTGAACCGATTCGGATGCGGTTTTTTTTATTTGAAAGCTGGTTTCTTTGCGATGGTTCTTAGATATGTTTTATCAAAACCGGTTATGCCGTATTAAAGTTATAAGCTCTTTTGTTAGCAGCAGAAGGGATCTTGGGTGCATAATGGGCATTTACTTTATTTTAAAATACCTATATGTGCGACCAAATTGCGTTAGGGGTTTTAAAAATTTTTAATTTATAGTTATTAATGATGAGATGTAAGTCCTGATTATAACTTTGAATGTAGGACCTCAAATAATATATCAATTTGAATATAATATATCTTTGAATGTAGGACTATAATATAGTATTAGGTAGTGGGATTATATAAATGGTAAAGTTTGTGTGTGTGTGTATGATTGTTACTACTTAGAAGCCGCGGGCAAAAGCTAGTCACACTAATATTATAAAGGCGAAAGTTTGTGAGTGTGTATGTTTGTTACTTCTTCACGTCTAAACGGCTTAAGCGATTTTAATAAAATTTGGTATGGAGCTAGCTGACACCTTGGATTTGCACATAGGCTACGTTTTACTGCGGGAAAATATCTTATTCCCATGGGAAAATCGATCACACTATAATATTATAAAGGCGAAAGTTTGTGAGTGTTGAGTGTGTATGTTTGTTACTTCTTCACGTCTAAACGGCTTGCATGCTTGCTTGCTTCCATGCCTGCTTGCATGTCTGCTTCCATGCCTGCTGGCATGCCTGCCTGCATGCTCGCTTACATGCCTGCATGCCTGCTTGAATGCTCGCTAGCATGCTTGCTTGGATGCTTGCTTGCATGCTTGCTTGCTTGCATTCGGTCTTGCATGCTTGCTTGCTTGCATGCTTGCTTGCATGCTTGCTTGAATTCTCGCTTGGATTCTCGCTTGCATGCCTGAATGCTTCCTTGCATGCTTCCTTGCAAGCTTGCATGCTTTCTTGCAAGCTTGCATGCTTCCTTGCATGCTGCTTGCATGCTTGCGTGCATGCTTGCTTCAGGCTTGCTTGCATAATAGCTTGGTTGCTTAATTGCTTGCTTCTCTGAAATATTTATGGTTCACGCGAGCAAAGCCGCGGGTAAAAGTTAGTGACTAATAAAACTAAGAGCACCTGTGGACGTTTGTAACACCAGAGATATCACCAGAGAAAACTTCAACTGGCAATACAGTCCACAGCTTTATGGTCCTTGAAAGGAAACACCTTTGAAACCGGGCAGTACGAAACCATTACGGCTCTAGACTTTCTTTAGTTGTAGTAATGTCGAAAATTAATTAACTGAACTACTTGTCGTTTTGTTTAAGTCTGCTCCTGTGGAAAACTCTACACCGACACCTGCTGTGCCACCACCAGCACCATCCAGTCCAGTTGCCGTCCAGCCGCCAATTGCTGTGCCAGAACGTACTCCAGCTCGCTCGCGCACCTTGTCACGACGACGACAACGGACAAGACCTTACCGGCCCAAAGCAGCAGAAATACTTCAAGGGTCATTAGACCGGAATCATGAATTGTTCCGGTCTACAATAGCACAGGCAGCGGAGACCTTAGCCACTGCCATCAGAGACGCAGGGATGGCCATTTCTTCGGCTATTACTAACCATGGTGGCTTAAGAAACAATAATGGTGATGGGCAGTTGGCAGAATATTTAGACGAAGATCAATTAGAATAAGAATGTACCTAACTATAGTATTTTTTACCTATGATGAGTTCTGTGACACTTGAAAATTTTCCGAATTACGCATACTATATTCCCAAAATATTTTATAAAAGTAATTTATATTTTGAAGCACAATAATCAAAAAAATGTAAACCTGTACTTTTAAAAAATATATAGCAATATCAGTGTCCATTAAATAGACTCCATTGAATACGATAGAAAAATATTTATTTTTTAAATGACGCAATGTGTGAAACGGAACAGAGTAGTGACGTGACACAACATTATCGGCAATTGCCTCGGTTCATTATTCGATAGCAGTGAACACGAAGATATTTTAAATTTTTAAACAAAACTTGCAAGTTTTTGTAAACGCGGCTATCGGGTGTTCCTGAAAATATAAGCATAAATTTGCAGTGCTGACATTTTCTTTACAGCTAATTGGAAGTATGATGAGGAATTTACCTTTTATGATGCACCAAAAAGCGGCTGAAAAACGCGACCTGTAAACCGAAACTTGGACCGCAAAATCGCTTAGGCGTTTAGCAGAAAACCGACCTGTCGGTCAGGGATACCACAGATTCTGACAGTAGTAATGAGGGTGCAATTTCTTCTGAAACTGGCGAATAAAGAAATATTTGTATTTTTAGGGTTCCGTAGCCAAATGGCAAAAAACGGAACCTTTATGGATTCGTCATGTCTGTCTGTCTGTCTGTCTGTCTGTCCGTCCGTAAGTCACAGCCACTTTTCTCCGAAACTATAAGAGCTGTTGTGTTGAAACTTGGTAAGTAGATGTATTCTGTGAACCGCATTAAGATTTTCACACAAAAATAGAAAAAAACAGTAAATTTTTGGGGTTCCCCGTACTTAGAACTGAAACTCAAAATTTTTTTTTCCTCAAACCCATACGTGTGGGGTATCTATGGATAGGTCTTCAAAAATTATATTGAGGTTTCTAATACAATTTTTTCTAAACTGAATAGTTTGCGCGAGAGACACTTCCAAAGTGTGTGTTAAAAAAAATATATGATGTACATTACCATGTAAACTTCCACCGAAAATTGGTTTGAACGAGATCTAGTTTATCTGTCTGTCTATATCAGTAACCAATCTACAATGATCCCACACTGCGGACATTTTGCTTAGGAGCAGGGGTCTGCTAAGACTGGATGTCATAGATACATATAAATTTGTACGGAACCCTCGGTGCGCGAGTCCGACTCGCACTTGGCCAGTTTTTTGTTTTATTTTAACGCATTGATTAGCACATACAATACTTTCTATTCTATAGGTATTAGGGTAGGTAGATATATTATTTGTTTGCCGACCATACTTTGCTATGAAAACTGCACGTTGATAAGCATCTCTATTAGCTGATGTAACCAGACTTTACACGTTCCACGCGAATGAAGCCGTGGCCGGAAAACTGGAAAAATATTATTTTTAAAATATAATGCAACTTATCCAAAAATAGGCACTAATAAATAACTCTTAGAAAAATCGATAGTTTACTTTATAAATGGTACCTAAGTACATTTCTAAAACTGTCAAACTCGAAACGTCCCAGAACTCATCATAGGTGAATAACTATAAATTAAAAAATTTAAAACCCCCAACTCAATTATGTCAGTCGTATGTTTGAACATTAAGTCAATGCCCGTTATGTGTCTATGATCCCTTCCGCAGCTAACAAAAGAGCTGATAACTTTGAAACGGCGGAACCAATTTTGATGAAACATATGTAAGAACCATTGCCAAGAAACCTGCTTTCTATTAAAAAAACCCGCATCCAAATCGGTCCACCCGCTGAAGAGCTATGATGCCACAGACAGGGCTGGGCAGTATTTGAATTACTTGTAATTGAACTACGTAATTGAAATACAAATACGTATTTGGTATTTGTATTTCAATTATTCGCTGAAAATGTAACTTGTAATTCGTATTTCAAATACCTGACGCCAAGGTATTTTGTATTTAGTATTTCAAATACTTATGACTTCAAAATACATTTTAACATAAATACATTTAGATTTCATTTAGCGATCTTAAGTTGAACATATTATGAAAACGCAGGTGATGACTTTATTCATTCCCCTACGAGAGGCAGATACTTTTAAAAGTCTGGTGTTTAGGAAAGGAAAATCTGCTTCTAATTAGTAAAAGTAGAGTTTCCTTTCATGAGAGTAATTTTTAGTAAAATAATACGGATTATCCACGTCTCAAAACGAGTTTAAGTCCACATAGGTATTTCAGGCCGTAGCGTACTTGAGTGCACGTTTGGCACAGCCGTAGCGTGTTCTTCCTAGAGGAAGGGTTACGGATTAGCCCGAAACTGTCGAGTTAAACTCGACTCGTTTTGAAACGTGAGTAATTCTGTACTTATTATTGTTTCACTATGTCTATGAGTGAGTCTCACGACCTCACGGTAGTTTCATGTTTAAAGAGAGTATTTTCTTTTACTCTGCTTGTCCATGCCGGGTTGGATTCGTTTTAATTCTACTTAGTATTTTGTAATTTGTATTTTGTATCTTAAATAAAAATTACCTGAAATACTGTGTTTTGTATTTAATATTTCAAATACCCGACTTAAAACTATTTTGTATTTCGTATTTTAAATACATGCGAGATAGTATTTTGTAATTTGTATTTTAATTAAAGCAAAGCATGTATTTTGCCCAGCCCTGGCCACAGACAGACACACAGACAGACAGATAGACAGACAGACAGACACACACACATAGCGGTCAAACTTATAACACCCCTCTTTTTGTGTCGGGGGTTAAAAATAGATAGCTGTAATAAAAGACTATATTGAAGTTCACTTTGTTTTAATTAAGAGCTCCCAAAAATAGTCTATTTGCCCACACCTGCACCTTAATTAAAAAATCTGTTAATTAAAGCTGCACGTCGTCCACGAGCTGCATTTAAAAAATTTGCATCATTTCCTGGTTGTTCTGGGAGATCTTCAAGGTCAATTTGCTCTTCATCATCCTCTTCTTCACTTTGATCTGTTATGTCTTCATCACTCTCAGAATCGTCACTGCTGTCTGAATCATCATTCATTTCTAATCCGTGTATCATATTATACATCGTGCAGCATGAAATTATAATTTTGGCAGCTTTTTCTGGGCTGTAATGCAGAGTACGGTGGCGATGAAGGCATCTAAATTTATTTTTCAAAACCCCAAAGCACATCTCTATGACCCCTCTCGCCTGTGCATGGCACTTATTAAATCTTGCCTCCGGTGACTCGGCAACTGGGTCAGGGTGAGGAGTCATTAGCCACGGGAGAAGTGGGTAGCCTTTGTCTCCAAGAAGCCACTCCATAGCTTGGTGCTGAACATATTGCCCTTCAAGGTGCTGGTGCACATTGCTGCTCCTCCAAACAGCAGCATCATGGGTTGAGCCCGGAAAATTTGGGTTGACGCTGGTGATCCGACCAGTGGCATCGCACACCACTTGACTGTTAATGCTATAAAACCCTTTTCTATTAAAGAAAATGTTACCTGGGGCTCTTGGGTGGTTATTTGGGGGTTTATGTATAGGGATGTGACTCCCATCTACCGCACCCAGTGTATACGGCATTCCAAAATGGGTCTGAAACTCCTGCATTGTCCTCTCTTTCTCCGGTCTAGTCACTGGGAACTTGATCCACAGTGGGGTCAATCTTTCTATTATTATAGGACAAACAGCTGCCAGACTGCGGCTTATGGTTGGTTGGCTTTGAGCTAGAATATTAATTTCTCCCACAGCAGTTTGGTAGCTGCCATGGGGAAAAAAGTTCAGGGCACTCAAAACTTTTAAATGTGGGGGCACCGTGCCCGCTCGTAGCGCATCCCCTGTACACAAAGTGTCCACTACGTGTCGGCCCATGTCTCGTGACAGCCTAAATAATTTTCTAAACTTCCGCTCGGACCGGTCAAACGGGTCGGATTGATCTCGCAACCTCTTTAAATACATTTTTTCACCCTCACCCTCGCCATACTCCCTCTCTTCGCCCACCACAGCAGCTATCACATATTCTTCATCCATTTCTAATGGATAACACACGATACAATACAACACATATCAGTACAGTGAATTAACAAAAATACAACCAATTATTAAAGAAACTAATATAAATTAAATATGTTATTTTATGGGATTGATCCTGCACCACTTGACGTTTCGTAATCTTATTTTAAATGCGACTATTTTAGTCGCCGCTAAAATTAGCCAGCTTAGCTTGACATTTGCTTAAAAAGGACATGCAAAGAATAGCATTTAAGCAGCTAAACCTAAATTGAATAGACCGCCTAAAATAAGAAATGTCAGATTCAAATTAGCGTTGTCATTTGATTATGACAGCTGCTCATAGAATAGCAAAGTGATTTAGCAACGCCTAAATAAAATTAGGAATTTTAGCGGCCGCTGTAGAATCGCGTCCATTATATAATTAAATATTCTGTGAATATTTCAAGTGTCTACCTGTTGCCGTTATCAATATCGAGCAAAAACGAGCAAAAAAATCATGTTTGTTGTATGGGAGCCCCCTTAAATATTTAATTCCTAGCCTGGTGACAGACGGACAGACAGACAGACGGACGGACGGACGGACAGCGGAGCCTCAGTAATAGGTTTTCCGTTTTTATCCTTTGGGTACGGAACCCTAGAAAACTACCGTGCATGCTAAAAGTTTACTATTTATGGTCTTTATTGGTCTTTTTACTTATAGGATTTCATTTTATTGCATTGCAATTTAATTATGGTAAAATATCAAATTAAAATACTTATTACTTATTCGATTTTGAATATACCACATTTTATCAACGTAACTTTTTTTCTTCAGAGCTATCCCTATGCAAAGGAAATAGTATCCATAGAGTGTACTTAAATAATTTCGAAACAATATCAATATATATTATGTATTACGAAAACAAATCAAGCTTTGACCATTACCTGTCATTCGTAATACTTACTTACACATAATTTAACTTAACACGTTTTTCTAATTTAGTAATTTAACCTTAATAATTGAACGAACAAGGTTAAATAGTTAGGCGAACTTTGAGCACTGCTTCCGAAGCGGCGGGGGAGCGAGACGGAGAGAGGCGACGCAGCTCTTGTTGTGAGACAGCTCTTTGCGCAGACGCACGATGTCCATCTCTGCTTGCCTTTTACGCTGAAATTATGGTTTAATAAATAACTAAATAAATAAATAAATAAATATTACGGGACAATCTTACACAAATCGATCTAGTCCCAAACTAAGCAAAGCTTGTACTATGGGTACTAGACGACGATATACATACTTATATAGATAAATACATACTTAAATACATAGAAAACATCCATAACTCAGGAACAAATATTCGTGCTCATCACACAAATAAATGCCCTTACCGGGATTTGAACCCAGGATCTCATGCTTCGTAGGCAGGGTCACTACCAACTATCAAATTAAAAAATTGTACTTCTCCATTTTGTATTTTTGTTTTCACGGATTCCCGCCAGAAGTTTTTTTTTTCTAAATTACAGGTGTGGGTAATATGGCCTGTTTAAAAGTACTTAATTGTAATAAAATTAAAATTATCCATTTTTCATTATATTATAACAAACAAAAATAGTGACTTTTACCATAAACAAAGACACTCAAAAATACAATGTATAGTAAGTAAGGTAATAAAGCCTACGTGCTTAGGGATGGGAATCGAACCAAGTCCCTCATTATTGATAAAAATTGCGGTAAATGGAGTAAGATGCGTAAACTTGCTTTCGCTCGTGTCTAAAATACCACGTTCCCAAAATACCAGATTTATCGAAATAATAGCTTGTTCATACGTATAATTGTATTAATATCTGGTGGCAGCTTCATTGGTTAATGTGAATTGTAACTATGTTTAAGTTTAAGAATAATGTACCGTTTGTGCCCAAATAAACATTAAAACATTAAAACATACTACATTACCTATTTAAGTACCTACATTCCCATTATACCAGATGTCAAAAACATTCCACCAAAAAAGCACTTCTTTGAGTAATCTTCGATTTTGTAATGTGGTGCAACGAGAATCTGGTATTTTGGGAACGTGGTATTTTAGGCACGAGCGCTTGCCTTCATCTCGTTCGCCAGTCGGTTCTCGACCTGCGCGACGCGTTGACGCAACTCGGCGATGTCGCGCATCAGACGCGCCGCGGCTAGCTTGCTGTCCGCCTAGTGGGGAGAATGACAGTCATTAGTGGATCTTGTCAGGGAAACCATCTTCCAAGTTGCTACAATCTTGACAGTGTGTCATTATCATACAGCAGTCTTAGCGTTTTTATACATCCGAGCCGCAGGCGAGGATTAATAGTCAAATCGAGGGTAAAATGGGTATTATAAAATTAAATGAACTAGTTATGTTTTTTACTGCGATTGCGAGGAAACTCCAGCAGCATTGCAAATCAATGTTAGTTTACTACCTTTTGTTTTTCATGGTTTAAAGCAGTGGTATCCAAAGTGGTCTATATATCGATCCCCAAGGAATCATAATAATTAATAACATGACATATAAGGTAAAAAGAAACCACATTCGAGACCGATTCTTTGAAAAAAACAATGTTAACTTATTCGACACTCTGTCAAATACAACAGCTCTCACTCATACGCCGTGAAATCGGAATGTCAAACGCGTAGTTGAACCCTACAGAAATGCACTGCACGCCGTGACTAATAAAGGTTAAGTGGGCAAAATGTTATTAGGGGTAGAGACAAAAAGCTTGGGGACCTCTGGTCTGGTACTCACGCTTCTGGAAGGTGCGTTCCTGGCCACGTTCCGGCAGACCACGTTTGGGAGCTCTGATACGGAGCACTGTGAGAACAGACTGTCAGCCGGCGGTATCTTTGTGTTGGTCACGCCTTGGATTGCCTGGAAGTATAGAATTCGCAGTTATTTGCAATAAAAGTATCTTTCACTTCTAATGTCATAAAGTTCGTAATGATGGATGTAGGGCGTAGGCTGCATAAAATGACTCTTTTATGCTCTAGTTCATAAAGTATCCTTCGTCTTAGACCAAGGCAATCAGGCGCTAAGAAGCACACTAAAACTTTATACCCGTGTTCCATATTATTTATTACTATTGCATAATAGTAATAATGTTGTCAGAGAAATATAAAAGGTTGTAAATGAACATTTATTTTCAATGTTCCTGTTTAATTTCCTAGCAATCGAAGAGAAAAACGGAGTATGCAACTTATTTATAAAACCAATTTTCCTCTCGGCTTAACTATCAACCCTCGCTTGCGGCTCGAATAAAACGGCGCACATCTAGGCTGTGATTCTCTTCTCACACACCATCAAACTACGTTAACATGTGTCCAAGGTACACGTGTACAAGCTGATTACAAAAAGTATCCTGTCAATAGTCAAAAGGGATGAATGCAATAAAAATTACATAGTTTGGTTAGGTTAAATAACTTGGTAAGGTTAAATTCCTATCTATCTATCTAATACCTTTAAACGAGCAATTCTTGTATATCTAATACCTTTAAATATGTATATATATGTATATATATATATATATATGTATATATATAATCAGGATCTCGGAAACGGCCCCAACGATTTCGATGAAATTTGGTTTGTGGGGGTTTTCGGGGATGAAAAACTGATCTAGCTATGTTTCATTTTCAGAAAATCGCTTTTACTCGTGTTTTCCGGCTATTTTTGTTTGCATTAGAATATAAAGCTAAATTTCGCCAACTTCGAGCAGATCATAATGGCACATTAGAAATCGGGTGGTCGCGGATCCAGCCGACCTCGGTTCGAATCCACGTTTTTTTTCAAGATTTTTAGTTTTTTTTTTAAGTTTATTTTTCATGAGAAAACGTCAAGTTTCTTCTTTTGTGAGAAAAAGTTACTTTTTTGTGAGAAAAAGTTACTTTTTTGGAGAAAAAGTTACTTTTTGTTAGAAAAAGTTACTTTTTGTTAGAAAAAGTTACTTTTTGTTAGAAAAAGTATTATAGGGAACGTGCAGTAACTATAGGCGGCAGCACTAATGCGACAGAAGAGACACTATGCGGACAGTAAAACAAACTTATCAAGGTAAAACTTTCAAATTGATGGCACCCTTATGGCACCAGTTGGCAGCACCGTCTATGTGCACGTTGCCTATTGGGAGCACAGAACAGGAAAAGCCGGTTGTCTGTAAAGTCGGTTTACGGACGATAGTTTAACGTGACTCATCCCCCCCCCCCCCACCCCCTCTGGTGTTTTTGTCAAATATCTTGAAAACGGTGCATCCTACGGCAAAATCAATGAAATTTTCATCCCCCCTTTAATTCCCCCGCGCTCCCTCCCCCGCATCCCCTCCCCCCCCTCTCACCCCCCCCCCCCCCACCCTTCCGGTGTTTTGATCTCGGAAACGGCTCCAACGATTTCGATGAAATTTGGTATTTGGGGGTTTTCGGGGATGAAAAATTGATCTAGCTTGGTTTTATCTCTGGGAAAACGCTTGGTACCGAGTTTCTGCCCGAGCAGAGCTCGGTCGCCCAGGTACTTACCTTTAATCAACGCCATCTACCGACGTATTTGAACAACAGTCGCCCTGGAGCTGGACGTGGTGAAACTCTGATGTTAGATTAATTTTTTGGTGGTATTTTACCACGAGATATTACACTATCAAAACCGATTCTTATTAGAAATAATGTAGTGTGGGGGGTACGAGATAATCTTGAAATAACAATGTATAATGAACTTTGCTGTAAATATTTAAGACAAATTGATTTCCCTATAGAATTGTGTAAATGCTGTGATAATTATTGTACTGACATATCTCATCATATAATAATTGACAAATTGTATTTTAAAATAATAGAAGCTTTGCAGAATGCCGCCTTAATGAGTTGTAGTGATAGTATAAGGAAACATAAAAAGGTCGTGGGTTGGAATAAATATGTAAAAGAAGCGCATACTGTGGCTAGATCTTGTTTTCAACAGTGGGTAGCCTTCGGTAAACCTTCGTCTGGACCTTACTACATGGAAATGTATTATTCACGAAAAAGGTTCAAGGACAAACTTAAATGGTGCCAAGACAATCAGGAACTTATTAAAATGAACATTTTGGCCACCCACCATAAAGAAAAAGATTTTGGAAAATTTTGGAAGCAAACAAAGAAATTCAATTTCAAAACAAATATACGTAGCTGTGTTGAAGGGTTATACGAACCCATACTGGTGGCCAATATGTTCAAGGATTATTTTAGGGTTGAAAGTCCACTTGGGGTGCAGCAGGTGTTCCCCGCTGAGGAGTGTGATGGACATGGAACTGATCAGTTGGTGCGTTTCTCCTTGAAGGAGGTTAGGAAGGTGGTTAGTTCGCTGACTGGGGGTAAGTCACCGGGTCATGATGGCCTCAGCGTGGAGCACCTGCGGCATGCAGGAGACCACCTTCCTCGGGTACTTAAGCTTCTGTTCAACCTCTGTATTAGTCATTGTTATCTTCCGAGTGACCTCATGAAAACAATTGTTGTGCCGATAGTTAAAAACAAGACTGGGGATGTCTCCGACAGGTCTAACTACAGGCCAATTTCTCTAGCAACAGTTGTAGGTAATGTGCTGGATGGTCTGCTTGACGGTGTGCTATCTGCACACATAGAGACTCAGGATGCTCAGTTTGGCTTTAAGCCCGGCCTGTCAACAGAAAGTGCAATTCTCTGCCTCAAGCACACCGTTCAGTATTACACTGGGGGAAAAACTCCTGTTCTGGCCTGTTTTTTGGATCTGTCGAAGGCATTCGATCTAGTCTCTTATGATATTTTATGGAGGAAGCTGAGAGGTGATACAAGTACGCCGGGGGGGGTGATCAATCTGTTCCAGTTTTGGTATAAGAACCAGTCCAATCAAGTGAGGTGGGGGCATATGTTGTCGGACGTGTATAGATTGAACTGCGGGGTTCGACAGGGTGGGTTAAGTTCACCGAGGCTTTTTAATCTATATATAGACGAACTGATAGTCCGACTCAGCAGTACCGGTATTGGGTGTTCGATCGGTGGCGTAACCGTAAACAATATTAGTTACGCGGACGATATGGTGCTGCTGTGTCCGGCTGTCAGTCCCCTTGTTAGGCTCCTGAAAATTTGTGAGGAGTATGCGAGGACCCACGGCCTTAAATATAATACAACTAAAAGTGAGCTACTTCGTTTTAAGGTTAATAACAGAGTTCCAGAACCTATTCCAGATATTCACCTATGTGGTACTCCCCTGAAGAGAGTGAGTAAATTTAAATATCTTGGGCACTGGGTCAATGAGAATCTCCAGGACGATCTAGATGTGGAGAGGGAACGCAGGGCCTTGGCTGTACGCTCCAACATGATAGCCCGCAGGTTTGCGCGTTGTGAGGGGGATGTCAGAACGACTCTCTTTAGGGCGTTCTGTCAGACCTTTTACACGTGCAGCTTGTGGGCAAAATGCACTAAAAAGACGCTTAAGGCCTTGCGGGTCCAATATAACAACGGGTTCAGGATGCTGATGGGACTGCCACGCTGGTGTAGTGCATCTGGGATGTTTGCGGGGGCAAGGATCGACAGTTTTAGTGCGATTCTTCGCAAGAGAACTGCCTCCCTGATGTGCCGGGTGCGTGACAGTCCCAACAGCCTCCTGCAGCTGGTTTGGACTGACCCTGCCTGTGCGATGAGTAGGCACTGGAACTCTGTGCATATGGAGTCCAGGGGTGGCATTTATAGTTTAATGTAGTAATAAGCCCTATTTTACTTACTTAATAAATAACATAGCTAATAAGTCATGTAAACTAACACAATATGGACTTGTTCTGAATTAAATTATTATTATTATTATTATTATTATTAAGAAATAAGCACACTAAGCACAGGTTCACTTACGAAGCATGTCACCTCGTCACATCTGATATCAAGGTTAAATGACGTGGCCGGACAAGGTTAAATGAGGTTTTCCCATAGAAATAGGAAACATATGGAAATGCGGTATTCTACTATAGATACATTTGTTATACAAATATGTGTGAAATCGACATAAAAACCAAAAAACACATATGGTCTCTTTCTTTCTAAGGTGACTTGGCATATGAAGAAAGAGATGGCATGACATTTGTTTGTTCTATGCTCGGAAATATTTTGACATAACGAGTAGACAGCATTTCCGGCTGCCGCTTGTGACAGAGGCTCTAGGTACCTGAGCTGTCAAGTGAACGATAACTGCGCAGTTTTTAGTGTTTTACAGCGATTATTAAATACTATTCCATTTGGTTTTGTGTTGTGGATATCTATTAATAAAAACGCAATATGGCTCCGTGTTCCATAAAAGGGTGTGCTTCACGAAAAACGAAAAATCAACCGAATTTAACTTCTCATAGGTTAGTAACAGTTTTTTCATCAAATAGTGTCATTAGATTGTAATATTTACTCAGTGATAGTTAATTTTGGTAAGCTTTTGTCGCTGCCATCATAGAAATGCAGATTTTTCTCCATTTATCGTTGTATTTTTGATTTTGTTGAATTCAGTACAATTGGGAATGGATGAAAATTTTAAAAGTGCTTGAAACTTTTTTTATCGATAGGAATAACCTTCCCAATTAAGTAAAAAAATTGTCAGATTTTTCAGTTGGATCAATTAATTTTAAAAAATTAAACAGTTTTTAATCGCGCCAAATTACGCGGCTACGATTGTTGAAGTCTTTTTCCATAGTCCACAACAAAAAATTAAAAAAAAAAGTTCTGTCATTAGACGGTCTCACGGTCTTTTCACTTAGTACATTTCTGATTTGTATGGAGAAACCAACCAAGGTTTTAGGTTGATCTTTCCTCAACAGATGGCGCAAGTATACTCTTGGAATATGTTTAAACATATATAATACACTTCCAAAATTATAATTTTTTCCTGAATAAGCACATGCCGATAGTATTTAAATTTTATGATAACCATAATCAAATACAATAAAAAGCAAATTGCTTGAGACGTTATTATTGCAACACTGAAAAAAATAATAATGTGCTAACACGTTTCATTTAACGCATTTATAAACATGATCATTATGTATGTCTCAATTTCTTAATGAAACTATTCATGATTTTAACCATAGAAAAAGTCTTAATATGTTCAAGTTTATGTTGAATCGATTTCTTATTTACTGTGAATTCGGTTACAGAATTTTTTATACGAATAAACTGTGGGCGTGCCATGCTAAGAAAGAAAGAAGTGTTTGGCTATGGAACGTCAACGTCACTTTCAGAAGTTATTTACTTTTTTGACATTTCTTTCATTTATTTACCCCCGTGCGTCCGTTGTTGTTGCGTTTTGGATTTATTGTTTTTAACTTACGACTCTCGGCTTTGTTTTATGGATTCTTGTGACTGTGCTTTATTCTGTTTACCCACGCTCTAACCTGGACTTTGGCGAACGTATATTTTGTGAACCCAGGACTCCGAATTTCCGCTATGACATCAGAAAAGAAGTGCTGTGTACCGAACTGTGTATACAACAACAATTTTAACGTTGTTTTACATTGCTATCATTGCTTGCTGTAAAGCAAATGGACTGTACTTCCATAGTTCAGGTTGTACTTTCTTTCCGTGCCATGTAATATTATCATATTTAATAATACAACTTGGTAATAACTTTGTTATTGTCGTGTGTGTTTTAATTTAAATAAAAAGTTTTAAAGACGAATGTGTGTTTAATTTTAATTTCACGAATAATAATAAAAAGTTAAATGGGCATCCAACAGTACTGCGTAGTCGTATAGTATTTATGTAGGTATGCATATATACATAGTAGGAAATAGTTTCATCTTTCGACACTGGGGGGCGCTTACATGGGAAGCAAACTGACAACTCTATCTTCCAATGTATAAGTTACTCTATGCCGTCTAATGACAGAACTTTTTTTTTAATTTTTTTGTTGTGGACTATGGAAAAAGACTTCAACAATCGTAGCCGCGTAATTTGGCGCGATTAAAAACTGTTTAATTTTTTAAAATTAATTGATCCAACTGAAAAATCTGTCAATTTTTTTACTTAATTGGGAAGGTTATTCCTATCGATAAAAAAAGTTACAAGCACTTTTAAAATTTTCATCCATTCCCAATTGTCATTCTTCATTAGTGTTGTGCTGAATATCGACATAAGTAGAACTGAAATAACTCCCATGTTTTCTGACCGATGTCTGTTCTAATTTGACAGATTCCCTAGAATTTTCTTGCTCAGAATCAAGAGCGCTATTGACTTTGATGACTAAAAAAAATGTCCCCAATTTTCCATTCCTTTTTTTTTGGTTTCATATTTGTGTCGAGCCTTATAAACTGTACGAAAAAAATACACAAAAATAACTGTACGGTACACTTTTTTAGGGTTCCGTACCCAAAGGCTAAAAACGGGACCCTATTACTGAGACTTCGCTGTCCGTCCATCTGTCCGTCTGTCACCAGGCTGTATCTCATAAACCGTGATAGCTAGACGGTTGAAATTTTCACAGATGATGTATTTCAGTTGCCGCTATAACAACAAATACTAAAAAACAGAATAAAATAAAAATTTAACCTTTTGACCGCCAGCGTCGGCTATAGACGACAGTACGGTAATACAAAATTAAACCTACCCGTATCCGCATAAGAATCAATTTTGTTCCAAACAAAAACGATGCGTGGCGGTCAAAAGGTAAGGGAGCTCCCATACAAAAAACGTGTTTTTTTAATGCTCGATATTGATAACGGCAACAGGTAGACGCTTGAAATATTTACAGAATATTTAGTTATATATTCGATTTAAAAATAAAATTAACATAAAACAAATATTTAAGGGGGCTCCGTACAACAGACATGATTTTTTTCCGTTTTTATAGATAATGGTACGGAATCCTTCGTGCGCGAGTCCAACTCGCACTTGGCCGGATATTCTTTATGTACTTGTGATTTTGAATAAATAGACCCCAACTTTTTCTCCTGTTAAAAAAAGTAAATGACACACTTACATTACTTACAATCCAAACTGCAATTGTGAAAATTTCTTGTATTATTTTTGTTGTTTTACAAATAAAGGGCATTTCATACTTTGTTATACTTGTTATTTTATTTAGTCAGCACAAAGTTATCACACACTACTTAATTCCTGCAAGTTTTTGAAATAAGCGCGTTCGGTTTTATTGTACATTTTGCAGTTGATTTTCACAATTTTTTTTATGATTTGGTATTTTGACCATACCTAAAAGACTTTGTGAATAGACATTGCAAACTTGTATGTTGGTTTTTAATTATCTTTTACATACCTTTTGAACTATTAATTTTGAGATACCTTTACCCCTTATAATTTCCAAAGGAATATAACATTATAAATTTTCCTGTGTAACGAATATGCCATAACCGAAGTAATTATGAACAAAGCTAATTTCAAACTAACTTTTCCACTAAGAAACTCGAATATTACCATTGCTGCTTGAAATGTCCGCTAACCGTTCAAGTATCGATATCGACTATTTTGGTTTCGATGTCACAACCCTTGAGCGCCATTGTTTGTGACAACTTTAGGTATACACGCATGATTTGTAGGTATCACAGGTCCATTGGTATAGGTCTATGGGTTTTCCTGATAGATGGAATATCGCTAGATGGCGCTAGTATCGCGTGATCCATTTGACATTTGTGTCATGTTTGGGATTGATTTATAAAATAGAGTTTGTCAAGCTAGTCGTCCCTTGAAAAAGGCGGCATTTTCAAAAATCTTTTATTTATCTACAATTAATAAAACTATGATTTATACTTGTATTTATGTTGCTGCCTTTTTAACTAGTTACTGCTACACAAGTTCGAGTATCAATCATAGTTTTCAGTATTATTAGTGTTGAAATATAAAAGTTTTTTGAAAATGCCGCCTTTTTCAAGGGACACTACTCGCTTGACAAACTCTAACTAAAAGGCTAGGCTAGTTCCCAATTCATCGTAGCAATTTATCTATTCGACAGTAGATGGCGCTAGGGTTGTAATGAATGATTCGTAATGAGATCTAGTGGCTGTTTTTAGAGTTCCATTTAGTCGGCCAAAAATATGGTCTACCACCGTAAGATTTAAGTTCATTTGCACGTCCCGTCATGATACAACGAGATCGATTTTCCCTTGCAATAATTATGATGACAGTGACTATAGCTAAACCGTTTAAATGAGTCCTCACCCTGGGGCTGGGGGGTTTTACGACAAACGGGAGAGGTGCGGGCAGCGAGCGCGCCTCGTTTGCCTGCCGCCCGCACCTCTCAGCCCCTTTGTCGTACCCGGTCTAGATGACTTCACTCAGTTAGAAATGTCAACAGTAGCGATATTTAAATTCAGAAACATTTGTCAAAACTGGTCAAGAATATGTAGAACGACTATAGTGCAAAATGGACGACAATAATGCACGATCTGGCCGTACTGTACTAACCGCACTGTGAACCGCACCCTGACTAAATGCACTAACCTCAGGCAAGACTGCTACGTCAACGGGGGTATGTATTACAATACCGAAGTACAAAAGACCGAATGTGTTGTAATATTAAACATAAGAATAGTTTCAGAACGTTTAATAATATTATGTGTACTTGAGAGGTTTCTGAACGAATACAGACAGAGATAATAAACATGTCTACCGGTGTTTCATTTAAAACATGGCGCAGAAACATAGAATGGGTCAAAAGACCGACACGATTTTTTTCTGAAACCGTTAACTTTTTAAGATTGTTATAGAACAAACCTAACCTAACCTAATGGGTTCTGTATGATGCCGTTTTAATAAATTCTGAAAAGTTTACGGTTTCAGGAAGAAATCGTGTCGTTCTTTTGACCCATTCGATGTTTTAATACATTCGGTCTTTCGTACTTCGGTATTGTAAAACACACCCGTAAACGGACCTCTCCTCAACAGCGCCATCTAGCGATATTTTGTTGGTCAGAAAATCTTCATTCCTATAATTTTTCATCAACGCCATCTACCGACTTACTTGAACAACAGCCGTCCTTGCGTGCTGCACGTGGTGCGACTCCTCTTTCATTAGATGGCGCTTCACATGCTCTATCTCTGACGTTAGGTTCACTTTCTCTTTCTCGAGTCTGACTGTCGGGCGCTGGGGAAAATAACTAACTAAGTGTTTGGGGGTGTATTTAGTTAGATAAATTCAACTCCGGATCCACGCCCGCCAGCGTACAATGGACCCAGATGCGCGCCGAATTACGCATAAGGCAACTAAAATTCATATATCTGAATCTAGGCAATTCTAATGGACATCATAGCTGACCTGTTATTTCTTCCACGCTGATCTGACTCTCCTGCTGCTTAGCCTCATGCATGAGATAATCAATCTGCTTCGCTTTTCATATTCTTAAGTATTTAAATAATGCACCATCTGTAATTATAAACATAGTATGACTCCACTGCATGGAGCCACTGGACTAGACCACTCAAACATCTCACATACATTCAACACATAAATATTTCGAGGACAGAGGTGATCACATGTCAGCCTTCGGACCAGATACCACGGCGTCCCATGGTACCTGTCCTTCAGCTCATTAACTCCCAGGATTGGAGTATACTTCGGTACCGAACACGACGGAACGGTACCATACCGAACTCGACCGGACGGTATCTTTACTTTCAGACAGGAATTGAACCCTTTTCATATTTGGTATGTGAGTGACTGGTCTAGTAAACACCACTAAGACTAGCGAGTGTAATCATTTAACCTCATAGGCTTAAACCACTTAGCTTTCAAGCAGCAGAGGAGTTGCAGCAGCACATTAACACAATTTTCAGATCACTAATAAATTAAGACTTTTACTCGATTGAAAGTTACGGCAAGAATGGTATTCAACTCACCATAGACTGTAGGAAACATGGCGGGAAACGTTAGTGTTGCTATGTACAAATATTTACATTTCGCGAAACGCGCGACACTCCGACCAGGGCAAATCAAAGCAGAGTAGTCATCAAGTTCCGAGTCCATTGTTTAATCTTCTCTAAGGCCCGGATGGATGCAACTCTTCTTTGCTTTCCTTCAGATTGCTCTTGTGTTGGATCTCTAACATCAGCCTCACTGTCCATTACTGAATCACTAGTTTTATTTGCCCAATCCATATTATCATTACTAAACTCCGTGTCTTCTATCGTCTCGTTCAAGTTATCTGTCATTTCCATGTTTTCTGTTGTCTTATCCGTGTTATTTGTTATCTCCGTGCTATCTATTGTCTTGTCTGTGTTTGCCACATCTGCCATATCTGCACTCTCATCTGTAAAGTCTATACTTATACCGAGTCCGTTTCCAGTTTGGTTTTCCTGTTGAACAGTTTCTTTATCAGATTTCGATTCCACATAAGAATGTTCATTTTCATCAACTTCTAGAGGGTACAAGTGTGTTATAGATCTGGTGAATACAGTGTTTCCTACTTTTACCTTAGCCACTCTACATAATCCATCGTTACCTTTTATTAGAGAAATAATCACCCCGACTTTCCAGCCTTCTCGATTTTTGTCTCCTTTAATTTGCACTATTTGGCCTACTTTCGGGATCTCTTTTGACGTGGCTCCTTATGTGAGTGGTTGTACCTTTCGCGAAGGCTTGGCAGGTACCGATTAGTGAACATTCCTTTGAACTCTTCCAGAATAACTCGTGCTCTTTTCCAGGAATTAATCAGGTCTATTTTTGTTGTAGTACCCTGTACCAAAGTATTGTTATTTGATGATTTCATGGTAATACATCTTCCTAAGTTGAGGAAATCTGAGGGCTTTAATATATGTTCTAACTCTGAGTCTACGCACGTTAAAGGTCTTGTGTTGATTATTGCTTCAATCTCTTTGACAATTGTTGATAGTTGGCTTTCTCCCAGTAGGTGTTTTTCCAACGTTCTTTTCATGCAATGTTTTACCATGGACACCAAACGTTCATAAAATCCTCCATACCAAGGAGCTAATTCTGGTATGAACTTCCATCTGATTTGGTTGTCCACACAGTAAGGTTTCGATAAGACGTCCGCTAAAAGTTTAAAATACAAAGCATTATCTGAAGTGATTAAAGTTGGTATGCCTCTGACTGAAACCATTCTTCGCAAAGCCAAGAGACATTCTTCAGCTGTCAAATCCTGAACAACTTCTAAATGGATAGCCCTGACAGCTAAACAGGTGTACAAACAGATCCATCTTTTGCAAGTTCCATTGTTACACTTGATTAAAACTGGTCCAAGATAGTCAACTCCTGTGAAGGTGAATGGTGTGCTGAAATTAACTCTTTCTGGTGGTAATGCAGGTGTTGGTGGCAGCGGAAATGGTCCACCTCCATGCTTCACACATCTTGGACATTTTTTCAGTATCTTTTGGACTGTACTTTTACCTTGTGGTATCCAGTAGGACTGTCTTATTATGCTTAGGGTATGGTTAGCTCCAACATGATAATTCTTTTCATGTGTGTTTTTAATTATGCTGGTTGTAAAATCGCAGTGTCTAGGTATAAGCAAAGGATACCTTTTATCAAAGGACCATGCAGCGTTTTGGAGTCTGCCTTTACATCACAGTAAACCGTCAACATCCTTAAATAGTCTCAGATTACGACTGAGACTTGTTTCTTTGCCCTCTACTTCATCCGTAAAATGGTCTAATTGAAGTTGTTTAATTTCTTGTATAGTACAGTCATTTTGACATTCGTCTATATCCTGTAAATTTTCCTTTTCATTACTCTGTTTGTTCACTTGATCGTTATCCTTTTCTGAACTATCCTCTACCTCGTTTGTGCTTGTAGGTTGCAATGAGTCGGTATTCGGTAGACCCTCCCCAGACAGGAAGGAAAGTTCTGTTACTGGACCGGTAGGCCATTCAGATGAATTTTCCAGCAGAAAATCTGGTCCAGATAACCATTTCTTTCTTTCTTCCTTCGAACACGTTGGTCTGGTTGCTACGTCAGCAGGATTTAGTTCAGATGGTACATATCGTATTGTCAAATTATTATTCCTTTTTATTTCTTCAATTCTCCTCGACACGAAGGGTGTTAATACCTTGCTTGAATTACACCAATTAATAACGATTTGACTATCCGTCCACAATATTTGTTGTGTGGCATTTGATTGGATATTGTTCAAAACATACTTGATTAATCGACTGCCTATTAACACTCCCAACAACTCGAGTCTAGGAATTTTTAGGTTTTCTTGATCCTTTATAGGTACCAATCGAGATTTGCCGATTATAAAGTTTATGCAATTTCCTTATACTATATATAGAACAGCAGCATATGCTTTGGTTGAAGCATCCGTGAAGCAGTGTAATGTGTAGTTTCCATCTTTGCCATCCATTACGCATCTTGATAAACATATGTCATTAATATCTTGTAAGTTGTCTTTTATGGTTTTCTTATATGCTGATAAAGTGTCAGAGTCTAATCTTTTAGTAAATTTACTAAGCAACCACTTCAGTGTTTTCAGAACATTGTTTTGGACACAACGCTCAATTATGACGTCCAAAATCGCCACAGTGAACGCATTTTCTCTTGGATCTGCATTGTTCATACCAGTGACCAACCTGAAAACAGTTGTAACATCGATCCTTTAATTTCATTTTTCTTTCTGACAATGTCTTCATTTCAGTACATTTATCACTAAAATGTGTTTGATTGCAGAATATGCAAGAAAGCTTTCTTCTTTTTGCATGGAATTGACTTTTATTGTTATTTTCAACAAAGTGTCTCTTCTGTGGTACACTAATGCTAGTCGTGGTAAATGAGGATACATTTTTTCCATGTGATTGAAATCCCATTTTCTTGTACTTTCTGGAGCCATTCGGAGCTTGACGATTATGTGACTGTTGCAATACATGTAAAGTTTCTGCAGTATAGCTTGGAGTCTCCGTTTTCGTTTCTTGCCTTTCATGTGTCAATCTATTAGCGTCCTCTCTGGCTGAGATGATGACTGCAAGTTGTTTACGAATTTCCTCAATTGATTCTGTATTAATCTTCATTTTCAATTCATAAATAATATTTTCTGGAAACTTTTCCATAATGAGAAATCTCAGATGGTTGTGGCTGGTGTTCTCGCCCAAGGACTCTAGAACACGGAGATGTCGCTCTATATCGTCTAAAGTCTTTCTGCATTCTTCTTGTCTTTCAGCTATCTTCATGCGATATAAAGCAGCATAGTGTGCGTCTATGACATGTGTTGTTTTCCCATATCTCTTCTGCAGAGTAGAAACTGCAATTCTGTAGTTTGAATTTGTGGTTTCAAGACCATCAATGGTAGTTTTGGCATCACCCTGGAGAGAAGCCTTCAAATAAAGTAGCTTGTCAACATCCTGGATATTTCTTTGATCCACATTAGACTTGAATTGATCCCAAAACTGGTGCCACTCTAATATATTTCCTGTAAATTGTGGTAAGTTTAATTGTGGAAGCTTAGCGCTAAAGTTATTTTTAGAAGATGCAACTGTTGCAGTTGGGTTGGAGTCTTTGTTGCGGGCATCCAGTTCTGCCAGCATTTCTTCGCCTTCTAATTGTATTGAAGTAAGGCTTGATATTTCATCAGCATTAGGTTCGGTTGAAACATTGAAATATTGATAGAGTTCAGTATTGAAACGGTGGAGAATGGACTTTAACTTTGAGGCAGTGATATGAGCAGTTTCTAAATTATTTTTATCCCATGAAGCACATAAAATACGAGACTTTTCAGACAGACATTTTATTTCTTGAGAAAATATGGACAATCTATTCAGTAAAATCGCTTCCATTTTGTCCGGATTATATCTGTAAGTTAATCCAGATAAACTATCATAGTGCTTATGTGAGCTATGATATAGTAAGTATTCTTATATACCTATTATAATAGATTTACAGAACTGTATAAAGCCATTCATATAAAAGTTCAGTTTTATCATATCATCACTTCGAAGAAGTAAAAATTAGTCAATAGTACAATTTTAAATAAACTAAAGCTTATAAACATATGTAAGTACAACACTCACACATGTTGTGTGTAACTAAGGTTACCAATTTGTTTATTTATTTCAATCAAATTTATTCCTTAAAACAATAAAGACATTGTTCAAAATCACTTGTCAATGAATGCAAAAAAAAAGTAACTGAGTGTATACACAAGCCTTTTACCTTTTACTGACTGTTTTATTATTGTTATCATCATCAGAATAGAATAGGTGTACCAAATTTCAGATTAATTTGATCAATGAAAGTACATATGTAGATCAAAATAGAATTTAACTTGTAAAGCTTGAAATGAACCACTATTTTACATACATACAAACATTACAAGTTAAATAAAGCTTATAAATGTTACTTTATTTTCAAAATCTTGTAAATAATCTTTATTTCAGAATCACATGTATTAACCCCAACTCTAGACATGTAGATAGTGCCATCTAGTATCAATTATGTTAAGCTTTATTGTAAACAAAGTACGCGCGGCACTCCTTAGACACATATATACCACAATGCCACTAAATATTGAATTAGATATAGCCTTAGGAAATAATAATTTCACGTACCTTATTTATTATAATCATTAGCAGCTTCATATAAAATGTTCAAATAACTCGGCACAGGCCGTAAGAGAAGCGCCCTCTACGCTCCTTTAGGATGGTAACCGCTGTTGGCGGCACCCGTTTGAGCAGTTTCACGTAAATTTGTCTTCGCTATCCTATAGGTACATAATAACGAACGAATATTATAAAGTATGTACGAACAAGTGAGCACGTGCTCGTTGGCAGAGAATTTTCTAGAATTACGTACTTCTCAATCAAATCATATTTAACAATTTTCGGTACGATCGAGTTCTGAACGCCAGCTTCGAAGCCAGACTTGTTTCGTCTACATACCTACGAACTAATTTAAGTCACTTATTACCTCGTAAATATGCCAAATATTTAAATCACAACCAAAATTTCAAGCCCTTTATAGCATACTTATATGCAACCTTCATTTGTTTTTCACAACTTAATTCTAGTTACTTATTGGAAACGAAATTTTCACTACACGTGATTAATGACAATTTTTATTCGTTTTAAGTGTTTTTAAGTAAAATCCATATAATATGATGATTACCTGATAATCCTCAATATTTTTATATCACTTTCACTGAATTTTTCTTCAAACTGTTCACTTAATCACTTTTCGTAAAAGTTTTACATCGCGTCCTTGCAAAGAAAGATCACCATATTGTTTACAAGCTAACTTCACTTGTTTGCCAAATAGCGTGCAAGAAAACGGAACGACCAATGACGGACATCCTTAAGCTAATAGGCAAATAGCAATGGCCGACTTCCTTCTTCCGGTTTGCACATAGTTTTTTACCAACGCCATGTTCCTTACAAATGGATTACGTAAAATATTAACTGATATTTGTATCAATCATCACCAAAAATAAAATAGCATTTTCTCAAAAGCGATGACTAACAAAACTTTGAGATTTAAAGAGATTTGATAGAAAATAGATAATAAACAGTGTGAGTTTCGCCTGTTAGAGACAACAGATGTCGCTATGAGTCACGAAATTGCCATTCTGAACATTTATAAATAATTATTAATTATTTTCTAGATGCCTTATGCATGTTTTGCATGAATTCCGTACGATCCCAGCATCTCCACCATGTCGGGCGCTGGGGAAAATAACTAACTAAGTGTTTGGGGGTGTATTTAGTTAGATAAATTCAACTCCGGATCCACGCCCGCCAGCGTACAATGGACCCAGATGCGCGCCGAATTACGCATAAGGCAACTAAAATTCATATATCTGAATCTAGGCAATTCTAATGGACATCATAGCTGACCTGTTATTTCTTCCACGCTGATCTGACTCTCCTGCTGCTTAGCCTCATGCATGAGATAATCAATCTGCTTCGCTTTTCATATTCTTAAGTATTTAAATAATGCACCATCTGTAATTATAAACATAGTATGACTCCACTGCATGGAGCCACTGGACTAGACCACTCAAACATCTCACATACATTCAACACATAAATATTTCGAGGACAGAGGTGATCACATGTCAGCCTTCGGACCAGATACCACGGCGTCCCATGGTACCTGTCCTTCAGCTCATTAACTCCCAGGATTGGAGTATACTTCGGTACCGAACACGACGGAACGGTACCATACCGAACTCGACCGGACGGTATCTTTACTTTCAGACAGGAATTGAACCCTTTTCATATTTGGTATGTGAGTGACTGGTCTAGTAAACACCACTAAGACTAGCGAGTGTAATCATTTAACCTCATAGGCTTAAACCACTTAGCTTTCAAGCAGCAGAGGAGTTGCAGCAGCACATTAACACAATTTTCAGATCACTAATAAATTAAGACTTTTACTCGATTGAAAGTTACGGCAAGAATGGTATTCAACTCACCATAGACTGTAGGAAACATGGCGGGAAACGTTAGTGTTGCTATGTACAAATATTTACATTTCGCGAAACGCGCGACACTGACGTTTGCTTGTTTTAAGGCCTGGATTAAAAAAAAACTTAATGTATACTTACCACTACTATTCAGACTAAACGTGCTTTTCCACCAGATGTGTTATGCTATGTTGCTGTGGATGAGTTTCATATCCACCAATCATATTTTTTTTTCACCGCCATGGACGCTAAACTACGGATGCGTTGCCGGCCCTTTGGGAAAAGACTAAGCTCGTTTTTTGAAGGTCCTCAAGTTGTACCGGTCGAGAATACCGCTGCTGCAAGCCGATTTCAAAGTTTCAGTTTCCGCAAGAAACGTACTGTTTGTTATTTATTACTAGCTGTTGCCCGCGACTTCGTTTTTGAAGAATAGAGGTATAAAAATAGTCTACGACATATTCTCAGACCTACTATCAGACGTAGACAAAAAAAATTGATAATAGTCGGTCAAGCCGTTTCGGAGGAGTTTGATAACAAACATAGATAACTATATTTGATAACTACATACCATAGTACGGGTGGAAACGGGTTCAACTTAGCAAGGTCATTTTATATGGAAAGTTTCATAGCTTAGCATTAGTGGACCCTGCTACTTAGTTTCGTAGCGCATAGCAGAACTCTGGTGGAAAGACATCCCAAGACGGAGTTTCTCTTTTATGATAAACTGAAAAATAAATCTAAGACCTTCATTTTGTCCTTCTTTTCGAGGTGACATTCTTCTGTCCGCCTCTTGAGCTTCCTTCTCAACTCTTCTAGAAGGCTCGAGAGCGTGAGCCTATTGGCTTCAAGATCCGCCCGCTGCTGCACTATCTGGTTGATTTGTGTAAGCAGTTTGATTCCTAGAACATACGATTGTTGTATGATTTTGAACAACTGGATTAATATTCTATAAACTGCAAAATTAGATTTTTTGTTGCTTTAAATCAAATAAATAGTTTGTTGATTGAGTTGGCGAACAAATGACGTCATAAGTTGCTATTGACATCCAAACTCTATGGGAGAATTGTGATTTGACAGCTCATAAAATGTCAACATTCCTATTTGTGTCACAACAAAGACCAAAAACGGATCATGCGCATGGATTGTTTACCTTTCGGTTGAATAATAAGGGAATTGTTTTATTCCGCCATGTGATCCACATTTTGCCAGCGTGTGGGAAGCTGGCGTGAAATGAATGAAGACTATCCTTGATTGATACTAATTGTCTTAGAAACAATATTTTGTTACTGAACCATGTTTCTGCGACGATTCCGTAGTTTCCATGAGGTTGATGTTTTTTTATAAGTTCTTTTTTAATTCGCAACGTTCGTAACCACGACCTTTTCTCAGACTTACCAAATATAAAAAAAAAATTGAGCTGTTTCGGAGGAGTTCGATAAACACCGTGACACGTGACACGTGATTTTTTATATATTAGAAAGATTTACACTTGAAACAAATCACCAGGGCCCAATTGCATAACAAAGTACAACTTATATGTTACAAGCGGAACTCCCTTTCTAGTTAATATAACTGAAGCGAGAGTTCCGCTTGTAATATTAGTTGTACTTTGTTATGCAACTGGCCCCAGAATGCCTTTAATGGTTACTTAAAATAAAAGTAGAATAGCTCAAAAGCCACCACAAACTGAAACCAGGCGCGTGCCCAGCGCGTTCTATAACACTGAATCATACATACGGTGACACACAGATAGCGCAGTGCAGCGTAAATGATTCAGTGCTATACAACGCGCTAGGCCCGCTCCGTCGGCGTCGCGCGCACGACCTTCGCTGGGGTCTGTGGTGGCCTTTATTGGTTACTCACGCTGTTCATTGTGCCTGAAACGGTGGGCAGCTGGCTGGTATCCAGTGGGGTAATCCGGGCTCGGAGCGCCGGAGTCGTGGTTCGGGTTGGGGTACGACGAACTTCCGAAGATCGGCGGGCTGGAGTCTGATGAGTCCTAGGTAACCATTTTATTTGTCAGAAGAACCACGCTGTCGATTTGCGAACGTAAACGTTTTAGAAGCGGAGCAAAAGTGCAACGGATTCGCCGCAAATGAGCAACGTTTTGCAAAGATGGAGAACATGATCGTCATTGCAAGCGCTTTAGACAATATACTTCTGGTGCGGTTAATTTAGTATCGATTCTATGACATCGGAAGTAGATCGCTATTAATTAGCATAAAACAAATATATATATATATATACTGTAAGCAATTTTCCCAATAAAATAATTCTATTCTATTCTAACGCTTCTGGGAATATTCCCAAGATTTCCAATATTCCCGGGAACGGCACATCAGTAGTTGTGATCGGCCTTGTATTTGAATGTGTTACAAGTTCCCAATTCGTCGTAGCAGTTTATCTACTCGACAGTAGATGGCGCTGGCGTTGTAATATAATTCGTGTTGACATCTAGTGGCTGTTTTTAGGGTCAAGGAAAATAACGGAACCCTTATAGGGAACGTGTAAATCGACGGTGCTGCCAACTGGTGCCATCAATTAGAATGTTTTACCCTGATAAGTCCGTCCGTCCGTCTGTCTGTCAAGAGAGAGTAAGACCCTTTATCTCGGGAACATGGTGGAGATATCGAGTTGAAATTAAAACCATATACTCAGATCTACAGTCCCTTGAAGCTGTGAAAAAAAAAACAAATTTCTAAGTTAACATAAAGAAAAGATACGGCCGTTTATGCCACAAAAATCAAAATACGTATATTTAGACACTCAAGGGAAACAAAATTTATAGGATATTTTCCGTTGTCCTAGAATTACGGGTAAGTAATTCCGTCTTATACTACAATTATACGGAAAAGTCTAAAAACTATTCATTTGTAATTTTCTAAGGGGTCCCGACTTACCAATATAAGATGATCCCACACTGCATACATTTTACTTAAAGTAGGGCTCTGCTAACACTGGATTATAATAGATACAACTGTTTACGGTGTATATTTTGACATAACTACAAATTTGTATGGAAATTTGACCTTTGTTTTTTACTTACCAACGATTTGTACTTATGTGCATCATCGCTGCTGAAGCGGACGGAATGGGGGAGCCGAGTCAGACGGTGCTGACCGTGAGTCAGCGTTTTCATCGCCATTTTGATTTATCTTCTTTGCAGATACCTACAATTGTCAAAAGTCATCAACATCAATCGACTCGTGACCACGGCCGCTGTAATGTGGTCGAAATGTCAAGGTTTTAGCAATAATTAGTTCTTGATTAATTCCCTTGTAATATTAATTATGGATGAGAATTGTGAAAGTTTAAAACATTATACAACAGGGCCTGAAAATCCTGAAATATCTAAAGCAGTTCGATTTTTTTTACTACAATTCTGTTCACTCAAAGAAAGAAAGAGTGACAAACATCCACACATCCATTTGTTTACACCTCCATACAAACTTTCACGTTTATAATATTATATAAGTAGATAACTCTTCACAATTTACGCGTGGAAAATACCATGACCTATCCGTAGTCACACCAATTTGCTACACTGGTGTGACTTTGGTTAATTTTATTTATCAGTAGTCACACCACTGTAAACCAACTCACCCTTGACTAAATATAAATATTTAATTTAAACTAATTCGAAGGAGCCCTGGCGGGGCTCCTATTTCTGGGCGGTTTGCCCTCCGGGCAGAAGAAACTACCTAACTAACCTAACCTACCTATTTTCTGGACTGAATTATGGTTGATTGCATTGGTGTAACCATGGGTCGGGTAAATTAATCGGTAGTCACACCAGTGTGACTACGGATAAATAAAATGAACCATATTAGTCACACCAGTGTAGTAAATTGGTGTGACTACGGATCGGTCGCTGCCAACACTGCGGAGTTTGACGCCCTTAGCTTTGGTTTTGACATAATGACATTGACACTAGAAACAGTTTACCACTTTTTTATATAAGAGGGGGCATACGAGCAGACGGTTCACCTGATGGAGAGCGATCACCGTCGCCCATGGACACCCTTTTAAGAATTGGTAGGCTCGTTTTTTAAAGATCCCTAAGTTGTAACGCTCCGGGAATGTCGCCGCAGTAAGGTGATTCCAGATCTTTGACGTTACCACTACACTACAGATAAAAAATAAATTAATGCAACCAAAATAGTTTCAATAATTCATTTTGAAAAATAGTGTACAAATCAAAAAGTATTGAAATTAGTTTCATATAATTGACCTTTCTGTACAAAAAAAATATCGATATTTGTTTCTAGACAGTCCTCATTATTTTTAGTTGTGCTAATAAATAAATTAAGTGCTCAAGAATTGCGACTGAAAACTCAAACAAGAAATGTGATCCATTATAGTTAATTGACGTTTATGAGTGCGGGAAGTACTATTTAACTAATTATGTGATTGTTAGCTCACCGCCGTTCCCGCGAGAGGTCGCTCCGCTCTGGCGGATTGAAGTCAACGAGCTCCCATGCAAATAGTTCTACAGCATGTTCAGCTTTTTTATTTACGAAATTACATTCAATTCAATTAAATTATTTAAATATAGCCCTACTATCGATGATGAATTACATTTCAAATTCCACCAGCCCTTCCTAACCTCGTAAAGCCCACGTCAAATTTTAAAACGTTTTTTTCTCTTTGGTTTTCACCCTTGCTATTTTAGCAAGGCGTATTTTGCCAATGTCGATGTAAAGACAAGACATAAGGAGTGAGCATTTACTAGGCAAACGTGCTCCATCGTAGGCCTCATTTTCTTTTTCCATTAGGCGTGATTGTTGACCAAACGCAACCCTATCTATACTAATCTACGAGTATACTAATATTATAAAGAGGAAAGATTTGATTGTTTGTTTGTTTGCATTGAACAGGCTCCGAAACTACTAATTCTTTTGCCGTTAGAAAGCTACGTTATCACTGAGTGACATAGGCTACTTTTTACCGCGGGAAAATACCTTCTGCTACGGGAAAATTAATTTATCGCGGGCGAAGCTGCGTACGGAAGGCTAGTATTGTATAAAAGAGTCACTGATCTGTCGCCGACCTTTAAAAGAGGTATAAACCCTTTATAATGATGATTAATTTAAAAATAAGTCGGGATAGGTAGTCGATACGCAAGATAGGGAACGAGCACATAGACGGTGCTGCCATCAATTTGAATCTTTTACCCTGATAAGTTTCCTTTACTGTCCGCATAGTGTCTCTTCTGTCACATTAGTGCTGCCGCCTATGAGGAAGGAATAAATTGAAGAAATTGAATTCAAGGAATTAGAGTGAATGCACACATGAATTTCAGGACTAAAGCTTTGCTAGTGTAGGTGGTTGACGTCGTTAAAGGAGATTGCGAGATTAAATGAATGTTTAGAGTTATTGGTAGAGGTTAGACACAAATACTCTAGTTCTTTTGGACAACGTTTATTCAATACCAGAAATTACACTACACTACTAGGTACACAACAGGCCACGACCGCGGGTTACAGAGTTCGAGCTTATTACTAAGTTATATAGTAAGAGATGGACAGCATTCTTATCGTTAGTTATCGTTAGTGTTATGTATGAATTGACGCTTCGTTAGGCGTCCTAGGCCATCTTGGATTTTTGCTTGATGACCGACCAATCAACGTCGACCGCCAGCGCGCGCGGTCGTTGATTGGTCGGTTTGAAACCCTGCTACAGATTGTACGATGGGCTGCAAAAGTGCATGGACATCTCTGGGCGATAATCGCGTGAGTGCGCGCGCGCGCGGGTATGTTAATAACATCAAACGATCAAACA
This sequence comes from Archips xylosteana, assembly GCA_947563465.1. Lineage (NCBI taxonomy): Eukaryota > Metazoa > Arthropoda > Insecta > Lepidoptera > Tortricidae > Archips > Archips xylosteana. The sequence goes on from OX387370.1 coordinate 9,964,160, forward strand.
CTGCTCACGTGATTATCGCCCCGAGATGTCCGTGCACTTTTGCATCCCACCGTACAATTAATACAGACGGTGGTGGGATGATGCGGCGACACAGCGGTCGCTCGTAGCACCACAAATGAATGCAATAAATGCGCGAAAAGCTAGGTAAGTGGAAGCCGTGGTGGCCTAGTGGCTTGACTTATGGCCTCTCAAGCAGAGGGTCGTGGGTTCAAATCCCGGCTCGCATTTCTGAGATTTTCGGAATTTATGTGCGAAATTACATTTGAAATTTACCATGAACTTTACGTTGAAGGAAGACATTGTGAGGAAACTGCATACACCTGCGAAGAAATTCAATGGTGTGTGTGAAGTTCCCAATCCGCACTGGGCCCGCGTGGGAACTACGGCCTACGTCCTCTCATTCTGAGAGGAGGCCTGTGCCCTGTAGTGGGACGTTATATCGGCTCATTATCATCATCCCCAAGGCTCGCCAAACAAATCGGTCCCGCGCCATCCGTATCCAACGCGATCTCGCAACCTTAACCAGGTCGTCGCTCCATCTACTTTATTCCCCATTTTGGATCACCCTGTGCAGTCCTAACGAGCCCGTACTTGGTACGGGCGTGTATCATAAAAAATAAAATCATAACCCAGTGTTTTGCCAATAATCTGCCATTTGGGACCGCGCTGTGCTAGAAAGAACCAAGAAGCTTTAACTAATAAATAAATAAATCATGGGAAAGTTTGACACCAATTGGCCTGGTCCCAAATTAAGCGAAGCTTGTACTATGTGCACAGAATATATAATAGTACTAACGTACAGAATGAACACGCTCCACCCCGCACCGATTCGAGTTACCCCACCCCTCAAGGCGCAGATTGCCGGACCCCGCCGGAATCCAGAAGAGTGCGCGCGCGATGTATGTAGGCGTACGCGTGTACAGACGTCGTCGTGCTTATGTAGATTCAAGAACCGCGTATTTGTACGTCGTGTCCGCCGCGTGCTATGGGTATTAGACACCGGATAAACATACTTAATTATATAGATGTAGGATTGCATGAAACGGAATGTAAGAGTGACGTATGGCAGCTGAAAGAGAAAGCATGATGATGGAGTGAATGAGTGCGAGGGAGTGAGAAGATCTGAGAGTTCTAAGTTAGACGTAAGACGTGCGTTGTAACTGCTGTACTATTTTTTGCCAATTTTGATTTCATTTTAATAAATATCTTTTAAAGTTTAAAAGTGATTTTACTTCATCGACCAGCCAACCCCACATAGATAAATACATATTAAACATCCAAGACTTGCAAAAATATTCAAAATTTTCACATCTAACCGGGAGTGCGGGGCGCCGACGGAGCGTGCCGGCGTGCCTGCCTACACTGAATCAAATACAGTGTGCCGCGCTGCCGGTGTGTGTTACCGTATATTTGATTCAGTGTTATAGAGCGCGCTGGTCACGCTCCGTCGGCGCCCCGCGCTCCCGGTTTGTGTTGGCCTTTAGTACCTTTTGAAAAATGGAAAACGTCAATGTGTTCTGTCTCGTTTGAAATAAAATGTTGACAGGACTGACAATTGCCTTGGTGCAATCATATGCGACTTTCTGATGACGAACCTTGTTTTACCTTTACTTTAAATAGATAAGAAAATTTAATGGTTATTTTTTTCAGAACCAAGAGCGCTATTAACTATGATGATTTAAAAGAATGTCCCTAATTTTTAATACAATTTTTTTCTGACTGTTTTCTCACGAGCCATGTAAAATAAACTGTACGAAAAAAGTGACAAAACTGAGTCAAAAACTAAGGGCACTTTCTTATTTGTGAAAATAGTACCTACTCGTGATTCTGATAAATAAAAACTAGAAAATTTCTTCTAATAAAAAAAGTAAAGGGTACACTTTCTATTCTATCAAATTGAACTTATCACGCAATTATTATACCTCGACGTTTCGACCACATTGCGGTGGCCGTGGTCATGAGTAGACTCAAAAAAATCATTGAACAACGATCCGGGTGTCAACGGTACTGGCTGAAAATCAGCGCTGGGATGCTTATAAACGCCTCAGCATTATGCTAAGCCAGTGTCCGATTTGCAACCGCCATGACACATTCTATCTTTAGCTTTCGTATAGTCTTTTGTTTTGTAAAAATATAAATGATGTATCTTGTGTTGTTGTAAATAAATATCTTTCTTTCATTCATTTCGTGATAAGTCCTGTGTACATAGTAATAGTTACGAGTGAAAATTACGAAAGTTTAAAACATTATAGTACGGTTATTGTTGACACTTAACTTGTTACTTCCCGCATGCCGCCGTCCCCGCTATGACAGCGGTTCGGCAAAACTTAACTTATTACGTTTTGTCACGCGATCAAGACACGCGCGTTACACAAAGCAGTTAGAAATAAATAAAAATAGGAATTTGGTGGCTTCCAATAACATAAAATTGCAACTTTTCGTAGTGTAATAAATAAGTAATCCATACTCCTATAGTCCTTAGGTACATGGTATTTTCATCGTTGCATTTTCTGCAATAGGGATGTTGACGCCATTAAAAAATAATTTGAAGACACGACTCCAGTAAAAAAACGCTTTATTTTTGCCCTGAAAACCAGATTAATTTTCGATTAACTGCAAAATTAGATTTTTTGTTGCTTTAAGGCTGGATTTTACCAAACTTTTATTCCGAGAATAACGCTTACTCCATATAATATTACAATACTCTTTGGCGTTATTCTCGGAATAAAAGTTTGGTAAAATCCAGCCTAAAACAAATAAATAGTTGATTGAGTTTGCGAATAAGTCATAAGCGTCTTATCATTCAAACTCTATGGGAGAATTTTATTGTTTTGACAGCTCATAAAAAGCTTACGTCACTTTGATTGGTGGTGTCTTGGTAGCGCCATCTTTTGTTGAATAGTGGAACTAAATGAGTTAAAGCTACCTGATAACAGATGGTGCTGATTTATAATGTACAGTGCAAATAACTGATAAAATTTACTAGCCAAGAATGTTCCATCAATTCCGTCAAAGACCTCATCTTCGCTTTCCATCAAGTGTGATTATGCTTAAACGCAATCCTATATTGTATAAATAAAAAAGGCCCCATGGCCTTGTGCTTCTTGGAGGACACGGCGTGGGCGATCTCGGCGTAGTACGACCAGTGGCAGTTTTGCAGGGATGGCAGACGAATGGCACGCGACGATATAAAGCTCCAAACGCACAGACAGCGGAGCGGAGGCCTGGCAGTGACGGTTGTAATATTCTAACTTGTATGGACGAGTTCGCGGTACAGTACCGCACAACCGTTCATACATTCAACCATAGTATTCGTTCATAGTTAGAATATTACGACCGTCACCACGCCACCGCCGTCTGTGCGTTTCGAGCTTAAGGCCAAACCGGTGCTTAATAAATAATAATATACGGCGACGGTATGGAATCGTCGACTTTACTAAGGAGACCATGCACAAAGAGTATTGTAATACCATGCAGTAGTCTGAAGTTTACGGCACGTCACTGCGATTCAGTAGTATCCATATTTTAAGCAGCGGCACTTCACTGGTCAATTAATTAGACCGTCTAGAAACTCAGCTAAATCTATATTAAAATGGTGTATTCTTTGAGTCGATTTACTCTTGATCTAGGAGTGCGATATGCCCTCTGTATGCTTAAGTATTCACTATTTCTTTCTGTCAATCATAATAATGATGGTGACAGAAAAATGATGAATGCGGTAGCAAACGCTCTGTGTTAAATAATACGTCTAATACCGGGAGGGAGGGCAAGTACAGTGGGTATGTATTACAATACCGAAGTACGAAAGACCGACACGATTTTTTTCTGAAACCGTAAACTTTTAAGATTGTTATAAAACAAACCTAATGGGTTCCGTATGATGCCGTTTTAATAAATTCTGAGAAGTTTACGGTTTCAGAAAAAAATCGTGTCGGTCTTTTGAACCAATCGTTTTTTTTTTTAAATACATTCGGTCTGGGCTGAATGACTGTGCAAAACGGTCGACAGCCCGCCTGGCTCAGCGAGGCGTCCCCATACATCATCATCATACATTCGGTCTTTCGTACTTCGGTATTGCAATACATACCCAGTACAGTACCCGGCCGCGTAGACTGCACATCGGTCTTTGGAACAAGACTCGGCAAAATGTCGGCTTCGTAGAGCGTTGTCACACATTACTTGCAAGTAGCGTGCGACAACGCTCTACGAAGCCGACATTTGCACTCTTTTTCCAAAGACCGATGTGCAATCTTAAAATAAGAAATAAATCCATTTGCGGGGAACCGCCCCCAAAACCCCATAAATGAAACTCGTGAGTATACTTAAAGTATGTTTTATTTAATTTATTCGCTCTCCTGGCTCCTGAGTCGGGCTCCGGCGTTGGTGACGCGCACGCTGAGCTGTTGGGCCCTCTCGACGATGGCCTTGCGCTTCTTGGACGACACGGCGTGGGCGATCTCGGCGCAGTACGACCTGTTCTGCATCATCAGGATTTCGAGCTCTTTCACGTTGTGGACGAGGACCTGGAAACGTTGGGAATGTTGATATAGACCTGTTTTTAACATCAAAAAGATAAAGGCTGTCTTTAGAAGCGTGAGAAACACTGGCGATTCGCGAACGTATTCGAAGCGGAGCGAATTCACAATGGATTCTTCGCGAACTGGCGCATTCAGTCAGTCTATAGGACTGGGTGGGATGAATATTTATTTATTTATTCAAACACACACACACACGCTTATATAGTTACTAGCTGTTGCCCGCGACTCCGTCCGCGAAGAATAGGGGTATAAAAAATAGCCTGCAACCTATTCTCAGACCTACCAAATATGGACAAAAAATTTGATAAAAATCAGACAAGCCATCTCAGAGGAGTTCGATAACAAACACCATGACATGAGATTTTTATACAGGGTAATTTTTTATTAAGTGCACAAATTTTAATATGTGATTCAGTGTTGTTAAAATAACAAATTTCAGTATTTTTCGTTGTAATATTAATCTATATTTTTTGTTTTTCATAGTAACTATGAACAACCCAAATTTCAAAATTTAAAAAAAAAATCTTGAACAGTTAATAAATAATCTATCAACGATACTGAACCACATATCAAAATTTGTGCACTGATTAAAAAATTACCCTGTATATTAGGTAGTTTATTTATTTATTTAAAAAACAAAATGACGTGGTTATACCGAGAACAGTATTATCCGGTAAGCGCCAAACTAGGCTGAGCCTGTATCTTGGCACTCACCGAGTCAGTTTACAAACATTATGGCCCATACTACACGGGCGGTTTTCCCGCCGCGGGAAACCGCTCGACGGAGCTGCCGCAGACCGTCAAACTACACGGAACGCGGTTTACCGCTGTCTTTTGTTCATTTCAACATGGATCCGCCAATGATAACTGCGCTTAATTAATAATGTAACAATTTGAAAGGAAATATGTTAATTTGCACACTTTTGGTTTCATAAAATACCTAGTTAAAAGCGTTTTTCTATAAAAAAGACACGTCAAGATTGTTTATCTTATTTCTAATGCTAAAAAAACGAAATACGCACGACGAACGAGCGCCCTCGCGCAAAGCCCCGCGCCGCGCGGAATGACGCAATAGCGGGAAACCGCCCGTGTAGTTTGAAGCGGCGGTTATCAGCGGCGGTTTAACGCTGCATGCGGCGGTCGAATTTCTCCCGCCTGTGAACCGCGGCGGGAAACCGCGCAGTGTAGTATGCAGCATACAACTTCCATATAAAATTGTGTCTAGTGCGGTTCAGAAGCGGTTTTCCGCGGCGGGAGAACCGCCCGTGTAGTATGGGCCTATGATATAAATTTTAACACATTACAGGGTTAAGTTGTCCTGTTGGTTTTAGTGGAATTATAACCATAAACACTGCAGTTGCAATGTGACAAAATATTCTATGAAGCTATCAGAACAATATCTTGAACGGAGAAGAAAATTGAAATTAAAAATAACAAATTATAAGACTGCATGCAATTTAAATTTAGGTGTCTGCGTGTATAGTATATCATTACATGCTTGACCTAAACGTCGGAGAAGTCCTAAAGTAAATACCTACTTACACATAGCAAAACCATTTAAATGAGTTCTCGCCTGCGCAGTACAGGGGCTGGGGGGTAGACGACAAAGGGGGCCGGGAGGGGTGCGGGCGGCGAGCGCGCCTCGTGTGCCTGCCGCCCGCACCTCTCTCGCCCCCCTTTGTCGTCCACCTCTACGCCTCTGTATCCCGCAGGCAAGGACTAATTTAAAAGAGTACTTTTATAAATCTCTTGTTTTGTGTGGCCTTCCGTGATTTTATTGTACTGTGGCCCAGCGTATATGTCTGTGTATGTGTTATTGTTGTTATAAATAAATGTTTTTCTTTTTTTTTTTAAGTCCTCACCTTGCGGAAACCGTTGGGGAGCATGTGACGGGTCTTCTTGTTTGAGCCGTAGCCGATGCTGGGCATCAAGTACTGTCCCTTGAAACGCCTGCGCACCCTGTTGTCAATACCTGGAAACATTATCAAAGCATGTTTTAATAACCTTGCAATTCCACTAATACAGGGGAAATCATCAATAAACTGGCCACCTCATACTGATTAAGTTTTTGTTAAAAATTTAATTTTCAATGCAAGCTTTTTCGCTGACTGTACTTGCATTGTCATCCAACCTACACAAGTATACCAAATTTCAAGTAAATCCAACCACAGGAAGTGGGTCAAATTCAACTTCCAAGATTTGACCCATACAATACATTGCAAATTAATAAAAAGCTTTTAAAATGAATTCTATTCACCCATAATAGAATTCATTTTTAGTATAAGGTGTTAATTACTGGCCACCCTTCAATAACTGGCCACGTTATACCAAATTGAATTCTGTTTGTAGGGAAACAGAGTTCCATTTTCAGTATTAGGGGGCCAGTTATTAGCGATTTAACCTACTCATAAATCTTATGAGTGTGAAAGTTTGTATGGTTGTATTGTTGTTTGTTATTCTTTCAATCTAAAACAGTTGGGACTAATTCTGATGATACTTTAATCCTGGAAATTTGTATAGCTCCAGTGGGAAAGCAATAAACAAATTATTCACAAGGGCTACAGCAGATAGTCTTGTAATCTAATATATAAAAATCTCATGTCAGTGTTTGTAATCGAACTCCTTCGAAACAGCTTGACCGATTTTTATAAAACTTTTTTCTCTATACTCGGTAGGCCTGAGAATAGGTTGTAGGCTATTTTTATACCCCTATTCTACGCAGACGGAGTCGCGGGCAACAGCTAGTTTTATAATAGTAAAGGAAATTACAGGTATGGTTCAAAAGCTGAATGTTTGACACTGATGCTGTTACAGACAATTTTATTGACCATACGTTATGATTAGGGTTGGAAAAATCTCTATTCCTTCCAAACTATAGCTACATTTTTGCATTAAATGGAATGCACATTTAGTTATGAGAAAATTACATTTTTTATTATTAAGGTCATGAGTTACTTAACTAGTTCTTATAAAATGTAGAGGATGTCTCCTCAATTGGTGCAATTTCATATATTCAAATCTCAATTTCAGAGTTATGAAAAATTCCCAGTATTATAAAATCAGTGATAGACAATGTTGTGTATATCAGCCCCCAGGAATCAACAAAGAGTTGTCAAGCATCCATACATGCAAAAAATAAGGCTTAAGGTCTATGAGATGAGTAAGTTTATGGAATTCTGTTATAAATTAGTAAATAAATTAAAAATGTATCTACCACTATGACCAAATTTAGCTATAGAGCTATCCGGAATAGGGTTTGGTAGTTCTAATATAGCAAGGTAACAAATTGTAATTATCATACACAATGAATAACACAGAGTGCCCTTGCATACTAATATTATAAATTATAAGTGTTTGGAAACATACAAAAACCCCATAAGTACTATGGTGATTTGAACCAGGAACCTCAGACATAGAAAGCCAAGTGTCATTCACCTAGACCAAATGGGAGCGTAAGAGAACTAGCGAAAGTAAGAATGGTATCTAGAAAAGTTTGTAGTTCAAGTATTTAAGAGAGAATAGAGAAATTAAATAATTACATTTAGTAAGAGTTGAGAGATAAATCTAGGAAAAGTAAAAGGATCATTATTTATTCGTATTAGAGTAAAATGATATAGTATTGTCAGAACTGTAGTTAACCCACATGATTTTACGAGGGTTATTGTCTGAATTAGTAGCAAAGATAAAAATTTAATTTAATGAATAAATATTAATTTAATAAAAACATTAACCAAAATAGAAAGGAAATGACGATTTTTTTTCCAGTGATATTGTTACAGACATTAGCAAGGAGTATCCAATCGAAATAAATATAACCTCAATTATCGAACGTGTGTGCAGTGCAAGGTTGCAACTGAAGTAAATAAATATAGTCAAAGTACTATCCAGGTCCGGAAAACGTATTAAGGACATATTATGAGGTCAAAAGATATAAAATTAACAAATTATAACGCGAACTAGGAATCACAAAGCAGGCATGGTTACTCCAAATTATGAACAACTTACCTCTCGGTTTACGCCAGTTACGCTTAAGTTTGTCATATCGGTCTGACTGGTGCCGAATAAATCTTTTCGTCCTCTTTTTGACGATCGTAGGTCTGTAAACTGGTCTTATAGCCATTTTGATATTTCTCACGCGAAACGCGGCAGTGATCCACGCGGTGACACGGCCGCACGAAAAGGAAGAAGGAATAGACAAAAGTAGACATTTGTAGACTCTGAGTGTGTTTTCAATTGCATTTCTTTTCAGATCAAATAAAGTCGACAAAAAAGAAGGTAGGTAATTTAAAATTAGTATTGAATTACGATAAAAACAATTTATGAATTTTTGCTGTAGCCAAAAAGGAAAAACAATTTTGAAATATACAAAATGTACACTTTCATTTTTTATTTGTCCGAAAAACTGAATTAATCTACAATAGAGGAATGAAAAATTACTCAAATCTGAATAAAGAAAGCTATTTTTAAACTGCCAATCAAGGAAAAGATAGTATTCCACATTTAAATGTAAATAGTGAAAAGTTTACTACTGTGTATAATAAGCCTTATCAGCGGAAATGCCAGATTGTCTCTTCCCATCCACAGACAAATATTTATGACAGCTCGCTGTTTACATAGAGAACGATCCGATTTCTCTATGCCACAGACGCCAAATGTCGCCATCGATTAATGACATTTTGTAAAGTTGAATTTATTGATATAAAGCGTTAATGTAAATAATAAACAATTTAATCATAAACGTCGGCTTCCAGTCGATATGTATGCCAAGGGCAAAGGCTCTACGGTGCCTTCGGACGCTCAGGCTCGCGAGAAGTTGGCACTGTATGTGTATGAGTACTTGCTTCATGTTGGAGCTCAGAAGGCAGCCCAGACATTTTTATCAGAAATACGATGGGAGAAGAACATAACCCTTGGGGAGCCGCCGGGGTTCCTGCATTCGTGGTGGTGCGTTTTCTGGGACCTCTACTGCGCAGCGCCAGAACGTCGGGATACCTGTGAACACTCATCTGAAGCGAAGGCTTTCCATGACTATGGTTTCGTAAATTCCGGTTACGGCGTGAACGGAATTGGTCACAACGCCGGCCCGGCGCCTCCAAATGACGGTACGACCCTTAAAAACAGTTTATAAACACATTTTTATCATATTTTATGCACCATTTTTTATACTGCAATCTAGGGCATTGGTGGCCTTATCATGGTGTGTAAATAGTGGTTTGTGGAAAGATAAAAACGCGGAATTTGTTACTGAATCATTTTTTGATGCTTTTTGTTTGTTTTTAGCAGTTGTTATATGTTAATTTCGCTTTTTAATGTGTTTGAGGTTGTAGGAGCATGTTTTTTATTCTTTATTCATATATAAACATGGTAGTCTGCAAATTCTTGTACAAATGGACATAAAAGTAAAAAATATGTTAAAATGTTGAAAATATCATGCTTTAGTACTTATGTATGAATGAAAGTGTATATGGGAATAGTAAAATATGACACAGAATATAATGTTTTATAGTTTATACTATTAAAAAGTGAAATACCATTCTAATGCACTATGGTTTGTTTGAAATTATTTGCACTGAGATAAATATTTTTTTTTTATTCATATGGAAATAGCCACTGAGCGAGCTGCCTCGCGAGGCTAGTGCACAAGGCATAATTTTGTTTGACACAAGGGTCCAAAACGCGCCGAAAATGGCTGCCTCGCGAGGCAGTTGCTCAGCGGAGGCCCGGCTAATGGTCAAACATTTGTGAATGTTTTACCTATGGTCTCAAGCATAGGATTATGAGATTGAATCCATGCTTGTACCTCATAGGCTTTCAGATTTAATGTGCAAGTTACTTGAATTTATCATTTATCTACTACACTCATGTGAAGCAGTTTGACATGCATAAAGTTCTCAATCTTCACTGGCCTGCATGGTCACTACAGCTTAAGCACTCTTATTTTAAGGGGAGCAATGGCACTACTACAGTCAAGGAAATTGAATCGCGTACAAGGGTGGAACCTTTTCACAACCAATTTCACAATGATTTCTTTGGCTGATGACATTTGCTATGAGAAATATAAAACTTTGAGGATGCTTTTTTTTAGGAAAATTTGAGTTTGAGCCAACATAACAAAACACATGCTCATTATTTTTTCATTTTCTCAAACATTATGTATAATCAAATCAGTAATAATTAGCAATTTGCTTAACCCTTTGCACAACCAACAACTTTTTTGGGCAATTTTTTCTAAGTATGCTATGTTAAAAGGTGATTAAAACTAGTAACAAAAATTAGCAAATCATTAACAGTTAGTTACGCACCACTGTGGAGCGCGTGACGTTTGACGGGTTAAAAAAAATTCATTAGAAGTTTGAGGGTTTAAGATGATCGTCAGAAGTGTGATTACTTGACCCATGTGTTGTTGGAGTGCGTCCGGAATTAAGACTTGATAAGAAGAGTTCTTGGAGGATTGGTTCCATGTACAATGGCTGGGTTAGTGGCTGACAGAGCCGGTATTGTGGGAGGCAGTTAGCATATACCATTTCATTGATCTGTCCCTTGAATAGAGAACGGATCAAATTTAAATGCTCACCAAAATATATCTTTTTGCTTCCCAGAATGGATATTTTGCTCACCAAATATTGGTTTAGGTTAGGTTAGCATTCATCAGTTTTGGCTAGCAACCTTTTGAACGCCAGTGTCAGCTATAGATGACAATACGGTAATACAAAAATTAACCTATCCACATCCGCGTAAGAATCAATTTTGTTCGTAACAAAAACAATGTGTGGCATTCAAAAGGTTAAGAATATATTTAGTAGGCTTTTAAAACACAAGCCACAGAGAATTAAGTAAGCATGAGGCTGACACGATCACCTGGAGTGTTCATAGACGCAACAAAAATTAGAAAAAGAAAATTATAGGGATTAGTAAATTTTCAGTACTTTGGAAGCCACTTTCTCCAAATAGGTTGGGTTTGGGCAGCTAAAATATGGGTCTGTTGTTTTAGGCTACTCTCTAACATATATTAAAATTAATCAAATCAGAGTCCCACAGTTGGGTAACTTTCCCTGTGAGTCAGTTTGGGGAAATTCCGGAGAAAACTGTTGTCTGAACAAACCACAGGGCCAGAAATAGAGAAGCTTGTTTGAAAGATCAATACCACAAGTAGCTGCTTAAATACAAAAGCGATGTGTAAAAGAAAAAGCAAAATAATTATGAGTGCAAGGGAGAGAGAAATATAATTACACATTCAATACACAGGGAAAAAATACATTTGGAAGGATTAGACACAAATAAAAAAAAACTGTGGTGGCCTAGTGGTTTGACCTATGGCTTCCCAAGCAGAGGGTCGTGGGTTCAAATCCTGGCTCGCATCTCTTGAGTTTTTCGGCATTTATGTGCGAAGTTACATTTGTAATTTTTCATCCATCAATGATGCCCGCGTGGGAACTACGGTCTTAAGCAGGTCGTCACTACACTACGTCTTCCGGACCGTGAACGCCGCTCGATCTGTTATTATTACAGTCAAAACCGTTTATAGCGACACCAATTACAACATATTGGATGTAACAACCAAGAAAAAAACCCAACACGATCTTATATACCAAAGTAACACCGGTTACAATGACGAACCGTGTTTAACGACCAAATATTGCTGTCTCTTGAATGTCGTTATAAACGGTTTTGACTGAATCCTTTTTTTCCAGGTATGGGTGGCGGCGGCATGCCGCCCGGCTTCTTCCCCAATTCGTCGCTGCGCCCGTCCCCGCCGGCGCCGCACCCGGGCTCCCAGCCGTCCCCGCACGGGCCGCAGCCGCAGCTGATGGGGTCGCAGCCGTTCATCGGGCCGTGGTACGCGAGCGGGCCGCGCCAGGCCGTCAGGATGGGAATGGGCAACGACTTCAATGGGCCACCTGGTAAGTGATACTAATATTCTCTAGTTTAAATGCTAACTATTGTGCTTTAGAAAGAAAGAAAACATTTATTTGTGATATCAAACCATTTCAAAACAGGAATAAAAAAAAAATGCGCTTATCTCGAAATGGCGGTTTGACGACCGCTTTAGCCTAGTTGGTAGTGACCCTGCCTACGACGCAAGAGGTCCTGGGTTTGCATCCCGGTAAGGGCATTCATTTGTGTGATGAGCACAAATATTTGTTCCTGAGTCATGGATGTTTTCTATGTATTTAAGTATTTATTTATCCATATTTAAGTATGTTTATCGTCGTCTAGTACCCATAGTACAAGCTTTGCTTAGTTTGGGACTAGGTCGATTTGTGTAAGATTGTCCCCTAATATTTATTTATTTATAATGGTCCCAAATCAGCAAAGTGCCGGTCTTGCGAACGGCGCTGATCATCCTTTGGGACCATCACGTCATCCTTCCATTGAAAAAACAACAAACAGTGAAATCAAACACTTCAATTTTAGGTTACAAGAAAAAAAATAACAAACAAGAAACCATAATTATTAACACAATTTTTACCCAAATAAGCATAGGCCAGAATCCTTTACTCCTTTGGGCCATGACACAAAAACTTCAAAAAAAGAAGAAAATTAAACAAAAGCAACAGTGAATAGAAACCAGGCTGTATGCATACCAAATTATTCAATTATATCTTCAACTTGCAAGATTTGAAGACAAGTTACCATACTACTGGTAAAATAAAGACGAAGTATTGTAATCAAAATTAATCATATATGCTTCTGCGGAGACCATTGTCGCTGGACCACCAGAAGCTAATTAACCAGGGTGTCCACTTTCTGGAAAGTCAGGGAAAGTCAGGGAAAAGTCAGGGAAGCTCAAAATGGTCAGGGAAAGTCAGGGAAAATCAGGGAAATTTGCTAGAAATCCAAAAAGTCAGGGAAAAACTCGTACTTTCCCAATGATGTAAAATGAGGGAACTGAAGCAATTTTTTCAGGTTTGGAGTGATCTACATTACGACAAATACATTTGCAGTGAATTCCCATCATAGTATCTCGGGCAGTAAAAAAATCATATAACCTGCTTTGAAATGTACATGATTAGTCGGTGAAATTTAGAAATGTGGTCAGGGAAAGTCAGGGAAATGTCAGGGATTTTTTTTAGGATTTGTAGTGGACACCCTGTTAACTGATATTGACGCCAGACTTACATAAGTATGCAAATTCAGCTCAATTGGATACCAACAAGAGGTCTAAAAATGGTTTAAAATTTTAAAGTGGACACACCAACACTGCAAGTTCTAAAAAACTTGTAGAATCTGGTCTTACTTTTATCTTGTTACCAGGTCAAGGCATGATGGGCAACTCGATGGAGCGTGGCGGCGGCGGCGCGGCGGGGCTGCTGGGCGGGCCGCGCATGACGCCCCCGCGGCCCGGCATGGGGCCGATGAGCCCCGGGGCTTACGCGGCCGGCATGCGCGGCCCTCCGCCCCAGGGACCAGGTGAGGACATCCCATCTAGTTATTACGACAGTATAAGGGGATGTGGCGCCATCTAGTTTCAGAGACAGACCGCTGAAGCTGCCACGCCTAGTCTTGTAAGGACCAGGTGACATCAGCGTCTAAAACTGGCTAGCACCATTTAGTTACAGCGACTGACAACTACAGCCGTACGCGTGATCGTGGAAGGAACAGGTGTCATTTAGCGCCATCTAGCTACTCACATGAATAGTTTACCAGCGTGTGGCGCCATCTAAGAGATGCAGACAGCAGTCATTAGTGTCTAGTGGCTGGCGCCATCTAGTTACAGCAGCGGACCACCGACTCTAGAGCCTGAAGCAGACAGCTAGTGACAACTCTTGCCTACAACGACAAGCTGTGAGCTAACCCACCTGACTTCTTCGCGGCCTATGAGCCTCGGGGCTTTCCGCCCCAGGGACCAGGTGAGGACACGCCATCTAGTTACAGCGACTGACAACTGAGGTTGACACTCCCTGTCTTGTAGGAACCGGTTGACATTCAGCGCCATGTAGTTACTGCATCGAACAGCCACGTATGGCGCCATCTAGTTATAGCGGCGGACAACTAACACTGGTGTCGGGAGCAGACACGCTTAGTAGTGTCTTGTGACATTTAGCGCCATCTAGGCACTGCCGCGTATGGCTTACATGCATGTGGTCATGGTGTGCCTACGGCCATCTAGTTAAAGCGGCGGACAGCTGACATTAATGCCTGAAGCCGCACGCCTTATCCACGACTGCAGACTACAAAATCTGTCAATTTGGCTATGTCACTTGCCCCTGCGGTCTGGCTTGGGGCCCACGAACCCCGGGGATTACCTTGCAGGCATGCGAATCCATCCACCCTAGAGACCAGGTGAGTACACGCTGTCTAGTTACTACCCTACATGCGCGTGGCGCCATCTAGTTACAGCGGCGGACAACTTAATGTAATTCTCTGAAGTCTTGAAAAGACCAGCTGATATTCAGCGCCATCTACTGGCTGCTGCGAACAGTCAATGATCTTGTGGCGCCATCTAGTTACAGCAGCAGACAACTGAAGCATACGTATGTAGTGTCATCTTAAATCCTGCAAGGATTAGGATATATTCAGCACTATCTAGGTAGAGCTTGTCTAGTTTGAAATGACGCACCCCACCACCGCGTTTGCGCACGGGATTTGGAGCTCAATTTGAGCTACAATAGAGTCTATTGTAGCTTGAATTGAGTTTCGAATCCTGTGCGCGAGTGCGGTGGTGGGGCGCGTCATTTTAAACTAGACAAGCTATACTGCCGCAGAAGACTTACATGTGTGCGGTGCTAACTAGTTACAGAAGTGGACAATTGTGGTGCCTAGCGCCATCTATGACATAAAGCAGACACATCTTTAGTGTACAAGTAAAATGTGTCATCACATCAAAGCTACTAGCATGACGCCATTGACGCTCTTGTGGTCGGCAGGGTCAAGGTGACATTAATTCCACACCTATCTAGTTACTGCCGCAGACAGTCTATGCGTGTGGCGGGTTGCAACGGCATCTAGTTACTGCTCTGAAAAGCTGACGCGCGTTTTAATACAGCGAGCGGCATGGCGTTGTTAATTGTGTTTTGTCGCATAAAAATATCAATATTAGATTAATATTGTTTGAGAGACGGGTTCTTAGCTCACTGGTAGTGTTGTAGAGGCAACATTCTCAATAGGCACCTCAGATACAGTGGGTTAGGTTTTTTTTTTGGATACCGCACCTCACAGTAACTAACTACACAATCTTTGCCACACTTGTCATCACTGAGGAGCGGAATTTTTCATAGCAAAAATCAAACATCAAAGGGATTGAACATAAGTTTTATCGACTATCGATAAATATTTCAGCAAATAGTAGGTACATTTAAAATAGCACTTTTTAAGTTAATTACAATTAAAATATAAAACCTTAAACGGAAATGCAACGAAACTAAAATATAACCTTCATTCAAAATAACAATCGAAATCTATTTCTGTATTAATCGCATTTTCTTCATCTTCTCTGTAGTAAATAGAGAATTGTCATAATTTTTTCTACTCGTATATTGACACCTATAAATTGGTACTGTTATCATTGTAGATACATTTATAGCTTGAGAAAGAGTGTTCTACCTCCGTTGATGTAAGTAAGGGATCTTTTTTAACCATTTGTTAATCTTTTTTCTTTTAGGATTAACCATTTTAATAACACGGGAATGACTTAGGAAGCTCAAGGTCACTCAGAGGGCGATGGAGAGGGCTATGCTTGGAGTTTCTCTGCGGGATCGCATTAGAAATGATGAAATCCGCGCGAGAACTAAAGTCACGGACATAGCTCGAAGAATCGCTAGACTTAAGTGGCAGTGGGCAGGGCACATCGCCCGTAGAACTGACGGCCGATGGGGCCGAAAGGTTCTCGAGTGGCGTCCGCGGACCGGAAGACGCGGTGTAGGTAGGCCTCCAACAAGATGGAGCGACGACCTGGTGAAGGTAGCGGGAACGCATTGGATGCGGATGGCACAGGGCCGATCTGTTTGGAGAGCCTTGGGGGAAGCCTATGTTCAGCAGTGGACGTCTTTCGGCTGAAATGATGATGAAATGATGACTTAGAAAAACTCAAGTGACATAAATATCATATGTGACGTTGACGCGATTTATTTTAATATGGAGATGCAAGTCGCTTATCAAAGAGGTCAAATGTTACAAATAACGTTAAAAGGCGATAACAAGCGAAGAGTCGATTCGATGACATCGATAACTGGAATAGTCGATAACACTTATGTTCAATCCCTTTGATGTTTGATTTTTGCTATGAGAAATTCCGCTCCTTGTTCATTAGGCACCTCAGACACAGTGGGTTAGGTTTTTTTTTGGATACCGCACCTCACAGTAACTAACTACACAATCTTTGCCACACTTGTCATCACTGAGGTTTGTAGACCAATTTACCAGAATCGTTATTTACTTGTAGCAAAATTTCCATTCGCATTTTTAGAAAAAAAGCATCTGGGTTTTTTCTCGCTATGGTTTTTTACTGAAGCTTATTTGTACAGCCGCGTTTTTTGCCAATTTTAATCGACACCGAAACATATCGTCACTACTTTGAAAAAATCTCGTATCTCAAATCAATATGTAATCCAAACTGAAGTTTATTTGCCGTCGACTTTGTTTGTTTGTCGCGTGGGCCGGGTGCGAGTCAGTTTGGAACCTGAGACGTATACGTGATGGAGAAAAGCGTTTTTAATGAAGCCTGCGTTATAAGTGGGTGTGTGCTTATTTACTCCCTTTTAGTTTTTTTTTTATTTTTTTTTGTTTTTGTTTACCTGACGAAACTTATTGTGGATGAAAAGCAATTTATTATTTTTGTGCGAGAATGTATGTTTGGCTTTTTTTTTAATTTGCAATTTTCCATATATTTTTTTTTGTGTTTTAAATAAACTCTGTTACACTTTATTTATTGCACACTTAGTAAAGTTCAATTAGCCAGATTATCGATTTTGAGATACGAGCTTTTTTCAAAATAGTGACGAAATGTAGGTAGGTTTAGGTTGTGTTAAGTTTGCTTCGCCCGTAAGGGCCAAAAGCACAAAGAAAAGCATTTGGGCAAAAATGCGAATGGAAATTCCTACTGGGAAATAACGATTCTGATAATTTGATCTAACAAACAAACCATCACTGACGTCATATGAAAAAGTTAACCTGTTGAGAATCGACTTATTATGGCGCCACGCCTCTGATATCTACACAGGCAGGGTACAAGAGACCGTCCGTAGCATCACCCTTATTATGGCGCCACGCCTCTGATATCTACACAGGCAAGGTACAAGAGACCGTCCGTAGCATCACCCTTATTATGGCGCCACGCCTCTGATATCTACACAGGCAAGGTACAAGAGACCGTCCGTAGCATCACCCTTATTATGGCGCCACGCCTCTGATATCTACACAGGCAAGGTACAAGAGACCGTCCGTAGCATCACCCTTATTATGGCGCCACGCCTCTGATATCTACACATGCAAGGTACAAGAGACCGTCCGTAGCATCACACTTATTATGGCGCCACGCCTCTGATATCTACACAGGCAAGGTACAAGAGACCGTCAGTAGCATCACCCTTGTGATTTCGAATAGCGACATCTCTTGACTTGTAAGGGACAAATCAAATACCTCAATTACCAGGTAAGCAAGCAGCGCCATCTGACTGACACAATACCACTGGAAAAGTCAAAAGTTGGTTCTCTCTCAAAGAACGATACAATGTCTTTGATCCTATTTTTAGCTTTGAAGAAGATCTTGTTTTTGGTATTTTTGTAATACAAATAGGAGATGGCAAATACTCCTCTAAGTTGTACCCTCCTGTACTGTTGTCAAGTTTTTAAAAGTTCTGTTATCATTAGAGAAAAAAGAGAAATAAAAGATACTCCTCAAATCAAAAACTACACACACTGTCTGCTCCAATTTTTGGACAATTTTGAAGCTCTTGTATTGATTTCCTTGTGATCAGGATTTTTTCCGATGTTGTAGCGACTCAAGCGCCATCTAGCTATCAAATACAGTAACTGCTATTGTCTCCATCGCGCTGTCGGTGTCTTAAACGTGTGACGTGTTCTGTCGTGACCAGATGTAGGAATTTAGAGGGCAAAATTTAATGACAGGTAGGGAGTTCTTTTATCGATAAATTCATTCAACTATCGACGCTTTTTCCATGTACTAGTAAGTTTGTATTATTTTGAAAGTCTTATTTCGGAGAAAAATATGATTAAGTATACATAAAGCATATTTTAATTTAAATGATAGCTGGGTAATAAGTACCATTGCACTATAAAATATTATCAATAACCTCGTAAGGCCAAACAACTTAATTTAATGCATACTTCAAAGCATATGTCAACTTTTCTTGATTGACAATTAGTTTCAAATTATGATAGTCAAAACTTTACGAGGATAAAGACGAGAATTGGTTTATTTATTATTTAGTTTCATTTTTATAATTTCTAAAAATGATATTGTAACAAAAAAACTTGGAGCGATCACTAGCATACGGGAAAAGTGTTGATAGTTGACTTTATTGATTAAAGGAACTCCCCGCCTGTCATAAAATTTTGCCCCCTAAATTCCTATGTCTGGTCGTGACGCTTCAGAACAATATCGCTTTCATACAATATGATTAGATTTTTGTCACTCCTACTATCCTCTGCATGCGATACCCTAAATTATACACGTCTCACTGCAGGGCACAGGCCTCCTCTCAGAATGAAAGGGCTTAGGAGGTCTTAGATTATATATACACTAGATAGAGCTTCGGCGGCATGAAAACGTCCCGAAAAATATAAGCCAACTTGGCTTATATGTCATTTGGCTCCCTTCAGTTTGAATGACGTAACGCGATCGTAATATGAAGCTGTCAAAAGAAATTTGTGGACGTTTTGTATCGCAATGTTTGCTACTGACACTCTATCTAGTGCATAAATAATCTAAGGGGGAGGTATTGGAATTAAACGGACATATATTCTTGATGCTGTTTATTCAGGTACAACTCGCTTAGTTCCACTGCGAAGATTCGAATCTAAATTTAAATACATTCAAATTCAGCACTAGGCTGCCAGTAACAAACATTGCAATGGAGTTTGCATTGCAGCGCCCACGCGGCCCAGTGCGGTTCGGGAAGTTTCCACCCCATTGAATTTTTTCTTATCGTAATTTTAATTTTTTTAATTTTTTTCTTTTCCTTCACCGTGATTTCGCACATAAATTCGGGTTAGGTTCGTAAGGACTAGATTGCATAACGACTCTATAAGCAAAACGTCTTAGTTGCATAAGGTCTTGGTAAGCACAATGTCTTTTTTGCAGAATGCCCTAGTGAGTAGAATGTCTTATCGACAACTATAGCATAACGCCCGAAGTTGCAAAATGACTAATAGAGTTTACGTCCAAGTTATTAATAAGTCTTGATTGTAAAACGACGCATAAGGAAAAGTGTCTGGATAGCATATGGTCTTGGAAGCAAAACGTCATGATCGACCGGCCAGCAACTCGACTTTGAAGTTTCTTTATCAAAGAGTTCCTTCACAAACTACGTTTGAGTTTTTCTTGTCATTCAACCATCTAGTCGTTATGCCATTTAGACGTTATTAATGTTTGACGATATGCCTACCTAGTCGTTTTGCTATTACACCATTTTGATATTAGGGCGTTATACAAACAAGACGTAATAGAACTAAGTCCAATCCATTCTACTATTAAGACGTTTGTACAATTAGACATTTAGCTACCAAGACCTTATGTAACTAAGACGTTTTGCTTATAGAGTCGTTATGTAATCTAGTCCTTACGAACCTAACCCATATATTCCGAAAGACTCGAAGCCACGTCCATCTGTTTGAGATCCCATAGGTCAAACCACTAGGCCAATTCGTTGTCGTTTATACTAAATCTCTATTTTGATCAGGTATGCCACCAATGGGTATGGGTCCGCGCGGGGCTTGGACCGGCGGCAGCGGCGGCGGAGGGGGCTCCGCGCCCCTCAACTACAGCGGCGGCTCACCAGGCGCCTACGGAGCCCCACCAGGCTCAAACGGCCCCCCAGGCCCCCCCACACCGATCATGCCAAGCCCCCAGGACTCATCGAACTCAGGTGAGCTGAGATGACTCCCACAGGTGGCGGTGGCGGTTGGGGTTCATACCGATTATGGCACCGATACCGGATAAATTCGTACCGTTATTCTAATACCGTTTTTTGTAACGGTATTAAGTTAATCAGTTTTGCATTGATATATCCGGCATCGTTACCAGTAAAGCAATGTAATTCGGTATCCAAGCTTCATTGTTCACTGTGATTTGTAATTGGCTCCTATTTTTATAGTCAACCGGCTGGCGTATCATGTTAACACGTATTAACATCAATATATCATTTAATTTAGATATTTGCAGGTATTTGTAACGTTACAACACTAAAAACCAGGTATTTGACTGTGGCACTTCCCTAAATGTCAATTGTACTATGATTTCTTCACGATTTTCGATACGTGAAGGGACCAGTTCTTGCCCTATTAAAAATTTCTTTTTCATTTTGTTCGTTCGCTTGCTTCACTCTTGCTTAACCTTGGTTCGACACGCTTGGGTCTCTTCTATATGACAGATATACATATGGTCGCTAAGTTAAAATATAATCTCAAATTGGACATGCTTTTCTATAAAATTTAAAGATCGATTATATAAAGATGGCTTGATTGATACTAATATAATGAATGCATTCTTAGTTCTTGTGATAGTATTATTCGAAAGTGGAACTGTGACTATGAAGCTCGAGGTACTAGTTTCGATTCCCGTTCGGAACAAATATTTACGAAAAATACGAATGTTTGTTCTCGATCGAGTCTTATGTATTTAAGTATGTGTCTATCGATTTAACTATGTTTGTCCGTTGCCTAGTACCCATAATACAAGCTTTGCTTTTTGGGACTAGGTTTGATTCGTGTCAAATGTCCCGTGTTATTTATTTATTATATTACAAGCAGGTCTTGGAAACGATACTAAAGCGGTATATACCGTTATTTTACCGGTACTATGGAAGGCTTGAAGCTGGTCTTATAATTAAACGGTACCGTAACGGTATTTAAGCGGTATATACCGATATTTTTCGGCTTATAACCCTAATTAGTATTAGTAGTAAATACTTATCAGCGCTAATTTTTGTTGCCAGATCAACATTTTCGAGTGGTGTTTTCTAGGGTGTGAGTTTAAACTGCCTTCTTGTACAAAACACTGTTGTATAGGACCATAGAGAGTTAAATTCAAATTGTTTTTTTTTATTTTGACCACATTTTTTTTATTAGCGTTTTATAGTCTTTGTCTTTAACGGGTAGTCTTACTGAAGAGTAGCGGTATTTTTAACCGGTATTATGCATCAAAAACGGGCAGTTATAGAGTCTTTTAACGGGTAGTCTTACTGAAGAGTAGCGGTATTTTAACCGGTATTATGCATCAAAAACGGGCAGTTATAGAGAGTCTTTGTCTTTAACGGGTAGTCTTACTGAAGAGTAGCGGTATTTTTAACCGGTATTATGCATCAAAAACGGGCAGTTATAGAGTAGGTAGGTATTGCGTTATTTTCGGTTTTACGTGAATACTCACAATTGACAACATTTCATATTTCTAAGACTATAAATGATTCGTTCTCTGTATACTGCTTGGACAGAGAAAGACGATGATAGTTTTAAATTTTCACTAGGATTATTAATTAATTTATTACAAATTTTTAAAGATGTGCTTATTCTAAAAGAGCGTAACGATATAATAGATCCATTACTCTTGTCTAGTCTCTATTAAAAAAAAGTGATGACGTAAATTTGACGTTAAGGTTGTTATCAAATTTAAAATTATGACAGCTCTTTTTTCTAGTGAAAAGGGTAAAGGAAACATATCTATTCTGTGGCAATATTTGTAAGTACATATATGTTTATTAAATTTGTTGTATTTTTTAAAATATGGAGAAATAAATTATAATAAATATTTTTCCGTGTCCAGGAGGCGAAACTTTCGATTCCTGTTAATTTTCAGGTGTTAAAAAAATGAAAGGTTGTCAATTGTTGGATACCGAATAGAAATATACCGTTATTTTGATTTTACCGCTTTTGATCTTGCACAAGTTACATATTTTTATTTCCGTTTACTTTGTAGCTTTACATTGTTATCTGTTGTCTATATGAAATTCATGAATCATAAAGTTAGGTAAATTATCATTTTATAACCGACTTCAAAAAGGAAGTACTCCATTCATTTGCATGTTTTTATGTTTGTATCCTCGGAACTTCATTCATTATATATAAATCGATTTGGTTAAATCTTTTTGGTTTGGGATGGCATACTTCCCATTTGGTTACTACCTCCTACGGAATTTTGAAGTCGGTTTTTTTTTAAATTATGCTGTACAGTCGAAAGCACATATGTATACAGTCATCGCGTCAAAATATGTAAACATCAACCTTATGGTTAATGACATAGAGTTGTATATATATTTCTGACATCTTGTTACACTTGACCGTACCTACCATAAACCGGTTTAGCCATTCTGGTCACTGAAGTACATTGCCCATTTTCAATAATCGATCTTTTGTTATATTTAGAATTAGAGCTGTTAATTTTACGATGCCCGATTAAGCTATACGATTAATGTGAAATGTTCGAAAAAAAAATCGGACAAAATAGGCCTTGGTTCTATGTGAATCTGTCATTGCTTTTTATGTTTCTTTTTAGTGTCAGTTATCCCAATTTTGTATACTTTCTTTTATGTTTGTATCGACTCTTTCTTTTTGACCAGAAACAACTTTAAATACTATTCTGGATAAGATTTTTTTTTGTTTTTTGTGTTTTTTTTTTAACTGTTTGAAGACTTAAATATAAATTATTTATTTTATGCTCACGAGTGAGAAGTACTTATTGAGTACAAAAAATATTTGGTTTATAATTTATGAAACCTAATAGTATAATATCCAATTATACAATTTAATTGACTCTAAAAGATAGATTAAAACAATGGAAATCTTATTTAAATTTTCTGCTATTATTAATTGGGAATTGTGGCGTCCAATTATTTTAGGTATGAATTTTTTTTTAATTAAACCTACTATCTGAATCCGCATACAACATAATGTTGTCCATCAATTTTTGACGTTAAATATTTATAAAATACAGGTTTTTTTGGTCAGCAAATACCAAGAGGTTACTATACTCATGATTCTGAGGTCAAGAAAAAAAAATTTTTTTTTTTCGAAAATGTCGAAAGAATATTCTCGCTAATTTATAAATCATGGTCACTCGTTTCTGTAGCTACGAAGGGGGCAGGCCGCTTATCCCCACGATCAGTCTATGTTATTGTTTGATACTACCCTCACAAAACTCATAACATTGTGCACGGTGATTACGTAATTAAAAGTCTTCGGTACACGCCACAAAAAAGTAAAAAAATGTCAAAAAATTTAATTCCATTTCTTCGACCTAATTATTTTATTATGTTATTCTGATTCAGCATTATTTAAACTACCTCTCCAGTATTGGAAGTTGTCGACCAAAAAACACCTTGCATAATTTCGGCGGATTTCGAAAGGTTAAGTAATTACTTTAAATAACTTTGACAGATACTCAGACTATTAATAATTACTCTAAATATATAAATTTGGAGCAAAAACTCAGAGAAACACAAAATCAAACGCTTTAGCATTTAGAGTCCGATGGCAGCTGAAATTGGAAGATGTTTTTTTCTTAATTTAAACGTCTTATCCATGTTAGTATCAACCCAATTTCTTCTTTACCCTCCAGTTTTTTAAACCACTGAAAAACTAGACCTTTTTTAAGTTATTGTTTCTGGTTGAAAAAATAAAATAAAAAAACTTGTGGCTCTGTTAATTTGGCTCGATTAAAAATGAAATTAACTTTTATTTTGTAAGATTGTAAGTACGTGATTTTTTTTTGCTCAAAATCTATTTTTAATCGAGTTTATTTTTATGTTTAAATGTACCTACATATTGAATACTCATTTTGTATTACTAAATAACATAGGCAAAATTAATTACAGTTTTTTCTTTTTACAAATAAAATGTTGAATTTGTATACTTTTACATATTTTGTTTCAATTAACCACCTTTAATTTACCCGAAATAATTTTGTCTATGTATTTAGACCTTATTCATAATTAAAAGTCGACGATACCGAAAAAAAAAGTCCAAAAAATGTTACTCGACATGTTTTTTCGCTATCGTAAAAAAAGAGACGTGACACGCCCGATACTAGTAAATTCGGTATCGGCCGAAACCGACAAAAGCGTTTACGGCAGGGGGCGACAACATGTATACACTGATGAAACCGGTCGGCGCAGCTTTGGGGGCCGAGTTCCCACTCGCCGGCGACCATCCGACCCCGCAGCACTTGCCACAGCCACCGGTCACGGAAGGTTATACATTCGAAGTTATACAGCTAACGCACTTGCTGGATACCGATTCTCAAGCCGATGAGGTTAAGTCCAAGTTGAGATGCCTCAAGGATAAATGTCAAACGCTTTCTGTAGTCTTTCCGAATTAAGGTGGTCGGTAACCGGAATATGACCCAGTATTTAGCATTCAATTCGGTTTTGAAGCTATATTCGGTCAACGATCTATGCAAAAACAATGGCGAGCACGTGCAGTGTTAATTCTGGGTCAATGAAAATATCCCACTACATGCCATTGATAAAAGCTCACTGTTGACGTGTGCTGAGAGCATTCGACATTTGGTGTGATAAGAACTCGAGATACAATTGTATCTTGCGTAAAGATGGATGGAAAACCCGAGGTCATCTAGTTAGACTTGACTTTCGATGAAACTGAGAATTGGTTCCCTGGGCGATCGGACAAGTCAGTCCTCGCCAAGAGTTTAGAGGGGCGCGTTCGTTATAGTGATGCGACACGCTCGATACCGGAATACTGGTGTCGGCCGAAACCGTTAGCGTATTGATGTCCCCTGCCCGTGTCTTTTGCGATATTCATTACCGTCCGCCCCTCACTCGATCTAATGAGCGAGAACTGACTTATTCGCTACTAAGATTCAACGTTTACGTTAGTAACTGATTTCACATGTCATGATTATTATGTTTTCTATTTGACACCTTATCATGGGCGTGACAGAAGTTGAACTCAAAGTAAAATCCTTTAGATGCTGAATTTCAAGTACTCGCAAAATTTTAAATAAATGCAAAAGTTAAGTTGATGTTGAATCTCGCAGCCAATCATTTATGACTTTGACCAACAAATACACTTATATCTACACGCTAATAAGTGGAGAATGAAATTAAAATCTATTATTACTCAATGGCGTTCTATTTTCGAACCTAATGGCTAATAACAAGTATTGACCTGGCGAAGCTCAATCAAAGATTCAAACACGCCTTGACACTTCAGGATTCTAGAAGTTCAAACGCATAAAGATTCAATCAATCGTAAGATGTCCACACCAAGAAAGTATAACTTTATTAAGTACACTGTTGATATTCCCGTTATGATACTAAGTGCCTGTTCCCACTGATAAGTTTCTGATATTTTATGTGACACATATCTGTAACTTATTAGTGGCGAAACGGGTCCTTAGTGTAACAGGTCGTGGTCAAATACATGCAATACGACTAATGGAAATTTTAGCTATACATAGACCATTCGTCAAATACCATTCTTACAAGGATTGTTGTTTGTTTGTCAAAGATTTTTAACAAAATGCCGTCAGTGTAACCAGAGTTATATAGTTGTCCACTGAAGAATTTTAAGCTGCACTTAACTCTTCAGTCAATATTAGCGCAGAATGACAGTTATAATTATAGTTACCTACTTAAAAATAATTACCACAACTGTCATCATAGGTCGCTTGAGTGGTTAAAGTTCAAATACTTATTACGCTTTCTCTGGTAACATTGACAGCATCAAGTTCACTTGAGATTAAATTTAGATTATTAGGTTAACTAGTGTTAATTTAACAGTAAGTTACCTGAACCGCTGCCGCCCCACGGTTACTTGAGTTTGAAGCTGGTATAGACTGCTACAGATTTTCAGTTTGTAAGTATTGTAGAAAAAGTAAGAGTCACATTCTACGCGAAACTAGAAATATTTTTTCGGCTAAATCTCTTGAAAATGTTCAGATTGACGTGATTATTTCTTCGAAAACATCATCGTTGAAGTTTTCTCGTTATCTCGCGTAGTAATTGAACAGATGAAGAGTTCATATTCAAAAGTTCCACTGTAAAGTTTTTTCGGGAAACCAAGAGGAATATAATATAACCGAAGGTACATTTCGATGTAATTTATAAGGAAGAAATAAAGAAGAAGCGTGATTTAATATGATCTTCCGAAGTCTTTCACAGTGAAGAAGAACAAAGAAAAATAGAAATAAAACCTTTTGGAGAAATACTGAGATGTACTTTTCAACAAGTACAATTTCTGACATTTATTTACAAAATACAATAAAGATGTCAAAATACCTCCAGTATATATTTTTTCAATTTCTTACTTTTAACTAAAAAAAATGTCCAGTGCGTATTCAGTGAAAAAAAATCTACTGCCGATTTCTGTTGACCGATTAATGATATTTAATATTTTTTTAATGATACCTGATCTTAAAAATGAGTTATTAAAAAGAAGCAATCCATGCCAGCTCATAGAACATTTCTTTTATTGATCAAATTACACAAATTACAGTTTTCGAGAAAATAAGTTTGGCATATTTTGTTGACCGACGGCATAATTTAGCCCGAACCTGAAAGAGAGAGAAAAAGCCGAATTCGCTGATTTTGGCGAGAAGAGTACTTTTAGGTTTCGGCTAGATCAATTTTGCCAAAATTTGTGAATTTCTTAAATTTCTGATCGCAGAGCGACTGTTTTTTTTTAAAATTTGAGAATAAGCTACTTTTAAATCACGGTTTGCTTGCTTCATCTGTTACAAAAATATAAAACTGTCAAAAATACAATGTAGAAGTCACCAAATTAAATAATTTTACGGTATCGGCCGAAACTAAAATCGGCTTCGGTTTTAAAGTTTATTCTGGTAGCTTAGCTATAGTCTCAAAAAGATTTCGCTTGCGCTCTAACGTATAGGTTTGGTCTTTCAAAAACTAAATTGAACAATGATACGGTCTAAGTTTAAATAAAAGGATTGTTGACGGGTAGAATTGCTAACGTTCCTTGAATTCAAATGTTTTTTTTTATTTCAAAATGGTTTAATGTTGGCAATTCTGTAATTTTATAATTATGATGACAATCTATTATTTATTGTCAACTTTATAGTTACTAGATGAAAGAAAATAACTTGTCAGATAGTTTTTATGATGGCAACTATCTCTGGTGCACTTGTAACTTTAAAAAGTATTAAAATCTGAATGTGTCATATGTTCTGATAAGTTGTTTTCGTCAAAATTCTAAGAAAAAAAAACTCAAATTTTGCTAAACGAAATGATGATTTTTACATAAAGAAAAGAAAAGCTTCATAGTTCATGACGATTTCAAATGGATCTATATTGTTTAAATGTCATTTTAGATACTATTTTTTATCGCGTTTGTGTTGAGCTATGAAGCTTGTATGTACGTTTAAATAAAATTACATACGCTCCTTAGGAATATGATCAAATATTCCTTTAGTTTTATTTCTGATTTTTGTTTTGTTTTGATCATGTTTCTTTTTCTGTATTTATTTTTTATCTATTTAAGAATGAAGCAAACTGAACGGCTTTTGTCTTGTCATAGTCCTTTAGTGCCCTGGAAAAAACTTTAGTTGCAAGATTTAGTTTGCTATTATGCCACTAGGTGTCGCTGGCGGCATGAGTATGGATAGAAGTTTTTTTTTAATAGCGTATTCTTTTTTCAGGGCATAGTCGGTATCTGGTGTATACAGCGTTGGTGCTGAATAGTATCATTTAATTGTACATTTTCTTACTAGCAACACCAATGCTTGGCCGCTGTTACATTTTCATAATATGATGGTAGTTTTAGGTGTATGATATAAAGAAAACTGATATCATAGTAGCTCTGTACATAAGATGCATGGTGAACTAGTCGCGACCGCTTCGGAAAGGCCAGAAAAAAAAGGAATCCAAGATGGCGCATATTTTTGTGTACTTCTACAAACAAAAGTATATAAAGTATTGGTGGTGTCACTAGATTTGAATTTATCCTTTTGAATGTGGTAAGTGCCAAGTATTTCATGCTTGGGAACATTAATAAAATATTTTTTTATATAACAGCATGCATAATCATATCACCATATATGGCGATGAAACAGCGACCGAATAGATATTAGCAAATAACTTTCAAAGTTTCCGATATTGACAGCATGTTTCGCTTCATTTATGATTTGAGTGAAGCGATTATTATCTAATGAGAAATTTGAAGGCTACATTTAATTTACTTACCCTGTCCTTTAAAGGCTGATTTTTCTATCCCCAGATAAATGTATCCGTCAGTTAAAACTATCGCTCTCCTTTTCTCAAGTCATAGGGAAAAAAAGGATAGATACCTACTTATATCTGGGGAGTGAAAAATCGGCCCTAAGTCAGTTAGGCTGTGTTCAGACCAAACTGACTGTCAGCCGCCGAAAGTGAGCGAGCGTTACGCAGTTTATTGTATTTCCATACATATTATTTTTTTCGTTCACACCTAACCGACAATACTCTATTACGTTTTTTCATATTAACACTGGGGGCTCAGTGAGCCTTCTCAAATTCGGCGGCTGGCTATACGTTTGGTTTGAACACGGCCTTAGTCAACAATTAACGTCAATTTACAAGGGGTGGGTGATAGCCACATGTAGTCGTTATCAAAATTAGCCAAATTTGTTATTAGCCGCTTTACTCAAATTATAAATTGACATAGTCAGTCTCTTCACAACAGCGCACTGCTACGCCAAAAAGCAGTATTGCAAAATATGCCAGAATTAAGTCTTGTCGAACGTTCTAACAGTCGTAGGTATGCACCACCGAATTCATCATTTTCGTAGTGTCTAATTGTATTATTTTTTTTTGCGTATTTTACCTTCGATATTGTAAACAAGACGGGTAAAGTATTTTAGTGAAATTGTAATATGTTCATCATAATATTCTAGCGCATTAGGTCGGGAAAACACGATCAGAGATTCGCGACAGATTTGAGCTCCAGAATAGCGTCCAAAATATTTATTTTGCTAACCATTACAGACCTATAAGAATATATGGTACATTTTTTTTCAGGAAAGATAAATTATGTTATTTAGTTAGCCAACTGGGGTTAATCATTATGTGTAGCTTAGTTTAACTTATACTTTTGGGCCCTGGAAGTAGCGGCGCTGATAGGTGGAGTGACCGTGGGAATGATTGTCGAGCACCTCGTCTTAACAGCTCTAAAGTTTAGGATTAATAGTAGCATGCGTATGTCACACTGTATTGAAGCACAAAAACAATCAGTCCAATACAAAAAAATAAATAAAACGTAGTTGCTTAGCTCTGAAAGGGTACCGTGCGATCAATAGCATAACACAATACAGTCCAGATAACACAATACATCATATAGTAAGCAATACAGAATTAAGGTACATAGAATTAGTATAAAATATCGGACAAAACAGTCAAATTAGTACATGGCGTACTAAAGAGCATTTTACCATGTTGCGGTTTTCAAAGGGTCGTTGCAATACTATCTACTGAACGTGATTAATAAAGCTTGCGCAACAGAGTCCCATTTCATTATTTAAATATGAAATAAATAATTCTAAATATTGGAAAGAACGCTCGACGAGACTTATACTACAAATAAGTGTATTTTTAACATCACGATCGTCATTGATGTTTCAAATGTCACTGTTCTAGCAATTTTTTGTCAAAGTGGTCAACTATCTAAATTGGGAGCCACAAAAATCCCAAAAATATTTTAATATGAGTAAATATGTAATTTCCCTTTTGGATAGTGACCTCTTTTGCAAAATATCATGGTTACATTTTTGGGGGGAGAGTGTAACGGAGAGGAGTCAACTAACAACTTTGTCCCAGGCCTAGGAGGCGTGGACGGAATGAAGTCGTCGCCAGGGGGCGTCGGCGGCGGCGGCCCTGGGACGCCGCGGGAAGACTCCGGATCCGGCATGGGCGACTACAACTTAAGTGAGTTGGAATATTTCAATCTATGTTCATGGCTTGCACTCTTTTGTCAAAGAATCTGTCTGCAAATAGAGAGAACCATTAGAAAAAAGAAAACTAACTAATCAAAAAAACAAGGGAGCGTAAAATCAAAGCTTGGGTGCGGTTAATTTCCGGAATATACGACCTAATAATGCACGCCCTGATAATTCTTGCCCTTACGTAATTGTTATTCATCATAAGAATTACCAGGGCGTGCATTATTAGGTTGAACATTCCGAGACGTACTTTAGCCGCACCTCAAAACTTTACTCCTTGTCACAAAATCAGTTCACATAGAACCGTCATTTTAGTTTAATTTTTTTTTGTGGTAAATCATAGTTGTCGTAATTTGTAGGAACTTGTTTTTCACCATTAACACTTTGCACACGCCGATCAGTCGGTACGCATTTTTGTTCTAATTCGCCGGCCATTTTAATAACTGCCATGTCTAGCTCGCCGATGACGAATGCCACTCGTAACACTTTTTTTCTTAGAGTCGCGGATGACGACTAGTACTCGTGATCAGATTTCATACTGTTTGTATTAAAATACCGACCACAGTTCGCGAACCGCCGGCGAACCATAGGTGGCGCCATATAAAATGCGCGGCGTCCTTGGGCAAAAGAGCATCGCGAGTGGTACTCGTCATCAGCTGTTGACTGTGTTATAACTTACGGCGTGCAAAGTGTTAAACATAGGTCAATCTGAACTGAATTTTTAGCTGGAGAGACAATGCGTACTGAAATCTGAATTTCTTATAAATGTTTAAACTTTGTAAAAGCCTATATTAGAGAACTAGCAATCAATATTAACCAATGGGTTCGATTCCCATCCAAAATAAGTAAATTTTTGTTTAGAGTAGGTATTAGCAAATCATTTTTTAAACCTGTTTTCTTTAAATCATTTTGATTAAAATTAAAATCACACCTTTTGGTGACATACTGAACCCTGCTGTTCCTTTCGCTACGCTGTCTGTATAGATAGACAGTAGAAATGTATAAATATTTTGTATTTGAATTACGGCTACGAATAAAAAATCGTAAAAAATAAATTAAATTAAAAATCAAGGGAGCCTGTGCCAACCAATATAAAATGAACCTACACTGCGTACATTTTGCTTAGTAGCAGGGCTCTTCCAACACTGAATTTTTATAGATGGCCATTTGCTTTCATCTTTTCATAATTATTCATATGACAATCTTAAAATTATTTTGGTGTCACGCACTGCCAGATCCTCACCCTCCCCCCCCCAAATGTGTGACGCACTGTACGGATGGCCCTGACTGATATTTTTATTATTTCCTGCATTTTTACCCATATTGAAATTCAACCCAAATAAGTGAACCTTAGATATAAAATATGAATGTTAAAGGATATTTTTCATAGGTTTTGGGGGACCCGGCGGCGACCAGAACGACCAGACTGAGTCCGCCGCCATCTTGAAAATCAAAGAGAGCATGCAAGAAGAGGCGAAGCGATTCGAGAAGGATCCAGACCATCCGGACTATTTCATGCAGTGAATTTACTAAAGGAGCGCCAACTTGCCAAAAATTCGGTATCTGATTTGGTTTCGGCTAAAGGGTACGGGACAACACTAATATAACAGCTTTGGGTTAAAATGTTGCATTTTACGAATGCGCGCGGTCTTTAAATGTCCGTAACCGTAGTGAATGATTCGTTTACATTTAAATTCACTGATTTCTTTAATCTAATAATCATTCGTGAGTTGCAACTATAATTTCCAATACTGACCAAAAATGCGACAAATATTAACTAATATTTCCTAATTCTGCTCCAATGCAATCTGAATTTAAGTCAGTGCGTACATTTTTGTAAGAATGACTTTTGCCGCAAAGACTTAATTTTAAAATATACTGTAGAAAAATTCCCCTGGCGATGAGAAATTGAAATGATTTTTTTTTATATGGATTATTTTTTAATAAATTAATCCCTTCTCGGTGATGCAACGTAGCCATGGCAAAGAAAACGGAAATTGTATTCAAAAGATTTTAATTTTTCTTGCAATATTTTAGCAGATGGCCGGGCAAGTCTGAGTGAACCCTCCGGTTAAGGTTTTTTATTCGATTTCTTAAAGCAAAGTGTAAAACAATTACAAAACTGTCCCGAACTCTTTTCACAAAATAAAAGCAATGTATTTATATGATCTCAAAAGTTTCCTACATTGGTAGGTTGGCGTAAGGGTATCGTTAAATCCAACGATCTGAAAATAAATAAAAGTTTTTTTTTTAATAGCGTCCTCATCTTCCTACGCAATCTATTTATTTTAATGTATCATCTTATAGTTTCCTGGGTCTATAGTCGGGATTTAATCCGCAGTATTTAACGATTTAATTCAATGTATTGCACCGGACTTAGCAAAAGTTGTACAGTTATCCCATTTTACCAATATTTTGCTGTTTTGGTTATCATCTCCAGCGGTCGCCTTTTACGTTTAATGCTGACTATACAACTATGGGCTTGGAACTTAAATAATTTATTTGGTTTAGTAAAACGGTGATGGCTAAAAATACGGTAAAACACAAAGATTGACGAAGGCTATGGGTAAAATTGAAGTGCTATCGAATCAACTGAATCGTCACCCAGCGTTGAACCTTTTCACAGTAAATGTCATGGTGATATCGCATTGCTCGACAAAGAAAATCACTATAAAGGCCACAACAAACCGAGCGGAGCGTGCCCAGCGCGGTCAATAACACTGAATCAAATACGGTGTCCCGCGCTGCCGGTGTGTGTTACCGTATATTTGATTCAGTGTTATAGAGCGCGCTGGGCACGCTCCGTCGGCGCCCCGCGCTCCCGATTTGTGTTGGCCTTGACACTTGCTGTAAGAACGTTCCACCACGCAATAGAAAAAAAAACAAGAGGAAATGACATAAGTCCCGGTTTGTACTGAAACTAGTCTCGCCGGGAATGCTCACAAGCATTCAACACACACTTAGAAATCTGGTCGATTATTGGTCGTAGTTGCTATGCGAAAAGTAATCAACTTCTGAGCCGGTTGTATAATAAGAAGTTTACGACGATGGTATACACGCTGGAGTCTATTGTACGGTATGTAAATGAAAATTGCATACAAGTTGCCACCTAGCGTGGAATAGCGGAGGTAATTGACAGCTGTCTATAAAAAAAATTAGCCATCATTCTCTAAAATATTGCATTGCAAAATGAATTCTACGTGAAGGCGTTTTGATTCAACACGGCTGCAGTACTATCGAATGCTACTTTAGTTATCAAATTTCTCATGTCATTTCCTTGTTTTGTTTAATCCGTGCGTGCCACGTTGGGTCAGGAATCAAATGGTTCGATGGTACATCCTGTATTGTTCATTATTTACAATAATGTTCGAACGAAGGCACATCCAACTGAACATTAAAAGAATATTTCGCTTTCAGAAAGGGATAGGGATAGCTAACATTATAACGCTGATATATCCATTCCTTTAGACCATTATTTTCTCAGTTCGGTTTAATTGGACAGTTGCATGCGTCTTTGTCATTTCAGTTTGTCAATAAAGTATTATTTAATACAATTGATAATGTTGGATGTACAAAAGCCGATTTTGTAGTTTAGCCGAATAATCCGGTTTCGGTTTTCGGCTAAAACGACGTGGCTCATGTATTATAATCACATTGTGATTGAGATTTTTTTTAATAAATATCATTGGTGTCTGTCTTTTAATAAATTTACTGCGAGAATATAAATAATGCCCGAAACTCGGTAGATAATTATTCGTGTATTAACATTTTTTATAGTTTTTATATTATTTTATTTCAAATAACATTTAATGTATGTATTGATTTTACATAGGTATTTTTTTTAATCTGTGACGGATTTGTGATTTCGAGTATTCTTATATGTCGATTGTTTTAATTGTAGCATGATTTAATATTAAAAATTACTATCCATTTGAATAGGTAATTAAGCAGCTATGATGCCGTAGGTTTTCTACGGCTTCGAATTTATAATGAATATGTTTAATTGACATTATTTTCAAATGCTGGCCAAAAGTAATTTATCAGACTTTATATGTATATGTGACATTTTTAAAATATTGTACAAAGTGCTTATACATCCTTTTAATTAAATGAGGAAAGCGATTGTATTTTTGCCTGATTTCGTAACCGTAACTTAGGAAAAGAATTTGATACACGAAAATGAAAAAAAAAATAGCACAAATTATTGGCTCTTTGCCTAAGAAATTGACGCTAGTTCTTATATACAATACGACAATTTCATAGGTTAGACACTCAATATAAACACATGCATTGATTTTTATTCGAACATTGCACTTAAATTGAATAATTTCAAGCAGTTGCTACGAAATAAGGCTCGAATACAACAACAGCTTGAACATCGATAAATTCTGGATTATATTTTTGTCATTATAGTCGTATTTTTATTTTGTAGCCTGTAATTTGACAGTTGCAATATGATACATTCGTGATTCTATAGAAATTCTGCCTTTTGTAAAATAACTTTAACTTAACTGACATGTATGTACACCAACGTTCAAAGGCCCGTATAAATAAAAAAAAAAACTTGTTTGCTTCAAAATACTGGCTGAATATAAAATTAAGATGTAAGATTTCAACATTTTTGTTTTTAGAATGTGTCCCTTATTTAAGTTGGGCTGTGCAAAGGTATATATGAAATTATTTATTTATGTCCTTGCTACAATTAAAACATGTTTGTATACGCGCAACGATATTGAACCGAGTGCGTTCTAACATTTACTAAACATCTTCCACGTTTTTAAATAAATTATTTAGCGTATTTCGTTTTAAGCTCTTAATGTTCCTAGATTTGTATTTTTTTGTTATTTAAGCTCAAGTGTCGCGCTCGGAGATGTCAATTTAAAAAACAATGGTATGTCAAATATTTTCCATAGAGTTAAGAGATGCTGCAGCACGGCGGACATCATTCTAACACGTGACCCTATACTATGTACTATATCCTTTAGTTTAGCATCATCATCATCCCAGCCTATATACATGTCCCACTGCAGGACCCCTCAGAATGAGAGGGCTTGGGCCGTAGTTCCCACGCAGGCCCAGTGCGGATTGGGAACTTCACACACACCATTGAATTTCTTTACAGGTTTATATAGTATAGGGTCCAGTGTTACTGCCTTACTGCAACATTTCTTAACTATAGTATAATTTAAATTGAATGAGCTTAGGATTCATTAAGTGAATTGTCGTCTCTGCGTGCGGCTTTTAGGCGCGGTTAGTTGTTGTTCTGTATTTCTTAATCATCGTAATTATCCAACAATATTTCTCAAATGTCAATAAAATACTTTAATTAGAACATTTTACATGCACTTTATATTGACATCAGCAAAAAGTAAAAAGTAACTGCTAGCCAATTCGAACATTAAAATTCAATGGACCAATTTGCACTTGCATTTTTAATGCTCTATTTGAATCTTTACAAAGTTACTGATTAATTTGATGATTAAAATATACCGAGAAATACCCGACTCCAGCGTGATCACAAACGAGAATAAACCGCGATAAAATCTTTTGTTTATTACAACGCTCACACTAAAGGCCACAACAAACCGGACGGAGCGTGCCCAGCGCGGTCAATAACACTGAATAAAATACGGTGTGCCACGCTGCCGGTGTGTGTCACCATATATTTGATTCAGTGTTATAGAGCACGCTGGGCACGCTCCGTCGGCGCCTCGCGCTTCCAGTTTGTGGTGGCCTTAAATATGCATTTCATTGTTATATTACAAACTAGATCTAGTACACATTATGATTTCCTAGCTCTTCGTTTAACCTAGCACTCGCAGCAGATTATTATGATTAATGTATTTTGTCGTGATTTAAAATTCTCGTTTGTGATATTTACTGGTTAAAGTTCCGGATTACGATTGGATTTGTGTTTGAAAACGGTTTCGGCGATTGAATATTCGGCTAAATATTTAGCGTGGAGAACCGAAGGATGGCACCGTAATTTGGTATGCAAGAAAGGTACAGTGCAATCGTATTCGCCTCTACACGCTTTTTTTGATTAAAGAGAATTATACCCGTATTTCGGATATGCATTTATTCATGTTTAATTGAAAATATGGATTTTGGAAGCTATTCTCAAGGCTTAGATGTATATTGAGGCGTTGTCGAAAAATGTGCGATTTTTGGTCTGACTTGGTAAGCGATTTAGTTCATTGCACGTGGTTTCATATACTTATTTTTTGTTATTCACCTAAATCATGCAGGTTTCCTTATATTAACGAATACTGGGATGCAAATACAATAGTGAAAACAGCTTTTTTGTACTTGGGGAGAGCAAATTCTGCTGTAATTTCAGTTTCGGCCAGATCGCTCTTGATAAAACATCTTTGCAGCATTAGATTGTATGTTTTTCGACAATGTCATTCTGTGTGGAGATTTTTTATACGAGATAGCTACAATTTATTTCTGGTATCATCTGTAGTATAGGTTTTTTTTCTCGGGGTGTATGGAAATCTGTATAAATTAGATTATTTCTTAGAGAGATTCGGTGAGGTAGATGTTAAGTTAGGAGCCTTGGCTCTGTCCATAGTTTGAGCAAGTTTGGGTTCTTTTAGTGAAGCCAAAATAAATGTAATCATAAAACCGGTATCGGTTTTGGAATCTCGACTGAATGCGGACATCACTATTTTTTATTTTTATTAACAAATTGTAAATAAAATCAATTTGTATGTGGCGTAAGTATAATGTTTTTTTTTATAGAATTTTACGTGTCAAAAGAAAATAGTAATATATCAAGTTTTTAGCAAAATTTACACTAAATGGACCCAAAAATTGTAAATTAAATGCAGCGTTGAATAAAAAGATTAGTGTGTAAGGAGTTTAGTGTAAACTTAAAAAAAAAAATAGATTTCGACAATGCAAGTTAACAATCTGCAAGTTTTTAAAGGAATAATTAATTTAATTTGAGTTTTTTTTAATTTAATCTTTTTAAAATACGTGTAGTGCGAGGTTGTATGTTGTTTTAAGGTATATTATTTTTCCTTCATTTTGTGTTAGGTAAATGAATTATTTTTTTCTAATCGATGTAATGTTTATATACTTAAATAAATAGTTATTATATATTAATTAGTTGTTTCATTTGTCAGTAACCTTCATATGTATTTGACTACGAAGCTGGAGGTCCCGGTATGAAAAATATAAAATAAATATTAATGTTTGTTGAAATAAACAAGCACAACTCGACCCTTTGATCAATTATAACTGAAGATACACATTGCCGAACAAAATCCCCTTCAAAGAATGTCCGAACTTTTTTATTTGTTTGCATAACAATTAAAATCATTACCTACACAGAAATTTGAACCTAGTCTTTACTGCATTACAGTCGAATTTCGGTTGACACTTGACAGCTAAACTTGACAATTTCACGCAACGCACTTTTATCAAAGTGGCGCTCATTTGGCTCGGACATTTTCGGGCGCGCGACTGTGGATCTACAGTTATAATTGATCAAAGACTCGATCATATGAAACCCAGAAGGGCGTAGCATTTTTGAGTGGGAGAGATTAAAACAATAAATTAATAAACTGCATGAAACAATTACTTTGGTTCACCCGCAACCTAATGTATGACAGCTAAGCACGTTTATACATGAAATGTGTGTTCATGCAGTTCCTCCACCTCCTCACTACGAACACACAAATCACACAAACACAACTATCACCACCACCAAACTACACTGACGCGTTTCGAACTCGACCAGAGCTCATCTTTAGAATATCGCAACCGTTCACTATGCTACCAGATGTTAGACTCAGCATGTCAGGGTGGTGTTCTGTATTACATTTGACAAAATGACGATGAAAACGCGGGTAGTTGTGCGCCGATATCAGTTTCGCCGAGCAGCCGCGCGCGAGCGGTGACACGTAGTGCACGTTTGGCATCAGCCGCCGTGACGTGTGCTCCAGGAGGAAGTGCTACGGATTACCCCGAAAAACGTCGAGCTAAACTCGATTGAAGACGTGAGTTCCCGTGTTTTTCATTATGAGTTAGTTGCACGGTAGTTCCATGTTCAACCTTTTGTCGTATATGATCCCGTTTTCAAATCACCCCGTTCGCAATTCTTCCCGTTAGCAGATTGTCCCACAAAAGCACCTCGTTCGCGACTGGTCCCGTCCAAATTCGAGGTGCGCTTCCGGGACGATTTCCTAACGGGACGAATGCGAACGAGACGAATTGCCGAACGGGACGATTTGAGAACGGGATCATAATGTGACAAAAGGGAAAAGGTTACCTACATAGGTAGGTAACTAGGTGTGCGTGGATAACCTTAGCTTTGACGGTAAAGCTTGCGTGCTGGCTGCCAGTTGGAAGTTCCCACACTCATTGTAATGTTATTCCTTCGAGGGCGGTTACGCTAACCTCTTCAGTTAAATATTAAACTTAGTACAGTCGCGGTCACAACTTTTTAATAATAGTTTTAGAAATTTTGACTGTATGTAGGTGGTTCATGCTTTTAGGGTTCCGGAGTCAAAATGGCAAAAACAGAAACCTTATAGTTTCGCCATGTCTGTCTGTCCGTCCGTCTGTCGGTGCGTGTGCAGTTTGGCTTTGAAACTATTAGTGCTGGAAAGCTGTAATTTTGCATGGATATATAATAATAAATTATTTATTTCATTCCAACTTAGGTGGTAAATACAAAATGGTCGAGACTTCCTATTAGGTATAGTGTACCTAAGTATAACACTTTTCAGTAAAGGAAAATCATAGTGAGGTACGTACGACCCACGAAACAACGGCATGTGAAATAATAGTAGATTGATAAACAAGGGTCGTCGTAAGTGATCAATTAAATACACCCAAGATATTTAGTTCGCGGGTGTAATTGATCATTTACACTCGAGTTGAACACTCTATATACTTTTCATCACAAATGCGAGGAAATAAAGAAAAACCGTTATGTTAAAAATGTATACGCATTTTGTAAAAGAGCGGAAGAAAATTTTAACCGTCTATTGTTTTTTTTTTAATGGCCTCGCGTTCTGTCTTTGGCACATTCAGCCAGCACTGGCCAGCAGCATTATGCCAGCATGGAGGTTTGGAGATAAGTATTACGCATTACAATCTCGTTTTTTACCAGTTCGTGAATACAAAGGAGTGCCATTCGATTTTTAAATTTACTTACATCCCTAAAGATGTAAATCGAATTTACAACACGGATTTCAAGTTAAATGCAACCTACTTTCTGAGCTTCAGTGATGAAAAAGATTTTAATAATGTAGCACTTCTCTACTCACCAGTTACATTTTAAGTAAACAGTAAATCACTTCCAATAATGCCCTCTCCAGGCATTGTAAGCATTATTTTGTCTTCCGATCGTTAAATTATTCAATACAATAACTGATTTCATTTGGCTGTTACGCCGCCACTTTATTACTTTATGGCGGGAAATCAAGTTCAACTGACATTTCGGATGCGTTCAGAAATACAGTTTTGATTTTATTTTTTCAGCCAGTGTTTTTAACGATGGCTTCTTAATCTTTATAATGTTCGAGAAATTGCGTATTTTATTTTACGTTTTGCTAACTCTCTTCATTCCTTACATGTTACAGGAGTATATTTCGGCCATTTTGCTTAATAAAGTGAAGAACTGTAATTCTTGTGGCTCCTGTCGTTATTGAAATGGATTTCTATTGTATCTTTTTGTTGATTTTCGTCATAAATTTGGCCTGCGTCGTTTCGGAGCTAAGTTTGAGATTTGGTAAGTATTGGGGTAGCTTCGTTTGTTTGTTGCCACCGTATTTTTAGCCGTTGCCGTTTGAAAATAGCCTTTCATGGTTTAAGTCGTAAAACGATATTGAACCTTGGGGTGATAATGATAAAGGAATTTCTTGATCGACTACACATATGTCACCTTTAGAGATGATTTCAAACCAGGGACGGATTAACCAGCAGAGTAGGGGCCCCGCATTGCCAAAGGGTCCCGCGGACGCAACAAAGAAATCAATAAAAAGCTTTCGGAGTGAAAATTGAGTTGGAAAATTAGTGTCCTCGATTAGTCGATGACAATAAGTATTTTTTTTATGTTAGAGAGGCCAGACAAACGGTCTAGTGGGCCACCTGGGCCCAATTGCATAACAAAGTATAACCGTCATCGTCGGTGTCGTTAAACGTCAACACAACGTCAAAATCCCGCTGTCATTACATGAGATGTGGTTGTGTGCGAGGCCTCAACTCTGGTGGCGTTACCTTTACAACTAATATTACAAGCGGAACTCTCGCTTTAGTTATATTAACTAGGCGACCAGATGGCCTAGTGGTTAGAGAACTTGACTACGAGGCTTGAGGTCCCGGGTTCGATTCCTGCGTCGGGCAGATATTTGTATGAAAAATACGAATGTTTGTTCTCGGGTCTTGAGTGTTTAATATGTATTTAAGTATGTATCCATCTATATAAGTATGTTTATCCGTTGCCTAGTACCCATAACACAAGCTTTGCTAAGCTTACTTTGGGACTAGGTCAATTGGTGTGAATTGTCCCGTGATATTTTTTATTATTTATTTATTTATTTTTAGAAAGGGAGTTCCGCATGTAATATAAGTTGTACTTTGTTATGCAATTGGGCCCTGATAATAAATGATCACCACTGTCCATAGACTCCCACAGCGCATTACGCGATGCCAGTGCGTTGTCGGCCCTAAATAAAAGGGAGAGGAAAAAGGAGAGGGAATAGGGGAGGGGGAGAGGTATTAGGGTCCCTGGCGCTCTCACTGACCGTACGAAACGCAGCAGGAGTACTGCTGCTTCACGCCGGTGTTCTGTGAGAGGGTGGTACTGCCCCGGACGAGCCGGCCCATTCGTGATACAGCGGCTAGCTACAACATGGTTCTACCACTACAATTCAATTCTTGCTATTCTTCTTTCTTGTTATTCTTGCTATTTTTTAACCCCCGACACAAAAAGAGGGGTGTTATAATATAAGTTTGACCGCTATGTGTGTGTGTCTGTCTGTCTGTGTGTCTGTCTGTGGCATCATAGCTCTTAAACGCGTGAACCGATTTGGATGCGGTTTTTTAATAGAAAGCAGGTTTCTTGGCGATGGTTTTTAGATATTTTTCATCAAAATCGGTTCAGCCGTTTCAAAGTTATCAGCTCTTTTCTTGGCTGCGGAAGGGATCTTAGACGCATAACGGGCATTGACTTAATGTCAAACATACGAGTGACATTAATTCCCTTTGGTTAAATATTTTTTTGTATTTTTTTTATATTTTTATCATTGAGGAATAATGTTATACAACCATTTTCCGTAGTCGGACTTAAAAATAAACAGCTAATAGCGGAGACATTCCAAAAAAACTGATGTCTTTCATTTGATCTTCAAATGACGTCATCAAAGGTTCAAAGGCATTTTTCTTTTACCTTTGCTCTCACGCTTCACTTATAAAAACAATGTCAATGTCTGTCATAATGTCATTTAAATTTAACTGATGTCTATAGGATAGGAAACAAAACAAAAAGGCTATTTTCATTAATGAATCTAAAAAATGAACTATAGAAAGTGTTTTATTTGTTCAAATGACTCCATGAATAGCCCCGGCAAAATATTCGTCCGTGTTAGGGAAGATCTACGTGAGAACTGGTGTCGTCTTGCAAATGTTGAATATTTTGTGATATCTCTCTTGTCAGTACAAGACTGCGAAGACCATATTGATGTAAGTAAATGGACCTATTTCGCAATTTGGGTAGATTGAGCGTGTCAGCCTTGACAAATTTTTCACCGGAGTTTCCACTGGTAAGCAAAATTATCGTGGAAAATAGACTTTCAGAACCAGAAGGTTAGAAACTTATTGACGACATGACGACGTACGAATGACAGATGACAGTATTTTTTCTCTTAGCAGATGGGCAAAGGAAATCAAGAGTTTCGTGCTACTGATGACGTATATCCGGTCAACCATATCCGGTATTTAACAAATTAAATTTAAAAAAAAATACGTGACCAAATTTTATAATATTTATTGGCCTAATCTGTAAGAAAAAAATATAATAAAAATACATTTTTTTTCTAACCAAAGGCAATTGCGTTGGGGGTTTTTAAAATTTTTAATTTTTATAGTTATAATCAGAAAAATATTTTCCAAGTAGGACTTCCTAATAATTATCGATGCATATGCTACCAGTTGTTTTGATTTCTTCTTAAAAAGTGCGGTTGGTTTAAAGTGGGCCCCAAACATTACACTGCCTAAGGGCTCCAACATTGTTAATCTGGCCCTGTGTCAAACTCTTCCAGTGTTTATCTTGGAGGCGCATGAGCAAGACTTGCGGCCGCTGATCGGCCGGGCTCTGAAGATAGTTGAGGACTCGCAGCCGGAGACCAGGCTCAGCGATGCCATCGTTTTGCTGGACAGGCAGAACGAAGAAGAGAGCTATAGGCAGCGTGAGTGTTAATCACATCTTCAGCCTAATCACGTCCAAATGCTAGACAGGACTCGGTGTCTTCCTCTCTTACAGTAGACCTTCCCTTTACAGTAGGTAGACCTTCCCTTTACAGTAGCTAGACCTTCCCTTTACAGTAGCTAGACCTTCCCTTTACAGTAGCTAGACCTTCCCTTTACAGTAGGTAGACCTTCCCTTTACAGTAGCTAGACCTTCCCTTTACAGTAGGTAGACCTTCCCTTTACAGTAGCTAGACTTTCCCTTTACAGTAGCTAGACCTTCCCTTTACAGTGGTAGACCTTCCCTTTACAGTAGGTAGACCTTCCCTTTACAGTAGCTAGACTTTCCCTTTACAGTAGCTAGACCTTCCCTTTACAGTAGGTAGACCTTCCCTTTACAGTAGCTAGACCTTCCCTTTACAGTAGCTAGACCTTCCCTTTACAGTAGGTAGACCTTCCCTTTACAGTAGCTAGACCTTTCCTTTACATTAGGTAGACCTTCCCTTTACAGTAGCTAGACCTTCCCTTTACAGTAGGTAGACTTTCCCTTTACAGTAGCTAGACCTTCCCTTTACAGTAGGTAGACCTTCCCTTTACATTAGGTAGACCTTCCCTTTACAGTAGCTAGACCTTCCGTTTACAGTAGCTAGACCTTCCTTTTACAGAAGACTAGGGATGAAGAGATTCCTCTTCGTCATATCGCGGAACTTATTAATTTTT
Organism: Archips xylosteana; assembly: GCA_947563465.1. NCBI lineage: Eukaryota > Metazoa > Arthropoda > Insecta > Lepidoptera > Tortricidae > Archips > Archips xylosteana. Next base: position 10,007,900 of record OX387370.1, read on the forward strand.
ACGAATCCTCTTACTCATCCGTTTCATAATCATCATCATCCCAGCCTATATACGTCCCACTGCAGAGCATAGGCCTCCTCTCAGAACGAGAGGGCTTGGGCCGTAGTTCCCACGCGGGCCCAGTGCGGATTGGGAAATTCGCACACACACCATTGAATTTCTTTGTAAATTTTAAATGTTATTTCGCACATAAATTCAGAAAAACTTAAGAGGTGCGAACCGGGATTTGAACCCACGACCCTCTGCTTGAGAGGCCATAGGTCAAACCACTAGGCCACCACGGTTTTTTTTTTACCGTTACCGTTTACACAATAGTTATTTGTTATACAAGGGGGGAAAGTTGTATTTTACCAGCGAGTGTTCATTTGAAACAAGAGCTATCGAAAGGATTCTATGATTGACCACGAGCGAAGCGAGTGGTTCAAAAATAGAATCCTTTCGATAGTGAGTGTTTCAACACACGAGACGTAAAATAACTTTTCACCCGTGTATAACACAAAACTTTTCACCTCACTACAGCGAGGAAAATGATTAGAAAAACATGCGAATATTTAATTGAAAAGTTTTGACTTAAGTTTTTTTTTTATTATTTCGGATGCGTTTTGTTCGCACATCGACTTACTTGGACTGTCATAACATTTTATCCGTTTTTACAACAAGAATGAAGGTTAATGTTGAATGCTGATATTTATGAATTAAAATAAAGTTGTAAGACTGTATTTAGTGTTTTTTACTCGATGCAATTCATTAATTGTGATTTTAAAAATTCAGCACTTTTAACGTTTTACGTTTTGTTAGCTGTCAAATGTCACTTAAGCTGCCCTCATATGTCAAAACTCTTTCTTCACATGTGGATAAAAAGCGATTTTCTCAATAGATGTCAAACAAACAAAAAGGGCTTTCCGAGCTAGTGAGGTGAAAAATAAATTAAATAAATCCTCTTCCTCTTCCTCATGTTAAGAGGAATTTAAAGAGGAAGTGATTTATGCTATAAGTTGTTTTTTTGCTATAAATAATTTGTTCTTATCTATTAAAATGGCTTAAAAATATATTTACCTCAATAATTTGCATTATGTTGTTATTTATTGTTCTCATCTTCCTCACCTCATCGTCATCCGCATTCTCAGTTTTTCTTCTCATATAATCGTCATCCCCATCCTCTTCCTCTCAATTACTTCCTCACCAACAATACAGTAGGCCTTCATTTACAATAGAATTTCTTTTACAGTAGACCTTCCTTTTACTTACAGTAGACCTTCCTTTTACAGTAGACCTTCCTTTTACAGTAGACCTTCCTTTTACAATAGACCTTTCTTTTACAATCGAACTTTTTTTTACGGCAGATCTTTTTATATTAGACCTTCCTTTTACACTGGATAGCGTAGTGGTATAGACAACCTAACTACAAAGCTTTAGATTTCGGATTCGGGCAGATATTACTTAGTATGTAAAATAGGAATGTTTGTTCCAATCTAGGATATTTAATATGTATTTCGATACATATATCTATCTAAGTATATCAGTAGGTATCTTTAATCCGTTGCCTAGTCATAACAGCTTTGCTTAGTTTGAGACTAGGTCAATAATTAGTGTCGACTGTCTCGTGATACTTATTGAATAAAAAAACAGTAGACCATATCTCAGCATAAAACTCCCTCACAGTTTGCTCATCAGTATCCAGCGGTGTATCGACAATAATAGACCTATCCTGGTCACCTTGGGACTCAGCAGACCAGCTGGCTTCAGAAGCAGGAGTACCTTTAGTGAGGACGCTACTAGGATCCCAGCAGTTACTAAGAGCACTGGATGAGTATCTTGAGACCAGGAATGCGACGGACGCAGCCTTGCTACTGGAAAGCGAAGGAGGTTAGTGCTTTTAAGTTATAAGTACCCTGGTATTTTAAGTGTTGGAAAGATGTGTGATTTTTCCGAAGACGAGAAGCAGTGGAAAACTGTTGTCCACTGGACACTACCGGCAATACTTGGGGGACAAATGGTGTCCAACAGACGCTTATTGAGTGAACTGTTTTTTAGGTCAGGGTCACAATAACTATGTGTCACGGACATCCGAATATCATGGTATCCCAGAGTCATGGTATACTAGCATAATAATATCAAAGCGTCATAAGTTCCAATTGCGTTATCTATATCAAAAATATTCGAGGGACACATCAAGCGTCACACCATCACACCAAGCATCACAATATCTAACCGACATCCGAAGCGCTACAATATCCTAGCGTCACTACACAGGGTGTAATCGTTAAGTGTGTCCAGGCGATTAAACCGATATCAAAAAACTGTTGAACTGATATCAAAAGTACGTTACCTAATGAGTAAAATGACACCATTAAGTTTTTAAAAATAAAAAGAAAAATACGTATCCATAATTTTGACATCAAATACTCCCATACATTTTACTATTTACTGTTTTTTAACCCAACGAAGTAATAAAACTATCTTTTACTTGAATAATATTTATTTCTTAGTAAGTACAAAATTTTCGAAGTGACGTCCATGTTGTGCGACACAATGACAGGCTCTATGTATGCGAGAATTTGATGTCAAAATTAATTATATTTTTATTTAAAAAAAGTTAATGATGACTCATTAGGTAACGTACTTTCGATATCAGTTCACAGTTTTTTGATATCTGTAATAGTTACAGAAAAATCGCCTGGACACACTTAACGATTACACCTTATACAGGTATCACATCAAGCCCTGCAACAATTTAGCGTCACTATTTTCATGTGTATGTGTCGGACGGGGGCATTCGTTGCTTTGTCAATTCATATTACTAGTCGTAATATCCAAGTTATTAAATATTCAGGCATCGCCAAATAACAAAACATAAGCATCACGATGTATAATTGTGACAGTAAGTATACAAGCGTCACAACATTCAACCACCAAGTGTCACAGTTATACCAACAAGTATCACACCGACTATCACAATATTCAAGCCGACTATCACTATGTCCAAGTGTCTAAATACCGAAGCGTCATAACAACCGTCACGATATACCAGTGCCACAATGTTCAAGCATCACTTTGTTCAAGTGTTTAAACACTGAGGCGTCACAATAAGCGTCACGACATCCCAGGGTCACGATCCCAGTGTCATAGTATCCACTAGCTTTTCCTCTCTCAGTATCTCGAAATCCAAGCGCCAAAATGTCCAAGCATCTCTTTGTCCAAGTCTCTAAATACTGAAGAGTCACAATAAGCGTCACGACACCCCAGTGTCATGGTGTCCACTAGCTTATCCTATGCCGTAGATGTGGACCACACCCTGTATGAGTTATTGGGTGAGTCCAATTTGCGCCGTCCAACGCTGTCCAAGTGTCTGTCTAAATACAGAAAAGTCACAATAAGCGTCACGACACCCCAGTGTCATAGAGTCCACTAGCTTATCCTATGCTGTAGATGTGGACCGCACCCTGTACGAGTTGTTGGGCGAGTCCAACGTGCGAGTGTGGGTGCACGCCGGGCTGACGCGGGACTCTGCGCGCGCGCTCAAGTCCATGCGGCCTGAGCCAAGCTTCTGCGCTATTATAGGAAGAGGGGCGTTCGTAGCTGACACTTATAAAAGGGTAAGTATGTGAAGGACAGGGGGCCTACCACGCTCTCTTAGTCTTAATACGATTCAGTTTAGGCTCTAAACTCTTCACTATCCTACTATTAATCTATACATATATTATTTATTTTATTTTATTTATATCCGTAACAAGTCGGTGTCTGTACATTGAAGATATTTGAGAAAAACTGTCACTAGGGCTATTTACTAGCGCAATAGAACCCAAAACAATGTTTTTTAGAATTATTGTCTGTTTATCTGTTTGTCTGTGCGTTTGTGCGCGCTAATCTCAGAAACGGCTTTACCTAGAAGGATGCGGTTTTCACTGATATGTTGGTATTTTTTTGGATTAACATTTAGTGTTTGTTTCATTTGAATCGGTTCACAAATAAGAAAGATACGTCTATTTTAAGAATTTATAGAACAGTTTTTAAAAGTAGTGACTAGGGAGTAGGTACGGTGGTGAATGTGAAAGCGGGTGTGCGGGGGGGGGGGTCGGTGAGGGGGGACGGGTTGCGGGGGGTGCGGGGGGGGTTTTTTTTTTTATATCGAGGAACTAAGGAGAGCCATAATTGATGAAAAAGCAAATTGGATAAAAAAAATAAGCTGCCCAAATTACTAATTCCACGCGGACGGAGTCGCGGGCAAAAGCTAGTACTAAGTATATTATTATAAACTAGCTTTTGCCCATAGCTCTGTTCTTGTCAACCATCAGCAGTGATCGGAATAGGTATACTAGAAATGTTTACGTATTACGTAACTAAATTTAAATAATCATGAACAACTAACAGTTACTAAAACAGCTACTACACCACAGCTACGGATACTAAAGTCACCGACATAGCTCGAAGAATCGCGAATCGCTTGGGCCGTAGTTCCCACGCGGGCCCAGTGCGGATTGGGAACTTCATAACACCATTTAATTTCTTCGCAGGTGTGTGCAGGTTTCCTCACGATGTCTTCCTTCACCGTAAAGCTCATGGTAAATTTCAAATTTAATTTCGCAGATAAATTCCGAAAAACTCAGAGGTGCAAGCCGGGATCTGAACCCACGACCCTCTGCTTGAGAGGCCATAGGTCAAACTGAGGCCGCCACGGCTTGTCTACATCTTGCCCACCCCAAATTTAGATCCTGCGATTCCTGCGCCGTCACAGCCTTTTTCATAGCTTAAGAGGCTGACAACACCTAATTTTGTTGAAATTGATGTCATTTAAACAGTTTTTTAAGAAAAACTGTTTGTTCTAGCACATTAAAAAATTATATGTTAATAATTCATCATATTTCAAAGACCGTGGACGGACTCGATACATAATTGGACGAAATCGGCTCGATAGAAAATAATTGCAAAGATAGGTCTTAAAATCATCATTAAACGGTTCTATGTCTTTATTTTTTTGGCGTATGGGTCTGCAATTAAAAACATGAAGTGAACATATTCATACCTAAACCGCTAACGAGTCATATTTCACAAATAATCCACAGTTTTTTTTTAATTCAATTTTTGCCCGATAAATTTCAATATACCCGGCTGCCCAGTAATAGCGGCATCTCGTTTACTCCGATACAAATAGACAGTGTGCGCCGACGTTGGTGTTGACAGCGTCTTAAGCAATACTCTCTTCTTAGTCGGACACTCTTGCCAGAGTGGTCGCGTGGTTGCGCAGACGAGGTCCACGGAGAGATGTTCGGTGGATCGCAGACGTTTTCGAGGACAGCTCTCTTAGCAATTTGCTTCCATTTCTGCCGGTTAGAGGCGTAGCGAGTACACTGGACCATGGTGGACTCAGTAGCTTTTTTAATCAGGTCAGTCCAGCGAGTTGGTGAATGGCCGCGTGCCCTCTTGCCTTCTACCTGACCCTGGACCACCAACCTCTCCATTGAATTTACATTCCTGGAGATGTGACCAAAGAAGCAATACTTCCAGGCCGTAAAAGAGCAGCTGGTCCGTCGCGACTACCGTTGGAACCTGGTTCTGACAGACTACAGCACCCTGGACGTGTCTCCAGCTGTACCAGCCATGACCCTGCACGTGGAGCCTGCAGAATGCTGCAGGATCCTCGGAGAGAAGGAGGGGTGTAGCTGCTCACAGGACTTCGAGGTATGAGCCAGGACAGGTGAAAACCGGCCAAATGCGAGTCGGACTTGCGCACGAAGGATTCCCTACCATTATCTATAGAAACGGCAAAAAAATCACGTTTGTTGTATGGGAGCCCCCCTAAAATATTTGTTTTATTTCAATTTAATTGTTTATTTTTAAAAGTGAATATATAACTAAATATTCTGTGAATATTTTTAAGCGTCTACCTATTGCCGTTATCAATATAAAGAAAGAAAGGAAATATTTAATATTGAGCAAAAACGAGCAAAAATTACGTTTGTTGTATGGGAGCCCCCTTAAATATTTATCTTATTCTGGTTTTTAGTATTTGTTGTTTAACGGCAACCGAAATACATCATCTGTGAAAATTTCAACTGCCTAGCTATCACGGTTCATGAGATACAGCCTGGTGACAGACGGACGGACGGACAGACGGACAGACAGCGGAGCCTCAGTAATAGGGTCCCGTTTTTACCCTTTGGGTACGGAACCCTAAAGATTAATAAAAATCGGTCAAGCCCTTTCGGAGGAGTTCGATAACAAACACCGTGACACGAGTTTTTTATATTGATTGATTGATCAACGACTGTTATCAAGTAAATCCTGGCGCATTGCACAAGTTCCTCAATACTGACAATGTCAACCATTGGTTGTGTGTACTCTCTGCAACCATCTCGTTCTCCAGAGAAAGCTGCCAATCCTCACGGCGCTCATCCAAGTCCTAGTGGAAACGTACTCCAAGCTGGAAGACGAGAGTGCCCTCACAACCAGGGTGGACTGCGACAACTTGGTGTCAGATCTCAACGACACCAGGGCTCGGCTGTATCGGCAGCTGGCTGAGGATTCGGGCGCTAGCAATGAGAGCGTGTTCTACTGGGATGGCGATAGGTAAGATATTCTACGAATTACTTTTACGACCAAATGGCCTAGTGGTTAAAGAACCTGACTACAAAGAGGTCCCGGGTTCGATTCCCGCGTCGGGGCAGATATTGTATGTGTACCTAGTAACAATAAAAGTCTTCTTATGGTGTATTCAATTATTTATTCTCTCCAGTACCGTCTCTCTGTGTCCGCCACTAAGTAAGCAAAGTGTGTATCCCGCCCAAAAGGCTGTCAGAATGACAGACACTACACATTCAGAAACCTATCATTCTTAGGCAGGGTGCCCATAAGGCTTGCTCTTTGTAAGGCAGTGCCAATACGTTGACCGAGGAAAGAGCGAGCCCTATGGTAACCTGTGGATCGGACAAGTAGATTGCTTTATATTAAATGACCATTATGTATTATGTCCATTATACTTTCAAACTTTATATAATTTGATACGTACCCACCAAGAAGCGCTTATAAGGGTCTTGAATGCACTCACCCCTGATGACTCCGAAAACACCGAAGCTTAGTCGAACGAATGATGCCGAGAAACCACTGCGCTGGTGTTCAGCGTAACTGTTCATCTCATGTCCTCTTTCCACTTAGGAACGGTCTCTTCCTCCGCTCTCGCTTTATCCTGTCGACCCTCAAGCCTGACGCTGGCCTGCAGACGGTAGCCTCGTGGACAGCCGATGAGGAGTACAAGCTGCTGCCAGGAGTCACCTTAGAACCGCTGAGGCAGTTTTTTAGGATTGGAACCGCCCCCGTTAGTACCTTGTAATATATGTCTACATCCCGTTGCTATAGCATGTGGATTATTATGGGTTATTAAGGTCCTACCGAGCTTTTGGCGCTAATCGATTTTAGGTAGGTATATTCTATACACTCGCGTATATGTGCGTGAGAGCGGCTAGAATCAAAGCCGTGCGTAAGCGCAAGCGACACAAGTTCCCCGTCCGATGGCGAAGGAGAACTAACGCAACTAACTATTGGACATGGGGGATGCACGATGGCTCAAGATAAGTTGGTTAGACTGCGCGTATTTAGGTATTTTCATCGTATTACTAAAACAAATACATATTTTAAAAATGTAGCAACACTACGGCCTCGAAAACATCTTGTTTTATTAACATTCAAAAAGTCATGACCTGCCGTGCAGTATTTACGTCGTAAGTACTACGAATTTATTATATTTTTTACTACAAGCAATCGTGTTTCGATAAACACTGGTAATTAGAGTGAATCCTCAAATGTCTTACACATGAATGTCAGGACTATAGCTTTGCTAGTAATGATACAGTACGAGATTAAATGAATGCAATAAATGCGCCAAAAGCTCTGTAGGGCCTTAAATGGTCAGTGCGATGGCCCAGCGATGGCTGCAACACTACACGATGGCGATGTTCAGTTGTGATCCTAGTTACCTTTGATGTGCGACCAAAAACCGACACCGACGCCATCGCGCGACCATCGCACGCGCCATAAGCCATCCGACACCACTACGCCCTCCACACGCTAGCCCATCATAGTGGACCGTCGCGATGGCCCATCGTGTAGTGCCAGCATGACATCGTTGTGGTTTGGGAAAATGGACCTGTTGGGCAAGTGTAAGTATTGAGAAAGGTAACGTTTTGGAAGTGTTTTTGCGGAATGGGCAAGTGCACATGCAAAGGTAAGAAAGTTAACGTTTTGGAAGTGTTTTTGCGGTAAGTGCACTATTACAAAAAGTACACATTCTGGTATTGTGGGTTTCACGGGCCTAAGCGTCTCACATTACGAGTCACCATCATTATCGAGATAAGTTACGTTACGAGTTAAATCTAAACTAATATCTGCTCATGTTCCTAGGCTGTGCCATGGACGATGCCAAAGCTAGATCCAGCTTCAGGGGAACCCGTGTTCAATGAAGATGGGCAGCCTATCTACGAGGGGTACTGCATTGATCTGATACAGAAGCTTTCTGAGGTTTGTAGCGGATTCATACCCCAATTTTCTGTCGGGGGTTAAATCGGTTGCTTTGACTGTACAGATTGGTACTTACATGCATAATATCTTTCAGTCAATGGATTTTGACTACGAGATTATAACACCAAAAGCGGGCACATTCGGTCGCAGACTACCAAACGGGACTTGGGATGGTGTGGTCGGAGACCTCATGAGAGCTGTAAGTATTATCTTTTACCTATACTACTTACCCGTGGTTTGGACCTATGGCCATTCAGGTAGACGACCGCGGGTTCAAAACCCAGACTCGCACCTCTGCCAGGCCAGTCCACCAGTGGGCGTCTTTTGGCTGATATGATCATGATCTATTCATTGTGTGATGTGTGCTAGCAATATTTGTTTACTCCATGGGGTGAGAGCCAAAGTTCTTGCAAAACTCATTGTCTAAATGTGTTCTGAGTAAAGTTTTTGCAGAAGTCGTTTGCTTCTGAGATCAGGTAAATATGTAGGTTATGTAGTTTAGTAAATTTAGTCGTAAAAATCTGTCTTATACTTACAGGAAACTGATATGGCTGTCTCAGCATTGACCATGACTGCAGAAAGAGAGGAGGTGATCGATTTCGTGGCTCCGTATTTCGAACAGAGCGGCATACTTATTGGTAAGTGTTCCACACCATGGTGGACATGGATGAATAACCCGACAAATTCAAAACGTACTTACTTATATTTCTCAGCTTATTTCAGGCCGAAAATTTAGCATACCTAAAGTCAGGTCGATTTGTCTTTGTACGTGCAATATGTCGCTAGAAAGTTTATCTTCCGAATAAGAAACATTGCTTTTGTGGAGCCTAGAAACTTCTAAAAAAAACCGGCCAAGTGCGACTCGGACTCGCGCACCGAGTATGAAAATCCACTCTTAGCAGACCCCTGCTCCTAAGCAAAAAGTGCGCAGTATGGGATCATTATAGATTGGTAACTGATATAGACAGACAGAGAAAAAAAAATTATGCTTTTCGCAATTTTTCCTATATCTGTGCTATAAGACTTTGCTTCGTACCAAATTTCAAGATTCTGAGTTCACGGGAAGTACCCTGTAGGTTTTGATTCCCTTGCGAGTAGTTGCGAGTTTGAAAATATGCGGCTTAAATTGCTGTTTCTTTTGATTGCGTTGATATAGAAGTTTGATTTTCTTACAGATTAAAGGTATTATAGACCTGAGTATTTGATATGAATTTCAATTTAATACCTCTACGCGTTCATGAGGAAAGGGGTAGTAACTTTAAAATTATTAAAAATATTTTTATTGTATGATGTAACTGAAAATTTACGGTTTTCGCAATTTTTCTTTTATCTGTGCTATGAGAGGTTGCTTCGTACCAAATTTCAAGATTCTGAGTTCACGGGAAGTACCCTGTAGGTTTTGATTCCCTTGCGAGTGTCGAAAATTTTCGGCATAAATATATTGGTTACTGGTATAAACAGACAGACAAAAAGTTATGCTTTTCGCAATTGTTCATTTATCTGTGCTAAGTATAAGATCTTGCTTCGTACCAAATTTCAAGATTCTGAGTTCACGGGAAGTACCCTGTAGGTTTTGATTCCCTTGCGAGTGTCGAAAATTTGCGGTATAAATAGATTGGTTACTGATATAGACAGACAGACAAAAAAAATTATGCTTTTCGCAATTTTTCCTTTATCTGTGCTATAAGACCTTGCTTCGTACCAAATTTTAAGATTCTGAGTTCACGGGAAGTACCCTGTAGGTTTTGATTCCCTTGCGAGTTTCGAAAATATGCGCAAATTTGCGGCATAAACGGCTGTATAGGTAACGCCACCAGAGTTGAGGCCACACAACCACATCTCACGTAATGACAGTGGGATTTTGACGTTGTGTTGTCGTTAAACGTCAACACAACGTCAAAATCCCGCTGTCATTACATGAGATGTGGTTGTGTGCGTGGCCTCAACTCTGGTGGCGTTACCTATATCTTTTGATTGCGTTGGCTTAGAAGTTTAATTTTTTCACAGCTCCAAGGGACAGTAGACCTGAGTATTTAATATAAATTTCAGCTTGATACCTCCACGCGTTCTTGAGAAAAAGGGTCTTGACAGACAGATGGACGGACGGACACACGGACGGACGGACTGACACACGGACGGACGGACGGACAACAAAGTGATCCTATAAGGGTTCCGTTTTTTCCTTTTGAGGTACGGAACCCTAAAAAAGAAGAATACCTATGTACTTTCTGCATCCAATTAACAAAACACGAGAAGAATCACATTGCCGCGGCAATTTCAAGCTTTGCAAGCTTTTTGTCACGATTTTTGTAGTGTACCTGAGCACGCGGCGGACACGACGTACAAATACGCGTTCTTGAATCTACATAAGCACGACGACGTCTGTACACGCGTACGCCTACATACATCGCGCGCGCACTCTTCTGTATGCTTAGTATAAGTTTTACTTCACCAAAATACTTCTCGATCGCGTTTACGTAAAAAAATCAATTACTGGGAAAAGGAGAGCGCCTCCGCGGCCGCGCGTCCATGTTTCCATAGAATTGAAATTTTTACGTAAACGCGATCGAGAAGTATTTTGGTGAAGTAAAACTTATACTAAGCGTACTGGTTTCTGGCGGTTTCCGGCTATCTGCGCCTTGAGGGGTGGGGTAATTCGAATCGGTGCGGGGCGGACCGTTTCCATTCTGTACGTCAGTACTATTATATATTCTGTGACCTGAGTTAAATCATATAATATCCTTTCTCTAACAAATTCAATCAGTTATTCTGTATTTACAACTTCAGACATCGCGGTGAACGCGGCGTTCTTTTTCTCGGCGGCAAAAGAACTTCTAGAACGCGACGTTCGCTTTGACCGCCGCGGTCTGACCGCCTACTGTGTGCGTTATCGTAAGGGACTCAGTACATTCGAAAGAACGCAGAACTCTGAAAGCGAAACTCGGAACTCCAGACCGCTCAGACTAAAAGATACATAAGAAATGAAGAAGCTTTAGGTTCTGCGCGGACGTAGTCGCGGGCAGCAGCTAGTATAAATATAAAATTAGTTCAGCTAATGTTCTGCCTCAGGGCTTACTAATGTTTTTTTTATGTTTTTTGCTATGTATAGCATAAGCAAATCTAATCTCTAAAATAACACTGATGTATGCAAATTCCAACTTTTCGACGTAAATGCAAATGAAGTCGATTCCAAACACAATCTTTCCCTGACTGAGGCTCTTTTTTGCCCGTGTTCTAATATTAACTCACTTTTGGAAAAAGTTGCAGTCACGACATTGTAGTTTTAGAGGTGCGCAATCTTCACACCTTTTGTTCTTTTCAGTGATCCGCAAGCCAACCAGAAAGACGTCCCTCTTCAAATTCATGACGGTGCTCCGGACTGAGGTCTGGTTGTCCATCGTGGCCGCTCTGGTGCTCACTGGCTTCATGATCTGGCTCCTGGACAAATATTCCCCGTACTCCGCTGCCAACAATCCTCAAGCGTACCCGTACCCTTGCCGGTAAGCACTGTCCAACCATCTGAATACCTAGCACCGGGGGCGCAAGCCACACAGAAGAGACCTTGGTTGGGCTGCGACTTTTAAAAAACCAGACCCGTAGAACATATCAATTTGTCAAATTTTCGGCCTTGACTACGTTGTCTGATAAGCATTACGCTCGTAGGTCCATAAATTCTCCGTCAATGACAAAACATGTTCTACCAAAGCATTACTCATAGGAATTGATAACATTTCGTCTATTGAATATCTTAGGCAATTTCGTAAAAGTTGTGGCTTTAAACACAACCCATTATAAATCAACTGACGTCGATGAAAACTCGTTGCTTTTTACGAACTAAGGATACGTTGTCCGATAAAAGTTTGAGTTATTCTCGCCGCGGACATATCGATGTTAAACCCGTAGCCCAGATATGCATTTATTTAGACCCGGGTCAAATCCGGAGGGGTAGCAGCTCTACGTGGGACGGGGGTGCATCGCAGCTCGCGTCGTTCGTTCGCAGGCCGCGTCTCCGCCCCGTCTCTTCTGTCTGCTTTGGATCGCGATGCTTCTATATATTTAGTATGAAAACTGATTCTAGGGGCGCCGCTGACTCGCCGCCGCCCTACGTCTCTTCTGAACTTACCGGTTGTTTTCACTTGCTTAGTCTTAGAGCCATATCATAGCGGATACGCCGCGACCGCGCAACGTACTAAATACTTGTGTCTAAAGGCCACCACAAACCGGGAGCGCGGGGCGCCGACGGAGCGTGCCCAGCGCGTTCTATAACACTGAATCAAATATACGGTGACACACCGGCAGCGCCGCACACAGAGTCAAAGTCAAAGTCATAATTCTTTATTCAATTTAGGCATCAATTGATGCTCCTATGAACGTCGAAGAATCTACCACCGGTTCGGAAAAACCCTGTTGAGAAGAAACCGGCAAGAAACTCAACAAGGTATATTTTTTTCAAAGAGATCTACATTGTTATTAAATTACTAGCTGACCCGGCAAACGTTGTTTTGCCATTATAAATTATAGCCTACGACCTATTCTCAGGCCTACCGAGTATAGAGAAAAAAAGTTTCATAAAAATCGGTCAAGCCGTTTCGGAGGAGTTCGGTAACAAACACCGTGACACGAGATTTTTATATATTAGATGTACAGTTAAATTTTTTAACACAGTATAGATACGCTATTTGAGACTAGGGATCGCCAATGCGGATCGGAATTATTTCCGAACATCCCTGTCCATGATAGATAATAGTCATTATTTTTATAGTACGCCTTAGATATTAATACACCGTATTTGATTCAGTGTTATTGACCGCGCTGGGCATGCTCCGTCGGCGCCCTGCGCTCCCGGTTTGTTGTGGCCTTAAATACGTTGGGTTCGATCCGCTTTTAATACGTCCGCAAAACGCAAGTGCGATATGGCTCTAAGATTTTTAATTTTTATAAAAATGGTGGTCCACAGGGAGTTCACTCTGAAAGAGAGTTTCTGGTTCGCCCTGACTTCTTTCACTCCTCAAGGAGGAGGAGAGGCTCCAAAGGCCCTCTCCGGCAGGACCCTGGTGGCAGCTTACTGGCTATTTGTGGTGCTCATGCTGGCCACATTTACTGCCAATTTGGCGGCTTTCCTGACTGTTGAGAGGATGCAGGTGAGAAAAAATTCAGTAGAGAGTTCAGTATATCGGGTGGTGCAATTAGATCGGTCAGTTACTATGGGTAAGTCTGAAACTACCATATAAGACGACTTGTTAGATCAATTTGACAGAATCGTTATTTCTTAGTAGCACCGTTCGCATTTTTTCCCCAGATGTTTTATTTTTCACTATGGTATTTTACTTCAGCACACAAAAACATGCTTTTGGCTCCATTCTACGAGCGAAATAAGTTAATCTTTAACTCCAGACACCAGTATCTTCACTGGAACAGCTGGCCCGCCAGTCCAGGATCAACTACACCGTGGTGGAAGGATCCACCATCCACCAGTATTTCATCAACATGAAGTTTGCTGAGGACACTCTGTATAGGTATGAGCGTGAAACAGAAGTCACCAACAGGGCTGACTTAGGCCATGCGGAGGCCCTGGGTGCACATAAGAACTTTGGGCCCTTACAGAAATTAAAGGGGGTTTCCCCAATTGACCTAATGACGTTAGTCCTATTTAATTTAATTTAATTAATCCCCCGACACAAAAAGAGGGGTGTTATAAGGGCTCAGGGCTATTACGTGACATATTATGAAAAAGCAGACATTTTGGGAAAGATACATTTTAGGAAAACGGACATTTCAGGCCTGAGCCGTTATAAGTTTGACCTGAGTGTTTGTCTGCAGCATCATAGCTCTTAAACGGGTGAACCGATTCGGATGAGTTTTTTTTTATTAGAAAGCGGGTTTCTTGGCGAAGATTCTTAGACATGTTTCGTTAAAATTGGTTCGTCCGTTTCAAAGTTATCAGGTCTTTTGTTAGCTGCGGAAGGGAACTTAGACGCAGAATCGGCACTTGCTTTATTTTCAAAGTACGTGTGACCAAATTGCGTCGGGGGTTTTAATTTTTAATTTATATTTATGTTACACCTACCAACATTGGATAATTATCATTAGCCCTAATGTTTGCTGAAACTAATTTCAACTTTGCTAATCTTTACCTAGGTACTAAGTACTTAATACTAATCAGGGTTATGTTAGAACTGCGACCGCAACAGACTAAATTAGGAAAAAAGTGAATATTTATATCGACCTGTATAGTTAAACTACATGGTTATGTGTCGACGGCTATACGAACATGCCCACCTATTTACTTATACTGCACGTACAGTCCGCTTGAAGAATTGTTTTTTTTTTGTTGTCGTAGTTAATAATCCCTGCAAGCGAAAAGCAGCCCTATCAGTTCAACACAGTATCAATAGTATCAGTTTCGGGCCCCCCAAAGGTCGATAAATATAATACTTTTTTTTTCCAGGGTATGGAAGGAGATAACCTTAAACGCCACGTCTGACCAATCACAGTACAGAGTGTGGGATTATCCAATCAGAGAACAATACGGGCATATACTGCTAGCTATCAACGCTTCTAGTAAGTTAACTTCTGAGTGAGATTTCACCTAATTTATTAAGTAGTCAAAAGAGTACACGAGTGTTCTGTATATCTTATTTTAATAGTTATCATGATTTTTACCTGCGAAGAAATTCAATGGTGTATGTAAAGTTCCCAATCGGCACTGTTCCTGCTTGGGAACTACGGCCCAAGCCCTCTGATTCTGAGAGGAGGCCTGTGCCCTGCAGTGGGACTTATATAGGCTGGAATGATGATGATGACTTTTACTTTTCAGTTCCCGTACCGGACGCTAAGACTGGGTTCAGACAGGTGGACGAACACACAGACGCTGATTTTGCTTTCATACACGATTCAGCCGAAATCAAGTTAGTTTTAATACATGAATGACACTCAAGCTCCAAACGCACAGAGAGTGCGGCGGCGGTGACGGTTGTATAATACTCTAAATTGTATGAACGGTTGTGCGGTACCGTACCGCGAACTCGTTCATACAACATAGTGTTTACTTACACCACGAAGGTCCCCAAAAATGATACTTGTAGCGCGGCAACACCGTTTTAATGCCGGGCCGCCCGGACTGGATGAATCCTTAGCCGCGCCGCAACAGCCAATCACGGCTAAGCGTGGTGTACCGCGCGTGGACGCATCAATAACGATACGTTCCCGCCGCCCCCGCGCAGTACGACCGACGCCGCGTTACGATGCGAATCTTGCCTTGTGAAACTCTATTCAATTATTCTAATAAGAATCTAGTGTGATTATGTCTTTTAATTGTCAAGTATTAAACTGTTGTTTAAAGTGCGTATCGCGTTTTCAATCTCCATGGAATCTTCCCTTCACATGCCTGCGCGCACGAACCACCATTTGTCGCAAGCTAGCCGGTGCTACATACTTCACTTTTTGCTCTATAGAACTTTATCATGCTACCAAGTAAAGAAGATACATCAAGTGTTAGGTGGATAAAAAATATAGTCCATCTTCGGCTAAGGGCCGGCGCCCACTGACGGCATGGCATTTTATTACTATCAAGTTGTTTTGAATCTTATTTCAATGAGATTAGAATTCATGTTAATTATTGGTTATGCGTTGCGTCATCCCTCGGCACGTCGCGGCATCGTGGTATCGAAATATAGAAACATGAATTCTAAACTCATTGAAATAAGATTCAAAATAGTCATTACCTATTTAGTCATTACCTCAGGAAAAATCTCAACAGCGCGATGCAGGATGGGGACTGAATTTGATAGTGACATCTAACGGAAAACATGAGAACTAAAAATTGTATGCAAAAATGAAATTAGGTTTAAATGTCCTGAATTGTGTGCGCTAACGCCATCTATTGAGAGATTTTATATAACATAAAATAAACAAGGCTATTGTGTAGTGGAATTTAACTATTGCAATTTGGTTTCCTGTGACGGTTGAACACTTAGAATATTACAACCGTCACCACCACGCCTCCGCTGTGTGCGTTTGGAGCTTAAAGTGTGCATCATACCCTGACCACAGATACGAGGTGACCCTGAACTGCAATCTCACAGAAGTTGGAGACGTGTTCGCCGAGCAGCCTTACGCTATCGCTGTGCAGCAGGGCTCTAGGTTGCAGGAGGAGCTTTCCAGGGCACTCCTGGATTTACAGAAGGAGAGACTTCTGGAACAGCTGGCTGCTAAGTAAGGCTTGGCATAAGTACGCTATCATTGTGCAAGGCTCTAGGTTGCAGTTGTCCAGGGAACTTCTGGATTTGCAGAAGGAGAGACTTCTGGAACAGCTGGCTGATAAGTAAGACTTGGCATAAGTACGCTATCATTGTGCAACGCTCTAGGTTGCAGGAGTTGTCCAGGAGACTCCTGGATGTACAGGGGAGACTTCTGGAACAGCTGGCTGCTAAGTAAGGCTTGGCATAAGTACGCTATCACTGTGCAAGGCTCTAGGTTGCAGGAGTTGTCCAGGGAACTCCTGGATGTACAGGAGAGACTTCTGGAACAGCTGGCTGCTAAGTAAGACTTGGCATAAGTACGCTATCACTGTGCAAGGCTCTAGGTTGCAGGAGTTGTCCAGGGGACTCCTGGATTTACAGAAAGTGAGACTTTTGGAACATCTGGCTGCTAAGTAAGACTTGAATCAAGGCAGATATTATTGTGTAAGAGTCTAAATAAGCAAAAGGGAATGTCCAGGTCACTCTTGGAGTTACAGAAGACTGACGCAATAGCTGGCTGCTAAGTAAGACTTGATATAAGTACACTATCGTTGTGCATCAAGGCCATAGGTAGTAGAACGAACTGTCCAGAGTATTCCTGGATTTACAGAAGGAGAGACTTCCTGAACAGCTGGCTGCTATGTAAGGCTTGATATAAGTAAGTACGCTATCACTATGTATCAAGGTTGTAGGTAGTAGAACGAACTGTCCAGAGTATTCCTGGATTTACAGAAGGAGAGACTTCTGGAACAGCTTGATATAAGTAAGTACGCTATCGCTATGTATCAAGGTTGTAGGTAGTAGAACGAACTGTCCAGAGTATTCCTGGATTTACAGAAGAAGAGACTTCGGGAACAGCTGGCTGGTAAGTAAGACTTGATATAAGTACGCTATCGCTGTGTATCAAGGCTGTAGGTAGTAGAACGAACTGTCCAGAGTATTCTTGGATTTACAGAAGGAGAGACTTCTGGAACAGCTGGCTGCTAAGTAAGTTACGTTCCAAGTGCGCTATCGCTATGTGGTAAAGCCCTAGACTGCAGGAGGAACTGTCCGTGGCACTCTTGGATGTACAGAAATAGATAAAGCTGGAAGAACTGGCTAAGTAATTCTTGATATACTTAATGCAGTCAAAGAACGAACAAGCCCAAGGGGCCGATTGCTAAACTCATATCTGTGACCATACCACACTAAATTATAGGTAACGCCACCAGAATTGAGGCCACGCACACAACCACATCTCATGTAATGACAGCGGGATTTTGACGTTGTGTTGTCGTTAAACGACAAACATACCGTTAACAAAAAAACTGTGTTGAATTTGAAAGAGAGCATTAGGAGAAAATTTCCGCCTAATAAAGAAAATATCCATTTCCTGGAGTAATTCAAAATTGTACGTTTTTTATTTAAGGTATTGGAACGAGACAGCGAGACAGCAGTGCCCCGATGCAGACGAGTCTGAGGGCATCACATTAGAAAGTTTAGGTAGGTAATGCATTAGGTCACTAAAATAAGACAACTTTTTTTTCTTTATGAAAATAAATGCATTACAATCGTGATTTTGAATATGAAAGAAAACTTTCAATATAAATAGAAAATGCCCTAAAGCCTTATTTAATCGACCATATGAAGGGTCCACGGAATGAACATGTATTGTCTAGTCGCTTGAGCAACTTTTTGAGTTTGTTTTGAAAGTTAGTCATCAGTCATCACGGACAATCACTGACGTCAGTAACTAACTAAATAACCTAGTCGCGTCGTGTGCGAACTTCAATGCGAATGTATGGGCGGTGACGCTCAAGCAACTCGTCAGTAATTTAAGTTCGTAACTAGTTCTCTTTGAGTAGCTCCGTGTGCGAAGGGCCTTAACCCTTTAACGGGCAAGACCGAAAAAAAACGTCAATTCAAGCCTCGTCGCCAATCTTTATTCCTAACAATTTTGTACAAGAAAAAAAAAAGATGTTGTTACAGGGTGGCCTTTTTTGAGATCGTTAACCTATAAATGGTTAAAGTCAAAACAATATACATATATTATTTACAGATATCAATATTTAATCCATAGTAAGTTATAGCGCTTTGCGAGCTCTACATATTGAGATTAAAATCTCATTTTTCAAAAAGGTAGTACGGTTACTATAAAAAGTGCTCTGACAGCTGATGTTAAAGCCCAAAACAAACCAAGAGCGCAGGGCGCCGAGGGAGGGTGCCCAGCGCGGTCAATAACACTGAATCAAATAAATAAATAAATAAATAAATAAATAAAATCCATTTATTGCCACAACCATACAAAATAAAAAGAAACACAAAGAAACACAAAAAAAAAAAAGAAGAACAGAAACACAAAAAAAAAAAAAAAAACTTCGTGGCAATAGGCTCAGGCTCATCATAAATGCTGCCGGTTAGGAAGCCGGCGGCGCTGGTTTTCAGCCTGCGCCCTCCCACGGCGCGTAAAAACACAGCAATAACGGGAAGGGCAAATACGGTGTTCCGCGCTGCCGGTGTGTCACCGTATATTTGATTCAGTGTTACGCTACGTAGGCGCCCCGCGCTGGGTAATTGTGTAACTTTTTTGACACGGCATCGGATTGAAATGACAGTTGTTGTATGGCTGTGACAGCTGGCTGTTTCCGATACCAATTGTCAGCCCATACAAGAACTGTCTAAATGAACGCGATGGCGATTGCGAGGGAGTTAGACAATTAGCCTGCCGGTTTGTGGTGGGCTTTTTTAAAACAAAATACAATCCACAGACAGATACAGTACAGTACTGATATTACGAATAAATTAAAAAAAAAAGGTTTGGTATTTTATTTTTCAAGTTTTATAAAAATGCTTTGGATATAAAGGATTTTTTTAGAACTGTAAGAGCTCTTCCTATAATAACCAAACTACTTAGACATGTTTTTTCCGTGTACAACCTTCATTTTGTAGTTACATACCTTTTGAACACCACACATCGTTTTTTTTACAAACAAAATTGATTCTTACGCGTATGCGGGTAGTTTAATTTTTGTACTACCGCATTGTCGTCTATAGCCGACGCTGGCGAACAAAAGGTTAAAATTGCGCATTTTTTCAGGTGGTGTTTTCATAGCAACTCTGTTCGGCTTGGGTCTGGCCATGATAACTCTCGCTTGGGAGGTGTTCTACTATAAAAGGAAGGAGAAGAACAAGGTGCAAACCCTCGAGGACACGGAGAAGAAGCCGAAGAAGGCCTTCGAAAAGGACTTGGATAAGAAAATAGGCGACAGTGTTGCCAGGTTTGTAACTTGTCAATATTCGCGAACTATCTGTTATCTTGGAAACTTACTCTTCATATTCATATTCATATTCATTTATTCATTCAGATTCATGTTCATTACATTAATAGATGGTAGTTTTACAAGATGGTAGGTACATGACACCCTGTCAGGGCATAGAATGTCAATCTATTCTAACAATATGCATGCATGGATAAATTATTTTTTTGTCAATACAATTTATGTTAAATAATAATTCGGAAAAATAAAAATATTAATATCAATGTCAATCTTCTAAAACTATAATAATTAAATCTTATAGATAGATATAATAGTAGTAGTTCTATTAGCATTTATTCCATTATTATTATTAATCTTGATTTTAATTTACTAAATACATTTTATTTCGCTTTATTTTTATTTCATTTATCATTTATCATAGAACATTAAAAAAAAACAGGGGTTGTTACATTAAAATGGACGAAGGCAGACCAAGGCTTATTTTGTTTGTGTATCTTTATCATCTAAGAATTCTTGTAATGTATAATAACTCTTATTGACCAAATAATCCTTTAGAAGGTTATTAAAACGCCTTTCGTTTTTTTCGTTTTTAATATTGTTGTTTATTTTGTTGTATATTTTTATTGCCATCGCGTTAGGGCTCGTTCGGTGTAATTTTAGTTTAGAGTTTACATTTGGTGCAAGGTTGTTTATAAATCTAGTTTCAAACCGACGAGTCTGCTCAGTCAATTTAGTAAAAAATTGCGGGTATTTTCTTATAAATTTGCATATTTCAAAGATGTAGATTGATGTCAAGGTAAGTATTTTATACTTTATAAAGTAGGGTTTGCAACTGTCTGGACTTTTGGTATTGGCAAGTATACGAATGCACTTCTTCTGGAGGAGGAACACGTCTTCAACATCTGTACAATTACCCCAAAGTATGATACAGTATTTAAACCACGAATAAGCATATGCATAGTACGCGCTGAGGGCAGATTTCAGATCTGTACTTTTTTTTATCTCTCGTAAGGCATATAAAAATCTCGAGAGCTTAATTTTAATTTGTGCTATGTGCCCTTTCCAGTTAATGTTTGAATCTATATTGAGTCCAAGGAGTGTGAAAGTGTTAACACATTCTATTTTAATATTATTGAAAGAGAAATTTATTTCTAAGGGGATTTTTTGGCGGGGTCTAAATTGCATAATTTTTGTTTTTAGAAAGTTAATTTCAAGATTGTGATCGCTAATCTCTTACTAATATATAGACCTTTACTCGACGACCTTTATTCGACGTCAAAAAAGAAAAAAATACACTGACTAATACAGGAGAAAAATAATAATAAAAAAGAAAACAATAATAATAATTAAAACAAAAAAACATAATTGAGATGTCGAAAAGGAATTTGACTCAGCATTAAGCTGCAGTATAGGTAACGCCACCAGAGTTGAGGCCACGCACACAACCACATCTCATGTAATGACAGCGGGATTTTGACGTTGTGTTGTCGTTAAACGTCACCACAACGTCAAAATTCCGCTGTCATTACATGAGATGTGGTTGTGTGCGTGGCCTCAACTCTGGTGGCGTTACCTGTAGGTGCCTGCTGCAGCGCTGATTTTCAGTCAAACCCTTCATATCATTGCATCAAACTTGTTGGACCGAAATCAGCACAAATAAGTTGGTGTAAAAAGTGTGTAACAAAATAAAAAAATATATTTTTTTTATTATAATAGTAATTAGTTATGTCTTCCATTAATATTAATTTCAGGCTAAGAAAAGGACGCAAGAAAGCAGGGAGAGTCACCATAGGAGACACTTTCAAACCGGTGTCGGAGAAAGAAGGCGTTTCGTACATCAGTGTCTACCCCAAAACTGAATTTAAGCCGTGAAGACGAGTTCACTGGTAGACATTCTTAAACATAAGTGCACCACTATAGCTAAACTGTTAAACTGAGTCCTCGGCCGCACGGCGACAAAGGGGGCCGGGAGAGGTAAAATGGCGTCTAACTCCGAGTTAAGTAAGTGCCAAAGGTATGGGACTGTCATTCTTAACCCAGAGCACAGAATATATAATAGTACTGACGTACAGAATGGAAACGGTCCGCCCCGCACCGATTCGAATTACCCCACCCCTCAAGGCGCAGATAGCCGGAAACCGCCAGAAACCAGAAGAGTGCGCGCGCGATGTATGTAGGCGTACGCGTGTACAGACGTCCTCGTGCTTATGTAGATTCAAGAACGCGTATTTGTACGTCGTGTCCGCCGCGTGCCCAGAGTTAACGATTTAACTTTGTAACACTACACAGTGCAATCGGTAAGAGATGCAGGTTCGGATCCCGTCCAATTTTTTTTA
Source organism: Archips xylosteana (assembly GCA_947563465.1). Lineage (NCBI taxonomy): Eukaryota > Metazoa > Arthropoda > Insecta > Lepidoptera > Tortricidae > Archips > Archips xylosteana. The sequence goes on from OX387370.1 coordinate 10,030,244, forward strand.
AAGCAACCTTAGTTTTTATTTAAAAAACTTTCTCATAGTAAAAACAAATCTTAGAAAAGCACATTATATATACTTTACTATGAAATACAACGCACATTTAATATTTGCAGTCAAACACTAAAAAAAAAGTTTTTGTTATAAAAATCGTTTTAAGAGCAAGCTTTTCAGCTGACTGTACTTTTTGTTGACTGTACTTGCGTTGAAATACAACGCAATACATCAATTGTCAAGTGAATCTGACCACTGGAAGTGGGTCAAATTCGACGTTCATATTTGACCCGTACATACATAAATACATTGCAAGCTTAGATTATTTATACACTAGATAGAGCTTCGGCGGCATGAAAACGTCCCGAAAAATATAAGCCAACTTGGCTTATATGTCATTTGCCTCCCTTCAGTTTGAATGACGTAACGCGACCGTAATATGAAGCTGTCAAAAGAAATTTGTGGACGTTTTGTATCGCAATGTCAGACAGCGCTGCTCGTTGCAGTCGCAACGGCTGCGTTCAGCATACCGCTTAAGGCCGTGTTGCACGACAGGGTTTCTGTGACTGATAAAAAAGGGTCCCGCCGGAAGACCAGCGCTGGCTCCACCTCAGGAGTCCGCATTTATGCTGAGGCGGGACCTTTTTCACACACAATTTAATGTTTTATTTTTTTATCTGTTTTTATATATATATATTTTCTTTTGTAATTTTATGTGCTTTGTTTTGTGTGTGAAATAAACTTTTTTCATTTTCATTTTAATTTTTTCATTTTTTTTTCATTTTCAATGTTTGCTACTGACACTATCTAGTGCATAAATAATCTAAGACTGCAAGTTAATAACAACATGCATTTGGGTCGACCAACTTTTCTTTGTCACTCGTTGCTATAGTGACGGTCTCCTGAGTAATTCTTTAAACCGTAAGTTTATCTGATTAAAATTTGCCAAACATGCATTTTTGTGGTAGTTTTAAACCCCTTCTACAATTGGTTATCTAATAAGCATGTTAGTTAATGTGACAACATATCTACTACTCAAACTGTACTACTTTTGTCCTCTCGCTGACGGGACAGAATAACAACAAGAAATAGTTGATCCATCCATTTATGTAATTTGTACTACTGACATGACAATTTGTACCAACTGTGTACTATATTCAGCAAAATAAATAAATGTGATGAAATGAACTATGTACTTGTATTATTTACTTGACTTTGAATAAAACCTTGTGAGCTCTCACGCGGAGGCTCGTGGGTTCAAACTCACGTCTGCATCTCAGAGTTTATCGAAATTTATATGCGAAACTAGCTGTTGCCCGCGACTCCGTCCGCGGAGAATAGTATTGGTTTGTAGTACATGCTATGTATCAGAGATGGCGCTGTATATTGGTTTGTAGTACATGCTATGTATCAGAGATGGCGCTGTATGTGAAAAAAGATTTTCCCGCTTTTCTGTTGAAATTTTTCCTGAATTTTCTTTGCTATAAACCTCACGGAGCCCGAGACCTTTCCAACGAATGCAAAACCGTGGAAATCGGTTCGTGCGTTCTGGAGTTATAGCGTCAGGAACTTTGATCAATTATAACTGTAGATGCACAGTCGCGCGCCCGAATATGTCCGAGCCAAATGAGCTCCACTTTGATAAAAGTGGTCGACTTTTTTCTCAGTACGTTGTTGTCAATGCAAGCGTAACGATGCCCACGTGCGTCTTTAAAAAGTGCAAAAATCACTCGAAAAAATGGAACAAATCTAATGGAATATCATACTTTCGGTGAGTATCTGTTGTTTTTTCTATTAAATTCTAAGAATCAGAGAGAAATATTGATTTAAATTAATTTTAAAGCCATTTCTAAATTGCTAATTAAAAGATTAACGTTGTCAGAATTCCACAACATTGACATATGCCTTGTCTTTGTCACACGCACAGGAAAGCTTATCAGTAAAACGAAACAGATAAACAACAGAACATAGAACAAAAGTGTAGTGAAGGTGCCATCACCCTATTTTTTTATTTCTAGAATTTTATGTGTTTTTGTGTGAAGTTTTGATTTCCTGGATGTGTATACGTATGTCATGTATGTGTTACTGGTAAACGTGTGCGATAGTTTGACAAATTGAAAATAAAAATTAATAAAGTTATTATATTAAAAACAAATTTTATTCATAAATAATGAAATTAGTTTGATTTTTTTTTGTTTTATTATAATACTACCCACCATTACAAAAAAAATATACAATGTGACTTCAAATACATAATATTAGGGAGAAAATTATACTACAATATTTTAGACTATCGCGGTCGTTACTAATTTCACGAGTTAAAATCGGGTTTTGTTCCGCGTACCTTGATTTTGAAGAAGCCCGATATTTCGGCACAGTTGCATGCGCCATGATCACGAGACGACACTGTGTCAAGGTACGCGGAACGAAACCCGATTTTAACTCATGAAAATTATACTTTCTGGATCTTCTCATGATTACGAACAACTTTAAGTACTCCCCTACACTCCCCAAGGAACCTAAATGGCAAATTTCAGCTTTCTACGACCAGTAAAACAAATAATCGATCCTGTTGAACTGAATAATATAAATCCCGTTTTTCCATATCCCGTGGGAATATCCAAAAATCCTAAAAATATTTTTTCACTATTATAATTACCTACATTTATGCCCAATTTGAAGACTAGTAATTATAATATACATAGTTACGGAGATACATAGGAATCCCGTTGAACTGAATATATAAATCCCGTATTTTCCTTATCCCGTGGGAATTTCCAAAAATCCTTCCTTGTTGGATGCCTACATTGTATAAGGTACACATTTGCAAAATTTCAAGTCTCTAGATGCAGCGTTTTGGGCTGTGCGTTATATACAACAGTCAGTTAGTCAGTTTATCATTTTATACTTATATCTCGAAAACGGTAAACATTTGGAGTAAAAAAAATTAGCTTCAAAATTATCTAAATGACGTCCCCATTCATCCTGTAAAGTGTTGGCGTTAACCTTAATTTCACCCTGTTTTTTATTGCATTAATTGACAGAAACTTTTTATAAAGAAAGTCCTCTCCTAAAGTCGGAATGCATTCTTTGTTCTACAACATCATTTCGTCCGCCAAACAAACGTCAAACTCGTCAAAGCAATCTTACAACGTCGCCTTCAATGTAGCAAGTGAAATTAATCACTCTGCCGTTTCTGATAAGGCTTACATTCATATCCGACCAAACGTGTGGAAATTGTGGAGTTTAGCTGTCAAGTGTCAAGCGTTGTGGAGTTTTGCCGCTACCGAAATTCGACTGTAATGAAGTATAGACTAGGTTCAAATTTCGTCACGTATTCACGTATTTGGGATCAGTTTTCTCTACGCACACATAAATAAATTTTTAACTGTGAAGTAGCGAAATTCAATTGTAATTAAGTAAAGACTAGGTTCAAATTTCGTCACTTATTCTTTTCACACAAAGTAATTACTTTGTGTAGGTGATGATTTTATTTGTTACGCAAACAAATAAATAGTTCGGACATTCTTTCAAGGGGATTTTGTTCGGCAATGTGTATCTTCAGTTATAATTGATCAAAGGTCAGGAAGGAAAACCCGACTTATTTTTATATAGTAGATTACATTTGGCATTTAACATGAGCGCGATGAAGGAAAATATCGTCACCCTCACACACTTGCGAAGAAATTCAATGGAGCGTGTGAAGTTCCCAATCCGCACTGGGCCTAGTGGGAACTATACGGCCCAAGCTCTCTTTTGAGAGGCCCATGCCCTGCTGTTGGACGTATATAGGCTAGGATGGATATTAATAATTTTTAAAATAAAACAAGTTATAAACAATAATAATATTTATTTACAAATGTAACTACTAGTAGGTGATTTCACATATTTTTAAGCATTGGGTGACATATTGGGGGTGGGCATTTTTGATAAGCCCTTCAGACCCACCATACCCCTGGGGGTAGGGTGGGACAGAACCATACCACCGTAGTGCTGTAGTTTAGTGCTTTCATGTTTTGTTTTTCCGAATATTACGTACCCGGTGTTAATAGCATCCCATATAACGAAGTAATACAGTCCATCCAGTAATACTTATAATTCAGTTCAGAAAATAGGTAGGTTAGGTTTGTTAGGTAGTTTCTTCTGCCCAAAGGTCAAATTGCCAAGAAGCGGAGCTCCGTCGACTTAGTTTAAATTAAATATTTGTATCTGACTGATACCTATTTTTATTTTCAATTTTCCATCATATTCCAGCACTAATACGTGGTATGGTTCTGTCCCACCCTACCCCCAGGGGTATGGCTAGGGGAATGGTGGGTCTGATCTGAAGGGTTCGATAAGTACCCTTTGTTTTTTTAAATGAGGAAATTTTGGAATCTTCCTATTCAAAATCACGAGTAAAAGTAAGTACTATTAATGTTCATAAAGAAAAAAGTTTCCTTAATTTTTCGAGTCAGTTTTGTGATTTTTCCATAAAGTTTAGGCGGCTCGTCACAAACTGACAGAACTTTTTGGTATCCTATTATCTCGCCTCATTCGTTTTTCGTTTAATTCTTATTTCGTCCCATTCTGCATTCGTCACTCTTCTCGTTCGTTCTTCGTCGTTCGTCATTATATTATTTGGTCAAATTCTGTAACTTGTATCTCTCTTAATAAGTCGTATTCGTTTCTCGTTACGGTCTTCCTAGGACTCATTCGTCATTCCTCCCAGCTTCATTTAGCAGCACTGAATGTATCGCAATAATTTTGTCGAATAAGTAAATGAGACAAAAGACGAAAGGGAAGAACGACGAATGAATCCAAGGAAGACCGTGACGAAAAACGAATAAGACGTATTAAGAGATAGACCAGTTGCAGAATTTGACCAAAAAATGACAGTGACGGATAGCGAACAAGGCGAAGACGAATACAGAATGAGACCAAATAAGAATTGAACGAAAAACGAATGAGGCGAGATAATAGGATACCAATTTTTTTAATGGAAAATTGGGGACTTTTTCACCATCGAAAGCAACAGCGCTCTTGATTCTGAGTAGGAAAACCCCAAAACTACCCAATTCTGGGAAAAGTACAGTTGGGGTACAAAAAAAATCATCACCCAAGTTGAAATTTGCTTGCACCAAGAAAGGAATCAATTTACTAACTGATGAAGGTTTTCGTACCCCGATTGTACGCAAAAGTGTATTTTAAATTAAAAATGCCCGAATAACACGCTGTGTAAGTATGGTATGGTCTTCATATTCCATAATTACCAAAAAACTCTAGTAGTCGGTTTCTCAACAACAACAGACTTGCTTTCTAGCACTCTTTTACCGAACTGCAGCTTGAAATGGTCTAGATTTATAAATTCACCGTCGTCTAGTTCCTTGACCAGTTTCCTTACTCTGTCTTTTGATTGTTCGACGAAGCATGCGGCGAGTTTCATCTCTAACTCTGCATTCCTGACGCCGATACAGTATGACCTGTGGAGTATACAGTCAAAATCAAATAGATATTTATCTACATCCATACCTAATGATAAACCTACATGTATACCAAATTGAAGAGTCTAGAAATTATAGTTAGGGCGCTTGTGCACTACAAGGAATTTTACAAAACGAATTTTGGGTTCATCCCCTTATAAGTGGTTTTTTGCTATACCCCCTAAGTATTCATTGTTGTCATCTCGAAGCGCAAAAAACGGTCCGGAATGCGGAAAAGTAAAATGTTGGACGATAAAATTACGCGTAGTGCACAAGCTAGTATTTAAATTTAAGGGTGTTTGTGCACTACAAGACCGGACCGGAAAATTCCGGTCCGGAATGGGGAAAAGTCTACAAAAGTGTCCGATTTACCCACAACCAACCAACACCCTTGGTGGTGTTGGTGATTTTTATGTACAATAAAGAGTTTTCCATATCGCACCGTAAAAAAATCAGAAACTTTTTGTAGACTTTTCCCCGTTCCGGACCGGAATTTTTTGGTACGGTCTAGTAGTGCACAAACGCCCTTAAATTTAAATACTAGCTTGTGCACTACGCGTAATTTGATCGTCCAACATTTTACTTTTCCGCATTCCGGACCGTTTTTTGCGCTTCGAGATGACAACAATGAATACTTAGGGGGTATAGCAAAAAACCACTTATAAGGGGATGAACCCAAAATTCGTTTTGTCTACGGGACCCTATTACTGAGAGTTCGCTGTCCGTCCGTCTGTCACCAGGCTGTATCTCGGGAACCGTGATAGCTAGAGAGTTGAAATTTTCACAGATGATGTATTTCGGTTGCCGATATAACAACAAATACTAAAAAATGGAGTAAAATAAATATTTTTTTGATTTTTTTGCTCGTTTTTGCTCGATATTGATAACGGCATCAGGTAGACACTTGTAATGTTCACAGAATATTAAATAATATGTTGAATTTAAAAATAAATCATTAAATTAAAATAAAAAAAAATATTTAAGGGGGGCTCCCATACAACAAACGTGATTTTTATAGATAATTGTACGGAACCCTTCGTTGCGCGAGTCCGACTCGCACTTGGCCGGTTTTTAACCCTTTCAACGCCAACGACACATATAGGTGTCACAAAGTACAGTGTCAAAGTGATCTTGACACAATGACAATAAGATTCAAAGCAGCTTACCTGTTGTCTAACGTTTCTGGCGCTTGCCTTCGCAATCTCTATTTCTTTCTGTCAAACGGTATAAGATGATGACAGAAAGAGATGGTGAAAGCGAAGGCAAGCGTCAGAAGCGTTAGACAATACGGCCTCAGGTTTAAGTTTTGTCGAGGCGTGGCATTGAAAGGGTTTTAGCTCTCTTAGAGAGCTAAGCCTTAACTGCGCCGCACCTCCGAGAAAAGACGAAGAAATGCACAAGCCAATCATCCGTTTTTTTCAGGCCACACCGGACCGTGAAAAATCGGATGCCGGACAGTAAAATTCCTTGTAGTGCACAAGCGCCCTTACGGAGATAGAGAAACTCCAAATCGAACATATCAATCCCGTTTATTCCCTATGCTGTGGGAAAGTTAACAAATCCGTCTTATTCCTTGCCGACATCATAACGGAAGGGTTGTTGATGAGCAATGGTCGGAAAAATGGCAGTCATTTTAAAAACCAAACCCTGTTTTACGCAGTAAAGACTTCCTTACAAGGTTATAATACGCTCCATTGACCTCTCTAGACTGTGAACGAACTTCTTCGACTCATAAATGGGCCCTAAACTGTCGTTATGCACTCAAAACTAAAATGACGGGCGTTTTTCCGATTGTTGATAAGATGATAAGTCAGTCAGTAAGGACTTTTCTTTTTATATGTATAGATTACCTTGATGCTCTGGCTAGCACAGCTGTCATGGCAAGCACCTCAGTACCAGCATCTGCCAATCTATTCAGTTCACTGAAACAAAAATACAATAAATACATAACAAATTACAGTACATTACAGTTCGACTCAAAATTGATACTTATGCGGATGCGGGTAGGTTGATTTTTGTATTACCGTATTGTCGTCTATAGACGACACTGGCGTTCAAAATATAGGCATCCAGTTTATCTTTAATGTTTCAGTTGCTTTTACAATATTATTTCACATTACACATTTTATCTACTGAGGCAGCTTGTTTGTTATTGATGTCAGTTGCAGACTGTCATATGAACCACTATGTAATTATTGAGTGTTTGAGAATGTAACTGGCAAAAACAGCAACCACTTCCAGCGTCCGCGACCAACAACCTTCTTCCAAAACCTAGTCCGTCATAAAAGATACATCCGAGATCCATGCGAATGACAATTACGTCCGAAAGAAGCGTCCGCGATACATAGCGCCCGCGCCCCACTTTCTATAACCAAAACCAACGCCCGCTACCAATACGCACATTTATAACCCATGCGAGCGGTAATTTACGTTCAAAACCAGTGTCCACGCCACGACCTATTATCCACGTTACGACTAACATAATGCACTCGCGACCCGCAGTTCATGTCTCAAACCGACAACGCATGTTATAGACCTACGCGACCAGTGTCCGCGACCGAATATCTATGTCCGATACCAACTATCTACGTCCGCGACCAAAAATCTACGCCCGCGACCAACTATCTACGTCCGTCACCAACCATCTACTTCAATACTCACGTGAAAGCCTCCCCCACTTTGTTCCCATGCCGCGCCATGATAGTCTCGCAGGCGAAGCGCATGCGCAGCACGCAGTACTCGAGCTGCTCAGCGGCGGGGCGGAGCGAGGGGTGGAGGTGTTCCGCCAAGTACAGAGTCAGTTTAGGAGTCTTTTAGTCTGATATTGATGTCAATTGTGGACTGTCATAAGAGCCACCAACTATCTACGTCCGCGACCAACTATCTACGTACGCCACCAACTATCTACGTCCGCGACCAATTATCTACGCCCGCGACTTACTATTTATGTGTCCGCGACCAACTACCTACGTCCGCGACCAACATTCTACGTCCACGACCAACTATCTAAGTCTGCGACCAACTATCTACGCCCGTCACCAACCATCTACTTCAGTACTCACGTGAAAGCCTCCCCCACTTTGTTCCCATGCCGCGCCATGATAGTCTCGCAGGCGAAGCGCATGCGCAGCACGCAGTACTCGAGCTGCTCAGCGGCGGGACGGAGCGAGGGGTGGAGGTGTTCCGCCAAGTATAGAGTAAGTTTGGGGTCGTCCTTTTCCTAAAAAAAAAATACATTCGCTACTAGTCTGTGGGATGTATGTATCAAACGGGATTTAGGGTCCAAATCAAACTCCGTGAATTGTGAAGAATTCTAAATAACGCTATTCCACATAGATTTAAGTACAAATTGGACCGATTACGACATCTATTTTTCAAATGAAGGTCATTGCTTATTTCTTATTTGATATTACTAAATGCGTTACATTATATTAAAATTAAATAATGGTCTAAGAGCCGTTGAAGATCGGCCTTCACCGATCTGTTAACTCGATGAGAAATATTTTTTATCAAATATAATTTATAAACAAATATGCCTATGATAACTTGCCTATCGAAAAGTGTTCATAGCTTTTTTTTTGTTTTATTGTGGAGTGCCTTTAGCCATCTTCCAGCTCCATCATCAGACCCTGGTTACCATCTGGGATCAAAGTACTCGTCAAGACGAATCAAACGAGTCCGAACTCGATGGGGTTGTGTCGTTTTATTGTGGAGTGCCTTTGGCCATACTGAATTAATGAAATTACGAATTACCCCATTGAGTTTGGACTCGTTTGATTCGTCTTGACGAGTACTTTGAGCCCAGTTGGTAACCAGGGTCTGATGATGGAGCTAGAAGATGGCTAAAGGCACTCCACAGTAAAACAAAAAAAAAATCTATGAACACGTTTCGATGGGCAAGTTATCATAGGCATATTTGTTTATAAATTATATTTGATAAAAAATGTGTCTCATCGAGTTATCAGATCGGTGAAGGTCGATCTTCCACGTCTCCTCTATTAAAACTACAGACAACGATTTAAAAAGAATTTATCTCGAAATTAATTTGAAATTTACTACGAGCTTTGCGGTAAAGGAAAACATCGCGAGGAAACTTAGACACCTGAAAAGCAATTCGATGGTGCGTGAAGTTCCCATTCCGCAGTGGGCTCGCGTGGAAAATAGCGCCCGAGCCTCACATTCTAGGAGATGATGTCAGATTAAAAACTTACTTGATGTCTGTTAGCTATAACTTTCTTTATAATGAAGCTGGGATGAAACAGTGGATTTCTGATCTGCTTTATTTCTTGGGACATAATTTTACCGGCGTGATGTATTCCGTTTAGAGCTGGAAATAATAGTACATTACAGCACAGAAGGTAATCATGGTGTAAATGGGCATTAAAATAAATAATTAAATTTTTTTACCATCAAAATCAAATTCCTCATTAAAAAAAAGTAAACGGTTGTTCCGTATGGGAAGAAGGATTTAAATAAAAAGGTAGATTTAAATAACCTTTTTTACAAAACTAGATTATTTACAAATTTTGTTTTTTTTTTTTTTGTGGGAAGGTGGAATGCCAGTTTAGCTGTGTAGTTTATCGTGTATGTGTGTCTCTGTGATTGGTTGGTTTAGAGTATGTCGTGATGTATGAGTGTTACTATTGGCTTAAATTATACAACGCAAAAGGAACTTTATCTTTGTATAAAATTGGGGTTCATATTCCTGTGAACGTCGGTAGCGGCATGACCAACGGTACATTTTTTTAAAATGCCCAAATCCGGTAGTATATGAAATTGCATACTTTCACGTTGTAAAACTACCGTCTAATGAATATGATATTAGAATGAATAAATTAATACTATATTTACCAATGAACATGTTGACTCCCTCCTGATTCTCCCCTCTTAGAGTGAGGAGCCTCAAGTCCTCGAAATACTGGCTGAACTCCTTTTGGTTCTCCAAAGGTGGGATGGAGAGAAGATCCAGCATTTTGTACTGCGCGTGGGTTGCTATGAAGTTCCTACAAATAACCACCGGAGCAAAAAAAAACAAAAACCCATTTTTCACACATTACATTCGGAAAAGTGGCTTTTGCTCCCCAACGACAGGGATCAAAATGCTACTTTTGCGTTCAAGCTACTTTTTTAATTTATTCATTGGCATGTGTCATTTACGCAATGTGCCAATTGAAAACAGGTATGTATTACAATACTGAAGTACGTAAGACCGAATGTATTAAAACATCGAATGAGTCAAAAGACAGACATGATTTTTTTATGAAACCGTTAACTTCATTTATACCGCCACAGACAGAGACCGTGCCAGACTCTTGGCTGTTTCTGGACCTGAAGCAGGTCACTGGCTCCATGCCTATCCATCACCCAACATCGGCACATTTATAGACCCATGCACACTCCGAATAGCCGTCGGTCTCCGGCTTGGTGTTGAGGTTTGCGTGGACCACAGTTGTGCCTCCTGTGGAGCCCCCGTAGATCGCCTCGGCCACCACGGACTCGCTTGCTCCTCGGGTGCCAGCCGCCTGTCCCGCCATGCCGCCCTAAACGACATCCTCAGAAGATGATCAGTGCCAACGTTCCTGCTGCTCTGGAGCCCCAGATCGTGCGGAGTGATGGCAAGCGCCCTGACGGGATGTCGTTGATTCCATGGAGGATGGGCCGTGCACTGGTGTGGGACGCCACTTGCGCCGACACCTTGGCAGCGTCCTACCTCCCAACAACGAGCAGACGTGCCGGTGCAGCGGCGGACACCCGAGAACGGCTCAAGGCCATAAAATACGAGTGTCTCGGCGCCCAGTACGAGTTCGTCGCATTCGGTGTCGAGACACTCGGTTCGTGGGGCAAGGGCGCACGAGGGCTCTACGGAGCTCTAAGCAAGCGCCTGAGAGAGGCAACAGGTGACCCTCGCGCAGGCAGCTTTCTCGCACAAAGACTTGCAATAGCAATTCAACGTGGGAATGCTGCCTGCGTGATAGGCACCCTACCTAAGGGTCCAAATTTAGATAATAATTTTTAGTTTTTAATTTTTCTTTGTTTAGCTATTTTAAGTTAGTTTTAGTTATGTTAATTTTATACTTAGTCCCTGTTTTTATACCTTATTTTATTGTTAAATAAATAGTTATGTGTTAACTTTTAAGATTGTTATAAAACAAACCTAACCTAACCTAATGGGTTCTGTATGATGCCGTTATAATAAATTCTGAGAAGTTTACGGTTTCAGAAAAAAATCGTGTCGGTCTTTTGACCCATTCAATGTTTTAATACATTCGGTCTTTCGTACTTCGGTATTGTAATACATACCCGAAGACAGATCTTAGTAAAATAATCGATTGTAATTTCATCGTAATCGATTAAAAACGAACATATTTCAAGTTTTAACTTTAACAACGTTATAAATATGAAAAATTGATGAATTTTTCGTAACAGTTAAAAAATGACACAATAAATGATACGTTTTACTGAAATCAAAGCTAATTTAATGAATCAGCTTATTCGATACCATTGTAATATTCCATTTATTCGATTATTAATTAAAGTTGTTTCATTATTTTTACAGCATTTTATTTAAATTTTCCTCATAGTCGGTGTGAAAAATTGTATGTGTCACTCAGGAGCAAAATTATTTTCGTCTTGGGCGTTAACACTTGAATCCCTTGTTACGCTTAGAATTCTAACTTAGAATCCCTCGCTACGCTCAGGATTCTAGTGTAGAATCCTTCGCTTCACTCTGGATTCAATGTACCATCAGCCAAAAATATGGTCTACCCCCTACGGTTGAAGTTCATTTGCACATCATAATACAACGAGGTCGATTTTCGCTTGAAATAATTGGGTGACAGTGACTAAAGACTTCACTCAGTTTGAAAAGTCACCCTTAACGATATTTAGATGTCACAGAAACTTTTGTCAAAACTGGTAGACCACTTTCTTGGCTGACCGTACCTCCCGCGCCGTAAATACATCATTTTGCTCCGTTGTATAACTATATCCTCTTCTTGAAAGTGCAGTAATGGAAGAGAAGCTTTTGGTAACTTCGAAAAAGTCAACTCGGGAGGAATCGGGTCGTTAGTACCCTTCGCCACTGCTAACCACTGAGCTATCTATTTGACGACCGCTTTAGCCTAGTTGGTAGTGACCCTGCCTACGAAGCAAGAGGTCCTGGGTTCGAATCCCGGTAAGGGAATTCATTTGTGTGATGAGCACGAATATATGTTCTTGAGTCATGGATGTTTTCTATGTATTTAAGTATTTATTTATCTATATAAGTATGTTTATCGTCTTCTAGTACCCATAGTACAAGCTTTGCTTAGTTTGGGACTAGGTCGATTTGTGTAAGATTGTCCCCTAATATTTATTTATTTATTTTTTTACTTAGGACCAATTTTATCGTAAAGCATCCCATCCCATCCCGCAATCATAACCAAGTCGTTCCATCTTGTTGAAGTCCTACCTATACTGCGTCTTCAATGCTTTATGTGTATTACCCCCGAAAGTCAAATGTTTATCGTCGTCTGGTAGTGTCCGACCGAAACTGGTTTTTACAACCGAAACCGAAACTTCCTTAGAAGGAACATGTTTTGAGGGAAAAATAAAGAAAACGTTATTTTAATCAGTCAGTCCTTATTTTTTATTTATTTATTTATTTATTTATTTATTAAGGAGAACCAACAGCTTATAACATAATATAGGTATTAACACAGAGCCAATTACAGGATCTCACAGATAGTGACTGATTATATGTTTAAGCTTAAACTTAAACGAGGTGTCGCGCACAAAACAATCGACACATCATGCAGGTTTCGGTTTCGGTCGTAGTTTCGGCAGGTTTTCCACCGAAACCCAAGCCAAGGTCGTAGGTTGGGCCAAGGATATTGCTCTCATCTCTGGGCTGGCGCACCCCAATATCAGCTGCTTTCACTTGATGACATACAGCGCAGAGCGTGCCGAGTTGTCGGCAACCCCTCACTTTCCGTTAAACTCGATCCTCTTGCTCTCCGCAGAGACGTTAGCTCCCTTTGCGTGTTCTATAAGATCTACAACGGGGAATGCTCTGAGGAACTCTTTGACCTCATTCCAGCTGCGGGGTTCCATTACAGATCCTCCCGTCGTAGGCGTTCATTTCATCGACATCATGTTGATGAATGGCAGCGTTCGACGGTGCGTTTTAAGCGGTCTTTTTTGCCACGAACTTGCAAAATCTGGAACGAGCTTCCCGCTGGGGTCTTCCCATCGAGTTACGACCTGGGTGCCTTTAAGAGGCGAGTGTACAATTTTCTGCAGGGCCGACAACGCACTGGTATCGCGTAAAGCGCTGCGAGTGTCTATGGACAGTGGTGTTCATTTAACATCAGGTGACCCACTAGTTCGTTTGACTGGCTTCACTAACATAAAAAAAACCGTAACCCGTCTTTTTGCCGAAACTCGACCGAAACCGAAACCGAACTTTCGGTCGGACACTACTTTGCTTAGTTTGGGACTAGGTCGATTTGTGTTAGATTGTCCCCTAATATTTATTTATTTATTTATCTGGTCGTCCAACATACCTGCACATAGCGGTTTCCATTTCAGCATCAGGATTGAGGTACCCGTCCAGTAGCCCAGCTGTGAAGTACTCCGCGCTCTCTGACGCGTATATGTCCAGCAGCGTGGACCCAACGGTGGACCGGAGAGTGGGCAGCTCGGACAGCGGTTTGCCTGTACGAAATATAATTAATTGTTGTAACATCCAACACTCGCCGCTGCAGTGCCATAAGTAATGGGCGGCTGACAGATGCAAAATACGTCAAAATAATATGGGCATTACTTAAACTGATTAATGAGAAAATTTAAAGAAAATAAAAAAACCTTTTCAAATACAAGATTTCTAATGAAAACAATTAATGTTCAATCCATCCATCCATCCAAGTAAATACAAAAACTCTATTATATACTTTCTAGGGCGACACAACGTTAGCGAGTTTACTATCAGTACAGCGCCATCTAACGAAACACTGTGAACTAACTTTTCTTCCTTAATATTAAACAAAGTCCTCATCAATGAACTGAAACAATTAGGATCTTCCCAAATCTATCGACGCGGTATCGGCTTTAGCCAATCGGAAAACCCTTATATCAACGCAATAAGAGCGAAAAAGACGTCGATCAGCTCCGCTCCATTCGCCCGAATAGCCCTTAGCCTGACACCAGGGGCGGTCTTAATGACACAATACTTTACTCACCCGCGACCTTACGATAGTTACGTTTATGTAAGAAATGCGTGTTCATGCAGTTCCTCCACCTCCACACTGTACGAACACACACAAATCATACAAACCCAACTATCACCACCACCAAACTAAACTGCGTTTCGAATGTGAGTCTAATATTTGGTAGCCATAGCGAACGGTTGTGGTACCTATTCTGAAGATGAGCTCTGGTTGAGTTCGAAACGCGTCAGTGTAGTTTGGTGGTGGTGATGGTTGGGTTTTTTTTTTTTTTTTTTTATGTTAGATAGGCCAGACAAACGAACTAGTGGGTCACCTGATGTTAAATGAACACCACTGTCCATAGACACCCGCAGCGCTTTACACGATGCCAGTGCGTTGTCGGCCCTAAAGGAGAGGGAATAGGGGAAGGGGGAGAGGGAGGGGGAGAGGGAAGGGGTGAGGTATTGGGCCCCCGGCACTCCCACTGACCGTACGAAACGCAAGCAGGATTACTGCTGCTTCACGCCGGTGTTCTGTGAGAGGGTGGTACTGCCCCGGACGAGCCGGCCCATTCGTGATGCAGCGGCTAGCTACAACATGGCTCTTTGTGTGATTTGTGTGTTCGTACAGTGTGGAGGTGGAGGAACTGCATGAACACGCATTTCTTACATAAACGTAACTATGGTGAGGTCGCGGGTGAGCAAAGTAATTGTTTCAGTTCATTAATTCACTTTTGCCCTGGGGTAATACGCCATTACGATATCGTAACACATACCGTTGAACACCCTGTCCCTTATGTAGTCCGTGGCGGCTAGCATGGCCCGTTGCAAGCTACATCGGCAAAGAGTCGCTGTGTGCAGCCGCGACGCGCCCAGTATGTGTGCTAGGGCGGCCTCCGTCACTTCTTCTAAAGGTGTCGCTGTCAGTAATGAAAAACCGGTCAAGCGCGAGAAGACTCGTACATGAAGGATTCCGTACCTCCATACAATGTTTTAGAAATATTTCAGAAAACAGTTATATTACGATGATTTTTATTCGGTAATCGGGAACCAAAATGTCTAGTTTGTTATATAATGGAATATATAACAAACATTTAGAAAATATTTTTGTGATTAAGATCATTCATTGTCATCCTAAAACCACTTTGACAAGTCAGTTTATTAAGCAAACTTTGACGCAAGACCTGTCAAATTTCCCGCCAAAGCGATGACACCAGTGTTGCCAGGTCTCCTGATTTCTCAGGAGATCTACTGAATTCCAGGTATGGCTACTGATCTACTGAATTTCCACAAGAATCTACTGATTTTCTACTTTGGGAATTTCGGTTAGCGAAATTAATTATGATACGGAAAAGATACCCATGACTATTGGCATTATTGGTAACTGGTCAACTTTTTGAATCAAACAAACGTCAATCAATTCAGAATATCGAATGAGTAAAATTAAACGTATCGTCAATCAATAAAATGTGAAACATAATGAAAAATGAAAATGAAAAAGCGTTTATTTCAATAGTTTTCACTAAAAGTTATAACTAAGGGTCCTGCGCTAGGATACCCTGTGTTACAGGACCCTTTCGTAGTGATACAATATTAATCGCTATAAATCGTACAGAGAAGAATAAATAAATAACAGCACGCGTACAGAAACGAATAGAGAAGTAGTAACCTACCTACTCATCAAATAAGGCATACACACTATTATTGTGAGTGATGTACGTGTGTGCGCGCGCACGCGAACAATATGTATGCGAAAGCGCGCTTATGTGTGAATCAGATAATATATTGCATACTAAGTGCATCAGATAAAAGCATCAGATAATGTTTATACATATAGTGTGCACTACAGCCAAACCCAAAAAATATACATGGAGCCACCTTATATCAATATTGTTAATGTTTTGGCGGGAGGGAACCCGAAATGAATGGATTAAGCAATTTAAAAATAATATCGATGAAATAAAAAAATAAAGATTAAAATCTTGTAAAGAAAAAACTAAACTGGTAAGCATTAAGAACTTATTATAAGGTCTACTGATTTTTTTTTCAATCTCCTGATTTTTAGTGCTCATATCTTCTGACTTTTTCAAATTGGACCTGGCAACACTGGATGACACTTAAACTAACTAAGGAAGTTTTAAAAATAACATTTTTATTTTTTCACACAGACTTGATTGCTTGAGACCTCATCTATTAAATTCCATTTCAGTTAAGGAATATATTTATTTATTTATTTATTGCAGTATGGGTCTTACAAGATGTTATGTACACTTAAAAACAGTTCCAACATAACCCTGTTAGGGCACAGCAACATTAAAATTTTAAATACCTAATAAAAAAAAAGACAAATTGAAATAATAAGAAAAAAAAATAAAATATAAAAAATACTTAGTCTAAATTAGTGCATGCAACACGTCACATGTATGTACAGTGTACACACACATAAGAACTAATTCAATACTTTTCCAGTTTGAAATTAAAATACAAAACACATACACAAATCATCTTACAATTGTACATAAAGATATTATTAAGTATAATTATAACAATTTAATAATTTAATAATTTGTCATTATTTAACTAAAATTTTTTATGAAATAAGTTCATTCAGTTTTACATTAGATGTAGATGATTAACAATAAAAGTAGGTATAAAAACAGGGACTAATTATAACTAACTTAAAATAGCTAAACAAAAATTAAAAACTAAAAATTACTATCTAAATTTGGACCCTTAGGTAGGGTGCCCATCACGCAGGCAGCATTCCCACGTTGAATTGCTATAGCAAGTCTTTGTGCGAGAAAGCTGCCTGCGCGAGGGTCACCTGTTGCCTATCTCAGGCGCTTGCTTAGAGCTCCGTGGAGCCCTCGTGCGCCCTTGCCCCACGAACCGAGTGTCTCGACACCGAATGCGACGAACTCGTACTGCGCGCCGAGACACTCGTATTTAATGGCCTCAAATTAAGGATTAATATATTTCAATTCCTGATCACCGATTAAAAATCACCGTGTATTTACTTACCAGGTGTCTTGTGGAAAGACACATACTCTCCTGTGGCTTGAATGCCGTGCGCGTTCGGGTGCACCAAGAAAGCCCGGAGCCGACCCGCCTCCGCGGTGGCCAGCACCAAGAAGTAACCGGAGGTGGCACCGCAAACCTTCTCGCCGGAGACACACCATACTTCTACCGAAAACAATACAATTGCTCTTCATCATCATCATCAGGCTATGCTCGTCCACTGCTGGACATAGGCCTCTCCCATGGCACACCACTGAGCACAATCCTCGGCCACTCTCATCCAGCACTTGCCAGCCGCCTTGCAAAGATCATCGCTCCACCGAGTCTAAAGAACGTCCTACACTATGTTTGCCTATCCCTGGTCTCCACTCAAGAACTCGTCTACCCCAACGGCAATACAATGGCTCTTACAGAGGCTATATCAAGAAAAACCGAAAAAAATGCGAGTCGGGCTCATGCACCGACGGTTGCATACACATTTTTAGCTATGTCAAAATATACACCGTAAACAGCCGTAACTATAATAATCCAGTTGTTTGCCGTGTGATCATTTTATGTTGGTTATTTGGGCCCATGATCGGACATCTGCACCAACAATAATAATAATAAATATTAACATGCAAGCAACAGAGATATGCTCTCATACACTTAAATTTTTTTTTTTTTGTAATTTTTTTTGAGGCTTTGAACACTCCAGGTGATCATGTCAGCCTCATGGGTGCTTACACAATTCCCTATTCAAGGGACATATCAATAAAATGGTAAATGCCGATTGCTTGGTCTGACACACTTAAATTTGCCAATGACGAGACAGACAAACTCGAAACTCATTTTACGAAATTCTTCTCATTCCGCAACCATGGTTTACTTGTAGATAAATACTTAAAAATAATACCTTGACCGTCCAACTCTGCAATGGTTCTGAAGTCTGCCTGCGTTATTCTCTCAGAGAGCTTCTCTTTCACACAGAGTGAGACAGTATGCTCGCCTCCAATCAAATCGTCCAATATTTGCCGGAACTGGTCTGAACGAAGACCAGCTTTCAGGGCTTCTAATGCTACCCAGTGGTCGCTTATTTTCTGCGCCAGAGGGAGGTCTGATGATATTGTTTCTAAATATCTGAAAAAAGAATTTTAGACCCTGATATTATTATGATTTGAATAAGAAAGTTTGTGAAATGTTTGGTTGTTTCTTTAGACGTTTGGATGTTGTTACTCAATCACACAACAAGAACTAAACGGATTGAAACTTGGAGTACAGATTTACAAACATCTGCATTAAGACAGGATGCTTAATATCCCAATAATTTGTTCCTGTGCGATAATATTTTAAAATAATACCTTTAACTTATCTTTTGAAAATTCAACTTATTGTAAAACTTTGACTTTTTGACTGCATTGGCTACTTTAGAAGGGCTTGTTTGAGGGTTTAACTATTGGAAAAGATAAGGACACTCGACATACCTTATACTTTCAGTGTAATTCATAGCTAATCCACCGAGAGTCAGACCAACGGGCGCAGCAAATATTTGATTCTGTATCAAAGACTCTTTGCGTTCTTCTTCGGTTTTTTCTGGATTGCCAAACACGCTCTCAAGACGCGAGACCCTCTTATCCAACTCCTGACTCTCATCTTTTTGCAAAACCTCGGGATAGGCAAGCAATTCGCGATCGAAAATCGAAACGAAAACATTCTTCATGAACGGCTGGATAGCTGCCTTCCGGTGTTCCGGACGTTCCAGAACTTTCAAGTCTTCGAAGTCGAACTTCTCATCTTGTACTTTCGGCTGCGATGCTTGTGTGGAGTCAAGGTTTGAAGCGGTAAATCGGAATTTTCTGTAGATGTTATTGCCGACATTTTTGTTGCGAATTGTGCAAACTGTGCGAGCTATATTCATTTTTACACTCTGTAATCCACTTGAAATATATTAGTAAAGACGAATAACAGTTTTTATGTAACTAATTTAATAATCTTGTGTTAAATAAGAAAATTCTGTTGTATTATTTATTAGCGAATCAGTGCTATTTGAGGTTATGTTGTCAAAAGTCAATTTTGACGTTTCCAATTTTTTATTTAATTTTATTTTGAGGAAGTAAAAGACTTTTTAGCCGTACAACCACGTAGCAACTTCAAAAGACCAGGAACTTTTTACTATTTATACACATCAAAATAGGTGATTTA
This sequence comes from Archips xylosteana, assembly GCA_947563465.1. Classification (NCBI taxonomy): domain Eukaryota; kingdom Metazoa; phylum Arthropoda; class Insecta; order Lepidoptera; family Tortricidae; genus Archips; species Archips xylosteana. Next base: position 10,050,077 of record OX387370.1, read on the forward strand.
CAATCAATTTACTACATGTCTTGTCACATAGACATGCAAAATATCAATTAAAACTGTGCAATGTGTATACATTACAATATACTTACTAGGTAGGTATTTCCTTAGAAATAATGACATTTAAATATTTCTGAACTGTTCCTGTATATTTATTTCGGGGATCTACGAAACAGCTAAAACGATATCGATGAAATTTGCTGTGGGGTTTTTGTCGGCGAACAATCGATTTACCTTGGTTTTATCTCTGGGACAAGGTAATTTCGAGTTTAAAAGCTCGCTCGTCCCATAGCGGTCAAACACCCTTCTTTTTGTGTCGGAGGTAAAAGGTAGGAATTACAGATCACTCACATCTTTAAACGAATTTAGCTCGACTTGTTACGGATTATGTTTTTTTTTTTATTATGAGACAGAGGCAAACGAGCAAGAGAGTCATCTGATGGAAAATGATCACCACCGTTCATAAATACAAACAACTCAAAAGTTGTTGTTTTTTTTTATTTTCACTGTCTGTGCGACGTGTTGATTTCTAGAAGCGGTAGGAGCAGAACCGTCTTAGGGTATTAACGAGGGTCCTGGACACCTAAGAATAAGGGGCCCGTTGGAAAGTGTTAAAGCGAATTTCATTGACAGCATCTCAGCCTATTCGTCCCACTGCAAGGAACCAGCCTCCTCTCAGAATGAGAGGGCTTGGAACTCAGTCCCCACGCGGGCCCGTGGATTGCGAACTTTAGATGCCATAGAATTTTGTTTAATTCTTTCGTGATAACCCCCGACACAAAAAGAGGGATGTTATAAGTTTGACCGCTATATGTGTGTGTGTGTCTGTCTGTGGCATCATAGCTCTTAAACGGGTGCACCGATTTGGATGCGTTTTTTTTATTTGGAAGCAGGTTTCTTGGCGATGGTTCTTAGATATGTTTCATCAAAATCGATTCAGCCGTTTCAAAGTTAAAAGTTACAAAAATATGTATACGTGACTTTATTTGCTAAGCATTAAAGTCGTGTGTACATATTTTTGTAACTTTGGCTGCATCAATCTTTTTGTAGTCGACTGTACACGAAGAGTTCCGTACCTCCTCCGTGTAGATACAATGTTTTAAACATAGTTCAGTAAATAAATAAATAAATAAATATTAGGGGACAATCTTACACAAATCGACCTAGTCCCAAACTAAGCAAAGCTTGTACTATGGGTACTAGATGACATCCATAACTCAGGAACAAATATTCGTGCTCATCACACAAATAAATGCCCTTACCGGGATTCGAACCCAGGACCTCTTGCTTCGTAGGCAGGGTCACTACCAACTAGGCTAAAGCGGTCGTTAAAAACAACAACATAGATAGATATCTAACTATCTTATCTAATCTATCTATCTAATACCTTTAAACGAGCAATTCTTGTATCAGAATCTCAGAAACGGCTGCAACGATTTCCATGAAATTTAGCATGCAGGGGGTTTCGGAGGCGATAAATTGATCGAAAAAAAAGCCATGGCGGCCTAGTGGTTTGACCCATGGCCTCTCAAGTAGAGGTTCGTGGCTTCGAATCCCGGCTAAAACCTCTGAGTTTTTTCGGAAATTATGCGCGAAATTTACTTTTGTAATTTACCATTAGCTTTAGGTACGGTGAAGGAAAACATCATGAGGAAACCTGCATACACCTGCGAAGAAATTCAATGGTGTGTGCGAAGTTCCTAATCCGCACTGGGCCCGCGTGGGAACTACGGCCCAAGCCCTCTCATTCTGAGAGGAGGCCTGTGCCCTGCAGTGGGCGTAATATGCTGGGATGATGATGATGATGATGAAATCGATCTAGCTCGGTCTCATCTCTGAGATAAAGCGTGTTTTCGAGTTTTAGTCCGAGCAAACCTTGGTCGCCCAGGTACTCTTGTTAATGCCATTATTATACTAAACGGCACTTATCACGCAAACAATATTTACCTTGACGTTTCGGCCACGTTGCAGCAGCCGTGGTCACGAGTTAACTGAAGTGTAGGGTGTCAAGTTCGTTTAGCCGCTCGGAGTCTTTCGAACTACCCGCACTTGATTATATCCGATTGGAATCAGCACCCGTATCACACCCACTTACACACCAGTCACACTTCCAGTTAGGTACACTTCAGTTAACTCGTGACCACGGCTGCTGCAATGTGGCCTAAACGTCGAGGTAAATATTGTTTGCGTGATATAGGTAACGCCACCAGAGTTGAGGCCACGCACACAACCACATCTCTTGTAATGACAGCGGGATTTTGACGTTGTGTTGTCGTTAAACGTCAACACAACGTCAAAATCCCGCTGTCATTACATGAGATGTGGTTGTGTGCGTGGCCTCAACTCTGGTGGCGTTACCTCTAAGTCCCGTTTGATGATGATGATGATGATGATGCATTCCTGTTATCCCTCATTAGGGACATAGGGCTCGTAGAAGAGTTTTCCATTTGGCTCGATCTTGCGCGGCTTCTTCCAGCTCTTCCCAGCCGAGACCAGTTGAGCCAGCCTCCTTCTCAACTGATCGCCTCCACGTGGTCCGAGGACGTCCTGGCCGTCTTGTGCCAGTAGATTGCCAGCGGAGACCCTGGTGGGTATCTGACCCTCGAAGCGTGTGTCCAATCCATCGCCACTTCCTTGTCAGAACTTCTCGGCTTACTGGCTTCTGGTCAGTCATTTGCCACAGTCTTGCGTTTGAGTCCCGTTTAGTATATAATTATGAGTGAAAATCACGAAAGTTTAAAACAGTATATTATAAAGTGAAGTTAAAAACTGAAAAAAAGTTTTTTGTATCACGACCCCCTTTAATTTTTAACTTTATTTTATTTTAGTATTTGTTGTATAACACCCACAGTAATACACAATCGGCGAAAATTTCAAGTGTCTAGCGATTACGGTTCAAGAGATACGCCCTGTGACAAACGGACAGCGGAGTCTCAGTAATAGCACAGAATATATAATAGTAGAGGTAACGCCACCAGAGTTGAGGCCACGCACACAACCACATCTCATGTAATGACAGCGGGATTTTGACGTTGTGTTGACGTTTAACGACAACACAACGTCAAAATCCCGCTGTCATTACATGAGATGTGGTTGTGTGCATGGCCTCAACTCTGGTGGCGTTACCTATACTAACGTACAGAATGGACACGCTCCGCCCCGCACCGATTCGAGTTACCCCACCCCTTAGGCCGGGGCCGCACTGGTAAGTGGTAAGGCGACCGGCGACGCGACGCGACGGCGACTAAATCAACTATGTTTGATTTAGCCGCCGTCGCGTCGCGTCGCCGGTCGCCTTACCAGTGCGGCCCCGGCCTCAAGGCGCAGATTGCCGGACCCCGCCGGAATCCAGAAGAGTGCGCGCGCGATGTATGTAGGCGTACGCGTGTACAGACGTCGTCGTGCTTATGTAGATTCAAGAACGCGTATTTTGTACGTCGTGGCCGCCGTGTGGTAATAGGGTCCCGCTGGCACCCTCTGTACGGAACCCTAAAACCTAACTTCCTTTTCAGTGTAACCTTTCTAAACACTTCAAAATAACATCCCACGGCTGCCCCATTTCTGAACCTAGTAACTCGAGAAAACAATTTTGCGATTTTGCTTAAAACGTGGTTTCTAGTAAGTGCCTACAGGATACCTCCAAACCTAGTAAGTACACAAATAACTATAATTTAAAATTTTAAAAACCCCAACGCAATTAAATCTAACAGCATATAAAAAAAACCGGCCAAGTGAGAGTCGAACTCGCGCACCGAGGGTTCCGTATAAATTTATATGTATCTATGAACATCCAGTCTTAGAAGACCCCTGCTCCTAAGCAAAATGTGCGCAGTGTGGGATCATTGTAGATTGGATACTAATATAGACAGACAGACAAAAAAAAATATGCTTTTCGCAATTTTTCCTTTATTTGTGCTATAGACCTTGCTTCGTACCAAATTTCAAGATTCTGAGTTCACGGGAAGTACCCTGTAGGTTTTGATTCCCTTGTGAGTGTCGAAAATTATAGATTGGTTACTGATATAGACAGACAGACAAAAAAATTTATGCTTTTCGCAATTTTTCCTTTATCTGTGCTATAAGACCTTGCTTCGTACCAAATTTCAAGATTCTGAGTTCACGGGAAGTACCCTGTAGGTTTTGATTCCCTTGTGAGTGTCGAAAATTATAGATTGGTTACTGATATAGACAGACAGACAAAAAAAATTATGCTTTTCGCAATTTTTCCTTTATCTGTGCTATAAGACCTTGCTTCGTACCAAATTTCAAGATTCTGAGTTCACGGGAAGTACCCTGTAGGTTTTGATTCCCTTGCGAGTTTCGAAAATATGCGGAAATTTGCGGCATTAACGGCTGTATCTTTTGATTGCGTTGGCTTAGAAGTTTGATTTTTTCACAGCTTCAAGGAACAGTAGACTTGAGTATTTGATATAAATTTCAGCTTGATACCTCCACGAGTTCCTGAGAAAAAGGGTCCTTGGCAGACGGACGGACGGACGGAGGACAACAAAGTGATCCTAGAAGGGTTCCGTTTTTTCCTTTTGAGGTACGGAACCCTAAAAAACTTATAACTTTGAAACGTCTGGACCAATTTTGATGAAACATGTCTAAAAACCATCGCCAAGAAACCTGCTTTCAAATAAAAAAACCGCATCGAAATCGGTTCACCCATTTAAGAGCTATGATGCCACAGACAGACAGACGAAGACACACACACACACATAGCGGTCAAACTTATAATACCCCTCTTTTTGTGTCGGGGGTTAAAAAACGGGCTTGATCATTTCAAAACCTAGTATGGCACAAAACTATTTTGTGGCATGCACTTACTAGGCTTTGAAAAAGTCAGAGAGGCTTCTTAGGTTTGATGTGGTCAAACGATTATCAATACGTCCATTTCAAAAGCCAATATGGTACATAATTTCAGTTAAAACATGTACATGAGAATTTAAACATCATCATCATCATCATCATTTCAGCCGAAAGACGTCCACTGCTGAACACAGGCGTCCCCCAAGGCTCGCCAAACAGATCGGCAATCCAATGCGTTCGCGGTACCTTCACCAGGTCGTCGCTCCATCTTGTTGGAGGCCTACCTACACTGCGTCTTCCGGTCCGCGGACGCCACTCGACAACCTTTCGGCCCCATCGGTCAGTTCTACGAGCGATGTGCCCTGCCCACTGCCACTTAAGTCTAGCGATTCTTCGAGCTATGTCCGTGACTTTAGTTCAACATTTATTTGATGCAATAAAGAGTTTGAGTTTAGTTCTTGCGCGGAAATGCTATGAATTTAAACATACATACATGTAAGTACCTGGATATTAAAGATACTTTACTTTTTGAACAAATAATTGCAAAACTGTACGGCTGAGACAAAACATGATTTTTTTCTGTAAAATTAGCTGAATGTCCCTTACTATGTTTTGAAATGGCGCAGCCGCCCAATCAAATCGGAAAGCCCTTAAATTATTGCCAAATCACGGCCATTCACTTAAATGTTTTTCTTGATTTATAAACACAGGCTTAAAGGGTCGATTCAACCCACATCAAATCAGTAAAGGGTCGCGAATCAAACCTTAAGTACGTACCCTAATTAGTAAAAAACATACGCATAAGTAATAGGGTGTGCTTAATTCGATATTTTGCTGTGGCAACATTTTAGTTAGGGGTGAGAAATAACGGTTGGTTAACGGTTAACGTTCTGTTAACGAACGTAATGAAATTATAAATAAATAAATAAATATCACGGGACAATTCACACCAATTGACCTAGTCCCAAAGTAAGCTAAGGAAAGCTTGTGTTATGGGTACTAGGCAACGGATAAACATACTTATATAGATAGATACATACTTAAATACATATTAAACACCCAAGACCCGAGAACAAACATTCGTATTTTTCATACAAATATCTGCCCCGACACGGGAATCGAACCCGGGACCTCAAGCTTCGTAGTCAGGTTCTCTAACCACTAGGCCATCTGGTCGTCTAAATATTATGTTATGTTATAATTATGTTTTTGAAAATGCCGTTGTTCTGATTTTAGGACCTAATTTGAGGAATATTATTATTATGTGGTTGTTGTTTGGTACTGTAAGTATATTGCTGTGCCCTTGCACGATAAATGTTGAAGCTGTAGAGACACCGTCATAAATAAGTGATCACTTTTGTACCTTATCGCTTTCAGTCGTTATATATAACAGAAATATGGCTTGTCTAACATGAAGTTAAAGGACAAAGTCTTTGATCAATTATAACTGAAGATACACATTGCCGAACAAAATCCCCTTCAAAGAATGTCCGAACTTTTTTATTTGTTTGCATAACAATTAAAATCATCACCTACACAGAAATTTGAACCTAGTCTTTACTTCATTACAGTCGAATTTCGGTTGACACTTGACAGCTAAACTTGACAATTTCACGCAACGTACTGAGAAAAAAAGAAGGCCACTTTTACCAAAGTGGCGCTCATTTGGCTCGGACATTTTCGGGCGCGCGTTTGTGGATCTACAGTTATAATTGATCAAAGGACAAAGTACAAAAATGATCACTTATTTATGACGTTGACCCTACATACTTTTTAAGAGATTCATCCCAACATTTAATGCATTTATACACAGTTTAAGTTTAAAGAATAATGGATATTTTTTTAATCATCTCCGGACCATATACATGTCTCACTGCTGCAGCTGGACACAGGCCTCATCTTAGAATGAGAGGGTTGAGGCTATAGCTTATAAATATTACAGTTCTCACGCGGATCGAAGAAATAAGTGAAAATATAGTAGTATAGTAATTTGATGTAATGCAATTTGCTCAGAAGTCGACAACTTTGGTACCAGTACGCAGAGGTTGCCTAATTGCCTATAAATATAGTTTATTTATTTATAAGAACTAGAATTTACGATTTTCACTCAATTAATAATACCAAACCTGAGATATACCTAAATCAAATAAACATTCATTGGTTAACTATACAAATAAATACAAATGACATAATAAAATTAATTTTAAATAAATTAACATTATAATTAAAAATAAAATAAAACTAACTAAACTAAAAACTAAATAAAATTAATAAGGTTCCCCCGTTTCATGGACCCGAAGATACTGGCATTTGATCTCGTTTTATTTTGAGTCTTTTAAAGTATGAAAATTTTAGAGTCTTAATACCCGTTTTTTGCCATTATTATGTCGTGCTCTGTAAGATGTTGGTATTAAGTATTACTTTTGAACAAAAAATCAACCACTAGCAAGGACTTCAACATCTCGAAAAATACTGTAGACTGGAAACTGACATTTGGGGTGTGAATAAGTGAAAATAAAACTAATATTTATAAAAAATAACGTAAAATTAATACGCAACGCGTACGAGGGCTGTGACAGGACTCTGGTATTCTTTTGTCTCCTTTCCGCACTGCTTGTTTACAATACGTTTACTTTTAGTTTACCACTGACAGATGGCTTGCCTTCATTTCATTTCCAACTTTAACACCATAGAAATAAAGTAGCTATTACAAAATCTGCAAACGTGGGTAACAGTATTCTAAAATTGGCTTTATTTGTAGGTCGTTAAAGTTGAAAATGAAATGAAGGCAATCCATCTGTCAGTGGTAAACTTTATGTAATTTTACTGTACTAATTTTATTGGTGACCAGTTGGTATACAGCCTGGGTATGGGACCTTTTTATAAACTTAGTACATGCGTCATCTATAAATACTTTAGATATAGTCTTAAAGTCAATACTATTTACTTTAAGGACAATAATATATTGCATCTAAATAAAATTCATTGTTTGTTTCTGAATTTTGTTTTTTTTTTTCTTTTTTTTTACATAAAACTGACCCGTGATTGACCAAATGAAAAGATGAGGCCAAATTTAAAAATGTGAATTATTTTTCCAAACATTTATGTACCTATGTAAAAGTCTATCTAATATATAAAAATCATATCAAAAACCGATTTTTATGAAACCTTTTTTGTCTGTATTCGATAGGTCAGAAAATTGGTCACCCAACCCTTATTTTTCGCAGACGGACTTGCGTGCAACAGCTAGTTATATATAAAAACATGAAGTTAACAGAAAAATTATGATTTCAGTTCAGAAGTTTTTGCTATCCATTGTACAACGTTATATTAACGAACGTTATAAAATAACTTATCGTTATCAAGCACACCTCATTCCCCATCCCTACCTAAGCATAGGAGATGGGGGTGAAGAAAATTTACCCTGCGCAAATACTGCAAAATCAACTCAATACCTCGAACAATACAGCTGAAAATCAATTGATCAATTTCCATTGGCGTGTCTGAGTTTCCCTAGAATTTAGTTAAAGGAAAATGTACCCACAGGAATATAATTTAAGTATAAATTGGATTGGAGGGATATTCTTGTATAATTTTACATAACTATGTATAGCTTTTTATAAAATAATCAGTAGGAATCCTTGGTCGAGCTGAACGCGTCCATAAACGAGTGTGGTGACCTAAAATCTGTTAAAAAACATGATAATTACACAAAGAATGTGTTTTTAAGTGACTAGTGATGTGAATTATCGATATTAACTAGAGTTTGTGGTTCTAAGTGCGGGGGATAAGGAGAAATGGAGTTTTGATGGTATGTATGAAAGGTTCTCGAATATGATTGGAACGAATTGTTTTCTATTATAGACTAGCGTTCAACCGCGGCATTGCTTGTGAAGCAGGCCTCGCAGTTGGATTGGAAATTCCTGAAATTACGTCTTTTAACCTTACTAATATTATAAATGTGAAAGCAATTTTCTGATTCTCCACGCTTCAATTCTTCCCAGAATTTCCCAGAATTCTTCCCCAGTGAAAAAAGGGTTAAGTCTGCAGAAATTAAACAGCTATTTTCTATTTTATTTGTAAAGAGGGTTAAGTTGAAATCAGCTGTTCAGCTTCTGCAGAATTAACACCTTTTTCACTACAGCCCCAGAATTTTGGTAAGGAGATAGTTCAAATATTATTTATTTTACTAGCAGTACGGCTGCTCACCGAATCTAAGATTATTTAAAAGCGAAAAACACCCTACCCCTCTCCTCCTCAAAATTTAAAGCACACGTTTTTGTTTTGATAACAAATAGAGAAGGGGACTTGTGACCGGGTTTTTTAGTCCGTGCAAGTCGGACACTGTCTGGGCCCTCCATTCCCAGTTCGTCCGAAGGGATTTTTCCCGAGCACAAGTAACCCTTCCAATCCTTAAAGTAAAAAACAGCAAAGACTTCGCGTCTTTGGCCCCTCTGGCGACTCATTCTAAAAAAAAAAGCGAAAAACACCCGTTGGGGCGCATACCCAGGAGACGTGGGTTCGAATCCCACCGGCGCACCCGAAAAACTTTTTCGCTTTTAAATAATCTTAGATAAGGAAATAGTTATAGTGTAGAATAGACCCTAGTAAGGCATAACATCTGCCTGGAAAGAGATTTCGCAATTGTAGCCATACCCAACACCACCTACACAAGGCGAAATTTTAAACCTGATACGAAATTATTTATTAGGATAGTTTTTATCCTGGAAATTTGCGGAGTTCCCGAGGGATAGCGAAACGAATTGTTTTCAGATGGAGTCGTGGGCAACGGTTACTTATCTATATTTATACAAATACTGGCTATTTCTCGTGTCTTCATCCGCGTAAAAAAAATACAATTAATTCTCTCACCCTCTTTATTATTGAAACAACGGCGTCAACATTTCACCCCTGTTTAGAGCTATCAAAAAATTAAAAATCTAAAATATTGATAACTAACAATTACTTATAATAAACGAAATATAAAACTTTTTTAACGGGATCTTGTTTCATACTTAGGTATATGAAAAGGCTTCCACGAGGAAAAAAATATAAGTAGGTTAATTAAGTATAAGTTATCAGAGATCTTTACGTTTCTATCAAAGTTCCGATTTTATCAATAAAAGCGTGTTACACCTTCATTCTTCTTCAAAAAGCCGTGGTAGCTTAGTGATTTGACATATGGCCTCTCAAGCAGAGGGTCGTGGGTTCAAATCCCGGCTCGCACCTCTGAGTTTTTCGGAATTTATGTGCGAAATTACATTTGTAATTTACCATGAGCTTTACGGTGAAGGAAAACATCGCGAGGAAACCTGCATACACCTGCGAAGAAATTCAATGGTGTGTGTGAAGTTCCCAATCCGCACTGGGCCCGCGTGGGAACTACGGCCCAAGCCCTCTCATTCTGAGAGGAGGCCTGTGCCCTGCAGTGGGACGTATATGGGCTGGGATGATGATGATGACACCTTCATTATTTCTCTTGACGTCAAAATGTAACACGCTTTTATTGAAAAATTGGGACTGATAAAAACGCAAAGATTTAATGCATGGTCTCTCCTTTTAATCAGAACTAAATTATTTTCAGCTTTTTAGTTCTTTTTATTAACATCTACTTAATAAAAGCTTGTTTTAAAAAGTTTTTTTTTCTATTTTTTTTTAATTTTTTAGTGGCCAGCTTCCAGCTCCATCTTCAGACCCTAATTACCACCTAGGACTAACGTACTCGTCAAGACGAAGCAAACGAGCCCAAACTCGATGGCGTTGTGTCATTTTATTATGGAGTGCCTATGGCCACCTTCCAGCTCCATCATCAGACCCTGGTTACCATCTGGGATCAAAGTACTCGTCAAGACTAATCAAACTAATCCAAACACGACCGGGTTGCGTCGTTTAATTACAGAGTTCCTATGGCCACCTTCCAGCTCCACAATAATATGCATTGTCACCAAATGTGGTGTGCAAAATTTCAGCTCAATTGGTAACCGGGAAGTGGGTCAAATTTAACTTGCCAGATTTGATTAGGTACAGACATCGGGACAGGTGAAACTAGGTAAATAAGCTTGTGAAAAATCATCGAATATAAATTTTATCGGACCACACTCAGCATAATGTTGCGGCAAGCCACAACGCTGTTTGTCAAAGGGACATAATTTAAAAAAAAACTAAACAGAAAGACATATAAATAAGTACACAGTGACGACACAAACGCCAACGGAATGAAGTAAACTGTCAGTCAATTGATATTGCAAACAATGTAAACAAACCTTGTATTTAAAATGTTTTTAATTTCCATTTTCCCTCATCAAATACTGCTAAATCCGTGTGTTTTTTAATCAATACTTACCATAACAAATACTATCCTAAACCATTAAAACAATAAACAAGTGCTAGAATATGGATATTTCATTAAATGGTTTATTTAAATTGTTCGCAATCTCAATTGACAGCGATTTTATATAATATTTATTAAAATCGTTACAATGGAACATACATGGAAAGGACATAATAATAACAATACATTACACTGATTTGCTGACTCGGAGTCGCTAATTCTATGTCCACAGGAGAGACAACTTTCGTTTCTTGCGCTGTGTAGGACCCTTCCTTCTTTCTATCTTTCTCTGAAATAGTGTTGTTGCAATAGCGATAGTCTATCGACAGTATCGTGATACTATCGTGGCCTTGAAAATCAGTCATAATAACGATAGTCCTATCGAAACTACACTACTCAAAAGCACACTAACATCTGTAACAACCACGCGCGAAGGCATTTCACTGTTCATTGCGTGTGTCTTGTAACCACTATGCAGGGAGCGTCTAGGCCGAGCAATGGACAGTGAACACGCTCACCACCCGCGAGCCGTGCAGTGTTGCCAGATGTCGTTGCAAAAAGCGGGAGCTGCGCTTTCAAAACGCGGATTTTTAAATGAAAATGCGGATTTGCCCAGCTGTTGGATAGGTATATTATAGGCTAAAAAAAGACATCTTCATCCGCTTCCCCGACATTCGTAAGCCATTGGCATTGATCACTTTTTTACAATGTGGTCTAATTCCAAAACCATTTCGAGGAATAGGTTTATTAAATCTTTTTATAACATTGTAGAATGTAGAAAAAATATATTAAATGATCGTGTGTATTTTTGCAAAATAATGTTTGACCTTTGTTTGACCTTTCTATGGGCATTAACTTTGAAATTCTTTGCAACAAGAAAAAAAAAACCGTCCGTCTAGTTTCTCTATACTATTCTCTGTCACTTCGACGTAGTTATCATGTGTCAGTTTAAGGATACTATTTTGAAAAACATTCTTCGCGTTTTTCACATTTTAATAATGGATTTATATATGAAGTGTTTCATTCCTACTTGTGGAAAATGATTCTGTCAATAGCCCAAACAAATTAATTGTTCGCATTAGAGAAGATTTACGAGAGGAGTGGTGCCGCAAAGTTAATTCAAAGTTTACACGATGTAGTTATTGTTGCGAGGAGCATTTTAATGTAAGTATGGATTAAATCCGCCAAAAAACTTTCTAGGCAACACTCCTGACCATTTTATTTTATACGTACAAAAAATACTATAGCCGTAAATCATTTTTTGTACCTATTCTCTTGGAAGAATTGGCAACTTTAGTGTTATTGTTATTGTAATGTAAAGTGACATTGTCAGATGACAACTAACCATCGATTGTGACACATTTTTTTTGTCATTATGTCTGTGGTTTCTACACAGATTCAGCCGCGGCATGTAATTTACGAGAAGTCGTATCTCAAATTTTCAATAAATTATAAAAAAATATTGGAGTGATGAATTGCTGAAATATTCAAATTAGTTTCTTAAAATGCTCTATATTTTCGATAAAAAAAATAAAAAGGGGGGGTTAGAAAAAATGAACAATCCCAATTGCTACTGCGTGAGTGAAATGGCATATTTTAAAAACTAACGCGGATAGCAGGGCTAGTGGCAAAAATGCGGGGTAAAAAGCGGAAAAGCGGGGTGTCTGGCAACACTGGAGCCGTGGCAGCGCCATGAACAGAATCATGTAACCCAATACAGCACTGCTAAGGTTTCTGGACGAAAACTGGACCTGACATACTAAATGAAAAGATTATCGGTTAAAAACAAGGCCATCTAATCTTTTTTAACCTTTTCGATCAAACTCATACATTGAACCAATAATAAGTTAGGTAAGCTACCGTAGTAAAAATGCCCTGGTTGCCTAGTGGTTTGACATTATGTCCTCTAAGGGCTCAAGCCCTTTTTCCTCGTGGTCAAACTGATTTGCCAAACTGGTTTGACCAGGAGGAAATGCGATTCCTCGTGGCCAAACTCAATATTGTTTTCCTCCTGTATAACACGTACAGTCAACAGCATAAATAAGTGACCAAGTCACTTTAACGTCATGTTTGAAATGTCATACAAAATTGTCAAACGATTGAAAACGACAAGGTACAGAAATGACCACTTATTTATGCTGTTGACCCTACCTATTTATTTATTTATTTATTTATTTATTTATTATTTAAGGAACAGTTACAACTTACAAACAGATAATTATTCTAATTGACATACTTATAACACAAAAATCCATGTTTGCAACTTAACTACAACTGTCCACAACAATCATAATGTGGCTAAAGGAGCATGCAAGATGGAATAAGTTTACCTATTGACATTGAAAATATGTCACATTCTGAACATATCTCATTAAATGTACGACAAAGACGGGTGGCTATGACTAGTAGTATTTACACGTAGAAACTCTTTTGAAGGGTTTATTTAATGGCACTTAAATATAAGTGAAATAACTATGATCATGTCAGCTAGTTCATAATCGTTTAAACTGTCATGTAGTTTTGGTGGATACAATGGATATCTGTTTTATTGAACGCAAACGTGGTAAAATTTTGCTACATGATGATCGACAGTACTACAAGTTATTGGTAACGCCACCAGAGCTCACTCTGGTGGCGTTACCTTTACCGCTTGATATAAGTAGGGTGTGGAAATTAGTTTAAAACACGTGACCACTACCACCACTACCACCACTACCACTAGGAAACCACTAGGTAACTTAATTCCTCGTAGCCAAACCAGTTTGGCAAATCAGTTTGACCACGAGGAAAAAGGGCTCTCAAGCGGTCGTCAGTTTGAGTTCGGGCTATAGTCTTGGTATAGTCCAACAAGCTCATGCGCGGCTCTCCGCGGAACCCTGTCGCAGTCAGCATTACAATCTCGTTAAGGACAGCAGAGACTCCCTGCGACAGGGTTCTGCCGAGCGCCGCGCACGAGCTTCTCGGACTATAGCACCTCGGTTTTCCGAATTTCTGTCCTTCAATAAGGCTTATTCACGAAAAAAAATAGGCACTTTTGTATAATTCAGGTATACAATATGAAATGACATTTTTTACAGAACTTAATTAGAAAGAAGGACTCTTCACCTTTCGTTTTGCGTGCTATTATGGATATTTATATCAGATGCTATCCATTTTTGGGCTTACTTTCGAAATCTCTGGAATTTAGTCTTAGATTTTGTATTTTCACGTTTGGGTCACAGAGGTTCTTTTTTTTTCTTAACTCAAATAGATTATCGACGCTATAATGTTCCGCGAATATCTTTCCAGACTCTTAATTACTGTATGCAGGTCATAAATTGTTTTAAAATATGCCAGAAGTACACACATTTGTATGCAATCATTTTAGTTCTAAGCCTTAGCCTTATTAGGTAGGATTTCACAACTTTTTAGGAAAAATGTATGGATTTTAGATAAAAAAAATACTCAGTTGGCAATCGAATTGCGGTTTGAACTACCTCGACTTACTGGGAGACAGTGGAGACTTTTTTTCGTGGAAAGCCTTATCTATAATCTGTCTTAAATTGTCTGTCTGTCTGTCTTAAATTTCCTTATCTTAAAGGAATGCGACGTATACAGACATTGACAGTTCTCGTTAATTTAATCGTTCTTGCTTTCGGATTTGGAACCTTAGAAACGAAGTGTAAAGGCGTCTCCTTTCGTAGCTGTTGGTTGTTTACAAACTCTTGCAATCAGGGATAATGGTTTTGTTTTCTTTCTACAATATTACGAAGTTTGGACGCTTCATAGTTCATCAAGTATTCACACGTTGGTAAACAGAACTCGGTTTAGGCTGCGCTGTCATTCAAAGTCAAAGTCATAATATATTTATTCAATTTAGGCTAAACCGAAAGTCAAAAATGTAGGTACATATTATTTTCGTATTTCATTTTAGTTATGGTACTAACTTTTAATGAAACTATAACTGTACTATAACTATACTGCATTATTGCTTTAACATCTTATTGACTGTATTCAAGCAAATAAACATTTCTGATTTTTGATAGATTAAAATTTTTAAAAACCCCGATAGTAATTTGGTCACACATATTTTGATAACTATAAATTAAAAAAATTTAAAACCCGCAACGCAATAATGTCACACGTATGTTTGAACATAAAGTAAATGCCCGTTATGCGTCTAAGATCCCTTCCGCAGCTAACAAAAGAGCTGATGAAACTGTCTATGAACCATCGCCAAGAAACCTCAGGTCAGGACCCAGGGTCTCAAAACCGACAGCAACACAATTGTAAGGTTAACCGAGACCCTGGTATTTTACTTTACGAGACTCTGATGAAATCTGCGCAAGAACTAAAGTCACCGACATAGCTCGAAGAATCGCCAGACTCAAGGGGCAGTGGGCAGGGCACATCGCTCGTAGAACTGATGGCCCATGGGGCAAAAAGATTCTCGAGTGGCGTGCACGGATCGGAAGCACTGCGTCTTCCAACAAAATGGAGTGACGACCTGGTTAAGGTTGCGGGAACGTGTTGGATGCGGATGGCACGGAAGCAGTGGACGTCTTTCGGCTGAAATAATGAAGGATGATGATGAATGTCGGCCGCTTCAGCCGCTGCGCCAGGGTACAACAAACAAAAGCTCTCTCGTAAAGTATCTAAGAGTCTCGTAAAGTAAAATACTAGGGTTACAATTTTTTTGCTGTAGGTTTTGAGACCCTGAGTCCTTAGAGTCCTGGCGCAGAAGTGCAAAAGCCGACACTACTGGAGACCATAGGGCTGGCAGCTATCTCTCTCAACGAAACGAGTACTTCATTTGATTTAAAATATTTTTTATCAATTATACAGCCCATATTCGACATAGCCCACCACGTTAGCACGCTGAAGTGGCAATGGGCCGGCCATAATAAAATTATAACCAGAAGAACCGATAACCGTTGGGGTACACGAGTTCTTGAGTGGAGACCACAGATCGGCAATCGTAGCGTAGGACGTCCTCAGACTCGGTGGTGCGATGATCTTCGCAAGGCGGCTGGCAAGAGCTGGATGAGAGTGGCCGAGGATCGTGCTCAGTGGCGTGCCATGGGAGAGGCCTATGTCCAGCAGTGGACGAGCATAGGCTGATGATGATGATGAATTAAACAGGTCGATTTTAGTTCTGATCCCCTAATATCTAGTCTCCGCTCAGATCCGCATTAATGGAAGCATACCGTAATAGCATCGGTTAAATGAACTTCCCGCTCCCAAAGCTAAACAAACAATGGGAGTCACTTAGAAAACAATACGAACTCAAATTAAACCTTTTAGAACCGACAAGTGAATTTGCCGACGGCTGCGTTTCCACCAGAGTTGTGCGAGGATGCGTTGCGAGAGATGTGTTTGTCATGAACCAATAGAAACACTTCAATCACTTAGGACCTTTTAAATGAAGTGTTTCTATTGGTTCATGACAAATACCTACATCCCTCGCAACGCATCCTCGCACAGCAAAATTTAAATACCACATGCTAAAAGAACAATATTTTAGAACCGAAATCCAGCATGTAATTTCTCATCCAAAAATTACACGACAAATAAAAAATCGCATGCTTTAAAAGCCCCTATTTAATAATTTTTATGGTAGAAGAACATCAGAGTACATCATACCAGATTTAATAAATAACTTACCTCAGGAATGGAAAGACAACCTTACGCCAACTAATATACTTACGCCAACTAATATAGCAAACATCCTTAAAAAAGGAATGCTTCAAGAGTCGAATATGTTTACTTAAAATAATATGCGATCCAGCGTAGTTGGAGCAGCCTGTACCAAACGTGCGCTAACCGGTTCTGCTCGTTGACAGAGCGACCGGCCGATGCGCCGCGATAACAAACTAATAAATAAATAGTGCACTGTGTGTTAGACTTAAATTTTGCATCATGAATTGTAAAATAGGTATTTGTGTAACTATTGCATGATTTTGTTAGTAGACTTTACGTAACTGCGGAATGGAGCATCGAGACAAACCACTCTGGATTAACGATGGTCTTATATTATTGTTATGTAAATTTGATTTATCTCTGTAATAAATAATAATAATAATAGCTCCGGTGGATACGCAGCCGACACCGACAAAATATACTTTTCACACCTTTCAAGTCGGAAATTTACATATTTAATAATTATATGTATATTTACTGTTTGTTGTTGTACCGGCTACACAGTATTACATAATCAGTGAAAATCTCAAGAGTCCAGTTAACGCCATTATAAAGATCGAGTTAAAAACGTTGAAAAAAACATGTTTCTTGTATGATTTTCAAATTATTATATTTTATTTTTTAGTACCTATTTGTTGTTATAGCGGCGACAGAAATACATCATGTGTGAAAATTTCAACTGTCTAGCTATCACGGTTCATGAGATACAGCCTGGTGACCGGACAGACAGACAGACGGAGGGACAGCGGAGTCTCAGTAATAGGGTCCCGTTTTTACCCTTTGAGTACGGAACCTTAAAAACATACCGATGTATTTTGAACCCCTTATAAAGGTCCAAGCCCCGAACCCCTAGCAGGGGTGAAGTTTTAAAATTCAACGGGACTAATCTCATCTCGAATTCAGGACAAACTTCCAACTGATGTAATAAGAAACTTCTTAAATTACGCTCTTGGCTAATTCGAAATGTTCTTGCATTGAAAATTATAACGTTTCGAGTTTGATTTAGGCTGTACCTATAATTTAGAGAGGTTGGAAATATCACAGCAAAACAAAAGACTGACTTAGTATTAGAAACATTTTTTATCGATATCGATAGTTGTGTAATAGAAGAAAAAAACGGCCCACCAAATAAAAAACTACTGTAATGATAATGATTTTATTTGTCAAACATAGGTATGGTCAAGTGCAAAAATAAGTATCGATTTAATCCTCCCATCATTATATACCTATACCTTAATTCGGCGACATAAGATCTATGGGACATATTTATGAGCAAGTTGTGTGCACCCATATTTTTACACTTGACTGTACATCAAAAGATCTTAAAATAATACAAAATACATAATTTTACGTAAGGTTTGTATAAAATTATATAGAGACTAGCTGTTTTGTTATATCGTGAAAATTCCGACCTGTGATAATTTAGACGGATTCATTAGGAGCAGATGAAATTGCAGACAAAAAAAAAGAAAAAAGCCGTGGTTTTGTGTAATAAAAGATGAGTATAACAACATTTGATATACATACATAACTGTATATTTTTTTATAATGCAACATCTCAGGGGTTCTTTCGTTTCGCCAAAACATTTTTTACAAATTTTATACATTGTCATCGAATTTATACATGCATGAAAAATTTCAGCTCAATCGGTTGAAGAAATCTACTTCAAATTTCAGTTGAAAGATTCCACCCGAACAATCATTGCAAGTTAGTAAAAAGCCTGTAATAAGTATGCCATTCCAATAGCTCTTACCCATCAACCTGGTACAGTAAAATTACATAAAGTTTACCACTGACAGATGGTTTGTCTTCATTTCATATTCAACTTTAACGACCTACAATTAAAGCCAATTTTAGAATACTATTCTATTACCCACATTTGCAGATTTTGTAATAGCTACTTTATTTGTATGGTGTTAAAGTTGGAAATGAAATGAAGGCAAGCCATCTGTCAGTAGTAAACTAAAAGTAAACGTATTGTATCTAGCTTTGCTCTTCCTTCAGTTATGCTGAGATGATGATGATGATGATTTTTTATCTTTATCCTACTCCTGTAATTATCACATCGGGCGTCAACCCCATAACGATATTAAGTTACCTAATACCGGTTCAAATTACGTTGTTAATGACATGGTTAAAGTAGCCCGACAGAATAAAAGGTATAGAATAGGGATGTTGACGCCATTAAGAAATAATTCGAAGACACGACTGCATTAAAAAATGATTTTTGCCGTTTTTATAGATAATGGTACGGAACCCTACGTGCACGCGTGCGACTCGCACTTGGCCGGTTTTTTAAATATACCGTTTGCTCTGTTTTTTCTACGAGTATTTATCTTCAAAAGAGCTATTAGCTTTTGCATAATAAATGCTTCACTTAACAATATCTACATCGTGTTACTTAAGCCCAAGTCAAATACACTTTTCGTGGTCTCTAAGGAAATTAAACCAATAGAAAGGAGGAAAATTGATTATTATAACGCCATTTGAGTCAAGACCACTGAAGTGCTGGATCCTTAAAATGTATACAGGGTGGAAAGATCGCACGCCTCGTGGAGGGCAACTACTTTAAATATTGGAAATAGCACATTCCATATAAACGAGATATTCCTTTAGTTTTAAAAACAAAAAATACTGCATTTATGTATTTTTGAAAAATCACCTTTCTCAGTTGGGACTCGAACGCGGTCAAAAGCGACAAATACAACATGCCCTTTTTTAGAATGCACATTGATAGGGTTACTGATTCATTTATCTCTCTAAATAACATACACAATCAAAATAACAAAAAGCTATGAAAACTAACAATTAAGTACGTAGTTAATTTTGTTTTCAACCGCAACGGTATGAAGTCTATAAAAATGGCAACTCAACGGAAAAAAAACTTAGGATACTTTTGTTCTGTTAGTAGGATCAAAAAAGCTCGTGATTCTGAGCAGAAATTACATAAAATTTATTGAATCAGGCGTTACTTTGCCGAGGTCCATATTAATGAACTAAAACAATTACTTTGCTCACCCGCGACCTTACAATAGTTACGTTTATGCAAGAAATGTGTGTTCATGCAGTTCCTCCACCTCCACACTGTACAAACACACACAAATCACATAAACACAACTATCACCACCACCAAGCTACACTGACGCGTTTCGAAACGCAAAGTAATTGTTTTAGTTCATTACATAAAATTTTCAAAATAAAATAAATTAAAAACATAGAGCATAATAAAAGTTGGCTTTAATGCGATGCGTGTACGTGTTCCACTAGTTCCTATAGAACCGTACCCTCAAATTGTATTTTTTTATATGAGAGGGAGGCAAACGAGCAAGCGGGTCATCTGATGGAAAATGATCACCACCACCCATAAATATCGACAACTCAAAGAGAGTCACTGATCTGTTGTTGATGAGAGGTATTGGGCCCCCGGCGCTCTCACTGACCGTACGAAACGCAGCAGGACTACTGCTGATTCACGCTGGTGTTCTGTGAGAGGGTGGTACTGCCCCGGACGAGCCGGCCCATTCGTGATGCAGCGGCTAACTACAACATGGCTCTACCACTACTAAACTCTAACTAACTCTAACTCTACTATGTGATACAATTCCATCGAGCTCATTTTAAACCGCCCATTTCGTAGTCGCAAAACCCCACGTGTTGAAAACCGCAAACCTATCAGTTAATAGAATCAGTCGATAATAGAGTACTTAACCCTACTCACCTGATCGAATCGGTGCTTGGAAAGTTCTTTATAAATCGCCATTTTTTAGTTCCGGTTAGTTTTTTGTGAAGTTAAAGCTACTTACGAGTCAGTTTTGTGGGTTTTTTTATACCTACTAGCTGTTGCCCGCGACTCCGTCCGCGAAGAATAGGGGTATAAAAATAGCCTACGACCTATTCTCAGACCTACCGAATATAGTGAAAAAAGTTTCATAAAAATCGGTCAAGCCGTCTTGGAGGAGTTCGATAACAAACACCGTGACACGAGATTTTTATATATTAGACTAGCTGTTGTCCCCGACTCCGTCCTCGAAGAAAATTAGCCTATGACGTAGTCTCAGACCTACCGAATAATGAAAAAAAGTTTCATATAAATCGGTCAAGCCGTCTCGGAGGAGTTCGATAACAAACACCGTGACACGAGATTTTTATGTGTTAGAAGAGATGGCTTAACACAGCGGTCGACATTTTGAAATTTCATGAAAAAATGTCGTTTGAACGAATGGTTATCACTTAGATCAACATAAGTAGTCACAGACCCGACATTTGTTTTGCTAGCAACACGCGCTGCCACATTTATAATAAACGAACTGGCACATGCATTGCCTGTAATATTGTTGCCCTACATTATTACAACATAATTAAAGAGATTTAGAGAGCAATATCGCGGTGAGGGCGGAGCTTTGTGGCTGTAAATGCCGCTATGTGAATAAAGTGAACTTATAGACATATTGCCGCGAAGGGCGACGAGCACAAAAGGATCATTCTTCGAGCGTTTGCAGTGCTTCACTTTAACATTTTATAAGATTTTGGAAAAAAAAATAATAATTCTAATATAGGTATAAAAATGTGTCACCGTGTTTGTTATCGAACTCCTCCGAAACAGCTTGACCGATTTTTATGAAACCTTTTTCTCTATATTCGGTAGGTGTGATAATAGGTCGTAGCCTACTATTCTTCGCGGACGGAGTCGTGGGCAACAGCTAGTCTAATACAGAAAAATCTTGTGTCACGGTGTTTGTTATCGAACTCCTCCGAAACGGCTTGACCGATTTTTATTAAACTTTTTTTGTCTGTATTCGGTAGGTCTGAGAATAGGTTGTAGGCTATTTTTTATACCCCTATTGTTCGCAGACGGAGTCGCGGGTAACAGCTAGTAATAAAGAAATCATGGGAAAATTGACGCCAATTGACCTAGTTCCAATCTAAGCAAAGCTTGTACGGCGGGCTAAGTAAGTGATCCATACTTACCAGTTTTGTCAAAAGTTTCTGTGAGATCTAAATATCGCTAAGGTTGACTAGTCTAGCTGAATGAAGTCATTAGTCACTGTCATGTTACTTTATTAGCATAAATTAATAATAATAATAATAATAATAATAGAGAGAAAAATATAAATAAAGAGAATAATAATAATAAACATTTAATTCAGGCTTTATTATTATAAATTAACTGTGGCATATTTGCTGGCCTATGTATAACTTAAGTTTTTCTTTAAGTTCACTCATTATAACTGTGCCGTTTTTTGCCCAAATAAACATTAAAATATTAAACATTATTATTATTGCAAGGGAAAATTGACCTCGTTGTATCATGACGTGCAAATGGACTTCAACCGCTGGGTGGCAGACCATATTTTTGGCCGATTGTACTATGGGTACTAAACAACGGATAAACATACTTATGGGCGAATCAACTTTTTGTGTTGTTTACTCTATCCTCGGTTGTCCAGTTGTGTTTTCGACTTGACGTTTTTCGTAGCGAGGCTCTTAAGTCAACCAATCACAAGAAAGTATTCCAAAAAAAAATACCAAAGACAACGAAAAAATTAAAGACTACTGTAGTCTCTAGGACATTTAAGTTAGGGACTAATGTAGTCTCTAGGAAGCATGACGGGTTAAGCATAAAATTACATTCTGGTATTGAAAATTAGACAATTATTAAAATAAGTATTATTCCTCTGTTAATCTGTGCTAACTCTGGTTGACTTGACAGCTTACTAGGGTTGTCAATATGTTTCGCTTTAATAATCCATACTTTATTATTATAAACATGAAAGTATGTTTGTTTGTCCTTCTATCACGTCGAAACTGAGCGACGGGTTGCCGTAATTTTTCGTATGGATATAGTTGAAAGGCTAAAGAGTGATATAGACTAATTTTTATCAAGGAAAAATCTCATTCTCACGGGAAAACATCTCATTCCCACTCCCGTGGGATGTTCCCACACACGTTTTAATCTACTTAATTGGAGGCAAAGCCGCGAGCATTAGCTCGTTTATTATATTTGTATGGTTATTTTGTAATATGTAGTATAGATCCGAATGAGACGGAATGAGGTGAGACGGCCGGATAGCCTAGTTGTTAGAGAACCTGACAACGAAGCTTGAGGTCCCGGGTTCGATTCCCGGTCGGGGCAGATATTTGTGTGAAAAATACGAATGTTTGTGCTCGAGTCTTGGATGTTTAATATGTATTTATCTATTATAAGTATGTTTATCCGTTGTCTAGTACCCATAGTACAAGCTTTGCTTGGTTTGGGACTAGATCAATTGGTGTGAATTGTCCCGTGATTTTTATTTGTCCCGTGAATTGACTGCTTCCTCGTTTTGTTGACGTCGTTTAATAAGTTAGCCATCGCCTCTGAGCGTGTGTCCGGCGCACATATTTCACGCGCATTATCACGCCGGGGTGTGTGCTTCATATTTATACTCCATGTTAATGGGAGTTGTTGTCATACACGCTTTTATTTGGGTTTTCTGTACGTATGTTAGTAGTCACCGTCAAAAAATCTAGTGAACTGTCCATTAATATGGACCTCCGCAAAGTAACGCCTGATTCAATAAATTAAAAAATCTAGTATTACAAATGCCAAAAAATAAGTTAGGTTGCCTTTGGAATTCAAAAACATAGTAGTTCCTTGATCGGAAATGCATATCTTATTCTTCGAATATATAAAAATCTCGGGTCACAGTGTTTTTTATCGAACTACCTACTCCGAAATGGCTTGACCGATTTTTATGAAACTTTTTTTTCTACCTATATTTGGTAGGTCTGAGAATAGGTCGTAGGCTATTTTTTGTATACCTACACCTATTCTTCACAGACGCAGTCACGAGCAACAGCTAGTCTAATATATAATATAAATCTCGTGTCACGGTATTTGTTATCGAACTCCTCCGAAACGGCTTGGCCGATTTTTATGTTTTTTTATGTTTTTTTTGTCTATATTTGGTAGGTCTGAGAACAGGTCGTGGGTTATTTTTTATATTCCTATTCTTCGCAGACGGATTCGCGAACAACAGATAGTCTTCTTCTTCTAATATATAAAAATCTCGAGTCACAGTGTTTGTTATCGAACTCCGAAACGGCTTGGCCGATTTTTATGAATTTATTTCGTCGATATTTGGTAGACCTCAGAATACGTCGTTATATTTTTTTCACTTCTCATGCTCTTAAAATCTTACTTTAGTCTCTGCATATCGGGACTAAAGCTCTTATTTGATCTCTAGGGATTAAAGTAATTTTTTTTTAATTTACTTTGGAAACCCCTAAACTGCCAATCACGGTGTTTGTGGATGGAGGATTATTGCCATTTTCAGTGACTGGGCATAGACAATTTTAAAGCTTTCCACAGACCGCAGCGCGCTGCGGACGCTCCGAAGCGCTCCGCAGCGCCCGCTCCGTAGCGCTCCGTAGCGCCCTGCGCTTCGGTCTGTGGAAGCCTTTAGTGCGTGGAAATACCTAACCTCAAAATGACAACTGTATAAAAATATTTTAAAAAATAATAATTTCGTGAAACACCATGAATAATTACGAATATTAATCTATTTAATTATATTAAAGATGAATTAATTTTATTATGCATACTTAGTCCAATTAGCTATGAAATAATTTTCAAATTTGAATCTGTTGTCTAAATATGCAAACATTTAAAGCGTCACTCAACAAAAAAAAACCGCGGCACAAATTTAAATTGCTATTCGTATTGAGCGTACGTTTTATAAAAGTAATATTGTAGATTAGTATACCTCAAACATCGTTTTTTTCGTCGCATTCAAAGTGAAAAGTAGAGTGTTTAACGCGAGACTAAACTGCCATAATGACACGCGAATTATAGCCAGCCTCGCTCTGCTCGGGTGGCTAAATATCTTGTGTCATTATGGCTTGTTTTAGTCCCTTGTTGAACAATCTACTATTATATCCCTAGGTGATATATGGCAAGACGAAATTTGCCGGCTCGGTGTCTTGTGTTATTGTATATACCTTTAATGTTTTTCTTTTCTCTCCTCTCTCTTTTTCTATTTGTCATGTACATGCAAAACACTTGCAATAATCCTACTTGTTGGTGAGTAAGAAGATTGTTTCCCGTGTAGTTTTGCACAAGCTTGTTCAACTATGCATCACTAAAAGATTGCAAGCGATCGAGTGTGCAGTAACAAAGGAAATGCAAATCTAACATGAATGCTAAGCATCGAAGCATGGAGGCCTTTGCTTGTTCGTAGAACTTTTTTACCCTCGATGCGTAAAGGTCGATTCATATTTTCAGATACCGAGCGTATCCGATACGTGCCGTAAGGCTTGTCCACGAAAAAAAGTAGCCATCGAAAACTAAGTCTCCTGTCTCCCAGTAGGTCTAGGTAGTTCAAACCGCAATTAGATTGCCAAGTGAGTATTCTTTTTAGGGTTCCGTAGTCAACTAGGAACCCTTATAGTTTCGCCATGTCTGTCCGTCTGTCTGTCTGTCCGCGGCTAAGCTCAGAGACTGCTAGTACTAGAAAACTGTAATTTGGCATGAATATATATATTAGTGGCGCCGACAAAGTGGTTAAATAAAAAAAACTAAAAAAATTTTTTTTAGGGTACCTCCCATAGACGTAAAGTGGGGGTGATTCTTTTTTTCTCGACTAACCCTATAGTGTGGGGTATGGTTGGATAGGTCTTTTAAAACCATTGGGGGGTTGCTTACATGATTTTTGTATTCAGTGATTTGTTTGCGAAATATTCAACTTTAAAGTGACAATTTTCATTAAAATCGACCGTCCCCCCCCCCCCCTCTAAAATCTAAACTGTTGGGTGGAAAAATTAAAAAAAATTCGAAATGGTAGTAAATATATTAAATTAACAAGGAAAATTATAGCGGCTAAGATTGCTTGGGAATTATTTGTAGTTTAAGAGTAAATAGTAGCCTAAGGTATTAAACATACCGTCACTACTTTGAAAAACTCGTATCTCAAATCAGCATGTAAACAAAACTGAACCTTGATACGCGCGTTATAAAGTTCACTTTGCCAGATTAACGATTTTGAGATACGAGCTTTTTTCAAAGTATTTACGATACCTAACTTGGAAGATTCCGTACACATACGAAATCCTTAGAAAAATATTACTTGATTTTTTCGTAATGGCTACGGAACCCTATCTTGAGCGTGTCCGACACGCTCTTGGCCGGTTTTTTTTTATGTGTAAGAATCTAAAATCCATACATTTTTCCTAAAAAGTTGTGAAATCCTACATAATGCCAGTTAAGGCTTAGAGCTAAAATGATTGCATACAAATGTGTGTACTTCTGGCATAATTTAAAACAATTTATGACCTGCATACGGTAATTAAGAGTCTGGAAAGATATTCGCGGAACATTATACTTAGCGTCGATAATCTATTTGAGTAAAGAAAAAAAAGAATATATGTGACCCAAAGGGGCCGTCCATGAAGTACGTCACACATTTAGGGGGGAGGGGGGGTCAAGCGATCTGTGATACTAGAACAAAATAATGGCAATTTTCATAGTAATAAGTGTGACAAAGGGGGGGGGGTCCAAATTGATTGAAATTGGTCGAAATCTAAGACTAGATTCCAGAGATTTCGACCAAAAATAGAGAAAAAATTTGATAAAAATCGGTCAAGCTGTTTTGGAGGAGCTCGATAACAAACAATTTTTTATATTAGAAGATTAGATGGACAATGGATATTTGTAGGATTAGATTCTGATCGCATGGGAGTGGCCGTTAAGATACTTTAATGGGCTGTGTAAGACTGTTGTCAATATCTATCAACACCCTTTAGTCCATGTTTGCTTAAACCCTTGGGTTTGATAGCTTGTGTAACGAACTTAGTTGCTAATTGGGTTCCATTACTAGAACAGATTGCGACAAAATTGGAGCGGTTATTGAGTCTATAGGGTAAACTGTAAAAAAACCAGCCATCGTCCTGTAGTCAGCCTTTTGAGTCTAAAATTGTTCATAAATAGCAACAGTGTAATTGTATAATTTTTTTGACACTTAACATCGGATTGAAAATATAGTTGCCGATACCAATTGTCAGTCCATACAACAACTGTCAAAATGAACGCGATGGCGATTGTGAGGGAGTTAGACAATTAGCCTGTACGCCTAGTATAAGTTTTACGTCACCAAAATACTTCTCGACCGCGTTTACGTAAAAATTTCAATTTTATGGAAACATGGACAGCGCCTCCGCGCGCGCGCGTCCATGTTTCCATAGAATTGAAATTCTTACGTAAACGCGATCGAGAAGTATTTTGGTGAAGTAAAACTTATACTAAGCGTACTGCAGTATTGTTCGAATTTAAAAATCATGTCTTTAAACTAGAAAAATAGGAAATAACTAGCTGACCCGGCAAACGTTGTTTTGTCATATTAATTATTTCTTATCACCTAGATACAAAAGAAGCCTATGACTTATTCTCAGACCAAAATATAGACCAAAAAAAATATAAAAATCGGCCAAGACGTTTCGGAGGAGTTCGATAACAAACACCGTGACACGAGATTTTTATATAGGTATTAGAAAAAGAAGAAGATAGTAGGATTAAGGTTGGTCCTTAAAATACAAAGAATGCACTAATGTTTCTAAATGAAATCTTTTTAAATTAAGATTAGTAGTTAAGATAACGCAAGCAACATTGTATTTTACTGAAAAAAACAGTTTAAATTTTAATTTTTTATTTCTTTTTAACCAATTTAAAAAATAATCTCGTTATAGTGAAGAGAAAACTTGTGTTTGATTCGGCAGTACAGTGGTGGTTCACGATCGTTCAAATGTGTCGTTTTTGACTTATTTAATTTCTTTGTCAACAGGCCACATGGCACTCTTGTGCCGCTGGTGATGTGTCGCTATGTGGCTCTGGTGTCACTGGCTCGTCGTCGCCGTGCACGCCGTCGCCGCCCTGTCGCCCGTCGTTAAGATAGGTACCGTCATCATCACCACCACTACCATCATCAACAACAACGCCACCACGATCACCATCATCATTACCATCACCACCAACATCACTATCACCATCATCATCATTATACCTAGAGATTTTCCTGGCACGAACGACGTGTTGTTGGTGTTTGACATATTAATAACATCGATTCGGTTTGGTATTAAGTATTGTTTATATATTTTCAAACGTGCCCCATTGATATAATGCCACTTATAAGGTATCGATAAACTAAAGTACCAGAAGGAAGTCTAGCAAGTGGAAGACTGCATGCATCGTGTGGCTGTGTGCATCGTTCGAGCCAGGAAAATCTCCAACCAGCTTCCAGCTTATGCCTGTAATGTGATATCTTATAAATCATTTTGACTTTGACTTAGGTATAATTATTCTCAACACCATCATCATCATCACCACTAATATCACCATCATCACAATCACCATAATTATCACCAGCACCACCACTACCATCATTGTCATCATCAAAAGCATCACCACGATCACCACCGCCACCATCATCATTATCATCACCACTACAACCGCCATCATCACCATCATCGTCATCATTATCATCATCACCAGCACCATCCTGACGATGACTGTCAAAAGACTTGACTGCGCTTACATTAATAATGCTTGTACGCTACATGTATTTTTTTAAACTAACATTTAGCCTCTAAGTCTTTACTAACGCAAATATGTATGAGACCCATTGCTTGAAATAAATTGATTTTTTATTTTTCTCTATTTTTCAGGTGCAATCTTCACAGAAGAGGCGAGAGGGGGCAGCACTGAGCTGGCGTTCAAATACGCTGTTTACAAAATAAATAAAGAGAGAACTTTGCTCCCCAACAGTACGCTCGTATATGAAGGCATAGAGTATATACCTCCCAGAGACTCCTTCAGAAGCTACAAGAAAGGTAAGAAAGATTAAAGCCCTACCGAGCTTCTGGCGCTAATCGATTTCAGGTATTCTATGCACTCGTGTATAAATTTGTGCGTGAGAGTGGTTAGAATCAAAGCCGTGCGTAAGCGCAAGCGACACAAGTTCCCCGTCCGCTAGCTGTAGGAGAACTAACGCAACTAACTATACGGATAAGGAGGAAGCACGACGGCTCATGATAGGTTGTTTAGACCGCGCGTGTATTTAGGTATTTTCATCGTATAACTAAAATAAATAACACTAGGCCCTAGATAAGTTTTTGTTAAAAATTTCATTTTAAGAGCAAGATTTTTAGCTGACTGTACTTTTTGTTGACTGTACTTGCATTGTCATCCAACCTACCTACATAAGTATACCTACCAAATTTCAAGTGAATCCGAGTGAATTAAATTCCACTTCCAAGATTTGACCCGTACTGTCAACGCCATAAATAAGTGATCATTTTTGTACCTTGACGCTTTCAGTCGTTACATAATTTCGTATGGCTTTTCAAACATGACGTTAAAGTGACAGGGTACAAAAGTAATCACTTATTCATGACGTTCAACCTACATACATAGGTACATAGGTACTGTGCAAGTTAAATAAAAGCTTGTAAAAAGAAATGATGATGATGTAAAAAGAATCGGTCGAATGAAGAACCTTCTAGCAAATAAACTTATTTGATTTGATTTTCTCGAAATCGGTTATAAGACTTCGAATCGGGTATAAATTCGAGTTTGATCCTTAAAATACCTAACTAGCATAATTTTAATGCACACACACAAATACACTGGGAGACAATTTCAAGTGGGAATTTTTATACATCGCCATATTTCTTTATAGTCCAAGTTGCAACATCATTATATTTCGTTTAATATACATGTGGACATTTTTATACATCGCCATATTATTATTTCCTTAGTCCATAGTCGTATAAACCAACATTACGAGTGCTCTATTTAGCAAATAAATTAGCTTAATATCCAACTTTTGAGTGTAGGAGTTAACATGATTAAATTGATTAACTAGCACCCTAACTGAATGTAATTTAGAAATTGAAAAGTTTTATCTAATTTGTTTTCGGTACTTCTGAAAATTTGATCGTACTAATTGGTTCTCGCGTCGTTGCCCGTGTTAATAGTATGCCTGGAAGTAGAATTAGAATTTCGCGATTTAAATAGCCGTTGTAGCCTTTGATGACCATAGCAGAGGGTTGATCGTGGCTTCGAGGCCTGGCTCGCAAATGTGAGTTTTTCGAAAATTAGCGAGATCACATTTTAAATTTACCAGAGCTTTATGGTGGAGGAAAACATCGTGAATCCGGACATATCTGCGAAGAAATTCAATGGTGTGTGAAGTTCCCAATCCAGCTTACGCCCGCGTGGGAACTGAGGTCCTAGCCCTCTCATTCTGAAAGGACGCTTGTGCCCAACAGTGGGACGAATATAGGCTGGGATGATGGTGATTTTTAATACGTTCACGGTCAGAAAATTCACCTTTCATACAAACGAGGTCACTTTGATGTCTTGGTTCTTCACTAGGCGGTGCTTTGGCCGCTCATTACCGAATCGTCTATGCAGCAAAATGTCCAGTAACGATAATTGACCAAGAAACGAAACGTCAGACGTCCTATTAGCCTTTTGTCTCATTCATTAGCATAACATCCATAACGCAGAACATCAAAATAGCAATTAGTCCGTGTAGCATAACGTCCAAACTACTTATTGTCAAAAACGCTATCAGTCAAAAAAGAAAATCGTCAAATCTTATTGAAAGCAGTTAGCTGTAGTAGCAGAATACCAAAAAGTGTGTTCGGGTTTCAAGTGGCCGGTCAATATTATCAATTTAGAAATTTACTTATTTAATTAAAACCCTTTATATCGAGAAATACGCGACATTCTATTTTTTGGACGTTCTGCGATTTTGGCGTTCAGCTTTAAAGCTTAAGGGCGTGTTGCTATCTGGTCGTATTGTATCCCTTCATAGACGTTATGCTAAATGGGTATTTTATTATTAAGGCATCTTCTACAATGGACAGTTTACATAATTGGACATTTTAGACCTTCTGAATCGTGGTCATTTTGTTTTATAGACGATTCGGTACTGAGTGGTTTTAGCTATGATCTGATATATATTTACCCGTTGTCTAATAGTACCCAAGTAGGTGCAAGCTTTGCTTAAGCATGCGCCAGACGGCATTCTACCACAGTTTCTGCCAGGTGACCTTGGTAGAAAAACAGTGGTTTTAAACCATGTAGCCAGTGGTTTTAAACCAAATTTCGATTGACCTTTAAACGCCCTTGGTAGACGGGCGTGTGCTTCAAATCATTGGCAGAAACAGTGGTAGAATGCCGTCTGGCCGTTTGCTGTAAACCATTCGAAGGACAGTCTCGCAGCCGCACGCTCCGAGTGTAGACGCTTCATCCAAATTCTTTTCTTTTTTTGTTTTTTTTTTTTTCATCGATTGCACACAAAAGAGCAAAACAAACTCCAACTTTTTGAAATTTCGACAAATAAAGAGCCATAGCGTTTATAGGAGTTTTGCACACGACGTTAGCTCAGCACAAGCGCTTCAAGCACACTGAAGTTTGGGGCTTGTTTTAAACCATGTAGACAGCAGCGCTTCTACCGCGCTTCTACCGAGGTCACCTGGCAGAAACTGTGGCAGAATGCCGTCTGGCGCATGCTTTAGTTTGAGACTAAGTCAATCGGTGTCACTGACAATCGTCCCACGATATTTATTCATTCACTTATTAAATATTACACAGAAACTTAATTTTTAACTTGACACAAAAAGAGGGGTGTTATAAGTTTGACCGCTATGTGTTTGTGTGTGTGTGTGTGTGTGTCTGTCTGTGGCATCACAGCTCTTAAGCGTGTGAACTGATCCGGATGCGGATGGTTCTTAGACATGCTTCATTAAAATTGGTTCAGCCTTTTCAAAGCTTTTGTTAGCTGCGGAAGAAATCTTACACGCAGAATGGGCATTTTTTTTATTTTCAAAGTATGTGTGACCAAAATGCGTCGGGGGTTTTTAAAATTTGTAGTTATTGATTGTTTTTAGATAACGGAACCCTCAGTGCGCGAGTCTGATACGCTCTGAGTTGGGTTATATGTAATCCGAGCATAAATCTCATGACTTCACAATATTGTATTTTAAATTCACGAAAAACAACAGTTTTCAAGAACCTTATCGTCCTTTTAAAAAACCCTTAAAAGAGCACTTTAAAAAAACCTCGACAGCGTTCCTGCAACAATGCCTCCTTAGTTACACTCGGAGTACCCTCAAATTCGCCACTTCCGGCGGCCGTGCTCCCCCTCCAGTTTCCGGCATTCTGTTTTGCGTCCTATGTTTTTCTTTAGTTTTTGCACCAGTAAAATATGAGTTGCGTTGATCTTTTTGCTAGAAAAGGGTTTGCTTTTCATTTGACCCCTAATTTTTGGGTTTCCTGCGAAGCGCGCCCAACGAGTTATGTAATAAATAAGTAAAAAACCGGCCAAGTGCGAGTCGG
Organism: Archips xylosteana; assembly: GCA_947563465.1. NCBI lineage: Eukaryota > Metazoa > Arthropoda > Insecta > Lepidoptera > Tortricidae > Archips > Archips xylosteana. The sequence goes on from OX387370.1 coordinate 10,082,270, forward strand.
ACTCGCGCACGAAGGGTTCCGTACCATTTTCTATAAAAAACGGCAAAAAATCACGTTTGTTGTATGGGAGCCCCCTTAAATATTTGTTGTATTTTAATTTAATAATTTATTTTTAAAGTGAATATATAACTAAATATTCTGCGAATATTTCAAGAGTCTACCTGTTGCCTTTATCAATATCGAGCAAAAACAAGCAAAAAAATCACGTTTGTTGTATGGGAGCCCGCTTGAATATTTATTTTATTCTAGTTTTTTAGGGTTCCGTACCCAAAGGGTAAAAACGGAAACCCTATTACTGAGGCTCCGCTGTCCGTTCGTCCGTCCGTCCGTCCGTCCGTCCGTCCGTCTGTCACCAGGCTGTATCTCGGGAACCGTGATAGCTAGAGAGTTGAAATTTTCACAGATGATGTATTTCGGTTGCCGCTATAACAAAACATACTAAAAAATGGAATTAAATAAATATTTAAGGGGGCTCCCATACAACAAACATGATTTTTTGCTCGTTTTTGCTCGATATTGATAACGGCACTTGAAATATTCACAGAATATTTAATTATATTATTGACTTTAAAATAAATCATTAAATTAAAATAAAAAAAAATTTAAGGGGGGCTCCCATACAACAAACGTGATTTTTATAGATAATTGTACGAGTCCGACTCTCACTTGGCCGGTTTTTAGTATTTGTTGTTATAGCGGGAACCGAAATACATGATCTGTGAAAATTTCAACCGTCTTGCTATCACGGTTCATGAGATACGGCCTGGTGACAGACGGACGGACAGCGGAGCCTCGGTAATAGGGTCCCGTTTTTACCCTTTGGGTACGGAACCCTAGAAATCAAAATCCACACTAATATTATAAATGTTAAAATGTGTCTGTCTGTTACCTCTGATTTTGATGAAATTTAATCTATACTAATATTATAAAGCTTGCTTGAACGCGTTAATCTCAAGAACTGCTGTTCCGATTTGAAAAATTCTTTCAGTGTTAGATAGTCCATTTATCGAAGAAGGCTATAGAGTATATATCATCACGCTAAGACCAATAGGAGCGGAGCATCAAGGATTAACGCGGACGAAGTCGTGGGCACCAGCTATAGTGATAACTCGAGTCTCGGAAAACGACGTAGAATAGTTTTTATCCCAGAAATCAGCCTTTAAGGGGTGAAAAGGGCGGGTGAATTTTGTATGGTGGTGCAATAACTGCTGAATCGATTTAGATGTAATTTGGTATGGAAATAGTTTGTGTCCCGGAAAAGGAAAATAATAAAAATAAAATAAATAGTAGGGGACAATCTTACACAAATCGACCTAGTCCCAAACTAAGCAAAGCTTGTACTATGGGTACTAGACGACGATAACATGACTCAGGAACAAATATTCGTGCTCATCACACAAATGAATGCCCTTACCGGGATTCGAACCCAGGACCTCTTGCGTCGTAGGCAGGGTCACTAACAACTAGGCTAAAGCGGTCGTCCGCGGTCCGCGGACATAGAATCGTTTTCATTTCGGAAAATTGCACAGTTTTCGAAGGTTAGCGGTAAACGATTTCTTCGCAGACTGAGTCGGGGGCAACAGCTGGTACATTTATAATGGGGTTATTTCTATAGCTAGACCGTTTAAATGAGTTGCCTGCGCGGTACAAGGGCTGTGGGGACTGTGGGGTAGGTATGACAACAAAGGACAAAGGGGGCCGGGAGAGGTGCGGGCGGCGAGCGCGCCTCGTTTTTACTTATACATGTTTCTAGATTTGTTTTAGGTAGGTACTTAACAATAATTTAATCCTATATAGTCCTCTAACATTTTACTTGTCTTGCTTTTATTGAAAGAAATATGGATTTACACAAATAATCAATAGGGTTGTCAATAGTGTTTTTTTTTTATTTTTTTTTTTATAAAGGGTTTATATATATGCATATATATAAAAAGAGCTGCTTGTAATAAATAGATACTACAATTATATAGCCTAGCATAGCCAAACGGATTAGCTCGTTGAAATGCCAATGGGCAGACCATATAGCACGCAGAACAGATGGCCGTTGGGGCCCAAAAGTTCTGGAATGGAGACCACGGACTTGTAAGCGCAGCGTGGGACGTCCACCAACGAGATGGACAAGTCACTTCCAACCGTAATGATTGGGCGTCAATGAGGGTATGCCCAGCAGTGGACGTCCTACGGCTGAAATTATGATGATGATGATGACAATTATATTACTGTTCTACCTTTCAGCCTGCATCCAAATAAAATCCGGTGCCATAGCGCTCTTCAGCAGCGGGGGGCCGACACTCAGCGCAGCCATGGACGCGTTGAGCCGCTCTCTACACACACCGCACCTCTCCGCCTCCGCCGACGTCCGCCAAGGTAACTTAGTTACCTTTCAGGTAGCATCCAAATAAAATCCAGTGCAGCGCTCTTTAGCAGCAGCGGTTCGACTCTTAGCGCAGCCATGGACGCGCTGAGTCGCTCTCTACACACACTGTACCTCTCCACCTCCACCGACGTCCACCAAGGTAACATACCTTTCAGAGTGCATCCAAATAAAGTCAGCTGCTGTAGCGAGCGCTCTTTAGTAGCAGTGGACCGACTCTCAGAGCAGCCCCATGGATACATTGAGTCGCTCTCTACACACACTGTACCTCTCCACCTCCACCGACGTCCACCAAGGTAACATACCTTTCAGAGTGCATCCAAATAAAGTCAGCTGCTGTAGCGAGCGCTCTTTAGTAGCAGTGGACCGACTCTCAGAGCAGCTCCATGGATACATTGAGTCGCTCTCTACACACACTGTACCTCTCCACCTCCACCGACGTCCACCAAGGTAACATACCTTTCAAAGTGCATCCAAATAAAGTCAGCTGCTGTAGCGAGCGCTCTTTAGTAGCGGTGGATCGACTCTCAGCGCAGCCATGGACACGTTCTGTCGCTCTCTCTACACACACTGCACCTCTCCGCCTCCGCCGACGTCCGCCAAGGTAACTTACCTTTCAGTCTTTACGTTTTGCCTCTGGTCACCAAAGTACTTGTCAAGACGAATCAAACGAGCCCAAACTCAATGCGGTCCTTTCGATTTATTACAGAGTTCCTAAGGCCACCCTTCAGCTTCATCATGCCATCATATATGTCATAATAATATTGCATTGTCATCAGATTTATACATGCATGCAAAATTTCAGCTCAATCAGTTGAAGATATCTACCTACTTCAGAGTAGAAAGATCCACCCAAAAAAACATATCGCAAGTTAATAAGAAGCTTGTAAAAATACAACCATATTGATAACCTCCTCCTTCTTTCGATGTTGGTCAAAAAGGCATTGCGTAGTAATCAGATGCACCCCTTTTTGCAGAGTACAACGAATCCAGTTCGTTCACGGTGAACCTGTACCCGTCTCGCCAACTCATGGATAAGGCGTTTGCTGACCTTACCTCGTACCTCAACTGGACTAGGATGGGGGTCATATACGAAGACTATGGATACGGTATGTTCACTTTATACATTGAAGAGATTTTTTTTCGGATATAGCTCGAAGAATCGCTAGACTTAAGTGGCAGTGGGCAAGGCACATCGCCCGTAGAACTGAAGGCCGATGGGGCCGAAAGGTTCTTGAGTGGCGTCCGCGGACCGGAAGACGAAGTGTAGGTAGGCCTCCAACAAGATGGAGCGACGACCTGGTGAAGGTAGCGGGAACGCATTGGATGCGGATGGCGCAGGGCTGATCTGTTTGGCGAGCCTTGGGGGAGGCCTATGTTCAGCAGTGGACGTCTTTCGGCTGAAATGATGATGATGATGATACATTTAAGTATAATATCTTTCAGTGACGTCGTGGTAGCCTAGTGGTTTGAACTAAGGCCTCTCAAGCAATCTCGTGGGTTCGAGCCCGGACTCGCACCTCTGAGTATTTCGAAAAAAAAAATTATATATTTGAGATTTATCATCAGGTATCATCAGGTACTTCGTGTATAGGCTGCGATGACGATGAAGATGATGATGAGGGTCTGTAATGACTCCCATAAAATTTAAAGTCTCATTAGTCATAATCAACGTTAGTCATACAGTGATTTATTTCTGAAACAATTTATTTTTCGGAATTGTTATAAAAAGAACCTAACCTAACCTACTGCATTCTATAAGATGCCATTTAAAAAAGTCCTGAAAAAAATACCGTTTCAGAAATAAATCACTGTATGACTAACGTTGATTATGACTAATGATACATTATGACTTAAAATTTTATGGGACAAAAGGGGCACCGTGATGATGATAATGATGATGATACATTTTATGATGTTCCAGGTGAGCTAAATATAGCCAACATAGCCAAGGATGGGCGCGATATGTACTGCGTGCGCGCCTCACACGAATACCGGCGTGCGCTTGCGCTGTTAAAAGCGCAGGGGATCACTCACATCATAGTCGACACTGATCCCAGAAAGTTGCGGCAGCTGGCCAGAGCTGTAAGTACTTCGTTCTTGCTGCAACACCAAGTAATCAACGTCAGAGTGTTGGTCATGATCCCAGCAGTTGCAATCAGGGTTAGGAGGCCCTCTTCATATAATAATAATAATAATAATATTAGGGGCCAATCTCACACAAATCGACCTAGTCCCAAACTAAGCAAAGCTTGTACTATGGGTACTAGACGACGATAGACATACTTATATAGATAAATAAATACTTAAATACACAGAAAACATCCATAACTCAGGAACAAATATTTGTGCTCATCACACAAATAAATGCCCTTATCGGGAATTGAACCCAGGGCCTCTTGCTTCGTAGGCAGGGTCACTACCAACTAGGCTAAAGCGGTCGTTAAAATCGCCAGGTTAGGTGGTGTGTTGCCAGATTTTGACCTTGACATTTAGTAAAAAAAGGATTATGGTTTTCCTTCATTTAATTTACCAAGTTAGATAGAGAGATTTGATCCTTATGATTGACCCTATCGATCAATGAAATAAAAACACAGGGTGCTATTTCTAGGGTTCCGTACCCAAAGGGTAAAACGGGACCCTATCACTAAGACTCCGCTGTCCGTCCGTCTGTGTGTCTGTCCGTCTGTCACCAAACTGTATCTCACGAACCGTGATAGCTAGACAGTTGAAATTTTCACAGATGATGTATTTCAGTTGCTGCTATAACAAAAAATACTAAAAAACAGAACAAAATAAATATTTAAGGGGGTTCAAAAAAAATCACGTTTGTTGTATGGGAACCCCCTTAAATATTTATTTTTTCTGTTTTTTTTTTACGGAACCCTTCGTGCTTGGCCCGTTTTTATTTTTTATTTCTGTTTACAGATACTTCAGCTGCAAATGAACAACGAATATTATCATTACATATTCACTTCATTCGTAAGTATATTTATATTTTAATCCTTTATACTGGCTGTTACAAAAATATCCCTAAAACAACTATTTACTACTATGTAACTAACAAAATATGGACATTGCCTGAATTAATTATTTGAATTTAAAAACGGACACGACAGTATTCAGTATTCAGTCATTTATTGCTATAAAGAATTCCATGCAATACAATATATAACCAAGTTAGCTATGTTATTTTAGAGATGTTGGTAGTAGTTATAAAGAAAACACCCTATTAGTATGAAGTGTAGAAACGGAATGTATTATATTTTAAAACAAGGTTCTATTTATAACAGACTTAACTAGGTGCAAATAGTGGGGGCAGGCGAGATCACGATCACGCCTCCAAAAGGTACAGTAATTTACCATTCTTAACACACCGACGCACTCTCATAGTGTGTCGTCGGTGTGGCTCTAATATAAATACGCACAGCGTTCGAGTTTAGATATCATTTCCCCGCGGACGTCAATGCGCAAACACCGCACGCACTTTTGAGAGCGGTGAGTGTTTACGCCGAGCGAAATGTTTCTTAACAGAAGTCAGGAGTTAATCTAGTAACTATTGTAGCTAGCAGCTACATTATGAAGTATCTTTTTGTATTTATTTTTCCAACTTCATTTCTTATTACTTTTACGGTCATCCCGTGAAATCATATATTTCATACTAAATACAAACAGAAAAAACCAAATAAATACAAAAAAAATACAAAAAGTTGGAAAAATAAACACAAAAAGATACTTCATAACATAGCTAACTTGGTTCAAGTTGCACAGTAGCGCCATCTCTTGTCCAGGTGAGCAGTTAGTTCCGAAGGAGTGTTGAAATCTCTCGATAGAGGGTGTAACATAGACGTGCGCTTGTCACTGCATAAAGTGATAATTTAGCAGACTGAAATGTATGATGTATAGGAAAGATTCGTGTCTAATCTCTAGACCAGTGGTGGTGTAGGGGTTTAGCACGCAGCACGGAATGCTGAGGACCTGGTTTCGCATCTATATTTCAGTTTGTATTTAGTATGGAATATACAATATATAGTTCAATTCAGCTAATGCTAAGAAAAAACAAGCATGCAACATGCTAAGAGAATTTACACTAATGCTAAGTTTCAAAAAATATTAATTCTGTTCCATTCTATTCTCATAAATATTATTAATAATGTCAAAGGAGATACAATTGTAATTTACAAAATGTTTGGTCTAATAGAAATACAATAAGGTATGCAATTAAAAGTTAAATTAAACACAATCAATTTCACATTATATTAATTCTGGAAGAGTTACATGTTGAGTAGACGAAGCAAACATGCATGTATCAGTCAAATATTTATCAAAATATTCGTTAAGGGTATAAAATGGTCGACATCAAGTCGTCCCTCATAAGATCTTGACTTAAGCCTGAATTTACCATTAATTGAATTGGTCATGTTTATTTCGGCCTATGCCAATTTTGCCAATTTTGTTTGTTGTTGGTAAAAACCATGGGACAATAATGAGGAACAGAGGCAGCGATCCGCGTTCGGGTGCTTATTTAGTCCAGCACATTTCTTTAACAAGATGGACCTGGTAAAGGGGGCGGGAACGCATCGGATGCGGGTGGCGCAGGGCCGATCTGTTTGGCGAGCCTTGGGGGAGACCTATGTTCAGCAGTGGATGTCTTTCGGCTGACGACTTCTTTAGCTATACAACGGGGTAATGCGGCAAGTGTTTTTGGCACGTTTGGCCCAAGTTCGAATCAGCCTGGAGGACATTCTGTTTAGGTTATCATTGAGCCATATGACATGATTTTTCATTTTCGACTATATTCTGGATGGACTACGTTCCTTATCGATGTGTTTAAAATGGTAATTTTTCTGATTTGACGCGTAATGTCGAGAGCACGATTTGCCACTTGTATTTATAATTAAAATAAATAAATAAATAAATATTAGGGGACAATCTTACACAAATCGATCTAGTCCCAAACTAAGCAAAGCTTGAACTATGGGTACTAGACGACGATAAACATACTTATATAGATAAATAAATACTTAAATACATAGAAAACATCCATAACTCAGGAACAAATATTCGTGGTCATCACACAAATAAATGCCCTTACCGGGACATGACATGTCTGAATTACTTCCTGTAGAGGAAGTCATCTGAGTGTTCTGCCAAATCTGAGTCAGCTTGGTAGGAACTGATTCCCTACGAGGCAACGGACCCTTTACCGGGATTTGAACCCAGGACCTCTTGCTTCGTAGGCAGGGTCACTACCAACTAGGCTAAGCGGTCGTCGTCGTTATTAATTATTAATTAGCCCGGAGAAGTGTCCCACTGCTGGTTAAAGTCCTCCCCCATTTTCTCCATTCGTTCCGATTTTGAGCGGCGTCCTTCCAGTTTCTACAGTACACGTATTGGTCCCACCACACCAACGCCTCCTGGACCTGGGCCTACCTCGCCGCCATCCATCTTGTGGTATCCAGTCTATGGCTATTTTAGCCCAGTCCCAGCAGCTTGACAGCCTTGGCACCCACATCAGTAATGCGTGTTTTTGAGCGCAGTATGCTCGGGTTAACCGGACAAGTTAACCGGATCCGGACTTGTACTTAATAACAGTAAATCCTTGTGATGAGATGTTGTATTTTAGGACATGGAGCTCTTCGATTTAGAAGACTTCTACTACAACCGCGTGAATATGAGTGGCTGGCGGCTGGTGGACAGGGACTCTGATAAAGTCAAGGATGCTCTGCTGGTAATGGAGAAGTTCCATCCTATTGGAGCCAGCATCATCAGCGGGGGACACATCAAGGTAATTTTTATACCTAACCAACAACAAGTAATAATTTGTGAACCAATCACATATTGATTTGAGATACGAGATTTTTTCAAAGTAGTGACGATTTCTTACATAAACGTAACTATCGTAAGGTCGCGGGTGAGCAAAGTAATTGTTTCAGTTCATTAATATGGACCTCCGCAATGTAACGCCTGATTCAATAAATTAATTTCACAAAAGTAGATCATTCCTGAAAAGGAACTCTACTCAGGCTTTCGGTCTGTGTCCAGAGAGTAGACACACGTTGTATAATTGGTTGTCTGGAAGAGAACGCTTTTGAGCGATAAAAGCACCTGCCTGCCTGAGTTTTAATTTTGGCAATGATTTGGTATTTTTATTTGTATTAATTATTGTAAGTATAATGTCAACTTTCTCCTTACAGACTGAACCGGCGTTGCTCTATGATGCGGTCCAAGTGTTGGCTTTAGCGCTTGCCTCAACCAAGGATGTGAAGCCTATGAACGCCTCCTGTGAGGAGGAAACCCCTTGGCTCCACGGGAGGGCAGTCCTAGACAATATTAATAAGGTAAACTATATAACTTCCTTATATTCTTTTGTAACCGGCGTTTTATATTACGAAATTAATAAAGTTGGGCAAATCTACTACATTATACAGAAATTGCAATACATGAAAAATAAAAGCTTGTAAGTGAACATTTATTTCTAAATTTTTTGTTTAATTTCCTTGAAATGGAAGTGAAGAGCCTGTGTGAAACTCGAGCATTAAACCCATTTCCCCCTCGATGTGTCTATCCACTCGCGCCGTACCGGCTCGGGTGGCTATATACGTCTCGGGCGAAATGGCTCGTTTCATACTATTGTTGTACAATCTAACTACACACTGTATCTGAGACATGGCCGCTAACGATGGGCCTCATAAGAAAGCTCAAAGTCACTCAAAGGGCGATGGAGAGGGCTATGCTCGGAGTTTCTCTGCGGGATCGCATTAGAAATGATGAAATCCGCGCAAGAACTAAAGTCACCGACATAGCTCGAAGAATCGCCAGACTCAAGTGGCAGTGGGCAGGGCACATCACTCGTAGAACTGACGGCCGATGGGGCCGAAAGGTTCTCGAGTGGCGTCCGCGGACCAGAAGACGCAGTGTAGGTAGGCCTCCAAGTAGATGGAGCAAGGACCATGGTCCATGTTAAGGTTGCTAGAACGCGTTGGATGCGGACGGCGTGGTACCTGTTTGGCGAGCCTTGGGGGATACCTATGTTCAGCAGTGGACGTCTTTCGGCTGAAATGATGATGATGATGATAATCTACTATTTTTCAGATTAAGGGGCACGGCCTCACAGGCCCCATAGAGTTCGAGAATGGGGTCCGCACGAACTTCACGCTCCAGCTCATGAGGCTTGTGGGGGGCGAGAAAGGCGGCACGGTTGTCTCTGGGCACTGGAGTCCCAGCGGTGGGCTGGCTATCACTGATCCGGCTGCGTACAAGAGGGACCCACCACCGAACGTTACACTTACTATTGTTACCGTGGAGGTATGTAAGAAGAAATCAAATGTTATTCACCAAATTTGTACTTTTAATACTAAAAACAAACTGAAACATGGATGCACAGAAAAACCCCAGAAAAAAGACCAGAAGATTTTGTTGTTTTATTTTTGTGTTTCACGTGTACATACATTTTCAGGAAAAACCCTACGTGATGGTGAAAGAAGGCTGGAATTTGGCCGGCAACGCTCGGTTCGAGGGTTTCTGTATCGACCTGCTGGCGAGGGTGGCAGCGCAAGCCGGCTTCGCGTACCGGCTGCGGCTCGTGCCGGACAACATGTACGGCGCGCGGGACCCGGACACCGGACAGTGGAACGGGATCGTCCGGGAGCTCATGGACCGGGTCCGTTTTTGACACCAATTTAAATTACAAATGCGAAAGTCAGAAGTGTATTACGTTCCATATTGGTACATTGTTTTCCATTCCATTCCATTCCATTCCATTCCATTCCATTCCATTCCATTCCATTCCATTCCATTCCATTCCATTCCATTCCATTCCATTCCATTCCATTCCATTCCATTCCATTCCATTCCATTCCATTCCATTCCATTCCATTCCATTCCATTCCATTCCATTCCATTCCATTCCATTCCATTCCATTCCATTCCATTCCATTTTATTCATTTCCATTCAATTTAATTCCATTTTATTCAATTCCATTCAATTTTATTCCATTCCATTCCAATCAGTTTCGAAAACGTAACAAATTACCGAGAGATATAAAAGATCGTCCTCTCAATAAATTTAAGAATTAATTTATACAAATGGCTGTGTGAATTATGTTTGTATAATGTTCAGTGATCGGAACTCTGGGTGCAAAACTTTAACAAAACTTTTAAACCAAAGCTGACATTAAGGAAAATTTACAACCAAGAAAAATAAGAATATTATTGGTAGATTAGTGTTCAATTTAATTCTATATCCAAATCTCAGATTTTCAGTAGTTTATTAATATTTTCATGTCTGTAAGCACTGTTTCATGCCCGCGCTTGGCAAGTTTTGTTAAAGTTTTGCACCCAGAGTTCCGATCACTGAAATGTTAGTGTGAGATGTTCACGCTCAAAACCAAAAACAAATAAAATATTATTGTTAAGTAATTCCCTAAGAACTAGTTTTAAGAAAATTCTTAATATGCACGGATATTTAAGTACCAGCAAATTCAGAATGAGATATATTGCATGCTCACTTAAATAGAAAATGGTTGATCCTTATTTATTGTTTTACATTTATTTACTAACATGTGAAACCCGTTTTCTGCAATAAACTAATTTACTTAACTTTACGAATTTACAAATCAATGAAATGGTTTTATTGACTATGTTCTTAGGATACAATTAAATTGTTTACGAAACTAATGTAGTATTTATAACAATTGCAGAAAGCTGATATTGCCGTGGCATCGATGACAATAAACTACGCGAGAGAAGCCGTCATAGACTTCACGAAGCCGTTCATGAATTTAGGAATCGGTATACTTTTCAAGGTGAGTTGCAAATAACAAGAATGTTTCTTGTCAGCTTTCGAAAAAAATTAAATGACGCCAAAAAACCATGAAAATAACTTTCTATTGATCTGTTTGAAGTCGGTGTCTCAGCACGAGCCAGCAGGGGTGGTAGAAGCCCAATAGGTAATATGTAGGTACTATACTTCATTTAATTTAGAATTGAAAACCACAACATCATTATATTGCGGCTCGTCAACTATTTCTTACCTAGCAAATAGTACAGTACAATAGTCTGGCAGCCGCAAAATAAAATTTGTTTTAATGTCACTTTATTTGCGTGTCGTCAATTGTTACTCTAGTACAAATTGTAAAGAGATTACAGTTCACGAGCCGCAATATAATGTTGTTGTGGTTTATAATTCTAAATTAAGTGGAGTATAGGTAAGGTAGATGACTAGGTCCACTATTGCTGGCTTGTACTGAGGCATCGACTTCAATCAGATTAGTGGAAAGTTATTTTCATGGTTTGTTAGATTCGGTTCTTTTTTCGTTTTTTTGAAATTTTTATTTAAGTAGACGAGGTTTATTATTCAAATAAAAATTATAAAATATAATTAGATAACTAAAATTGAGTACAGGATGATTTTGAATTGATGATCAGGAATTGAAAAATATCAATCCTAAGCTTTGATCAATTATAACTGAAGATACACATTGCCGAACAAAATCCCCTTCAAAGAATGTCCGAACTTTTTTATTTGTTTGCATAACAATTAAAATCATCATCTACACAGAAATTTGAACCTAGTCTTTACTTCATTACAGTCGAATTTCGGTTGACACTTGACAGCTAAACTTGACAATTTCACGCAACGTACTGATAAAAAAGAAGGCCACTTTTATCAAAGTGGCGCTCATTTGGCTCTCGGGCGCGCGACTGTGGATCTACAGTTATAATTGGGATGCACCAAAAAAAATAACATATAGGTTTTATATATTTTTGGAAAGAATAGGATATTTTAAGATACCATTTTCATCGATTTTGAATTTGGTTGAGTATTTAATTTTTTATAATTTTTTTAAGAAATACTTTGGATGACGTCACAGTGAGAGAACCACGTACCATTGCCTAGAAAAATTCAAGTCGTGCATAACATAATCTGTGGCACTACTGGCCTTATACTTCGAAGTATTCTATATCGATGTACGAAGTGCAAAATTCGAACTTCGTATCGTGCCATTCCTCTCACGCTATTTAATTCAAGACCGAACAAGACGATGCGATACGAACTTCGATTTTCGAATTTTGGAGTAGCCCCCCTGATTTGTCTTGTCACTGTCAATAATAAAAGCACAGCTAAATGAACCATATGACAAATAGTTTTATATAGTTCTCTTCTTTTAGCTTCGATTATTCCAGTTTGTTTAATGGTGTGATAGTAAATAGATATTTTTTATTAAAATCTGATATTTAAATTCTTTTATATTTACTTGCAACGTAGTAATTTAATAATTAAATTTGTAAAAATACATTGGAAATACTCGTATACATTTCGGACTTTACGATAAATGACAACTGTTTAAAGCCAGGTGCGCATCATGTGATGAAAATTCTGTCTTTGTCACTCTTTGCTATTATAAGCAGGACAGCAACATTTCAAACCGTCAATTTGCTTTAGAGTGTAGACCTTGTAATGATAATTCTACACGGGGTAGCGGGGTAGTGCTGCGGGTGAGTAATTAAACCACGTAGTAGGTGCAACAAGATGTATATTTTTACTTAACAATTTGGTTCCCCGGCTATCCCGCCCTTTCCACACACTTACATACATAGAACATATAGGCTTAAGCTTAAATCCTAACTCACTACTACAACTCACAGGGTCGTGAATGCAATTGGCCAGTGATCCGATATACCAAATGTATTTAAACTAATATAGGGGCATCTCTTGTACCTGGGCTGTGAAACGGCCAAACCTGGCTGCAGGCCACTGTAGGCCACACTCGGACGGCGTCTCGTGCCCGACGTCCCAGCGTCGCCGACAGCCGCCACACTGCGCAGACCAACCTGCTTCACAACCACCAAGCCTCCTTGAAACGCTTCTACACGAAGCCACAACAGCCACACACAAGGCCGCGTCTTAACACCTCCTGTGGACGGATCACGGATAAGAAACGACTCTAGAGTGGTTCCTTAAGGACAGAAGGAACCGGCTTGCTCAGTTCGGTGAACGGACACCATAGAAACTTGAAAACTACATAAGCACGCACCGTGGAGGAAATGCGGACTTGCTTAGTCGCCTGGGTCGCGCTGTCGACTCCAACGAAGGTGCAAGACCTCGGACACCACAGCAATCTACAACCAAAGATCAAGGATTAGCGTTGTCGACCCAAAGGAAAGGCAGGGCTCCAGTGGCTTGGCCACATACCAAGTATTCAGGAAGATTCCGCGTGCGACGCTCCACGTCACCCACTTCTACAACATCACCGTACTGAAACAAAATGAAAAATAAGTATACCAGGACGCTACCAGCGCATTCCACGCTCTTACCAGGTCAATCCAGAGAAACTCACCCAAAACAAGGATTAATTCCCACTTGGAACACGACAAACACTACGATCATCAACAAAATGGCCGTACACCCCGAAGCCGGCCTCCTTCACGCAGAGCTGTCACCATTGCCATATACGGTTTTTTCTTTTTTTTTAATGAAGCACTTCACTAGAGTTAAAATCCAAATTTTAATTTCCAAAACCAGCACCCACGTCCAAAATAATTATTTAATCCGCATCCCTGCAACGATTTACGCAAACAAAGTTTAATTTGAAAGTCTCTAGTTAATTGGAAAAACGCCGAAGTATGAGAAAAACGGAAGAAACATCGACTCAAACGGCCGTGCTGTCACCTGTCAAAATGACAACCTTACAACCTTCCTTATTATCTGCCTCTGTGATGATTCACTGCAGGGGTCAAATGAAGGTCATTACTAAAAATTTCTTTATTTAATTCAGTTTACCATATTTTTGGAATCTGATTTCTGAAAACGCTTCACAAAGCCTATTTCTCTAAACGGTTTTCGATTTATTATACGTTGTCAAAAATTGGGACATCCCAATTGATCAAAGATCCCAAGCCAAAATGGAATTAAATAGAGGTACAAGCAATTAAGTCTCAGTTTAATAAAAAAAAAAGTTTAAACATCCGCCACCCACTGAATGCATGGTCATCCATTAAAAATAAAACGTCGAGATTTTCTATCCCGAAGACACTTGCCGCATTACATCTCTGAACTACCATTCTTATAGCTAGGCCGTTTAAATGAGTCCTCCCCCGCGCGGTACAGGGGTTGGGGGGTACGACAAAGGGGGTCGGGAGAGTTGCGGGCGGCGCGCGCCTCGTGTGCCTGCCGCCCGCACCTCTCCCAGGCCCCTTTGTCGTCATACCCCCAGCCCCCTGTACCGCGCGGGGGAGACTTATTCAAACGGTCTAGCTGTAGATAGGATTTTTGTCTACAAGCTCTCGGTCCATGAGTTCTGTAGGTAGGAGTAGCTATAGTGGAGGGAACTTGTGTCGCTTAGATGTCAACCCTCGTCTTTCGATCTTTGATGCGAACTGAACAGCTAAGTAACCACTCTGTGGATTGTTTATTGAAATTAATTTGAAATATTAATTAAATTTGTTAAATAATATGCAATGGATTACCGTGGATTTATAATTTCATTTTAATCATCATAACACAACAACACAAAAACATTCACGTCAAATCAAAATGTAACTTAGACAGTCTTCTTCTTCTTAAAACCATAGATACTTTAAACTATATGTAAAAAGGTTACAAGTCATTACTTCAACACACCTCCTTGATTTGTGACCTTTTCAAACCCTTAACTCATTAATCTAATAATTACTTAAGTCCACAAACACCTTTATCCTCTCTTATGCCCAATAGCTCTCTAAATTTCTGAAAATTAACTTTTCCTAAAGCTTTTGTAAGCATATCAGCTATCTGATCATCAGTCGATATTTTCTGCACATTAATTAAACCTTTCTTTTCATAATCATACACAAAATTACCGTTTTACTTATGACAATGTGTTTCAAATTCTTGGTATACTTTTATTTAAATAACTTTAAACTCTTCTTATTGCAACACCTCCTCAAACAAAACAATCAGTCGATAACAAAACTTTTAAGCCAATAATCACCATATTCCTTCATTTTCTTCTTTTTCTTCATTCTACATTTAGCAACTACTCTTCTTTTAAAAATTCCGTTAATTGCTTCTTCATTAGTTTCTTGTACATTCGTATAACAAGTATTTGTATAAACTAAAAAGTCTTTATATTTTTCTGCCATTTTTCTTGTCCTCTGTGGTCTGCCATATTCAGTCACTTCTCTAGCTTCTTCTGGTTCCAATTCATTTCCAGTATCCTGAACCGCGTCTTCAAATACTTCATTATTTTCGTCTTCATTTTCATCTTCATTATTTTCAATCACTCTTGCAGTCTCATCTATAAATATTACATGTCTTGTTTCATTAATTTTACTATCTACTAGTATTTTATATCCCGTATCTGTGTATCCTACTAAAATACCTTTAACTCCTTTTGGGTTCAGTTTCGACGTTCTTTTTGCTTCAGGAATTCTTACAACAACCTTACTTCCTATTATTCTCATTTTCGACACGTCGGGCTTTTTTCCAGTAAATATCTCATAAGGCGTTCTTTTTATTACTGTATTTGTTAACAATCTATTTCCTATGTACACTGCAGTCTCCACAAATATTGGCCAGTATTTTTTGTCTACATTCGCTTCTGAAATTAGACATCTCGCTCTATCCATGACACTTCTGTTAAATCTTTCTGCGACCCCGTTCAGTTCATGCGTGTATGGAGGGCTTGGATTTATGTATATCCCTTTATCTTTCGCCAATCTGTAAAAATCTTTATTTATATATTCTTTTCCATTATCACAACGTAGTTCCTTTATTCTCTTCCCTGTCATATTTTCAACTAAATTCATATAAGCTTCAAAACATTCAAACACTTTTATATTGAATGCAATACACTTTTGCTATTCTACTAAAATCATCAATAAAAGACACAAAGTAACGTTCACCTGCAACACCTGTAGGATTCAATGGACCGTTTACGTCTGTATGCACTATCTCTAATATATCTTTTGCACGCCGTCTATTATTTTCAAAAGGTAAATTATGCATTTTATTCACTAAACAAATCTCACACTGCACGTAGTCATTTTCAATTCTTTCTGGTAAACCTTTTAATAACTTTTGTTTGCACATTTTATCTAAATTTATAAAATTAGTATGCCCAAGAATTCGATGCCACTTTTCTTTTTCAGTCATATTCTTATTTATTGTGTATGATTTTACAAATCTTTTACCTACTTTCCCATTCAATACAAACAACTTATTTTTCCTCTCAGCGATAGCTAATACATTATTACTAGACCCATTAAAAATCTTAGCTCCATCATTATCAAAAACAACATAACTATTATAGCTCGTAATTGAAGATACACTCAATAAGTTTCGTTTCATGCTTGGTACATAATATACATTCCTAATAATTGTTCTAAGCCATTTTCCGTTCACATAAAAATACATTAACACATTTCCTACCTTATTTGCTTTTAAAGAAAAACCATCTCCTACTTTAATATCAATTGGGTTATCTAAAGTTTTATATTCTATAAAATATTCATCACTATTTATAATATGGTCAGAACATCCACTATCTAATAACCATGTTAAATCGTCTTTATTAGAATAATCTTCACTCACCGGATCTCTCGCTGAAGTCATCACTTCGACATTAAAAGAATTATCTCCACTCGTATCATCCTGGGTTGGATTATAATAACATTCTCGCATCATACCTCGTGTTGTACCTGAAAAATTACCTCTACCTCTTGACATCATCCTCGAATTTCCTCTGGTGCCCCTATAATTTTGTCCTCTCCAGTCGTTTATTCCTCTCATGTTGCTATTTCCTCTAAAATTATAATTTCCTCGCCATCTTGGTAAGTTTCGATCCTTTACTTCATTTTTCGGGCAATCTCTTTGGTAATGGCCTGCCTCGTTACAGCCATAACATTTCCTTATTCTCACTTGTGACATTCTCTTCTGAATATTAAAGGTTTCCATTCCTTTAGGCTCATTCTCTTCCTTTTTCTTGTAATTCAATAATAGCTTCGACTTCACATACTCAACTGACTTTTCTTTCGCTGGCAATGCATCAACAATATCCACTATATGTGTGTAACTTTCTGGTAAACACAACAATAAATGATTCAATTTATCATCTTCAGTCATTTCTTCTCCGGCATTCTTCAATTCGTTAATATTCTTCTCAAATAAATTCAAAAAATCTACCGGGTTGTCACTTTCCGCCATTTTCAATTTCAGTAACTTCCGCTTACACAATAACTTATTTGCTGTTGACTGTACTTGATATATTGCGTCAAATTTTTTAATCATATTCCACGCAGTCGATTCCGATATAATTATTTCTAGCTGACTGTCCGTGACACCGGTGACAATCAAATTTTTGGCCTTTAAATCCATTTTTATCCAGTCATTTTCCTTTATATTTTCCGGTCTTATCTCATTTGCGATTGCCTCATAACATCCTTTTAATTCCATTATTAATTTCAGTCTAAATTTCCATTTCTCATAATTATTTCCATCAAATATCTGTATAGAACAATCTTCTCTTACGTTCGCCATTCTTCAAAACAATCTAATCTCACCTTATTTCTTCAAACTATTTATTACACCATATATAATCTTCAGTCCATTTTATTATCTCAACGCTCTGCTACCATGTTAAATAATATGCAATGGATTACCGTGGATTTATAATTTCATTTTAATCATCATAACACAACAACACAAAAACATTCACGTCAAATCAAAATGTAACTTAGACAGTCTTCTTCTTCTTAAAACCATAGATACTTTAAACTATATGTAAAAAGGTTACAAGTCATTACTTCAACAAAATTGATATTTAAATTACCTACTTTAAAAGTGTGTCAGAAGAAAAACCGGTCAAGTGCGAGTGAGGTCTTGTACAATCAACGTCATAAATAAGTGAACTGAAACAATTTGTTTGCTCACCCGCGACCTTCAAAAAAATAGATCGAAAGCCCGCAAAGGTCGTGGGGGTTCGCGGGTGAGCAAAGTAATTCAGTTCATTAATATGCACCTTAGAAGTTTTTATTGTCATTAATTTTTTCTGTACTGTTTTGGTGATCAATAATAGTACATTACTGCAGAGGCCGTGAAGTAAGGGATTGATGGACGAGATTTGGGGTATACGGCCGAGTCCAGCAATCCCTCTTCCGGCCGAGGATTGTATAGAGCTTTTCTCAAACATGCATCATCATCATCATCATCATCCATCCATCCATCCATCCATCCATCCATCCATCCATCCATCCATCCATCCATCCATCCATCCAACCATCCATCCATCCGTCCATCCATTCATCCATCCATACATCCATCCTTACATCCATCCATACATCCATCCATCCATCCATCCATCCATCCATCCATCCATACATCTATACATCCATCCATACATCCATCCATCCATACATCCATACATCCATCCATACATCCATCCATCCATACATCCATCCATACATCCATACATCCATCCGTACATCTATACATCCATCCATCCATCACCAGTAGTTTAGGCGGTTTTATAGAAATATAAGATAGTTTTTTTTTAATGTCGTAAGTTGGCTGTATGTAATTTTTCCTTTGTCAGTTTAATGTTAGTAAGCAAATTTAAAAAGTTACAACAGCGGACAATAATGGTTTTTCATACTTACTTTTATGGCCTAGGCCAAGAAGCAATGTAGGGAGCCATAAAACAACAAACTTCACGGCTTCATTTCGTGACATTAACGCATACATTTCAAAGCATGTTTGAGAAAAGAATATTAATTTGTATTGTATTGTAACGTGACGCTATAATCTTGTATAATGACCTATCTATATCTTGCAGGTCCCCACATCCCAGCCGACGCGTCTCTTTAGCTTCCTCAACCCTTTGGCCATAGAGATTTGGCTGTACGTGCTGGCAGCCTACATTCTGGTGTCCTTCACTCTGTTTGTCATGGCCCGTTTCTCGCCTTACGAATGGTGAGTATCTCTTATCTCTTTCTCCCTCTCTATCTAGTGCCATATCGCTTGTCCTTATTGGTCATATAGACCAATTTGCCTACCCTCCTTCAATAAAAAAAAGTTTTTGACTTTAATTAACTTAATGAACTAAAACAATTACTTTGCTCACCCGCGACCTTACAATAGTTACGTTTATGCAAGAAATGTGTGTTCATGCAGTTCCTCCACCTCCACACTGTACGAACACACACAAATCACATAAACACAACTATCACCACCACCAAGCTACACTGACGCGTTTCGAACTCAACCAGAGCTCATCCTCGGAGTTACCACAACCGTATGCTATGCTACCAAATGTTAAACTTTGAAAGGTTATTATTATTTTTTTTATTGTGAGAGGGAGGAAAACGAGCAAGCGGGTCATCTGATGGAAAATGATCACCACCGTCAAATATCAACAACTCAAAGAGAGTCACTGGTCTGTTGCCGGCCTTTAAAAATGAGAGGGAATAGGGGAAACGGAGGGGAAGGGGTATTAGGCCCCCGGCGCTCTCACTGACCGTACGAAATGCAGCAGGAGTACTGCTGCTTCACGCCGGTGTTCTGTGAGAGGGTGGTACTGCCCCGGACGAGCTGGCCCATTCGTGATGCAGCGGCTAGCTATAACATGGCTCTACCACTACTAGAATATGTTATATAACCATACTTCCCTTATTCCAGGTCTTCCAGCACCCACGTCTGTGGACATGAGACCAAGCTGCTGACCAATCAGTTCAGCGTCTGCAACTCCTTGTGGTTCATAACAGGGACCTTCCTCAGGCAAGGCTCTGGATTAAACCCAAAGGTATCTAACTAGTAAAGTATCCTATATGTTAATCCAGGTTAAAAGCTATCTGTGTGCCTGATTTTATCAGAATCTTTCAACCGTTTCAGCCTGAAACAGTGAAAAATATTTATATCTATACATCTATCGGAACTTTTGCGTTTATAATATTAGTAAAATGATAACGGGCAAGTAACTAGACAGTTCGCCTGATGAAAAACAGTCAATGCTGCTCATGGACACATTTTGACATTATTGTACAGTCAGCTGCAAAGAAAAGATACCTCTTTCAGGCGGCTGACTGTACAATAAGTAATGAGGCTTTTTTTAAAGTGCGCTTTTTAATTTTGGAGTTTTCGCGCTGATAAGAGCTGATAAAAGAACGTCCCAAAACTTTAAAGAAAAGGGTACTTACTTAACTTTTTTTTTAAAAATGCCCTTGTACACTTTAAAATTGAAAATGCTCAATTAACCGTCGTTTTCCTCCTTCCAGGCGACATCCACCCGTATAGTAGGTGGCATCTGGTGGTTCTTCACTCTGATCATCCTGTCTTCGTACACGGCGAACCTGGCGGCGTTCTTGACGGTGGAAAGGACGGTGCTTCCCATACAGAGTGCCGCTGATCTAGCGGCACAGAATAGCGTCCAGTATGGGACACTTAATGGTGGTTCTACCATGACCTTCTTTAGGGTAAGGTTTTTGCTATATAACCCTTTCAACGCCACGCCTCGACAAAACGTAAACCTGCTTTGAATCTTATGTCATTGTGTCAAGATCACTTTGACACTGTACTTTGTGACACCTATATGTGTCTTTGGCGTTGAAAGGGTTAAAGGGGGAAATCGAGCAGGCGGGTAACTTAATGAAAAAAATTATTTGAATTGATGATGAGGTTTTTCTGCCAATAAACTGTCATGCAGCTTGACAGATAATTAATCAAAAAATGTAATCTGTCTATTAGAGAAATAAATTAAAAAAAAAACAATCAACACTAAGGGTTACTACTATAATAGTACCTAGAACTGGAACAATTACTTTGCTCACCCGCGACCTTTATGATAGCTGCTTTTATGCAAGAAATGTGTGTTCTGGCGTTGCTCCACCCACTTCCATATTGTACGGACACACACACATCACACAAACACAATTATCACCACGAAACTACACTGACGCATTTCGAATTCAAAGATGCTACCACAGATGTTACCAGATGTAACATTATCATGGTCTGGTAGCATTGAACGGTTGCGATATTCTTTACCAATTTGCCCATCATATGTGCCGTTTTTGTCCAGACAATCACTAACATCTTTTCCAGGACTCAAACATCGATATATACCGCACGATGTGGCAGCACATGTCTACGGCGTCCCCTCCGGCGCTGGTGTCCTCCTACGAGGATGGGGTCCGGAGGGTCCTGCAGGGGAACTACGCCTTCCTGATGGAGTCCACGATGCTGGACCACCGCGTGCAGAGAGACTGCAACCTTACACAGATCGGAGGACTGCTGGATTCAAAGGTGCTCATTTTTTAGGAAAAACAGAGACCATATTGTCTGACGCGCGGGCGCTTGCATTCACTATCTCTTTCTGTCACCATTTTATACCGTTTGAGAGAAATACATAGTGAAAGCAGTAGCAAACGCCCGGCCATTAGATAATAAGCGTATAGGTCACTAGAAAAGCTGTCACCTCTACTCATGGTCCTTCGAAGCACAAGGAGGTCATAGGCTGGTCTACTATTCCTCGCGGACGGAGTCACATGCAACAGCTAGTATTTCTATATATTTCTATTTTAACTCTGAATCTATTAATTTTTCTGGATTGCTATAAAATAAACCTAACCTAACCTATAGGGGTCTATAGGCTGACCACTAAAAAGTTTCTGAAATATGAACGGTTTCGGAAAAAAATAAAGATGGCACAAGATCAATATTATGTAAAACATTACATCTAGTTTTTTTTCTCAGGGATACGGCATAGCGACGTGGAAAGGTAGCCCATGGAGGGACCGGATTTCCCTGGCCATCCTGGAGCTGCAGGAGCGAGGCGTGATCCAGATCCTGTATGACAAATGGTGGAAGAACACAGGAGATGTGTGCAACAGGGACGGGAAAGATAGCAAGGCTAATCCACTAGGCGTGCAGAACATCGGTAAGTGGCTGTTACCAATTTGTTACGAAGTTGCTGGTGAATCAAAAGCAAGTGTAGAATAACCAGATAATCAGATAGAATAACTCATCATCATCATCATTTCAGCCGAAAGACGTCCACTGCTGAACATAGGCCTCCCCCAAGGCTCGCCAAACAGATCGGTCCCAAATTTTGCAGTTTTGTAGATAATGGTACGGAACCCTTCGTGCGCGAATCCGACTCGCACTTGGTCGGTTTTTCACTACGAGCGAGTCTTACGGTAGCTTTATGTTCAATGCAACTGTCGTCCTTCGCACTTCGGAGCAGCACATAATAGAGAGAGAGAAAAAAGGGTGAAGGGGGGAAAGAGAGAGAGATACTTGTAACATTATGTAATATGATGCCATTTTTTAAGGTGGCGTGTTCGTGACTCTCCTCTGCGGCCTGGCTCTGGCCATAATGGTAGCCATCTTGGAATTCTGCTGGCACACCAAGAAGACCGCTTCCCAGGGCCGGCAGAGCTTATGCAGTGAGATGGGGCAGGTAAGTCCAGAGGAGGTTATCGTTGACTTTTGGGTCACCCTTTATAATCAACATCTTTTCAGCTAAAAGACGTCCACTGCTGAACATAAGCCTCCCCCAAGGCTCGCTAAACAGATTCGATGCGATCAAGACTTGGGCTGTACTGCATTCTCTCCAACTATGCCAAGAAGACTGCCGCGTGCTGCTACATAGAAGTGTTGAAGTGTTTGTAATATAATAACGCCACAATGTCCGTCCGACTTTAGGACCAGGGCCCAATTGCATAACAAAGTACAACTTATATTACAAGCGGAACTCCCTTTCTATTTAATATAACTGAAGCGAGAGTTCCGCTTGTAATATTAGTTGTACTTTGTTATGCAATTGGGCCCAGGTGGCATATTCTATTGCAGCGGGGAGTCAGACAGGGAGATATTATTTCTCGGAAACTGTTCACCGCTGCACTGGAGGATGCGTTCAAGACGCTGGATTGGGAAGCGCGTTGCATCAATGTAAATGTCAAATACATTACTCGCCTTTGATTGGCTTTTATTTTATAATCAGTAATACTAGTCCTTTTCAAATGGCAGGAGCTACGAACCGCGATGCGAGGAGGGTCGTCCAGCAGGACGGTGCTCAGACCAGGCTGTTCCCGCTGCTCGCCAGCCACGCACGTGCCACCGGCACCCTCTAGATACGAGGTATGTTACCAGTCACACGTCGAGTACCCCATAGATAGTAGGTATGTTACTTGTCTCAAGTAAGACACCCTGTGGGTTTTAAGCTTCGCTCGGTTTCAAGGAGCTTTTGGCTTTTCGAAGTTTGCGACTTTAGCTTATTCAGGGTTAATTATAAATGTGCATACATCGTTATCGCGGGAGCAAAAACGATTTGACAGTACTGAAAGATTATGACAAATAAGCAATACAATACGTTTACTTTTAGTTTACCACTGACAGATGGCTTGCCTTCATTTCATTTCCAACTTCTAACTTATACAAATAAAGTAGCTATTACAAAATCTACAAACGTGGGTAACAGTATTCTAAAATTGGCTTTATTTGTAGGTCGTTAAAGTTGAATATGAAATGAAGGCAAACCCTCTGTCAGTGGTAAACTTTATGTAATTTTAAGTAACAGAAGTGACACTGATATCAAGCAACATTTATGCTTACGACTTTGAAATTTATCAACTTTATTTCTAATATCAGACCTTCATACTTGACTTGATTACTAATAGATATTTAAAAATATTGACTACGCAATCACGACGTCAAACTCTTCAACCCTTCTTCTTGTTTGACGTCGTCATTTATTAATTGTTCGTAATAATAATTGTGTTCACAACATAATTATTTATTATCTATTACGAAATCCAAATAAAATCCAAGTAAATATACGTTGATAACAAATACACACATTGCTGGGTTATTATTCAAGTAGACACAATTATTCTAGGTAGGTAAGTGAGTATAAAACAAATTTCATTAACCTTTTCCAGCGAAAACTTTATGATTCTAAAACTTCTTAGATGCTTAGAACTTGTAGGCAGAATATATTCGTATAGTAAACAGACATTCTGTTATACATATGTGTTCTTTAACTGATTTGTTCTAGCTCTCGCGATAACGATGTATGTAAATGTGAAAGTTTATGAGTTTGTTTGTGTGTGTTTATTACTTTTAACTGTCAAAACTGTCTACAAAACGATGCATTAATTACTGACAGGTCCTGAAGCTCATTTATAATGAGGTTTTTGTAATACACAACTCAGCATTAAAATCTCTGAGTGAACAATAAATCAGCCCTAGTTTCCCACCCTTGGGGTAGGATTTTTTTTTCAAATTTATGTGGGACCAATTTTAAGGTATACCCTATCCAATGAAATAATAATAATCAAAATCGGACTCCTTAAAAAGTTATGCGTGGTCATACATTACAATCAGTGAGTGAACCATCAATCATCCCCTAAGTACACCAATGTTTCATTTCCCAAATGTTTATTTTTTCTGAAACTGTAAACTATTCAGGATATATTTCTGGACTATTCTGTAGGTTAGGTTAGGTTAGGTTTGTTTTATAACAATCCTGAAAAGTTTACAGTTTCAGAAAAAATAAACAGCTGGGAAAGGAAACATTTGCTAAATGAATCAGTTTGGGAAAAATAATTTGCGAAACATTAGTAAACCCTACAAGTAGGTATATATCGAAGGTTGAATGAATGAATGATAATTTATTCGCTGAATATGGTTACAAAAGGTGGAACATAATGTAACTTAGTATCTAGCATATTCTACCGGAAACCGGCGTGCGAATTTAACATTTATGTACACAGTGAATTTTATGCACAGTCATAAAAATTGCATTTAGGTATTACATGTCAAATTTTACAAACAATAAGATAACATTTAAAACAATAATAATTTAAATTACAAGCATTAGAGTGGTCAAGTTTACAAAACTAAGAATAAAGAGAAAAACTCTGATAAACAATTAAAAAAATGTGGAGTCGAGATCAAAAAAACCTAACTTAAATAATGAAAATGAAATTATTTAATACTAGCTATTGCCCGCGACTCCGTCCGCGTGGAATTAGTAATTTGGGCAGCTTATTTTTTTTATCCAATTTGCTTTTTCATCAATTATGGCTCTCCTTAGTTCCTCGATATAAAAAAAAATACGCCCCCCGCCCCCCTCGACCCCCCTCCGAACCCCAATTACCTTCCGAACCATTTATTATACAGTGGTGGTCATACAATTAAGAACGATTTGAAGTTTCCGATTTTTTTTATCTACATCATGTCATATGTCTAGTTGTGTTCCTTCTTAGAAGTAACAAGTTATGTTATAAAATAGCCACATGGATAGAGCAAACGGGATTAATAATAATAGTGTATAATTGCTAACATTTTTTTTTACAAATTTTATTTGTTCTCTATACTAATAAATTCAAATAGTAATGAAGCTGGACAAATAATTAAGAACGATTTATTAAACTGCTCGAGAGTTGTTTTATATGAAACTTAGATTAAATAAATCATATTAATGTGAAGTTGGTATAGAAAAAAAAAGCAAATTAATACATTTGAACTAAAATTAATAGTTAGTAGCATGTCCACGGCTTTTAATTACGGCTTTACACCGGCGAGGCATTGAATCTATCAATTTTTGACATTTCGCAAGAGAAGAGTTCCATTCTTCTAAGAAAACGTCGTACAGCTCTCTCAAATTGCCACACTGTCGATTTGAAACCTTTTTCTTGACTTCGCACCAAAGATGCTCTATTGGGTTAAGATCTGGGCTGTTGGCTGGCCAATCTAAGACTGAAACTGATTGTGATGTGAGGAATTCCTTAACGGTGCGTGCAGTATGCTTTGGATCATTGTCGTGCTGGAATGTCCAAATAACCGGAAGCACGTCTTCGGCATATGGTAACATTGTTTCTTGCAGTATATTTTTGTATTGGAATTGATCCATGTTTCCTTCTATCAGCCTAACAGGTCCAACGCCATGTCCAGAAAAGCACCCCCAAATTTTCACATTTCCCCCGCCATGCTTTAATGTCACTTTTGTGTACTTTGGGTCGAATGCTTTATTCGGAGGGCGTCGTACATATCGTTTTCCATCAGAACATGCCCTATTTATTTTTGTCTCGTCAGAAAAAAGAACGTTTTTCCACTGTCTGACTGTCCAGTTTTCATACCTTCTTGCAAATGCAAGTCGGGCTTGCCTATGACATCGTTTCAACATAGGCACCTTCCTTGCTATCCTTCCGTTCAACTTATTTTCTACCAAACGCCTTCGAATAGTGCGTGCAGAGATTGCTGAAGGGTTGTTTTCGCCAAAATATTCTTTTCTCAACTCATTAGACCCTTTAAAAGGATTTTGTTTTGCCAAACGAACGATATTTCGATCATCTCGACGAGATGACTTTCTCTGTCTAGGTCCACGCGGAACGTTTGAAGTAGTTTGATACGTGGAAAAATGCTTTACGGCATGGAAAACCATTGTTTTTGAACATTGCAGATGGTCGGCTATCATTTTATACGACCAATTCTTCTCGCGAAGTTTTATTATTACTTCTCTTGTAGATTTATCACAACTTTTATTTTTCCCCATTGTTTTTATACGAAGTAATCACTTTTAAGACTTTAACAGCACGAAATGGCGCCAAAATTATACGAATAATAATCTACAACCACAGAGCCACACAGTGTTCTCTATTTAAATTTGAAAAAATAATAAACTATTCAGCGTTCTTAATTACGTGACCAGCCAGTAAGTACTAATACTAGGTTCAGATCGAATGTATAAAGTTTCTCTATTAATTTTTTAGCCAACAATGTTGCATAAATGAATGTACCGGTAGTACGGAAAAGTTTTGCAATACCGAGAGAAATAAAAAAAATACGGGCAATTAGTTATACTTGTTACTTTGAAAAAATCATCTCAATAAATAATCGTTCTTAATTATATGGCCACCACTGTATGTATAGATATAATTCTAAAAATCATTGTTTTGGGTTCTATTGCGCTAATAAATAGCCCTAGTGACAGTTTTTCTCAAATATCTTCAATGTACAGACACCGACTTGTTACAGATTTATTATATGTATAGATCTATTGTATCTACATGCACTTTTTGACAGGAATTCTTTAAGTGAATAAAAACATTGTTTGGTTAGCCACAGCTATAAAGCTATAAGGTTATATGTTTTGATTATAATGTTTCCGATTGCAGTCACAAGCCGCAGCGAGCAGTGCGGTGGAGTTAAAGGAGCTTCGCTGGTCGTAGCGGAGCGCCCGCGGGCCTGCATCGGCGCCCGCTTCCCCCGCGCGCCGGAGCCCGCGCTGCCAGTACTATAGTAAGTACGCCATCTAGTGACAGATTGATGAACTGCTACGACAAAGAGCCTAACACCATCTAGTGGGTAATGGATGAACTGATAGGATAAAGAGCTTAGCGCCATCAACTGTTGGATAGATTGACTACAACGGCAAAGGGTGACTTAGAGCTATTTTGCGTGAAATAGATATACAAAGGGTGATCCCAGCGCCATCGAGCACGCGCTACCGGAATTATATTAATAATTTTAGTTTGCGCATAGATCTTATCGCCATCTAGTGTTGGTTAGATGAACTGCTACGATGAAGAACCTCTCCATCAGGTGCCTTATTATTGGTTACGTGCACGACGGTGGCGCCGCGTAGCGTTGACAACATTTCCCCCGAATTTACTTTCAATTTTTGCCATATTGTGCGCTGCGATCGTTTTCTGTACCCCCACCACCCGCTTCTCACATAGCCAATAGAAGTAATAGATTAACTACTAGGACAAAGAATGATCATAGTAAGTTTACTAGTTTACGCATCAAACGGATATTACGTTAACAAGCAAAGGTCAAAGTTAAAAAAAAAATTTTTTTCACAGACGCGACGAGATCACTGAGAAGAACCACGTCGTACGTTTTAAAGGAGCCCAGAGAAGGACAAAGAAAGCACGTGCAAATTGTTGCGTAGAAATAACAGTTGTTGTAATATAAATAACTTTTTTACTTTAATCGAATTTGTAATGAATGGCCACATTGTCTAACGAGTTCGCAAGAATAATCGTATTAGGGCCTTTTCAATAAAAATTGTACTGTTTACTCTTTTTAAATGAGCAAATTTCGAGGTTTTCTTATTTAAAATCACGAGTACTATTCATTTTCATAAAGAAAAAGTATCGTTTTTTGAGCTAGTTTTGTGACCTTTTCGATACAGTTTAAGTAAATGGGTCGTCACAAAATATACACAAACAAATTATGTGTGAAATTAGGGACATTTTTTAATCATCAAAATCTATAGCGTTCTTGTATCTGAGTAAGAAAACCTTTGATCAATTATAACTGTAGATCCACAGTCGCGCGCCCGAAAATGTCCGAGCCAAATGAGCGCCACTTTGATAAAAGTGGCCTTCTTTTTCTCAGTGCGTTGCGTGAAATTGTCAAGTTTAGCTGTCAAGTGTCAACCGAAATTCGACTGTAATGAAGTAAATGCTAGGTTCAAATTTCTGTGTAGGTGATGTTTTTAATTATTATGCAAACAAATAAAAAAGTTCGGACATTCTTTGAAGGGGATTTTGTTCGGCAATGTGTATCTTCAGTTATAATTGATCAAAGAAGAAAACCTTAAATTTCCTCATTTAAAAAGTAAAAGGTACACTTTTGTTTGAAAATGCCAATTATACATCTTTTTCTGTCAACATTTTCTCCATTTGACAACAGGAATTGCGATTGCGCCAGTGCGTGTGTCAGAGAATAAGTCTGCGTCACATTTCTTAGAGAGTCATTATAGAAACTGAGGTCGTATTGTCTAACGCTTCTGACGCTTGCCTTCGCTTTCACCATCTCTTTCTGTCATCATCTTATACCGTTTGAGAGAAAGAGACAGTGATTGCGAAGGCAAGCGTCAGAAGCGTTAGACAATAACACTGCCGTTTTGAATGCTCTTTTGACAATAGCTGCAGCTTGCATCAAGAAAATTCAGAATCCGACTATGTGTTTATTGGAATACTAACTTTGAAATTAAAACAAACAAACGGCCAAACAAATAAATCAGTAGATGACAAAATTAATTTGGGATTTTTTTTTTTTTTTTTTTATGTGAATGAAGCCAGACAAACGAACTAGTGGGTCACCTGATGTTAAATGAACACCACTGTCCATAGACACTCGCAGCGCTTTACGCGATACCAGTGCGTTGTCGGCCCTGCAGAAAATTGTACACTCGCCTCTTAAAGGCACCCAGGTCGTAACTCGATGGGAAGACCCCAGCGGGAAGCTCGTTCCAGATTTTGCAAGTTCGTGGCAAAAAAGACCGCTTAAAACGCACCGTCGAAGGCTGCCATTCATCAACATGATGTCGATGAAATGAACGCTTACGACGGGAGGATCTGTAATGGAACCCCGCAGCTGGAATGAGGTCAAAGAGTTCCTCAGAGCATTCCCCGTTGTAGATCTTATAGAACACGCAAAGGGAGCTAACGTCTCTGCGGAGAGCAAGAGGATCGAGTTTAACGGAGAGTGAGGGGTTGCCGACAACTCGGCACGCTCTGCGCTGTATGCGATCAAGTGAAAGCAGCTGATATTGGGGTGCGCCAGCCCAGAGATGAGAGCAATACTCCATCCTTGGCCGAACCTGGGCCTTATATATCTGAAGCCGCTGCTTTGGAGTGAAGTATCGCTTAGAGCGGCCAAGCACGCCCAACATTTTAGCAGCCGACTAAAGAAACCCCGATTTCCGATTCCGACTTCCGATTTATTAAAGGTTCTTCAATATTTTGTCGACGCAAAGCGCTAATAATTGCAAAATTGGTCACAGTTTTTTTTTTCATGCCTTCTATATGTTAAGATACATAAACACATTGTTCACAAGTACTGATCGCGCCCGACGTTGCTTAGCCTCGGTGATTGGACGAGAACCGGTGTTTTGTCAAATATCTTGAAAACGGTGCATCCTACGGCAAAATCAATGAAATTTTCATCCTCCCTTTAATACCCCCCCGCACCACCCATATTCATCCTGGCGCGCGCTGTTCTCTTGTATATCTTGGCCTTCACTGCTCTGTACGGGACATGTACGTTACATTGCGTCATCCTTTTCCGTGCGTGCAGCCAGCGTTCATCGATTTATTTAGACGTTGTCACGTCAAAAAAACACATTTTACGACATAATTGTTGTTAACACATTCAGTGCCAAGAACCCGCTAGTCAATTGTCACATTTGTGTAATATTGGCCTGGTAAATGCAGGAGCACAGAATTTTCTAGAATTGTATTTGCATGCATTTAAGTATGTTTTATCGCAAATAAATGATTGATTGATTGAACCACTTGTATGGTGGTAGCACAGTTTCGAGGGGCGCCTTTACCCAGAAGTGGAGTATTTTGATTTGATGATGATGAAATAAAGCATATGCGATACGTGGACATGATAAGTACTGCCTATAATGTAAATGTAATTTTAAGTATTTAAGGAGTTTATTGAATGAGCATTAACTTTGCAAGCGTGCTCCATCGTAGACCTCATCGTATTCCCTAAGGCGTGATTGTGGTCAAACGCAATCCTATATTGTATAAAAAAAAACTCCAGTGCCTGATGACAAGTTTATTAAAATTAATTTACAGAAGACTTAAAAGTTTTGTCGGTCGATGAATGGTGGATTTAAATTTTGTAGACTTCCAAACTGGAGTTGGTGAGTCGATTCTTTATCAATTTTATTATACTGTACCCTATGTGTTTTTTCTAACACTATCATCATTTTTAATTTAAGAGACTGGTACTCTTGATTCTTACTTTTGTTCAAACTTTCGCACTATTAAAATATTCTGTATTTACTTTCTGATTCTGTATTAAGTTGAAGGGAATATTATGCCTTTTAAATAGTATGTTTTCTTCAGATAACGGATTTCACATTTGAGTTGAAAATTAGGAATTATTGATTGATAAAAAAAAAAACAAATACGACGTATACTTACTGTTCTTATGAGTATTAAATGATTTTTCAACATCGAACTATTGTAATTTTTTCTGGACCTAATGTAGTTAAACATTTGTAACTACGAAAATTCTGCATGTAATGTTAAAAGAAACTATATTATTATGTTAATACGTTAAATTTTTAGAAGACTAATTTTAATGTCGCTAATCATTGTAATATCGAAAGACTTTTCATCGAGTATCATTTCGCCGAAATCTCGTTTCACCGAAAATCTCTTTTACTGCTCAAAGCAATTTTGTAACATGGTCATAAGGAATTAAAATTTAAACTTTCCAAGAAAATTGGTGAAAATTGTTGATTGGTGAAATTGGTGAATTGGTTTCAGCAAAAAGATTTGAAGCCAAAGAAACTAGTTTTAAAAACGCTTTTACGTATAACATTATTTCAGTTACAAATTTTCTTACAATGTTTAATGTAAATGTAATTTAACAAAATATACAAACAGAAATGTGTTCTCTTTATGTAAATATTTATAAATGTTTTTTGTATGTTACGTGTTTGATGTATTGTATACTATAAGTATTATGATGTGAAATAAATTATAATTGCTAATATTGTATAATGGACATTGTACATAATAACATTAACTCTTAATTAGTATTTCAAAAACCATGGACATACTTAAAAGGAATGATCGACTAGATAATTACTTCTTATTTGAAGTCCTAACTCTTGTTTTAATAAATTCTGAGAAATTTACGGTTTCAGAAAAAAATCGTGTCGGTCTTTTGACCCATTCGATGTTTTAATACATTCGGTCTTTCGTACTTCGGTATTGTAATACATACCCCGTTTAACAGAAGCGCCAGTTTCTTCATTGAGTTCATAGATGAAACTAATGTGTGAAACCGAAATAAACCATACAAAATGAATGGCACAGAGATATCTCCATAATGAAAGAAGCTACGGCAGATTTTATATTTTAAAGGAAAGGGCCGTTGTATAAACATTACCTACACAGTCCTCTTGATTTTATTGTACTTGATAAGTACTGTTTGTTTTTATAAAGAAAATAATATCCTTAAATACTCAAAGAAGAAGAATCTTCTTTGAATTTTGTCTTTTTTCGTCAAAATTATTAACACATTCAGTGCCGGGAACGCCACAGTGGAGTTCTCCGTTCGTAGGCACTTTTCGCTACAAAGCGGGAAAACGCTGCTACGGGCTACGAGCGTAGCGCGTAGCAATACGTGGCAGCGAATGTGTTAACAGTGAGTTTGAATCGATTAAGTCAGATTAGTCTTAGCATTAGTCAACTATGTCGCTCGCGGAGGAAACTCGCAGCGGCGGGGGAGAGGACAAATAGTCCTATACGCGGTACTATTAGAATAGATATTCTGAGAAATCGGAAAATGTGACTTGGCCGGCCTTGATATTTCTAACAGACCGCTCAGCTAGCCCATTATTTTGAGGGAGTCTATGGGGATACCTTTCCGATGTAGAGGCCGAATTGTAATGCAGTCGACTGTCACCTGTGGGAGAAAGCCAGTACTGGTGGGGGATGGACAATGGCCATACCACTTCATAAATAAATAAATATCACGGGACAATTCCCACCCAATGGCCTAGTCCCAAAGTAAGCAAAGCTTGTGTTATGGGTACTAGACAACGGATAAACATACTTGTATAGACATATTCAGACTCGAATACATAAACACCCAAGACTCGAGAGCAAACATTCATATTATACATACAATTATTTGCCCCAACGCGAGAATTGAACCCGGACCTCAAGCTTTGTAGACAGATTCTCTAAGCCCTAGGCCATTTGGTCGTCTCACCCAATAAGAATAGATATTTTGCAACGAGGGGATGCAACTTCGGCTTTAACAGCTCATACATACCGCTCAGCTTACCTGTTTGTTTGTAGAATCTTTGAGATACTGAATGCTGATGGTGAATTTTAACACAGTTGACTCGCGCCTACGAGGAAATCTGTTACTGGTGGGAAACGGACTATGGCCATGCTGTACACTTCTCTATTAGAATAGATAATCTGCATTGAAGAGATGCAACTTGATCGGCTTTAACTATTCTAACATACCGCTCAGCTAGCCCATTCGTTTGTGGAGTTTTCGGAGATATCTTTGAGATGGTAATGCTGAATAAAATTGTAATACAGTCCACTATCGCCTACGAGGGAATCCGTTACAGGTGAGAAACGGACTATTATGGCCATGCTGCACGCTTCTCTATTAGAATAGATAATCTACGTTGAGGGGATCCGACTTGTTAGCCTAACTATTCTAACATACCACTCAGCTAGCCCATTCGTTTGTGGAGTTTTTGGGGATACCTTTGAGGTGTTGATGCCTTATTGCAATACAGTTGACTGTCGTCGGCGGAGGGAAGCCAGTACTGGTGGGGGGGGGGGGGGGGGGGGGGGGGTGAACAGTGGCTATTCTTTACGTAGCAATATAAGATATTATGTGCCTGGAAACATCTTTAAATACAATTTATTACTAACTTCTTAGTGTCCATTACAGACTTAGCAATATAATAAGTGTTTTAATTATAAAGAACGCTAGAAAACTTAGATATTTATCACCATTTTATATAACGAATTAAATAGTGTAATAAATGTGTTAATAACGGGACTAAATATGTATTTTAAATAAACTGTCTAAAATGTATGAAATACTCATTGGAAAAATTGTTTGTTGTTAATTTTTAATAGCAGTGTAGAATGATTCAGGAAATGTCATTAGATATATACTATATTCTGCGGGATCTAGACCTATTTCAAACTCATCTATTCGCGATCAGGATTCTTGTAAATGCATTGAAATATCGCAAAATAATTAAAAGCAATTACGGTCTATATCCCGTAGAAAACATATTTTCATGTTTCTTATAGAAAATTTTGCTCAACGGATAATAAGTTTTATAAAGCTATTCTACTATTTCTTGGAAGGATAAGAAACACCCCGGTTAAATGTAAGGTATATAAGATAAGTATTTATGCAGGGAATAATACGGTCAAATGAATCGTAAATCAAAGTTCACAGTAGAATGTCCTTCTTACTTCGTTTAGATTTCTTTCCATAAAATGGCCGACATTTACTCAACTTTGGCAAAATTGTCTCCCAATGGAAAGAGATATTTAAAAAAACGGCACTAAGGTCAACCGCTTGTCAATCGCCACTGTTATCAAATACACGAAATACAACTTTGTACAGTGGAAAAAGACCCCCTACTTATTTGGTGGACGTTTTGATTCGTAGCGTGCAGAGCACGACACTTTCTTCGTAATAGCATGGCGATCAAGTGGTAGAAATGAATAGAAAAAAACTAGAGGAATTTGCATATTATTAATAAGACACGCTGAGCATAAATAAGTTGAGGTGAAACAATTACTTTGCTCACCCGCGACCTTATGACAGCTACGTTTATGCAAGAAATGTGTGTTCATGCAGTTTCTCCACCTCCACACTGTATGAAAACACACATACTCAACTATCACCACCACCAAACTACACTGACGCGGTTTGAATTCAACCAGAGCTCCGATCACGCACCTGTGCGTCTGAAAACGCATCAATGTAGTTTGGTGGTGATAAATGGGTTTGTGTGATTTGTGTGTGTTCGTACAGTGTGGAGGTGGAACAACTGCATGAACACACCTTTCTTGCATAAACGTAGCAAAGTAATTTGTTTCAGTTCATTAAAAATTGATTTACATTAATCTTTTAATTTTATAGCTGGAACATTGTTGTTGCTAACTTATAACGAGGCACTAAAATAATTAATAGAATAAAAAAATATTGGCAATATTAACGAATTTTCAAACTTAGTGCCAAATGACAGTCAAAAGTTTAAATACATTTTGTGCCAAAATAAGCCAAAATAATGATTTGTATGTTATTCTTCTTGTATTGTAGTGTATATTAACTACAATTCTATTGTAATTTTACACCTGTTTGTTTATTTCTATTATTATGTTGTTTGTATAGGGTAAGTGTATGACTGTGAGATTTTATAATAAAACACGTTAATAATTATGATTATTATTTTTATTTATTACAATGAAAAAATATGTCTATATCCCTGAACAAAAAAAAATTAAAACCATTGTTTTTAAATTAGCAAAACAGTTTTTAAACCTAATTATATTGATCAAACAGACAGGACACAGGCCTCCTCTCAGAATGAGAGGCTTGGGTCGCAGTTGTGTGTAGGTTTTCTCACGATGTGTTCCTTTACCGTAAAGCTTTTTGTAGCGGTAGAGCCATGTTGTAGCTAGCCGCTGCATCACGAATGGGCCGGCACGTCCGGGGCAGTACCACCCTCTCACAGAACACCGGCGTGAAGCAGCAGTAATCCTGCTTGCGTTTCGTACGGTCAGTGAGAGTGCCGGGGGCCCAATACCTCACCCCTTCCCTCTCCCCCTCCCTCACCCCTCTCCTTTAGGGCCGACAGCGCACTGGCATCGTGTAAAGCGCTGCGGGTGTCTATGGACAGTGGTGTTCATTTAACATCAGGTGACCCACTAGTTCGTTTGTCTGGCCTATCTAACATAAAAAAAAAAAGCTCATAGTAAATTGAAAAAAAGGGAAATTTACTTTTGGATATCTCGTCTAAAACATTTTTCTATACATTTATCGACTTTACAGACATGCCCTTAATAGGGATGTTGACGCCATTAAAAAATAATTCGAAGACACGACTCCAGTAAAAAAACGCTTTATTTTAGCCCTGAAAACCAGATTAATTTTCGATAAACTGCAAAATTAGATTTTTGTTGCTTTAAAACAAATAAATAGTTAGTTGATTGAGTTGGCGAACAAGTGACGACATAAGTTCCTATTGCCATTCAAACTCTATGGGAGGATTGTGTTTTGACAGCTCCTTAGATTATTTATGCACTAGATAGAGCTTTGGTGGCATGAAAACGTCCCGTAAAAATATAAGCCAACTGTTGGCTTATATGTCATTTGCGTCATTTGCAGGGTTCCCAAACGCATTGTCGAAATTCCCCACTTGTGGGGAATGAAAAATTATGTGGGCCGAGTGACTTAGTTTAGAGCTGTTGCGAATAATAAAATTGTAGGAAATTAATCAAGACTAGCAGAAATTTGATGTCAAATGTCGCGTATTTGTGTTCATACTTAAAATTCCTTCATTTTCCCCGAATTGAAGCTCTCCCCACACATTCAATCCAATCAGCTTCACTTTCCCCACATTTTGGGGAATGTGAAATTAACTGGTATCATTAAGCACGCACACAGTGTCAACCGGAATGACGTAACGCGATCGTAATATGAAGCTGTCAAATGGATTTGTGGACGTTTTGTATCGCAATGTTTGCTACTGACGCTCCATCTAGTGCATAAATAATCTAAGGACAGCTCATAAAAAGTACGTCAGTTGATTGGTGGTGTTAATATCCCTATTGTGTGAGATCGAGTAATCAGTTCATACAGCGCCAGTTCTCGTCGGTTCTGAGTATCGGTTTATCTTCTTCAAACGTAGCCTGTCGAACCTTTTTCTTAGCCTCTGCAGCTCTGGTGGAATTTCCTGGAAAATAATCGCAATTAAGAAATTATGTGTTTCGAAATTTACGTGCAAAATCACATTTGTAATTTTCAATGAGCTTTACGGTGAAGGAAAACATCGTACACCTGCATACACCTTCGAATTAAAGAAATAATTCGAAGATTCGACACCAGTAAAAAACCGGCCAAGTGCGAGTCGGGCTCGCGCACGAAGGGTTCGTTAAACGGCAAAAAAATAATATCTCTTGTATGGGAGCCCCCTTAAAAATTTAATTTATTTTGTTTTTTAGTATTTGCTGTTATAGCGGCTACCAAAATACATCATTTGTGAAAAATTCAACTGTCTAGCTATCACGGTTCATGAGATACAGCCTGGTGATAGACGGATAGACAGACAGACAGACGGACGGACGGACAGCGAAGTCTCAGTAATAGGTTCCCGTTTTTACGCTTTGGGTGCGGAACCCTAATAACGCTTTATTTAACCTCTGAAACCAGATTAATTTTCGGTTAACTTCAAAATTAGATTTTGTTGCTTTAAAACAAATAAATAGTTAGTTGACTAGCGTACAGACGGAACATTCTCGAACAAAAGTCAACTTTAGGTATAAAAATTTGCCTACTCTTAAGACCGTTAACTGCTTGCACGCGAAATTGAAGCTTATCGTGTGAAACGAGCGTTCATATTCCGTTGGGCACCGTTGATCGGAAACCAAGAGCTCAGGGTTCCCACTCGCCGATGTTAAGGTAGGTATATAAATCAAGAAAGGTAACAGTGTGTATTCAGTAAACTACATTTAAAGGCAACAGTATCTTTTATAAGATCGTTTAGAAGTTATTGTTTGTTGCAAAAATCACAGAAAAATGATGATTAATTACGCGCGACGCGGCTAGCGTGCGAACCGAATGCCGAGCGACAACCTACCATACGCCTGCCCGGGAGGCGCGCCGGCCGAACATACCTAAACTGCAGAGTGAAACCCCCCTGTTGGTGGTGTCGACATCTCTATTTACGTCCTGTGCTACCATTGGAAGAGGCAAGAACTATGTAACTATAGTGGCCATTTAAAATAACTATCTTATCTTATCTGACCCGACCATAAACGGATAAAATGGGTTAACATTATCACCCCTTCAGATAAAACCCATTATTAGATTTGTTTACGCGAACCGCACGGTCGTTCGATCAATAACGGTTTTTTCGTATGGGGACCGTGACAATAATTATAAAGCAAAAATAAGTAAATAAAAAAGAAGAAGTATGCATCCGTGTTTCAGTTTGTATTTAGTATGATATATTTGGAGATCACGGGATTACCGTAAAAGTAAAAAAATTGGAGTTGAAAAATAAAAATATTAAAAGACCCCAAAGAAACCAATCTTGGTATATTTGTACGGCAAATTTTATCTAAATCTGTTCCGTTGTTATTGAGTGATTGAGTAAATAACATCCAAACACCTTCATAAACTTTCGAATGTATATTAGTCAGATATCTAAATAAATGTAGACTTTAATACATTCTACATCATTCAAAAATCGTGTAAAACTTTCATATTCATTACAAAAATGCCGGTCTGCCCCTACCGGGATTCGTATCCGGGACCTCTAGTTTTATAGTTAGGGTCACTAACCACTAGGCTAATAAGTGAGAAAATAAACTTTTAGACGGTCCATAGACGAACTGCTTGGATCAGTTGAGACCAAAGGCACAAGAGTAGTCGTGTTACGGTAGTCGAGTTGGAGTAGAGTACTCCGGTGGTAGGCTTCGGCCGCGGCTGGTCACAGCCCTATAGGTTGAACCAGGCCGCCAAACGACTCGCATTCCAGCCGGTTGCCAATAGTAGCCATTTTGGAGGAAGGGTCTGGGCAGTTGTGCAGTGCACACGTACCGGTTACAGTGCCTCGTATTTGTTACACTATTCCGATACGATTTGCACTGCTTGGGGGTGCGCGCTCAACTCTCAACTGCCTTCTTTCTGCTTAATTCCCTAAATTCAAGTCTAGGGTGAATGATCATTTACTAGGCAAGTGTGCTCCATCGTAAGCCTCATCTTCGCTTTCCATTAGGGGTGATTGTGGTCAAACGCAAGCCTATCTATATATATAAAATTCTAAACTGACTGACTGACTGACTGTTGATATATCAACGCACAGCCCAAACCACTGGACCTAGAGACTTGAAATTTTGCACATAGATTCCTTATACAATGTAGGCATCCACTAAGGAAGGATTTTCGGGAATTCCCACGGGAACGGGAAAAAACGGGATTTATATATTCGATTCCGAGTGACCGTATCTCTGTAACTATAATAACTAGACTCTTCAAATTTGATACACAAGTAGGTATTACATTAGTTAAAACATCAATTTCAGGATTTTTCAAAATTCCTACGGGATAAGGAAAAAAACGTGATTTATATATTCAGTTCAACGGAATCCTATGAACTATAATTACTAGACTCTTCAAATTTGGCATAGAAGTAGGTAATTATAATAGTAAAAAACTGTTTCAAGGATTTTCGGAAATTCCCACGGGATAAGGAAAAAAACGGGATTTTTCGTTTTACTGGTCGTAGAAAGCTGAAATTCGGCATGTAGGTTGCTTAAGGAGAATAGAGGATCTTTGAGAGAGGACTTTCCAAAAATTCCCACGGGAACGGAAAAAAACGGGATTTATATATTCGATTCCGAGTGACCGTATCTCTGTAACTAAGTATAATAACTAGACTCTTCAAATTTGATACATAAGTAGGTATTATATTAGTTAAAACATCTATTTCAGGATTTTTCAAAATTCCCACGGGATAAGGAAAAAACGGGATTTATATATTCAGTTCAACGGGTTCCTATAGGTATGAACTATAATTACTAGACTCTTCAAGTTTGACATAGAAGTAGGTAATTATAATAGTAAAAAACTGTTTCAAGGATTTTCGGAAATTCCCACGGAATAAGGAAAAAACGAGATTTTTCGTTTTCTGGTCGTAGAAAGCTGAAATTCGGCATGTTGGTTGCTTGGGGAGTGTAGAGGAGCCTTGAGAGAGGTTTTTCCAAAATTCCCACGGGAACGGGAAAAAACGGGATTTTTCGTTTTACTGGTCGTAGAAAAGTGAAATTCGGCATGTAGGTTGCTTGGGGAGTGTAGAGGAGCATTGAGAGAGGACTTTCTAAAATTCCCACGGGAACGGGAAAAAACGGGATTCTTCGTTTTACTGGTTGTAGAAAGCTGAAATTTGGCAAGTAGGTAGGTTCCTAGGGGAGTGTAGAAGAGCATTAAGAGAGGACTATCCAAAATTCCCACGGGAACGGGAAAAAACGGGATTTTTCATTTTACTGGTCGTAGAAAGCTGAAATTCGGCATGAGGTTGCTTGGGGCGTGTAGAGGAGCATTGAGAGAGGACTTTCCAAATTTCCCACGGGAACGGGAAAAAACGGGATTTTTCGTTTTACTGGTCGTAGAAAGCTGAAATTTGGCAAGTAGGTAGGTTCCTTGGGGAGTGTAGAAGAGAATTAAGAGAGGACTATCCAAAATTCCCACGGGAACGGGAAAAAACGGGATTTTTCATTTTACTGGTCGTAGAAAGCTGAAATTCGGCATGAGGTTGCTTGGGGAGTATAAAGGAGCATTGAGAGAGGACTTTCCAAATTTCCCACGGGAACGGGAAAAAAACGGGATTTTTCGTTTTACTGGTCATAGAAAGCTGAAATTTGGCAAGTAGGTAGGTTCCTCGGGGAGTGTAGAAGAGCATTAAGAGAGGACTATCCAAAATTCCCACGGGAACGGGAAAAAACGGGATTTTTCATTTTACTGGTCGTAGAAAGCTGAAATTCGGCATGAGGTTGCTTGGGGAGTGTAAAGGAGCATTGAGAGAGGACTTTCCAAATTTCCCACGGGAACGGGAAAAAACGGGATTTTTCGTTTTACTGGTCGTAGAAAGCTGAAATTTGGCAAGTAGGTAGGTTCCTTGGGGAGTGTAGAAGAGCATTAAGAGAGGACTATCCAAAATTCCCACGGGAACGGGAAAAACGGGATTTTTCGTTTTACTGGTCGTAGAAAGCTGAAATTCGGCATGAGGTTGCTTGGAGAGTGTAGAGGAGCATTGAGAGAGGACTTTTCGAAATTCCCACGGGAATGGGAAAAAATGGGATTTTTCGTTTTACTGGTCGTAGAAAGCTGAAATTCGGCATGAGTTGCTTGGGGAGTGTAGAGGAGCATTGAGAGAGGACTGTCCCCGTATTAAGAAAGTATTTTCCGAAATTCTTACGGGAACGGGAAAAAACGGGATTTTGCGTTTTACCGGTTGTAAGCTAAAATTTCAAAATTCATAAGTTTATACTGTAATTAGGCCGCAAAGGGCTCTTTAACCGACTTCAAAAAAGGAGGAGCTTATGCATTCCATTTTATGTATTTTTTTATGTAGGTATGTTCACCGATTTCTCGGTTAATTGTGGACCGATTTTAAAAATTCTTTTTTTATTCGAAAGAATATAATATACTCCTGAGATGGTCCCATTGTCACGCAAGTAATCTTGCTTGCATGCTTGCTTGCTTGCCTGTATGCTTGCTTGCTTTATTTTGGTTCTTTGGAATTCTCATGGTACACGCGAGCGAAGCCGCGGGCAAAAGCTAGTATTGTATAAAAAAGTCGACTTCAACCCGAACATCACCCAAGAGCTACCGCTTGAAGCTGTTGGTACTGACAAGGCGGTCCGTCTATGGAGGCCCTAAGCATCTTCCGCCACGAGAGGAATATAATGATCGAGCTAATGAATTAATAACTCTTTATTTCCATAACAAACCGGTTGTCTGTAAAGTCGGTTTACGGACGATAGTTTAACGTGACTACGTCATAACAAAACATTCAAATCCCCCCCCCCCCCGCAAACACCCCCCGCACCCCATACCCCGCACCCCATCGCTTTGAAAATTACCCGAGCGCTAGTACTAAGTTTGTATTATGTAATATTGCAACTAGCCTTCACTGCTCTGTAAATAAGTACATTGTACGTTACATTGCGTCATCCTTTTTCGTGTGTGCAGCCGGCGTTCATCGATTTATTAGACGTTGTCACGTCAAAAAGTACAGGTATCTTATATAAATATATGTGGTGTGTGTATGGGCCACAGTTGCCTAGCTAGGTGTAAAACCTGCTAGGCTGCTAGGTGTAAAGCAGTATCTAAATTATTGCAAGCGTGTAGATTTCGTTGCTTGGACTACACTACATACCGAGTTCACTATCTGATCCCTTCGAGTTTTAAATGAAAATGTTTTTGTTATGAAA
The DNA here is from genome assembly GCA_947563465.1 of Archips xylosteana. Lineage (NCBI taxonomy): Eukaryota > Metazoa > Arthropoda > Insecta > Lepidoptera > Tortricidae > Archips > Archips xylosteana. The sequence continues at coordinate 10,124,379 of OX387370.1, forward strand.
ACTAGATTAAACAAGTTCTTGTTAAGCTGTATAAACCGAGGTAGTCCAGTGGTTTGATCTATGGCCTCTCAAGCAGTAGGCCGTGGGTTCAAACCCGGATTAGTACTTCTCAGTTTTTCGAATTTTTTTTTTTTTTCTTTTTTTATGTTAGTTAGGCCAGACAAACGAACTAGTGGGTCACCTGATGTAAAATGAACACCACTGTCCATAGACACCCGCAGCGCTTTACACGATGCCAGTGCGTTGTCGGCCCTAAAGGAGAGGGAATAGGGGAAGGGGGAGAGGGAGGGGGAGAGGGAGGGGGAGAGGGAAGGGGTGAGGCATTGGGCCCCCGGCACTCTCACTGACCGTACGAAACGCAAGCAGGATTACTGCTGCTTCACGCCGGTGTTCTGCGAGAGGGTGGTACTGCCCCGGACGAGCCGGCCCATTCGTGATGCAGCGGCTAGCTACAACATGGCTCTACCACTACAAAAATGTGCATAAAATTTGAAATGTACCTATCTTGAGCTTTACGGTGAAGGAAAACATACGAAGAAATTTAATGGCGTGTGTGAATAATTTTTAGTTCAATGAACTGAAACAATTAGTTTGTTCAACCGCGACCTTATGATAGTTACGTTTATGTAAGAAATGCGTGTTAGGCTGCGTTTTCACCAGAGATGTGCGAGGATGCGTTGCGGGGGATGTATTTGTCATGAACCAATAGAAAAACTTCATTCACTTAGGACCTTTTAAATGAAGTGTTTCTATTGGTTCCTGACAAACACATCCCTCGCAACGCATCCTCGCACAGCTCCGGTGGATACGCAGCCTTAATGAAGTTCTTCCACCTCCACACTGTACGAACACACACAAATCACACAAACCCAACTATCACCACCAAAACTACACTGACGCGTTCGACCTCAACCAGAGCTCATCCTCAGAGCAAAGTAATTGTTTCAGTTCATTAATATGGAGCTCCGCAAAGTAACGCCTGATTCAATTTTTAGTTCGTGATTACGAGCCGCTAAATATTAGTTATGCTTGTATGAAGTTCCCAACCCGCATTGAGCTGCTGATATCATATATTTCAAACTAAATACAAACTGAAATATAGATGCACAGAAAAAACCCCAGAAAAAAAGACCAGCATGGTTTCACGGGATGACCGTAAAAGTAATAAATAATGAAGTTAAAAAAAAAAATACAAAAAGATACTTCATACCTAACCTGCTAATATTATTTTAGTTTGCGTATAATATGTTGACGACCGGATAGCCTAGTTGTTAGAGAACCTGACTACGAAGCCTGAGGTCCCAGGTTATGTTTTTCGAGCGTATGTATTTATGTATGTACTATCGCCCCAGACGTCAGCTTGCCATTTTCAAAACAAATTTGCTTGCAGCCGTTGATGTTTATTGCTATGGATTGGTATGGACAGATGTCTAGCCACTGCATGCAAACTGGGCCTTTAAGGTGCTCAGCTGGCGTCTGGGCCGATGGTACCTATGTATCATTCTTTGGCACGCCCTGCAGTCAAAACGGCTCAATGGATTTTGAAGTGAGAGGTGTCATTAGATTCGTCTCAGTTTCGCGAGTGACATAGGATATACAGGGTGGAAAAAGTCGGGGCCTGCAGGGGAACTACCTTAAATCTTTTAAATAGCTCATAAAGTTAATGTTAGACTTTACGATCATTTTTATTTTTAAGACCAAATGTTTTTTTTTTTATGTTAGAGAGGCCAGACAAACGAACTAGTGGGTCACCTGATGTTAAATGATCACCACTGTCCATAGACACTTGCAGCGCTTTACGCGATGCCAGTGCGTTGTCAGCCCTAAGGAAAAAGGAGATAGGGGAGGGGAAGAGGTATTGGGCCCCCGGCGCTCTCATTGACCGTACGAAACGCAGCAGATAGTACTGCTGCTTCACGGCGGTGTTCTGTGAGAGGGTGGTACTACCCCGGACGAGCCGGCTCATTCGTGATGCAGCGGCTAGCTACAACATGGCTCTACCACTACAAAAAAGAGAAATGTGTTAGAGAAATTTAATCCTGAATAATAACCTTATCGATTAGATATCGATTAGTGATCGAGTGTTTGTTTTGTCTTTCTCCATCATTAAAAAATCGGCCTATCGTGAGTTATGCCCATAGAAGTGACATGTGTTTGTGGTTTGTTTCTTACGGCTGTGTAGGAACCATCACCGAGAACTTGTTCTACTGACTTCGGCCTCGTTGCTCCCGTCTCCAAGCAACCCTAAGGGTCTGTAGCTGGTTTTGTCCGACTTCGGTTTGGGCTGTGGCCGCCGGTAGTCGCCCTCATCTTCGGCTTCTGTGCTGTCTCCGTGCGTGCCTGACTGCTTCTGGATCACTATGCAGCTGAAAGAAGAATTATGACCCAAATGATTGGACTAGACTAGAATCATCAACATTCCAGCCACACGATGGTCTTGATCAGATATGCATTTAAAATTATTAATCCCTAGCCTATGTCCAACAGTGGACGAACATAGGCTGATGATGATGATGATGATGAATCCCTAGCCAAAATGCAATTTAATAGATAAGATTCACGGGTCCCAAGATACAGGCTCAGCCTGGTTTAGGTTCCACTGTATACTGATTATGTAAATAAATGTTTTCATTTTCATTTTTTCATTTTCAGATTGAGATCTCAAGTTACTTTATAATAATAAAAACCGGCCAAGTGCGAGTCGGACTCGCGCACGAAGAGTTCCGTACCATATCTATAAAAACGGCAAAAAATCACGTTTGTTGTATGGACCCCCCTTAAATATTTGTTTTATTTTAATTTAATTATTTATTTTTAAAGTGAATATATAACTAAATATTCTGTGAATAGTTCAAGCGTATACCTGTTGCCGTTATCAATATCGAGCAAAAACGAGCAAAAAAATCACGTTTGTCGTAAAGGAGCCCCCCTAAATATTTATTTTATTCTGTTTTTACGCATCGTTTTAATACATCATCTGTGAATATTTCAACTGTCTAGCTATCACGGTTCATGAGATTCAGCCTGGTGACAGACGGACGGACAGCGAAGTCTCAGTAACAGGGTCCCGTTTTTACCCTTTGGGTACGGAACCCTAAAAAACGCTATTGTTAAAACTGCCTCCATCCAGCGAATGCATGGTCATTTATTTATTTATTTATTCACCAATAAACATACATAAAGTATAACACCAATGCGCTGTAAAATTTAAAAATAAAAATAAAACTTAAATAATGCAACTATTTAGGGAAACTATTTATTCATGCTGCATCGCTTTGGTGGGGAATGAAATTTGGCATAGAAATAATTTGAGACGTTAGAAAAGACAAGGATAAGTAGTTTGTATCCCAGAAGTCCCAGAACATTGCAAATTTCTAGATAGCGGTAAACAAATTCTTCGCAGACGGATTTGCAGGCCGTTAGTACCACTATTATGATACTTATGGCTGTATAGGCTTCGTTCCTTTAGCCTATCCCTGAAGGGTGAATTAAAAAAATGTGAGGGTAGTTGAAGAAATTTAACAAGCGCAGTGACATCGTGCTAATGCCAGTCATCCTGTGACCCTGTGAGTGCGACGGAAGACATCACACCTTGGAATTAGGTAAGTAAGTCTTAACTCTTTCAACGCCAACGACACATATAGGTGTCACAAAGTACAATGTCAAAGTGATCTTGACACAATGACATAAGATTCAAAGCATGTTTACGTTTTGTCGAGGCGCGGCGTTGAAAGGGTTAATGCTACATTTTACACACGTGCCGACACTTGGCTTCTATATTCGGTAGGTCTGAGAAAGGTCGTAGGCTATTTGTTATACTCTTTTGGGTATGTATTACAATACCGAAGTACGAAAGACCGAATGTATTAAAACATCGAATGGGTCAAAAGACCGACACGATTTTTTTCTGAAACCGTTAACTTTTTATGATTGTTATAAAACAAACCTAACCTAACCTAATGGGTTCTATATGATGCCGTTTTAATAAATTCTGAAAAGTTTACGGTTTCAGAAAAAAATCGTGTTGGTCTTTTGACCCGTTCGATGTTTTAATACATTCGGTCTTTCGTACTTCGGTATTGTAATACATATCCACTCTTTTCTTCGTGGACGGAGTCATGGAAACGGCTAGTCTAATATATAAAAATCTCGTGTCACGGTGTTTGTTAATTGTTATCGAACTCCTCCGAAACGGTTTGACCGATTTTTATGAAACTTTTTTCCGTATTTGGTAGGTCTGAGAATAGGTCGTAGGCTATTTTTTATACCCCTACCTATATTCTTCGCGGACGGAGTTGCGGGCAACAGCTAGTCTAATATATAAAAATCTCGTGTCACGGTGTTTGTTATCGAACTCCTCCGAAATGGCTTGACCGTTTCTTATGAAACTTTCTTATCTGTATTCGGTAGGTCTGAGAATAGGTCGAAGGCTACTTTTTATAACTCTATTCTTCGCAGACAGAGTCGCGGGCAACAGCTAGTTTTTTATAGACAAACCCTAGCTGTTGTCCGCGACTCAGTCTGCAAAGAATTCGTTTATCGCTATCCCGCGGGAATTACGCAATTTTCGGGATAAGAAGTACCCTATATGTTAATCCAGGTTATAAACTATCTGTGTGCCAAATTTCATCAGAATCCGTCAATCCGTTTTAGTGTGAAAGAGTAACAAACATCCATCCATCCATCCATCCATACTTACAAACTTTCGCGTTTATAATATTAGTAGGATAGGAGGACTATGTAGATATGCATGGGTCAAATCTTGCAAGTTAAAATTTGACCCACTTCCCGGTTTCCGATTCAGCTGATATTTTGCATGCGTATGTAAATCGGATGACAATGCAATATTATTATGACACTGTGTTGATCTGACGATGGAGCTGGAAGGTGACCATAGGAACTCTGTAATAAAACGACACGACCGCATCGAGTTTGGGCTCGTTTGATTCGCCTTGACGAGTACTTTGGTACCCAGGGGCAAAAAGTACAGTTTGCAAAAATATTTTTGTACAAAAACTTAATTTTAAAACAGTGACGATTTGGAATGTCTTACCGTTTTTGTCTTGCGTGCCCCGATGACTGTGACATAGCTGGAATAATAAAAACAAACACTAAACATTTAAGTTTTTTTTAACCCTCCGGCTGCCAGGTTCGATCGCGTAGTTCGATCGATCGAACCACGAGGAATTTTAGGTCTTTATGGTTCGATTGAAAAGTCAAGCGTCTACCTTTGTCGTTATCAATATTGAGCAAAAACGAGCAAAAAAATTACGTTTGTTGTATGGGAGCCCCCTTAAATATTTATTTTATTCTGTTTTTTAGTATTTGTTGTTATAGCGGCAACCGAAATACATCATCTGTGAAAATTTAAACTGTCTAGCTATCACGGTTCCTGAGATACAGGCTGGTGAGTGGTGACAGACGGACGGACGGACAGCGAAGTCTCAGTAATAGGGTTCCGTTTTTACCCTTTGGGTACGAGACCCTAAAGACCACGCGGTGAAATATCGCTGTGCGGACAGGCCCTAAGTAGGCAGTTTAGACGTCAAGGCATTCCCGGATATTGGCCTTTTCAATCAAAGGAAGTGTACAGTAGTCGGCGACGTAGGTTCGCTGTAGGGTTAAGTGAAGTTATCGGAATTCGGCCACTTTAAGAGGGTTTATACCTGCTGAGCTGGCAACGTTGCATTTTTGTTAGTTTTCTCGATTATTCCGTAAAAATTGAATGAAAATTAAAAAAGTTTTGAATACAAATTGTTCTAATATATAAGGTAATGACCTTTGACCTTAAAAACTTTGTCTACTGCAATAATAATTCGTGATAGACCTTTATTTTCTTTAAAAACGAACAAATTATTACCTAACCCTTTCCCGACTTTTTTCATTAAAAAAAACTGCAGGTGTATTTTTCTACCGAAAACACCACAAGCTGTTTCAAACACAATAAAAATAGTCCGGAGTTCCAACAAAACAACTGATACCGGTCATTTGAATTAGCTGTATGCGAATAGTGTCAACTTATTGCCATGGGTTTTACTTACTTACTTACTGCCAGGGCGCAGTGACCCAAAGTGGGTCTTGGCCTCCAACACCAGATTGCGCCATGCTTTGCGATCTTGAGCCAGCTCTTGCCAGTCTTCGACCCCGAGATCCAAAAGGTCTTTCAGGACCTCGTCCCTCCAGCGGTACCTGGGACGACCAACCGGCCTACGTCCACTCGGTCGTCCCAAGTACGCTCTCTTCACGGCTCGATCCTCTCCCAACCTTTCTACGTGTCCGAGCCACCGGAGTCTGGACGCCTTGGTCTCTCCTATAACATTGGGCTCAGATACCAGATCCTCAATTTCCCTATTCTTTCTTACCCTCCAGCTACCGTCCTCCCTCTGAGTCGGCCCCAGAATCTTCCGCAAAATCCTCCTTTCTGCCACTAACAACTTATTCTCTTCTTTGAGTGTTAGTGTCCAAGCTTCGCAACCGTACATCAGGATTGGTCTAATGACAGTTTTGTAGACGCGAATCTTGGTTTTCCTGCATAGTAGCCTGGACACCAGAATTTTGTGAAGAGCAGCTGTACATCTGAGGGCACTCTGAACACGGATATCTATCTCCTCCTCTCTGTGGTTAGTATCTGTCACAGTGCACCCAAGATACTTAAATTTATTGACTCCTCTATAGATGGTGTCACCCACCTTTAGGTCTTTTCGTTTTTCTCTTGGATTACTGCACCTCCTCATGTGGCAATATTCTGTCTTCTCACGGCTGATTCTGAGTCCAACTTTTCCTCCCTCTTCTTCCAATACCATGGGTTTTAACTTTTTAAAAAGTTTGAGACTCGACAATAATGGAATTTGTATGCGACATCGTTGTCGAGTTTATCGAGCCTGCAATGTTCTTAACTTTTTTATTTTTTACTTACCATAAACTATGCACTTCGCGTTCTGATATAATAAATAAAATAAAAAATAATAAATATTAGGGGACAATCTTACACAAATCGACCTAGTCCCAAACTAAGCAAAGCTTGTACTATGGGTACTAGACGACGATAAACATACTTATATAGATAAATAAATACTTAAATACATAGAAAACATCCATAACTCAGGAACAAATATTCATGCTCATCACACAAATAAATGCCCTTACCGGGATTTGAACCCAGGACCTCTTGCTTCGTAGGCAGGTTCACTACCAACTAGGCTAAAGCGGTTGTGTGTTGTTATGTAAAGAATAATGTCAACTTTTACGGATATTTTTGAGAATAATACTATTATTTTTGTCTAGAAGCTCTCGGTCCATAAGTTCTGTAGGTAGGAGTAGCTATAGTGAAGGGAACTTGTGTCGCTTAGATGTCAACCCTCGTCTTTCGATCTTTGATGTGAACTGATCAGTTAAGTAACCACTCTCTGGATTGTATATTGAAATTAATTTAAAATAATAATTACATTTCAATTTAAATTAGTTTAAAAGTGTGTCAGAGGAAAAAACCGGTCAAGTGCGAGTCGGTCTTGTACAATCAACGTCATAAATAAGTGATCACTTTTGTACCTTTTTGTTTTCAGCCGTTATATAATTTCGTATGAAAAGCCGTTTGACCTATGGCCTCTCAAGCAGAGGGTCGTGAGTTCAAATCCCGGCTCGCACCTCCGAGTTTTTCGGAATTGGTTTTTGTAGTGGTAGAGCCATGTTGTAGCTAGCCGCTGCATCACGAATGGGCCGGCTCATCCGGGGCAGTACCACCCTCTCACAGAACACCGGCGTGAAGCAGCAGTAATCCTGCTTGCGTTTCGTACGGTCAGTGAGAGTGCCGGGGGCCCAATACCTCACCCCTTCCCTCTCCCTCTTCCTCTCCCCCTTCCCCTATTCCCTCTCCTTTAGGGCCGACAACGCACTGGCATCGTGTAAAGCGCTGCGGGTGTCTATGGACAGTGGTGTTCATTTAACATCAGGTGACCCACTAGTTCGGTTGTCTGGCCTATCTAACATAAAAAAAAAAAAAAATTATGTGCGAAATTACATTTGAAATTTACCATGAGCTTTACGGTGAAGGAAAACATCGTGAGGAAACCTGCAAACACCTACGAAGAAATTCAATGGTGTGTGTGGAGTTCCCAATCCGCGCTGGGCCCGCGTGGGAACTACGGCCCAAGCCCTCTCATTCTGAGAGGAGGCCTGTGCACTGCAGTGGGACGTATATACCTATATGCTGTGATGATGATGGTAATTTCGTATTATTTTAAAGGAGTTTTTATGGTTTTTTGGACGTTAAAGAGATAAGGTACAAAAACGATCACTTATTTATGACGCTGTCCCTACATGAAGGGTTCCGTACCTCCGTAAAATGCTATAAAAATAGTTCGGTAAAAAACTTATATAAAGATAGGGTTAAAAACGCTGAAGGAAACACGTTTTTTGTACGTTGCCACCTTTTAATATTTAACTATCTTACTTTTAGTATTTGTTGTCGCTATAACAACAGTAATGTACAATCGATAAAAATTTCAAATGTCTCGCTATTACGGCTCGAAAGATGGAGCGCTGTGACAGATGGACGGACAAACAGACAGACGAGTCCCAGTAATAGGGTCCGTTGGCACATTTTGGTGACCTCTGAACCATAAAAGACCTGATTTAATTTACTATTGTTTTATGTTGCTTTTTCGGTTTTTTTGTTTTATTCAATGAGAGAGATGAAGGAGCTTTAACCACAAATTTGAATTTTGCACGGACGAAGTCGCGGGCTTTGCTAGTAAATAAATAAACATGTAGCAAAACTATTTAATGTAGTTCTCGAATGGAGACCACGGACTGGCAAACGCAGCGTGGGACGTCCACCAAGACGGATGGACGATTTGGTAAAGGCCGCAGGTTGGATGCAAACCGCTTTCAAACGTAATGAATGGGTATCAATGGAGGCCTATGTCCAGCAGTGGACGTCCTGCGTCTGAAATGCTGATGATGAAAACTAATTTACAAAAATATACTCGACTTACCGTTCTGAATGACCAAAAACGCGTAAAAAACTCTCAAGAGCACATGATTTTCCATCTTGAACTGTTTACTAATCAAAATACGAGCTGTATTTATGTGTTTCTTTTATCACAAAACCATAAGGTTAATGCTTACTGTACTTAGTTTTTAAAAAAACATTACTAACACTTCGCATGCGGGCAAAATTATACGTTTACAAACAAAATGACAAGTTGTTTGAAGAGTACTTTCCCACAGCTATCGTTGATACGTAGGTAGTGATTTTATTAAACCCCAACACAAATATAATATAATAGTAATATAAACGACCGCTTTAGCCTAGTTGGTAGTGACCCTGCCTACGAAGCAAGAGGTCCTGGGTTCAAATCCCGGTAAGGGCATTTATTTGTGTGATGAGCACGAATATTTGTTCCTGAGTTATGGATGTTTTCTATGTATTTTAGTATTTATTTATCTATATAAGTATGTTTATCGTCGTCTAGTACCCATAGTACAAGCTTTGATTGGTTTGGGACTAGGTCGATTTGTGTAAGATTGTCCCCTAATATTTTTTTTTTATTTATTTATAATAATATGTATAATAATCATTTATTCATAAAATATATAGTTGTACAAACAATGAAGGACAAACATATTTCTGTCAGCACGAAAAAGAAGATAAAAACAATTTGCACATTTAATTTGTTATAACTCTGGCCTCCAAACTAAGCAAAAGCATGTATTTTGGAGTATCAGCGTTCGACGCGTTACCGCTGCTTGAAAAGTTTATAATATGTACCACTATCAGACTTCTATGCGACAGACAGACCAAAAACTAAGAATAATAAACATTAAGTTTGTGTGGGTAAACGAGGTGAATGAGCATATACGTGCGTGTTTGAGTGTGTGAGTGAGTGTGTGTGTGTGTGTGTGTGTGTGTGTGTGTTGTGTATGTATGTGTGTGTGTGTTGTGAATCATGCCGAGTTTGGTAAGATCAATTCAGTGTCGTCATAGCTAAGTTTAAATTGTGGGGTGTTATAAGTTTGACCGCTGTGTGTGTGTGTGTGTATCTGTGTGTCTGTCTGTGGCATCGTAACTCTGAAACGGGTGAACCGATTTGAATGCGTTTTTTTTATTTGAAAGCAGGTTTCTTGGCGATGGTTCTTAGATATGTTTTATCAAAATTGGTCCAACCGTTTCAATGTTATCAGCTCTTTTGTATGCTGCGGAAGGGATCTTAGATTTAATTGCGTTGGGGGTTTTAATTTTTTTAATTTATGGTTATAATTTGGCGGTGTTCGAAATCTTTGAGCTGATGCCCATGGCTTCGCTTTCGCTGAAGTTTTTTCTTCATAAACACCTTTATTTGACAGAAAGTTACGAACACAACAAAAAATTATTACAGATCATCCCAGTTTATACGTCCCACTGCAAGGCACAGGCCTCCTATCAGAATGAGACGGCTTGGGCCGTAGTTACACGGGCCCAGTGCGAATTGTAAACTGTTACTTACTTACTCCGTTGGCTCAGCGACCCGAAGTGGATCTTGGCCTCCAAAACGAGTTGACGCCAACGCGCCCTGTTCTCAACAATCTCCTCCCAGTTTTGTGCGTAAAGAGCGCGCAGATACTTTTCCACTTCATGTCAAACTACACATGCATAACTGAATTTCTTCTCAGGGGTGTGAAGGTCCACGATGTTTTCCTTCATCGTAAAGCTCATGGTAAATTTGAAATGTAATTCCGAATTCCGAAGAACTCCGAGGTGCGAGCCCGGGATCGTACCCACGATTCTCTACTTGAGAGGCCAAAGGTTGAATTACTAAGCCACCACGTTACAGATATGTGCAGAATTTGCGGTGAGATCTTAGGTTGTATCACATATTTTATGCCAAACCCGAGAGTAAAAGCAACATTACTTTTGCAAGGGCAACGACTAAAAGTTAACTGTATGTACATACAAATAAGAACGTTGCAAACTGCAATAAATATACAGCTCATGATATAGTGGTTACGTCAATTAGTTGTTTCTTGAACTCCCGATATTCAAGGCCAGGGACGATCTAGAATTACGAGAAAAGTAAGCAAATATGAATGAAGACTGACAGAGTTTCTTAAAGGTCCTTAATCTATACGCAAATGGGCGATACCTGCGCAACCGTAATTAATATCTTAAGTGTAGAAACGTGTAACTTTAATTGTATGCTTATTTCCTTAACTTCTTAATCCATCTTGACAAAATTTGGCACCTATATATCCTTTGTCTTTACTTGTAGCACTTAAATAACATGTAATAGTGATTAAGTTTAACATAGATGATTTTTTGCTTCACGCCGCTATGGACTTCTCTTCATAGGAGAAGATTGACTGTATAACAAATCAGCATTAACATCATAATGATAGCCCTAAGACTCCACAAACAAACGGGCTAGCTGAGCGGTCTGTTAGAACTGTTAAAGACGGCCAAGTTGCATTTGTCGAAGGAGAATGTCTATTCTATTACTGCGTAAAGCATGACCTCTGCCCCTCCCTGTTATTGGCTTCCACGCAGGCGACGACTGCATGTTTAGTAACCTGAAGCAAAAGTTTAGTAAGTCGTCTATGGCTAGAAGGGCAATGTAGTGTGTTCGTCTGTATACCTTAGAATCGAGAGGTCTCAGTGTTCTGGCGGCTTAATCACTCTAATTTATTAGTTCACAGGTCAAACGGTTATCAGTGTCGTTTGATAAAGGCCGAGAAGTAAAGTGTTGTAACTAAGAAAATTTAAAAAGAATTATTCATACTAAATACGAACTGACACATGGATGCACGGAAAATCCAGAAAAAGGACCAGTCATGGTGTAGGGGTTTAGCACGCAGCACGGAATGCTGAGGACCAGGGTTCGATTCCCAGAGCTGGTCTTTTTCTGGGTTTTTCTGTGTATCCATGTTTCAGTTCCTATTTAGTATGTTATAATATTATGGATTTCACGGGATACTCCAAAAACCGATCTTTAAAAAGAATTAAAATTGTAGTTAAAATAAATAAATTAAGGGACGACTGACACCAATTGCCCAAGTCCCAAATTAAGCAAAGCTTGTACTATGGGTACTAGACAACAGATAAACATGCTGATATAGATAAATAGATATTAAACATCCAAGACTCGAGCACAAACATTCGTATTTTTCATCTTTGGGTAGGGAACCCTAAAAAGGAGAGAGAATAGGGGAGGGGGAGAGGTGTTGGGCCCCGGCGGTCTCATTGATCGTACGAAACGCAGCAGTACTGCTGCTTCACGCCGGTGTTCTGTGAGAGGGTGGTACTGCCCCGGACGACCTGGCCCATTCGTGATGCAGCGGCTAGCTACAACATGGCTCTCCATTCGCTTAACCAAATGACAAAGATTTTTTTCTTATTTCCCATCCGGTATGAGGTTATTGTTGAGTATTGGGACCTATACTATTAGTACCTAATAATCATACATCGTTATCGCGGGAGCTAGAGCAAATCAGTTAAAGAACACATATACAGTAAAATTACATAAAGTTTACCACTGACAGATGGTTTGCCTTCATTTCATATTCAACTTTAACGACCTACAAATAAAGCCAATTTTAGAATATTGTTACCCACGTTTGCAGATTTTGTAATAGCTATTTTATTTGTATGGTGTTAAAGTTGGAAATGAAATGAAGGCAAGCCATCTGTCAGTGGTAAACTAAAAGTAAACGTATTGTAACAGAATGTCTGTTTACTATACGGATATATTCTGCCTACAAGTTCTAAGCATCTAAGAAGTTTTAGTAGCAAGAAGTTTTCGCTGGAAAAGGTCAATGAAATTGTTTTATACTTACTTACCTACCTAGAATAATTGTGTCTACTTGAATAATAACCCAGCAATGTGTGTATTTGTTATCAACGTATATTTACTTGGATTTTATTTGGATTTCGTAATAGATAATAAATAATTATGTTGTGAACACAATTATTATTACGAATAATTAATAAATGACGAAGTCAAACAAGAAGAAGGATTGAAAAGTTTGACGTTGTGATTGCGTAGTCAATATTTTTAAATTATGTGTTAGTAATCGAGTCAAGTATGAAGGTCTAATATTAGAAATAAAGTTGATAAATTTCGAAGTCGTAAGCATAAATGTTGCTTAATATCAGTGTCACTTCTGTTACCTACTTAAAATTACATAAAGTTTACCACTGACAGAGGGTTTGCCTTCATTTCATATTCAACCTACAAATAAAGCCAATTTTAGAATACTGTTACTCACGTTTGCAGATTTTGTAATAGCTACTTTATTTGTATGGTGTTAAAGTTGGAAATGAAATGAAGGCAAGCCATCTGTCAGTGGTAAACTAAAAGTAAACGTATTGTATTGCTTATTTGTCATAATCTTTCAGTACTGTCAAATCGTTTTTGCTCTCGCGATAACGTATGCTAATAATTATTACCCAGTTCACTCAAGTGTCATTTTAGACATCTCTAGTTAGTGTCCAGCGACGATATCATTTCGTAATAAGACCTCAGTTGCTACAGGTCACTGAGGTACCAAAATAAATTCGCTATAAAATCTTGCAAAAACTACTGATTAAAATCTGGGTATATTCAGTTGATACAGTTTGTCTCGCCGCCTTATTCGCTTGCCTGCCTGTTGTTTGGCAGTCCTTAGTTTCTGCTGTTCTGAAGTTATATTAAATACAGTTTAACATAAAGTGAAAGTGTGTATGACAGTTAAGTTGTTATTGTGAGTACTATGTTTTTATAACGGAGTGTAACTAAATACGGAAAATACGTTTTAAAATTAACTTGGAATATTTAGCTGGTAAGTACCCAATGAGCGCAAGCCGCGCAGAAGAGACGAGGGGTGGGGGCGCGTCGCAGTCCTCGCCGTTTGTTCGCAGGACGCGTGCCCGCCCCGTCTCTTCTGTCGATCCAAAGATCGCGACGCTTCTATAGGTACATTTAGTATAAATACTAGATGAATGACTCGAATCAGAAACGAGGAGATCCGTAGAAGAACCGGGGTAACCGACATAGCCAAACGGATTAGCTCGTTGAAATGGCAATGGGCAGGCCATATAGCACGTAGAACAGATGGCCGTTGGGGGCCAAAAGTTCTGGAATGGAGACCACGGACTGGCAAGCGCAGCGTGGGACGTCCACCAACGAGATGGACGGACGATTTGGTGAAGGCCGCAGGTTCAGGGTGGATGCAAATCGCTTCCAATCGTAATGATTGGGCATCAATGAGGGAGGCCTATGTCCAGCAGTGGACGTCCTATGGCTGAAATGATGATGATGATGACTAGATGAAAAAAACTTGCCTGTATAGTTCCCGTTCCCAAGGGAATTCCGGGAAAATGTAATATCCTATGTCACTCGCGAAACTGAGACGAATCTAATGACACCTCACTCTTCAAAATCCATTGAGCCGTTTAGGCTGCAGGGCGTGCCAAAGAATGATAAATACATACATAAATACATACGCTTGAAAAAACATACTCCTTCGGCAGTCGGGTGAAAAATATAATGAAAGTACGCATAAAAAACAAAATCATCACACAGTACAAAACCTTCATAATCTGTAAAGCGATAAACGAACTTAGTACCTATCGAAAAACGTAGGTACACAAATAAATAAATAGTAACCTTCAATTCAAACTACTTACTTTTATGCAGCGATAACTTTTTTCACCAGGGGCGTAGCTACCGCCGTATCAGCCGTATCAATTATACGGGGCCCCCGGGCCACGGGGGCCCCCGACGTGCGTAAGCAAAAATTAATAAAAAAAATTATTAAAAATTTTGGAAAAAGTGACATAGATAGATAATTATGATGAATAAATATTTCTTTTAATTTTATGCAAACATTTTTTTCTTTTGTGAGAAATCTTTACCCCAAAAAAATTTTATGCGGGGCCCCGCCAAGGCACGCTACGCCACTGTTTTTCACAGAGGTATGGGATCTGCCAAAGTAAAAGTATTAGAACTTAGAAAACGATCTCCAGTGGCATAACGCTTGTTATTAATTTAAGTTCTAAAGCTAAAAAAACTGGCCAAGAGCATGTCGGACAAGCCCAAGATAGGGTTCCGTAGCCATTACGAAAAAATGAAGTAATATTTTTCTAAGGATTTCGTATGTGTACGGACTGCCGGCCGAACATACCTAAACTGCGGAATGAAACCCCCCTGCTAAAGCCCACGGACTCGAACAGCTCTATCTCCTAATAATGCAAGCAGCTTCCAACCGTAATGATTGGATATCATTAGTCATCATTTCAGCCGTAGGATGTCACTGCATGGACATAGGCCTTCGTCGTCCAACGGTTGGGATAACAATAATAATAAATTTATTTATTCAGACATCATGATCCATATTATTATTGTTAGTGTTTTCCTTAGAACTATGTTAGTACTTATAGCTAGCAAGCGAAAGGGTATTTTTAATTAAATTTCGCATTATTATGCACTCATTTCTTACAGCTAAAATCTTCAGGAGACTATAACGACATTATTTTTATTCATCGTCATTTTTTATGTTAGACATTTACATACTATAGACATTTTTAAACTTTGATAATATACAAATTCACAGAAACGTATTTTAAAAGACAAAATATTTATTTATTTGAATATTTAATATTTCAGTTCAGCTGGGAAACCAAGATGATTCTGAGGTGTTTCTTTCTATGTTTCGGTAAGTTATCTGTTTACTTGTTAATCTATTAAGGACTTGTTTTCCGATGTACAGCCTCATGATTTCTACTGATTTATTATATGAATATAAAATAGATACGTTGGGCGTTCGGGGCGTTCTGATTTTAATGTTCTGATACATGCGCAAATCGTGGCCGCTAACGATGGGCCTCATAAGAAAGCTTAAAGACTCAGAGGGCGATGGAGAGGGCTATGCTTGGAGTTTCTCTGCGGGTTCGCATTAGAAATGATGAAACCCGCGCAAGAACTAAAGTCACGGACATAGCTCGACGTATCGCCAGACTTAAGTGGCAGTGTGCAGGGCACATAGCTCGTAGAATTGACGGCCGATGGGGCCGATTGGTTCTCGAGTGGTGTCCGCAGTGTAGGTAGGCCTCCAACAAGATAAAGCGACGACCTAGTTAAGGATGCGCGCGTTGGATGCGGATGGCGCAGGACCGATCTGTTTGGCGAGCCTTGGGGGAAGCCTATGTTCAGCAGTGGACGTCTTTCGGCTGAAATGATGATGATGATGATGAGTACAAGATTTAATACTTATAATAAGAATAACCTATCCGGTGACATCCTTAATGGTTAAAAGGACCAATTATTTTTTTGAGAGAGAGAGAGATGTTTATTTACACATATTCGATACACAGGAAATACAGTTGACAGGACAAGATACAAATTAAAAAAATCATCGAATAGTATAAATTGGGCCCCACTCAGCATAATGTTGCGGCAAGCCGCAACGCTGTTTTTCAGTGGGACCCATTTAAAAACTAAACACAAAAAAATAAAAAAAAAACAAACAAACAACACATTGTGATGACACGAACGCCAGGGGAAAGTGCAGTTCGTAACAAAACCTAACTAAATAGGTACAAACCGGAAGTATGTATGGCAACACTTGTTTTTTGTCCCACCTTCCTTTATTATTATTTAGCACGTTGGCGAAGTCACAGCTTTGCTAGCTCATGCTAATCAAACGAACAGTTATAATAGCTTAGTAATAGTGATCCCAAAGTCATTATAGTAATTGGTTGATATAGACGTTCGTTGTCGAAACTTTCTCAATCTAAGAAGACGAAGCATAGCGAAGTTAGAAGGCGAGTTATTACCAGAAAATGGATCAACGGTATAATAATGATAGATAGTAGTGAACAGGCTTCCGTAAATGCATCAAGCGGGTTCATGATGAAATTTGGGACCCCTCTGGCCTTTTAGTGACTATTTACAGTAGTAATTTCACCGACAATGGCGAATCTTTAAGATCTTTATGTAAAGAAATTAGTATTCTATTAACCGTGATGTCGCGTTATATATTTTAAATATTCAACTATTTTGATGACCAAAATGGCCTAGTGGTTAGCAAACCTGACTACGAAACTCGAGGTCCCGGGCTCGATTCCCGCGTCGGGGCAGATATTTGTATAAAAAAAAATACGAATGTTTGTTCTCGACTCTTGGGCGTTTAATATGCATTTAAGTATGTATATATCTACTAGCTGTTGCCCGCGATTCCAACCGCGAAGAATAGGGGTATAAAAAATAGCCTACGACCTATTCTCAGACCTACCGAATGTAGAGAAAAAAGTTTCAGAAAAATCGGTCAAACCGATTCGTAGGTATATTAGAAAGATATCACGAATAAATGTTTTTTTTCCTTTCTTCCTTTTTTCTACCTTTTGAACGCAAGTGCTGACACTTACACGACAATACGGCAATACATAAATTAACCTACCCCATTAGCATAAGAATTAATTTTGTTCGTAACAAAAACGATGTGTGGCGTTCAAAAGGTTAAAATTGTCAAACTTATATATTTCGTTTACAGCGATATCTTCAGCAACCGCGTCTCTTCGTCTGCTCTTCCCCTACGAAGACCATGAGTACACCTATGCCATCAGCGCCAATGTGTCGGGTGGCTCCCTCACTCCTCAGGACAGCTCCTACTGGACCATGGATGGTCAGCTCGTCGTGACGGCATACGATAACTTCACAAGAGTGCGATACCATTTGGACTACGTCAAGGTAAATACTGACCGAAGTAAATACTGACTGAAATTTGGCCTGAAAAATGTTATACACCATGTTCTTTGAAGTGAAAACTTCTTTAGCGGCGTTGTGCACTTTTTGGGATGGGTAAAAAATGTTAAACTCGCGTCAGAACACGTGACCCTGATCGAAAATTCGCAAGACGGTGCAGGGCGCTTGCGCGAGTGTGCGTGTGTATTTGTACAGTAAAATCCCCCTCTCTTTCTACCGCGCGGCGGAAATGTATGCCTGCTCCTGGAGTGCAAAGTGCAACCCGTTGTTTTTTTTTGATTTCCGACAAATTCGACACGTTGGTCGATACATTAACAGAAACTACCTGAAATATGGATTGTTGTAAAATCGATTTTTTTTTCTTGTTTCACATATAATAATAAATCAATATTACGGTGTAAAAGGTCCCATAGAGTTACACAAAAGTTAGGAGTTAGTATTAATTATGACAAAGTTTAAATTTCATCCATGACAGAAGATGCCAATACATAGTTCAGTGGTAAATAGTTTGGGAACCTAGGTTCAAATCACGAAATTTAAAAGATAAATAATTATAAGACGTAATGAAGGACCTTTTACACTGGTTCAGCCTTAAAATAAAAGTACCTGGGCGACCGAGCTCCGCTCGGGCTGAAACTCGGTGCCAAGCGTTTTCCCAGAGAAAGACTAAGCTAGATCAATATTTGTCATCCCCGAAAACCCCCACATACCTACCAAATTTCATCGAAATTGTTGGAGCCGTTTCTGAGATCCTGATTATAAATATACAAGAATTGCTCGTTTAAAGGTATTAGATTATTGAATATCTCAAAACAAAAATAGTAAGAGTTAGACACTAGTTTTTTGGCTAAGAATGTTTGACATAATGTGGCATACTACTCGTTTATCCTATTCGTTTTTGCGCATACCTACACATTTAAATGTCCTAAAGGATGTTCATCCTAATATTGATAACTCTAACGTCGAATCACCTAAAACATAATATTCCTAGTATTAAATTGTCCTAACAATTATTTTGTCTATCATTATAATGGCTACAATTACACTAGTCTCATTTATAATTAAGAAATATGTGGCTGTGGAAGAAGGTAGAGCTTGATGAAAATACTGACGAATTCGATGTTTTTCTTGCATCTTTTCCTGCCAAATAAATATATATTTTTTCTTGTCTATCATTCGATCATATTCATGCGCAGATTTCTCTCTTTCTAATACATAGTGATAGGGTGGACTAGCGGCTATAGCATTTAAATAAAACGTAAAATACTTAAAACATTGTGTTTACTTGTATAGGAGAAAATATATAATGACACCGTACATCAAAAGTAAAAGAACATAATACAAATTCAAATTAAATGCATCATAGACAAGTATACGTGGACAGCATCACGACCTTCCAACACCTTCTCCTGATGTCCACTCATGTTGCCGAGACACGTTTCTATACATGCATTAATCTTGCACAGTGTCTTTCAAACTTTACTTTTGACAATGGTTTTGTCATTACGTCAGCTAACTGAATTTCTGTGGGACAGTAGCTGATATTTATTAAACCATGCACGAAGTGTTCATGTATAAAATGGTACCGCACGTCTATGTGCTTCGACCTTTTATTGAAGGATCCAGACTTCACAAGTTGAATCGAACTTTGATTATCAACATGCAAATTTATTTTTATGTCCAAACCGGTTATTTCTTGTAATAGAGATTTGAGATGCAATGCCTCTTTGCAACAGTCTGCTGCGGCTATGTACTCGGCTTCAGTCGACGATAGCGCTACTATAGGCTGCCTCTTGGATGCCCATGATATTGGTCCATCAGCTATCATTAGCACGGAGCCAGAAGTGCTTCTTCGCGTCAATGGGTCTCCAGCATAATCCGAGTCGCTGTAAGCATCGATGTTCTCTATCGGTTTGTTCCGTTTGAACAAAATGCCTTTCTCTTTGGTTCCCACTAAATATTTGAATATTTTCTTGACTTTTGTGACGTCTTCTCTAGTGGGGTTTTCGACCTTCCTGCTAACTTGATTGACCGCTTGTGCGATATCTGGTCTGGTTCTGGTAGACAGGTACAGTAAACTTCCCACTGCTTCCCTATAGGGATATTCCTTCTCCTGGGCAGTTTCCTGTATCGACTTTGAATCGCTACTTGCGGGCGTGTCACAAGGTTTGGCATTTTTCATGTTGTATTTTTCCAGTACGTCATTTATGTAGGATCTCTGAGTAAGAATTATTCCTTCTTTTGAGTTTTTTATTTCCATACCCAGATAAGTACTTGGATTTTCATACTTTTTCATTTCAAATTTGGTTTCAAGTTTCTTCAAAATAACTTCGATCTTTTTCTTGTCTTTTCCTATGACAAGTCCGTCATCAACGAATAGTCCGATTATTATTGACTTATCTTCGTTTATGAAAACGCATCGATCGGTTTTGATTGTCTTGAAGCCCAAATCAAACATTGCTTGGGTAAAAGTTTTGTTCCATGTAAATGGAGCTTGTTTTAAACCGTACAACGATTTTTTTAATCGACAAACTACGTCAGTAGTATTGCAGTTAGTCTCATAGCCAACAGGTAATTTCATATAAACTTCATCTGTTAACTCTCCGTATAAGAAAGCTGTCTTGACGTCAAATGTCATGAAGTAGTAAGATTTAGATGCGGCAATGGCTAATAAAGTTTTTAATGCAGATTGACTTACTACTGGGCTATAAATGTCTTCGAAATCTAGGTTTCCTTTCTGCTCGCATCCACGTACGACTAATCTGGCCTTGTACGTACCGTCATCTTTAATTCGAAATACCCATTTGTTCGACAGTATTTTGTGTCCTTTGGCTTCTGACTTGTCAACTAATACCCAGGTGTTATTTTTCTGTAGTGATTCCATTTCAGACTGTATTGCCTTCTCCCAATTTCGTCTGTCGGTGCCAGTCACAGCTTCTTTATATGTCAGTAAAGAGCAGTCATAGTCGTCATTGTTTTCTGACGTAAACATGGTCACGCAGCGACTTAACTCGTAATCTTTGGTCCATGCTGGTGGTCTCACGTCTCTTTGTGGTCTTCCACTTGAGGGAGATGGTTCATCATCAACAGGATCTTGACTAGAGCTGGAAGGAAGGGGGTTAAGCTCCTGAAAAGGTAAGTTATTATTAATTTTGTTTCTTATTTCTGGTATTTCAATTTCAATTTGTTCTGTTTCAGGTTCTGGATTGACATCTTCGCGTTTCTCAGCAGGAGTACCGCCATAATGCATCTTTTCGATTACTTTTACATCTCTGCTGATAACAACATCATTCCTTTCGGGTATATAGATTCTAAAACCTTTTGTATATTCCGCATATCCCAAGAATACTCCTTCTGTGGCTTTGGCTGTGAATTTTCCTCTTCGGTTTTTGTTCATCACAAACGCTCTATTTCCGAACACGTGTAGGTGATTTCCTGATGGTGTTCGACGTACCCATTTCTCATATGGGGAATTACCTTTGAGAGCTCTTGCTGGGCTTCTATTTATCAAGTAGTTTGCAGTATTTACTGCTTCTGCCCAAAATTTTGCAGGGATATTGGAATCTAGCATCAGACATCTTGCTTTATCCATCAGCGATCGATTTTTTCGTTCACTCATGCCATTTTGCTGAGGCGTGTAAGGTGCAGATAGTCTTCGGCTTATACCGTTATCTTTGAGGAATTTGTCAAACGCTTTAGACCTGTATTCGCCTCCATTATCAGATTGAAGATTTTGAATTTTCTTCTTATGAAACAGTTCAACATAGTTTTTATATTCCTTGAATTTGTCGATTACTTCGCTTTTTTCTTTTAAGAAATATACACAGCAATATCTTGTATAATCGTCAATAAATGTTACGAAATACTTTGATCCGGCCATTGATTCATTCTCAAATGGGCCACATACGTCACTGTGAATTATCTGGAGCACTTCGGTAGAGATTATTTGTCCATGGCTTTGGAATGGTAGAGTGGAAAATTTTCCTTTGATACAAGTCTCACAGGTACCCAAAGTTTTTTCTTTAAAGTCGAGTCCTCGCATCATTTTATTTTTAACCATTTCTTTTAGGTCTCTTTCATTGACATGACCTAATTTCTTGTGCCATTTCATAATTTCGCTTTCGTCACTAGGCGTGAAGTTTGCTGTCTCTTCCGGTTTATCAAATTCAAGATAGTATAATCCATTGCTTCTGTTAGCTTTTAATACAGTTTTTCCGTCTTTTGTGACACTGGCTTGTTCCTTTTCAAATAGAACTTTATAGCCATGATCCGTAATTTTGCTTGCAGATATTAGATTATTCGACAAATCAGGTACATATAATGTGTCAGAAAGACTAATTTTATAGAGTCGATCCTTTGTATACAGTTCGGCTTTTCCTTTCCCTTTAACTTCGGTCGTATGCTTTTCTGAAGCTAGCCTTAGAGTGTCAGTCGCGGGGATTAAGTTATGGAGTATACTTTTATCACCCGTCATATGTGACGTACAGCCACTATCAAGACACCATAAATTGCCATTTGATTTCGACGTTCCTGTTGTTAAACAGATGTTACATGTCTTTTCTTGACCTTTAGTTTTATTGGGGTTATTGGGTCTCTTCTTAAACCAACAAGCTTCTGTGGAATGCCCTTTCTTATTACAATTCTTGCAAAATTGTACCTTTTTCTTCGTCTTTGCGTAGAATGCTTCTGAAGTCTGAGGTTCACTCGCTTCGGTTTGCCTTCTTGCTTCGTATTCTTCTACGATTTTTACTTTTAAATTGTCAGGACTTGGCAGGACATCTCTCGACTCAATAGCCGTTCGGAAGCTATCGAAATTTGTAGGTAAACTGTATAACATCATTATGCTTAATAACTCTGGATGAATTTTGACATCCATGTCTTCTAATTTACCTACTACGTCCATAAAATTACTGAGATGGTCTCTCACATCTTCTTGTGGAGTCATTTTCTTCAATACTAGTTGCTTTAATAGCGTAGCCTTTCTTGCCGGTCCTGAACTTTGATGTACAGACTTTAGTTTGTCCCATACCTCCTTGGATGTATTACACCCTTTTATTTGTTTAAGTTCTGGCGGAGATATAAGTAAAAGTAGCTCTGACCTTGCCTTTAAGTCTTCCTTTAGGAATGCACTCTTTTCATCGGCAGTCGCGGTTGCCGCTAACGTTTTTTCACCACTAGCGTATTCCCACAAATCGTATTTTATGAGAATCGCCTGTGCTTGTAAGCACCAGGTATCGTAATTCGATTTTGTCAACGGTTCCATGCTTCTAATACTCGAGCTCATTTTAAAATTTTTATTTTCTCATTTACTTACGATTTTAACTATGCTTTTTCCATTTGCCACTAGATATTCATCCAACCACGCTCTGCTACCACTGATAGGGTGGACTAGCGGCTATAGCATTTAAATAAAACGTAAAATACTTAAAACATTGTGTTTACTTGTATAGGAGAAAATATATAATGACACCGTACATCAAAAGTAAAAGAACATAATACAAATTCAAATTAAATGCATCATAGACAAGTATACGTGGACAGCATCACGACCTTCCAACACATAGTCTTTTGTTTACAGGGTGCCCAATTCAGCAAGAACACAGGCATCTACGTCGAAGCAATAGCAAAAGACATCTACGCTGCGATCTCTCAACCCTGGGAAGCAGACTATGGGGTATATATTTTAGTTTATTAAAAACATTCGTACTAGTCATGATAGCCAAATGTAGAACCAACATTTGACCTCTCAAGCAGAGGGTCGTGGGTTTGACTCCGGGCTCGCACCTCTGAGTTTTTCGTAACTTATGCGAGTGAGTGTTTTAGCTAATGCGATGATGAAGTTTTTTTTTACAAACCTTTTTGTCAATTCTTGTATACTTTGTGTGTAAATTTCGAGGTATTTTATTTATGACACGGTGAATAAAGTTAATGTTTTTTTCACAGGATAATGGACTTATAAATTCGGTCTACATCAAACGGGAGGAACCACTCTGGACGCAGAACATGAAGCGAGCGTTGTCACTCAATTTCCAGCTCAACAACCATACTTATAAAGAGGTAATTTGCATGTTGTATTCGGAGGCGAGAACTCCATATTTTTTTATCTTTAGTTTTTCAACCACCTCTACTGCATTAGCTTGATTAGCTGTTCCATGGACGGGGGATGGAGCTAATGTGTCTACGCATGTAGCGTCCCACACCAAAATACGCCCCAATTTCCATGAAATAAGTGTCATTTCAACAAAAAAGGCTCCAACAAACCGGGAGCGCGGGGCGACTACGGAGCGTGCCCAGCGCGCTCTATAACCACTGAATCAAAATATTTTTTCTCAAACATGCTATGAAATATTGACGTTATGTTCCTTATAATATGCCACGAACTGTCACGTTGCAGGTGCGCCTAGACGAGAGGTCAATAATGGATTTTCATACAACATTGCTGGCCTTGGCCAGCAAAGTGATCGTCTATTGTTTTATGTGACACAGCACCATGACGTTTAATAGGTCGACGTGGTCGACGTGGATGGATGGATGGATGGATGGATGGATGGACGGACGGATGGACGGACGGACGGACGGATGGATGTTGATGGATGTTGATAGATGTTGATGATGTTGTTGGTGATGGTGATGGTGATGATGATGATGCATGTTTGAGAAAAACTCTATACAAGCCTTGGCCACGAACAGGGATTGCCGGCCTCGTATCTCTAGGGGTATGTATTACAATACCGAAGTACGAAAGACCGAATGTATTAAAACATCGAATGGGTCAAAAGACCGACACGATTTTTTCTGAAACCGTTAACTTTTTAAGATTGTTATAAAACAAACCTAACCTAACCTAATTGGTTCTGTATGATGCCGTTTTAATAAATTCCGAGAAGTTTACGTTTTCAGAAAAAAATCGTGTCGGTCTTTTGACCCATTCGATGTTTTAATACATTCGGTCTTTCGTACTTCGGTATTGTAATACATACCCATATTACCCATCTCTAGAACTACTCGGCCGGCAATCCCCTATTTCGCGGCCGCTGCAGTAATGTACTTTTAATACTCGAGTAGGCGAGTCCTAAGCAGGAATAGAGTCTGGCTCGAGTCAAGCCGTACTCGGCACATCGCTATTACTTAGAGCCCGCAGATCCTTAAACTCTAAATTGTACCGAATAATCTGTGTAAATTTAAAAAGACGAAGGCAGCATGTTTGATAAATTGCCGCGTAAGTCAATACAAATTAAAATGTTTCGCTTCTCGTCACTTTCTTTGTGCTCCAAAAAAGCCTTTGAAAATTGAGTAGGGTCTGACTTGTTATTATACCAATTTGGAAAAGATACGAGCTTTAAAAATCCGTGAGCCTCTAGTGTTTTGACTCGAAGACTATCGTGGTCGTGACTTGAAAAAAAACCTCATCATTTCAGCCGAAAGACGTCCACTGCTGAACATAGGCCTCCCCAAGGCTCGCCAAACAGATCGGTCCCGCGCCATCCACATCCAACGCGGTCCCGCAACCTTAACCAATCTTTGGCTTAACTAAATGAGATGGATTTTTTTTATTTTTCCCGAACTGGTATAACTTGATGTCTCCGGTACGGTCGGAAAGAAAGTGGTCTACCAGGGGCCGTATTGTCTAACGCTTCTG
The DNA here is from genome assembly GCA_947563465.1 of Archips xylosteana. NCBI lineage: Eukaryota > Metazoa > Arthropoda > Insecta > Lepidoptera > Tortricidae > Archips > Archips xylosteana. The sequence continues at coordinate 10,149,732 of OX387370.1, forward strand.
ACGCTTGCCTTCTCTTTCAGCATCTGTTTCTGTCATCATTTTATACCGTTTGACAGAAAGAAATAGTAAGTGAAAAGGCTAGCGTCAGAAACTTTGATAATGATGATGATGATCCAACCGATTTCGGCCATGGCGACAACTTCGGCTCCTATTTGGCGCTCATGCGCTCTAAGACGGCTTACATATTAGCTGTGAACGTTACACATAAGCCTGCAGTTTTGACAAAAGTTTCTGTGAGATCTAAATGTCGCTAAGGTTGACATTTCTAACTGAGTGAAGTCATTCATTAGTCACTGACATAATATTATTTCAAGGGAAAATCGACCTCGTATCATAAATCCAAATGAACTTCAATCGTAGGGTGTTAGACCATATTTTTGGCCGACTGTACCTCGATGCAATTTGGACTCACACTTGTACGTTTTTGACGTGGCAACGTCTAATAAATCGATGAACGCCGGCTGCACGCACGAAAAAGGACGACGCAATGTCCCGTACAAAAGAGCAGCGCGCGCCAGGATGTACAATCTTAGTACTAGCGCTCGGGTAATTTTTAATGGGGGTGGGATGCGGGGTGCGGGCTTATTAAAGGGGGGATGAAAATTTAATTGATTTTGCCGTAGGATGCACCGTTTTCAAGATATTTGACAAAACACCGGTTCTCATCCGATCACCGAGGTTAAGCTTCGTCGGGCGCGGTCAGTACTTGGATGGGTGACCGCCCGGTTTCATTTTTGTGTTTTGAATGTTTTGTTATGTCGTTGTCATGTTAAACTTTTGTAGTGGTAGAGCCATGTTGTAGCTAGCCGCTGCATCACGAATGGGCCGGCTCGCCCGGGGCAGTACCACCCTCTCACAGAACACCGGCGTGAAGCAGCAGTAATCCTGCTTGTGTTTCGTACGGTCAGTGAGAGTGCCGGGGGCCCAATACCTCACCCCTTCCCTCTCCCTCTCCCTCTCCCCCTTCCCCTATTCCCTCTCCTTAAGGGCCGACAACGCACTGGCATCGTGTAAAGCGCTGCGGGTGTCTATGGACAGTGGTGTTCATTTAACATCAGGTGACCCACTAGTTCGTTTGTCTGGCCTATCTAACATAAAAAAAAAAAAAAAAAAATTTATCGCCCGTAAACCGACTTTACAGACAACCGGTTTTTTGTTTCAGCCATGTCTCTACGCGGCTTGTGTGGCAGTGTGCTTCAACCAAGGCCGTACTGTCCGCAAATACACAAACTCGCAGCTTTTGCCGGCGTCTGCCGAACGCTCGTGGAGTTCCGTCAACGTGTTCGGCAACGCCCAGTACGACGACCTAGTCGGAGTTGTAAGTAACAATGAACTTAAAATAATGAACTAAAACAATTACTTTGCTCACCCGCGACCTCACGATAGTTTCGTTAATGTAAGAAATGAAATGAAATGAAAATGAAATGAAAATGAAATGAAATGAAAGAAGTTTATTTCACACACAAAACAAAACACATAAAATTACAAAAGAAAGAAGAAAAAAAACATTAAAATGTGTGTGAAAAAGGTCCCGCCTCAGCATAAATGCGGACTCCTGAGGTGGAGCCAGCGCTGGTCTTCCGGCGGGACCCTTTTGTATCAGTCACAGAAACCCTGTCGTGCAACACGGCCTTAAGCGGTATGCTGAACGCAGCCGTTGCGACTGCAACGAGCAGCGCTGTCTGGCGGCGAGCAGAACAAACTCAGCTCAGACATTTATAACCTAAAAGACCGTGCGCACAACATGGTCACTGTGACTGTAAAAATGCGTGTTCATGCAGTTCTTCCACCTCCACACTGTACGAACATACACAAATCACACAAACCCGACTATCACCACCACCAAACTACTTACACCGTAACCGTATAGACGTGGAATGAAAAGGTTCGTCAATTTTCGACTCTATGTCAACGAGTTAAGATCGAAAAGTGACCTTTTCATTCCGCTACTGTACGATGTTATTTTAACAATTATACAGGGTGTTTGGTAGTTACGTGCAAAGCTTTAAGGGGGTGATAGCCGAGGTATTTTTGAACATTTTTAGCCATATATGTCTTAGCCGAAATTTGATATTTTTTTTTAAATTGATGACTTCGAAATTTTAGGAAAATACCCAGAATTTGATAGTCACGAGTCAATATTGCCCCAATGAGCGTTAATTTGGAAACCAAATCTTTTATTTCGGATAGTTTAATGTGTCTTTCTTGCCAAAAAACAAAATGGAGGCATTCGAAATTATTAAAAATGTCTTAGGTTGGACAGAGTCATTTTTCTGTGCCATAAAAAAAATTAAAAAAAAATCCTTGAAATGTTCAAACATTTTTAGAAACATGCCTGTTTATTGTTCTTTCTTTTAAGGTATCACTCATTGACATTGCTTGTTAAATCTGAGATAAAAAGTAAAAACCTAACTCAGGGAGCACTCGCTAAGAATGCACTAGTCTTGAAATTTTACTAGTAAATAACATGTGAAAAAGACAAGTCTACGTCATTTTTCTGTGCCATATTTAAAATTTCCAAATTAACTCTCATTGGGGCAATATTGACTCGTGACTATCAAATTATGGGTATTTTCCTAAAATTTCTAAGTCAACAATTTAAAAAAAAAAAAAACAAATTTCGGCTAAGGCATATATGGCTAAAAATGTTCAAAAATACCTTGGCTATCACCCCCTTAAAGCTTTGCACGTAGCTACCAAACACCCTGTATCTTGAATGTGTGAAATAAAAATAAACTTATTAAATGATATTTCAGCCAGACGTTATCGCCACAGCGGAGAGGGTGTATGAATTTGATGACAAGATTGGATTAAAAACCTTGGAGATGAAAGGGATATCGTTGTACAAAGTACAGGAACGGATACTGTCAGTTAACTCCATGTAAGTAGCGTTTTTAGGGTTCCGTACCCAAAGGGTAAAAACGGAAACCCTATTACTGAGGCTCCGCTGTCCGTCCGCCTGTCACCAGGCTGTATCTCGGGAACCGTGATAGCTAGAGAGTTGAAATTTTCACACATGATGTATTTCGGTTGCCGCTATAACAAAAACTACTGAAAAATGGAATAAAATATATATTTAAGGGGGATCCCATACATCAATCATGATTTTTTTACTCGTTTTTGCTCGATATTAATAACGGCAACAGGTAGACGCTTGAAATATTCACAGAATATTTAATTATATGAATTTAAAAATAAATCATTATATTAAAATAAAAAAAATATTTAAGGGGGCTGCCATACAGCAAACGTGATTTTTATAGATAATTGTACGGAACCCTTCGTGCGCGAGTCCGACTCGCACTTGGCCGGTTTTTTTGATATTTTAGGATCAGTTTACTCGGAGACGGTATGCTACACTGTGAGTTTTATTGAGAAAATAACTCTATTAAATAAATATCACAGGATAATTGACACAAATTGACCGGGTATGTAACGATTGATATAAAAACAAATAATATAAATGAAATACTTATTTTGGTCCTCCGCAAAGTAGTGAGGTTGATCAAATTAGGAATGAAGAGATCTGTAGAAGAACCAGAGTAAGCGACATTGTCTAACGGATTAGCTCGTTGAAATGGCAATGGGCAGGCCATATACGCAGAAAAGATGGCAGTACACGAACTGGCAAGCGCGTGGGACGTCCATCAACGGGATGGACGGACGATTTGGTGAAGGCCGCAGGTTCAAGGATGCAAGCCGCTTCCAACCGTAATGATTGGGTATCAATGAGGGAGACCTATGTCCAGCAGTGGTCGTCCTACGGCTAAAATGATGATAAACCGAGACTCGGGAACAAACGTAGTATTTTTCATACGTAATATAAAAAAGCCGTGGTGGCTTAGTGGTTTTACCTATTGCCTCTCAAACAGAGGGTCGTGGGTTCGAATCCGGGCTAGCACTTCTTCGAAATTATATTTGAAATTCACCAGGAGCTTTACGGTGAAGAAAAACATCGTGAGGAAACCTGCATACATCCTTACGCGGAACGCATGCTCTAGGGCTACGTACCGCCTATAGCGGGACGCTTGGCTTGGCAACCCTATTTTGTAACCTAACCTAACCTAACCTAACCTAACCATTCCGCTATCCGGTCGGTTCGGTGAAATAAACCTTTTTTCTAGGTTAACACTGAACTACAAATCCGAGCGCCGTCGTGACCAAATCGACAAGTTGAACGTGACGCAGATGGGCGTGCAGTACGTGTCTCAGGGCTACACCGATCCCACGGACGGCATCAACAGTAACACGCAGGGTGACCTGAAAAACACAGCGTATGCGGTAAGTAAAAACCCGCCAAGTGCAAGACAGACTTCGCGCAACAACAGTTCTGTAAGAATATGTAGGTATTTCAAATTATAGGTTCACTAATGTTGCATAAATTTGATTGTCATAATTTAGTTTCACATAGCGCCCCTTGGCTGAATCTTTATTTCACAGAATTAATTTTGCATAAATTTATTTGCATGCTACATAAAATACGACGAGATTAAAATCGACGATATCAGTAATCTGCTAATCAAAACTCTTCCAAATGAATATTAGGCGTCATGACATTGATGCTAAGTAGGTACATATACGATTATGCTAAAGTGTTATTCGGCTAGAAATGCTCCTATCATTCACTTAATGGGTGACTGGTGGAGCTCCCTTAAAAGGTTAAGTTCTCCTTTTTACGTGTTTATCGACAGCTGTCATTACTGTTTTTTTATTTATTTTTGAACAAAATGGAGTTTAGTGGGTAGGGCACGTCGCTCGTAGAACTGATGGCCGATGGGGCAAAAAGGTTCTCGAGTGGCGTCCACGGACCGGAAGGCGCAGTGTAGGTAGGCCTGCAACAAGATGGAGCGACGACCTGGTTAAGATTGCGGGATAGCGTTGGATGCGGATGGCACGGGACCGATCTGTTTGGTGAGCCTTGGGGGAGGCCTATGTTCAGCAGTGGAGGTCTTTCGGCCTTTCGGTCTTTTTAATGATGAGGATGATGAATATAGAGTTTACATATATACATACTTACATGATTATATTTCTTTACAGCTGCTTCTAAGAATTTCAAGAAAAGGCATCGACGCAGACAACATAGTTCGGAACGCTTCTATGATACACAGCCTGGACTTTATTGATCTCCTCAAGTAAGTTAGAATCCTACAATAACAGACATTGTAAAGACACCGCCAAGCTCTTGCAAAAATATTTTGGTTATTTTATACATGAAACTACTGACACTCATAGTGATATAATACGGATTACTCACGTCTCAAAAGGAGTTTAACTCAACTGTTTCGGGCTAATCCGTAGCCCTTCCTCTCGGAGCAACACGCTACGGTTGCTGCCAAACGCGCACTACGCGAGAGGAAGGGCTATGAATTTATTAGCCCTAAACACAATTCAAGAAGTTAACCAGTTATTCAACTTCATACTAGAGCGCCCGAATCGACGCACGCACACAGCCAAGCATCTTATACGGCGTGAGCGTGGGAACTGCATTGCTCAGTCTAGCGAAGTTTAGTTAGCGGCCGTGTAAGACGCTTGGCTGTGTGCGTGCGTCGATCGGGCGCTCTAGTATGCAGTTGAATAACTGGTTGACTTCTTGAATTGTGCCCTAAACATGTCAGGTTTAACTCGTTTTGAGACGTGAGTAATTCGTATTGTTTCACTATTTTGAGTATTCACTAATTCAAGGTATAATCGACCTAGAAATTCTTTTAATACTCTAAGATTCAATGTCAGCAGTGTTACGGCTTAAAATGCCAAAGATTATTTTCACTTATAAGTCAATGTGACAATCAGACTTATTGTTTATATTCTGATGCAGGACTAGATAAAGCCAAGTTATGTTAGTGGGATATAAAGCAAGAAAAATCGTGCAAGTTGCATTGCATTGCGATGCCGTAAGGCGCACGAGTTTCAAGCGGTCAATCGGGCGCCGCAATGTACCTAATGCAACTTGCACAATTTTTTTGCAGGTCTAAACTGGGCTTAAGGCCCTACCGACTGCCCCTAGGCAGTTACCTACTCCTAATGGTTAATCCGGCTCTGGATTTCACACAATTATTCTGAAAAACTAAGAGCAGCGAGCTCGGATTTCAACTCACAATCTACCACGGCTGTTAGGGCCCTCGCCCACGGCGACTTTTTGTAGCGATGCAGTAGCGATGCTGTCGCGCGTTCGCAGCGATACAGTCGCGATGCCGTCGCCCACATAACCCGATTCAGTCGCGATGCAAACGCGATACCGTGTCGCTTCTGACGCGATGCAAACGCGATACCGTCGCGCTTCTGTCGCGATGAAACCCGCGGTTCTCTACTAACGCGCCACCCTCTCTCCGTTCCCTCCCCGATGTCGTCCGACACGGTTGCGAGTTTGCATCGTTACAGTCGCGATGCTGTCCGATTCGCGTTACAAATGCGACAAAAAAGTCGCCGCGGGCGAGGGCCCTTACTTTCATAAGCGAGATTTTATTTTCTCAACTTGGCTGGCGCACTGCCGCACCTAGATTCCAGCTTCTCCCTGTATTGGACCGACCGTTTATTTCAGTTTGTATCAAAAAGTCTCAACCTGCATTGAAAATTCCTTTTTAGCTTATTGATAGCTGTTTACATCAAACACCGTTGCTATGCCAATCTGTTTAATATCAAGTACGTACAATTCTTATAGATTCCCTAACAGTCAAACGTTATCTAGTTTTTCATAGGGACAGCGACATCTCTCGGTCAACAAAGTAAAAAGCGTCCAAAACAATAGCTATCGATTACAAAACAGGCTCCCTTTGTATTTTGTCCTTGATCTTTGCTAGTTTTGTAGTGCTACTGACGGGTAAGACTTGAAACAAAAGTTGTCTCTTCTGTGGATATAAAATTAGCGACTCCGAGTCAGCAAACTTAAGATAATTAAAAGGGCCGATTGTTGGCCACGCGTCCCACAAGCCGATGTAGAATTCACTAAAAAACCGGTTGTCTGTAAAGTCGGTTTACGGACGATAGTTTAACGTGACACATCATAACAAAACATTCAAAAAACAAAAATGAAACCAGGCGGTCACCCGTCCAAGTACTGTCTGCGCCCGTTGCTTAACCTCGGTGATCGGACGAGAACCGGTGTTTTGTCAAATATCTTGAAAACGGTGCATCCTACGGCAAAATCAAGGAAATTTTCATCCCCCCTATGAAACCTACCCCCCTCCCCCGCACCCCCAAACCATTAAAAATTACCCGAGCGCTAGTACTAAGATTGGCGTTCGCTGCTCTCTTGTACATACTAGCCTTCGCCGCTCTCTTGTACATACTGGCCTTCGCTGCTCTGTGGAATGTAACGTTACATGTACGTTACATTGCGTCATCCTTTTTCGTGTATGGAGCTGGCGTTCATCGATTTATTAGACGTCGTCACGTCAAAAATATAAGCTATAGATAGACCTTTAACTCTTAGTCCACAGAAGAGACGCGAAAAAAAAAAAGACGCGAAAAAATTTAATTAAGCATATAAGATTTTATAAACTAAGGAGTGCGTTCTGTTGATTTCTTGCGTTTTATGTACCTAACAATAAAGAGTTTTACACACGTACATATTCTATAAGTCTTTGGGGGTAGTTGCAATAGAGACATCTCTCTCCAGACAGGATGTTATGCGTGGGGAACGAAGTTCGTTGGATGAAAGTTGGATGTTGTATTTATGCAGCTGAGTTGAGAAACTTCGATAGTAATTAGTTTCTCATGTGATGACTAGATGGCGGCAGTAGTCCCTATAAGTCTTGTTGTCAGAAAAAAAAAAATTAATTTTAACTATGTTATCCACAGTACAATGACGCAATTGAACTACGCCTCTCTGAGCAAACTCTTCGATGACATGGTCCTCAGTACGAGCTACGATCTAGAAACTTCTAGAAACATCTTCCTCGAGGTTCTGCCCCATGTCAGGACGCATGCGTGCGCGTTGTTCGTCAAGTATCTCGTCATCGAGCAGAAGGTATAGATATGCTATGACAAAAAGCTGCTTATATCAACTCTATGGTAATGTGCCATCATTTCAATGTAATAATAAAATTTAGAACTAACGGCTGATGGGGCCTAAAGGCGTCTTCCGGTCTGTGGACCTCTCACAAGATGGAGCTACGGCCTGGGCCCAATTGCATAACAAAGTACAACTTATATTACAAGCGGAACTCCCTTTCTAGTTAATATAACTGAAGCGAGAGTTCCGCTTGTAATATAAGTTGTACTTTGTTATGCAATTGGGCCCTGGTTAAGATTGCGGGAACGCGTTGGATGCGAATGGCGCAGGAGCGATCTGTTTGATGTACATTGGGGGAGGCTTATGTTTGGCAATTGACGTTTTTCGGCTGAATTGTTGATGTTGAATAAAATCTAGACAGAAAATAGTTTTTTTTCAAATTTAGATTGACACAAAAACAGTGTCGACAGAGCTCTGCTGTCACGGAGCTCCTAAGTACTTGTGTGTGATTTTGGTCCCTCGGGCTGATGCAAATTTTTACCACAACTAAACTAATACTTAATTGTGAAAATAAGCTTCAGTAAAACACCATAGTAGAAAAAAAGTATTTGGGAAAAATGCGAATGAAAACTTTGCTCCTAAGACATAACGGTTTTGGTAGACCATCAAAGTTGAAAAATTGAAATATTTCCAGGACAAAATCGAGGACACAACGATCCTCTCCCTCATCAGGAAGCTCCCGTTCAACGTGGCCAACTACTCCCAAAGCCTCATTGAAGACCTGGAAGTCTTCACCATGTTGGGCTTGGACTTCCCCAGGGACATCCGCCACGCCGCCATCTTGAGCTTCGCCACGCTGGTGCATAGGACCATGGAAGCAAGAATGATGAAGTTGGACTTCTTTGATAACATCGTTGTGAAGTACTTCAGGATGTACAGTGGTAAGTATGAAGTGACGCCAAACTCATAATAGTATTTTATGCAATAATAGTAGTATTTTGTGTTTCTTTTTGGCAGTGATGGTCTGTCTTTTAGTATTTGTTGTTATAGCGGCAATAGAAACACATCATCTGTGAAAATTTCAATTTCTTTTCCTGTCTATCACGGTTCATGCGATACAGCCTGGTGTCAGACGGACAGACAGACGGACGGACAGCGGAGTCTTAGTAATAGGGTCCCGTTTTACCCTTTGGGTACGGAACCTTAAAAATAGACGTGTAAATTAACCTTTTGCGGCTTACCTTACAAAATAAACTTTTTTATTTGATAGTTGATTATATAAAAGGATGCAAATTCACACCATTTTACACAGCTTAATAATCCACAGATTGTCCACAATACATCGACCGCATGGTTTGGCTGCAGGGGTTGTGTAACATGGGTTACTCGGCGGATGCCTACACGCGGACCGTGTGCGTGGAGAAGGGCCGGGACCGGCACGAGCGGCTGTGGGCCGCCCTGGCTGATGTCAGCCGTGTCAATGGGTACACTGTGAGTATAAGTCGCTATCATAATTATTCATAAATCTCTATCGCTACATCACCATCATCAACCCAGCTTATAGGGGAGAGTAACCTATATTGAACCAGCGCTTAAATTGGACCACTTCCGTATTTCTACCAAATTACACTATTTATTTACACTGGCAACAAAAAATGAAGCGATGATGCAAAATGGCGAACTGGGGGGCTACTCCGAAATTCGAAAATCGAAGTTTGCATCGCATCGTCTTGCTCGCTCTTGTATTAATAGTAGATTGTTCAACAAGGGACTAAAACAAGCCATAATGACACGAGATATTTAGCCACCCGAGCGATAGCGAGGGAGGCTATAATTCGAGTTGTCATTATGGTAGTTTAGTCCCGCGTTAAACACTCTACTTTTCACTTTGAATGCGAGGAAAAAAACGACGTACAAAATTACTTTTTTACAACGTATGCTCAATACGAGCAATGGACATCTGTTGAAAATTCAAATAGCAAAAAAAATACCGCCGTCTTTTCTTTTCTTTTATATTTTTTTGTAAAGTGACGCTTTAAATGCTTGCATAATTAGCCAACAGATTCTAACTTAAAGACTATGTTAAAACTAATTGGACTATGCATGTAAGAATGATAATTGTTCATTCATTAGAATCGGCAAATAAATTAACCTAATTGATCTAAGTTCACACACAAAATATATTGTTAACTGAAACACTTACCCGTGAATAAAGAAACGACTTTTTAAGTTTATTTTCTATATGCCAATTCTTTGTTAAATTATATCTAATTATACTTTCTATTTACTATTAAATGCAACTGACATCGCATTATTTTGAAGTCACGCCATATTAACTTTCAAACGTAACTGCTCTATCTATCGTACACTCCATCCAGCACTGCTTTGCCGACAGTGCGGATTGGTATTTTATCGACAGAGCAGGGAACTGCTTTGCCGAGAGCGCTTTTAAAAAAAAACAAATAAAAAAACACCTAAGCTAAAGCAAATCTTTCTTTACATGCAAAATAAAATGAATTCATCTTTAATATTTTATAATTAAATAGATTAATATTCGTAATTGTGTTTCACGAAATTATTATTTTTTAAATATTTTTTATACAGTTGTCATTTTGAGGTTATTTCCACGCCCTAAAGGCTTCCACAGACCGAAGCGCAGGGCGCTACAGTGCGTCCGCAGCGCGCTTCGGTCTGTGGAAAGCTTTAAAATTGTCTATACCCAGTTACTGAAAATGGCGATAATCCTCCATTCACAAACACCGTGATTGGCAGTTTAGGGGTTTCCATAGTCAATTAAAAAAAATTTACTTTAATCCCAAGAGATCAAAAAAGAGCTTTAGTCCCGATATGCAGAGACTAAAGTAACATTTTAAGAGCATGAGAAGTGAAAATACTATTAGTGTGAGAGGAATGGCACGATACGAAGTTCAAATTTTTCACTTCGTAGTATAAGTCAAAGTCAAAGTCAAAATCAAAATTCTTTATTCAATTTAGGCATCAAATTGATGCTCCTATGAACGTCGAAAAATCTACCACCGGTTCGGAAAAAACCCTGTTGAGAAGAAACCGGCAAGAAACTCAACAAGGTATATTTTTTTCAATCAGATCTACATTGTTATTAAATGGCATACATCTAAAGTATTTAATACAATTAAATTTTTTAACACAGTAGATACGCTATTTGAGACTAGGGATCGCCGATGCGGATCGGAATTATTTCCAAACATCCCTGTCCATGATATAGTCATTAATTTTATAGTACGCCTTAGATATTAATGTCTTCTTCACAATGGATTTGAATTTTGTATCAATCAAGGCCTGTTTGTGGCGCTGCCATAGCTTAATTTTTTGTTGTCAGTGTAAATAAATAGTGTAATTTGGTAGAAATACGGAAGTGGTCCAATTTAGGCATTTAGGTTACTCTCTCTTACGTCCCACTATAGTGCACAGGTCTTCTTCTCAGAATGAGATTGGAATCCTAATAATAAGTCATGCCTATTTTGTACTTCAAGACGTGTAGGAAGGCCACCCGACAAGATGAGCTGATTTGGTAAAGGTTGCAGTGACTACTTGGACGCGGGCATTGTGGAACACTTTAAGCCACACAGAACGTGGGACGGGGGCGCGTCGCAGTGGCGGCGCCCCTTGAATCAGTTTTCATACTAAATGTATAGAAGCGTCGCGATCCAAAGCAGACAGAAGAGACGGGGCGGAGACGCGGCCTGCGGACAAACGACGCGGAGTCCCACGTGTCTTTTGTGTGGCTTGCGCCTAAGAGAGCCTTTTGTCCAACAGTAGTTGTTTTAGTCTATTCCCGCTAGTTCAGTTGCCCAGTTCAGTTAGTTGACTGAACTAGTGAGATTGTAGCGACTACTAGCGCCATCTAGTCATCACATAAGGAACACTAACTAAATCAACTCGGCCGCATAAATACAACTTCCAACATTCATCCATCGGACTTCGGTCCCCAGGCATAACATCTGCCTGGAGAGAGATCTCTCTATACTAACTACCATCAAATTGGTGACCCACGACATTGGACAAAATCGCAACCTTCAGACACACAAAAACGATGACGCAGTCTCACAGCAAGCCATAGGTACTCACCGCTCTGTGCACCATTAGCATGTATCTATTATCTGCCTGGTGTCTACAGTTCGCAAATCCTCCTCCCACTACTTCCACTTGCCTATCAATCAACCAACGCTCGCCCGCCAACAAGGCTCCGAGCAATCACGCAACAGGCATGCATCCATAAGTAGCAGAGGAACAACAATGCTCGCCGACGAGGCTCTGAGCGACTGGCCCTTGCAAGCGCCCACATGACGCACAGACTGCACTCCACTGCAATTCGTATCGACCTCCGGTCTAAAAGGGGGGCTGATGTAGCGACTACTAGCGCCATCTAGTCATCACATAAGGAACACTAACTACTACAATCCTACATCACGCTATCGAAGTTTCTCAACTCGGCCGCATAAATACAACTTCCAACATTCATCCATCGGACTTCGGTCCCCAGGCATAACATCTACTACTAACTACCCCCAAAAGATTTTTTACTCGGTAGTTCAGTTGACTGACTAATGGATAGGTTGGCTAGGTGGTTAGGTATCTGCAGTTGCCCGAAGGGCAAAATACCCAGAGAAAGGACGGCGTAGCTCCGTCGAAAACCAGGTAGACAAACTGTAGGTTGACCACGGGTCTGCCCTCGTGAGAAAGAGAATTCAGTCCTCTATTCGCATTAGTTCAGGTAACTAAACTGGACAATTGAACTAGTGGGAATAGAGGGTTGTCTTTTGGCTTATATGATGATAATGATTTGTATTTCAGGTACTAGAAACTTCCTTACCAGTTTTGATGGACGACTCAGAACACATACAACTCCGTGTCGCGGCTTTGCACGCCCTCCTCAGCGCCGACATACGGGCCAGCGATTTTATATACATCCACAATTATATTACGAGATCGAGCAACAACCAGCTGAAGCGTTTCTGGTACACCACAGTGAAAAGTCTGGAGAAATGTAAGCTGTACTCCGAGTACAGAGCTGCGTAAGTATTTTGAATTGAATACTATATAGATTCAGGCGTTACTTTGCGGAGATCCACGTTAAAATAAATGGAATACCTATCTTGCTCCTCCGCTAAGTAGTGAGGCCAAGTTGTGCGAAACAGCTACGTTTGCAATGGAAAAATGCATGAAAATTTAAATTGCATGAAATAGTACATTACTGCAGAGACCAGTAAGTAAGCCATCTTGGACGAGTAGAAGTTTGATGGCCATCAGTGATACGAGGCCAGGATGGCGATTACTGGGCGAAGCTTGTATAGTGCTTTTCTCAAAAATGAAACAAGTTGAAATAAATAAAAGTACAGACTGAAAAAATGAAGAAAATCTACGACCCGCCATTTTAGCTACTTACTCGCTAACCTATGTCTGTAGTTTATGGTATGATTGTTTTTTTTTAAAGGTACCGGGCGGCGATGTTTAGATATCTGCCAACTTTAAATTACAAACGTCATAATTTTAATAAGAATAGAAGAATAATATATATACACACACACACATATAGATGGAGCTGAAGAAGTTTTACTTCAGTCGTGTGGTCTAAATCACACTCCTTTGATCAATTATAACTGTAGATCCACTGTCGCGCGCCCGAAAATGTCCGAGCCAAATGAGCGCCACTTTGATAAAAGTGGCCTTCTTTTTTCTCAGTACGTTGCGTGAAATTGTCAAGTTTAGCTGTCAAGTGTCAACCGAAATTCGACTGTAATAAAGTAAAGACTAGGTTCAAATTTCTGTGTAGGTGATGATTTTAATTGTTATGCAAAGAAATAAAAAAGTTCGGACATTCTTTGAAGGGGATTTTGTTCGGCAATGTGTATCTTCAGTTATAATTGATCAAAGTCACACTCGGTTTTTTTTTCTTAGAGAGAGAGAGAGAGAGAGAGAGAGAGAATAGGATAGCAGAACTGACCAGCTTGCTTTGTTTCAGGTCGTACTACGTTCCTTTTATTGCGGCTCAGGTTTTAAACCCTGACTCCACGTATTGGGCCACCAATAACTACATCTTTAGCACGGATGAAAACGAAGTAGCTGCCGCTATGCAGGTAACCGTCTGCTTTAGGGTTTGTAGTACTTTCTAGATGCCTTCTGAGGCTCTGTATAATAACAAGGCGGTAAGAACTTAAGGTGATATCAAACGGGTCATTTTTATTTTATTTTTAACTGACTTAAAAAAGGAGGAGGTTATGTTCATCGATATCTCCGCCAATTGGGATGTCCCAATTTTTGGCAACGTATAATAAATCGAAAACCGTTTGGAGAAATAGGCTTTTTGAAGCGTTTTCAGAAATCAGATTCCAAAAATATGATAATCTGAATTAAATAAAGAAAATTTAAGTAATGACCTTCATTTGACCCCTGCAGTGAATCGTCACAAAGGCAGATATAAAGCAGGTCTACACTCTAAAGCAAATTGACAGTTTGAAATGTTGCTGTCCTGCTTATAATAGCAAAGAGTGACAAAGACAGAACTTTAATCACATGATGCACACCTGGCTTTAAACAGTTGTCATTTATCATAAAGTCCGAAATGTATACAATACTCGCAATGTATTTTTACAAATTTAATTATTAAATTACTACGTTACAAGTAAATATGAAAGAATTTAAATATCAGATTTTAATAAAAAATATCTATTTACTATCACACCATTAAACAAACAGGAATAATCGAAGCTAAAAGAAGAGAAATAAATAAAACTATTTTGTAATGGTTCATTTAGGACCCTAAGCCGTGCTTGTAATATTGACAGTGACAAGACAAATCAGGGGCACTACTACAAAATTCGAAGTTCGTATCGTATCATCCCTCTCACTCTCGTGTCAAATCATATTAGCGTGAGCGGGACGGCATGAAACGAAGTTCGAATTATGCACTTCGTAGTAGGGTCTCAGTAGTGCCGTGGTACTGCTACAGATTATGTTATGTACGACTTGAATTTTTCTAGGCTATGGAACGTGGCTCTCTCACTGTGACGTCATCCAACGTATTTCTAAAAAAAAATATAAAAAATTAAATACTCAACCAAATTCAAAATCGATGAAAATGGTGTCTTAAAATATCCTATTCTTTCCAAAAAAATATAAAAACTATAGGTTATTTTTTTTGGTGCATCCCAATTGTTGACCGATTTTCAAAATTATTTTTTAGTTTGAAAGAGTTATAGTTCTTAGGTGGTCCCATTGGCACCAAGGCAAGATCTGCTGATGGAATCCTAGGGAAATTGAGGGAAACCCTTAAATTTTATAGGCACACCCATGACAATTTTGGAATTTTTTGCATCAAGTTAAGCATTTTCATTCAGAAAATGTAATTTGGTAAACTGGATCTGATGAAGAAGACCAAAGATGATCAACGGAACTACTCAACGCTTTGATCAATTATAACTGTAGATCCACAGTCGCGCGCCCGAAAATGTCAGAGCCAAATGAGCGCCACTTTGATAAAAGTGGCCTTCTTTTTTCTCAGAACGTTGCGTGAAATTGTCAAGTTTAGCTGTCAAGTAGAGTTTTGCCGCTACCGAAATTCGACTGTAATGAAGTAAAGACTTGGTTCAAATTTCTGTGTAGGTGATGATTTTATTTGTTACGCAACCAAATAAAAAAGTTCGGACATTCTTTGAAGGGGATTTTGTTCGGCAATGTGTATCTTCAGTTATAATTGATCAAAGACTCAACGGGTCAAATCTTGCAAGTTAAATTTGATCCGCTTTGCGGTTTCCGATTGAGCTAAAATTTTGCATACATGTGTATATCAGAGGACAATGCAATATTGTTATGACATAAAGCTGATCTGATGATGGAGCTGGAAAGTGGCCATAGAAACTCTGCAATAAAACGACATAACCCCATCAAGTTTGGTCTTGTTTGATTCGCCTTGATGAGTCCTGTCGTATCACAAACTGAACATGTTGGCAGAGAACCGAATAGAATGACGTTTATTTCACACACAAGAGCTAGGCTCTTAAATTAATAATGACCAAAATGACCTGTTACCCACCAAGCTCTTGGCCGTTTTCTTCAAAATAAACACAACGCAATTTCAAACACTAACGAACTCAACAAATAACTAGACATTCGCGTCTCGAACTTGACAACTCTAGGAAAATGGAATAATCAGCAAAAAAAGAAAACTGAACAATCGCTCAATTTGTTCAAATTGTCCCAACTAAGTACAGAACGAAAAGGTTTTTGTATCAAATCGTCGAAAGGTCGAAATATAGGTACTCAAGGATCAAGGAGCTTTCATTGAGCAAAATGGATCTTACGTGCTGCATGTCTGCGCGAGTGTGTGTATGGCGTGTGCGTGTTATGTGTGCGTGCGTGTGTGTATGTGTGTATGTGTGTGTGTCTGCATGTTTTTTCTAGATTCGCGTATTGGAATTAGCGCCGTGATCCTTATTATGATAGTAGGTAATGAATGACATTTTTAACGAAGTATTTTTTTTACAGTTTTTGAGTGTCGGCGAGTCTGTCAACGCGCTGCCGGCGTTCGCGGCTGTCAAACTGTCAACTGGCGGACGGAGACCGCACCATATTGCTGTAAGCAGAACATTATCTTTTTCTATATCTATCTTTATAATATATAATTCCACTGTACGTGTGTTTGTCACTGAACGCCTCCTAAAGGGCTAGACCGATTTGAATGATTTTTTTTGTATGCGTTTGGGTGGCGCACTGGATGGTTTAGATCAGAGGTCCCCAAACTTTTTTTTCACATAGACCACTTTCAAAATTTAGCTGGTTCCGGTGGACCTAAACTTTAGATTCACAAATCAGCCCGGCAGATGGCGCTGCAGTCGGTAACTAGGTTCATGCAGGACAACGTCTGTCGGGTCCGCTAGTACAATATACATATATTCTTCGTGAGATCTAACGTACATTTGACATTAAAATTTGTCTTTTGAAGTTTGTAGTGATGACCACGGTGCTTTCATTTCCAACAATGTCTATTTTTAGTTCCGTCAATTTGCACTAGATGGCGATATTATTACGTATGACATGTCTGAATTACTTTCAGTAGAGAAGTCATCTCAGTATTCTGCCAATCTGAGTCAGCTTGGTAGGATCTGATTCCCTACGAGGCAACGGACCCTGGCGATATAATTTATCAGATCATGTAGAAAATAGATGAAAACAACTTTAAATTCTAGTTTCAAAAAAGCTGTGGCAGTGGCCAATGGGCAGTGGCACAACAGAGCTGGTATTGGTACGTGTGATTATTGGTCCTTGATATTATAGGTATGGTTCCAAATAGTAGTTACGGGAATTTGCGTTAGATGGCGTTGTGCCGTTGAATAGAGTGATATCTCTATCCTCCTATATATAATGTACTCTGTGGTCAAACCTAGCGATTATTACCTGCGATGAAATTCAATGGAGTGAGTGATTTTTTTTTATTCATAAATTTAATTACTACTTGGGTACTAAGTACTACATAAATTTAATATTCTCACCAAACTGCTAAGTTTGAGGGCGAGACGCGCTCAGTTTTTATATAATTAACCTATCAAACTTATCCTATAAAATAAACTATTTAACAGCTTCAGAAAAGAAACAAAAGTAGGTATACTTAATTATGGAAAGTTGAGAAGACATTCTTTTAGTCTGGTCTTTAGCGTGGGTTAGGTTAGGTTAGGTCAGCTTCAGAAAGACGGACGGGAAGGAGGCGGCGACAATTCGCTGCCAACCTTCCCTAGTGGTGCTAGCCGGCGGAGGATGGGGATCCCCTGTCGGCCGTAACAGCCCACACGTCTAGGGGGGGACCAAGTATTCCGGTCCCCCCTCTCTTGGCACGGGAGCCCCGGCACAGACTGGGGCGCCAGCGGATGCCGTGGTGACTCCAAATTCTCCCATGGCATCCGCAAATGGCTGGAGAGGGAATACCGGTGGGTTTTTAGTGGGTAGGGAACCACTAGGGAAGGAGGTTACGGGGGAGGTGAGTCCCACTTCCGCGCCGTCCCCACGGCGCGGTCGTATGCGTAACGCATTTTCCCACCGTAAAAAAAAAAAAAAAAAAAAGGTTAGGTTAGGTTAGGTCAGCTTCAGAAAAGAAACAAAAGTAGGTATACCTAATTATGGAAAGTTGAGAAGACATTCTTTTAGTCTGGTCTTTAGTGTGGGTTAGCTTAATCTAGGACTTTGGCTTACTAACGTAATCTCGTTGAATATTTTTGGTACTAGGTACTTTGAGGTTCCTTTGCCATAATCATTTTACATTTTTGTTTGCACAATCCACTGGGTCCACGTGTAAACAGCAGCCTAAGCCCTCTCATGCTGAGAGGAAGCCTGTGCCCTGCAGTGGGTACACGAGTATCAACAACCGCTTTAGCCTAGTTGGTAGTGACCCTGCCTACGAAGCAAGAGGTCCTGGGTTCAAATCCCGGTAAGGGCATCTATTTGTGTGATGAGCACGAATATTTGTTCCTGAGTTATGGATGTTTTCTATGTATTTAAGTATTTATTTATCTATATAAGTATGTTTATCGTCGTCTAGTACCCATAGTACAAGCAATTAGTTTGGGACTAGGTCGATTTGTGTAAGATTGTCCCCTAATATTTATTTATTTATTTATTTATAAGCAGAGATGATGATGAGGTCTGATTCAACTCCTAATTTAAATAGCGACGTAGTTAAAGTTGCTGGAACGCGTTGGATGCGGATGGCACAGGTCCGATCTGTTTGGCGAGCCTTGGGGGAGGGCTATGTTCAGCAGTGGACGTCTTTCGGCTGAAATGATGATGATGCTGCATCTAAATAGAGCGGAAAATTGTCACCGATCACAATCTTTTAAAAATATTGTTTTTTTGTAAAGCAAAGCCTAAAAAAGGTCATGTTTACCAGTGTCTAATGGACTGAATTTTCTGGTTGCGTTAAAATCTACATACCTGATTACACAGAGTTTGTTTTTACGTAAACATGTAGGGGATTGGGGAGTTTAAGGGAGTTTAAGGGAGTGTTTATAAATATGGCAAAAAAATGGCGCCTAAAGTTACACGGTTGAGTCTCTGGTCATCCATAGTTTTTGTTTGCATCTTATTTTTATATATAGATAGATAGATAAAGACGTTTATTTGGTACTGCAAGCACACACAATCAAGATTAACAAAAATACAAAAGTCAGTACAAACTTAAAAGTAAAACATTATATATTGTCTGTATGCGCTGCAGTAGTGCAAAACGGCAACTAGTTGTTGCCCGCGACTCCGTCAGCGAAGAATAGGGGTATAAAAAATAGCCTACGACCTATTCTCAGACCTACAAAATACAGAGAAAAAAAATCATAAAAATCGGTCAAGCCGTTTCGGAGTAGTTTGATAACAAACACCGTGACAAGAGATTTTTATGTATTAGACTGACTAGAGAATGGTGGTGAAGTTTCCATTGCACACTGGGCCTGCTTGGGAATTACGACACAAGCCCTTTCATTCTGAGACGAGGCCTGTTCTGATGCTGCGATGATGATAATGTTGACGCTTAAAACAAGGATCCATGTAAATTTTAAGTCAATCTTTTTTCCATTTTTATTTTTATCTGTATTAGTAAAATTCGATTTAAATATGAGACAGTTGAGATTAGAATAGAATTTTTTTTCACTTCCCGCATACAAAAGCTTCATTTGGTATTCTTTAAGTAAATAATATCTTTTTACCAGGCGTATATAGTCGCTGAGGGGGTGACGACGAACATGTTCAAGAAAATACACACGATGAACGAAAAAGAAGTGAAAATACAAGAATTGGTGAAGATGCTGAGATCGTTCAAACTAGACGCCGTGAAAGCTGAAACGGTAACCATTTTGTTATTAGTAGCTATTTCAAAATCAATGCGGAATGTTTTTTTTTCTAAGATAAGGGGAAAACGGGCAGGTGAGTAGCCTGATGGACAGAAAGCGCCTATAGGCACCCACAGTACAAATTCAGTTACGGATGCGTTGCCAGCCCTTTGACAAAAGAGTAGAGCCGTTTTTTGAAGATTCCCATCGAGTTACGACCTGGGTGCCTTTAAGAGGTGAGTGTACAATTTTCTGCAGGGCCGGCAACGCACTGGTATCGCGTAAAGCGCTGCGAGTGTCTATGGACAGTGGTGTTCATTTAACATCAGGTGACCCACTAGTTCGTTTGTCTGACTTCACTAACATAAAAAAAAAGATCCTTAAGTTAGGTATACCGGTACGGTAATACTGCCGCTGCAAGATGATTCCAAAGTTTCACCGTGCGTGGTATAAATGGTACACTGTAGATCGGACAAGCTTACTTTTTAAAAATTTAAAACGTTTTTGAGCTTCTGGTTGTCAAGGCCCAAGAGTCAAAGCCTCAGACGAAAAAGGAGTCAATTTTGGTTGTTCAGGTAATTTTTAATTTTTTTTTCAGGTTCATATAGACGTGGTAGTCAAGATACACGATAAGGCGGTGTTCGCGACCCATATAAACCAGTCACGGTTCGATTCTTGGAACGGGGAGGACTGTAAGTTCATTTACGTCATTATCAGCATCGTTGCTATCACCATTATCATTACCTTTATCACCATTACAGCCATCATCACTGTCATTGTCAAATGTCTTGACATTATCATCATTCTACCGTCAGCGACTACATCAATAACATCACCACCACGACTACTACCACTACCAACACCATCATTATCATTGATGTCACCATTATATAGCTATCAATACTTTTGTCACTATCACCACTTGCATCAACTAGTTATATCAATTTCAATTACCACCACCACCCTCATCCTCATCATTGATATCATATTCATCATAATCAGTACCTTACCTTCATCAACTACACCGATATCATCATTACTACTACCACCTTTATCATCATTGCTATCATCCTAATCATCATTATCTTCATCACCACCACCACTATCATTATCATCATTTCCTCAAGACTTATCGTGACAAGGCACTTTGCCAATTACACCAAAGTGCTTCCGGCCAACACCACCAAGTACCTCGACGCAACTAATGGTATTTGTAACTTGACCGTTGACTAGCCTCGCACTTGGCATGGTGAGATACAAATTCTCATCATCCCATTCCAGCCTATAAACTTGCACAGGCCTCCTCTCAGAATGAGAGGGCTTGGGCTGTAGTTCCCACGCGGGCCAAGTGCGGATGTGGAACTTCAAACACACCATTGAATTTCTTTGCAGCAGGCTTATTGTCTAACGTTTCTGACGCTTGCCTTCGCAATCACTATTTCTTTCTATCAAACGGTATAAAATGATGACAGAAAGAGATGGTGAAAGCGAAGGCAAGCGTCAGGAGCGTTAGACAATACGGCCTCAGTTATATGCAGGTTTCCTCCCGATGTTTTCCTTCAACCTAAAGCTCATGGTAAATTTCAAATGCGAGCCGGGATTTGAACCACGACCCTCTACTTGAGAGGCCATAGGTGAAACCACTAGGCCACCAGGGCTATATACACAGATTCTAATTCTGGCGTATCTACCCTGTCTTGATCACTTTCAAAACACCATCAATGATTTTTTAACAGTGACCAGGTCAATAGAGGATTTCCTTCGATTCGGCAGCCATATCAACCAGCAAATGGTCTACTACCCCTTCCAGATGGACGTCAGTATACCAACGGAACTAGGTAAGCCTGAGCCTGAGGCTAATTGACTAACGCGCGGGCACTTGCTATCTCTTCCCGACACCATCTTATACTGTTTGAGAAAAAGAAATAGTGAACGCGTTAGCAAGCTCCCGCGCGTTACACACAGACTTATTTTTTTTCATTCGCCAACAGGTACAACACTATAAAATGCGTTTATAATAATAAAAAAGTGATAACCCAATAATACTGATGGGGCAAAAAGATTCTCGAGTCGCGTCCACGGACCGGAAGACGCAGTGTAGGTAGGTCTCCAAAAACACGGAGCGACGACCTGGTTAAGGTTGCGGGATCGCGTTGGATGCGGATGGCACGGGACCGATCTGTTTGGCGAGAAAAGGATGATGCAATGCCCCGTACATAGCAGTGAAAGGATATACAAGAGAGCAGCGCGCGCCAGAATGTACAATCTTAGTACTAGCGCTCGGATTATTTTTAATGGGAGGGGGGGGGGGGGGGAATTAAAGGGGGATGAAAATTTCATTGATTTTTCCGTAGGATGCACCGTTTTCAAGATATTTGACAAAACACCGGTTCTCGTCCGATCACCGAGGTTAAGCAACGTCAGGCGCGGTCAGTACTTGGATGGGTGACCGCCTGGTTTCATTTTTCACGTTAAACTATCGTCCGTAAATCGACTGTACAGACAACCGGTTTTTATAGATAATGAATGGTACGGAACCCTTCGTGCGCAAGTCCGACTCGCACTTGGCCGGTTTTATTATTCTTCGAGAAACTAACCTAACCTAACCCAACTCAAATTTCGGTTGGATGATAGCAGCTCCGCTGTTCCAGGTACTCCTATCCGTCTTCAGTCGACGGTGGTGTCATTTACCTCACTCAGAGGTAACCTCACCGCCCCCAACTCTCAGGATCTGACGTGGAGGAATGACCTTCACATACGGTAAGCCATCAGGAAGCAGAGAATTTTCTTGCGTCGTACGTGCAGAAGAATGATTGGCAATTTGTTCTGCATATCCAATACAAACCGCATTCATTCCAAGTGCATTTGACCGCATTCAACGAAGAGCAGTTCGAATTGAGGAGATTCAATCTTTTTGACACCTGAAAATTACTACAGGAATCAAAAGAGTTTGCCTTCTGAACACGGAACATATATTTATTATAATTTATTTCTCCATATTTAAAAAACACAAGTAATTAATGAAATATATCTGAATTTAGCAATACTACCACAGAAAAGATAAGTATGTTTCCTTTGCCTTTTTCACCAGAAAAAAGAGGTGTCATAGTTTTAAATTTGACATTAACTTTGAGATTTGACAAATAAATAAATGATCTATTTTTATGAATGTTAATGCACGAATGAAGTGTTACTGATTTAAATAAGATTTTAAAAGAGCACGTAGTTGTGATCGAAAAGCAAGAAATAACCAAACCGCCTTAAGAAAACCACATACAAACGTCAACGTCAGATTTATACGTAATCCCCCTTTTTTTTTAATAGAGACTAGGCTAAAATAATGGATCTATTGTGTGGTAGTTTTGGAGTTATGCCCTTTTAGAATAAGCACATCTTAAAAAATTTTTAACAAATTAATTAATAATCCTAGTGAAAATTTAAAACTATCAGCGTCTTTCTCTTTCCAAACAGAATACAGAGAACGAATAAAATTACAATCTTAGAAATACGAAATCTTGTCAATTGTCAACGACCAGGAACTTTCTAGCCAGCTTGATCCGCTACCCTTGTGAAGAGATGTTACGTTCCTTTGTATCTTACACCGCAAAAAAGCTAAAAGTCTGCAGTTTTCAAACTACGAGATTGCTACAAAACTAACAACGCCTTTTACAACTTTTAATTTAAAAAATACTGGCCGCAAAGACTTTAAAATAATTTTGTTTATTTATCCACACCCGGTAAGATTGGGTTTAAATATAAATGAGTTTTAATATTTTTTTTAATAATAGGACACTTAAACATTCAGATTTTTTATATTTACTTATATAATTTTAAATAGCCGCTGAATTTAACCAGAGTGTATTCTGATCCATCTTGAGCCTCAACTTAGATAGGGTGGTAGTAAGTACTGGCTTAACGAGATTTGTAGGGTACTTAATGCTTTGTATGGAGATTTTTTTTCTGTAAATATCTTTTACAATACATTTGCTCGAAAAATTCACTTTCAAAGGATGTATACATGGCTCGTAAGTTCATTTTACCGCACTAGTGCGATTTTTTTACAGTTTTTTTTAATTCTCCATTTTAAAAGTTTACAAGCAAAGAGTTTTAAGTGACAAAAATAAAAAAATATCGATTTATACGTAGAAAAATGTATAAATATACAAAACTAAGTAATGAATTTGCAAAATTGATTGTTATTATTATAAACTGTAATTTAATTACCGCAGATTTTAATGATTTCCACCTTTTATTTATTCGAAAAAATCGCAGTGGCTGAACGCGTAGAACCTTTGCCTGATAATTTTAGTTAACCTAATTAAAAACAAAACTTACGCATGCGCATTACGGACGCGCCATTTTTGTAAAACTTTGCGTTGTTTTGAGTTGTTCATTATAGTATATGTACAAAAATCAAACAAAATGAGTGATGTTCACTTCAAGTGATGAAGTCGACAATAACATGGAATTAATTCCACCCGATATTTAAAGTAAGGCGCAAACCGAGCAAAATAATCTTTTGCTACCAATAAGTATCTCGAGAAATTTGTTTTTATTTTACAATTTTGTGTTATTAATACCCTATTTTCTCACAAATGTATTGTAAAACGTCGTATGATACACGGTTGGCAAGGTTTTACAAACTCGTGACGATGAAAACCCTCGCCGTGCGGCTCGGGTTTATCACTCGTCAACTCATTTGTAAAACCATACTTACCAACCTTGTATCACAAAGAACTATTTTAAGCAATGTATCATTTTAAAACAGCTAAACAGTGGTCATGTATTTTTTTTTTCACTGTGATAGATCAAATCTTGACCAAAGTAAAGGAGAAAAGGCAAAATTTAAATTGAAGTATTAAAAAGAAATAAAAAACAGCAATAGTTCTGCAATGGTTTTTTGCATCTGATAATACAACTAGGTATTCAAGATTATTTTCCAATAAAAATAAATGCAAAAAATAACTAATTACCAGTGATCGTAGAATTAGTAGCATTTTTGGTGCGATGACGTCAAATGACACACGACAGCGACCTAGGGTTGTCGACGTCTATAATATGATTGACGTTTATAATAATGTAATATTATGTTGTCGTTGAAAATAAAACGCTAAATTTTTTACTTAATCTTTTGATTAACATCATTTCGTTTTTATTACTTATATATAAATAATAATAAATAAATAAATATTAGGGGACAATCTTACACAAATCGACCTAGTCCCAAACTAAGCAAAGCTTGTACTATGGGTACTAGACGACGATAAACATACTTATATAGATAAATAAATACTTAAATACATAGAAAACATCCATAACTCAGGAACAAATATTCGTGCACATCACACAAATAAATGCTCTTACCAGGATTTGAACCCAGGACCTCTTGCTTCGTAGGCAGGGTCACTACCAACTAGGGTCAATACCTAATTTTAAGGATTTTGCGTGGCCTCGGTTATCGAAAGACTGAGTTGCTCACGCGTAATTAACTATGTTTTAATACTTTTAATGTTTCTCGTCAAAACATGTTTCAATCGTGTCATTTTTTTAGCAAATTTTCCTTAATTTTCGATTTCTACTGCACACCTTAAAAACCACAAACAATACAGAATACAGAACATAAAACTTAATAAAAATAGAGGTAGATAACAGGCGTTCTTCAAGACGAGATTTGAATCGTTTTTTTCTTATTTTTTTATTTAATTACCAACGATCTCTACATTATTAATTTTTTCACTTCTCATGCTCTTAAAATGTTACTTTAGTCTCTGCATATCGGGACTAAAGCTCGTTTTTGATCTCAAGGGATTAAAGTAAAATTTTTTTAATTGACTATGGGAACCCCTAAACTGCCAATCACGGTTTGTGTGAATGGAGGATTATCGCCATTTTCAGTGACAGGGTATAGACAATTTTAAAGCTTTCCACAGACCGAAGCGCGCTGCGGACGCTCCGTAGCGCCCTGCGTTTCGGTCTGTGGAAGCCTTTAGGGCGTGGAAATAACCTCAAAATGACAACTGTATAAAAAATATTTAAAAAATAATAATTTCGTGAAACACGATGAATAATTACGAATATTAATTTATTTAATTATAAAATATTAAAGATGAATTCATTTTATTCGGCATGTAAAGAAAGATTTCCTTTAGCTTAGGTGTTTCTTAATTTTTTTTTTTTTAAAAGCGCTTTCGGCAAAGCAGTTCCCTGCTCTGTCGATAAAATAGCAATCCGCACTGTCGGCAAAGCAGTGCTGGAGTGTACGGTAGATAGAGCAGTTACGTTTGAAAGTTAATATGACGTGACTTCAAAATAATGCGATGTCAGTTGCATTTAAAAGTAAATAGAAAGTATAATTAGATATAATTTAACAAAGAATTGGCATATAGAAAATAAACATAAAATGTCGTTTCTTTATTCACGGGTAAGTGTTTCAGTTAACAATATATTTTGTGTGTGAACTTAGTTAGATCAATTAGGTTAATTTATTTGCCGATTTTAATGAATGAACAATTATCATTCTTAGATGCATATATAGTCCAATTAGTTTTAACATAGTCTTTAAGTTAGAATCTGTTGGCTAGTTATGCAAGCATTTAAAGCGTCACTTTACAAAAAAATATAAAAGAATAGAAAAGACAGCGGAATTTTTTTTTGCTATTTGAATTTTGAACAGATGTCCATTGCTCGTTGAGCATACGTTGTAAAAAAGTAATTTTGTACGTCGTTTTTTTCCTCGCATTCAAAGTGAAAAGTAGAGTGTTTAACGCGAGACTAAACTACCATAATGACAACTCGAATTATAGCCTCCCTCGCTATCGCTCGGGTGGCTAAATATCTCGTGTCATTATGGCTTGTTTTAGTCCCTTGTTGAACAATCTACTATTAAGTTATTACTT
The DNA here is from genome assembly GCA_947563465.1 of Archips xylosteana. Classification (NCBI taxonomy): domain Eukaryota; kingdom Metazoa; phylum Arthropoda; class Insecta; order Lepidoptera; family Tortricidae; genus Archips; species Archips xylosteana. Next base: position 10,176,425 of record OX387370.1, read on the forward strand.
AGTTCTAAATGCCTTTGATTTTAAACAAGTTAGCTTAGCTATGAAGTATCTTTTTGTATTTATTTTTTCAACTTCATTTTTATTACTTTTACGGTCATCCCGTGAAATCATATATTTCATACTAAATACAAACTGAAATATAGATGCACAGAAAAAACCCCAGAAAAAAGACCAATGCTGGGAATCGAACCCAGGTCCTCAGCATTCCGTGCCGTGTGCCATACCCCTACACCACCACTGGTCTAGAGATTAGACACGAATCATTCCTATACATCATACATTTCAGTCTGCTAAATCATCACCTTATGCAGTGACAAGCGCTCATCTATGTTACACCCTCTATCGAGAGATTTTAACACTCCTTCGGAACTAACCGCTCACCTGGACAAGAGATGGCGCTACTGTGCAACTTTAAACAAGTTAGCTTAGCTATGAAGTATCTTTTTGTATTTATTAATAAATACAAAAAGATACTTCATAGTTATTAATAAATACAAAAAGATACTTCATAGCTAATCTAACTTGTTTAAAGTTGCACAGTAGCGCCATCTCTTGTCCAGGTGAGCGGTTAGTTCCGAAGGAGTGTTAAAATCTCTCGATAGAGGGTGTAACATAGATGAGCGCTTGTCACTGCATAAGGTGATGATTTAGCAGACTGAAATGTATGATGTATAGGAATGATTCGTGTCTAATCTCTAGACCAGTGGTGGTGTAGGGGTATGGCACACGGCACGGAATGCTGAGGACCTGGGTTCGATTCCCAGCATTGGTCTTTTTTCTGGGGTTTTTTCTGTGCATCTATATTTCAGTTTGTATTTAGTATGAAATATATGTTTTCACGCCTTTGATTTTATTTGATCCTTGGTTCAAACAATTTAATATTGGGCACTACTAGATTTTGAATCGTGATATTCGTAATTAGCAGTGATCGTACATTTTGTAGCATTTTTGGTGCAGTGCTAGGGTTGTCAGTTACTGAATGTACGATCACTGCTAATTACGAATATCACGGCTCAAAATCTTAAGTAGTGCGGGTATACATTTTTCAAAAAATAAGAAATATCGGAATTTCTCAAAAACGGTAACGGTAAACGGTTTTAGCATGGTAATTTTTTTAAACCTATTTGGTAGTTGACCTGCCCACCTATCCCTCATTTAAGTTTGTCTTACTACTTACGGGACACCCTGTATATTAAGGTTAATATTCAGTATGTTTTCAGATACCAGGCAACCGCAGTGAGTGCCATGAGGACCGATGGTCCTCTGCTGCAGACCAAACATGAGGCTATATTACAAAGATCTTTAGTCGCGCATTTGCCTATAAAAAGCGACGTAACTATTTCACCAAAGGACAAGTTATTCCAGTGAGTTGGTTTATTTTACAATACACTACACAGAAAACAATATAGTAAAATAAGTATGTAGGTACATGGAGAGAATTTACAAATGTTCATAGCTGCTAACGAACGTTTCGAGTAACGAATTCTTTTCAGTTAACTTTAAAATTTGTTAACGAATTCGTTAACTTCCGTTAAACTTCATCAAGTCCGTTAATCGTTACCCCAGGGCCTACTAATTACCAAAAAGGCTGCAATAATTATGTCTTGCAGACGCGTGTGATTGAGAAAACGGCGAAGAAATTAGATTCATGTGTTTCGTTTGCTCGTTTTATTACTTAGCGCCAGCGCTGAGTGACGAGTGTGTGAGTGGCGAACCCGATCCAACAGTTTTTACAAGTAGATTAGCTTTTGGCCGCGACTTCGTCCGCGCAGAATTCCTATTTGCGGTAAAGCTTCTTCATCTCTTTCAATGAATAAAACAAAAATCTGGCCACGGCAACATCCAATCATCCATCTTTATTATCAACATCATCGGTATCAGTTATTGAATATTTATAAATCGCGCTTATTCCCTATCCCGTGGGAACTTCAACAAAACAAAAAATGCAAAATTTAAGCATTCTATGGCCAGGGGAAATCACAATTTAAGCATTCTATGGCCAGGGGAAATCACAATTTAAGCATTCTATGGCCAGGGGAAATCACAATTTAAGCATTCTATGGCCAGGGGAAATCACAATTTAAGCATTCTATGGCCAGGGGAAATCACAATTTAAGCATTCTATGGCCAGGGGAAATCACAATTTAAGCATTCTATGGCCAGGGGAAATCACAATTTTTATCACATGTTAAGGATTAAAGATTATCGTTAACTTGCGCTAAATCTTGCGGAACGTAACGCTTTAACGTTTAACGAAGTTAATTTTTTAACTATCGGAGTAGCGATTAACGAAGTTAACTATTTGATTAGGGTGCGTCCCACGAGACATAACTACAAAATATCTATTTTCATTTTAATGACGTTCAGAAGATATAATGAACGTTAGCTATAACATCAAAAAGTATAATTTTTAAACCTATAACGCTTAAATTATATAACGTAATTTTTATATAACTTCAATTTGTATAAGATTAATATGGACTAACTCTTCTTTTAACATAACAAACATTAGGTATAACAGTCATGATATATATATATATTAATAATATGTGTAAATGTAAAATTAAGTGGCGCGAGCGAGCGAAGCGAGCGAGCAAGACTTTTCGGGGCAGAAGCGACTTGGATAGGTTAGGTTCAGAAGGATAAGGCGGGAGCGAAGCGTAGCGTAGCTCCCGCCTTAGCCTTCGATGTTAGGTTTTTTTTTGTAACAGAGCGGAAGAAATGAATGGATTGCTTGATTGTTTGCTTGCATTAAAGTTTTTAATGAATTTATACGTTTTAAATCTTAGGTGTTATGAACATTATACGCTTTGATCGTTATATCAATTGATATTATATATAAACAACGTTATACATTACAAAATTAGATATTTTATAATTATACTTTTCGTTCATTATATCCAGTGAACGTTATACTAAACGAGTTTATATAAAGTGAGCGTATATATATTATGAATATTAGATAATAAGTTGTTATATCTCGTATTACACACCCATTTGATTAACGGTGCCCAGCTATGTTCGTGGTTTTTTTCAGAACTGTTGTAACTCTACTATACGGTTTTTTTTTCTTAAACTTTTTTTAAGGCTCAAGTGGCCAAACCCCGGAGCTCAAAATGGCGGCGTGGCCATGCACTCACGACTGCAAATCATCATGACGTCATCATGGAAACGAGACAGTTACACAGTGACCACTGGTAACAGCAAATATAAGGTAAGACCTTTCAAGATAATCTATCCTCATCATCATCATTTCAGCCGAAAGACGTCCATTGCTGAACGTAGGCCTACCCCAAGGTTAGCGAAATAGACGGCTCTTTGTTAAAAAATTTTTGACGTGACAACGTTTAATAAATCGCCGAACGCCGGCTGCACGCACGAAAAAGGATGACGCAGTGTAACGTACATGTACGTGCATGTCCCGTACCTACAGAGCAGTGAAAGGATGTACAAGAGAGCAGCGCGCGCCAGGATGTACAATCTTAGTATTAGCGCTCGGGTAATTTTTAATGGGGGGGAGGGGTTGAGGGGGATACGGGGGAGGGGGTGCGGGGGAGGGGGTGCGGGGGAGGGGGTGCGGGGGAGGGGGTGCGGGAGCTTTAAAGGGAGAATGAAAATTTCATTGATTTTGCCGTAGGATGCATCGTTTTCAAGATATTTGACAAAACACCGCTTCTCGTCCGATCACCGAGGTTAAGCAACGTCGGGCGCGGTCAGTACTTAGATGGGTGACCGCCTGGTTTCAGTTTTGTTTTTTGAATGTTTTGTTATGACGTTGTCACGTTAAACTATTGTCCGTAAACCGACTTTACAGACAACCGGTTTTTAACATAAAATTAAACCGCCGAGAAAAACTGAAAAGCAAAAAATAATAAACATTTTTTATTTAACCTTAATAACTAAGTTCTTAAGCTAATGTAAGTATACCTAAGTCATTTTGAGCCGATGCCAAACAATCAAGTGTCACGTGTGTGCCCGTTCGGGGTTGCTGTCTCTGGGTGCTGCTGCTGCTGTGTTTGGGTGTGTTCGGTCGTCCACGGACCGAAAGACGCAGTGTAGGTAGGCCTCCAAAAACATGGAGCGAAGACCTGGTTAAGGTTGCGGGAACGCGTTGGATGCGGATGGCGCAGGACCGAGCTGTTTGGCGAACCTTGGGCGAGGTCTATGTTCAGCAGTGGACGTCTTTCCGCTGAAATGATGATGATGATAATTATTGTTCTAATGAAGAGAAAGTGCACATTTCGAGAAAGTGAGTCAGAGCATCGGCCTAAAATAATACTGTATCTTATCGAAATCTTTGATGTGAACCCATAGGTGGATGATACAGGAGTGTTCTTCGACTGCGACAGACCCATGACGGGGGCTGAGGTCATGGAGAAACTGTTTGCGACCAAAACTACAAGCTACGAGTAAGTGAAGCCCTACAACTTTTTTTCGACGTCATTGCAAAGAGTAATAATTACTACAGAGTAATTTTTATTAGGTGCATCTTTAACGTTAACCAATAACACACGTTATTTTTACTCTAGCTTAAAACATATTTAAGATATTGCTAATTCAATGATTTCACTAACATTAACGATATTCATATGAGAAGGTAACGTAAAAGTAGGATAATTTGCAAAAAAAAATATTTTGATTTTTAAGTGATTTTACTGTCGTAATATAATTAAATTAACTAAGTAACTATGTATACAAAATCATTTAGGTTTAATTTGTGCACTGATAAAAAAAATACCCTGTGTCTAAAAGAGTCAAATTTGTACGTAAGCACGTATGGTTAGAAGTGCCCGAATCATATAGAATCCCGGTATTGCAATTGTCTAAGAAGGGTATCTAATTCGGAGTCAAAACTTTTCCAATTCCGATCGCATAACACTAACAATAATAAAATAATAAATAATAAATATCAAGGGACAATTCACACCAATTGACCTAGTCCCAAAATAATAATAATAATAATCGCTAGATGGCTGGATCAAGGGTCAGATACAGAAGGCGGTACTCCTGGACACTGCGCGGATAGTCAGGAGGTTCCTCTCTCTGTCGCCCTAACCACCGATAGCTTAGGCCCCGCCTCGCTGCCGGTGACACCCTAGGTTAGGTTTTTATAATGATTTTAAACAAGTTAGGTGTGAAGTATCTTTTTTCTGTATTTATTTTTCAACTTCATTTTTATTACTTTTACGGTCATCCCGTGAAAACCATATATTTCAAACTAAATACAAACTGAAATATAGATGCACAGAAAAAACCCCAGAAAAAAGACCAATGCTGGGAATCGAACCCAAGTCCTCAGCGTTCCGTGCTGCGAGGTAGAGGGCATAACATAGATGCGCGCTTTATCACTGCATAAGGTGATTATAACAGACTGGAATGTACGATGTATGGGAAAAATTCGTCGCTAACCTCTAGACCAGTGATGGTGTAGGGGTAAGCACGCAGCACGGAACGCTGAGGACCTGGGTTCGATTCCCAGCATTGGTCTTTTTTCTGGGGTTTTTTCTGTGCATCTATATTTCAGTTTGTATTTAGTTTGAAATATATAATGATTTTACGTTTTGTATGTATAGTTTTATATTTTACTTTTTGTATAATTATTGTAAAAATCTTACCTAAGAGAAAAAATATAAATAAAGAGAATAATAATAAAATGATTTATTGTACAATCAACATCAAATTAGTTACAGTGCTCAATACATAAACTAAGCAAAGCTTGTACCTACTATGGGTACTAGACAACGGATAAACATACTTATATAGATAAATACATACTTAAATACATATCAAACTTCCAAGGCTCGAGCACAATCATTCGTATTTTTTACACAAATATCTGCCCCGCCCGGGAATCAAACCCGGGACCTAAACTACCACCACCAGACGACCAGATGGCCTAGTGGTTAGAGACCCTGACTATGAAGCTTGAGGTCCCGGGTTCGATTCCCGTGTCGGGGCAGATATTTGTATGAAAAATACGAATGTTTGTTCTCGGGTCTTGGGTGTTTAATATGTATTTAAGTATGTATCTATCTATATAAGTATGTTTATCCGTTGCCTAGTACCCATAACACAAGCTTTGCTTAGCTTACTTTGGGACTAGGTCAATTGGTGTGAATTGTCCCGTGATATTTATTTATTTATTTAAACTAGGCTATCCGGCCGTCACTAATACATAAATCTAAACAAGTTGTCAACTTCCACAGTTACATCTCGACCCTCCAACCCTCCCTGATCCTGCTCAACGGCTTCCTACTCCTCACAGCACCCTCCACATCCTGCGGGGTGATCCTGCCACCACGACGCCTCATGGCACCGGGGCAGAATACCCTGGACCTGAAGTTGCAGATAGCAGAACTAACCATGGACTATGATGACCGGTTGAAGATTAAGCTGATGCATGCTTTGGCATTCAGGTAAGTTAATTGGACATCATTCCAGCCTCTATTATGTCCCACTATTGGGCACAGCTTAGGGTCCCTTTCAGTATTCCGGCATATTGCCTATAGAAGCCATCCTGGAGGAAAGGTCTCATCAGTTATGCAGCGCGCGTACCGGTTACAGTGCCCCGTATTTGTTGGACGGTTTGCAGCTTGGACGGGGGGGGGGGGGGGGGGCAACACTTCAAACAACTGCCTTCTTCCTGCTTATTCCCCTAAATTCAAGTCTAGGGTGAATGAGCATTTACTAGGCAAGCGTGCTCCATCGTAGGTTTCATCTTCGCTTTCCATCAGGCGTGATTGTGGTCAAACGCAAGCCTAAATTGTATAAAAATCGGCCAAGTGCGAGTCGGACTCACACATGCAGGGTTCCGTACCACTATATAAAAACGGCAAAAAAAACGTTTGTAATTTAATTATTTATTTTTAAAGTGAATATATAACTAAATTTATATTCTGTGAATATTTCAAGCGTCTACCTGCTGCCGTTATCAATATCGAGCAAAAAACGAGCAAAAAAATCACGTTTGCTGTATGGGAGCCCCCTTAAATGTTTATTTTATTCTGTTTTCTTTGTTGTAATAGCGGCAACCAAAATACATCATCTGTGAAAATTTCAACTATCTAGCTATCACGGTTCATGAAATACAGCCTGGTGACAGACGGACGGACGGACAGACGGACAGACTGAAGGACAGACGGACGGACAGCGAAGTCTCAGTAATAGGGTCCCGTTTTTACCCTTTGGGTACGGAACCCTATCATCCTGTGTGATTTGGTCACTTCCCTTAGACATTTGGTTAAATATATTTTCTAGACCTTGCTAAAGCTTTTGACACAGTTTCCATTCCCATCCTTTTGCAGAAGCTTGAATCCTTGGGTATAAGAGGCACCCAGCTTAAATTATTCGCAGATTATCTGGACGAGCGTAGTCAATGCGTAAAAATTGATAATATTTTTAGCTCTGACCTGAAAAATACCTCTTTTGGGGTTCTCCAAGGAAGTATTTTATGCCCCACTCTATTTTTGGTTTATATAAATGACCTCTGTAATCTAAAATTAGATGGGGGTAAAATTATAGCATATGCTGATGAAACTGCTCTACTCTTTTCTGCTGACTCAGATCAAGAGGTCTATAAAATTGCACAACAAGGCTTTAATGTTGTAAATAATTGGCTTCAGCAACATTTACTGACTCTAAATGCGGGAAAAACTAATTACGTACAATTTTGTATGCGTAAATCAAATTTAACTTCAACTAACCCAAAGCTCTATGCGCACCATTGCAAGGACTCTGCAAATAACTTGTGTAAGTGTCCAACTATAGCTATTACTAACAGGATAAAGTATTTGGGTGTTATAATTGATGAAGCCCTCTCATTTAAATCCCATATCGAAGCTTTATGTGGCAGAATCCGTAAGTTAATATTTGTTTTTAAGAAACTACGCACTATCGCGGACTCTAAAATTATCAGGCAAGTTTACTTTGCCTTAGGCCAATCTATATTAACTTATTGTATTACGTCATGGGGAGGCACATCTAAAACGTCATTACTAACCCTTGAAAGAGCTCAGCGAGCAGTGCTTAAGGTTTCCACTTTCCGTCCTTTTCTCTACCCCACTGATCTTCTCTACAAAGATTGTAAGGTACTAACAGTTAGACAAATATTCATAATGAGCACAGCCCTCAAACAGCACGCTGCACTCCCCTACAGCATTGAATCTACTAACAAAAGGCGGAAAGATATAGTTTGCCCTCGTAATATGGGAAAAAAACATGCCTTCTCTTCCAGATTTTACGTATTCTTAGGACCATTTCTTTACAATAGATTAAACGCCAAGTGGGGCATATATCCTCTTACTTATAAAATAACTAAGAAAATTCTCCAAGATGAACTTCAAAAACTATCCTACGAAGATACAGAGTAACTATTGATTATATTTCGTCGCTTCATTCTTTGATATAATATAACCAGGTAGTCCTTTAATCCTACAGGCAACATCGCACGCTTTAGAGCATCGATAGTTTTAATCGATAAAATAAAACTTCAACGCCCTACATCCCTATAGTACCCTCAGTTATCCCTCATTCTTTTTTCGTGCGAGGCAACGAGCACACGCGTTCTAATAAAATATTTTCTATCGCGTTTAGACATGACGAAAAGAAGTGCAGAACAAAAAATTGACTATTACAAAAGTAAATTAAAGAAATTGGAAGAAGAAATTCGCCCAAGACGGCGTATAGTGATATTTTCTTCTTCAGAAGACGAAAACGTTTCCGGTAAGTGCAAAAGTAAATCTACCCGCATTTGTATTTATTTTCTTTACGGAGAATTTAAAGTGTTTTAAAACTAAAACACGATGTGGAATATGCTTATTTCACTTAGGGTTGAAAGCCTAGAGTCAATTTTGAACGTGGCTAGCCTGGGGGTTGTCCGTGAGGCAACACGAAGGCAATGATCTCGTTAAACATACGATTCTCAGGGAACGTATGTATTGAGACACTTTGCTAATTGCTACATATAGGTACATACATGTTTGTGTGACCAATTACTTACCATTTTCCTTTTCTTTTAAGGAAGTGAAAATGACAAATCACAAGACCCGCCTGAGGCTGTGGTGCAAATCTCACCTATACAATCTGAGGAAGCTCCGGCAGAACCAGATCTTGATCCTGAAATCTTGTTGGCACTTGGCGAGGCCACAGACGATACATCCAAATTTGGTGAGAAAATTCATAATAATTTAGCTCAAAGATGGCTGCCTATACCTAAGAAGGGATTACCGAAGGAAACCAAAGAGCAGCACTTTAAAGAGTATTTAGTCCCTGAAAATTGTCAACTTCTTCAAGCTCCGAAACTTAATGCAGAAATAGCTGCGGCGGTCGTGGAAAGTGTACGAATCCGTGATAAAAAAATAGAAAATGCACAACAGCAACTCGGGGTTGGTGTTGCAACTATAAATAAAGCTATGACTTTGTTACTAACCGCAGATAAAAAGATTGAAGCTTTTAAGTATTTAGGTGACGGATGCAGATTACTTTCGGATCTTCATCACAATAAGACCGAAGCCCGTATAAAACTTTTAACGCCGGGTTTGGCAAAACCGTTTCTTAATGTAATACAAGATTGTGAGAGAGATGAAACGTTATTCGGCAATAAGATTTCAGGAAAAATCAAAGCGTCGAAAGTTGTGGAAAAGCAAGGTTTACAAATAAAGAAACCTATAGCTACAAGTCACAAGACCGTAACGACTTCCTCTCTGCCGTCGACATCGCGTGCCCATTACCAGGGAAACTGGACAGGCCCCTCTCGCTTCGCGACGAGCAGGGGGGGGCGGGGTGCGCCGAGGAAGCCGCCCACGGTGAGCCGCAAGCCGCCGCCGGCGCCTGCGACGAGACCAGCTGGACAGGGCAAGCATGTAACACCGCAACAGTAGCAGAGGTACATGCTGGTCGAATTACTTTATTCTATGATCACTGACAACATAACTTGTAATCTTACAGTACTCGAATGGGTTAAAAATGGTATATCTATAACCTTTACTAAACAGCCGGAACAAAGAATAGTTCCATAAAATACTTTTTCAAGTACTGAAAGAGCAGATGTAGTGGTCGCAATCAAAAATTTAATTGATTTGGGCGCAGTAAAAAAGTGTTCATCAGTCGATGCCCAATTCATATCTAGGATATTTTTAGCGCCGAAACCAAATGGTGCAAAGCTTTTTATACTAAATTTAAAACAACTAAATAAATTTGTAACAAATAGCCACTTTAAAATAGAGGACTATAGAACTGCCTCAAAACTAATTTCAGACAATAGTTTTATGGCCACGATCGACCTCAGAGAGGCTTATTTACTTGTTCCAGTCGCACCTCCGGACCGCTAATATCTCAGGTTTCGACTAGAGTATGATAATTTATGGATTTAATGCAATGCCATATGGATTATCAATAGACCCTAGAATTTTTACTAAAATTATGAAGGAGGTAGTAACTCATTTAAGATCTCGTGGCTATAAGTATTTTATGTATAGGCGATACACTCGAGTAATGCCAAAATAATGTAAGAGACTTCGCAATTACTCGAGCGTCTCGGTTTTGTTCTTAATTATCAAAAAAGTTCATTAATTACAGCCTAAGCAGATGTGCAAATTTTTGGGTTTCATATTCGATTCGGTCAATATGACCATATCACTAACAGATGACAAACGGCTTAAAATAATGAAGTTAATCGAAAGATTTTCGCATTTGCCTACCTGCAATATTCGGGAATACGCTCAGTTAATCGGTACTCTTATTGCAGCTTGTCCAGCAGCCAAGTATGGCTGGCTGTACACCAAAACATTAGAAAGGCAAAAGTTTTTGGCCCTTCAAAAGCATAATAATTATGACTTTAAAACAAACCTGTCAGAGGTTATTTTAAATGATCTTTCTTGGTGAAAAAAAAAAAAAAAAAATTACTAACTCCACAAATACTTTGCGTAATCCCGAATTTGTTCTCGAAATATACTCGGATGCTTCTCTTACTGGTTGGGGCGGATTCTGTATTGGTACAAGAGTGCATGGTGCTTGGAAACAGCACGAGTCTGATTTTCACATAAATCAACTGGAGTTAATGGCGGTATTTTTAGTCTTAAAGTGTTTCGCGACTGACATGTCACCTTGTTCCATTCTACTCCAAATCGACAACAAGACAGCAATAAGTTACATTAATAGAATGGGGGGAATACAATTTCCTCACTTGAGTGAAATATCTAAACAAATTTGGCATTGGTGCGAGGACCACAACATTTGGTTTTTCGCGTCATACATCAACACGCGTGATAACAAAGAGGCTGACGAATAAACCCCGACACGGAATGGGAACTTTCTGATCAGGCTTTTAAAAGAATAACAAAAATCTTAGGACAACCTAAAATTGATTTGTTTGCTTCCCGCGCCAATGCCAAATGTGAGCAGTATGTCTCATGGAATAAAGATTCTGACGCTATATGTATCGATGCGTTTACCATGAGTTGGAAATCTGTATTTTTTTTATGCATTCCCTCCTTTTTCGGTAATCTTAAAATGCATACGAAAAATCATTCAAGATAGCAGTAGGAATTCTTGTCTTTCCGATCGGGCCGTCTCAGGCCTGGTATCCTTTATTGCATACACTTATTATATCCGCGACTGTTATAATGACCCCTAATGAACACCTTGTTCGTTACAGAAGCCGTCACCCTCTCCACCAAAAACTTACCCTGGCTGCCGCTGTGCTCTCCGGACAGCGTTCGCCAAAAGCGATACCTATTCCATCGGCAGCGTTAGACCTCATGATAAACTCACTATCTAACAACACCATAAAACAATACAACGTAACGTTAAAACTATGGTGGCAGTTTTGTAGAACTAATCATCTAGATTTTTTTGACCGATCTATTAAGTGGACCTTATGTTTTTTAACTGAGCAATATGAAAAAGGAGCTTCTTATGGGTCATTGAACAGTCATCGCTCGGCTTTGTCTATTCTATTAGGAGACGAAATAGGTTCAAATGATTGTATAAAACGCCTTTTAAAAGGAGCGTTTAAGTCAAGGCCAAGTTTACCTAAATATTCTCATACGTGGGATCCGCAGATAGTAATAAATTATGTCCAAAATTGGTACCCAAATTTAGACTTATAACTTGAGAGAATTACGAAAAAATTAGTAATCCTATTAGCACTATGTACTGCTCATAGGGTACAGACTTTTTCATAAATTAAAGTTGAAAACATTGTTGTTGGTTCTAACAGTGTAAAGATAATTAGCAATGATATAATAAAGACCTCATCGCCGGGTCGCGAACAGCCTTTACTGGTGCTACCTTTTTTCGAAGGTAAGATTAATATATGTCCTGCGACGGTTCTTAGGGATTATCTTGAAGTTACGCGAGATAAACGCTCAGAGAACGTAAAAAATCTCTTAATAACTGTGAAGCGCCCCTACAAAGGCGCGACAGCATAGTCTATAAGTAGATGGCTTAAGCAAGTACTCGCAGAGAGCGGTGTCGACGTTGGCGTGTTTAGTGCGCACAGCACCCGACACGCTGCCACGTCTGCGGCGGCAGCGGCGGGCGTCAGCGTTCACATCATCAGGAAAGCTGCGTGCTGGACAAAACATTCAGACACTTTTGCAAGGTTTTACCAGAGGCCATTAGTAGATGAAGGTCTTTTCGCTCGAACCATTTACTTACCACCAAATAATAATGATTGATTTGTAATTAATTAAGTAAACTAAGGGATAATGATCAATAAATAAATAACAATTTACAATGGTTATTATTTACAGTTATAATAATAAAACGCAAACCATTTACTCTAAACATCTACCTGGTTATATTATATCAAAGAATGAAGCGACGAAATATAATATGTGATCAAACGAACTTCACAAGTGAAGTTCGATCAATATTATATGAGTCGCTTCATTCGAAGATATAAGTTCCCACCCTCCCGTGACTGCCCAAAATTCAATGGTCTGCGTCTTAATAGATACTTCTCTAAACAAAATGAGGGATAACTGAGGGTACTATAGGGATGTAGGGCGTTGAAGTTTTATTTTATCGATTAAAACTATCGATGCTCTAAAGCGTGCGATGTTGCCTGTAGGATTAAAGGACTACCTGGTTATATTATATCTTCGAATGAAGCGACTCATATAATATTGATCGAACTTCACTTGTGAAGTTCGTTTGATCACATATTATTTCGAAATGAACATTTTTCATTTTTTGTTATTTATAGTGTTTTGTAATTTAGCTAAGTTATTAAGAACTACTGTTTTTTGCAAGTGTTAATTTAAGATAGTTTATAAGTCCTTTTCGCCTGAAACACAGGAACATCCTAGTTCAGGCATAAGTTGTTTCTTACCTTTTGTATGTTTAGACTATAGATGTTATATTGTAAAAGTATTTTTGAATAAAGATTTATTTATTTATTTATTTAATTTATTTTTTTACTATTTCTTTGCGACATATACATGTGTGTGGTTTACTGACAAATAATGGTTTCTCCAGGGAAGACAAGCCAAACGGCGAGGTGTTCCTCAACATCAGCGGGCACACCAAGTTGGAGAGCGCTGGTGGGAATCTGACAGTGCAGATGCTGTTGTCAGGACAGCAACCGCGAGCGCTGGATCCTGCCAGGAGGCAGTGGAAGGTATAATGCAGTACAATTTCTTAATCTCGTAAAAATACCATCTAATAATGTCATCACCATCATCTCTTAACCTGGACAACAAAAAGAAGGAGGTCCCCCATTTAGCCGTATTTTTTGCGTTTGTTACCTCAAAACTCTATAATTTACTAACCGATAATATTATTAAAAAATACTTTAAAGTAAAAGTTAAAACTGTTATTTTGTTAACTAGTCAGTTTGTTAATTTGTATGAATAGATGTTTTGTATACGTGTAGTAACGCACGAGCAAAAAAAAAATGTTTTTTCTTTGTAAGTGAAATTTTTGTCTTCGTTTTTTTTATAGTAAGTTATCTTTATATTCAGCTGTATTATATTTGCTATTACTTTTCCAAATAAATAAAATAAGAAATAAATTATTATTGCAATTTATAATTGTTTGGAAGATAATTCTTCAAAAAAAATGTTGACTTATTTCGCTCCTCCGCAGAGTATTGAGCCCAAGTCATGCAGTCGCGGATTAGCAGTATTCTATTAATTTTAACATGCAACTCCGCAAACCAACGCCTGAATCTATACAGTGCAGTCAAGGAAACTGATCGCGTACCAGGATGGAACCTTTTCACAACCAATTCCACGATTATTTCTTTGGCAGACGTATGAAATGTCAGCGGCAATGAAAAGGGTTATCACCCTGGTATAAATTACAGAGAGCGTGGAATTGCATATGTTGTGGTATTGTGTGTTTATTTATAGGCATTCGATACAAAAAGTTTGTAAAAGAAGTGTCGGACAAGCTCTTCGGCGTCTCAGGCGACCATAGGGCTGGTACCTTCTTTGCCCAGCGCCCAAGTTTGGCGGTGCAGAGGGGCAATGCGGCCTCCGTCCTGGGGACGATGCCCCAAGTGGGCAATCTCCAGGGTATTTTTTATTTGTAATTTTTAGTTTTGTAAAATTTTGGTTTATTCTGTAAAGCTTTGATTAATACACTGACGAGCAAAAATAAAGGGTCGGTTACAAAAATGACGATAACTACAATACCCACTGTGATAGCTTCTTCGAGTAAAATGAGTTTAGTAAAGAGTTTTATTCTCAAATAAACTTTTTCTTGTTAGAATAAAACTCTTTACTAAACTCATTTTACTCGAAGAAGCTATCACAGCGGGTTTTGTAGTTATCGTCATTTTTGTAACCGACCCTTTATTTTTGCTCGTCAGTGTACTTTAGTGAGCGAGAGACAAAAATATAGAGATCTATCTCTCTAGCTATCTATGTCTATGTCTAATGTCTATGTTGTTCTATTATTTTTGCCTGTGTACCTACGAGTTTTTGTTGTTATAAATAAATGTTTTCTCTCTTTCTTTCAATGCCTATAAATACGCAATAAAACTACATATGCACTTCCATGCTCTTGGTAATTTATCTATACGTGATTTAGTTTCCTTGGCTGTACCAGGGGCTAAATTCAGGAACGGGCCTTCACGGGTTTGGTAGTGGTAATTACAATCGTTTTTGGGTCGGGTTTGGTTTGAACTGCTATTCAGAACGCTAAAAATCACTGGTTTCCGAGAAGTTTGAGCAGAGTTTGGGATTAGCCTTATTTATTTGTTTATTTATTTAAAAGCGAATTAACAGGAAAATAAGGCTCATCCCAAGCTCAACCCATTCCTATCCTCTCTCAAACGATTGAATTATCGCTCGCAAACCGTGTCGATCCCATTTAGTTTTAAGAAAAAAACATGACCCTTAAGGAAATTCCCTGAAGTCTTTTTTTTTAGATATGCCTCCAAGAACACGACACCTCCCACCCATCATCAGACCAGGACGTGACCTCGCACCCAGCCTCCTACGAGGGTCAACTGCATCTGAGCTTCAACACAGGCGACTCCAGCTCTACCTGCCCTGTCTACACTGGGAGCAACCTTCTGATACACTACAAGGGTTACCCGAACAACGAACAATGGAATACTCGACATTTTGAAGTCAACATGACTGGTAGTAAGGTTAGATCATCATCACCATCATCCCAACATATATACCTCCCACTGCAGGGCACTGGCCTTCTCTCAGAATGAGAGGGATTGGGCAGTAGTTCCCACGCATTGGGAACTTCACACACACCATTGAATTTCTTTGCAGGTGTATTAGGTTTCCTCACGATGTTTTCCTTCACCGTAAAGCTCATGGTAAATTACAAATGTAGTTTCGCACATAAATATTGAAAAACTCAGAGGTGTGAGCCGGGATTTGAACCCACGACCCTCTGCTTGAGAGGCCAAGGTCAAACCACTAGGCTACTACGGCTAATAAGGTTAGATAAAAGATCTTTACTATTTAATATAAAAACTGGGAAACTGTGTTTCTCGGTCTGTCCGTCTGTCTGTTACCTCTTCACGCTAAACCGATTCAGATGAAATTTAGTATAGAGAGTCCCGGGAATAGGACAGTCTTTATCCCAGAAATCATCCTTTAAGGGGGTGAAAAGGGGTTGAAGTTTTGTATGGGGAATCAATAACCGCTGAATCGATTAAGATAAAATTTGGTTCGGCATTAGTTTCAGACTTATGCCGAACCAAATTTCATAGGATTAAGATTATATAGGATAGTTTTTATGCAGGATGCATACTTCCCGCGGGATAGCAAGAAAATAATTATTCGCAGACGGAGTCGCGGGCAACAGCTAGTAATTTATATAAATAAAATTGAATCACTAAATGTGTTGTTAAGGGCAAAACTCGAGAACCATTACAAAAAAATGCATAATTCTTCTTTTGCTGTGATCGTAATTACCAGGACAAGGTTTTTATGAAAAAAACTTCACCAGCCTATTTAGTGAAAGTGACGGGGTATATTTAGTGAACATCGAATCACCTATCGAAAGTTTCAAACTCTCCGCTCAGAACAACGAGGTGCCAATTCATAATAACTACTACTAGCAACCGTGGTCACGAGTTACGGTTGCTGCAATGTGGCCGAATCGTCGAGGTAAATAAATAAATACTTATTGCGTGATAAGTCCCGTTTAGTTTAGTAATTATGAGTGAAAATCACGAAAGTTTAAAACAGTATGAGGTGCCAATTATTTTGTGATTTTTTCTAGCTGCCTAAGCTTGGAGGCTTTGCTGAGGCAAGCTTCGGATCTCAGACAGCCATCGGCCAGCTCCTGGCCAGTTTCGATCAGCAGCCGCTGAATGTGACAGCCGTTGTAAAGGTAACCCGCTTACAAAGTGCTAGCTTATGGTCCATAGTCCTTATTGTCTAAAAATTTCGTAGTATTCCTTTTTACTGCATCGGTGGCAGTAGGGCGTGCTCCCGGTACTAGATTTCCATACTACACGCTACCAGAACCGGGAATTCCCGATTCTCGCCATACTAGCGGTAGCAGTAATCCTGCTGCGTTTCGTACGGTCAGTGAGAGTGCCGGGGGCCAATACCTCTCCCCTGCTTCTCCCTATCCCCTTCCTTTTTAAAGACCGGCAACAGATCAGTGACTCTCTTTGAGTTGTTGTTATAAGCGGTGATCATTTTCCATCAGATGACCCGGTTGCTCGTTTGCCTCCCACTCATAAAAAAAATACAAACTCAGTACCGGGATGCCTTAGGTGGCAGGCTACAGAGAGTCTCGAACATCATCGTAGAGTTGGTTGTATGGATCTGCGCTAGGCAGAGTTGGACAGGGATAAATACATAGATATAATACTGTGAAGAAAGTGTGCCTGGCTTTCACTGCGTCGCTTCTCGCAGGGCCCTGCTTGCATCCACGGCGCTCTTCAGCTCGATCCACTTTTGAGTTGGTGTATGGGTGTGTGTATGTATGTTTTATGTCCGATATAGCCCGAAAACCGTACTTTTAGTATTTTAATATGCGCAGGAGAACTCAGCGCGTGCCGACCGAATCTCGAGAGCTATAGAACTGTCACCTTGACAGCTCAGAAGAGTATTTCTGAAGGATACACAGAGAGGTGTATTTTCCTATCAAGGTTGAAAACCGAACATGGTTGTTGGTCTGTTTTTTATCGGATACATTTAGTGAGCGTGCGTAGGAATTACACGATTTAATTCCTTCATCTCCGTTTTACCAACGGACGTCCAAGCGGGGGGAGCGTCTTCATCCTTGGCCCGCACGAAGCGGTTCGCTTCATTCTTCCTAATGCGAACTGCTAAGGAATGGAATTCGCTCCCTTCGTCTGTATTTCCAGATAAATACAACCTAGATCTCTTCAAGGGTTTTCACTGAACCAGTGAAAACCCTTGGCCTCATCTGCACTTTTCATCAGGTGAGATAGTGGTCAATGGGTCAGTTTTAAGTATGTAAAAAAATGAAGCATGTTAACATCAGTAGGAGTCCCATTCTACTAGCAAACCGATGCTAATGATGTATTATCTTAGGAAACCAATGGAGTGGCGTTTGTCAGAGTGAACAACGGTGCAGCAATGGAGTTTCGTTCAGAGAACTTTGCGTGGCTGCTCGACAGCTGGACCAATATGCAGATTATGAAGAAATTTGGGATTTACCGTGAGTTTTTGGATAAAGCTTAGATCCAGGGTTCGGTCCACAGTAGGAGAAGGTATTGGGTATGGAAATACGAATATTTGTTTTTGAGTCTTGAATGTTTAATATTTAATTAAGCAATTGGGTTGTCTCGGCTGGACAGTGTTTGGGAAGCTCCTCAATATCTTGTCATTCAATTAGTGAAGTCAGATATGAAGTATCTTTTTTATTTATTTTTCAACTTAATTTTTTTTTTATTACTTTTACGGTCATCCCATGAAACCATATATTTTAAACTAAATACAAACTGAAATATAGATGCACAGAAAAAACCCCAGAAAAAAGACCAATGCTGGGAATCGAACCCAGGTCCTCAGCGTTCCGTGCTGCGTGCTTACCCCTACACCATCACTGGTCTAGAGGTTAGCGACGAATCTTTCCCATACATCGTACATTTCAGTCTGTTATAATCACTTTATGCAGTGATAAAGCGCTCATCTATGTTATGCCCTCTACCGAGAGACTTTAACACTCCTTCGGAACTAACCGCTCACCTGGACCAAGAGATGGCGCTACTGTGCAACTTTAAACAAGTCAGATATGAAGTATCTTTTTATTTATTTTTCAACTTCAAAAAATCAAGTTCAAGGTCGCTCGGACGGTGATGGAGAGGGATGTGCCCCGCCCACTGCCACTTGAGGGTGGTGATTCTTCGAGCTATGTCGGAGACTTTAGTTCTTGCGCGGATTTCTTCATTTCTAATGTGATCACGCAGAGAACCCCGAGTATAACCCGTTCCATCACCTTCTAAATGACCTTGAGATTTCTTTGTGAGGTTCATCGTTAGCAGAATCAAATTCATCATCATCATCATCATCAGCCGAAAGACGTCCACTGCTGAACATAGGCCTCCTCCAAGGCTCGCCAAACAGATCGGCCCTGCGCCATCAGCATCTAATGCGTTCCCGCTACCTTCACCAGGTCGTCGCTCCATCTTGTTGGAGGCCTACCTACACTGCGTCTACCGGTCCGCGGACGCCACTCGAGAACCTTTCGGCCCCATCGGCCGTCAGTTCTACGGGCGATGTGCCCTGCCCACTGCCACTTAAGTCTAGCGATTCTTTGAGCTATGTCCGTGACTTTTGTTCTTGCGCGGATTTCATCATTTCTAATGCGATCCCGCAGAGAAACTCCAAGCATAGCCCTCTCCATCGCCCTCTGAGTGACCTTGAGCTTCCTTATAAGACCCATCGTTAGCGGCCACGTCTCAGTGCCATAAGTCATCACTGGCAACACACACTGGTCAAAGACTTTTGACTTGAGACACTGCGGTATATCGGATGACAAGATATTGCGGAGCTTCCCGAACGCTGCCCAGCCTAGTCTAATTCGTCGATTGACCTCTTTCTCGAAGTTGCACCTACCCAATTGGATCAAAATCCAAGAATCAAATTGCGGCGTCAATATAATGTGATCTTAAAAAAATTAGCCTACCCTTTTCTCAGTAGGCTTTAAGGTGACTCGTCTGTTAGGGTTCTTTTCCCCCTTATATTATAAAAATAGCAATGGACGGCCATATAATATGCAGAATAGTGGCCATTTGGGCCGAAAAGTTCTCAAATGGAGACCACGGACTGGCAAACGCAGCTTGGTTAGTCCATCAATGAGGTGATTTTGTAAAGGCCGTAGGTTCAAGATGGATGCAAGCCGCTTCCAACCGTAATGATTGGGTATCAATGAGGAAGGCCTATGTCCAGCAGTGGACATCTTACGGCTGAAGTGATGATGATTAGAAAAATAACTATAAAACTATTTCAGGTGAATGCAGAGTGGAGGAATCTACAGTAAAGTCTCTATTTGGCAAAACGGAGCAACTGTCTGTTGATAATTGCTACGAGTTCGTGGCTTTAGCTGACTGTACCAGCGCACCTCGGTAAGTTTACCAATACTAATATTGTAAATGCGAACGTTTGTATGCGCGTGCGCGGGTGCGAGTATGTGCTGGTCCCAGATGATTGAGTTAAACTCCAGCTTGCTTCGCGCAAACGCATTGAATAATATAATAGGAACAGTGGAGCCCTGAAATTTAAACGCTTGAGATATCTACCTACATGCATTTCTGTAGGGTGCAACTTCGCGTTTGACGTTCCGATGTCATGGCGTATGAGAGCTGTTTTAATTGACAGAACGTTGACATGGTTAATGAGAAAGTTTTATGCAACCATATTTTTACACTAGTCTGTACAGAACCCTTCATATACGAGTCCAAATTGCACTTCATCCGTTTTTAATTTTGACACAGATTTGCTGTCTTTCGTCGTCTTGATCGCCTCTCGGAGACATACACAGTCTACTCTGGTGGGAACTACGTGACAGTGGTCAGTTCTGGGAAGGGGCAAGCTGTGATAGTCACTGTCAACGGCGTTACAGAGTGCCAGGGTGACTGTCGGTACCCACCACAAGAGCCTTTCTACGACTTCAAGTAAGTATTAGATAATTAAAAGTACTAAACGAATGTAGACCGTGTTTACCTACACCAGCGTCTTCACTATTATCATCATCATCACTATCAATGACAACGACAATAACAACAACAACAGCATCATCATCGTCAATATCATCACCGGTGTCATCATCATTAAGATCAACTGTATTGTCATCAAAATCATCACCAGCATCATCTTTATCACCTTTAACACCATTGTCAATGTCGTCATCATCATCACCATCATCGTCACCATTAATTACAATGACAATAACAAAAACGATATCATCATCAACATAATCGTCGGCATTATCACCATCAAGATCAACTGAATCATCATCAAAATTATCATCAGCAGGGAGACGTCCGTATTCTTTTACAATCGCATTTTGCCTTTACCCATTACCCAGCTCTTCCTTGTCAACAGGGTGACCCGCCTCGTGGACTCTGTGAAAATACACTCACGCCTCAGCGGGGTCCAACTACACTACAGGTACCACGACTCCGTGCTTCTGGCGCCCACTTTGGCTCTATCCACCAGCTGCGGAGTATGCGCCGGGCACTCGCACTACAAACATTGTTAGATTAGCTGATACGATTTATATCGATATAATGTAGATAAATTGACTGCTGTATCTATAATAATTATTCTATGATTGAGTGCTTTGTCACTTTGCTAATTCAAGTGCAAGTTTAATTTTCAGACATTTTCATCAGAAGAGTTTCAATTTTATCACTTACATACATAAAATCACGCCTGTATTCCCAAAGGGGGTAGGCAGAGCACACGAAACGTTACATTTGCGTTTCGAGGCCACTTTTAGCTATTTTAGGTTTCAAAGAAAAGGTATAATAGTGACAGGTTGCTAGCCTATCGCCTACAATATAACTTATCCTATTTCCTTAGTCGGTGTGTACTTTCTTTTGGCAAATTATTTTACCCAAACTGATTCATTTGGCAAATGTTTAATTTCCCAAATGTTTATTTTTTTCTGAAACTGTAAACTTTCAGGATTGTTATAAAACAAACCTAACCTAACCTAACCTACAGAATAGTCCTGAAATATATCCTGAATAGTTTACAGTTTCAGAAAAAAATAACATTTGGGAAATTAAACATTTGCCAAATTCATCAGTTTGGGAAAAATAATTTGCCAAAAGAATAGAGGGTGTAACATAGATGAGCGCTTGTCACTGCATAAGGTGATGATTAAGCAGACTGAAATGTATGATGTATAGGAAAGATTCGTGTCTAATCTCTAGACCAGTGGTGGTGTAGGGGTATGGCACACGGCACGGAATGCTGAGGACCTGGGTTCGATTCCCAGCATTGGTCTTTTTTCTGGGTTTTTTTCTGTGCATCTATATTTCAGTTTGTATTTAGTATGAAATAAATAAAAGAATAGGCTTCGCCTTAGTCGCTTCTCACGACATCCAAGGATGAAATGGAGAGGTTTAATTCTAAACCCAACAAACACCACACGGGGACCCGACACCACACGGGAAACAAATAAGATTTGATCAACATTACACACATTATTATTATTATTGGAAATTCAAATTACAAAACACACGTTTACCTAACTGAATGTAAGATGTATAATATAAATTTCTCAAAATAAACTAAACTTTCATTAAAATCCGTAGAAGGCGTTTACATTCGCTAAACAAGCATAAAAGTTTTTGATTGCGTTTTACAAACATGATTGGATCTCGTCTGATAAAGATGTCCTGGTACTAAAACTCGCAGAGACACTAATAACAGTTGGAAATATACACTAAAGCTCTATATGCTTTTCATGAACTAAAACTGTGCTACTCCGCAAATTTTCCCCGCGCTCCATGGCCGCGGAGTAGCAATATAATTAGGTTTAGTTCATGAATAAGGACGTGCCGCAAAGTAACTCTTGATTTTGATGATCATTTAAATATTTTCTGCGTTTGTATGCTACAGAAAAGTGAAAAGTATGCGTGTAATAGTAGTTTCTGTGGTAAAGTTGACCAAGCTGTCTTGAATTGTATAGGTATTACACAAACTTCTGTTAGGTTTTCTTATTTGCGAACCTCGTCTGCGGAGTCATTGCTGCTTAAGGCTTTTTAGAGCTATTCTAGTATACAGCGTGTCTCTACCCTCTGGAAATAGACGAATAGGATGTGTTGATTAGGCTATTTCTAAGCTCTGTACAAAACCTCGAACCACACACCGCCGTATTAACGGAGAAAATACTGATTTACGATTTAATACTTTGCAGAAACCTGTATGTAGATAAATAGTAATTAATATACCTAGAGATTTTTCTGACACGAACAACTTGTGGTTAGTATTTGGCATAATAATAATATCGATGTGATATGGTATTCTTGTTCTATGTTTTCAAACGTGTCTCATTGATATAATGCCACGTATAAGACATCGATAAATTAAGTATTAGAAGGAAAAGTATTCGTTCGTGCCAGGAAAATCTCTAGGTATAGTAATTAAAGAGTATTTCAACTTGATGAACCTCTGAACCGCAAAACTCATTGCGAACAACTGATACAATATGTTGCTACTTATTGTTGATATGTTTTATGTATACAAAAGTATAGGTAGAACATTTCAGTCTGCGTACTCTCTAGTAGAGACATGTTGTATATTCTGCTAAATTCTGATCATTTTAGCTTTTCTAAATATTAATATTGTAATTCAGGTAGGTTATAGGTACAGTAGGCATTTATAGAGTACTTAGACTTTGTGAACTTAAAGATGTCTACGTCTAGAGTATCTACTCCGCAAACGAGGTAAAGAGAATCACACTTTTGAGCTCGTGCCATACTTTTGTTGAGCGGGTTCGCTTCTTGTACAAGTTGTACTAAAATTTTGACATTTATTAATGTATATAATGACACGAAAACAATGATTGTAATAATTATTATGTATACTGAATAATAAGTGAAATAAACGATCCGTTTCGTATGTTTGCTTTCATTTTAGTTTTTAGTGTTACAGATACAGAAGTTGTAACCCATATTATTAAATCTTCGCTGTTCTTTACCCTTTGTTGTTTACCCTTTAGATAGGTACGGAACTCTAAAAATCATCAGGTTGCCAAGATCTAAGTATGAGACATGTTTTGTTTGTTGGTGGATTGGGACAGTGCCTATACGTTTCTCCCCAATGTCTTTTAATAGTTAATTATCTTTCAACGATTATTTTAACGAGCTTGGATACTAGCGTCCAGTGGCGTAGCTACCGTAGGGCAAGCGGGGCAGTGCACCGGGGCCTCCAAGCTCAGGGGGCCCCTCGGACTCTGACTTACAAACTATAAACGCGGACCTATGAGCAACGCGGCTATAAAACGCTACTAGGTAAGTAGTGAATTTACAAGCGTGAGAGTCTAGTGAATTTAAAGTGCATTCATCCTTACTTGTCTTATCATGTAAACAAACAGGGGTTGGGGCCCTAGTTTATTTTTTGACCCAGGTCCTTTGGTTAACTAGCTACGCCACTGCTAGCGTCTTAGGGAAACCAGCATCATTTGACCGGAAGCTGCCTCAAAGTTAAAGAAAAAAAAAACACTGCATTTGCCCAACATTGGCACAGCACAGCCGATATCGAAGCTAATGAAACGACGCCGCTAGCTAAAAATATGTCCTTTGAGCCACAAAGGCAGCGAGCCGCAAGAACGATCAAAGGGATTGTCTATGCTCAAAAAGACACCTATGGACGTCTCAGTGACCAATCACCACTCGCTGACCGCGCTCAGGCTAAACTGTCAGTTGAGGCATAACGGCCGACGAGGCAACATGTAAACGAGCATACGACTGGATTTTTCGCTCTATTAGAAAAACATGCTCTATTTGTTCATTGATTTCGTTAGCTTTTTAGGGCATGAGGTGACACGGTTGGAGAGTTTTTTGTACAGTTATTTTGATACAGACTCGACTCACACCAGAGGCCGTATTGTCGAACGCTTCTGACGCTTGCCTTCGCATTCACCATCTCTTTCTGTCATCATTTTATACCGTTTGACAGAATGAAATAGTGATTGCGAAGGCACGCGTCAGTAGCGTTAGACAATAAGCCTGCAGGTCACACTATACAGACTTATCCTTTCGCTTTCGTCAGAAATCATTATTATTCCTCAAAAGTAGGTAGGTTAGGTTCTTTAGGTATCTATAGATGCCCGAAGAACAAATGGGCTAGAAATAGGAGCCCTGCCGCTAGGGCTTCGTCGAATAGCAATGGTGTGACAACCTGGTGTGACGACGAGTCTGGCCCCACATTTTGGGAGGCAAATTGATGTTTTTATAGACCAAGGCTTGGGTTTTAGGGGTTTCTGAGCGAATCGCTAGATGGCAATGAACTGAAACAATTGCTTTGCTCCCGCGACCTTATGATACCTAGTGACGCTTATGGAAGAAATGTGTGTTCATGCAGTACTTACTTTCTTTTCCACACTGTAAGAACACACACAAATCACACAAACCCAACTATCACCACCACCATATAGCGCATGTTATTTTTGTCGCATTTGACCGGGTTCGAGTCCCAACTAAGAAAGGCGATTTTTCAAAAGCCATAAATGCAGTATTTTGGTTTTAAAAATAAAGGTATGTCTCCTATGTATATAATGTGCTATTTCCAATATTTAAGGTAGTTGCCCTCCATATGGCGCTCGATTTTTCCACCCTGTATAGAATAATACTTAAATACGTGGGAGTGAGAAGACACGAAACGGACACATATCGAAAGGGACAATTCAAATTTAGGAAACTTCCTATAAATATGGAAGCGTTTATTATTTATACCATTGAAATGAAAATACAATAATTGTCATTAATAAATTCTTAGTTGCTTAGTTTAGCATTGTTTTGACGTGACTCGATATTTATCGAGAAGGACGTATTAAATAAAACACGTTATCAAAACTTTACTAACCGTAAGTTCGCAACAAGACTTCCCTGTATCATTTCAATAGAGAAGAACACATCCGCCTTCAATCGAAAGCTTCAAAGATTCCCATACAAATCCGCATACAATAACATGACTACCAACATCACACGGTTAAACACACGCTTTGGGTACTAACATGCCCATAACCTGTTCACTGGGCACGTCCTTTTGATCCTCGCAGGATTATGTCGCTAGGGTACCCACCGCTCTGATTCTGTAATCGTCTATAAACAAGAGGGTAAAGGGGTTTGGTCCATGCAACGTGAGGGTAGTAAGAAAACATAGTAACGCCATGTATTCACGGCTTTACTCAGAGAGTTTTAGTGGAAAAGTATAGGTATGCATGTATGTACAACTCTTTTTCTCAAAGATGGAATGTAATATTGATGTCATGTTTCTAAAATAGGCCGCGAAGTATCACGTTGCAAGTGTCTGGCTGCAAGGTCAATAATGGAATTTTATACAACATTGCCGGCCTAGGACGGCAAAGTGATCTTTTTAATTTCCAGTCCACACGGAGTGGCACGGCGTCATGGCGTACAGCCATAAAAAAACATAAGCAATATTTGCTTTTTGGTTCATTATGACATTCTGCCA
This sequence comes from Archips xylosteana, assembly GCA_947563465.1. Taxonomy (NCBI): domain Eukaryota; kingdom Metazoa; phylum Arthropoda; class Insecta; order Lepidoptera; family Tortricidae; genus Archips; species Archips xylosteana. The sequence continues at coordinate 10,202,533 of OX387370.1, forward strand.
CTAAGCTTATTAAAAATATATATTTATGAATTATCTCGGTTTTCTATTAAATCCGAGTTGGAAATAAAATGAAATAAATAGTAATACATGTGTTAGTTATATTTTTAGGGTTCCGTAGTCAACTAGGAACCCTTATAGTTTCGCCATGTCTGTCCGTCTGTCTGTCTGTCCGCGGCTAAGCTCAGAGACTGTTAGTACTAGAAAACTGTAATTTGGCATGAATATATATATTAGTCACGCCGACAAAGTGGTTAAATAAAAAAAACTAAAAAAATTTTTTTTAGGGTACCTCCCATAGACGTAAAGTGGGGGTGATTTTTTTTTCTCGACTAACCCTATAGTGTGGGGTATCGTTGGATAGGTCTTTTAAAACCATTGGGGGGTTGCTTACATGATTTTTGCATTCAGTGATTTGTTTGCGAACATATTCAACTTTAAAGTGAAAATTTTCATTAAAATCGACCGTCCCCCCCCCCCCCTCTAAAATCTAAACTGTTGGGTGGAAAAATTAAAAAAAATTCAAAATGGTAGTAAATATATTAAACTTACAAGGAAAATTATAGCGGCTAAGATTGCTTGGGAATTATTTGTAGTTTAAGAGTAAATAGTAGCCTAAGGTATGTAATATACCGTCACTACTTTGAAAAACTCGTATCTCAAATCAGCATGTAAACAAAACTGAACCTTGATTCGCGCGTAATAAAGTTCACTTTGCCAGATTAACGATTTTGAGATACGAGCTTATTTTCCGTCCGACACGCACGCTCTTGGCCGGTTTTTTTATCTAGTTTACTTATGATCATTTTCAGAAAAAAGTGTACCATGTACTTTTTTAAGAACCTAACAAATTTTGGGTTATTTCTTCTCAGAATTACAAGCACTATTGATTTAAGCAAAAAAAAGTCTCCCTTTTTTAATTGTCAGTTTTGTGACGCAGTTAACCATACATGTTGTATGGGCCGTCACAAAACTGACTAATAAATTTTGTATGGAAAAATTCTGAATGTTTTTCTGAATTTGCACTTAAGTAAACTAAATACAAAAATATAACTAACGGGTCTATAATGACTCCCATAAAATTTTAAGTCATAATGTATCATTAGTCATACATCAACGTTAGTCATACAGTGATTTATTTCTGAAACAATTTATTTTTCGGAATTGTTATAAAACAAACCTAACCTAACCTACTGCATTCTATAAGATGGCATTTAAAAAAGTCCTGAAAAAAATACCGTTTCAGAAATAAATCACTGTATGACTAACGTTGATTATGTATAAAGCACACGTTTTTTGTTTTGATAACCAATAGAGAAGGGGACTTGTGACCGGGTTTTTTAGTCCGTGCAAGTCGGACACTGTCTGGGCCCTCCATTCCCAGTTCGTCCGAAGGGATTTTTCCCGAGCACAAGTCACCCTTCCAATCCTTAAAGTAATAAACAGCAAAGACTTCGCGTCTTTGACCCCTCTGGCGACTCATTCAAAAAAAAAATACGTTGTTTATGACTAATGACACATTATGACTTAAAATTTTATGGGAGAAAAGAGGCACCGTACAACTAACACATGTATTACTATTTATTTCATTTTATTTCCAACTCGGATTTAATAGAAAACCGAGATAATTCATAAATATTTATTTTTAATAAGCTTATTGGCAGAATGTCATAACGTACCAAAAAGCAAATATTGCTTATGTTTTTTTATGGCTGTACGCCATGACGCCGTGCCACTCCGTGTGGAATGGAAATTAAAAAGATCACTTTGCCGACCTAGGCCGGCAATGTTGTATAAAATTCCAATAATGACCTTGCAGCCAGACACTTGCAACGTGATACTTCGCGGCCTTATTATAATTACTCTAGAAATAAACATTTGATTTTTTTCGAGTTTTTTTTTTAATTATTTCATTGCATGTTTGAGAAAAGCTCTAATAAACCCTCTGCCGTGAACAGGAATTGTCGACCTCGTATACCTAGATGGATTCGTTAACACTCGGCCATCTATAACTACTCGGCCGGCAATCCGCTATTTCGCGGCCTCTACAGTAATGTACTATTACAAACATGCATAGGTGTCTTTTTTACTTAACATACTTTTATAATACCTACAGTGAATGTGACCGTTTGTGGTTGACGAGTTCTTGAGTGGAGACCACGGATCGGCAAACGCAGCGTAGGACGTCCTCAGACTCGGTGGAGCGATGATCTTCGCAAGGCGGCTGTCAAGAGCTGGTTGAGAGTGGCCGAGGATCGTGCTCAGTGGCGTGCCATGGGAGTGGCCTATGCCCAGCAGTGGACGAGCACAGGCTGATGATGATGATGATGATGACATAAATACTTCGCCGTTTACAAATTTTTTTCTGTGCCATTAAAATATCAGAAAAAGCTTCTAATCGCTTATTTCTTGTTCTCAAATTTTCTTCGCCAATTAGGGAACCAATATGGAACAGAGAAACGACAATAATTGAATCTTGCATACAAAGAATTTTATGGGATGTTTGAATCGGCGAGTATACTTGAAAAGAAGAAATACGGCCAGTGAGGCGTTTGCAAAATAAATCTATACATACAAGTGACCGAAAACTCAAGGACGATAATCGCCCCGTTCTATTTTTTTTTAATTTTTTGTCATAAGCAAATTCTCCTGACAATAACAAACGCAACGAAAAAATATTTAGCGAAATCGGTCCAGCCGTTCACGCGTGATGCCATGTCCAAGGGAAATAATTATTAATTTTTATACACCGTGTTTTTTTAACCCCCGACACAAAAAGAGGGGTGTTATAAGTTTCACCGCTATGTGTGTGTGTGTTTTTTTTATTTGAAAGCAGGGTTCTTGCCGATGGTTCTTAGACATGTTTCATAAAAATCGGTTCAGCCGTTCAGTCGTTCAAAGTTCTCTCTCTCTCACTCAAGAAAGCTCTTTTGTTAGCTGCAAAAGAAATAATGGGGATTTACTTTATTTTCAAATATATGAGCGACCAAATTGAGTAGGGGGTTTTTAAAATTTTTAATTTATAGTTATTGATTTTCGTTATATTCGACATGTTACTCGGTACATTAAGAGAAACTACTTACCTAGTAATTAGGTACCTAGAAATAATCGCTCGTTATTCATACTCATACACTCGGGATACGAAAATGAAGCCGTCTCATATAGATTGCGAAAGAATACCTACATAATATTGATTTTTGATAAAATTGAAAAATAATTATGATAATTAAATCGCGGCATTTTCCGTTGAATAAACACGATTATTGATACAATACCAATGTTTACGATTATGACATTGATGTAACACATAATAAAAGAAAAAGTTTGTAATGTCGAACTAACTCGCCTCAATAATCTCCTTGTAGCGAATAGCTATGAATGGAAATCTCTTTACTGACGAAATCTAAAAGATAAATAATAATAGTACGTAATGAAGGACCTTTTACACTGGTTCAGCCATTAAATTTCATTATTGAATATTTCAAAAATAGTAAGAGTTAAGACACTAGTTTCTTCGTGAAATTAACTCTACTTGACCTGAATTATCTTCTCTTAAAGTTAACGGAAATAAAATAACACAGTATATACAGGGATATTGGTGGAAAATCACCGTGTATAAACCATTGATATTTTTTTAGGGGTATGTATTACAATACCGATGTACGAAAGACCGAATGTATTAAAACATCGAATGGGTCAAAAGACCGACACGATTTTTTTCTGAAACCGTAAACTTTTCAGAATTTATTAAAACGGCATTGTTCAAATTAACCATCTCAGGTGCCTTGCCCCCCATCACCCGCTCACCCCGCTTCCTTTCTCTAGTAATGCACTGACATGACAGACAAATGATACGTGCTCGCGTGTGGTTGTGTTTGCTGTGAATTTGTGCCCTGTGACCTTAAAAGTGACTTTATCCCATGGGAATATCCTTGCCGCAGCAGTGGTCGAGCCCAGGTACCGTGCGCGTTGACTTTCACTGACAGTAACTTTCTCCTTCTTACTATTACTCCCTTAAACAGGCATCATACAGAACCCATTAGGTTAGGTTAGGTTTGTTTTATAACAATCTTAAAAAGTTAACGGTTTCAGATAAAAATCGTGTCGGTCTTTTGACCCATTCGATGTTTTAATACATTCGGTCTTTCGTACTTCGGTATTGTAATACATACCCTTTTTTAGACAATCCTAAAACTTCAGTGTGAACTGGCCCTTACGCGTAATACGCGCTCGAGCACAACTGCGTAACTCGGTAAACGGCATTTTCACGCCATTAGGAAGACGGGGCCGTGTTGCCAGGGTTCTACTCATCAGTTTTTACAAAATAGTTCATCATGGTATCTATACGGTACTATAAAACAGTACCGTGACTGACTGACAGACAACGCACAGCCTAAACTTCCGGTGCTAGAGACTTGAAATTTGGCGTACATGTACCTTGAGTATTGTAAAAGTGCACTAAGGAAGAATTATTCGAATTTCCCACGGGATAGGGAAATATCTAAACATTCTTTGTTTCTAAGACCTACCTACACACTGCGTCTTCCGGTCCGCGGACGCCACTCGAGAACCTTTCGGCCCCATCGGCCGTCATTTCTACGAGCGAGCCGAAAATAAATATCACGGGACAATTCACACCAATTGACCTAGTCCCAAACTAAGCAAAGCTTGTACTATGGGTACTAGACAACGGATAAACATACTTATATAGATAAATACATATATACTAAAATACATATTAAACATCCAAGACTCGAGCACAAATATTCGTATTTTTTTCACACAAATATCTGCCCCGACCGGGAATCGAACCCGGGACCTCATGCTTCGCAGTCAGGTTCTCAACAACTAGGCTATCCGGCCGTCTAAACCCTCTGAGTGAATTTGAGCTTTCTTATGAGGCCCATCATTAGCGGCCACCGTCTCAGTGTCATAAGTCACCATAGCAGTAGCTAATTACATTGAATTGTAATGTTTTTTGTTGGATGCGGTGGGCACGGGACTGATCTGCTTGGCAAGCCTTGGGGGAGGCCCATGTGTAGCAGCGAACGTCTTGCGTCTGAAATGATGATGATGATGATGTAATTTATTTTTCATTGAATTGAACAGTTTAAATTCCGTCCCATTCCGTTCTATTCTACATATTCTATTCTACATATTCTATTCTATTCTATTCTAAGATCTACAACGGGGAATGCTCTGAGGAACTCTTTGACCTCATTCCAGCTGCGGGGTTCCATTACAGATCCTCCCGTCGTAAGCGTTCATTTCATCGACATCATGTTGATGAATGGCAGTCTTCGGCGGTGCGTTTTAAGCGGTCTTTTTTGCCACGAACTTGCAAAATCTGGAACGAGCTTCCCGCTGGGGCCTTTAAGAGGCGAGTGTACAATTTTCTGCAGGGCCGACAACGCACTGGTATCGCGTAAAGCGCTGCGAGTGTCTATGGACAGTGGTGTTCATTTAACATCAGGTGACCCACTAGTTCGTTTGTCTGGCTTCACTAACATAAAAAAAAAAAAAAAAAATATTCTTTCTTTATCCACACAATGAACCGAAATAAAATGATTAACGGGAATTCGCTTTAGCCTGGCAATCTAGGGGGGAGCGGTGTATAACGTATGCTTGCTTCAGAGGAGGCGCGGGTGGGGTAATGTGAAAGATGAGGAGGTTAGGATTGCAGTCAATGTACGCTACTCTTGAGAGGGTGGTAAACGAGCTAGCGGGATACCTCGTCATCATCATCATCCTATTGATTCTGGTAACACGATGATTTTTAGTCGGTGATCAGAAGTTGAAAAATATTAATCCCTAGACAAAATGGAATTGATTAGATAAGGCCTCAAGCAATTTGGTCCCTGTTTAAAAAAAATAAAGTTCTTTTTATAACTATCTCCATCCACCCAATGCATGGTTATTCTATCATCATTTCAGCCGAAAGACGTCCACTGCTGAACATAGGTCTCCCCCAAGGCTCGCCAAACAGATCGATTCCACGCCATCCGCATCCAACGCGATCCCACAACTTTAACCAGGTCGTCACTCCATCTTGTTGGAGGACTACCTACACTGCGTCTTCCGGTACGTGGATGCCACTCGAGAACCTTTTTGCCCCATCGGCCATCAGTTCTACGAGCGATGTGCAATGCTCACTGCCACTTGAGTCTGGCGATTCTTCGAGCTTTTTGGTGACTTTAGTTCTTGCGCGGATTTCAACATTTCTAATCCTACTTCCGTTAAAGTTAAATAGTTTCGTCAAATATAGGTAACGCCACGAGAGTTGAGGTGAATGATTACACACACAGCTACATAAAGTACTGATTGCAAAAAAGATAGTGAATGAATGAAATGACTGAGTGAATGAAAATGTGAGTTATAAGATCTTATGATGAAATACTAACGCAATACTATGCATAATTTTTTTTTTTTCATATGACCTATTTTTGAAATAAAACAATTTGAAACTGATAAAAAATACTCGCAAGAAAAAAATCGGTATTTTATAAATAGCGAAAACTATGCTTATCTGATTTATATAAAACTAGCTTTTGCCCGCGGCTTTGCTCGCGTGTACCATGAGTATTCCAAAGAACCAAGATATCAAGCATGTGTATGCAAGCAAGCAAGCGTGCAAGCAAGCACGCCTAAACTTCAGGTAGATATACGGTCCTTTACAATATTTCTTTGTATACAATGTTTTTCACTAACTCGGAAGCGGGCACTAAAAATCTGAATTACCAGAAAGAATACAACTAAAGGTCTATACGTGCATATGATATTTAAAGAAACTTCCTATAACTCCTAACCGTTAAGGAGTTTAACCTTCCATCATCAGCTCACCTGGATAACCTGAAAAAATACAACTAATGGTCTAAACGTACCTATAATATTTAAAAAAATATCCTCAACTCCTAACCGTTAAGGAGTTTTACCTTCCATCATCAGCTCATCAACATGAAATGATGTCTACCAGACGCAAACACTTAAATAGCTTGAGAAAATATATGAAAAACGTAATGCGTGCCTACAAAATTTGAAGGTTGCCCTCGATTTCCCTGAGATCCCGTCATCAGATCCTGATTTGGTGACAATGGGACCATCTCAGGAGTATATTATATTCTTTTGAATAAAAAAATAATTTTTAAAATCGGTCCACAATTGACCGAAAAATCGGTGAACATACCTACATAAAAAATACATAAAGTGGAATGCATAACCTCCTCCTTTTTTTGAAGTCGGTTAAAGAGCCCTTTGTGACCTACTTACAGTATAAACTTTTGAGTTTTGAAATTTTACCTTTCTACAACCAGTAAAACGCAAAATCCCGTTTTTTCTCGTTCTCGTAAGAATTTCGGCAAATGCTTTATTAATGCTCCCCTAGACTCCCCAAGGAACCCACTTGCCAAATTTCAGCTTTCTACGACCAGTAAAACGAAAAATCCTGTTTCTTCCCGTTCCCGTAGGAATTTCAGAAAGTCCTCTCTCAATGCTCCTCTACACCCCCCAAGCAACATACATGCCGAATTTCAGCTTTCTACGACCAGTAAAACGAAAAATCCCGTTTTTCCTTATCCCGTGGGAATTTCAGAAAACTCTTAAAATGGTTTTTTACTACTATAATTACCTACTTCTATGTCAAATTTGAAGAGTCTAGTAATTATAGTTCATAGGATTCCGTTGAACTGAATATATAAATCCCGTTTTTTCTCGTTCCCGTGGGAATTTCGGAAAGTCCTCTCTCAATGCTCCTCTACACTCCCCAAGCAACCTACATGCCGAATTTCAGCTTTCTACGACCAGTAAAACAAAAACTACCGTTTTTTCCTTATCCCGTAAGAATTTTGAAAAATCCTGAAATAAATGTTTTAACTAATGTAATACCTACTTGTGTATCAAATTTAAAGAGTCTAGTTATTATATTTACTGAGATAGGGTCACTCGGAGTCGAATATATAAATCCCGTTTTTTTCCGTTCCCGTGGGAATTCCGTAAAATTCTTCCTTAGTGGATGCCTACATTGTATAAGGTATGTGCAAAATTTCAAGCCTCTAGGTCCAGTTGTTTGGGCAAAACCTTAAAAATGACATCCATATTGATATTTAGACATTTCAACCCCATCGCACCCCATCCAGAGAGATGGTATTTTACGTATGCCACATCGGATTTTAAAACCGTTGTTATTTTCATAACCAGTGACCCGATAAACCATAGAAACAACACCCATGTTGATTTTCAGACTTTGTCACCCCATTTCCCCCTTTTAGGGGTTGAATTCCCAAAAAACCTGAAACACGTGTTTAATCATTTATCGTTAGGAGTACTTCTGTGAAGCTTCGAATAAAATAGTCGAACTAATCTTGTTTCCCCATACAAACTTTGAACCCCCTTTCCACCCCTTTAAGAAGGGAATTTTGAAAAATCCTTTCTTAGTGCACCCCTAGACCTTATATGGAACCTACGTGCCAAATTTGGAATCTCTAGGCCCAGCGGTTTGGGCTGTGCGTTGATATGTCAGTCAGTCAGTCAGTCAGTCAGTCAGTCAGTTTCTTCTTTTATATATATAGATAGATCAAAATATTTTATTTTCTTGTTTTGTTTGAACTCTATGAATACATAATTTAACAATAATTTAGGAAAATATTCCTAAATTATTGTTAAAGAAATAGGTTGAAGAAGTTTTTAGTCAATCTTGTAATTCTATGTTGAGTCTGTTGAACTTGCAATCGGTACGAATAAATGTCAAAATCCCGCTGTCATTACATGACGTGTTGTTGTGTGCGTGACCTCAACTCTGATGGCGTTACCTATATTATCGCTCTGGGCGGGTAATTTGACAGGTGTCACGTCAAAGTTTGTTTAAGAAACTGACTTGTCAAAGAGGTTTTACGCTGTGTAGGATGACGATTTTGAAAGACCTATCCACCGATACCCCACACTAAGGTTAGACGGGGAAAAAAGTAAACACCCCCACTTTATGTAGTACCCTAAAAAAATGGTTTTTTTTTTTCAACATTTTATTTTTTACTGTTTTCTGTTTTTTATTGTTTTCTCTTGAGCAAATCGGTCATACCCTATAAACCCCCCTAACCCTAAAAAGACAGTCTAAAATTAAAGCTGACAACTCCCGTTAATAAGTGCTTTGAGGGTATACATGAACATGACAGCAAAAGACAGAATATCTTCACTTTAATAAATTGGCAAGGTCTTCCAGGAACGAGGAACAGCAAATTTCAAGCAATAGCCACTCAAAAGAAAAGAAACGGCTAAACGTGAGTAAGACTCACGAACTAAGGGTTCCCTACATTTATTTTGTATATTTTAGGTTTCCGTACCCAAAGGGTAAAAACGGGACCCTATTACTGAGACTCCCCTATCCCTAGGTCTGACTGTCCGTCTGTCACCAGGCTGTCATCTCATGAATCGTAATAGCTAGACCATAGCTAGACAGTTGAAATTTTCACAGATGATGTATTTTGGTTGTTGCTATAACAACAAATACTAAAAGACAGAATAAAATAAATATTTGAAGGGGCTTCCATACAACAAACGTCTTAAGGCTGCCATTAAGGAAAAATAATAATAATACAACAAACGTGATTTTTTTGCTCGGTTTTGCTCTGTATTGATAACGACAACAGGTAGACGCTTAAAGTATTCACAGAATAAAATAAATAATTAAATTAAAATAAAACAAATATGAATGGGAGCTATTCTCAGACCTACCGAATACGGAGAAAAAAGTTTAATAAAAATCAGTCAACCCGTTTCGAAGGAGTTCGATAACAAACACCGTGACACGAGATTTTTACTTTAGATTACTTCCGTCCGCAGCTTCGCCCGCGATAAATTAATTTTCCCGTAGGAAAAGGTATTTTCCCGCGGTAAAAAGTAGCCTATGTCACTCAGTGATAATGTAGCTTTCTAACGGCAAAAGAATTTTTGAAATCGGCCCAGTAGTTTCGGAGCCTATTCAATGCAAACAAACAAACAAACAATCAAATCTTTCCTCTTTATAATAATATTAGTTGTAGTGGTAGAGCCATGTTGTAGCTAGTCGCTGCATCACGAATGGACCGGCTCGTCCGGGGCAGTACCACCCTCTCACAGAACACCGACGTTAAGCAGCAGTAATCCTGCTTGCGTTTCGTACGGTCAGTGAGAGTGCCGGGGGCCCAATACCTTACCCCTTCCCTCTCCCCCTCCCTCTCCCCCTTCCCCTATTCCCTCTCCTTTAGGGCCGACAACGCACTGGCATCGAATAAAGCGCTGCGGGTGTCTATGGACAGTGGTGTTCATTTAACATCAGGTGACCCACTAGTTCGTTTATCTGGCCTATCTAACATAAAAAAAAAAAAGTAAAGATTTTTTGTTATAGCGGCAACAGAAATACATCATCTGTGAAAATTTCAACTGTTTAGCTATCACGGTCATGACATGTCATACAGTCTGGTGACAGACAGACAGAGAGACGGACAGTGGAGTCTTAGTAATAGGGTCCCGTTTTTATCCTTTAGATACGGAACCCCAAAAAAGGTTACAAAAGCCCCGCTAAATATTAAATCCCCAACAATGCGGGGTTTTTATGATTTCTACCAAAGTTCTGACATTCTTCACCTTAAACAAAACAGCGCCGTCAATCATCCGCTTAACGAGAAATTCACCAAGTTTTAGCAAAAGGTACTTGCTAGCTTTTATACAATTCTAATTTTTGCAAATTTTATACTTTCTTGTAGTTAAGGATGTCGAAAGGAACGCTTGTACGGCATGCCATCATCATCGGGACAGATATTTGTATGAAAAATACGAATGTTTGTGCTCGAGTCTTGGATGTTTAATATGTGTATAAAAGTACGTATTCTATCTATATAAGTATGTTTATCCGTTGTCTAGTATCCATAGTAAGCTTCGCTTAAACAAAGGAAGCTCGTTTTTGCTTTGCTTTAGCTTTGCTTAGTTTGGGACTATGTAGGTCAATTCATGTGAATTGTCCCGTGATATTATTATTATTATTATTATCGTCATCATCATCATCATCATCATCGTCATCACCATCATCATCATTATCATCATCATCATCATCGTCATCATCATCATCATCATCATCGTAATCATAATCATCATCATCATCTCAGCCCATACATACATTATAAGTCCCACGGTTGGGAACAAACCTCATAGAATGACAGGTGGTTTCAGTGTGTATTGGGAACTTCACATACACCACTGAACTTCTTCTCAGGTGTGTGTTTCCTCGCGTTTTTCTTCACCGTAAAGCTCATGATTTTCAAATGTAATTTCGCACGTAACTTCCGAAAAACTGAAGAGGTGCGAGCCCAGAATCGAACCCACGGCCCTCGACTTAGAGCCTAAATGACCCTATTATGTGTCTAAGATCCTTTCCGCATACAAAAGAGCTGATAAGTTTGAAACGGCAGATCCGATTTTGATGAGACATATCTAAGAACCATCGCCAGGAAACCGCATCGGTTCACCCGTTTAAGAGCTATGATACCACAGACTTACATAGCGGTCAAACTTAAAACACCCCTCTTTTTGTGTTGGAGGTTTAAAATTATGCATTAATTGACCGCGTTTTAAAAATAGGGTGAAGGGGTTGGAGTCCCACATAACCCCTTGTCTCATTAGACACGGGGAGTGCGTCACTGGCACACAGTACTTACAAATGGAGTTGACTATTGTCAATACAATACAATAAATAAATATCACGGGACAATTCACACTTGACCCAGTCCCAAACTAAGCAAAACTTGTACTATTGGTACTAGACAACTGATAAACATACTTATATAGATAAATACATATTAAACATCCAAGATCCGAGCACAAACATTCGTATTTTTATCCCCCGACACAAAAAGAGGGGTGTTATAAGTTTGACCGCTATGTGTGTGTGCCTGTCTGTGGCATCATAGCTCTTAAACGGGTGAACCGATTTGGATGCGGTTTTTTAATAGAAAGCTGGTTTCTTGGCAATGGTTCTTAGATATGTTTCATCAAAATCGGTTAAGCCGTTTCAAAGTTATCTGCTCTTTTGTAAGCTGCGGAAGGGATCTTAGATGCAAAATGGGCATTGACTTAATGATCAAACATACGAGTGACATAATTGCGTTGGGAGTTTTTAAATTTTTAGTTTATAGTTATTCACACATATATCTGCCCCGACTGGGAATCGAACCCGGGACCTCAAGCTTCGTAGTCAGGTTATCTAACCACTAGGCCATCCGGTCGTCAAATACAGTATAATGACTCTTCAAAGCAAAAGCTGTGGTGGCCTAGTGGTTTGACCTAATGGTCTCACAAGCAAAGGGTCATAGGTTCAAATCCCGACTCGCACGTCTGAGTTTTTCGGAATTTATGTGCGAAATTACATTATAAGCTTTACGGTGAAGGAAAACATCGTAAGGAAACCTGCATACACCTGAAAAGAAATTCAATAGTGTGTGTCAAGTAATCCGCACTGGGTCCGCGTGGGAACTACGGCCCAAGCCCTCTCATTCTGAGAGGAGGCCTGTGCCCTGCAGTGGGACGTATGCTGGGATGATGATGACGATGACTCGTTATCGTACACCATAAAGAAAACATTGCAGAAAAACAAGCAAGATGTAGAATATAATATTAAAATTCATTGTTACAAAAATTACTAAGGCACTGGCACAGAATGTATAATAGTACTAACGTACAGAATGGCCACGCTCCGCCCCGCACCGATTCGAGTTACCCCTCCCCCCAAGGCGCCATTGCTTGTCGCCGCTGTTCACCAGTATGGTGCGCGCGCGATGTATGTAGGCGTACGCGCGTACAGACGTCGTCGTGCTTATGTAGATTCAAGAACGCGTATTTGTACGTCGTGTCCGCCGCGTGGCACTGGTCCCACCGCCAGCGAGTGAGATATGAACTATCTACTTTTTTCTAGCCCAAGAAACGAACAAAAGATAATCGCTTCCGTGTAAATAAAAGAAAGAGACATATTTACTCGCCGGGGGTTGGGAGAGTGTCCTCGCCGGCAGTGTGAACAGCGAGCGATGAACTATAAATATATATCTCTCTCTTTTATTTACGCGGAAGCGATTATCTTTTGTTCGTTTCTTGGGCTCATATCTCACTCGCCGGCGGTGGGACCAGTGCATGAATTGTACAGTCAACCAATTTGATTTCTAGGCCACTGTAGAACCTTGCCGCATCTACTAGATAATTACAATGTCAGTGCGGGTGAAAGGATATCAACTTTCCGATCACAACAGATCACAACATGCAATAAACGTAAAGAGTTTATAAACGTTTTCGCTTGACGTGAGAAGAAAAAGAAAAGCAGTAAAGTTTTGATAGACGGACGGACAGTGACAATTCAAGTTGTAAGTTATAAGCAAACTCTTCCTATTCATTATCGTTGACACAATGTTCGCAAAGATCGAGATGTCATCATGGCATAGGAACTTCACGCAATAATCACTGTCGTAGAAAATAAATAAATTCATTATGACATGTTTCTATAGTGGAGTGGCCAATGAATTAAATTGTTTGACTGTACACTAAATAGAATTTCAAACAAAAATACCTTTTCACTTCTCATGCTCGTAAAGTTTGTATTTATGTGAGCTGCATAAAATTACTTTTTATGTTCTTGTGCATAAAGCAAAATCTTCGTCTAAGGCCAAGACAATGAGGGTTTTCTATGAGAGGCTATTTGGCGCTAGTATCGTCAGGTCCGTTTGACAACTTTGACATTTGTTGTATGGGTGTAACGTCAAATAGACCTTACGATACTAACGCCGTCTAGCGATATTCCACCTGTCAGAAAACCCTCATTGAGTGCAAACAGCCACGATCTATAGAAATTTATAAAATAAAATATGTTTTTTTTTTTGTAGCCAGTGTTTTATATTACGAAACTAATAAAACTACCTAGGTACGCAAATCTTGTACAATATTATAAAAATTGCAATGCATGGAAAATAAATGATGGGCCTCATAAGGAAGCTCAAAGTTACTCAGCGGGCAATGGAGGCTATGCTTGGAGTTTCTCTGCGGGATCGCATTTGAAATGATATAATCCGCGCAAGAACTAAAGTCACCGATATAGCTCGAAGAATCGGCAGACTCAAGTGGCAGTGGGCAGGGCTCGCTCGTAGAACTGATGGCCGATGGGGCAAAAAGGTTCTCGAGTGGCGTCCACGGACCGGAAGCAGTGTAGGTAGGCCTCCAATAAGATGGAGCGACGACCTGGTTAAGGTTGCGGGACCTCAGCTGTTGTTCAGCAGTGGACGTCTCTCGGCTGAAATGATGATGATGATGAAAAATAAAAGGTTGTAAATGAACATTACACATTATTTTTATTTAGACGGCCGGATAGCCTAGTTGTTAGAGAACCTGACTACGAAGCTTGAGGTCCTGGGTTCGATTCCCGGTCGGGGCAGATATTTGTGTGAAAAATACGAATGTTTGTGCTCGAGTCTTGGATGTGTAATATGTATTTAAGTATGTATTTATCTATATAAGTATATTTATCCGTTATCTAGTACCCATAATACAAGCTTTGGTTAGTTTGGGACTAGGTCGATTTGTGTGAATTGTCCCGTGATATTTATTTATTTATTATTATTATAGATAAATAAATAGGTACTTAAATACATAGAAAACATCCATAACTCAGGAACAAATATTCGTGCTCATCACACAAATAAATGCCCTTACCGGGATTCGAACCCAGGACCTCTTGCTTCTTAGGCAGGGTCACTACCTACCAACTAGGCTAAAGTGGTCGTTATGCTTTCAAAGAAACTGAATCACGTACAAGAGTAAACTCTTTTCATTACAAATGTAATGTTGACATTCTATAAATCTGCCAAAGAAATCGTGAAATTGATTGCGAAAAGGTTCCACCCTAGTACGCGATTGAGCTTCCTTGACTGTACAGATTTTCTCACAACGACGTCTAGGTAAACACCTTCACTGTAAGGCTCATGGTAAATTTCAGATGTAATTTTTTTTTTATGTTAGAGAGGCCAGACAAACGAACTAGTGGGTCACTTGATGTTAAATGATCACCACAGTCCATTGACACCTGCAGCGCTTTACGCGATGCCAGTGCGTTGTCGGCCCTAAAAGGAAAGGGAATAGAGGAGGGGGAGAGGTATTGCCCAGCGCTCTCACTGACCGTACGAAACGCAGCAGGAGTACTGCTGCTTCACGCCAGCACATTACGCACATTTTCGAAAAATTCAGATGTGTGAGCCCGGGAACAAAACCACGATCCTCTACTTGAAAGGCCATAGGTCAAGCCATTAGGCTACTACGACTTCCAAAACAAATTAAACAAAAACTTTAAAACAGAAACAACAAATCTGTTCACCGATCTATAACCAAACTTACATCGAATTAGTGTTGTTAGAAACTCGAGTCTTAATAAAACTTAGTATTTAATAAAACTTGAGCTATTTTTTAAGACTCGAGTCTTTTAAATAATACTTAGAGCTCAAGTCCTTCAGAATTTAGAGTCGTAAAAAGACTTGAGTCCTGCCAAAAAGAACTCAAAGACTGAGTCTTTTTAAAGAACTCATTATTAGGTTATTTTCGTATAATGCAATTAACTTGTTATTAATTATTATTGTGCGATTTATTTTCAATCAGATTAGTAAACAAATATGGATGACGATATAAAATCACCCAGTATTACCTATTGTAATATTTATAATACACCAACTCAAGTAATTCATGACAATCATGACTCAGTCTAGCTCAAAGAACTTAAAAGACTCGAAAGGACTCAGAAGACTCCTCCTAGGTCTTAGTCTTGAAAATGTACTCAAGTCTCAAAATGAAGACTAAAAGACTTGAGTTTTTTACAACACTAACACTCCACCTGCGCAAAACTCAAAAATACCGCTCCAAATTTACATATTGCTATTCAGAAACAACACCTAAAGACCATCAGGCCATAGCGTGCAAACAATCATAAAAAAGTGGGGTTATTTTGAGAAAATACACCCCCCACCCCGCAGTTTACTATATATATGGAGGTGTATATCACAAACCTTCAGTCAATGCCGTGGAGCGTCCGAATGCGGACGTACGCGCGTTATTTGTAATAAAAAAAAACGTAATTTCGGTGTAATTGTTAACATTATATAGTGAAGTGCTCGGTGTTGAAACGCTGGTTGAACTAAGGTAAGTGTATTGTTTAGTTTGGATGTGTATTTCGACGATATTATGCTTGAAGCTTTGAAATAAGTTAGTGGTTATTGAATATAGGTATTTGAAATCTTGACGCGATTTAATTCGCGTAAGTTCCAACTTTTTATTACAGAGTTGTTCTATACCTATCCAGTAATTCCTGCTGTGATATTTGAGATTATTTTGAGATATTTAGCTCTTATATTTAATCAAAAACTAGTTGATATCCGATACTCCATCTACGAGGATGTCACTTATTGTTATGCTAGAGGAACTGTTCAATTTTCTGAGCTATAAAGTAACATGTAACTTAATCCAGGTTATAAGTTATCTGGGTACCAAATTTTACGAGAATCTTTCATACCGTTTTAGCGCGAATGGGTTGCAAACATCCATCCATACAATTTTTCACGTATTTATTCTAACAATTGATTTGTTCTTTATAAAGTAAGTTTGAACTTACGAGGTAAAATTGTTTCGATATTTACAAGCCAATTTTTATCTATATAAGGTGCTAATAAATTAGGTACCAATATTTCCAGGGCGTAACTTAGTCATCAGAACAAATCATTTTCAATCAGACAACTTTTTAAAATTAAGAAAAAAACGCAAATTTTTCATACATAACCATCCAAACGGATTACTGCTATTAATGGAAAATCGAGATTTATTTTTCAAATTTTAAAAAGTTTTTAGATTAAAAGTGACTTGTTTTGATGAGTAGCCATAGAAAAAAGTAAATAACACATTTTAAAATGAAATTTCTCGAAACGTTGGAATTTTAGGTAAGTAAGGATGCTGATAAAGTTACAAACGTGAACAGTTATACAATATGTGTCTCAGACATAACGCAATAATTGTCATTCTATGATTGATCGTCCAATAATCAATTACATTACTAATTAAGCGTTCGGAGTATTGTCGCGTATTAAGTTTCAATGTTGAACACATTGTGTTATAGCGTTATATGAGGATTTTTTTTTTTAATGAGTCGCCAGAGTGGCCAAAGACGCGAAATCTTTGCTGTTTTTTTAACTTTAGGGTAGGAAGACTGACTTGTGCTCGGGAAAAATCCCTTCGGACGAACTGGGAATGGAGGGCCCAGACAGTGTCCGACTTGCACGGACTAAAAAACCCATATTATATGAGGATTATATAGTCACTGTTCATACAAGCTTTGGTGAAGTTCCATCACTCATCATCATCATCGTCAATCGAAAGGCGTCCACTGCTGGGCATAGGCCAAGAACACAACAATGACCTAATTGCGTTGGAGATTTATAATTTTTTCATTTTATAGTTATTTCATCAATTCCTTACGGGCAAAGGCGTGGGATTAAGCTAATATACAATCATATCCCGAATTATATTAAAAACCAACAGAAGCTAACTACTTACATTGTAGAGTTAAAAAAATTACTACTGAAAAGAGGATATTACAATTTAAAGGAATTTTTTGATGATAAATTTGAAAATGATAGTCATAATAAATAAATCTGCCGAAGCACTTGGATGTCTCTTAGTTTAAAATTAATTAAGTAAATAACTTATGACATTACTATAATAATTAAGTGTACTAACAAATATTGAAATGTTTGTATGAATATTGTATAAATTTTGACTAAGAATAATAATTTGATAATAGTGACTCCAAAATGAAATCTATCATCTTTTGTTGTTTTTGCTGTGCCTTGCAGGGCGTCACATGTATACCAATTTATTTTTAAGATCCTTGTCTGTAATGTGACTTGCAATAAAGAAACTATAACTATAACTATAATATACTAAACACATGAAGTACAAACTCAGTTTAATTATCTAATAAAAGTACATACGTTTTCAATTAGCGTTAATACTCAAGTGACCCACAAACTTAATGATTAATTAAACTAGTAAATCTATTTGTAGTAAGCATATGCTGTCTGTTTTTGGTCGTAAAAACTTTGCACTTTGTAAGCCGTTCAAAAACTATATGTAATTTATTGAATCAGGCGTTACTTTGCGGAGGACCATATTAATGAACTGAAACAATTACTTTGCTCACCCGCGACCTTACGAAAGTTACGTTTAAGTGAGAAGCGTGTGTGAGATGAGCTCTGGTTGAGTTCGAAACGCGTCAGTGGACGTTACATAATTATGTAGTTTGGTGGTGGTGATAGTTGGGTTTGTGTGATTTGTGTGTGTTCGTACAGTGTGGAGGTGGAAGAACTGCATGAACACGCATTTCTTACATAAACGTAATTATCGTAAGGTCGCGGGTGAGCAAAGTAATTGTTTCAGTTAATTTGTATTTTGATTTTGACGTATCAACTGCTACGCCGTAGAGGCTCTACGCCGTAGACCCTCTACGAGCCAATATAGCAAAATCTGTTCGCGAATCGATTTGGCTGTTTTATTACATAGTTGCCCTAATACAACGTTTATTGGGGATTTCTAGCGAAATAACATTTTGGAGGCAAACTTGATTGATGTTTGTTCATGTTCTTTCCTCAAAACAGACCCTTTTTATTTATTTATTTATTCAAGGAGAGCAAACAGAAGCAAGCGTACATAATTTACTTATAAATAAATCGGGAGCCCCTTTTCTCCCATAATCTTTTTTATCCGAATTTTGAAAGTCAGAAATCGATGTCCATAATATTCTTGCTCATAAATATCAATGGTCATAATTTTTTTAAAGCATATCGCTTAATAGTACTAACTGCAATGATCCATAATCCTATTTTTTTTTTTTTTTTTTTTTTTTTTTTAAATTAAATTACAATCTAGCTCACAAAGGCTAATAAGCAATATTCATTTAACTTAATCGACTATTTTGTTTAAAGTCTCTAAGAATAACGTCCATTGACTTTTCTTAGTGTCTATTAAGGCGAAGCACTTTGTTCATGTGTTCTTGACATTTACGTCACTATCACTGTAACACTATTTCGAGTATGATTAACACTACACTAACTCAAAGGGTTTAGTCCTTTTCAGTCTTCTCACTAGGTCCGTGTTGTCAAGGAGTTGGATTGCCTCAACATTCACATGATGATGAAGTCTGCGTTCATGAGCTTCGGCGTATTTAGATATTACCTCGTGGACGCTGAAAATGCTCAAAGGTGACAGCGTTAAAGTTAACGTGAAAGAAGCGGATCATTATAGGGTGGTTACTAAACTCTTCTCAGAAAAAAGCTGCCTCTGGCACTCGTATGAAAATAAACAAGCGAGACCAATAAGGGTGGTAGCTAAAGGCCTACATTCCACATGCCAGCCGGAAAAAATCGTTGAAGATCTTAAAGATAAAGGTCTTAAAATCTCAGACGCTGTGAACAAACTAAGATGGAAAAACAAAGAACCTCTTAACATGTTCATGTTGACATTCACCAATGACGAGGATATTAAAAAAATCTACGCTATAAAATGCATTCTAGGGTGTAAAGTAGACATTCATCCTATGAAAACATCTAAACTGGTCCCCCAGTGTAAAAGATGTTAGTCGTATGGACACACACAAAAGTACTGCCAAAAGGAACCAAGGTGTGTCAAGTGTACTGGTAAACATCTAACCAAAGACTGTAACAAACCGTTAGAAGATAAACCAAAGTGTGTTCATTGTGGTGAAGCTCATCCGGCTAACTACAGAGGATGCATTGTTGCAAAAGAAATGCAAAGCATGAAAAATAAATCCACACAAAAGAAAAATCCTGCTCACACAGTAAACGTGGTTAATAGTGCGAAACTAGGAAACCCGAAAATAGTGCAGCAGAAAATTTCAAACACTCAAGGTAACAAAACCTTTTCTTATGCACAAATAACATCTAAAAATCTTAAAAATGCCCAGAATAAGTCTGCAACTAGCTTAAATATTAATATTGAAGAGAAGCTAAATAACATTCTCCACTATATGTCATCATTCGATGAGAGACTTAAAGTACTTGAGCGAAGCGCTAAGGTAGCTCCTCCCAAACAGAAATGACCTACACGCTAAAAATTATGGCATGGAATGCCAATGGATTACTACAACACCTACAAGAACTGCAGGTAATCCTAGACACAAATAATATTGATGTGTGCCTAATATCCGAGACGCACTTCACTACAGAGTCATATCTAAAAATAACTGGCTATAAGGCTTATCATGCTTTGCATCCTAATAATTCGGCAAGAGGAGGTAGTGCTGTTTTGATTAAAGATAACATCTACCATTACGAAGTATTAAAACATGAAGAATACGAGATTCAGTCCGTAGCTGTATGCGTTCAAACTAAGCGTTATCCGATCACGATATCAGCTATTTACTGTCCTCCAAGGCACTCTATTAAAAAAGACCAATATATAGACTTTTTAGAAAAATTGGGAAACAGGTTTATCCTAGGAGGAGATTTCAACGCAAAAAATTTACATTGGGGTTCAAGATTAACCACAACAAAAGGAAAGGAGCTTTTAAGTGCCATCAAACAAATAAATTGTGAAACAGTATCTACTGGGAAACCAACCTACTGGCCCACAGACCAAAATAAACTACCCGACCTTATAGACTTTTTTATTTACAAAAACATCGCATCAGGTTTTCTGAGCATTGAAGAAGGATACGATATGAATTCGGATCACTCGCCCATTATCCTTACATTAAGTGAGTTCATTATAGAGAAAGAAGATACCCCAAGACTTGTGAATAAGCACACTGATTGGGAAAGTTTTAAGATTGATCTGAATGATGAAGTAGACTTGAACGTCCCACTTTGGAATTCAGAGCAGTTAGACCTAGAAGTTGACATGTTTGTCAAAGCCATCCAAAAGTCAGCTTGGAATAATACACCTGAAATCAGGAGAAAACTCAAAGGTAATAACTATCCCAAAGAAATCAGATCTCTGGTGGCAGCAAAGAGGTCTCAAAGAAAAAAATGGCACCAAACAAGGTCCCCTCAAGATAAAAAGCTACTTAATAAGCTAACGAAAGAGCTTAAAAGAGAAATACAAAAACTTCGTGATGAATCAATGCACGCCAAAATAAGTCAACTCACATGTGACCGCAGTACAGATTATTCTTTATGGAAGTTCACAAAGAATATGAAACGACCGATCATGAAATCCCGCCTATCAGGGAGGATGACGGTAAATGGGCAATCAGCAATGAGCAAAAGGCAATAAGATTTGCAAACCACTTAGAAAACATCTTTCAACCCAACGAGACGCTAGCAGACATTGATATACGAGAAACAACTAGTGTGGAAGATCAAGAAATTCAACTTGTTACACCTAAAGAAGTGGCCAATGAAATCAAAATTAGAATTAGCTCAAAAAAATCATCTGGATTTGACCTAATAACAGGTGAAATTTTAAAGAATCTTCCTCGTAGAGCAATAGTAAAACTAACAAATCTGATAAACGCTGCCTTTCGGTTAAAGTATGTGCCAGAGTTGTGGAAAGTAGCCGAAGTCATAATCCTATTGATCATAACTTTAAAAAGTCATAATATTGATATCAATAAAATTTAACGGAATATCGTTGATTATTCAGAAACATTGTAAGGCATATATCTTAAAGTAATAATTGTTTTCAGTCATAATTTTGCATTACCTAAAATGCACTAAGCATATACATCGAAATCTATAACATCTAAAGGAATATCGATAATTATTCAGAAACATTGTAAGGCATATCGCTGGCAGCGAGCGAGCGAAGCGAGCGAGCAAGACCTTTCAGGGCAGAAGCGACTCGGACAGGTTAGGTTCAGAAGGCTAAGGCGGGAGCGAAGCGTAGCGTAGCTCCCGCCTTAGCCTTCGATGTTAGGTATTTTTTTATGACAGCACAGAAAAGGATTATTACCTTTAATATTATGAAATGTCATACAACCATGACACTGAATGTTATTACAAAGTAATATTATGACTAAAAATAATTATGACCTGCGAAAAAAGACCATGCAATAATTATTATGAGTGACTTTATTACCTTTAACATTATGAAGAGTGATGCATTAATGACACTGAATGATATGACTTTACTTATTGTTCCTTACAATAATTATGACTTAAGAAAATCGTAACTCCAATTTATGTTGTTTAATATTATGACTTCCGATAATATGACGAAGAAAAATTATGACAGAAAACATTATGGGCTTGAAAATTCGGAACAAAATTTTTATGGGAGTCATTATAGACCCAAATAAATCACTGACTAATACGCACTTACTCCCTAAACAGCTCCCACTAAAACATATAAGTGGTATTTGTTACAAACTACTTACTGCGCAGCCACTGAACGCACAGTTCGAATATTAAATTCATAGACAATCTAGACTTGAGTCGATTCCGATTATAGATTCCGATTTTTGTTAACTTAACGTTCTAGCCTATATCCACGGCTATGCTTGCGTAAACCAGATCCAGTATTAATTAAAATTTCATCATCATCATCATCATCATTTCAGCCGAAAGACGTCCACTGCTGAACATAGGCCTCCCCCAAGGCTCACCAAACAGATCGGCCCTGCGCCATCCGCATCCAATGCGTTCCCGCTACCTTCACCAGGTCGTCGCTCCATCTTGTTGGAGGCCTACCTACACTGCGTCTTCCGGTCCGCGGACGCCACTCGAGAACCTTTCGGCCCCATCGGCCGTCAGTTCTACGGGCGATGTGCCCTGCCCACTGCCACTTAAGTCTAGCGATTCTTCGAGCTATGTCCGTGACTTTAGTTCTTGCGCGGATTTCATCATTTCTAATGCGATCCCGCAGAGAAACTCCAAGCATAGCCCTCTCCATCGCCCTCTGAGTGACCTTGAGCTTCCTTATAAGACCCATCGCTAGCGGCCACGTCTCAGTGCCATAAGTCATCACTGGCAACACACACTGGTCAAAGACCGATTAAAATTTGGGGATCGGTAAATTCTCGATTCAAAAAACAAAAACGATTTTAATATCCAACGTGGCGGGCATGAAATATCATCTCTCCTGTTGGGGTGCGATGGGGCTGGAATGTCTAAATATCAATATGGGTGTCATTTGTAGGGTTCCGGAGGCAAAATGACAAAACGGAAAACTTATAGGTAGTCTCGTCATGTCTGTCTGTCTGTCCGCGGCTTATCGCAGTGCTAGAAAGCTGTAATTTCGCACGGATATAATTACCCCGACAAAGTGTTCTTTAAGGTACCTCCCACGTAAAGGGGGGGTGATTTTTAGGGTTTCGCGCCTCGAAAGAAAAAAGCGGAACCCTTATAGGATCACTTTGTTGTCCGTTCGTCCGTCTGTCAAGACCCTTTTTCTCAGAAACGCGTGGCAAGCTGAAATTTTTATCAAATATTCAGGTCTACTGTCCCTTGGAGCTTTGAAAAAATCAAACTACTAAGCCAACGCAATCAAAAGATACAGCCATTTATGCCGCAAATTTTCGACACTTGCAATTGAATCAAAACGTACAGGGTACTTCCCGTGAACTCAGAATCTTGAAATTTGATACGAAGAAAGGTCTTATAGCACAGATAAAGGAAAAATTGCAAAAGCATAAATTTTTTTGACTGACTGTGTTGTTTTTGATCTACAATGATCCCACACTGCGCACATTTTGCTTAGGAGCAGGGGTCTGCTAAGACTGGATGTTCATAGATACATACAAATTTGTACGGAATCCTCGGTGCGCGAGTCCAACTCGCACTTGGCCGGTTTTTTTTTCTCGTCTAACTTTATAGTGTTGGGTATTATCGTTGGATAGGTCTTTTAAAAAACATTAGAAATGATGAAATCCGCGCAAGAACTAAAGTCACAGACATAGCTCGAAGAATCGCTAGACTTAAGTGGCAGTGGGCAGGGCACATCGCCCGTAGAACTGACGGCCGATAGGGCCGAAAGGTTCTCGAGTGGCGTCCGCGGACCGGAAGACGCAGTGTAGGTAGGCCTCCAACAAGATGGAGCGACGACCTGGTTAAGGTAGCTGGAACGCATTGGATGCGGATGGCGCAGGGCCGATCTGTTTGGCGAGCCTTGGGGGAGGCCTATGTTCAGCAGTGGACGTCTTTCGGCAGAAATGATGATGATGATGAATGATGAGGTCTTTTAAAATAAAATGATTACGGGGTTGTGAAGACGATTTTTCGATATACATATAGGTATATGTATATCGAAAAATCGTCTTCACAACCCCGTATTCATTTCATTACCTAATGATTCGTTTACGAAATATTCAACTTTAAAGTGATTTTTTGGTTAATATCGAGATTACCCCGCCCCCCCCCAAAAGATATAATGTTAGTATAAAAATTTTGAAAAAATCAGGATGGGAGGAAATATCTCAAATTAACAAGGAGAACTATAACGGCTAAGTTTGCTTGAGAATTATTAATACTTTAAGAGTAAATAGTAGCCTGGCCTATAAAATATTGCTTGTTTAATACGGACGGTAAAATTAATAAGATTTGCAAGGATTTTTTCGTAACAGCTGCAGAATCCTATCCTGGGCGTGTCCGACTAGCTCTTGGCCGGTTTTTATGTTTTTTTTTTAAACATTTATTACGAAAACGGCGTCGATTTTGAAATTTAATATTGTGGACATGAAAATTCTTGAAAGTATGTGTGCCAATTTGCAATTCAAACGGTCCAGTAGTTTCGGAGGAAATCGGTTGGACCTAACAGACGGACTGACAAGCAACCAGACTACGCCACTCAAGAACCTTTCGGCCCCATCAGCCGTCTGTAAAATTCTACGAGCGATGTGCCCTGCCCACTGCCACTTGAGTCTGGCGATTCTTTGAGCTATATCGGTGATCTTAATTCTCGCGCGGATTTCATCATTTATAATGCGATCCCGCAGAGAAACTCCGAGCATAGTCCTGTCCGCCCTCTGAGTGACCTTGAGTTTTATTATGAGGCTCGTTAGCGCCACATCTCAGTGCCATAAGTCATCACTTGCAACACGCACTGGTCAAAGACTTTTGACTTGAAACACTGCTGTATATACGATGACATGATATTGCGGAGCTTCCCGAACCCTGCCCAGCCGAGTCGGGTCCTTCTATTGTATTATAATATTCTTCGTTTATTAATATTAAGCTTACGTTTCTTACGGATTCTCATAACATCTAAACCCTTAAACAAATATTTACTACATCCAAAATTACACAAGATATCCGTAACGGATAGACGTCTCTGCGTACGGCAGTAAGGGATTAAGGTCGTGAATAATACCAGTTAACTTACTCGCTAAGCTTAATAAGGCATTACTGGCTGAATTACTGACTTAATATTTGTTTGTACAATTTTTCCTTTTATGGAAAGCTGCGTTCACATTTCCTGCAAAACTGCTAGATGAAACCCTACCTTATCTATTAGGATAAATAGATATTCTATCTTATCTTACCCTACCCTATCCTATCTGACCCTTGATAAAGTCAAAATTAAAAAAAAATTGTCAGTAGGCCATTAAGAGCTCCTTTACTTGTCTTTTTTAGGGTTCCGTAACCAAAGGGTAAAAACGGGACCCTATTACTGAGGTTCCGCTGTCGGTCCGTCCGTCCGTCCATCTGTCCGTCTGTTACCAGGCTGAATCTCGGGAACCGTGATAGCTAGAGAGTTGAAATTTTCACAGATGATGTATTTCGGTTGCCGATAGAACAACAAATACTAAAAAATGGAATAAAATAAATATTTAAGGGGGCTCCCATACAACAAACGTGATTTTTTTTGCTCGTTTTTGCTCGACATTGATTATGGCAACAGGTAGAAGCTTGAAATATTCACAGAATATTTAAAATATATATTTTTATTGTTAGTTTTGTATTATTTGATGTAATTTAATTATTTTTGACATGTAATTAATGTATTATTGTTGTTAAAATATCGTATAAAATTTTTGAATATTTAATTATGTATTAAAATTAAAAATAAATCATTAAATTAAAATAAAAAAATATTTAAGGGGGGCCCCATACAACAAACGTGATTTTTATAGATAATTGTAGGGAACCCTTTGTGCGCGAGTCCGACTCCCACTTGGCCGGTTTTTTTAGTCTATCAGCGCTTTCGGAAATACCTTGATTTCCAAGAAAAATGCACCGCAAAAAACTTGGCCGTTTCTGGCACCTGAAGAAATCTTGAGTCTGACAAACGGCAGCAAATGCGTTAATAATATAAATATGCTATGCTTATGATAATAGTTGTGTAGCTTCTAGTTAGTTCTGTAGGTAACCGCTATTCGTCGCTAACCTCTAGACCAGTGATGGTGTAGGGGTAAGCACACAGCACGGAACGCTGAGGACCTGGGTTCGATTCCCAGCATTGGTCTTTTTTCTGGGGTTTTTTTTGTGCATCTATATTTCAGTTTGTATTTAGTTTGAAATATATGGTTTCATGGTATGACCGTAAAAGTAATAAAAAATGAAGTTGAAAAATAAATAAAAAAGATACTTCATATCTGACTTGTTTAAAGTTGCACAGTAGCGCCATCTCTCGGTCCAGGTGAGCGGTTAGCTCCGAAGGAGTGTTAAAGTCTCTCGGTAGAGGGCATAACATAGATGAGCGCTTTATCACTGCATAAAGTGATTATAACAGACTGAAATGTACGATGTATGGGAAAAGATTCGTCCCTAACCTCTAGACCAGTGATGGTGTAGGGGTAAGCACGCAGCACGGAACGCTGAGGACCTGGGTTCGATTCCCAGCATTGGTCTTTTTTCTGGGGTTTTTTCTGTGCATCTATATTTCAGTTTGTATTTAGTTTGAAATATTTGCTTTCTACTGTTTGGTGGTGGTAATTTTTAAACCTTAAATACAATATTTTTCTTTCTTTCTTTCTTTCTAATAATTTCTAATTGTCAGTCCTCGTGATTTGATATTGGTAAAACGCTTCGAAGTTTATTTCCGTTAAAAAAAAAACGCGGAGTTTTTTTTCCTAATATAAACGCCACTTTACAAACTCTAAGTATCCTTGAGTAAATTCGATTATGGATGGCGGACAAAATGGCGTGAGTTGAAGAGTAATTTATATTTAACAGAACAAGATTTAATAGCCTAGGATCCGCGTATACAACGACCTTCACCGAGCTGGTTAATGGATGAAAAGTGTTTTATATTAAATTAAATATGTTGATAAATATAATCTTGCAAGTGGGTTGACTAAAAAATTTCAGTCCAGAATTTGATTAATCATTATTTTTAAATCTTTTACCGTTTCGGTTAATAGACAAATGAAGTACCAGTCAAAAGTATAAAGCCTATAGAATATGCAAACGTTAGGTTAACTAACCAGACCAGTGCAAATATCGATTTAGGTACCTGTATTTACCTGTTAAAGTTCAAAAGTTCCATGCCGTTCCGGTCAAAAGTTATGACCGGAAAAAATAGTCAACCTAACGTTCTGCCGTGTCATGACAAAACACTGTAACTCGAATTACAGTGTTTTGTGCTAACACCGTTAAATTGACTATTCGGACCCTAATCTATATATGCATGCTTAGAGTAACTGATTTTCTATCAAAAACATTGAAAAACGTCATTGGAATTTACACTGTAACTTTTAAAACGTAGGGTCTTGATTAGACTAAACACTGTATTATCTCTAGTTACCGTGTTTTGACAAAACAAAGTCACATTTTCTTAGTATAGTATCAAGATTTACAGTGTTTTGTCGCAACAATCACACAAGAAATTAGTCCAAGTCCTTGTTTATTGTAAGTCGGGACTTCTTCAAGGTAATCATAAAGACTAAGTCTTTCTAAAGACTAAGAAATATATTGAGATGAGTATGTTAGTTTTATGAATTGTGATGTTAGCAATATAATCGAAATTAAATTTAAAGTAACATTTTCATATGAGTATAATGTCATTAAGTATCACGTTACAGTGTTTTGTTGTAGCAACTCTCATATATTATTGATAAAGTACATTACGACATAACACGTTATTGCTTGAAAATTCAAGTAAAAGTAAAAATTTTAATATTATTTTTCTTTGTCCACTACTAGTAGCACATTAACTGTGATTTGTCCAAATTTTATTGCAATCAGATCAATATTCACTGTTCTGTAGCCAATTAAAGATAGCAAAAGTTTTTTGCGATTTCTGAAAAATAGGTGTTTTTTAGATACAGTGTTTTGTCATGACACGGCAGCGTTTGCATATTCTATAGGCTTCATACTTTTGATTGGTAGGTATTGCATTTGTCTATTAGCCGAAATAAACTTTTCCCTGAAACAGAAGCAAAGGAGCATTTAAAACCAAAGTCAAAGCGTATTTGATAGATGCTTTCCTTGAATAAAATAATTAAGTATCATAACTAAGTTATATAATAAACTACGTAATGTAACTGAATTAATAGTAGGTACCTATTGCTAAATATCATAGGGTATAGGTAGTGGTGGTATGAGTATAGGTATAGAAACATAATGTTAAAAACAAGGAGTGTAGTATTCGCCAACAAATTGTTTTGCAGTTTGGCGAAGTTTTTGTCATAAATTTAATGTATTTTTTTTGGTTGAGACAAATAAAAAAAAAAAAAGTTGAACTGTAAAAAACTGGCGTTCGTGTCGTCACAGTGCGTATGTCTTTATCATCATCATCATCATATTTCAGCCGTAGACATCCTCCCACATCGATACCCAATCATTACCTACGGTTGGAAGCGGCTTGTACCCATCTTGAAACTGCTTAACCAAATTGTCCGTCCATCTCGTTGGTGGACGTCCCACGCTGCGCTTTCCGGTCCGTGGTCTCTATTCAAGAACTTTATGGCCCCAACGGCCATCTGTATGTGTCTTTATGTTTGGTTTTCTAAATGGTCCCACAGAAAAACAGCGTTGTGGCTTGCCGCGACATTATGCTGAGTGACGCCCAATTCGTACTATTCGATGTTTTTTATTAATTAATGAATAAATTTTATTACGAACTTTATAGGTTCACATTGTGTTAGTAACAAAGTATCATATACAAAGTTAAATAATAAATTAAATTTGGTAAATTAAATTAGAAAGAAAGTGAAGTGAAAGCTCACAAATTAGAATTAATATTAAAATTAACTAATTTTTGGTTCCATCAGTTCTACGAGCGATGTGCCCTGCCCACTGCCACTTGAGTTTGGCGTTTTTTCGAGCTATGTTGGTGACCTTAGTTCTTGTGCGGATTTATTTATTATATTTATTTCTCCACCACCAAGATACAAAGTAAAAGTAAAAATCAGACAAAAACAACGCAGTACAAATTAACTGAACTTGAGTGGGGGAGGCTGGTGCCTGAACTAGGTAGAACCTGTGTTTCAGGTCACCAGGTCTCCAACCCTCTGTCGTCCGCAACAACTTAAATATAATAATAACAATTAACAAGAATAAACAAAACTTATAGTGCGTATGAGAGTATGAGCGCAAGCGTACGCATGAGAGTATGTGAGTGAGAGAGTGTGTGTGTGTATGTGTGTGTGTGTGTGTGTGTGTGTGTGTGTTTGTGTAAGTGAGTAAGCGCGTCAGTGAGCGCGTGTGAATGAGTAAGAGTGTTAGACCTAAAATTCATGTAAAAACTTCAATATAAATTTACGAGACTGGGCGAAGTAAAACTTCAGTAGCATCATAGTCAAGACCCTGTAGCCATTTAGATACAGTCAATTTGCACCGAGATAAAGTAAGGGGATAAATGGTTACTTCCTTGCTGATTTTATTATAGAGGAAACCTCCTAAGTAACAGAAAAATCTGTGAGTGAAACATGTGTTAAACTTCGATAGTAGACATACCTTATCCTTCCTACGTTTAAATGATAAAATATTCGGATCATAATGAGTAAGTGAGTGTTGCTTTAAAACTATGTGAAGGATGAAGAGTTGTCGTACGGAAAGGACTTCAGATTTTTTATAAAGACTAGCTGTAGGGTAAAGGTAAGGTAAAAAATGGATCACTTTCAGTATAGCCCTTTGGGCTCGCTCAAGCTTAAGGATGTGGGTTTTATAAGCACCACCCCACGACGAAATACAGTAAGTGAGTAGCGACTGACACAGTGCAAAATAAACGGTTTTGATGATTTTAGGGTTAGCAATATGGCGAAGATTCTTAAAAATTAAAATCAGTTTGCGAATTCTTGCTGTAAGAAGATCTATGTGCGAATGGAACGACAGACCATGGTCTATCTGGATGCCCAGGTATTTGATATAGGACGCTTCTTTATCTAGCTGCTATCTAGCAAATGTATTAAAAAGAGGAGGTTCTATGTTTGACTGTATGTATCTTTTTTTTCATCTTTACCTACATACTATCTATTGGGTTTCTACCACTCCTGCTGGCCCGTGCTGAGTCACCGACTTCAAACATATTCATCATCATCATCATTTCAGTCGAAAGACGTCCACTGCTGCAGCCTGAACATATGCCTCCCCCAAAGCTCGCCAAACAGTTAAGTAGAAAGATATTTTCATGCTTTTTGTTTGTAGTCGGTTCAATTTTTATTTAATTTTTTTTTAGTCTTTGTTTTTTTTGAAGGCGGCTTTATTTTTTGTTTTAATAAGTTATGTTATGTAGTTTAAAATACGTAATTGCGAAGACTTACCTTACTTCCACTTCTCTCAATCTCAAGGCCTTAAAAATATTCGCGCCACTCTCTCCATACATACATACAATAGGATAGGCTACGTCCCGGCATTTTTCAATTAGCTGTAGAATTCGTAGACCCTCTACGTTCCCGCTACGCCGTAGACGAGCTACGGAATGTAACCTATTAATAAATGCAAACGTCTGTGAACCTTTTTTTAACTCTTTTTTACCTAAACGGCAGGACGCATTTGAATAAAATTTGGTATGTAAATACCAAACATATATATGTTAATATATCTATGGGTCACATTAAAAAACCGGCCAAGTGCGAATCAGACTCGCGCACGAAGGTATCCGTACTGTCTATAAAAAGTTTTTTGGTTTATTTTAATTTTATTATTTATTTTTAAAGTGAATATATAACTAACTATTCTGTGAATATTTCAAGCGTCTACCTGTTGCCGTTATCAATATCGAGCGAAAACGAGCAAAATAATCACGTTTGTTATATGAGAGCCCCCTTAAATATCTATTTTATTCTGCTTTTTAGTATTTGTTGTTGTAGTAGCAACCGAAAGACATTTCTAATTTCAACTGTCTAGCTATCATGGTTCATGAGATACAGCCTGGTGACAAACGGACCGACGGACAGCGAAGTCTCAGTAATAGGATCCCGTTTTACCCTTTGGGTACGGAACCCTAAAAACAGCTTTGCTTCCTCAAGTTAGGTATGAAGTATTTTTTTTTTGTTGGCACAGTAGCGCCATCTCTTGGTCCAGGTGGGCGGATAGCTCCGAAGGAGTGTTAAGTCTCTCGATAGAGGGCATAACATAGATGCGCGCTTTATCACTGCATAAGGTGATTATAACAGACTGAAATGTACGATGTATGGGAAAGATTCGTCGCTAACCTCTAGACCAGTGATGGTGTAGGGGTAAGCACGCAGCACGGAATGCTGAGGACCTGGGTTCGATTCCCAGCATTGGTCTTTTTTCTGGGTTTTTTTCTTCGAAAAAAATCGAATCGGGCGTTACTTTGCGGAGGTCCATATTAATGAACTGAAACAATTACTTCGCTCATCCGCGACCTTACGACAGCTAAGCTTATGTAAAAAATGCGTGTTCGTGCAGTTCCTCCACCTCAACACTGTACGAACACACACAAATAACACAAAGGCAATTATCACCACCATTAAACTACACTGACGCGTTTTAAACTCAACCAGAGCTCATCTTCAGAGTACCGCAACCATTCACAGTGCATCCAAATGTTAGACTAATTAGCTAACATTTGGATGCATTAACTACCACTTTTACTTTAAGAACAGTTCGTATAAGTTTTATTCGTTTCCAATATCAAATTGGAAATTGAAGCAAAGACTTAAATAGATAGCTGCTGTGAAGAGAAAACAGTAAGCGACTTAACCTTATATATGATATTACAGGACATATTTCATTTTTACTCGACGACGTGCAAGAATTACAACCCTTTTATATTTGTTTTAGTGCTAATGGATCCAATACTAAATTTTTCCCTTTTTGCACAATTTGAGGTTGGAAATATATTTCATGTTTTATCGCTTCAAATCCTGTATGTATTATAATATTATTTTTTCCGTTTAATTAGGAAAATAACTTACTTAATATGCACAAAATTTTTAAATATTTTCATTTAATTTCCCCGAAAAACAACCCGAAAATCGTTATCAAACAATCCAGTTGCTATGGCAGATCTCACCGCCACATAGCGAATAGGAGGCCATAGCCTGAAAATAAGGCATTAACGTTTCAATGGATAAGTATTTAAGGAACTTCGTTACTTTTTCTGAAGTCGATTAAAAAGCTCTTTCTAATGAGAAGCTTAAAGAAAGCTCCGATACTGGATGCAACAACTACCAGTAAACGGCTACATCATAATAAATTAAGGATACATGAAAAAAATATATGTTATATACATATTATGTATGTATGTTGTTTATTTACATATTATGCTACGCAATAATAAATCTAAATTATTTGTTAATTCATTATCATTTTATTAATTTATCTTTTTATTAAGTAGTTTATATAGTATATTTGTGTATCGTTCCGTGAGTCACAGACGGTTCTGGCAGAAAATCAGCGCTGCAGGCGTCTAACGCCTCAGCATAATGCTGAGTCAGCGACCGTTTCACTTTTGCATGGACACACATGCAGATCTGTGTATTTATTACTTCGTTGTTTTGTGAACTTTGTTTATTTGTATGAATTTGTGTGTCTTGTAAAGGTGAATAAATGTCTTCTTTCTTTCTTTCTTTCTTTCTTATATATTTATTATTTATGATTATGATGAAATCCGCGCAAGAACTAAGACTCATCTAACCGCGCAAGACTCATCTAGCTAGACATGTAACTAAGACTAACTGACTTTCATGAATTCGGACGAGATAGTACAAGAATTTGAGCGGCTTTTCTTCGACCTACCGCAGAACGCGTTTTTTAAGTGTTTTGAGGATTGGTTTTTGAGAATGAGGCGATGTGTAGACCTTGGAGGGGTATATTTTGAAAAATATTAAAGTAATTTAGAAAAAAAAATTGAATGGTTTTGATACAGTTAAAAACTATCGTAGCAACCCTCATAAAAGACCATCGTTAAACCAGAGTGGTTTGTCTCGATGCTCTATTCCGCAGTACTTAAAGTTTACTAACAAAATCGTGCAATAGTTACACAAATACCTATCTAACAACTCATGATGTAAAATTTCAATCTAACACACCGTGCACTATTCATTTTTCAACGCTTTCTTTTTTTAACCTTTTTAAGTGGTAAAGGGAATGAATGTATGTAAACACTGTGGTTGATGTAATTATATTCTTTTTCTTTTGTAGTTTAAGGGGCTGTTTCACCACCTTATTGTCAAACTACTGGTTACGTAACCAATGAATAAACTAAGTACTGCACAAATCTGTCGGCCAGTTTTTTTTCAGTTTCACCACTCCGGTCCTGTGCAAACTAAGTACCACTTAACTAATCGTTGGTATAACAAAAAGTCGGAATAGCAACGTCCCATTTCACGACCACGGGTTCCTGTTCGCATATTTTCGTTCAAAGAGTAGCTCATTATTAAAGCAAAATAAATCGTAAACTATGTAATTTTTAAACACATCTATTTTTTTGCATAAACAAATGTGTAACATTATAATTAATCCAAAAACGGTATTTATTTACGATGCTTTGGTTAACAATAACAAAGAAAAATAAAATCACGTAAAACGAATCGAAAAGTGGCGCCAAACCCTTTGACAGATTAACTTTTTTTTTTAGTGGCGATGTACAAGTTCAGGTAGAACAAACGATTGTGCCACTGAAAAAAAAGTCTGTAATTATAAAATATTACGAAATTTTGGATTTATTTTTAAATACTAAAAGCGTACCTATATTTTTTATTCAAATCTTGATATTTAAATTCTCGTTTGCTATTTAGCATGACTTCTTTCTTTAAAAAATAAAAAATACTTTGATTTATTTTTCTGAAACCGGCTGAAGGGCTCTCCAACCATGGCCACAAAAAAATAAACTAACTAATTAAAAAGATATGTGACGGATAAAAATGCTAAATGCCACCTGATCTGATGGTCAAATTAAGAAATAGTTTGTCCGTCACTTAGCGCTAATCAAGACTGGTGAAACAGAAATTTTTATTCCATGTGACAAATAAGGTTATGATCAAGCTAATCCAAACTTTAAAAAAAGTGGTGAAACAGCCCCTAAGTAAGTTTTTTTATGTTGTATTTATTATATTACTTAATAGGTTAGTGTATTGTTTAGTGACAAATTTTAGTTGTCGTGTTCATTGTTGCTGTTATTGTTTTAAAACTGTGGCTAAAATGGTACCAACAAAAGACTAGCGTCAGCTGCAAGGTTGACATTATGCCGAGTTGGGACCATTTCATGATAATATTTGTCTCAGTTTAATTTTCTTTGTTTTTATAAAAATGTCACGAATAAATGTTTTTCTTTGTTTCTATATTTTTTTATCCCTATTTGACGCAGCTGCCCTATGGGCTGTGCTAAGCCCCCCTAACAAGGAACGTGCTGTATTATCCGCCAGATCCAACAAAACAACTGTATTAAAATAACAAAGGAAGTTTTTCATTACGCCATAGCTTTTACCTGCAGCTTCGCTCGCGTTAGTAAGAGATACATTTAGCGAATGAAAGTATACGAATTACTCACGTCCTAAAACGAGTTTAACTCGACATGTTTCGGGGTAATCCGTAGCCCTTATATTCGGAGTCATACGTCACGGCGGCTGCCAAACGCGCACGCACTTGATAGAAAAATCGTTTGTCCATGAAACAGTTGGAAAATGAATCATTTGGAAAAATAACGGTGAACAGCCAGGATCCCTCAAAATTATTATCTTCACCACAAAGTTTTTCAACATAATGCACTAATTTATTTGTTTTAAATTAGTCATATTAAATTTGAGGTGTCCACACACTGAGTTCGTGATTTAATTTTAATTGGGTATGTATTACAATACCGAAGTACGAAAGACCGAATGTATTAAAACATCGAATGGGTCAAAAGCCCGACACGATTTTTTTCTGAAACCGTTAACTTTTTAAGATTGTTATAAAACAAACCTAACCTAACCTAATGGGTTCTGTATGATGCCGTTTTAATAAACACTGAAAAGTTTACGGTTTCAGAAAAAAATTGTGTCGGTCTTTCAGTGGCGAAGCGTGAAAATTTTTTCAGGTAAAGCCGTAGCGAAAACCAGTGGCGGCGCAGGACCTAAATTTGGTGTGGACAAGACACATTTTGCGAGGCCCTGTGATGGCGCGCCACACATTAGATTACGGATGTTTAAATGAGCAAAAAACGGGAAACTTTCGAGGCGCGAGGCCTCTCAGACCGTGAGGCCGTGGACGGTCGCCCACGCCCAGCGCCGCCTCTGGCGAAAACTACTAACCTATATCTTACCCTTTTTACTTATTTTCTTCTTGAAAATTAGGACATAACTTCTAAAATCGTCACTCAACAAATTCGCATCCACAATCAGTTTTAATTAAAGGAGCCTTTCTACTTTTATTAAGCCTAGTAAATACAAAATAATTTATCTAGCGAGTCCGACCGAAGATAAAATATAAATTAAACTGACCACTTGACACTATAAGTTTGCACAATCCGATATTACGAAATTTCACTGGTTTCGAGCATCAACACTAATCTGGCTATGTATTTTTTATTAAATTAAAACAATATTCGTACTGCTGACAAACAATAATAATACTTCACAACAAGAAACGAAATAAAATATTAAGTTTGTAATCAATGACAAATCAATCGTAATGTTGCCATTACAATTATTTCCAATAAGAGACGGTGTTATTTTATAAAATTCAAATCTAATATTAATTTCGCCAGTTTATAAACCTTAATAATAAAAGCAGATAAAATATAATTGTTTTTGTTTTACACTAAATCATCGATATTTTACGTTCCATTTCGCTGCAGTAATTTTGTATAAGTCTAAACGCGATCGTAGCGCCAAAAATGTTCCAAGAAGCCGCTCACGGCTCGCGGCTCGCGGCTTCGGCAAGCAAAGTGAAAGTGAGCCTTACGCAGAACACACAAAGTCTGTTTTTAAATGTAATAAGCCGCTTAATCCCGGGTTATCTAAGTAGCATAAATACGCGATGTTTCCTGGAGTGGTGTGGGTGTTTGTCAATGAATTATTTAAATGTCTGAGTGTACAATTTCTAATATTTCCGACCGGCATTTACTATTAGAGATCGTGAATGAATCGTTTTTGTGAGAGTATTACGTTGCGTTTTGATTCTGCATCGTGTTGAAAAAAAGTTAAGTTTATTAGGGAAGAGTATGCCTGTATTACAAACAACGGGTTATTAATAGAAGCGTTTGATTACTTCAAAATTTTAGGCAACCCGGAAGGAATCGGGTTGTTAGCACCCTTCGCCACTGCGGTCTTTTGACCCATTCGATGTTTTACACATTCGGTCTTTCGTACTTCGGTATTGTAATACATACCCATTTAATAGTATGAAAATCCTAAATTTTATCACAATGATTTAAAAAATTGAGTTAAATCTTTATCAAGATTAGATTTTTTGGAGCCTTTATGTACAAAAGACTCCAAAAACTAATCTTGATAAGATTGCTTAAGAGCGAAATCTTTTGGACCGGTTGAACGGATAGTTCCGAAGGAGTGTTGACGTCTCTCGATGAGAAACATAGATGTCGCTAGTATCGCTGCAATAAGCGATTAAGCAAGCTGAGATGTGTGATGCATAGGAAAAATGGTGGTGTAGGGATTTAGCACGCAGCACGGAATGCTGAGGACCTGGGTTCGATTCCCAGAGCTGGTCTTTCTTTCCTGGGTTTTTCTATGCATCCATATTTCAGTTTGTATTAAGTATGAAATTAATGCTTTATGTTGTCAACATTAACTGAGTAAGAAACGCGAATTTTGTATTACCATTTTTTTGTCACCTAGTTTTCTAATTTAGATGATGGATTTGAAACGGCACTTTTTGGAAAAGTTGACCATTGCAGAAGGTATAAATTATGGGAACGTGCATTTTTTGGGGAACTGCATCTTCTGTGAATGTACACTTTTTGGGAATGCGAAATTAATCTGATCTAGTGTACATCTAGAATTTTTTTAAATTAGAAATGAAGATTTATGAGATTTATGAGTTATATTACAAGCGGAACTCCCTTTCTAGTTAATAACTGAAGCGAAAGTTCCGCTTGTAACATTAGTTGTACTTTGTTATGCAATTGGACCCAGATCGTTGACCCCACGCCGCGTGTAAACACTAAGGCTATAAAGCCCTCTATTCCAATTAAAACACCCAATCTGTTATGTTTGAATATAACATGAAGTAATTTGAGTTCCGCCAAGTTCTGTCCCGTGGGATAGCACGAACCTGCTGCATCCGGGATGCGTGTAGGATTTGAAATTGTC
Organism: Archips xylosteana; assembly: GCA_947563465.1. Classification (NCBI taxonomy): domain Eukaryota; kingdom Metazoa; phylum Arthropoda; class Insecta; order Lepidoptera; family Tortricidae; genus Archips; species Archips xylosteana. The sequence continues at coordinate 10,240,181 of OX387370.1, forward strand.
GTTATTAACAAGGTGTAAAAAGAGGGGTGTTATAAGTTTGACCGCTATGTGTGCGTGTCTGTCTGTCTGTCTGTGTGTCTGTCTGTGGCATCATAGCTCTTAAACGGGTGAACCGATTTGGATGCGGTTTTTTTTAATAGAAAGCAGGTTTCTTGGCGATGGTTCTTAGATATGTTTCATCAAAATCGGTTCAGCCTTTTCAAAGTTATCAGCTCTTTTGTTAGCTGCAGAAGGGATTTTAGACGCATAATGGGCATTGACTTAATGTTCAAACGTCATACGAGTGACATAATTGCGTTGGGGGTTTTATAAATTTTTAATTTATAGTTATTCGGTGATCAGGAGTTGAAAAACATTAATCCCGGGCCAAAGTGGAATTTAATAAATGAGGTCTCAAGCAATCAAGCCTCTGTATAATTAAAATAAAAACGATATTGTTAAAACTTCCTCCATCCACTTAATGCATGGGCATCCTACATCTGTTGAAGTTAGAGCTTGTCTAATTTAAAATGACGTGCGCGCAACCACCGAATTCACGCACGTCTGTCAAGAGAAATATTTCTCTATTGTAGCTTAAATTGAGTTTCAATTCGATTTGTAGCATTCAAACATGGCGGATGTAGAAAGTGTATAATTTTGGTATTTCTGTTTCTTTGGATAGTTGAAGTATAATTTTGATAGTGTTTTATGCGGCGATTAACCTTAATTAACAGTGATCACAAAATTCTATATTGCTCTCGTGTCTGACATTTTTTAATGCGCAAGTTGTCTCCACGTGGTTTCTGGAATTTTACTATCAAGTTGCATAAACTACAATCACCGTACAACGTCGCTCCCAAAGAGAGCTTACTTTGACACTGGCGAAATTGTCCTGTAATGGGACAGAAGCCATATTTTAAATAAATAATAATAATAAATTGAGTTTCAAATCCTGTGCGTAAATAAAAAAAAAATGTGGTGGTGGGTCGCGTCATTTTAAATTAGACAAGCTATGGTAGTTTTGCCAAGTAGTGTCATCGCTTTGGCGGGAAATTTGACAGGTCTCACGTCAAAGTTTGCTAAAGAAACCGATTTGTCAAAGAGCTTTTAGGCTCATAGACTAAACCGTGAGTAGGATGACAATGATTTTAATCAGAAAAATATTTTCCAAATAATCATTATTTAAAAAAAGTAGACATTTTGCTTCACGTAATTGAGACTTAATCGTGATCGCCACCGAATACAGATAGGGTTCCGTAGCCATTACGAAAAAATCAAGTAATATTTTTCTAAGGATTTCGTATGTGTACGGAATCTTCCAAGTTAGGTATCGTCAATACTTTGAATAAAAGCTCGTATCTCAAAATCGATAATCTGGCAAAGTGAACTTTATTACGCATGTATCAAGGTTCAGTTTTGTTTACATGCTGATTTGAGATACGAGTTTTTCAAAGTAGTGACGGTATGTTTTATACCTTATGCTACTATTTACTCTTAAACTACAAATAATTCCCAAGCAATCTTAGCCGCTATAATTTTCCTTGTAAATTTAATATATTTACTACCATTTTGAATTTTTTCAAATTTTTCCACCCAACAGTTTAGAGTTTAAAGGGGCGGGGGGGACGGTCGATTTTAATGAAAATTTTCACTTTAAAGTTGAATATTTCGCAAACGGATCACTGAATACAAAAATCATGTTAGCAACCCCGAAATGGTTTTAAAAGACCTATCCAACGATACCCCACACTATAGGGTTAGTCGAGAAAAAAAAAAATCACCCCCACTTTATGTCTATGGGAGGTACCCTAAAAAAAATTTTTTTAGTTTTTTTTATTTAACCACTTTGTCGGCATGACTGATATATATATTCATGCCAAATTACAGCTTTCTAGTACTAACAGTCTCTGAGCTTAGCCGCGGACAGACAAACAGACGGACAGACATGGCGAAAGTATAAGGGTTCCTAGTTGACTACGGAACCCTAAAAAACCGGTTTCTGATCACCGATTGAAAATCATCTATGTATAATCTAATTTTTTATTTTACTATTATTAGGGTTCCGTACCTAAAAACTAAAACCGGCCATGAGCGTGTCGGATACGCCCAGAATAAGGTTCCGCAGCCATTACGAAAAAATCCTTGCATATTTTATTATACTTCATTTAATTTAGAATTGAAAACCACAACATCATTATATTGCGGCTCGTCAACTATTTCTTACCCAGCAAATAGTACAGTACAATAGTCTGGGAGCCGCAAAATAAAATTGTTTTAATGCCACTTTATTTGCGTGTCGTCAAACGTTACTCTAGTACAAATTGTAAAGAGATTACAGTTCACGAGCCGCAATATAATGTTGGTTGTGGTTTATAATTCTAAATTAAATGGAGTATAATAATTTTACTATTGATTATACTGTCCGTATTAAGCAAGGAATATTTTATAGGTCAGGCTGCTATTTACTCTTAAACTACTAATACTGCCCTGCAGACCCTAAAACGCAGTAAGAACAAAAAAGCGACTAGACCATTATGTTCCTTACGGTGTGCTTGTTATAGTTCAATATTCAACAAACGTAAAAACCCTCTTACTGCGTTTTAGAGTCTGCAGGGCAGAATAATTCTCAAGCAAACTTAGCGTTATAGTTTTCCTTGTTAATTTGATATTATTTCCTCCCATCCTGACTTTTTTCAAATTTTTTTATACCAACAGTTTAGATTTTTTGCACTTTAAAGTTGAATATTTCGCAAACGAATCACTGTATCGACAAATCTTCACTCTTCACAAATTGTTACAATCTCGTATTTTTACAAAAGAAAAAGCGTGTTGCCAGCTCCTGACATAGGTGCTATATGTCACGAATTGATGGATTTTCCATGTGACAGGAAAACATAATGAGTTTCATAGAAATGATGGAGATGTCAAAGATAACGATTTTGTAATGAGAATGGTGAGTTTATATTGTCGCAGCAAGCGTTTTGAATGTTGAATGAATAAAAATGAATGAATGAACGAACGAATAAATAAATAAATAAAATAAATATTAGGGGGACAATCTTACACAAATCGACCTAGTCCCAAACTAAGCAAAGCTTGTACTATGGGTACTAGACGACGATAAACATACTTATATAGATAAATAAATACTTAAATACATAGAAAACATCCATAACTCGAGAACAAATATTCGTGCTCATCACACAAATAAATTCCCTTACCGGGATTCGAACCCAGGACCTCTTGCTTCGTAGGCAGGGTCACTACCAACTAGGCTAAAGCGGTCGTTAAAATGAATGAATGAATGAATAAATAAAATATACGTCCCACTGCGGGGCACAAGCCTCCTCTCAGAATGTGGGCTAGGGCCGTAGTTCCCACGCGGGCCCAGTGTGGATTAGGAACTTCACACACATCATCGAATTTCTTCGTAGGTGTATACAGGTTTCCGCACGATGTTTTACTTCACTGTAAAGCTCGTAGTAACTTTCAAATGTAATTTTGCACATAAATTCCGAAAAAATCAGAGGCGCTAGTTGGGATTTGAACCCACGGCTCTCTGCTTAAGAGGCCATTGGTCGAACCACTAGGCCACCACGGCTTATCAATATAAAATACGAGTAAATAAATCATTTAGACGGCCGGGTAGCCTAGTTGTAGAGAACCTGAATACGAAGCTTGAGGTCCCGGGTTCGATTCCCGGTCGGGGCAGATGTTTGTGTGAAAAATACGAATGTTTGTGCTCGAGTCTTGGATGTTTAATATTGTATTTAAGTATGGATTTATCTATATAAGTAAGTTTACCCGTTGTCTGGTAGGTACTCATAGTACAAGACTTGCTTAGTTTGGGACTAGGTCAATTGGTGTGAATTGTCCCGTGATATTTATTTATTCATTGTAAACTGTATACATAGTTGGTAAATCAACAAAGATCAATAACTGACATAATCTAACAACAAAATCTCTTTGTTGTTATATTTTTTGTACTCCGGTGAAATAAGCAAAGTGAACGGGGAAGGATTTCTTGTGGCGAATTCAATTATTCTCTGGATGATTTCTCCCAGGATAGTTCAGACCTTGACCAACGTTGATATCCAATCACTATGTCCTAACATAGTGAAATGAGATAACCTATTATCTCTAGTTTTTCAAGGTACGCGTCATAATTCCAAAAAAATCATACAATGCAATACACATACTCTTAAACGAACACCAAAAACAGAAAAAATTAACAAAAAATAAAAATTCAGGCAGACAATAGGCGGTCCTGTCGCTCAAAAGCGATTTCTTCCAGACAACCAATTGGATACATATAGAAATATGAATAGGTTTAAGTAGGCGGTTGAAGGGCATTTTGTGCACCCTGTACTTTTAAAAAACCTAACAAATTTTGGGTTATTTCTACTCGGAATCACAAGCACTATCGATATAAGCAATAAAAAAAGTGTCCCACTTTTAACTGTCAGTTTTGTGACGCAGTTAACCATACATGTTGTACAAAACTGACTAGTAAATTTTGTATGGAAAAATAAGGATAATTAAGGCAAAATGGGTACATTTTTTTTCTGAAAACCCCCTGAAACATAATACCTAAATCTGTAATATCGATGCTTATATCCAAGGCACATTATAAAATTAATGACTATATCATGGACAGGGATGTTTGGAAATAATTCCGATCCGCTTTTGTGATCCCTAGTTTCAGATAGCGTATCTACTGTGTTACAAAAACTGTTGTATACTTTACATATATTTAATTAAATTATATTTCAAACCTGTTTTCAAAATAATGTACATATTAGGGATGTTGAAACCACCAATCAACTGACGTACTTTTTATGAGCTGTCAAAACACAATTCTCCCATAGAGTTTGAATGACAATAGCAACTTATGACGTCACTTTTTATTAGTTTTAAAGCAACAAAAAATCTAATTTTGCAGTTAATCTAAAATTAATCTGGTTTTCAGGGCCAAAATAAAGCGTTTTTTACTGGAGTCGTGTCTTCGAATTATTTTTAATGGCGTCAACATCCCTATTGTTGAGTTTCTTGCCGGATTCTTCTTAATAGGGTTTTTCCGAACCGGTGGTAGATTCTTCGACATTCGTACGTGCTTATTACTTATAGCCTAAATTGTATGAAGATGACTTTGACTTTAATATTTCTGGTCATCATCATTCATTATTATATCAACTTAAAAGCCCAGCTTTTCTCGGTGGAGTAATCGCCATTCTGTTCGGTTAACGGGCAACGTTTTCAATTCCTTTTGACTTGCCTTGATCTATAAATGACCGTCTCGGTCTTCCCCTGCCTCGTCTACCTTCTATTCGCCTTTCCAATATAGTTTTTATGTAACTGTCATGTCGTATTTCCTCTCCAGTGGAGTTTGTATAGCTTCGAATATAACCAAAACACGCGGTTCGAATCCTCAGCGGCGCACTTGAAAACTTTTAGGTTACTAATAAAATAAATAAGTATACTTTATAATGTAAAGGTTTGTGACAAATACAAACACATTACTATGTACGAACATTTACCTGATGCGAAACCAAGACATGCATTAGCTCTAAACATGCGATGTCTTTGCTCCCATAATACCGTCTGGGAACGATATAAAGACTGCAGAATGTGGCTAGGTGGCTAGAAAAAACGGCGCACCTTAGTTTTCCATATTTAATAAGTCATAATGTTTAATGAATCAGGCGTTACTTTGCGGAGGTCCATAATATAAATTGCCCATCGTTAGATTCGCTAACGATGGGCCTCATAAGAAAGCTCAAAGTCACTCAGAGGGCGATGGAGAGGGCTATGCTTGGAGTTTCTCTGCGGGTTCGCATTAGAAATGATGAAATCCGCGCAAGAACTAAAGTCACGGACATAGCTCGAAGAATCGCTAGACTTAATGGCAGTGGGTAGGGCACATCGCTCGTAGAACTGACGGCCGATGGGGCTGAAAGGTTATCGAGTGGCGTTTGCGGACCGGAAGACGCAGTGTAGGTAGGCCTCCAACAAGATGGAACGACGACCTAGTTAAGGTGGTGGGAACGCATTTGATGCGGATGGCGCAGGGCCGATCTGTTTGGCGAGCCTTGGTGGAGGCCTATGTTCAGCAGTGGACATCTTTCAGCTGAAATGATGATGATGAATGATAATATGAATTGAACTGAAACAATAAAATTTACTTTGCTCACTCAGGAAGCTTCTTTTTAACAGCTAAAAGATGGGGCCACGGTGGTCGCGGGTGAGCAAAGTACTTAATTGTTTTAATTCAAAAGTCATATTGTATCATTTATATATATAAAAGAAGAAACTGACTGACTGACTGACTGACTGGCTGACTGACTGACATATCAACGCACAGCCCAAACCGCTGGGCCTAGAGATTCCAAATTTGGCATGTAGGTTCCTTATAAGGTCTAGAGGTGCACTAAGAAAGGATTTTTCAAAATTCACTCCCTAAGGGGGTGAAACGGGGGTCCAAAGTTTGTATGGGGAAACAAGATTAGTTTGACTATTTTATTCGAAACTTCACAGAAGTACTCCTAATTATAAACGAGTAAACCGGTGTTTCAGGTTTTTTCAGAATTCAACCAAATACCAAAAAAAACCATCTCCCTGGATGGGGTGCGATGGGGTTGAAAAATGTCTAAATAAACTAAATGACTGTTGATATATCAACACACAGCCCAAACCACTAGACCAAGAGACTTGAAATTTTACACATAGATACCTTATACCTACAATGTAGGCATCCACTAAGGAAGGATTTCTGGGAATTCCTACGGGAACGGGAAAAAACGGAATTTATATATTCGATTCCAAGTGACCCTATCTCAGTAACTATAATAACTAGACTCTTCAAATTTGATACACAAGTAGGTATTACATTAGTTAAAACACTTATTTCAGGATTTTTCAAAATTCCCACGGGATAAGGAAAAAACGGGATTTATATATTCAGTTCAACGGGATCCTATGAACTATAATTACTGGACTCTTCAAATTTGGCATAGAAGTAGGTAATTATAATAATAAAAAACTGTTTTAAGGATTTTTGGAAATTCCCACGGAATAAGGAAAAAACGGGATTTTTCGTTTTACTGGTCGTAGAAAGCTGAAATTTGGCATGTAGGTTGCTTAGGGAGTGTAGAGGAGGATTGAGAGAGGACTTTCCTAAATTCCCACGGGAACGGGAAAAACGGGATTTTTCGTTTTACTGGTCGTAGAAAGCTGAAATTCGGCATGTAGGTTGTTTGGGGAGTGTAGAGGAGCATTGAGAGACGACTTTCCAAAATTCCCAAGGGATCGGAAAAACGGGATTTTTCGTTTTACTGGTCATAGAAAGCTGAAATTTGGCAAGTGGGTTGTTTGGGGAGTGTAGAGGAGCATTAAGAGACGACTTTCCAAAATTCCCAAGGGATCGGGAAAAACGGGATTTTTCGTTTTACTGGTCATAGAAAGCTGAAATTTGGCAGGTGGGTTCCTTGGGGAGCGTAGAGGAGCATTAAAAAAAATTCTTACGGGAACGGGAAAAACGGGATTGACCTCCGCAAAGTAACGCCTGATTCAATAAATTACTTTATGTATTTTTTATGTAGGTATGTTCACCGATTTCTCGGTCAATGGTGGACCGGTTATAAAAAATATTTTTTTATTCGAAAGAATACAATATACTCCTGAGATGGTCCCATTGTCACCAAATCAGGATCTGATGACGGGATCTCTGGGAAATCGAGGGCAACCCTCAAATTTTGTGGGTACGCATTACGTTTTTCATATATTTTCTCAAGCTATTTAAGTGTTTACGTCTGGAAGACATCATCTCATGTTGATGAGCTGATGATGGAAGGTAAAACTCCCTAACCGTTAGGAGTTGAGGATATTTTTTCAAATATTATAGGTACGTATAGACCGATAGTTGTATTCTTTCTGGTTATTCAGATGAGCTGATGTTGGAAGGTATAACTCCTTAACGCTTAGGTCACACAACACCTTAAAAAGATACTATAATATGTATAATATCAATGCTAAGTAGGTACACAGCGCTTCCAGTTACTCAAGTTTCCGTAAAAGGTAAGAAAACATTGAATTATACCTAATATTATTAACAAGCCTGGTTATTTTAGTGCCCGCTTCCGAATTAGTGAAAAACATTGTATATAAAGAAATACTGTAAAGGACCATATCTACCTGAAGTTTAGTCGGGCTTGCTTGCACGCTTGCTTGCACGCTTACTTGCACGCTTTCTTGCACGCTTGCTTGCATGCTTGTTTGCTTACCTGTATGCTTGCTTGCTCGATATCTTGGTTCTTTGGAATACTCATGGTACACGCGAGCAAAGCCGCGGGCAAAAGCTAGTTCTTTATAATCGACGTTAGTCATAATGTGATTTATTTCTGAAACAGTATTTTCTTCAGGATTTTTTAAATGCCTTCTTATAGAATGCAGTAGGTTAGGTTAGGTTTGTTTTATAGCAATTCCGCAGAAATTACTGTTTCAGAAATAAATCACTTTATGACGAACGTTGATTACGGCGAATGATACATTATGACTTGGTTAAATTAAGGGAAACAATAGAAACTAAGAAAAAACAGCTACTTTGGATTGAAAGTTATAATTATAAGCATAGCTCGGCCAGAGGCCATTATTATCATCATCATCATCATCATTGCTTACCTTATTTTTTTTTTATACTTGTTTTTATGTATTGTATTATTTGTGGTGTACAATAAAGAGTCATTTTATTGTATTTTATTATCGTTACTATCTATATAATTACTCACTTTCTGACAATAAATGATTTGAATTTGAATGGAATAACTAGATATTATTATAGCGGAAAGGCACATCGGACATACTAGGTTAACAACCTTCTTCTCTCAAACAATATAATTAGGTACGTATTTTCCTGTACCTACTACCCACGCATGGGGCCACGCAATCGGCTTATTATCCTAAGCCCTAACTTTTTCTAATAGGGATGTTGACACCACCAATCAACTGGCGTACTTTTTATGAGCTGTCAAAACATAATTCTCCCATAAAGTTTAAATGGCAATAGCAACTTATGACGTCACTTGTTCGCCAACTCAATCAACTAACTATTTATTTGTTTTAAAGCAACAAAAATCTAATTTTGCAGTTAGTCGAAAATTAATCTGGTTGTCAGGGCTAAAATAAGGCGTTGTTTTACTGGAGTCATGTCTTGCCTATTGATGTTGCTTATTACCTAAATGCGAGTTCATTTTATAATTTTGGTTATTATTTTAGGACTAGCTTTTGCCTGCGTTTTTGTCTGCGCATAATTCCAATTTGTAGTAACACTTCTTCATAACTTTCATTAAAAAAAATCGTCAACGGCAACATCCAAGCATCAATCATTATCATCTCATCATCATCTGCATCAGTTGGTGAAATAAATCCTTCATATTCCTTATCCCGTGGGATTTTTAAAATGCATTGTCTGTGGATCGGACAAGCATTTTTTAAAATAAAATGGTTTTGAGCTTCGGGTCCCCACGGCTCATGAATCTAAACAGCAAAAGCCGTAAATATGTAGCTGTCTGCTAAATTTGCATATTTGCGGCGTTTTACTGCTAAAAAAACAAAGAAACGACTTTCTGCCTTGTTTCTTGCTGCACATTCTTCTTGGCAATGATGGTTTTTCCGAAAATGCTAGCAGTATAAAAAATACGCATCCATAAAAGGCCTACCTATATTTACAGAATAAACGTTTTGATTTTATTAGTTATGTGCTTAATGAACTGAAACAACTACTTTGCTCACCCGCGACTTTACGATAGTTACGTTTATGTAAGAAATGGGTGTTCATGCAGTTTCTCCACCTCCATACTGTACGAACACACACAAATCACACAAACCCAACTATCACCACCACCAAACTACACGGCGTTTCGAACTCAACCGGAGCTCATCTGCAGAGTACCGTAACAGTTCACTGTGCTACCAAATGTTAGACTCAACACTCACCTGACATTTCTTATCTCATTTTATCTAACATTTGGTAGCACAGTGTGTAGTGTGAGCTGCGCCACACTCACACTCTCCCACTATTTTAATTTAACGACCGCTTTAGCCTAGTTGGTAGTGACCCTGCCTACGAAGCAAGAGGTTCTGGGTTCGAATCCCGGTAAGGGCATTTATTTGTGTGATGAGCACGAATATTTGTTCCTGAGTTATGGATGTTTTCTATGTATTTAAGTATTTATTTATCTATATAAGTGTACGCAGCCCCAGATGGTCGAGGGTTGGTGGTCCGGTTGTGGCGCTTTATGCGTTTTTCCCTCAGCAACTCAAACCAGGCATCGTCGTGCTTTGATTGGCCTTTGTGAACAAGTTGTCGCCACTTGTCACGATTTTCGGCTAGCTCTTCCCATTGGTTGCTAGGGATATTAAAAGCAACCATGTCACGCTTGACGCAGTCTTTAAAGCGCAACATGGGTCGGCCTATGGTACCATTATGTTTTTAACATAAAATAAACCACATTTTGTAGCTTGAACGTGGGTTTATTGAATTTTAAATAATATTATTTTACAGAGCGCTTGTAGATGGTAAGAGAAAAGATGGAAGAGAGTGAATGACACGAATGAACTACATACATCGAATGCACTGAATGAATGTTCGGTCTGAACATATTCCCGGGGACGGGTTACAACATATTTATATGTATACAATATACCTACAGCTTGAATGCGGCCGAGGGATCCTATCCCGTATCGGTCTTTTTAGCCACGAGCGCAAGTGTCGCCAGGGTGCTACTTAAATCATCTGTCACAGATGTTAAGGCCTATTATTATTATTATCTATATAAGTATGTTTATCGTCGTCTAGTACCCATAGTACAAGCTTTGCTTAGTTTGGGACTAGGTCGATTTGTGTAAGATTGTCCCCTAATATTTTTTCATTTTAATTTACTATGTAACCATATATAAGGCCCGTATATATGTATGTAGTGTGAGTGTGGCGCAGCTCACACTTCAAGTGAATGGTTGCGGTACTCTGAAGGTGAGCTCTGGTTGAGTTCGAAGTTCTAGTTTGGTGGTGGTGATAGTTAGGTTTGTGTGATTTGTGTGTGTTCGTACAGTGTGGATGTGGAGGAACTGCATGAACACGCATTTTAAGGGATCCGTGCTCAAAGGGTAAAACGGGACCTTATTTTACTGAGAATTCGCTGTCCGTCCGTTTGTCTGTCTGTCACCAAGCTGTATCTCGGGAACCGTGATAGCTAGAGAGTTGAAATTTTCACAGATGATGTATCTCGGTTGCCGCTATAACAAAAAATACTAAAAGATGGAATAAAATAAATATTTAAGGGGGCTCCCATACAACAAACATGATTTTTTTGCTCGTTTTTGCTCGATATTGATAACCGCAATAGGTAGACACTTGAAATATTCACAGAATATTTAATTATATATTGACTTTAAAAATAAATCGTTAAATTAAAATAAAAAAAGTGTTTAAGGGTGGCTTCCATACAACAAACGTGATTTTTATAGATAACTAGCTGATCCCGCAAACGTTGTTTTGCCATATACCACCTAGGGGCATAAAAAATAGCCTACGACCTACTAAATAAGGAGAAAAAAAAATCATAAAAATCCTTCATTTTCATTATCAAGATGAAATCAATGCTCAACTCGTTTCCAGCCCTTATTACATATATTTTAAGCATAATGTTTGGAAAAAGTCCCTTCATTTCCGCCGGAGCGGAAAATGTAAAAGCTTTTCGTAAATGTACAGGAGGAATATTTAATCATAAAAATCTTATATCTTATCTTTATATCGAGATAATGCTGCATAAAATAGCTTTTGCATAAAGTAAAATCTTCGTGTAAGACCAAGGCAAACAGCCGCAATAGCCACAAACGATAGAAATTATTTTTTTTAGGAATTAAATTAAATTTGTGAGTTTTTTTTATAAAACTGGTGTTTTATATCACGAAATTAATGAAACTTATCAAGTGTAGTACCTACATTATTATATAAATTACAATGCTTGAAAAATTAATTTCAAATGTTGCTGTTTAATTTCCTTGCTATCGAAGTGAAAAGCAGAGTGTAAAACCCGAGCATTAAACCCATTTTCCCCTCGACGTGTCGATCCACCCTCGCCGTACCAATGTTCGCCGTTTCCATGATAATAATCATTGATTTTATAACATCATCATCATCAGAGGCCTCCTTTCAGAATGAAAGGGCTTGGGCCGTAGTTCCTACGCGAGCCCAGTGCGGATTGGGAACTTCACATACACCATTGAATTTCTTCGCAAGGAAAACACCGTAATGAAACCTGTATAGGTTATTACGGTGTTTTCCTTCACCGTAAAGCTCATGGTAAATTTCAAATGTAATTTCGCACAAAAATTCCGAAAAACTCTGAGGTGCGACCCTCTGCTTGAGAGGCCAAAAGTCACGGCTACGGCTAAGGCCACGGCTTTTTTTATAACACTCCTTAAATAATTGTCTTCTGTACACTCCCTGCGCAAGAGTGCCCATAAGGCTGGCAGCATTACCGCGCTGGATTGTTTTTTTTTTTTATGTTAGTTAGGCCAGACAAACGAACTAGTGGGTGATGTTAAATGAACACCACTGTCCATAGACACCCGCAGCGCTTTACGCGATGCCAGTGCGTTGTTGGCCCTAAAGGAGAGGGAATAGGGGAAGGGGGAGAGGGAGGGGGAGAGGGAAGGGGTGAGTTATTGGGCCCCCGGCACTCTCACTGACCGTACGAAACGCAAGCAGGATTACTGCTGCTTCACGCCGGTGTTCTGTGAGAGGGTGGCACTGCCCCGGATGAGCCGGCCCATTCGTGATGCAGCGGCTAGCTACAACATGGCTCTACCACTACAAACTACTTGTGATGCCAATACGTACGTGTCCCGCCTGCATCACTCCACGAAGGTCACGGACATCGTGGAATATGTGCGTGTGAAGACCAAGCTCACTCTGAGGGTCGAGCGGTTGGAGTCCCGCCATGACGTGAATTTTAATTCATTTGTGGTGAGGGTTCCGACTGATCAACTGTCGACCTTCACAAGAGAAGAGTTTTGGCCGAAAGGTGTCGCTTACCGGCGGTTTCGTGGCCGGTTAACTGACACCACGAAAGTGCCCACGTCACAGACTTCACGTGCTTGTAATTAGGTTGTTAATTAAGTGTAATATAAATATGTATGTTAGTCTTTAAGGTATTTTTATATGGGCTTATGCAGCTTGAAATATAATTATTCTATTCTATTCTATTCTAATACGTTGGGCGAGAAACGCACCAGCCTTATGGTCACGGGTAATTTCGAACAATTTATGTTTTATTTGGCAAAAAAGTTTGTGAGCGTCTGGGCTCCACGGAACGGACCTAAGGTTTCTGCAGCGAAAGCTGGAAATACGTAGTCTCTTGAGAGCCCTGCGTATTTGCGGCGTTTTGCTGATTCAGCCTGTGCTGCTGCCCCGCCCGCCTTGATTGATGATGAAGCTAAATGGGACGGCGCTTGGGTATCCATACTGTTGCATCCCAGATAAGAGGCCGGCCCATTTGCCAAGGTATGAGCGTCAAACCGTCGGGTCTTTCCATCGTCGCGAGCAAGGTCGGGAGGCTCCAAAATAGCCGGCACATTTACGCTAGAAAGAGCCCATCATTGTCTTCTTGATAATCATCTATTATTTCACCCGTAGGTCGTCCACTGCTGGACATAGGCCTCCCTCATTGATACACAATCATTACGGTTGGAAGCAGCTTGCATCCACTTTGAACCTGCTCTTGCTAGTCGGCGGGGTCTTCTTGATAATGGATTTGCATTTTGTATGTGTGTGCTCGGTAACATTTTTGTAATTTTGTTATCAAAACGCTGTAATGCGGTCGAAACGTCAAGGCAATTTTTAGCATATTGCCAAGTTTTAGTCCAGTTTGTAATAATAACTATAACTTGTTAAACTTCCATAAACTTCGAAATACTTTCCAGAAAAGGTACGTAACAGTTGGATCAATTCAACTTGTCTTATACTCTCTCAGACTAGTGGGGAGAACTTTGAACTAGCATCCTTTAAAAGGGTTCCGTGGTCGCTCGTAAACGGACCGCTGCCGCGGGAACCCTAGAAGGGACGCTTGAGAGCACTTCGGTGACTTAACTGAGAAAGAAAAACGATTTTTCAAGCTTTTTTTAATACACGTAATAGCTTTCTGTTTGTATGGAGAGGTCAAAAGGAAGATTAACCTTTATATTATACTAGCTGTTGCCCGCGACTCCATCTGCAAAGAATTCGTTGATCGCTATCCTGCAAGAACTATAAAATTTTCAGGGATAAAAACTATCTTTTGTCCTTCCCAGGATCTCAAACTATCTCCATACGAAATTTCATCTAAATCGGTTCAGCGGTTTAAGCGTGAAGAGGTAACAGACAGACAACCGACCCAACCAACCAACCCAACCCAACCCAATGTAATGTTCGGAGAGATCGTCGGATGTTGTGAGTGTTGTGTGTCGGTGTGATGGTGCAAAAAAAGAAATCTTGATCACGTGCGGGTAGTTCGAGATACGGGTGCTGATTCTAATCGGGATCATGTGCGGGTAGTTCAAAAGAGTCAAGCGGCTAAACAAATTTGACACCATATCTGGCCCCTTTTTCGTCGCACCCCCCAGCCCCTGTACCGTGCGGGCGAGGACGCTAGTGACGCTGTCATACTATTATTATTATTATTATACTGCAATGACTCATGTACTCGTACTAACATTCGATCCTGTGCAACGAGTTGAATATGCGATGACGAATTTTTGTAGTTTCGGAATAATTTGAAAACATATAAATATTTTTGGACGCAACCTATGAAAATACTTTCATAACTCGATTCGCTGGAATATTATAATATAAAACTAGCTTTTGCCCGCGGCTTCGCTCGCGTGTACCATGAGTATTCCAAAGAACCAAGATATCAATAAGCAAGCATACAGGCAAGCAAGCAACCATGCATGCACGGAAGCAAGCAAGCATGCAAGCAAAAATTTGAGGGTTGCCCTCGATTTCCCTGAGATCCCGTCATCAGATCCTGATTTTGTGACAATGGGACCATCTCAGGAGTATATTGTATTCTTTCGAATAAAAAAATATTTTTTATAATCGGTCCACAATTGATCGAGAAATCGGTGAACATACACCTACATAAAAAAATACATAAAGTGGAATGCATAACCTCCTCCTTTTTTTGAAGTCGGTTAAGGAGCCCTTTGCGGCCTACTTACAGTATAAACTTATGAATTTTGAAATTTTAGCTTTGTACAACCAGTAAAACGCAAAATCCCGTTTTTTCCCGTTCCCGTAAGAATTTCGGGAAATGCTTTCTTAATGCTCCCCTACACTCCCCAAGGAACCCAATTGCCAAATTTCAGCTTTCTATGACCAGTAAAACGAAAAATCCCGTTTTTCCCGTTCCCGTGGGAATTTTGGAAAGTTCTCTTTCAATGCTTCCTTACACTCCCCAAGCAACCTACATGCCGAATTTTAGCTTTCTACGACCAGTAAAACGAAAAATCCCGTTTTTTCCCGTTCCCGTGGGAATTTTGGAAAGTCCTCTCTCAATGCTCCTCTACCCTCTCCAAACAACCTACATGCTGAATTTCAGCTTTCTACGACCAGTAAAACGAAACATCCCCTTTTTTCCGTTCCCGTGGGAATTTTGGAAAGCCCTCTCTCAATCCTTCTCTACTCTACACTCCCCAAGCAACCTACATGCCGAATTTCAGTCTTCTACGACCAGTAAAACGAAAAATCTCGTTTTTTCCTTATCCCGTGGGAATTTCCGAAAATCCTTCAAACTATTTTTTACTATTATAATTACCTACTTCTATGCCAAATTTGAAGAGTCTAATAATTATAGTTCATAGGATCCCGTTGAACTGAATATATAAATCCCGTTTTCTCCTTATCCCGTGGGAATGTTGAGAAATCCTGAAATTAATGTTTAAACTAATGTAATACCTACTTGTGTATCAAATTTGAAGAGTCTAGTTATTATAGTTACTGAGATAGGGTCACTCGGAATCGAATATATAAATCCCGTTTTTTCCCGTTCCCGTGGGAATTCCCGAAAATCCTTCCTTAGTGGATGTCAACATTGTATAAGGTATCTATGTGCAAAATTTCAAGTCTCTAGGTCCAGTGGTTTGGGCTGTGCGTTGATATATCAACAGTCATTTAGTTTATTTAGACATTTCAACCCCATCGCACCCCATCCAGGGAGATGGTATTTTACGTCCGCCACGTCGGGTTTTAAAACCGTTGTTGTTTTCGTAACCAGTGACCCGATAAACCATAGAAACAATACCCATGTTGATTTTCAGACTTTGTCCCCCCATTTCCCCCTTTTAGGGGTTGAATTCCCAAAAAACCTGAAACACGTGTTTAATCATTTATCGTTAGGAGTACTTCTGTTAAGTTTCGAATAAAATAGTCGAACTAATCTTGTTTCCCCATACAAACTTTGGACCCCCGTTTCACCCCTTTAGGGAGTGAATTTTGAAAAATCCTTTCTTAATGCACCCCTAGACCTTATAAGGAACCTACGTGCCAAATTTGGAATCTCTAGGCCCAGCGGTTTGGGCTGTGCGTTGATATGTCAGTCAGTCAGTCAGTCAGTCAGTCAGTCAGTCAGTTTCTTCTTTTATATATTAAGATAGCATAATACATTTTTCAAATATTATATTTCGGGGGTATACAAGCTTACTTGTAATGACTGCAATGGGATATACGTAGGACAGACAGGCCGAAGTTTTAATACTAGATTTAAAGAGCATGTTTCGGCTTATAGGAATGAGCATCCAGATAGATCGAATTTTGCAAAACATTTGTTGGAATCAAATCATTCATTGTTAGATTCAGATTCTTATGAAGTGTTACATTATTGCGGCAAGGGGTTGCGTCTGGATGCTCTGGAATGCATGGAAATAATTAGGTACAACACTATGGGGTCTATTATTAATGAACAGGTAAATTTAGTATCTTCTCCTTTACTGCGGCTTGGGTCTAATTTGAACAGTTAGTATTAATAAAATATGCCTTATAAATAAATAAGCAAAAATTCAAGGTAGTTTTATAAATAAAAATATGCCTTATAAATAAATAAACAAAAATTCAAGGTAGTTTTATAATATGTCAATAAAAGTTAATTTTTGTGGGGTAGTTTGAGAATAAGAAAAATAAAGTGGGTACTTGTGAAGTTACAGTGACAAGTTAAAACATTTGTTTTGGTTTGTTAGTTTAACATTTGGTAGCATAGCATACGGTTGTGGTAACTCCGAGGATGAGCTCTGGTTGAGTTCGAAACGCGTCAGTGTAGCTTGGTGGTGGTGATAGTTGTGTTTATGTGATTTGTGTGTGTTCGTACAGTGTGGAGGTGGAGGAACTGCATGAACACACATTTCTTGCATAAACGTAACTATTGTAAGGTCGCGGGTGAGCAAAGTAATTGTTTTAGTTCATTATTATATTTTAGTTTATCCACCTTACTCACAATATTGAAAAATAAATTGGCAAAAAATCGAATGTCTCTTAACGTCGTTATCTATTTCTCGATATATTTTTTAGGGAGAGACAGAATGATAAACAAGAAAAACAAATAAAACCGTCAACGATTTACATATTCTCGGTTTCGTTTTGATTGAGTGAAGTTTATTGACTTGTGTCTTGAATCAACAACGTTTTTATTGAAATTGCAACGTTTGCATGAAATATAAATAAATGAATAAATCGTGGAACGATTTACACCAATTGACCCAGTCCCAAACTAAGCAAAGCTTGTACTATGGGTACTAGACAACGGATAAACATACTTTATATAGATAAATACATACTTAAATACGTATGAAACATTCAAGACTCGGGCACAAACATTCGTCTTTTTCACACAAACTTCTGCCCCGACCGGGAATCGAACCCGGAACCTAAAGCTTCGTAGTCAGGTTCTCTAACCACTAGGCCATTTGGTCTGTGAACGGGTGGTACTACCCCGAATGAGCCGGCCCATTTGTGATGCAGCGGCTAGCTACAACATGGCTCTAACACTATTTAAATAGTCAAAAGTTTGTAGGTATTAAACAAGTTTTTATTTTTTTTTAATATCTATACATATAAAATCCTTTGTCCTGACTGACGGATCAACGCACAGCCTAAACCGCTGATCGTAGAGACCTGAAACTTGGAGGGTGTGTCCTTTGTATGACGTAGGCATCCGATAAGAAAGGATTTTTCGTAGTTCTACTCCTAAGGGGGTAAAAAAGGGGGGCAAAGTTTGTATGGGACAACGTGATTCCTTGGTCCAATCTACATCAAATTTTGCATAAACATTCTTTAACAGAATTGATGGAAGACGTGTTTCGTATTATATTGAAATTCATCTCTTGACGGGGTTAAAAAGGAGTAGAAAGTTATTTTGGGGGTGATTTGCTTCGAAGTTGATATCAATACTCCTTAGTGCTTTTGATTTAAATTACATTTTATTTTGACACATGTTTGAATACTCGATCCGAAGACACGGCTTCATAGGAACGTAGAGTTCGAAATTTGAAATGGTAAGGTGAATACTCGATCCGAAGACACGACTTCATAGGAACGTAGAGTTCGAAATTTGAAATGGTAAGGACTAGACATCTTGGTTAAGCCGCGTTTTCACTTAGTGTTCTAAACAAACATTTGTTTAGAGCAAATATGATTGCGGATTTGCCGATGTTCGCTCAAAATAGAAAATGTCCGTTTTCATTCAATGAGGAAAGAGAACAGTTGTTTATAACAAAATAAAATCCTTTGTCCTGACTGACTGACGGATCAACGCACAGCCTAAACCGCTGATCGTAGAGACCTGAAACTTGGAGGGTGTGTTCTTTGTATGACGTAGGCATCCGATAAGAAAGGATTTTTCGTAGTTCTACTCCTAAGGGGGTAAAAAAGTTTGTATGGGACAACGTGATTCCTTGGTCCAATCTACTTCAAATTTTGCATAAACATTCTTTAACAGAATTGATGGAAGATGTGTTTCGTATTTTATTGAAATTCATCCCTTGACGGGGTTAAAAAGGAGTAAAAGTTATTTTGGGGGTGATTTGCTTCGAAGTTCATATCAATACTCCTTAGTGCTTTTGATTTAAATTACAGTTTATTTTGACACAATGTAAACGAAACGAAACTTCAAATTTTGCAAACCAGTTGTCTACGTTTGTCAACCACTTCCTGATCACGATCAGATCTCTGATAATAACTAATTATATGTATAAGTATTTGCATTTCACCAAGCTTTTGCTTTTACAAGCGCAGCGTGGGACGTCCACCAACGAAATGGACGGATTTGGTGAAGGCCGCAGGTTCAGGGTGGATGCAAGTCGCTTCCAACCGATTACGGTTACGGGTTGGTTGCTCCCAATCATTAGATTGGGCGTCAATGAGGGAGGCCTTTGTCCAGCAGTGGACGTCCTACGGCTGAAATGATGATAATGATGATGAAGCTTTCATGTGAGTTCAACTTTTTTCGAATAAAATCGAATTGAGAATTCAAACATCATTGTTGAACTCGCATAAAAGCTTGGTGCAATGCAAATACATATAAAATGTTTTGTCCTGCCTGAAGTCCTAAATGACTGACTGGCGGATTAACGCACAGCCTAAACCGCTGTATGTAGAGACCTGAAACTTGGAGGATGTGGTCTTTGTATGACGTAGGCATCCGATAAGAAAGAATTTTCCGGAATCCCCACGGGATAAGGAATATACGGGATGTATATATTTCATCAGTCGCGAGTGACCCTATCCCCATAACGAAGATTACTAAACTGTTCAAATTGGGCATGCAAGTAGACTATTAGAATAGGTATAAAGCTAATTTCAATAATTTTGAAAATTCCCATGGGATAAGGATAAATCAGAATTTATGTACTCAAATCAACTGGATCCTATGTCCGTAACTACAATTACTAAACTTTTCAAATTCAGTATAAACGTAAATGGTCATACATAACAGCAAAAAAACTTATTGCGGGATTTTTGGAAATTCCTGTGGGATAGATAATCTCTGAAACTTCTGAGCCGATTAAAAAAAAATCTTTTACCAGTAAAAAGCTACACTATCCTTTATTGACATAGGCTACTTTTTTCCGGAAAAATACAAAATTCCCTACGGATAGAAAAAAAATTCAACTTCGGAGCTCATTTTAAATTGTCTTTCACCAATAGAAAAGATACACTGTCCTTGATTAACATAGGATGCTATTTTCCGGATAAATGCAAAATTCCCGCGGTAGAGAAAATAGTAAATTTAACTTTAATTTAATTGAGTTTAAAAAAAATTACCAACAGAAAGCTACACTATCCTTTATTGGTATAGGCTAGGCTACCTACTATTTATTCGGTAAAATGCAATATTCCCGTGGGATAGAAAGAAGTGAATATCACTTGAGGGCTGATTTGAAAATTTCTTTCACCAGTAGGAAGCTACACCAACTATTATTTACATAGACTACTTTTCTCCGTGAAAAAGCAAAATTCCCACGGGAAAAAATAAGTGAATTCAACTACGGGGCTGATTTTAAAACTTCTTTTACCGGTAGAAAGCTACACCTTTAAGGACATATATAGCGATATATAACTTAAGGACACGCGATTCTTTAAGATCTTTTTTTAAAGAAATAGGTATCCTAACCCTGCCGTCGTTGTATATATTTGAAATAATCATGTATGTAAGAAAAAACATATGTGATTTTCCCACTAACGTCGATAAGCCAAAGGTTACTAGAAACACAGGGAAGCTTAAAGTTCCATCTTACAGACTGGCTAAAACTAAAAAGTCGTTTCTGGGAAGATGCATACGTTTTTATAATAAAATTCCGAAAACAATAACCGAACAAACTGATACAAAATTCAAATCCATTGTGAAGAAGACATTAATATCTAAGGCGTACTATAAAATTAATGACTATATCATGGACAGGGATGTTTGGAAATAATTCCGATCCGCATTGGCGATCTCTAGTCTCAAATAGCGTATCTACTGTGTTAAAAAATTTAATTGTATTAAATACTTTAGATGTATGTCATTTAATAACAATGTAGATCTGATTGAAAAAAATATACCTTGTTGAGTTTCTTGCCGGTTTCTTCTCAACAGGGTTTTTTCCGAACCGGTGGTAGATTTTTCGACGTTCATAGGAGCATCAATTTGATGCCTAAATTGAATAAAGAATTTTGACTTGACTTGACTTGACTTGACATAGGCTACTTTTTCTCGGGAAAAGGCAAAATTCCCGCGGGACAAAAATAAGCGAAAATTTGCATAGAATAAGGACAAATTTGTTGAAATTCCCACGGGATTGAGAATAATCGGGATTTATAATATTCACTAACTGATACTGATGATGATGAAATAATGAAATGATAATAATGATGGATGTTGCCGTTGCCGGATTTTTGTTTTATACAATGAAAGAGATGAATAAGCTTTACCACAAATTGGAATTCTACGCGGACGAAGTCGCGGGCAAAAGCTAGTTTACAATATAAGTTTGCGTTTGACCATAATCAGTAATCACGCCTGATGGAAACCAAAGATGAGGCCTACAATAGAGCACGCTTGCCTAGTAAATGCTCATTCACCCTAGACTTGAAAGCGGCCAAATTGTAGTGTTCAGGGAACACAGTCGCAGGCAGGGAATTCCACTCCTTAGCTGTGCGGTTGATGAAGGAAGAGCGAAAACACTTTGTGCGGATTTTAGGAATACTGACAACGTAAGGGTGGAGAACCCGCCTACTTCTGGTCGACCTGTGGAAGAAAAGAGCAGGTAGAATAAGGTCGTGCAGTTCCGAAGCACATTCACCGAAATGTAGCCTGTAGAATACCTACCGACAGGGAAGCCACTCTTCTGCGATGACGAAGGCTCTGGCGACAAAAATCCGCATCGCATCGCATGTTTTTTTAAGAAAACTACAATATTAATATGTTTTTTCCGGTCGTATCGAAAAAGATGTGAATGAACTAAATAAGATGAACCAACATTTTGTTGAATTCGGATAAACTGGCATCCAAACCGATGACCAAGACAATTACGAAGGACTATTGGCAAATAATGCCTAACAAACTAACAAGGAGCGACAGCATAATAAGATGGGTAAGGGTGCGATCCAATAGAAGCGGAGCGGTTGGAATCGACCATCGCGTTAGACGAAATCCACATCACATTATCATGAAAAATTCCACCTGACCAATTTCATCAATTTACCGAAAAAATGGGGTTGCTTAAAAAGATGGTATGATAGTACGAGTACAAACACGTTACGTACGTATTACTTTTGAACACCTTGTGTATATTGTAACCACCTTTGTTGACAAATAAAGATACTTTGACTTTGACTTTGACAAAGTGTTTTCAAATGAATTTTTTAAATTGTATGTCTACCTATATAAAATTGTGTGGAGTCGGGTTTAGAATTACACTTCTAAATTTCTTCCATGGTTGTCGTAAGAAGGTACCAAAGAAATAGGTTAAGTTATAGTGCAATTAAACGGATCACTCACGTCTTAAAACGAGTTTAACTTGACATGCTTCGGGCTAATCCGTTTCTTCTCGGAGTCACAGCGGCTGCCAAACGCGCACTGCGTGCTACCGCCCTGATCGCGCGGCTACTCGACGCAACTGACAGCGTCACAGAACTACCTTCGTTTTCATCATCTCTTTTATTGTGATTGTTTTTTTTTTATTATTTATTCAAAGCATTGGCAACACGGCCATCAGCTTAAACCAACTTTACAGTACAAAAGTTCTTAAATTATCTAAGACAAAAGAAACAAGTGAAAAAAAAAACAAATTAACAAGCTTTCAACATGGGTTGTTTAAAACTAAAAAAAAAAGCTTAGCATTAGCTTAAAAAACTTGTACACAAACGGGGGACCTAACTAAAACGAAACCCAATCGACTCCCCCGTGCTACGAAAATTACCCATATAGTTTCTATGACCAACTTTCGCTAAACAAGGGACGCGACAGAGATCTCGTTCCCATCAAGCCCCCAATGTATGTACATTATTGTCATTGTAAAATGTAGGGTAGCACATAAAACTAACAACATTACTTAGTAAAGATTCGCTCACACTCACCGTTGACGCAGTACGAACATTCAACACTGTTTTCCAACTTGGGGGTACTGACCAACCACTATCCCGGTTGAAATTTGGATGACAACCCATCTCAATGGCTTCACGCACCTTCCGCGGAATGAAAAACTTTTCGCAATTGTACGGAAGCCTTATCAAAACAAATGTAGTGCGTCGAGCCCGAGTCTATTGAGTATTCGGCCACCGCAGACCCCTTGATGTTCTTTTTTTTATACTGCGTATGTGTTCCGATGACCTTGTGGTTAATGTATATTATAGGAATCCGTCACTATTGTACCTATCTAAATTTAAACCTAAAATTGCTAAAAGTAGCCCCGAAACGTAAATGTAACGTTTTGTGTTATCTGCCTACCCCCTTTGAGGATTCGGGCGTGTTTTTTACTATTTAAACCACTAAGTATTAAAAACCTTAGCTGGTTTCTGAAAGAGTTGGCAAGACCGCGCGGTTTGGCCGGCGCTTACCATTATGTAAACTGTGGGATACCTAAATGGATGGGTAAGGTCCTACGTGCGCAAGGCTATGCAAATTTTCAATACCACACGATAATCTCTAAGTCAAAGGGTAAATTTTCTACCTCACGCAGGATCCAAACGTGGCACAATGAACATCAGAAAACATACAACCTTGATGTCTACCCCGATAGCATTACAAGTACGAGTTGGTGGCGTAAAATTCTTCTACAAATAAAAGTATCACTTTTAATAAAATTTAATAATCATTTTCACTTCGACGTAGACTTGATTTAAATACCGGCCATGTGCGAGTCTGACTCGCGCCGATGGGTTCCGTACCATTATCTACAAAAACGGCAAAAACACGTTTGTTGTATGGGAGCCCCCTTAAATATTTATTGTGTTCTGTTTTTTAGTATTTTTTGTTACGGCAACCGAAATACATCATCTGTGAATGTTTAAGCTGTCTAGCTATCACGGTTCGTGAGAACCAGTCTGGTGACAGACGGACGGACGGACAGCGAAGTCTCAGTAATAGAGTCAAGTTTTTACCCTTTGGGTACGGAACCCTAAAAATATTGGCTGTAGACCTTTTACTATTGCCATGTTCACAGGAGCGAATCGAACAATAACATATTATATATCACCCAATTTGCGCTCACTCACCAAAATATATCCAATAAAAAACAAGCAACTTCTAGCTTCAATATTACAACGTTTACAACCTTGTACTTTTAACGCCGTGCCAGCTAACAAGGAACAACGTCAAAGGTTTAACGACTTTTCTGCGGACTGTACCGGCTTAATTGCGTTTGCAGAGCGCCGGCACGGTCAGCATACAAAGGAGGCGGAGCTTGCGGGTGGTTTGGGTGCACCTTGGGCTTGATTGGCACTTAGTAACTTTTTGATGGAGACACCTTGCCTTATGAACAAACGGACCAACGGTTGTCACTGGTGCTGTTTTTTCTATATTTTTGTACAACTAGCTGACCCGGCGAACTTTGTTCCGCCTTAGAGTAGAGGCAAAAAAATGTAACCCCCTTTAATACCACCGCAACCCCCCGCAACCCACCCCCCAACCCCCCCGCATTGTACATCCTCTTGCAACGCGTTCGCCGCTTTCTTGCAACATTGCGTCATCCTTTTTCGTGCATGCAGCCGGCGGTCATCGATTTATTAGACATTATCACGTCAAAAATTAAGGGGTGAACCACCCTTTACATTTAGGCTTGATTTCCTCCTACGCTGAAATCGGTCGCTGACGTCGGTCGCGCGTACGAATATACACAATACTCTATGGGCCACCGCACAGCAACGCTGACGTCCGCGGCAGATTTATTGCTACGCGCCGCTGATGGCGCGCGTCGGTGCGCTGACGGCGCTGACGCGCTATACACCACTATCGCGCGCTCAGTGCGAAGCTGACCGGTCTCGGTCGCTGACGTCGGTCGAGCATACGAATATACACAATACTCTATGGCGCACCGCACAGCGACGCGCATTTGTCATACGCGACCGACGGTACGCCCGACCGACGTCAGCTACTGACGTCAGCGTAGGATTAAATCAAGCCTCAGGGGTATGAAAAATAGATGTTGGCCGATTCTCAGACCTACGCGATATGCATTTCGGAGGAGTTTGGTAACAAACACCGCAACACGAGAATTTTATATACCGGGTGGATTTCCACGAGGTACCTTCCCGAAAACAGGTGACAGTGTTGCTTAAACTGAACAACTTTCTCCAAAAAACATAGGACGAAAAACGAAAAAAAAAATTCTGACTCCTATACAATAGTACATTGTGCATCTAGGGCCGTAAGTAGGGGATTACTAACGAGAGTCTATTAGAAGCCCGACGCCGAAGGCGGAGGGCTTTTAATGACTCGAGTTTGTAATCCCCTTACTGCCCGTGATACACACAATGATTTTCATCACATTGCGAGAAAAAAAAACCAAAAATAAAATTAATTTGTTTCTAAACACTTAAATTGAATAAAATAATGGCTACCCGCCAATACAGATTGTCACTTTTTTCGAGTCACCTACCAGAGATAATGTAAACTGTTTTTAGTTTAGAATTCGAAAGGTCATACGTCCAGATTCTGCCAACATGTTCAAAAAATATTTTTACTAAAATTATTGCAAAACTATTTGATATAAATTTAAAATATAAAAATAACGAATTTTCATGAAGCGTAGATAAGTTTTGTGTTGCAAAATATGGGTTATAGCTAAGTTTTAAAGATAGTAAATAAAACGTTGGCTGACTTGAAACCTCCTTAGTCTGAAATGACTTGTTTGCAAATTTTAAAACTAAAGTTAGAACTCCCTTGGGTAGAAAAACTGTATGTAAATACATAACTCCCTTAAGAACAATTTAGGCCATTGTCATTTAGTATACAGGCATGGAATAACACCATTGACGAGCAAGTGTGATGAAAAATGTATTGGTTAGCTGACCGACTTACTGGAAAGGCGAAAAAAAAATTCGTTTTTCGATCTATGTTCCTTGGAGAAACTTGTTCAGTTCAAGCAACACTATCACCTGTTTTCGGAAAGGTCCCTCGTGGAAATCCACCCGGTATAAGAAAATAAAGCCAACCCTTAAGTTTTTTGTCTAAAATAATCCCAAAGCTTATTTTTCCAACATTACGTCATCGAATTTCTACGTAATAACGCTTTGAATGTCGTTTCAGTTACAAACAATACATCTGCTAAAATTACGTCACGTTATGGCTTCCAACAAACTTTGGTTGTAAATTTGAATCAAAACATTTATTATGTAAGCAGCTGCAAAGGTTTCTTTTGCATATTTAGGGTTCCGTACCAAAGGATAAAAACGGGACCCTATTACTGAGAGTTCGCTGTCCGTCCGTCTGTCACCAGGCTGTTTATCATGAACCGTGATAGCTAGACAGTTGAAATTTTCACAGATGATGTATTTTGGAATATTTAAGGGGGCTCCCATACAAAAAACGTGATTTTTTTGCCGTTTTATAGATAATGGTACGGAAACCTCCGTGCGCGAGTCCGACTCGCACTTGCCCGGTTTTATCTATACTACTAGCGCTTGGAATCATCATCACACACAAAACAAACTTGGCAGAAAATATTATATATTTTTATTTATTGTAATTCACTTATTGTTAGCTATTAATATAGTAAAGCTATTTGGTAAATGAAGTAAATTGAATAAAATCATGGATGGATGGGATGGCTGCATGAATGGATGTATGTATGTATGGATGAACGTGTGGATGTTTATTACTCTTTCACACTAAAACGGTTTGGCAGATTCTTATGAAATTTGTCACACAGATATTTTACAGCTTGGATTATTAATAGAATGCTTTGTATCCCGGTAAATTGCATAGTTCTCACGGGATAGCGGTAAAAAAAACCTTCACAGACGGAGTCGGAGGCAACAGCTAGTTGAATATACTATGATAACCATTAATAAGGCCCCCATTTTCTAGAGCATACTACCACAGAATCAAAAGCAGCTATCGATTGCATGCCTGATAAAGTATAATTTTTAAAGCTAGTCGTATTTTCAATAATTACAATGGAAATTGTGACGTATCATCACAATCGTATCGTTTTAGACGACCAGATGGCCTAGTGGTTAGAGACCCTGACTATGAAGCTTGAGGTCCCGGGTTCGATTCCCGTGTCGGGGCAGATATTTGTATGAAAAATACGAACGTTTGTTCTCGGGTCTTGGGTGTTTAATATGTATTTAAGTATGTATCTATCTATATAAGTATGTTTATCCGTTGCCTAGTACCCATAACACAAGCTTTGCTAAGCTTACTTTGGGACTAGGTCACTTGGTGTGAATTGTCCAGTGATATTTATTTATTTATTTTATTTATCATCAAACCAATAAGGTTCAATTTCCAACTCAATGCATATGGTCGTTAAATCGCCTTAACCTAATTAAGTGTTAAAGACAAAAAATACCGAAAATTCCGCGGCAAATTTGTGGCGTAATTTTGGCAATGTGTTACTTGTAATTGAAATTAATGATTACGATTTTTAACCCCCGACACAAAAAGCGGGGTGTTATTATAAGTTTAACCGCTATGTGTGTGTCTGTCTGTCTGTGGCATCATAGCTCTTAAACGGGTGAACCGATTTGGATGCGTTTTTTTTTACTTGAAAGCAGGTTTCTTGGCAATGGTTCTTAGACAGTTTCATTAATTGGTTCAGCCGTTTCAAAGTTATCAGCTCTTTTGTTAGCTACTTATGGGCGGAATCTTAGACGCATAATGGACATTTACTAAAATAAATAAATAAATAAAATAAATTTGTTTATTAAAAGAAATCCAATTTACAAAAATTTGACTTACCAAACGGTCCCACACTAGGCAATGCCTGTCACGTGGTGACCGGATTCGGATTACAATTTTACATTACAAATTTAAATAAGTACCACGATTACATACAAAGTTGGTACTTTTAAGCAACTACGAAAGAAACAATAATGTAAAGAAAGTATGCATAGTATAAATTTATCATTTTAGTACTGTATGAAATTACTTACTTTATTTTCAAACATACATGCGGCCTATTTGGCTTGAGGGCTCTTAAAATTTTTAATTTATTTTGAGAAAGAGTACTTAAATTGCGTAGAAAATGCTGTCCGTTTACTCTGCCTCCGTCAATTTTATTCTGAACACTCGGTAATCTCTACGAAAACAATAGGGCGAAACTCCAGGCGAACTTTTCAAGCGATTCGCCCAAAAGTTTGTTTGTCCAATAACTCTGCGGCGTGGACTTTAAAATAACTTTGGGTATTCGTTAAGTCCGTTGAGTTTTTGATTTTATGAGTATTTGTGGGTATGTATTACAATACCGAAGTACGAAAGACCGAATGTATTAAAACATCGAATGGGTCAAAAGACCGTTAACTTTTTAAGATTGTTATAAAACAAACCTAACCTAACCTAATGGCTGTATGATGTCGTTTTAATAAATTCTGAGAAGTTTACGGTTTCGGAAAAAAATCGTGTTGGTCTTTTGACCCATTCGATGTTTTAATACATTCCGTCTTTCGTACTTCGGTATTGTAATACATACCCGTATTTATTATACTAGACTTCTGAATTTGTATCAAATTTTGACATCTGAATTTGTATGTATTTTTATTCTTTTTGTTTTTATTGTTATTATTTATTGATTATTTGGTCTTATGACATCTTCACATTATGTGATTTAATATTATTCATTTAATATTTTTATGTTGTAGTTTTTAAATTTCTTTGACATTCACACATTATGTGATTTAATATTTTATTGACATTTTTGTTTTATCTCACTTTTATTGTTTTTAATATTATTATCTTTGTGAAATTTTAAATTAATATATTATCCATTTATGTTTTTCAAATTCTTTTGACGATCTTTTTGTGAATTTCGAATGCTGGATATAATTGTAATTTTCAATCAATAATAAATGAATCTATCTATCTATCTATCACCCGCTGTTTTACTTGTGTCAGCTTCACATTTGATTTGAAATTTCGGGGTTAGGCGAAAAATTCAAAGTCAAAAAACATACATAAATATCTTTGTTCGATGTCGAATAATCTCTCTCAAATTCGTAACCACGCATGCCTAATCTGAATTACTGCTCAATTCCATTGAAGTTTCTGATCATAATTAAGTAATAATTTCGCTCTAATTGAGCATTAATACGCCTGACTTAATTATTAATTTAGTTCGGCACCCTAATCATTAAATCGGAGTAATATACAGGGTGATTCAGTAGTCATGAACAGGGGCTAAATTCAGGAACGGCCCAAAACGGTTTGCGAGCGGTTTCAATCGTTTGCGAGAGGATAGGGATGAACTGCTATTCAGGAACGCCAAAAATCACTGTTTTTTTTTAATTTTTTATTTATACAGGAAAACAAAGCTCATCCCAAGCTCAGCCCATTCCTATCCTTTCCCAAGCGATTGAATTGGCTAAGTAAAGTTTTTTGAAGAGGTGCTAAATATATTTTTTTTCGACAGTAGTCTTCTTCTAGACCGAGAAACTGCAGCTGTTTTATTTTTATCTCCTATTGTTTACTGGAAATATTTTTTTAACTGTTCGAGATGACATTTTTGAGATTTAATGGCTGACAAGCGGTTCGTGCTCAGTACTTAGCAGAAACAGAAAAAAAAACGAAGTCAATTGTCAATGTCAAATGAAATCTAACCGTTTGCGTTTCGTTTACTTTGCATTGTCCAAAAAGTAGTTCCAAAATAATGATCAAAAATATTCAATCGTGATTCAATTATCGTGCATAAGTCGTGGAGAAATGCGGTAAAATTGTAAATCCGGATTTTGTGCGGAGGTTGTTAAAAATAGTCCAAAAATCACACCAAAACGCAAAGCAAACGAAACGCAAACGGTTTGACATGGACAAAAGTGACAGATGACTTAGTTTTTTTTCTGTTTCTACTAAGTACTGAGCACGAACCGCTTGTCAGCCATTAAATCTCACAAATGTCAACTCGAACACTTAAAAAAATATTTCCAGTAAACAGTAGGAGATAAAAATAAAACGGGTGCCCCTTTTCTCCCATAATCTTTTTTATCCGAATTTTGAAAGTCATAAATTGATGTCCATAATATTCTTGCTCATAAATATCGATGATCATAATTTTTGTAAAGCATATCGCTTAATAGTTCTAACTGCAATGAGCCATAATCCCATTGATCATAACTTTAAAAAGTCATAACATTGATATCAATAATATTTAAGGGAATATCGTTGATTATTCAGAAACGTTATAGGGCATATATCTTAAAGTAATAATTGTTTTTAGTCATAATTTTTCATTACCTAAAATGCACTATCCATCTACATTGAATTCTATAACATCCAAAGGAACATTGATAATTATTCAGAAACATTGTAAGACATATCGCTGGCAGCGAGCGAGCGAAGCGAGCGAGCAAGACTTTCAGGGCAGAAGCGACTCGGACAGGTTAGGTTCAGAAGGCTAAGGCGGGAGCGAAGCGTAAGCGTAGCTCCCGCCTTAGCCTTCGATGTTAGGTATTTTTTTTATGTCAGCACAGAAAAGGATTATTACCTTTAATATTATGAAATGTCATACAACCATGACATTGAATGTTATTACAAAGTAATATTGTGCCTTAAAATAATTATGACTTGCGAAAAAAGACCTTGCAATAATTATTACGAGTGACTTTAGTACCTTTAATATTATGAAGTGCGATGCTTCTAGACACTGAATGATATGAGTTTACTTATTAGTCCTTACAATAATTATGACTTAAGAAAATCGTAGCTCCAATTTATGTTGTTTAATATTATGACTTCCGATAATATGAAAAAGAAAAATTATGACAGAAAACGTTATGGTCTTGAAAATTCGGAACAAAAATTTTATGGGAGTCATTATAGACCCAAATAAAACAGCTGCAGTTTCTGGATCTTCAGAACGCCGACTGTCGAAAAAAAATATAATTAGCACCTCTTAAAAAAACTTTACTTAGCCAATTACCGCTCGCATACCGTTTTGGGCCGTTCCTGAATTTACCCCCAGGAGTGGAAGGGGTGATGAGGAGATTAATACTGAGCAAATTTTACAATGGGATTAGCTTTAGCTCTGAAATCGCGAAAGAGCATCTAATCAAGAGTTAATTGATCGATAACTATCCGAATATATGAAGCAGCAGATTTTGTTTTACTGCCGCTCCAAGCTTCTTGCGCTAATCGATTTAGGTATTCTATGCCCTCGTGTATGTGTGCGTGAGAGCGGCTAGAATCAAAGGCGTACGTAAGCGCAAAGGACATATTTAAGTTCCCCGTCCGAAGGAGAACTAACGCAACTGACTATACGGGCAACGGGAAAGCACGACGGCTCAAGATAGGTCAGACTGCGCGTGTATTTAGCTATTTTCATCGTATTACTAAAACAAATACATATTTTAAAAATGTAGCATCACAAAACCCAAGGCCCTAGAAAACATCTTTTTTTATTAACATTCAAAAAGTCATGACCTGCCGTGCAGTATTTACGCCGTACTAAGCTTTGATCAATAAAATTATAACTGTAGATCCACAGTCGCGCGCCCGAATATGTCAGAGCCAAATGAGCGCCACTTTGATAAAAGTGGCCTTCTTTTTTCTCAGTACGTTGCGTGAAATTGTCAAGTTTAGCTGTCAAGTGTCAACCGAAATTCGACTGTAATGAGGTAAAGACTAGGTTCAAACTTCTGTGTAGGTGATGATTTTAATTGTTATGCAAACAAATAAAAAAGTTCGGACATTCTTTGAAGGGGATTTTGTTCGGCAATGTGTATTTTCAGTTATAATTGATCAAAGGTACTAAGGATTTTATTTTATTTTTTAGAGATGACTTTGGATTTTTTTTTCTATAGAGCAAACTACAAGCAATCGTGTTTCTAAAGACGCTGGTCACTAGAGTGAATCCTCAAATATCTTACACATGAATTTCAGGACTAAAGCTTTGCTAGTAATGAATGATACAGCAAGCAAGGGATTAAATGAATAATAATAATAATAATCGTATATTTTCTCCTCACAAAAGTACATAGATAACAGCAATAGTTATAAATAACACAACATTATGGTAGTACATTAGTTAGATAATGCAATAAATGCGCCAAAAGCTCGATGCGGCCTTAATTTTTCTTGGCTGGTCCCACAGTGAAAGTTTCCCAGTGTGGCCCTCCTTATCGCCCCTTTCACTTGGGCATTTCTATTTTTCGTTGTACCCAATTAAGAAATTGTTAACACGGAGTTAAAATTAGTCCGTTTGGTTACGCACTTTTTCAAGCCTTCACAATAAAAAAACGTAACAAATCGGACAAGTTCTACAATGCTTTTTTTTTATTATTTTTTTTTTTTTTATGTTAGAAAGGCCAGACAAACGAACTAGTGGGTCACCTGATGTTAAATGATCACCACTGTCCATAGACACCTGCAGCGCTTTACGCGATGCCAGTGCGTTGTCGGCCCTAAGGAGAGGAAATAGGGGAAGGGGAGAGGGAGGGGGAGAGGGAAGGGGTGAGGTATTGGGCCCCCGGCTCTCTCACTGACCGTACGAAACGCAAGCAGGATTACTGCTGCTTCACGCCGGTGTTCTGTGAGAGGGTGGTACTGCCCCGGACGAGCCGGCCCATTCGTGATGCAGCGGCTAGCTACAACATGGCTCTACCACTACTAACAAGAAGTGAAGAATTGTGTGGTTTGTTACTTTTTTTTTTATTGTAAAGACTTGAAAAAGTGTGTAACCAAACGGGCTAATTTTAACTCCCTGTTAACAATTTCTAAATTGGGTACAACGAAAAATAGAAATGCCCACTTCTGCTCATGACTCCTGAATCATCCTGTATATGAGCTGTATTTATAAAACGCAAAGCAATTATAACAGATGAACATGATTTAACATTTGCTGTGAAATGTGAGTCTTTGGTTACATTAGTCATGCATGAGAAAGGATTCGGGTACTGCCGTTTCGGAGAAAATTATTTCGCAAAATGATTCATTTGGCAAATGTTTAATATGGCAACTTTTTTTTTTTTCTGAAACTGTAAGCTATTCAGGATACCTATACATATTTTAGGACTATCACAGGTTCAGACGTTAGGTTTTTTTTTTTTTTTTGCCTGCCTGCCTGTGGTCGGGAAAAATCCCTGCGGACGAATGGGGGGAACACCCAGACAGTGTCCGACTCGCACGGACTAAAAAACCCGGCAACAGGTCTTACAACCATAAAAATATTTACCGCAGATCTTATGTTCTGCGCTTTATTCCCAGTTTTTCGCCGAAACATTAGTAAGCGAAAGGATTATTCAGTAGGTATCCCGAAACTCCGCCTAAAAGAAACCGTGGTGGCCCAGTGGTTTGACCTAATGGTCTCTTAAGCAGAGGGTCGTGGGTTCGAGTGCCTCTCCTCTGAGTTTTTCGCAATTTATGTGCGAAATTACATTTTTAATTTACCATGAGCTGGTGAATAAAGTCACAGGTAAAGAATAGTTAAAATTATTCAAATGGTTTCTTATAAAATCCCAAGAGGGGTTTTTAACTTTTAAGTTTTTTAGAAGTCATTTTAATTCCACTTAATATTCAGAGGACGTCCAAAATCGCTTAAAAATGTGACCCTTAGAACCTTTTTATTATTATTTGAACCGTAGAGTAATAATTACAGGAGTTGCCTTAAGCTTAAGTAAGTTTTTAAATTATAATGCGATTGTCAAACTAAGGAATGCAATGTAATAATAATAGTTAATTTGGTACGAAGATAGTTTGAGTTTCGGGAAAACTCCATAGTTCTCGCGGGATAGCGATATAAAACGAATTCTTTGCAAACGGAGTCGCGGGCAACAGCTAGTATGATATACTTAATATTGTAATGTTGTGATAATAATTTAATTTATAACTAAGTGGATAATATCTAAGGAACTAACAATACGAATGCGTATTCATTCATTCACTCATTCAAATAAGTAATGAACACTTTATTGCACAAAACTACCAGTATAATCGAGGAAACTAAATCGCGTATCAGGGTGGAACCTCTTCACAATCAATTTCCCAAATTTTTTGGCAGAAGCACGCATGACCGTCTCCAGATATAAGTACTACATAATTTGAACTCTGTCTAAATCGACAAGCAGTTAAAGCTATTTTCTCGGAGGAAAAAAGGGACGATTTATTTTAACGACGTCTGTAAAAAGTCTTATGTCTTGCGTCAAGCTCTTTAGATTATCAACCTTAAATTGTATAAGCTAAAGTATTTTTTAAAAGTCAATTTCACGCACTTATGGCTTTTAGGAGTGAATGGCGTTATAAATCGTAAGCAGTAAGCCCTGTTTTGCGGTATTGGAGTATAAATCTTAAACGGGTCGGATAAGGTACTTTCTTGCATGAGCGGATTCGCGATAAGTGATGTTTGGATAAAAGTTTTCTTTATATACAGAGTGCCCCAAACTCAACGATGACCTGGTACCGGTTGACAGGCCATGTTATAATCATCATCATCATCATTTCAGCCGATAGACGTCCACTGCTGAACCCTCCCCCAATGCTCGCCAAACAGATCGGTCCCGTGCCATCCGCATCTAACGGCGATTCTTCGAGCTATGTCAGTGACCTTAGTTCTTGCGCGGACTTCGTCATTTTTAATGTGATCCCGCAGAGAAACTCCGAGTATAGCCCTCTCCATCGCCCTCTGAGTGACTTTGAGCTTTCTTATTAGGCCCATCATATTTCATCATCATAATTTCTTATTACGTTGAATATGAATTTTAAATAAAGATATTTTTTGTATTTGCTGTGTTCTGTACTGTCTGGCAATAGACTACTTTGAACTTTAAATACCTACTTTGGTTAAATTTTATCCCGTAAACTGTACATAAAGTTCCCACGGGAAAAAGACAAAGCCGCGGACAACAGTTAGTTTCAACTTTAATTTATTTATTAACTTGCTTAAAACAACTAAAATGGCTCAAGATAATTACTAACGCAGTCAAAATTCAATTTTACCGTACCCCAATAAGGTCCAATTTGAAACTCATCTATGCGGAATTTTGATTCCCCTAAAACCTTTTATTTTAAGCCTTATTTATGAATGCTCATTCGAAATTAAACTTTGAGAGTGAGGCACGAGGTTGGAATTTGATTACCTCAAATGGAACACGGTCCCTTGTTCTAGCAAGTCAGGTATTCGGTCTACTGAACTAATTGAAATCTCTATTGAATCTTGAATATTCTAAATATTTGCACTTAAAACGGTAAATATTGGGGAAAAAGCGTAAAGGGTAAATTTCTCTTTTTAGGGTTTCGCGTTGTGAAAGAAAAAATTGTCTGTTGTTGTTGTTCTGTTGTTGTTGAGTTGTTGTTGTGTGTGTGGGTTGTTTTGTATTGCACCACCTGCTAAAATCTATTCCTTGCTTTATTTCTTTTGAAGAGCATAAAGAGATCACTTTGATAAGGTTGTATTGCTTGCTTTATACAGGGTGTCCCAGAAATCATCAGGAAAGTACCTACTATATTTATATACTACTATATTTAAAAATAAACGAGAAAATCATCACCTTGTGACAGTCTTTTGCTCCTGTTTTTTAGGGTTCCGTACCTCAAAAGGAAAAAACGGAACCATTATAGGATCACTTTGTTGTCCGTCCGTACAAACTGTCTGTCAGGACCCTTTTTCTCAAGAACGCGTGAAGGTATTAAGCTGAAAATGATATCAAATACTCATGTCTACTGTTCCTTAGAGCTGTGAAAAAATCAAACTTCTAAGCCAACGAAATCAAAAGATACAGCCGTTTAGGATGCAAATTTCCGCATATTTTCGAAACACGCAAGGGAATCAAAACCTACAGGGTACTTCCCGTAAACTCAGAATCTTTAAATTTGGTACAAAGCAAGGCCTTATAGCACAGATAAAGGAAAAATTGCGAAAAGCATAAATTTTTTTTGTCTGTCTGTCTATATCAGTAACCAATCCACAATGATCCCACACTGCGCACATTTTGCTTAGGAGAAGGGGTCTGCTAAGACTGGATGTTCATAGATACATATAAATTTGTATGGAACCCTCGGTGCGCGAGTCCGACTCGCACTTGGCCGGTTTTTATTTTCTTTACTGTTGTTACAAATCTTAAATTTTTATTTATTTATGTTTGTTATGTTACCCTGAATAATGCTTCTGTGAATCGTTGTTGTTGAAATTTGATCACACTAGAAACAGCATCGTATTCGCCTTATCTAGGTCTCATCGTACTCGTCATCGTAGGTCAACTCTAAGCATCATCCAAGATCATCCATTTTATATCAGGTATCCTAATCCTAACTTACGGTGCTCAAACATGGTCATTGACGGAGTTACAGAAGACTTAACTGAAGGTTTGCCAAAGAGTAATGGAGCGCAGTATGCTCGGGGTGAGGTGGATTGACCGGGTCCGAAACACCACGCTGCGCTCGAAAACACGCATTACTGATGTGGTTGCCAAGGCTGCCAAGCTGCTGGGGCTGGGCAGGCCACGCCAGCCGCATGGATCCGAATCGATGGGCTAAAATAACCACAGACTGGATACCAGAAGATGGATGACGGCAATGAGGTATGCCCAGGAGGCGTTGGCGGAACGAACTAGCCGTGTACCTTAGTAACTGGAAGGACACCGCTCAAAATCGGGATGCATGGAGGCATTGGCCAGCAGTGGGACACTTCTCCAGACTAATTAATAATAATAATCCTAACGAATGGGTATCAATGAGAAATACCCATATCCAGCAGTAGACATACTACGGCTGAAACAATGAACGATGATGACAAAAAAAAATTGTCGGTATATACGTGACGCTTTAGCACTATAATTGGGTTGCGGCCCATTAAATATTTGAAAGGATCGATAAAATTACCGATACGCTATCGCCGTAACCAATACCATGCGTTAGATTAGATACATAACAATACACATTAGAATTACCAGGCTTTTGTGC
The DNA here is from genome assembly GCA_947563465.1 of Archips xylosteana. Lineage (NCBI taxonomy): Eukaryota > Metazoa > Arthropoda > Insecta > Lepidoptera > Tortricidae > Archips > Archips xylosteana. The sequence continues at coordinate 10,277,269 of OX387370.1, forward strand.
TATTAAAAACAACTTTAACCTTCGTAACTACGAAATAGAACATTCTATTGTGGAACGAAAAGGTCCGTCAATAATAAGATACAATACAAAAGAAACAAAAGAAAAAACAGTTTAGGTCATTTTCGAAAAAAAGTGTCCCCTTTTCATAAAATAAAAACATAATTTTCCATACAATTTTTTGTGTCAGTTTTGTGACGAGCCATGTAAACTGTATGAAAAAAAACCGGCCAAGTGAGAGTCGGATTCGCGCACGTACCATTATCTATAAAACCGGCCAAGAGCGTGTCGGACACGCCCAAGATAGGGTTCCGTAGCAGGTACGAAAAAATCTTTGCATACTTTATTATATTAATGTGGTTCTTTTGGTCCCAACTCCCACCGCGCACAGAATACCAACGTCGGCGGTAGAGCGCCATCTATCGGCGAATTGGGTAACTAATCTAATTGCACTCTACTAGAACAGATTACTAGTATGTATGTTGATGGTTTTTCAGATGTAATTCTTAACCGATTTCAATTTTATTTTTTTTATTTGAAAGAAGATACTGTTAGCGTGATCTTATAGGTACTTTTAAAAAAAATGCTTGTAATGGCGGTTAAATTACAATCTTAGTTCAGAAATATTTTTTTTAAAAAAACTTAAAAACTGCTCAACTGATTAAGTTGAAAATAATTTTCCTAGAAAGATTTTATTAAGTTTAACTTACGTGATTTTTTTCATATTTTTTAGACTTGCTGTTCAAAAGTTAGACATTATTTTGAACTTTCGGAGTGAATATCTCCGAAAATATTCACTTTTTCAAAAAATGATTTTAGTAAACCCCTATTTATCTTCAAATACCTATCCAATGATACCCCACACTATAGGGTTAGTCGAGAAAAAAAAAATCACCCCCACTTTACGTCTATGGAAGGTACCCTAAAAAAAAATTTTTTAGTTTTTTTATTTAACCACTTTGTCGGCGTGACTAATATATATATTCATACCAAATAACAGCTTACTAGTACTAACAGTCTCTGAGCTAAGCCGCGGACAGACAGACAGACGGACAGACATGGCGAAACTATAAGGGTTCCTAGTTGACTACGGAACCCTAAAAACGGCAAAAAAGTCACGTTTGTTGTATGGGAGCCCCCCTAAATATTTAGTTTATTCTGTTTTTTTGTATTTGTGGCAACCGAAATACATCATCTGTGATAATTTTAACTGTCTAGCTATCGCGGTCATGGGCTTCCCTCATACAGCCGCTACCAGCTGTCCTCCTAAAGTCACCAGTCCAACGTGTCGCAGGGCGTCCCACACTACGCTTTCCCAAACCAATAATAAGCTACGCCACAGGAAGAGAAACCTTTCTCAAGCCAGATGTTATGTTATCTATTCTCATTTAAATAATAATAATTCATTTATTGCTCGAAATAGTAATAATACAAGAGGATCTTAAATATAAACATTAGGCACAATTATTTCACCTTAAAGGCTTATAGTTCTAATACAGACAAAATATTCCTTAGATTACATTTATAAAATTACATTATTCTATTTAAAGTTAATATAATTATCCCATGGGAATGTAGTACCGGGATATTAACGTATCCTATATTCTGTACGCCAAAGTTTCATAATCTATTTAGAAGTTTTGTGTGATTGGCTAGCAAATACCTAAACATCAGACAGAACGTCCAACCATCTTCACACACTTTCTCATACAGACTGATGGCACCAATCATGGACATGTTAAGCACAGTTATAGCCTAGCATTCATGGACTTTACCGGTTGTAACCAGTTATCTGAGTATAGTGTTGATAGTTTAAAAATGTAAAGTGGCCGTTTCTTATAATTTGGGTTTACAGAAAAATAAATTTAACGACCGCTTTAGCCTAGTTGGTAGTGACCCTGCCTACGAAGCAAGAGGTCCTGGGTTCAAATCCCGGTAAGGGCATTTATTTCTGTGATGAGCACGAATATTTGTTCCTGAGTTATGGATGTTTTCTATGTATTTAAGTATTTATTTATCTATATAAGTATGTTTATCGTCGTCTAGTACCCATAGTACAAGCTTTGCTTAGTTTGGGACTAGATCGATTTGTGTAAGATTGTCCCCTAATATTTATTTATTTATTTATTTTAAATCCATAATTGTTTCTTATCCATTACTGGTGCTGTCACACTATAGGATTTCTTTATATAACTTTATCGTTAGCAAGAAATGTCTCACTCAGCACTACTGCCCTAAATTCTTCTTCTTATGTACTCAAATTAAGTTGTTTCGTCAATTTACATGACTTATCAAGTAAATAATTTGTAAGTAATAAAAGTTTGCCGTTTAATGATGCTTATTAATGCTATATATGGAAGCTTCCAGCACTTACGTCAGGAGGTGGCGCCTAACGCACATATATCTCTTCTGTCAGAGAATACACAAAAGGATAACCTAATTTGAGTACTTAAAAAGGCTGAATTTAGGTCAGTACTGCCGAGTAAGACATTTCGTGCTAACGATAAAGTTATATAAAGAAATCCCTATATATGAGAAAGTGTGTGAAGATGGTTGGATGTTCGGATGTTTAGATATTTGTTAGCGAATTACGCAAAACGGCTAAATGGATTTGTGTGCCTAAAAATGTAATTTTAAAAGATTTATATAGCTTGCAAAGGTTGTCCATCGCGGTTCAGCGGGGCAAAACGGCTAGTGTGTTGGGCATCTTTACGCCTGGTACGATCCGGTGCGGTTTATTTGATTTTATTGTATTTTGTATGCATTCACAACTTGTAATTTATTCCAATAGATTTATATACCTACCTAAAAAAAAATGTTTGATTAGGTAGTCCGTCAGGTGATTAAAAAATATTGGACACGTATTTTTTCTATTGTCAATTGAACAAAAAATGATGGAGATACTTGGGAGGTTGTTGTATATTCTAGGACCCATCCCTAAGATGCTTTTTGATAGAAGAGCTTCAATCAGGACTTTCCTTTTTATGTGTTACTAGCTTTTTCTCGCGATTTCGTCCGCGTACAATGGAAATTTATGGTAATGCACCTCTATGATCCAAGGAACCGTTACTGATCCCATTACATTGAACATAATATAAATCCTGTTTTTTTCCTTATCCTGTGGGATTTTTCTAAAATCCTAAAATTAGATTTTTTACAATTATAATCACCTCAGTAACGGAGATAGGGCCACTTCGAAGTGAAAGTATCAATCTCATTTATTCCCTATCCAGTAGGAATATAGAAAAATCCCTTTTTAGCGGATGCCTACGTCATAATAATTATCCGTGTGCCAAATTTCACCGCAATCCGTTCAGTAATTTGAGCTGTGTGTTGTTAGATCAATCAGTAACGGTTGCCTTTTATACAGGGCGTCCCACGGCTATGCCACATGGAGGGGAAGTAGTACCTTAATTATTGTAGATAGAAAATTTTACTGAAAAGAGACTTCATTTTGATTTTAAAAACAATTTTCGAGTTAAAGATATACTTTATTCTCAAAAGAATTACATAAATTCACTTAAATGATTAAAATAGTTACAATTAATTAGTCTTCCTTTTATTTGGGATGCTATGTTACTTGGAAAAATAATCCTTTCGATTGAGCCTTTTGATCGGTGTCGTAAAATTACGGGTGTTTTTTTTTTACCATTTGACGGGTCCGATTTTCGGTTCAGACAGGCGTTTATTCAAAAATCTTTGAATGAAGTTAAAATTGTTTTTAAAGTCAAAATGAAGTCTCTTTTCAGTAAAATTGTCTATCTACAATATTTAAAGTGGTGTACTGCCGTCTGGCAAATTATTTTTCCCAAATATGACTTCCCAAATAACTTATCGCAATAGTTTCATTTCCCAAACGAATGTTTAGCAAAGTTACATTTCGCATTTTATTCATTTGGTCAAATCATCATTTGGCAAAGTTTCACTTCGTCATGATTTTATTAAGCAAATGCTTATTTAACAAATGTTTTATTTTGTCACAAATTATATGCCAAAAAAATGTTTGCCAAATTTGTCACTTCCCATGCTCAACTTATAGCAAAAGTTCGGCAAATGATAATTAATTTTTACTGTTGCAGAAATACAATAGTAGGTACAAGAATTTCAAGTATAAAACGAACAAATGGCAGAAATAATTGGTGACACCTGTCGTATGCCATGCAATATTTTGTTGCAGATATACAATAGTAGGTAACATTGTCAGTCATATCGTTGGCAGCGAGCGAGCGAAGCGAGCGAGCAAGACCTTTCAGGGCAGAAGCGACTTGGACATGTTAGGTTCAGAAGGCTAAGGCGGGAGCGAAGCGTAGCTTAGCTCCCGCCTTAGCCTTCGATGTTAGGTATTTTTTTTATGACAGCACAGAAAAGGATTATTACCTTTGATATTATGAAATGTCATACAACCATGACATTGAATGTTTCCCATGCTTTAATGTAGTAGTCATAGATGCTGTACACTTCTTCACTTTATCCCGCCGTATTTCACAATACCAGTATTATTAATTTTTATCCTACGCACTACCCAAATTGGGATATAAACCGTATGCCATGCAATGTTTTGGGATTGATATATTATGCCAAACGATACATTTGCCAAAAAAAATTTGGGAAAATAGAACATGACCATGTAATTATTTGCTAAACAATCACTTGCCAAAAAAGAGGTTTGCTGACTGTAAAATTGCGATAAGTAGTTTTGACAATTGAGTTTTTGCCAAATAAAAATTTGGGAAAAAAGTTTGCGATGTGATACTTTGGAAAACATTTTTTGCCAAACATTAGTAATCCATTTAAAGTACTACCCCTCCATGTGGCATAGCCGTGAGACGCCCTGTATGTACACACAAGAAGAAGATGTGTATAGGTAATGTGTAAAGATAGATAGATAAAAATTCTCTATGAAGTAGTACCTTAGTATGAAAGTATGTTCAAATCAACTCTCGTAGTCGTTGGTGATAGAAACCATTGACGTAAGAGTTCAAAATAGAAATGAATGATATAATAGGAGTAATTAAACTTATCCAAACTTATAGGCGAACAAATTAATCGAAAATTGGAACAATTGGGGGAATTGTTTAAAACTTTTCCGATTTTCACTCATAGCTGTTACACTCGGGGATTATCTATCTCATAGCATAGGTATACATCTTCTTCTTTAAGTGCCACTCCAATTATTGAAGGCCGGCAGTCAGCTCTTTACTTAGTCTATTCTGTGTCCAGAGCATTAATAGTACATTACTAAAGAGGCCGGGAAGTAAGGGGTTGCCGGCCGAGTAGGTTGACTGGCACGAAGGCCGGTAGGTTGGTTGCCAAGATTTTAAGTGTCTGGCAATGAATAACGTGATAATTTTCTGAAGGTAATAACTTACCAAAAAATCGCACTTTATTATTTGACGAATGTAGATGGGTATTTTACACACCTTTAGTACCATTTACCTGCCAAAACCAGGGTAACCCAAACTTCATAATGGTCCATCGTTCTTACCAGTGTTGGGAGCATGCGCTGACAAACTTTCAGCTTTTATAAAATAACGAAGGTCTGGGGTTCACGGGCTCTAAGACTATTACTGTGGCCGCTACAAAAACAAATTATAAAAATATAGTTAAATTAAACATTAAGGGGGTCCTATAAAACAAATATAAAATGATCCCACACTGCTTACATTTTACTTATTAGCAGGGCTCTACTAACACTGGATACTTATATATACGGCTGTTTATGTATATTTTGACATAGCTACAAATTTGTACGGAACTCTCGGTGCACAAGTCCGACTCGCACTTGACCAGTTTTTAATTTTGTTCTTCGGCCGCTTCAAAAGCTCTCTAGCTCGGTTCCAAGTTCCATGGAGATGGAAAGAAGTTAGCGTATCCGAACAAGTAGCATTCCATACTATACTCCATTTAATTTAGAATTACAAACCACAACAACATTATATTGCGGCTCGTGAATCTCTTTACAATTTGTACTAGAGTAACAATTGACGACACGCAAATGAAGTGACATTAAAACAATTTTATTTTGCGGCTCCCAGACTATGTACTGTACTATTTGCTAGGTAAGAAATAGTTGACGAGCCGCAATATAATGATGTCGTGGTTTTCAATTCTAAATTAAATGAAGTATAGTACTACCAGGTAATAGTAAATTGTTCAACAAGGGACTAAAACAAGCCATAATGACACAAGATATTTAGCCACCCGAGCAGAGCGAGGGTGGCTTCTGCTCGGGTGGCTATAATTCGTGTGTCATTATGGTAGTTTAGTCTCGTGTTAAACACTCTACTTTTCACTTTGAATGCGAGGAAAAAAACGATGTTTTAGGTACCTATACTAATCTACAATATTACTTTTCTAAAACGTACGCTCAATACGAGCAATGGACGTCTGTTCAGAATTCAAATAGCAATTTAAAGTTCCATCTTACAGACTGGCTAAAACTAAAAAGTCGTTTCTGGGAAGATGCATACGTTTTTATAATAAAATTCCGAAAACAATAACCGAACAAACTGATACAAAATTCAAATCCATTGTGAAGAAGACATTAATATCCAGGGCGTACCTACTATAAAATTAATGACTATATCATGGACAGGGATGTTTGGAAATAATTCCGATCCGCATTGGAGATCCCTAGTCTCAAATAGCGTATCTACTGTGTTAAAAAATTTAATTGTATTAAATACTTTAGATGTATGTCATTTAATAACAATGTAGATCTGATTGAAAAAAATATACCTTGTTGAGTTTCTTGCCGGTTTCTTCTCAACAGGGTTTTTCCGAACCGGTGGTAGATTCTTCGACGTTCATAGGAGCATCAATTGATGCCTAAATTGAATAAAGAATTTTGACTTTGACTTTGACTTTGAAATTTGTTCCGCGGTTTTTTTTGTTGAGTTACGCTTTAAATGTTTAGCCAACAGATTCAAACTTGAAAATTATTTCATAGCTAATTGGACTAAGTATGCATTATAAAATAAATTCATCTTTAATATAATAACGACGTCTTTTTAACGACCGCTTAGCCTAGTTGGTAGTGACCCTGCCTACGAAGCAAGAGGTCCTGGGTTCAAATCCCGGTAAGGGCATTTATTTGTGTGATGAGCACGAATATTTGTTCCTGAGTTATGGATGTTTTCTATGTATTTAAGTATTTATTTATCTATATAAGTATGTTTATCGTCGTCTAGTACCCATAGTACAAGCTTTGCTTAGTTTGGGACTAGATCGATTTGTGTAAGATTGTCCCCTAATATTTATTTATTATTTATTTATTTATTAAATAGATTAATATTCGTAATTATTCATGGTGTTTCACGAAATTATTATTTTTTAAAATATTTTTATACAGTTGTCATTTTGAGGTTAGGTATTTCCACGCACTAAAGGCTTCCACAGACCGAAGCGCAGGGCGCTACGGAGCACTACGGAGCGGGCGCTACGGAGCGCTTCCGAGCGTCCGCAGCGCGCTGCAGTCTGTGGAAAGCTTTAAAATTGTCTATGCCTAGTCACTGAAAATGGCAATAATCCTCCATCCACAAACACCGTGATTGGCAGTTTAGGGGTTTCCAAAGTAAATTAAAAAAAAATTACTTTAATCCCTAGAGATCAAGCTAGAGCTTTAGTCCCGATATGCAGAGACTAAAGTAACATTTTAAGAGCATGAAAAGTGAAAAATAAATAAATAAATATTAGGGGACAATCTTACACAAATCGACCTAGTCCCAAACTAAGCAAAGCTTGTACTATGGGTACTAGACGACGATAAACATAGTTATATAGATAAATACATACTTAAATACATAGAAAACATCCATAACTCAGGAACAAATATTCGTGCTCATCACAGAAATAAATGCCCTTACCGGAATTCGAACCCGTCCTGCTTCGTAGGCAGGGTCACTACCAACTAGTCTAAAGCGGTCGTTAAATTATGAAGCGTTCGTTAGATTATGTAGTTAGTTTTGCTACTCAATGTAATTTTCTTCTAAAATCCTTAAACTTACAAATACGAAACATAAAAACATAGGTATTATTACGTAAAACAGAGATAGCACCCTTACCAAAGCCAACATACCTAAAAGACCAAACTCCCACGCAACCACCCTTCAAAAAAAAGTCTTACAGCTAACATTTAAAGTACAAATTGCGAGTAAAAGGCGCATAAATACGACCTTTTAAGTGTTAAATTAAGTTTTGAAATTCTTAAAGTTCCCTACAGCGCCTTGTAACAACAATTAACTCAATAACTTCAAGTTTTGGGTATTTGGGAACTCTGGGAAAGTACAAGGGATATTTAGGGCGCCTTTCCCCGCTATGCTGCGAAGATGTGAAAGCTACGCTACGAAACTGTGTGACCGTTTCCACCAATGCTAAGCTATGTAGCTGTGCGAGGATGCGCTATGTAGATGGGCAGCCGCGAGGCAGCTGTGCGAAGAAGATGCGCAGCTCGAGCTATGCGATGTATCGACAGGGGCGCGCGGGGCGACAGCGCGGCCAGCTGCACCATTTCAAAACTTAGTAGAGGTAACGCCACCAGAGTTGAGGCCACGCACACAACCACATCTCATGTAATGACAGCGGGATTTTGACGTTGTGTTGACGTTTAACGACAACACAACGTCAAAAGCCCGCTGTCATTACAAGAGATGTGGTTGTGTGCGTGGCCTCAACTCTGGTGGCGTTACCTATACAGTAAGGGGCATTCAGCTAATTTTACAGGAGAGCGAAAAACATGTTTTGTCTCAGCCATTCAAAATTTTGCAATATTAGTTCAAAAAGTGATACTTTCTTGGTTAACTAGGTTAAGACGAAAAGCTAGGTACTTATATTTATGTTTAATTTCTTATATTACATGTTTTATCTATACATATAATAAATCTGTAACAAGTCGGTGTCTGTACATTGAAGATATTTGAGAAAAACTGTCACTAGGGCTATTTACTAGCGCAATGTTTATCTGTTTGTCTGTTTGTCTGTGCGTTTGTGCGCGCTAATCTCAGAAACGGCTTAACCTAGAAGGATGCGGTTTTCATTGATATGTTAGTATTTTCTTGGATTAACATTTAGTGTTTGTTTCATTTGAATCGGTTCACAAATAAGAAAGATACGTCTATTTTAAGAATTTATAGAACAGTTTTTAGAAGTAGTGACTTGGGTGTAGGTACGGTGGTGAATGTGAACGCGGGTGTGCGGGGGGGGGGTTCGGTGGGGGGCCGGTGAGGGGAGGGGGTTGCGGGGGGGTAATTTTTTTATATCGATGAACTAAGGAGAGCCATAATTCATGAAAAAGCAAATTGTATAAAAAAAATAAAATGCCCAAATTACTAATTCCACGCGGACGGAGTCGCGGGCAAAAGCTAGTCTAAAAATATGTACCATACTGGCTTTTGAAATGAGAGTATTGATTATCGATTGACCACATCACACCTAATGAGAATCTCTGACTTTTTCAAAACGACATACTAGGTTTTTGAAATAGTTTTGTGCCATACTAGGTTTTGAAATGGTCCTGCCCGTTTTTTTGTGTACTTACTAGGTTTGGAGGTACTCATATCTGTGAAATTGAGCGAGATAGGCCTCTAAATGTTTTTGTATCCTGTAGGCACTTGCTAGAAACTACGTTATATGCAAAAATCACTAAATTGTTTTTCGAAAGTTACTTGGTTTTGAAATGGTGCAGCCCAGCGGTGAGGGGGGACATTGCTACATGACTCGCGACCATCCATAGCACGCATCCAGGGCACGCATCTTTCCATATAAAAATCATAGCTTAAATGAACCAGTTTCTACCAGTGCTATGCTATATGGACCAACGCAACATCAGGCGATCCGTTTGCTCGTTTGCCCCCTATACCATAAAAAACAAGAACGAGTCGGACTCGCGCACCGAGGGTTCCGTACAAATTTATATGTATCTATGACATCCAGTCTTAGCAGACCCCTGCTCCTAAGCAAAATGTGCGCAGTGTGGGATCATTGTAGATTGGTGATATAGACAGACATACAAAAAAAATTATGCTTTTCGCAATTTTTCCTTTATCTGTGCTATAAGACCTTGCTTCGTACCAAATTTCAAGATTCTGAGTTCACGGGAAGTACCCTGTAGGTTTTGATTCCCTTGCAAGTTTCAAAAATATGCGGAAATTTGCGTCCTAAACGGCTGGTATCTTTTGATTGCGTTGGCTTAGAAGTTTGATTTTTTCATAGCTCCAGAGGACAGTAAACTTGAGTATTTGATATAAATTTCAGCTTGATACCTTCACGCGTTCCTGAGAAAAAGGGTCTTGACAGACGGACAGACGGACGGACGGACAACAAAGTGATCCTATAAGGGTTCCGTTTTTTCCTTTCGTGGTACGGCACCCTAAAAAAATGATTGGTGGATATCAGATACATCCATAGCAATGTAGCGTAGCACATCTCTGGTGGGAAGGCACCCTTAAGTCAATACATACTCATACATATAAATATAGACAGCGAACGGAATCCAGTACAGAATGGAAAGAGGTTGAAAGTGCTCTCGACATCCCAGCCTATATACGTCCCACTGTAGGGCACAGGCCTCCTCTCAGAATGAGAGGGCTTGGGTCAAAATTCCCACGCGGGACCAGTGCGGATTGGGAACTTCACCCATTTTTATTTCTTCGCAGGTGTATGCAGGTTTCCTCACGCTATCATTTTATCGAAAAACGTTTCACAACTGATTCGTTTCGCAAAATTATCGTTTCAACGAATCCATTTTTTTCTGAAACTGTATATATTTCAGGATTTTTATAAAACAAACCTAACCTAACCTCCGTTCTACACGATGGTCTTGAAACAAATCCTGAAATATTTACAGTTTCAGAAAAAAATGCATTCGTTGAAACGATAATTTGCGAAACGAATCAGTTGTGAAATGTTTTTCGATAAAATGATGAAATACCTTCCTATATTTCATACTAAATACAAACTGAAATATAGATGCACAGAAAAAACCCCAGAAAAAAGACCAATGCTGGGAATCGAGCCCAGGTCCTCAGCATTCCGTGCTGCGTGCTAAACCCCTACACCACCACTGGTCTAGAGATTAGACACGAATAGGTGTAGGGGTTTAGCACGCAGCACGGAATGCTGAGCACCTGGGTTCGATTCCCAGCATTGAAAGAAAGAAAGAAAGAAAGAAAGAAGACATTTATTCACTTTCACAAGACACACATATACAAGAAAGTACACACAAAAAAAAAAAAAAACTAAGATAACAAACAATGGAGAAATAAACATGTACAATACACAGCTCAGCATGTGTGTCCCCGCAAAAGTGAAACGGCCGCTGACTCAGCATTATGCTGAGGCGTTAGACGCCTGCAGCGCTGATTTTCTGTCAGAACCGTCTGTGACTCACGGAACGATACACAAATATACTATAATGAACCACTTACCTATATAGAAATAAATTAATAAAGTGATAAAGAATTGATAAATAGTATAAATTTATTATAGAGTAGCATAATAAGTTAATAAGTAAATAAATAAATTAAAATAAAGAAAAAGTAAACGGAGAAGATGTTTAAAAACAACAGGTTGGCATATCAATGTGTAGGTGCTGGTTTTTACGGATAGGATTTTTGGAGCGTTAAGAAGTGATCCTTCAGCTTGCGCTTGAAGGTGTACCTACTTGACGCTCCTTGGATAGGGGGAGGAATATCATTCCAGCACTTGGACGCCGCGAACTTAAAACTTCCACGGAATGCCGCTGTCTGGTGTTTAGGCACAATAACCATAGCTTTCCTGCGCTCGCTCTTCGACCAAACAATTTTATTGAAGAGGTACAAAGGTGTCCTGTAGCGTCTCACACCGAACAGCAAAGTGGCGAGGTGCATGCGCCTGCGTGCAGGCATGTTCAGCATGTTAGCGGCGTTCAGGTACGGAGTGATGTGGGACCGGGGAGGGACACGGAAACAAAAGCGAGCGCATGCGTTTTGCACTCGCTGTAGAAGCCTCTTGGAACGACCAACAATGCAGCCGTCATAAACAACATCACAATAGTTTAATCTGGACAATATAAGCGATTCACAAAGGTTAACACGCAAATCAACACTAAGGTAATCGCGTATATTGTACAGAACCTTGAGGCGGTAGAAGCAGTTACTCACAACCTTTAGGATGTGGTTCTCAAAGCTCAGCTTGCCGTCCATAAGTAGACCAAGGTTATTGGCTTCTACTACCCGTTCTATTGGTTTACCCATAACGGCAACATTACCGGCAGTCAGAGCATCAATAGTATTCCGGATTTGATGTCTCGATCCAAAAACTATATACTTCGACTTGCCGGGGTTGAGAACCAAACAGTTCCTCTCCGACCAAGCTGAAATACGATCGAGATCTGCGTTGATGGCGTCTACAGCAATGGAAGTTTCCGACGGCGCGCAGGAGACGTACAGCTGCAGATCGTCCGCGTAGAGATGGTATCCACTGCTCTTTATACTGCTGACAATATCAGAACTGTACAATATAAAGAGCAGAGGACCCAGTATCGAGCCCTGCGGCACTCCCCGTGTCACAGGGCAAAGAGAAGACCGCAGAGCACCACCATCCACCCCACGCAATACGATAGTCTGCGCACGGTCAGTCAAATAACTGCTAAACCATTTTATCGCCGTGACATCAAATCCGTAATACGACATCTTGGATAATAGCAAGGGGACGCTAATGCAATCAAAAGCCCTGGAAAAATCTAAAAGCACTAAAATAGTACTTTTTCCAGCATCCCTAGCCTGCAAAATATTATCGACTACATCGAGTAACGCAGTAGCTGTCGATCGACCCTTGCGAAAACCCGATTGCAGTTCAGGTAGGATGCTGTATTTCTCCAAGTATTCCGACAGCTGTTCGCAAACTACCCTTTCCACTATCTTCGACGCACAGGGAAGGATACTAATAGGACGGAGTTCGGACAGATTAACAGGATTAGGTTTTTTAGGTAACGGGGTCACTTGAGCGATTTTCCAATCAGTCGGGAAAGTCATAGTCTCAATACTCCTATTGATAATGAATGTCAGTATCTTCGAAGTCACTGGAAGAGTCATAAGTAACATGTCAATAGCAATGGAATCATGTCCCTTTGCAGTTGTTTTAATAGAGGTCATAATTTTTGTTACAGTTCCTATTGTTGTTGGTAAAAGAGTAAATTTTTTGTGTTTTTTGTTTGCATTGGTCTTTTTTCTGGGGTTTTTTTTGTGCATCTATATTTTAGTTTGTATTTAGTATGAAATATATGATTTCACGGGATGACCGTAAAAGTAATAAAAATGAAGTTGAAAAAATAAATACAAAAAGATACTTCATAGCTAACTTGTTTAAATACCTTCCTCACGATGTTTTTGTTCGTAAAGCTCATTGTAAATTTCAAATGTAATTTCGCACATAAATACCGAAAAACTCAGAGGTGCGAGCCGGGATTTGAACCCACGAGCCTCTGCTCGAGAGGCCATAGGTCAAGCCACTAGGCCACTACGGCTTTCGGCTTTTTTTTGACTTTCGGGGGTAATACACATAAAGCATTGAAGACGCAGTATAGGTAGGACTTCAACAAGATGAAACGACTTGGTTATGATTGCGGGATGGGATGGGATGCTTTACGATAAAATTGGTCCTAAGTAAAAAAATAAATAAATAAATATTAGGGGACAATCTTACACAAATCGACCTAGTCAGAGCGTCCGCAGCGCGCTGCAGTCTGTGGAAAGCTTTAAAATTGTCTATGCCTAGTCACTGAAAATGGCAATAATCCTCCATCCACAAACACCGTGATTGGCAGTTTAGGGGTTTCCAAAGTAAATTAAAAAAAAAATTACTTTAATCCCTAGAGATCAAAAAAGAGCTTTAGTCCCGATATGCAGAGACTAAAGTAACATTTTAAGAGCATGAAATGTGAAAAATAAATAAATAAATATTAGGGGACAATCTTACACAAATCGACCTAGTCCCAAACTAAGCAAAGCTTGTACTATGGGTACTAGACGACGATAAACATACTTATATAGATAAATAAATACTCAAATACATAGAAAACATCCATAACTCAGGAACAAATATTCGTGCTCATCAAACAAATAATTTTGGATTTGAACCCAGGACCTCTTGCTTCGTAGGCAGGGCCACTACCAACTAGGCTAAAGCGGTCGTTAAAGTCGTGTATTACTCGTTATTTTAGAAGGCTGGAAGTGCTCTAAAAGTGGTTTATGTTAGGATTTTGGTACAACTTTGCCACCTCCGTAACTGGCTAATTATTCGAGCGTTTCTACCGCTATCATTACCAGGACCCATACATCAAAGAAATGAGCTATTGTTTGCATGGGATTTCAATGAATTTTCATTTTACAGCGAGCGCACTGTATCGTTTTACAGAAACCTTCCGTTCGGTGCGACTTATTTCTTCACTATTTAGGACCGGAAACGATGGCGGTTGAGACGCTCGTATAATTAGCAAACTGCGGAACTTTCGTATGAAAAAGTACCTTCGCCTCCGCATCCACCTCCGTAAAAGTTTTGCGGGGTTAGAAATATAACGTGAGAATTTCCAAAATTCCTTAAATGAGTTTTTTTAACGACCGCTTTAGCCTAAGTTGGTAGTGACCCTGCCTACGAAGCAAGAAAGAAGAAGCAAGAGGTCCTGGGTTCAAATCCCGGTAAGGGCATTTATTTGTGTGATGAGCACGAATATTTGTTCCTGAGTTATGGATGTTTTCTATGTATTTGAGTATTTATTTATCTATATAAGTATGTTTATCGTCGTCTAGTACCCATAGTACAAGCTTTGCTTAGTTTGGGACTAGGTCGATTTGTGTAAGATTGTCCCCTAATATTTTTTTTTTTTTTTTTTAGTGTTATAATTCCACTTAAATTTGAAGAGTAATAAAAATAATTAAGAAGATAAGGTCGCTTTGAAACAAACATAAATATAATTATACCTTTATGACGATGACTATAATAATAGGCAGGCAAGCAGGCAGACCTACGACTTGGATTTCAAGTAAATCATGTTGATCGACGTCTCTGAGTCCAAACCAACTCTGATTACTAGGAATTTCGGCCAAGCAAAGTCATGTAAAGCTAATACCAAACGAAACCATTAAGATTTAAATCAACATTGAAGTTCGTAGACCCTCTACGTAGCTACGGCATAGCGGGTCTACGAAACTTCACTAACTAAATTTTAAGGACATTGTAACAGTTCATTTATGGGACACTAGCTTATGGTCGCGGCGTTGCTTGGGTAAACCATTAGATTTGGTATATATAAAGCCATCTTAGCCTATATACGTCCCACTGCAAGGCACAGACCTCCTCTTAGAATGAGAAGCCTTAGGCCACATGGGCCCAGTGCGGATTGGGAACTTCACACACCATTGCATTACTTCACAGGTGTATGCAGGTTATCTTGAGTTTGTATATTAACCCTGTATATTAATACTAGCTGTTGCTTGCGACTCCGTCTGCGAAGATTAGGAGTATAAAAAATAGCCTACGACCTATTCTCAGACCTACCGAATATAGAGAATTAATTTCATAAAAATCGGTCAAGCCGTTTCGTAGGAGTTCGATACAAACACCGTGCCACGAGATTTTTATATATTAGAAAATAATAATACGTATATCGCAGCTTATATATGTTCCACTGTAAGGTACCTGCAGGCCTCCTTAGACCGTAGTTCCCACGTGTGCCCATTGCGGGCTGAGAACTTCACACACACCATCGAATATCTTCACAGCTGTATGGAGGTTATCTTTGAATTTTGGGGCATCCTGCATATTAATATCTAAGAATAAAATGTCCAATACATTTCTATTAAATTTCGACGTCTGTATTCATAAATATTAATTTTTGTTTCAGAAACAAGACGATGCCTGAAAGTGGTAAGTTAACAATATAATTTTTGTTTAAATGGTTTAAGACGACTTTGTTCGCCGGCCCATTTCGTCACCATAAATCGTTCACAGTGCTATGTCGTCAGCGGGTATGTATTACAATACCGAAGTACGAAAGACCGAATGTATTAAAACATCGAATGGGTCAAAAGACCGACACGATTTTTTTCTGAAACCGTCAACTTTTTAAGATTGTTATAAAACAAACCTAACCTAACCTAATGGGTTTTGTATGATGACGTTTTAATAAATTCTGAAAGGTTTACGGTTTCAGAAAAAAATCGTGTCGGTCTTTTGACCCATTCGATGTAAATAAATAAATAAATATTAGGGGACAATCTTACACAAATCGACCTTGTCCCAAACTAAGCAAAGCTTGTACTATGGGTACTAGACGACGATAAATATACTTATATAGATAAATACACACTTAAATACATAGAAAACATCCATAACTCAGGAACAAATATTCGTGCTCATCACACAAATAGATGCCCTTACCGGGATTTGAACCCAGGACCTCTTGCTTCGTAGGCAGGGTCACTACCAATTAGGCTAAAGCGGTCGTTAAATGAGTGATGTTTTAATACATTCGGTCTTTCGTTCTTCGGTATTGTAATACATACCCGTCGTCAGCTTACAATTCTTAAATAGTCACCTTCCTTACTCGTCCACCTTCTGATATCGCCAATATCCCATTTTGTCTACATTCTTACGACTACAGTGCCGTTCATATTCCTTTATCAACCACAGTGCTGCTTCATCATCCCAGCCTATATCCCACGTGGGCCCAGTGTGGATTGGGCACTTAACACACACCATTGAATTTCTTCAAAGTCAAAGTCAAAATTCTTTATTCAATTTAGGCATCAAATTGATGCTCCTATGAACGTCGAAAAATCTACCACCGGTTCGAAAAAAACCCTGTTGAGAAGAAACCGGCAAGAAACTCAACAAGGTATCCAGGTTTCTCCCGATGTTTTCCTTCACCGTAAAGCTCATGGTAAATTTCAAATGTAATTTCGCACATAAATTGCGAAAAACTCAAAGGTGCGAGGCGTGATTTGAACCCACGACCTATGCTTGAAAGGTGTACTTCCGTTTGGCAAATCATTTTTCCCAAACTGATTCATTTGGCAAATGTTTAATTTCCCAAATGTTTATTTTTTCTGAAACTGTAAACTATTCAGGATATATTTCAGGACTATTCTGTAGGTTAGGTTAGGTTTGTTTCATAACAATCCTGAAAGTTTACAGTTTCAGAAAAAATAAACAGTTGGGAAATGAAACATTTGCCAAATGAATCAGTTTGGGAAAAATGATTTGCGAAACATTAGTAAACCGCTTGAAAGGCACATCAAATCACTAAGTAGGCCAGCACGGATTTATACAGTTTAAAACTGGTAAATCAACCGTTTTAACCTCTTTCTCGGAGCTGTCTAAAAATAAACCATTATTGAAAACTACCATTTCCGGCAGCCGTAAAACGCAGACGGTTTCCGCGCCGGAAACGGCTGCCGGCAAACGGACGTTGCGTGAGGTCAATGGCCTGATTTACAATTACAATGTGTGGCATTTCGACGCTTTTTAGCCCCTTATGCTTCCATATTTTGATATAGTTACCCAAAAAGTTAGTAAATTTAAATGTAGTTATACATCACGGCTTTTATTCGTGGCGTCACTTGCGTTTATTATTAGAAAACGCAGTCTAATCAAATATCCGGGTCCTTACAAAATTATCAAGGGAATTACCAAAAAATTTCGTGGGTGGGTTGTATGACGAACACTTCGTGCAAATTATTACAGACGTATTATCTACATAACAAATATTATCTCAATCCGTCCTGCTGTTTTAGTGTGAAGGAATAACGAACTCACACGCACGCACATTCTTAAAAATATACACTTATAATATTAGTAGGAGTACAGCTTTTCCTACGCTAGCACTATTATTTACTTTAGATAAATAAATAAATATCATGGGACAAATAACACCAATTGACCTAGTCCCAAAGTATGCTAAGCAAATCTTGTGTTATGGGTACTAAGCAACGGATAAACATACTGGTCTATATACTATAAACGCAACCTAAAACGTTAAACGTTTAACGCAACCTTGTTGGAAGTCGCATTAGAAGTTTCAGTTTAAAAACACAAAAAAACACATCGGTCTTTGGAAAAAGACTGCAAATATCCGACATTTGCCGAATCTTTTTCAAAGACCGTGTGCAGTCTTTATGGCTGGGTACTATAAGTACTATAACCATGTTCTGTGTTGTGCTGTGAGTTAATAAGGTTTCGAGCCCCATGGTAACGGATTAATAGCCGGTAAAGCCTGTTTCCGATTCCGGCACGACCGCTTCCGTAGCACAGCTAACGACTTTCACGTATTTAATAATGTTACAGCTGTTTTAGTTTCAAGGCTTTTTGGACGCTGTTTCATCATCATAATGCCAGCCTACATACGTCCCATTGTGGGACACAGGTCTCTCAGAATGAAAAGACTTGGGCCGGAAGGTTGCACCATTTCAAAACCTAGTAACTCTCAAAACAACAATTTTGCGATTTTTGCATAACGTGGTTTCTTAAGTGCCTACAGGTTACAAAAACGTTTAGACGCCTATCTCGCTCAATTTCACAGATACGAGTACCTCCAAACCTAGTAAGTACACAAAAAAACCGGCCAAGAGCGTGTCGGACACGCTCAAGATAGGGTTCCGTAGCAGGTACGAAAAAATCTTTGCAAACTTTATTAATATGTTTGTTTTGGTACAGCGCCATCTATCGGCGAATTGGGTAACTAATCTACTGCAGTCTACTAGCACAGAATATATAATAGTACTGACGTACAGAATGGAAACGGTCCGCCCCGCACCGATTCGAATTACCCCACCCCTCAAGGCGCAGATAGCCGGAAACCGCCAGAAACCAGTCGGGTGCGCGACGCGATGCATGTCGGCCGCGCGCACGGACCAACTGGTCCGTGGCCGCACGGCACTAAACTTTTGCGAAATGGGAATATATTGTGCATTGTATGGGTGTTTGGCATCAACCAAAGACAAGGAAAGGAGTTTTTTTCGATTTCCGAAGGACGAAAGAAGGTAGATAACCAACTTCAATTAGCAACATGTAACATTAGTAACTAGGGAAAGTAGGTTTAAAAGTTTGTTACCTATAATTTATAAATAGACTTATATTAGTAGGTAGGTATTAGTAAAATTAATTTGTTAATTATTTCCTATCAATATCTACAATTACATTCTCTAATTGTCTTTACAAAATGAATTAGGTATACACTCATTCACTTATTTTTAAACACTTAATTTAGACAAACGATAAGTTTAATTATAAGTACTACGATAATTAGATTACCTACTCATTTTATTTTACATTACAACGTTGCTCGCGCTCAACGAACGGCGCGGCATTCACTTTCCGCAGCTATCTCTTTTTGCGATAGCCAGCCCTGTGCATCTTACGCACACATTGACGCGTGTACAGACGTCGTCGTGCTTGTGTGGATTCAGGAACGCGTGTTTTGTGCGTCGTGTCCGCCGTGTGCTACTAGATAGAACTAGTATGAATGTTGATTGTTTTTCAGATGTAACATATTTTTTTTATTTGAAAGAAGATACTGTTAGCGTGATCTTATAGGTACTTAAAGAAAAAAAATGCTTGCAATGAACGTTAAATTTACTTTCTTAGTTTAGAAATATTTAAAAAAAAACTTAAAAACTGCTCAACTGATTAAGTTGAAAATAATTTTCCTAGAAAGTTTTTATTAAGTTTAACTTACGTGATTTTTTTCATATTTTTTAGACGTGCGGTTCAAAAGTTAGAGGGGGGACACATTATTTTGAACTTTCGGAGTGAATATCTCCGAAAATATTTACTTTATCAAAAAATGGTTTTAGAAAACCCCTATTTATTTTCAAATACCTATCCAATGATACCCCACACTATAGGGTTAGTCGAGAAAAAAAAAATCACCCCCACTTTACGTCTATGGGAGGTACCATAAAAAAAAATTTTTTACCTTTGTTTATTTATGCACTTTGTCGGCGTGACTTATATATATATATTCATGTTAAATTACAGCTTTCTAGTACTAACAGTCTCTGAGAATAGCCGCGGACAGACAGACGGACAGACATGGCGAAACTATAAGGGTTCCTAGTTGACTACGGAACCCTAAAAACGGGCTTAACCATTTCAAAACCTAGTACGGCACGAAACTATTTCAAAAACCTAGTATGTGGCATGCACTTACTAGGTTTTGAAAAAGTCAGAGAGGCTTATCAGGTTTGATGTGGTCAAACGATAATCAATTCATTCTTTTCAAAAGCCAGTATTATTATAAATGTATTTATTTATCAACTCACAAAAACAGGGACTAAGTATAAAATTAACATAAATGAAACTAACTTAAAATAGCTAAACAGAAATTAAAAACTAAAAATTATTATCTAAATTTGGACCCTTACAAAGGATTACATTAAAATATTTTCACAGAATTTGTATACACAAGATTGCAAATACGAAGATTCCTTTGTGAGAGACTGGAGTCTGTACTAGGCGGGCACCTGTATTACAGATCACCAGGCTCTCACCCTAGGGACAGATACAGATTAAAAAAAACTAATAGTGTAACAAACTTTTAAAGAAGCAATACAGCTATATCTATATATAAATGTGAATAATAGTGTAATGTGTGTGTGTGTGTGTGTGTGTCTGTGTGTGTGTATATGTTTGTACCCTCAGTGAAAAACCAATAGATCCTCAATCTCGTCGTAGGTTAATGCTTCCAACTAATTTCTCATCGTCTGCTTACATTCTTTTTGGGTAAGAGAATATATTTTGGATACTTTATTGATTCTGTTGTATAGTTATGGACTCAAGTATCAAAGTGATGCCCAGATACTGCCAAACGACTGATATTAAGGGGACAAACTAAATATGATAGAATGATTCATAATTGCAGATAAAACATGTGTAATGTAAGAAATTAAACATAATTATAAGTACCTGGATATTCGTCTTAATCTAGTTAACCAAGAAAGCAACACTTTTTGAACAAATATTGCAAAATTTTGTATGTACGGCTGAGACAAAACATGTTTTTTCGCTCTCCTGTAAAATTAGCTAAATGTCCCTGACTATGTTTTGAAATAGTGCAGCCGCGTAGTTCCCACGCGGGCCCAGTGCGGATTGGGTACTTCATACACACCATTGAATTTCTTCTCAGGCGTGTGCAGGTTCTCGCGATGTTTTCCTTCATCGTAAAGTTCATGGTAAATTTCAAATAGTCAAGCCGTGGTGGCCTAGTGCGTTGATTGCCTCTCAAGCAGAGGGTCGTGGGTTCGAATCCTAGCTCGTACCTTTAAGTTTTTCGGAATTTATGTGCGAAATTATATTAAGCATGACTTGTGCTGTATATGAAATTAAATTGGCCAGTGAGAAGTCGTTTTAATTTTTTAATAATATTCATCCCTTCACGGATAGGCAAAGGAATCAGATTCCATAGAGCCATATATGTCTGTTCTAATTATTGATTTTTATTTCCTCGCAGTAGTCGTGAAAAGCACTGTTTTAAGCCTCGGCCGAAAGTTCAATACTTAGATGGACTCGTAGGTACTTTCGAACTAACTCGTCCATCTATTGCTTACTTTCCAGCCTCTACAACAATGTACTATTTGGCGCCTTTTAATGTGAAATGTCCATGTTTCTTGTTAGGATTTAATTTTACATCAAAGAGGTTTACATTATTAAAATTAGTGTCCAGTGTGTCAGCCAGGTTCATATCGTAATTAACATAGTATAATATAACATTAAGAAATCTTATATCTAAAACAAAAGTTATCAGTAAGTAGTAAAAGTAACACATTTTAAAATGCTTTTATTTAGTTAGGTAAACAGAAAATAAGTGAAGTCCGTATGTGTGTGTGTGTGAGTGTGTACATTCCAAAATACCTTGTATGAATAAACCTTTAACAGTTAATTCCGTATCACCATTTCCGGTACGAAACAAAAAAAGGCTCAACTATCAAAGCTCTGGGCTTTACTCTGAGCCAGATGAATCCCATTGTGAGTGTGATAGAGTTCTTTTGTTCAGGCTCTACTAATTTCCATTGAAAGATAAGTAGGTTAATTAAAGGCAACGCTGTGTGAAAGATTTTCTATTTGTTCAGTATGTTACATGCTGGTATTTAAGTTGCAATGTTCGTGTCTTTGAGTTATGTAACTCGAGTAAAGTGCACTTCTATATTTCGGTTTTTAAGGATTCGCCACACTGGATGCGTTCTCGGTCGCGGTCATGGTAAATTGAACGCAGCCCGTATTATGTATCAACATCATTTTCGGTCTCTATACATTTTGTATAGATGTGCGGTCTGACCGTGCGGTCCGCGCGGTCTATTCGCACGCACGCGCATTAATATAGAGACCGACAACGTTGTTCATACATAATGCGGGCTGCGTTCATTTTGACCTGACCGCGACCGCAGAACGCATCCAGTGTGACAAATCCTTTACGGTTCCATAACCAAAGGGAACCGTGATAGTTAGACACTTGAAATTTTCACCGATTATGTATTACTGTGGCCGGTATTTTAATAAATAAAAAAATATAAGGGGGGTCCTTACTAACCAATATAAAATGATTATTACACTGGATTATAGTTACGGCTGTTCACGGCGTATATTTTGACATTTTTGACATACCTACTTAAAAATTTGTACGGAACCCTCAGTGCGCGAGTCCGACTCGCACTTGGCCAGTTTTTGTAGGTTTCCGTAGGCGAAAGGCGGAAAACGGTAGGCCTTATTGCTGTCGCTACGTCGTCAGTCCGTCACAGGCCTGCATCTCAAGATACGTAATAGATGGACAGCCAGTGTTGCCAACCCCAACTTAGCGAAAAACTGCATTTTAAAACGATTAGCAAAAACTTTAGAAAACTGTAAATAATAATTTCAAAATGGCAAAACATTTCATACTTTTTTAAAAAGTGGTAATAAAGAAAATTAATAATGAAAATCAAATTTTTAATCAAATTATTAAAAACAATGGAAGCAAAAGCGCTTCGGTCTGTGGCTTTAAAATTGTTACAAAATCACTGAAAATGGCGTTACCTAATCCTCTATACACAAACACCGTGATTGGCGGTTTAGAGGAGTATCCAATGTTAAATTAAAAAAAAAATACTTTAGTCCCAATATGCCGAGACTAAAGTAACATTTTAAGAGCATGAGAAGTGAAAACGTAATTTAAGCAATATTGTAGCTAGCCGCTGCATCACGAATGGGCCGGCTCATCCGGGGCAGTACCACCCTCTCACAGAACACCGGCGTGAAGCAGCAGTAATCCTGCTTGCGTTTCGTACGGTCAGTGAGAGTGCCGGGGGCCCAATACCTCACCCCTTCCCTCTCCTCCTTCCCCTATTTCCTCTCCTTTAGGGCCGACAACGCACTGGCATCGTGTAAAGCGCTGCGGGTGTCTATGGACAGTGGTGTTCATTTAACATCAGGTGACCCACTAGTTCGTTTGTCTGGCCTATCTAACATAAAAACATATTAAATCATGATTGAGAGAGCCGACTTAATCATAAGATGTATGGCTTATAACTTATAAAATAAATGAGATTAAAAAAAAAGTCATGATTGACAGCCATAATATTATGATTGAGAATAACAATAGCATAGGTAGTACTTTTAAAAGCAACTGTAGCGAAAAACGCTCCTTGTAGGTTTATATTTTCAAGTCGGATTTACAAAATTTACGGTGAAATTGCTTTGTGTTGCAGGCCACTTTTGCTGTCAAATTTTTAAATTAGTTGTTTGGGTTCTTGACTAGGAAAAAATTGAATAGAGAGACATTCATTATTTCGCCGGAACGTAGTGTGCGTTGCGAGGGATGTGTGTGCCATGAACCAATAGAAACACTTCATTCACTTAGGACCTTTTAAATGAAGTGTTTCTTTTGGTTCATGACAAACACATCCCTCGCAACGCACCTCTAGTTGCGGTAGTTCGGTTGATTTGTCCGGGACCGAACTGCTGCAACACTTTTTGTCTCAGTAGTTCGGTAAAGACGTCAAACCGAACTGCTGGGAAACCTTTAGTTGCAGTAGTTCGGTTGATTGTCCGGGACCAAACTACTGCCACACTTTTAGTCTCATTAGCTCGGTTGTGACGTCAAACCGAACTACTGAAAATTGAAACGACTCAAAAGCGCGATTAAAAATATAGTTAAATACACAATCCATGAAAAATAAGAGCTAGGTAGTTAATTTTATTTGCAATGTTGCTACTTATTTCATTTCCTTGCAATCGAAGTGAAAAGAAGAGTGTACCTAAAACTCTAGCATTAAATCCAACGTCAATGTCAACCAAACGTCTCGGGTAAAATGGCTCGTTTTATGCTCTTGTTGTACAATCTAATCCTTAAACGTCCTTTTGAGTCGTTTCAATTCTCAGTAGTTCGGTTTGACGTCATAACCGAGCTAATAAGGCTAAAATTGTGGCAGTAGTTCGATCCCGGACAGTCAACAGAACTACTGCAACTAAAGTATTCCCAACAGTTCGGTTTGACGTGTTAACCGAACTACTGAGACAAAAAGTGTTGCAGCAGTTCGGTCCCGGACAAATCAACCGAACTACTGCAACTAGAGGGCAACGCATCCTCGCACAGCTCGGGTGGATACGCAGAATAGTGCGTGATTTTCGCACTAATTAATTTCTTCGTGTGATGTGTCTTGTGATTTATACATTTGGCTTTTAATACAATAAATTACATTCGTGTTATTGCTGCAAACATGAGTGTTCTTTCTTTATTTTACGTAGCACAGCATAATGTAAAGTAATCCTGAGGGGCCTTAATAAATTTAACAAACGGAAACCAGGGACCATCATGGCCGCGCATCCGGCCTTAGCAAGCACTGAATTGATTTAGCTCCGAGCTGTTCCGGTTTGCGACTCACTGTGATTACTTCATTGAGTTAGTTTCATCATCATCATCATATCAGCCGAGGTGTAGTTCCCACGCGGGCCCAGTGCGGATTGGGAACTTCAAACACACCATTGAATTTCTTCTCAGGTGTATGCAGGTTTCTCCCGATGTTTTCCTTCACCGCAAAGCTCATGGTAAATTACAAATGTAATTTTGCACATAAATTCCGAAAAACTCAGAGGTGCGAGCCCGGACTCGAACCCATGACCCTCTGCTTGAGAGACCATAAGTCAAACCAATAGGCCACCACGGCTTCAACGGGTTTAGTTTCAGTATTCAGTCATTTATTGCTTTAATAAGTTAATGACGTCATTTTACTCATTCTCATTAGATAAAACATACTTTCGATAACAGTTTAATTTTTTTTGATATCTGCAATATTTACACTTAACGATTACACCCCTTACAAGTTGAGATAATTAATGATAGATAGATAGATAAAGAAATCAGAGAGCTTATTGTCTATAACGCTTCTGTCGCGTGCCTTCGCTTCCACCGTCTCATACTGTCACCTTTTTATACCGTTTGATGGAAGGAATAGTGATTGCGGAGCCAATCGTCAGAAACGTTAGACAATAAGCCTGCTGTACAAACTTAAAAGTATAAACATTTTATATGTATTGTCTGTATGTATGCGCTGCAGTACCATCGGCCCAGACGCCAGCTGAGCACCTTAAAGGCCCAGTTTGCATGCAGTGGCTAGACATCTGTCCATACCAATCCATAGCAATAAACATCAACGGCTGCAAGCAAATTTGTTTTGAAAATGGCAAGCTGACGTCTGGGGCGATAGTGCCTATAATTTTAATTTAGAATTGAAAACCACAACATAAATACAAAATTCTTTATTTTCAAAAATTTGAACGTACATTTATGGTAAGGGATGGAGCTGCCCGGTAAGCAAAAATGCCTGTATTGGGAAGCCCCGCTCTTCCATATATTATAATAAGTAGTACTATAATATCTAAAATAACATAAAAAAGTAAAGAAACATAAACTAGAAACTAGAAATGCGTGTAGGCATGCGAGATCATGCGTGCGAGCGCAGCGCGCGCACATGTGTGTGTGTGTGTGTGTGTGTGTGTGTGTGTGTGTGTACAACATCATTATATTGCGGCTCGTCAACTATTTCTTACCTAGCAAATAGTGCAGTACAATAGTCTGGGAGCCGCAAAATAATTTTTTTTAATGTCACTTTATTTGCGTGTCGTCAATTGTTACTCTAGTACAAATTGTAAAGAGATTACAGTTCACGAGGCGCAATATAATGTTGTTGTGGTTTATAATTCTAAATTAAATGGAGTATAGTGCAAAAGGACCATGGCTCAGTGGCCAACATTGATCATAGGCAATGATGAGATACAAATTATATTGGCATAAAATCATAGACATAGGTATTCTAGCTACCCTTAAACCTAGCTCAAACTTCTCTGTTTCCCCGCGGCTATGTTTATATATAGTTACAATTCAGAGATAACTGTATACCAATTCTAGGATAACAAAAGTTGGAGAAAGTTCTAGAACGTTTCGAAACTTCAACATGAATTCTCAATACAAAGCACTATGCTAGTTGTAGCGTTCCTCTGCCTAAAAGACAAACGGACAACGAAGAGATACATACAGGAGAATAACTTAATAACTCCGTCTATTCGAACAAAACAAACAGAGACGGCATCACATTTATCAAATTATCATTTATCAAATTGTGAAACAGGGGGTTAATCTAGTAGGTTTTATGTTATATATTTATTTTATAGTTAAGTTTTATTAATTTCATTATTTTTTTATCATTTGTTTTTGTAGTGGATCAAGATAATAAGAAAGTTTTGTCAAAAAAAATCTTTTATCGTTTATGTATATAGACCAGAAATGAGGTGAGTATTGAGTTAACTGAGATAATATTTAGAAATTTCTACACCCACGCCCTTTTAGTCTTACAGCCCAGGGTCGACTATGCGCGATTAGCAGCGAGGCGAGCGTTTTAATAAATATGTTAGGATAATTGAAACCAAACGACTTATAAAGCATCAAAGGCTGTTTTCACTTACAAAGCAATGTGGCAAACCCAAATATCACCACCTCCAAACTACACTGACGCGTTTCGAACTCATCACCACCACCACCCCAAACCACCAACTACACTGAACGAACTCAACCAGAGCTCATCTTCAGAGTACCGCAACCGTTCACTGCGCTGTGTGTGAGCACTCTGAAGATGAGCTCAGAGGCTGCATTGTCTAACGCTTACGCTGCTTGCCTTCGCTTTCACCATCTCTTTCTGTCTTCATCTTATACCGTTTGACAGAAAGAAATAGTGATTGCGAAGCGTCAGACAATAAGCCTGCTGGTTGAGTTCGTTCAGTGAAGTTTGGTGGTGGTGATAGTTGGGTTTGTGTGGTTTGTGTGTGTTCATAATACAGTGTGGAGGTGGAGGAACTGCATGAACACGCATTTTTTTTACATAACCGTAGCTATCGTAAGGTCGCGGGTGAGAAAAGTAATTATTTCAGTTCATTAATATGGACCCCCACAAATTAACGCCTGATTCAATAAATTATTTATTTATTGATTCATTTCCCGGTTTGTAAATTTTTCTTTTTGTACGTTCTGCGTCTGGGCCTACCCAGACGGCGGTGGTGGGATGACCCGAGGCCGTATTGTCTAACGCTTCTGACGCTTGCCTTCGCTTTCACCATCTCTTTCTGTCATCATCTTATACCGTTTGAGAGAAAGAGATAGTGATTGCGAAGGCAAGCGTCAGTAGCGTTAGACAATAAGCCTGCTGGACATATTTCTCAGATGCCCTCAGATGCTCGGCTGCGCTTCACAAGGTTTTAGTGTCCGGGATAATTAGCCGAAAAACCAAGATTCGCATCTACAAAACGATCATCAGGCCAATCTTGACGTACGGTTGTGAGTCTTGGACGCTTACGCTGAAAGAGGAGGAAAAGCTCTTAGTGGCGGAGCGGAAAATTTATAGGATGATCCTGGGACCGACCCGAGGAGATGGAGGCCAATGGAGAGTCCGAAAAAACAAAGAAATCGAAGACCTGGTGGCTGAGCCCAATATTATCGGCGAAACAAAATCTGCCCGACTGCGTTGGCTGGGCCACGTTGAGAGAATGGAGGAGGATCGTGCCGCTAAGAGAGCATATTTGGGGCGTCCGATCGGAAAGCGGCCGGTTGGACGTCCCAGATATCGCTGGAGCGAGGTAGTCACAAAGGACCTGAACGCCCTAAGAAGATCCGACTGGCGTGAAGTGGTGCAGGACCGTGCTGAATGGCGTCTTCTGGTGTCGGAGGCCAAGATACTCTTTGGGTCCTTGAGCCAGCGCAGTAAGTAAGTAAGTACATATTTCTCGACGACAGGCCTCAGGCTGCTTTGGATCGGGAGAAATGGAAGACATGGGGGGAGGCCTTTGCGCAGCAGTAGGACATCAATCCAGGCTAGATAATAACGTTCTGCGTGTTTTACAATATGCGTTGTGTACATTTTTCGTATTGTGTAGATTTTGCTATTGGTTACATTTTGCTATTGGTTACATTTTGCTATTGGTTACATTTTGCTATTGGTTACATTTTGCTATTGGTTACATTTTGCTATTGGTTACATTTTGCTATTGGTTACATTTTGCGGGTTGTGTACATTTTGCGTTTTGTTCATTTTGCTCCAAAGCGAAAAAGGTTACGGTAGCATTTTTACTAACATTAGTAACTTTACTGCAAAAATAGATGTTAAAAATTTCGGGTCTATAATGACTCCCATAAAATTTTTGTTCCGAATTTTCAAGACCATAACGTTTTCTGTCAAAATTTTTCTTTGTCATATTATCGGAAGTCATAATATTAAACAACATAAATTGGAGCTACGATTTTCTTAAGTCATAATTATTGTAAGGACTAATAAGTAAACTCATATCATTCAGTGTCTAGAAGCATCACACTTCATAATATTAAAGGTACTAAAGTCACTCGTAATAATTATTGCAAGGTCTTTTTTCGCAGGTCATAATTATTTTAAGGCACAATATTACTTTGTAATAACATTCAATGTCATGGTTGTATGACATTTCATAATATTAAAGGTAATAATCCTTTTCTGTGCTGTCATAAAAAAAATACCTAACATCGAAGGCTAAGGCGGGAGCTACGCTTACGCTTCGCTCCCGCCTTAGCCTTCTGAACCTAACCTGTCCGAGTCGCTTCTGCCCTGAAAGTCTTGCTCGCTCTCTTCGCTCGCTCGCTGCCAGCGATATGTCTTACAATGTTTCTGAATAATTATCAATGTTCCTTTGGATGTTATAGAATTCAATGTAGATGGTTAGTGCATTTTAGGTAATGAAAAATTATGACTAAAAACAATTATTACTTTAAGATATATGCCCTATAACGTTTCTGAATAATCAACGATATTCCCTTAAATATTATTGATATCAATATTATGACTTTTTAAAGTTATGATCAATGGGATTATGGCTCATTGCAGTTAGAACTATTAAGCGATATGCTTTACAAAAATTATGACCATCGATATTTATGAGCAAGAATATTATGGACATCAATTTATGACTTTCAAAATTCGGATAAAAAAGATTATGGGAGAAAAGGGGCACCCGTGAAAGAGTAAGCCGATCCGAACGTCGAATTTCGTAATAGCCCTTAAAAGGGGCTCCCAAACTTTTTCAGTTCACGGCGCACCTTATGGTTTCGTATTTTGTCTCGGCACCCCTCTGTACCCTATACGGCGCCCCGGGGTGCCACGGCGCTCACTTTGAGAACCCTTGCTCTAGGCTATAATAGGCTAGGTGACCACTGCGGTGAGCGTTTAGGCTCGCCGGACGCTCGCGAGCAGCCGTAACCGGACCGTACGAGCCCTAAGCCGCAACGCTCTTCCGCCGGACGTCCGGCCGGACCGTCCGGTTGCATTGTTAATACCCTTTGTAAGTATTAAACGAGATAAATGAAAATGGAAATATGTCTGAATAATACAGTCTAAGCGACGGGCGCCGGCAAAATACGTTGTTATAAGAAGTTGCTGAAATTTCGCGGCTGATCACTAGTGATGTGATCGGCGACCGGTAGCATTTAATGTCACTTTGGCGTCCAACGTAATGACTAATATGGATAATGTAGCGTTGTTAATAATAAAATTGCAAAGGTACAATTGATGTTGAAAAAACAGTCGGACTCCCCGCACGAAGGGTTCCGTAATTAAAAAAAAAATAACCTCCTTCAAAAAACATCCAAAAAACTATGAAATAATAATTGAACCGAACCGACCACAATAAGCATCAAAATATCTTTCTCCTAATCTGTTTTAAGTCGGTGCCTCAGCTCGAGTCAGCAGGAGTGGACCTAGTAATCTAACTTACCTACATACCTACTATCTATAGGGCTTCTACACCCCTGCTGGCTCGTGCTGAGGCACAGACTTAAAACAGATTAGAAGAAAGATATTTTGATGCTTATTGTGGTCGGTTCGGTTCAATTATTATTTCATAGTTTTTTGGATGTTTTTTGAAGGAGGTTGTATTTTTTATTTAAAATTTTTTATTTTTTGCTTTTTAGTTGTTTCTGTATAAAATAGATGCGTAGGATAAAATCATCAGTTTGACTTCGAAATAAGTTTATGTTGAAAATTCTATTTTTAAAACTCGACAGGGTTATGTCGTTTTATTACAGAGTTCCATGATACTTTCTGAATGCAAATGCTCGACTTGTCACCGAAAATACTAAAATCGCTATACGTTTCTCTTGAATGTTTGAGGAGTTTCTTCAATTCCTCATGGATCCCATCATCAGAACTGGATTTTGGTAACAACGGGACCAACCTTGAAGCATGTGCTTTCAAACAACGAAAAAATTTTCCAAATCGGTTCATAAATGACGGAGTTCTGAGGTAACACACGTTAAAAAAAAAAAAAAAAACATAAAAAAGAACATACAACCGAATTGAGAACCTCCTCCTTTTTTTGAAGTCGGTTAAAAACAACAAAAAAAACACGTTTGTTGTATGGGAGCTCCCCTAATAATTTTTTAATTTTAATTTAATAATTTCTTTTTAAAGTGAATATACAACTACATATTCTGTGAATTTTTCAAGCGTCTACCTGTTGCCGTTATCAATATCGAGCAAAAACGAGCAAAAAAATCCCGTTTGTTGTATGGGAGCCCCCTTAAATATTTATTTTCTGTTTTTAGTATTTGTTGTTATAGCGGCAACCGAAATACATCATCTGTGAAAATTTCAACTGTCTAGCTATCACGGTTCATGAGATACAGCCTGGTCGGACAGCGGAGCCTCAGTAATAGGGTCCCGTGGGCACCGTTTGGGTACGGCGGAACCCTAAAAAAAGAATTTGGAAACAGAAAAACAACCGGGGTTACAAAACAGGAGCTTTGTAAGCTTTTAATGCGTACCCTGACCTTGGCTAAAGTTTTTCGCGTTGTGTACAGTCGCCGTTTAAATTCTTTATTCTACACGAGAGTGCTTTTAGGGGCGAGCTTGGGAGCTTTCGGCGAACATTTTCGGCGAACCTGTGAAAATAGGGGCCGCACTTAGTGTGAATTTTAAATGGTTTCTTTTTTAACCCCCGACCCGAAAAAGGGGTGTTATAAGTTTGACCGCTATGTGTGTGTGTCTGTCGTGTCTGTGGCATCATAGCCCTTAAACGGCTGCACCGATTTGGATGCGGTTTTTTTAATAGAAAGGAGGTTTCTTGGCAATGGTTCTTAGATATGTTTCATCAAAATCGGTTCAGCCGTTTCAAAGTTATCAGCTCTTTTCTTAGCTGCGGAAGGGATCTTAGACGCATAAAGGGCATTAACTTAATGTTCAAACATACGAGTGACATAATTGCGTTGGGGGTTTTTAAAATGTTTAATTTATAGTTATTTTTCAGATGACATTATGAAGCGCAAGACTCTTATTATTATTGTGAGCAAAATAATTGTTTCAGTTCATTAATATGGACCTCCGCAAAGTAACGCCTGATTCAATATATTATATTGAGATGACTTATTGTTTTAGTTTCGGGGCTGTTTGTAATGGAGGGCGGTTGAGATTTCATCATGCCTAATGTGTTATTATTAAGGATTAATCCCCATATGATTACGTAAGAGTTTATCAATTAAAGAAAACAATAACATAAAATAAAAAGTAGCCTGTATTTTTTTTAATTTTAAGAGGGGGGCAAACGAGCAAGCGAGTCATCTGATGGAAAATGATCACCACCGCCAATAAATATCAACAACTCAAAGAGAGTCCACTGATCTGTAGCCGGCGGAAAAGTGAAGAGGGAATAGGGAAGGGGGAGGGAGAGAGGTATTGGGCCCCCGGCGCTCTCACTGACCACACGAAACGCAGCAGGAGTACTGCTGCTTCACGCCGGTGTTCTGTGAGAGAGTGGTACTGCCCCGGACGAGCCGGCCCATTGATGCAGCGGCTAGCTACGACATGGCTCTACCACTGCAAAATGTTATGATTTTGTGATATTGCATTGTGATATCAGAGATTTACCTATCTGCGTACCAAGTTTCATCCAAACTCGGTCAGTTATGAAAGAGACACAACACACACTCTCGCTTACTCACAATCGCTCGCATTTAGAACAGCATTGACAACGTTGGAACTCCTAAACACTAATGTGACTACGATGAAGAAATGGAATCACTACTTATAATGAAGATATTTTTACAATACTACTATTCAAAAAGACCTCACAAACAGACAGCCTTAATACAACAAAGTGTGCATTTGAAATAGCTTTGAAACCCGAGGATTTTATTTTATTATGGTTTATTACGTTCCCGCCAACTCGAAAACAAAACCAACCATTTTCTGGTGGGCCGGCCCCTCACGTCGCTACCGGCTCCGGCCTATGAAGATTCCAACTCCAGCAATCTGCAGCGACACGCTAGACTGGAGCAACTCCGCCAGCTCTTCTGGCGCCACTGGCAGAAGGAATAAGTATGTCTGCGAGTTACAACAGCGCTCCAACTGGCGCGTAAATAAGGGCTCTCTACGCGTTGGAGATCTCGTCCTAATCCAAGAGGACAATACTGCCCCAATGCACTGGCGCATGGGTCGCATCTCTCGCCTCTTCCCTGGGACCGACGGGATATCTCGAGTGGCGGACATAGGTACAATGCGAGGCTGCATTCGTCGCCCACTTGCTCGCATCTGCCCCTTGCTTCCTGATGAGGAGTCTTGAAGACATCCAGATGCTTCAAGGGGGGGAGCATGTCTGCGCTTAGCTCAGCCAATCAAGGGACAACACGAACATCCCAAAATGCAATTGCATGAACGTGCCGACACAAGATTGGTCGATAACCTATCGACTGCAGCGCCCTCTAGCGTCAACGAGAAGCCGTAGAAGCCACGTACATTCGCTTTATCTCCGTGGAACAAAGAGCTTTGCCCAAAAACTTAAGCTACCAATTAGAAGCCCGTTTTAATTATATTTCCTTTTTTATTTGCAAAGTTGATTTGTATATTAAAAGCAGTTCAGATCAGCTTGAGGTTTAATTTGAACTTCCATTGTGTCCGTATGAGACACAGACACCGCACAATCTTTCAAATTTTTTCGGCGTTCCGCCAATTTTTTTCGGCGAAACGCCTCGCCCTAAAGGGTCAGGTGTAAATTAAAAGTATTAAAACCCTTTCATAATCCGTCCGTGGCGCGGCATCTAATTACTGTTTTCAAAAATGACATGAAGTATAATAAAGCTTTAAAATGTAATACGACATTATACCTGCTTGCTCGTTTGCCTCCCTCTCACAATAAAAAAAAAAAAATAACCTAGCGTAGAATAGCGGTAAGATAAAATGACAGCTGTTTGTAAGAAAACCGGTCAAGTGCGAGTCGGACTCGCGCACCGAGGGTTCCGTACAAATTTTTGGGTATCTCAAAATAAACCTACGCCATAAACAGCCATAACTATAATAATCCAGTATTAGCAGAACCCTGCTTCTAAGTAAAATGTACGCAGTGGGAGATCATTTTATATTGGTTAGTTGGGACCCCTCTTAATATTTAATATAATTATATTTTTATTATTTGTTGTTATACCGGCCACAGCAATACATAATCGGTGAAAATTTCAAGTGTCTAACTAACTCCATTATAAAGATCAAGTTATAAACGCTAAAAAAATACGTTTCTTGTATGACGACCCCCCTTACTTTTAACTTTTTTATTTTTAGTATTTGTTGTTATAGCGGCAACAGAAATACATCATCTGTGAAAATTTCAACTGTCTAAATACCACGGTTCATGAGATACAGCCTGGTGACAGACGGACAGAAAGACAGACGGTCGGAAAGCGGAGTCTTAGTAATAGGGTCCCGTTTTCAGAATTTCTAAAATATTGTATTGTAAAATGAGCTCTATGCGAACGCATTTAGATTCAATACGGCGGTTCAAAATCAAATTTGACAATGATCATCATCACAGCCTGTTATACCAATTGGGGATGTCTATTTTTTTGCAATGTATAGTAAATCGAAAACCATTTCGAGATAAATGCTTCTAAGTCGTTTCCTGTAGTTATTTATTTTTAATATTATGTAATGAATTTATTACGTAACAAATAAGCGATGACCTTCATTTGACATTGGTGTAAATTGCGTGACCGGTTCAAGTCGTACTTTATTCTGTGTGGTTAGAATTCTTTACAATTTACGCGTGGATTATACTACGGAGTTTGATTTGGACCCGCTGTCTGACATCTAGCACTTTGTCAGTGCCAGTAAAGTGACACAGTGTATAGTGTACCACTACGCAAAAAATAATTAAAGGGGTTGCCTTATCGTAAGCATTTAGATAGATTTAGAAATTTGGCATTGTGGGAGCCCTCAATTATAATCTGACGTCATCAACTAAAATAGTTTCAATAATTAATTTTGAAAAAAGTAGAGAACTAAATGACAAAATATTGAAATTAGTTTCTTATGATTGACTTTTCTATACAAAAAAAATATAAAAACCACTGGTAATTTTTTTTAGACATTCCCAATTATGGCCAGAGCGTCTCATTGACATGGCATTATTTAAGGCCGCACCGAGGTTTTGGTGCATTTATTGCATTCAAATCCCTTGCTGTATCATTACTAGCAAAGCTTTACTAAAATCCACGTGTAAAATATTTGAGGATTCACTCTAATGACCAGTGATTTTCGAAACAGGATTACTTGTAGTTTTCTCGATAGAAAAAAATCCAAAGTCGTCTCTAAATAATAAAATAAATTCTTAGTACGGCGTAAATACTGCACGGCAGGTCATGACATTTTAAATGTTAATAAAACAAGATGTTTCCCAGGGCCTAGTGATGCTACGTTTTTAAAATATGTATTTGTTTTGGTAATACGATGAAAATACCTAAATACACGCGCAGTCCAACCAACCTATCTTGCGCCGTCGTCCGTACGGGGAACTTGTGTCGCTTGCGCTTACGCAAGGCTTTGATTCTAGCCGCTCTCACGCACACACACACGAGTGCATAGAATACCTAAAATCGATTAGCGCTTAGATTATTTATGCACTAGATAGTGTCAGTAGCAAACATTGAGAGAGAGAGAGAGATGTTTATTTACACATATTCGATACAAACACAGAAAAAAAAATACATTTGACAGGAAAATTACAAATTAAAAAAATATATCGAATAGTATAAATTGGGCCCCACTCAGCATAATGTTGTGGCAAGCCACAACGCTGTTTTTCAGTGGGACCCATTGCGATACAAAACGTCCAAAAATCTATTTGATACGATCGCGTTACGTCATTCAAACTGAAGGGAGGCAAATGACATATAAGCCAACAGTTGGCTTATATTTTTCGGGACGTTTTCATGCCGGCGAAGTGTATAAATAATCTAAGGATTAGCGCTAGAAGCTCGGTGCAGCCTTAATGCGATTGGTCGCAACACTTTTCAGATCCGCTTCAGTGGGAGCCCGCCCTAAGACTGTAAGCGAGATCGCTACGTAACCGAGTTACATCTCTCGTCCCAGCTCTTAACACCATTTTATTTAAAATTAGGTTATTGATACTCCGTACCGTTTATTAATACGAAAGGGCTTTTGAGGAAGCAGGAATAATATACAGGGTGTTTGGCAGTCGGGTGTAGGAGTTTTAAGGGGTGATAGAGTAATTTTGAACATTTTTGAACACATTTACTACTATGCCAAGTTGCACGGTTTTTGAGATATAGCCATTTTCTTTTTGAAAAATCACTCTTTTGGTCAGATTTTTTTAAATAACATCCTGTATAGCTTGAATCAAATGTCTATCTTCTACGAAACTGAATAGGAAAGGAGTTTGCTTGTCTATTAACTTTCTATTAATACTTAACTTGAATTGTCACTGTCCGTCTGTCAAAACTTATTTTTCTTCTCATATCATGGAGCGAAAACGTTTATAAGCTCTACACGTTTATTGCATGTTGTGATCGGAAAGTTGATAACCCTTTGACCTGCACTGACGTTGTAATTATCTAGTAGTTAATGCGACAAGGTTCTATAGTGGCTTAGGAATCAAATTGGTTGACTGTACACTGTCCAGCACCAACCAAATTAGGAACACTGTTTATTGCGTTTAAAATTCGTCTTGGATAGTTGTCCTATCGATGTCTAAGCATCTTATTTCTAAAGATTTGGGTCAAACTAAATAGCAAAAAGAATTTGGTGATTATAGCTGCTGGATGTAAAAAGAACCGGTGAAGGGAAGCTTTGTTTAAAATTCAATCAATCTTAAAATATAAAGGATCATCGTAGCTGAACTTTATTTGCTTGGAAGTAAAGCTAAAAATACAACAAAGCCCCTTTTCGCGGCGGTTCTGGTCGTTACACCGTAGTGTAAGTAACATGGAGAGAATACTCCATGTCTTTTGTCACGATTCTGGCCGGTCAGGCTCTCTATAAGCACGCGGCGGACACGACGTACAAATACGCGTTCTTGAATCTACATAAGCACGACGACGTCTGTACACGCGTACGCCTACATACATCGCGCGCGAGTTAAGGGTCAAGAAACTGCCCCTATTCGATTTGTCAGCACGCCGAAACCATGTCAACACTCAGCATGCTGACAAATGATTTAATTAGTATATAAGATAGCTAATAATTAGAATTAAGACATTACTGTTTTCTCTTAGAACCTAGTGGTTACTCTGTTGGATTAAATAAAGTATTTTTTAATAAGAAGTCCCGGATCAAGTACTTATTTGGCGCAGCCGTTAGGATTCCCGTCGCTGATCTTTCTACGTCACGGGCACATTTCTGGATCGTGTCGTGGGGGTCACCTTACGTTTCAACGTTTCAACGGGAACAAACGAACAAACAAATTTAATAAGTCATCCACGAGGGACTGGCCACAGCAGTGTTCCAGACAGTAATCCAACCTACAGGAGCAAATGGGAGTAGCAGCGGATCTGTGAGTAAATCTTTTCACCATCCCTTATTGCTTTCCTTTATTTTTCACTCTTGTAATATATTACGTGTTTGTGTAATCATATCTTACGTAAACATTAAGTGTGTCAAGCGATCAATTTTCACTGGCATATAATTTAGATTCATTAGAGAAAAAGGATAATTTTTTTTTAGTAAAATGGAGTCTGTCGTACATGTACCCGGGGAAATGATTAAATTCATCCCGGTATTTTCAGGAAATGCCAGGAAATTGACTTCATTTATAAAAAAGTGCGAGTATATTTTAACAAATTTTAAAGGTAATGAGAATGAGGCCCAAATGACATATTTATTTCATGTAATTACTAGTAGGCTAGATGGGGAAGCCGCAACCCTTGTCGGGGAACGAGATCAGATAGATTCCTGGTGCGAATTAAAGCAATTGCTGACCCAGCACTTTGGAGATCATAGAACAGAGGATTATCTTGCTATGGAACTTGACGCGTTAACCATAAATAGGGGGGAAAGTTATGAAGATTTTGCCACTAGAATACAGAATATCAGAAGTCTTCTATTAGCGAAGGTATCGGAAACTATAATTGACCCCAGTATTCGCGCGGCGAAACAGCATATTTACGGACACGCGGCATTTAAAGTATTTTTGTATAGTCTCCCGCCTTATTTAGGTAGATGGGTGCATATGCGAAAAGCTTCAACCCTCGAGGGAGCTCTGGAGATCGCATTGGAAGACCAAAAATTTCAAACAACTTTTGACGCGAGGAAAAACTCGCGAATAAATAAGAACCCGAGAGCAGGTCTTCCTAATTACAGTAATAACTATCCCAATCCCTCCAGGCCGAACTACTCGCAAATGCAACAAAATACACCAGGGTCAAGTACCCCTAACAATAATTATAATAATTTTAATTCTTTTGGAAATTCACATCAATTTAGAAATTCCCGTCAGTATAATCAATCCATAAATTATCGTAATGAAAATCGCGGACAACAGTTCAATCAACCGTCGGGGATGCATCGTCAGCAGCCCGCGGGCAACGCTCCGCGTATGTTACATAATAATGTAGCACCAGTGGCATCGGGTTCCAACACCGACGTCACAATGCGCACCGTCGCTTCACGACGACTTAATTATACTGATAATGAATATAACGTAAATACACAGCAAGGAGGGTCAAGTTCGTACTCAGACGAACCCGTAGAGGAAACATTAGAAAATTTTTTCCTCAGGGCCTCCACAATAGGGAACAGGTAGTTTTGAACTATAATAAACGCCTCAATTTACCACATATTAGAATACCCGAATTAAATTCCGTTTTTATGATCGATACAGGGAGCACTAGATCGTTTATAAGTCCCGAAGTAGCAAATAAGTATTACGATAATTGCAAACAGCAGGAGCGGTTCGAGGTAGTGAGTACCCACGCGTCTAGTAAACACAACGAAGTGGTTAATATTACTCTGCCAAAAATCTTTCGAACACATGAAAAATACAAGTTTTATGTATACAGTGTGGACGAAAGATATGACGGATTAATTGGAAGCGACCTGTTAAAACAACTACAGGCTAACATTGATATGAAAACACAAATGTTGTTTACAAAGAACACGGAAATTCCGATTATTTATACGCCACCAATGAGAGAGACATATCTTTTGCCTCCTCGTTGCGAGCTACGGGTTAAACTTCCGGTTAATCTTTTAAAGGGCGAAGCTATTTTGAGTTATAAGGAATTTGGCAAAGGGATTAGAATGCCCTCCGCTTTAGTATCGTGTGTAGATGGGTTTGCTTATACGGTTATTCAAAATAGTACTGATATGGAACAGACTATGGTAGTTACGGCCCCATTTAAGGTAGAAAGCTATAATAATTCAGATATTAACGTTAATTATTATGATAGTAGTAGTGATAGGATAGAGAACATACTTACAGACAATTTAAAAAAAAAACTTAGGTTTGAGCACATGAATAATGAGGAAAGGCAGGTCATTGAAAATATATGTAAGGAGTATAAAGACATTTTCTACTGTGAGGACATACCCCTGTCATTCACAAATCAGGTCAAACATAGAATACGTACCAAGCACGAGGACCCAATTCATATCAGAGCTTACAGATTGCCACCTTGCCAGACAGCCGAAATAAAAAAACAAGTGGATAAGATGTTGAAGGATAATGTCATTCAGGAATCCCACTCACCCTGGAGTGCACCGGTACATCTAGTACCTAAAAAGCTAGATGCATCCGGTGAAAAGAAATGGAGAATGGTAGTAGATTACAGACGACTTAATGACATTACAGCAGACGATAAATATCCATTACCAAACATAAGCGATTTATTCGACATGTTAGGCAAGAGCATGTATTTTACAACACTAGACTTAGCAAGTGGATACCACCAAATTGAGGTCCAAGAGGAAGACAGGGAGAAAACAGCTTTTAGTACACCATTTGGGCATTTTGAATTTAACAGGATGCCATTTGGACTAAAAACCGCGCCAGCCACTTTCCAGAGGGCTATGAATAACGTATTAAAAGGGCTACAAGGCTTACATTGCCTTGTATACCTGGACGACGTTATTATATTTTCAAAAAGCTTACAAGAACATGCTCAAAAATTAAGGGCTGTTTTCGAAAGATTCCGTGAAACAAATTTAAAAATACAGTTAGATAAGTCGCATTTTCTTAGAAAAGAGGTATTATATCTAGGCCATACCATAACCAGCGAGGGTTTGAAACCTAACACAGATAAAATTGATGCCATTTTGCACTACCCTATACCTAGAACAACTACAGAAATCAAAAGCTTTCTGGGGTTGCTAGGTTATTACAGAAAATTCATTAAGGACTTTGCCAAAGTAACTAAACCCATGACTTCATGTTTAAAAAAGAAAAGTAAAATAATTATTGACGAAGAATACAAAGATTGTTTCGAGAACTGTAAAAAACTCCTTACCAATGCACCACTATTGCAATACCCGGACTTCAATAAGGAGTTCATTCTAACGACTGATGCATCAATATGTGCTCTAGGAGCAGTATTGTCGCAAGGACCAGTAGGGTCCGACAAACCAGTAGCATATGCAAGCCGTACGTTGTCAGACACGGAGACTAGGTATAGCACGATAGAAAGGGAACTTTTGGCCGTGGTTTGGGCGATAAAACATTTCAGGCCCTACCTTTATGGTAAAAAGTTCACTATTTACACAGACCATAGACCGCTGGCCTGGCTATACTCTCTTAAAGAGCCCAACAGTAAACTCACCAATTGGAGGCTGCGATTGGAGGAATACGATTTTGATATTAGATATAAAAAAGGTCCTCAAAATACAAATGCAGATGCATTATCCCGTGTAAAAATCAGTCCAACAGGAAACATACAAATAGGAGATAAAGAAGTAAAGGTCCACACGTTGGACGATGATGATGTATCAATGAAAGTTAATCTAGATAAAGAAGATGATTTTAATCTAGACGAATTTGTAAAAGAAAAAGCAACAGAGATGCTGGGATCAGATGAAGATAAGGATGTAGAAGAAGAACCAGAAATAATTGAGCTGTCAGATTCAGTTGCTTCCAGTGATGTGACTATGCAGAGCCAGAGAAGTTACCTATCAAGACAAATAGAAATTTCTGACTCCGAGGATGGTGCTACTGCTCACTCAATTTCAAATAGGGAACACGAAGGTATTCCCATACTAAACGAAGCCATAGATACAAAACCAAGACAAATTTTAGTCTTTACGTGGCTCCAAAATAAAATAAGCGTTACGGAAATAGATGACAAGAAACAACACGTTATTCAAGTACATATGCCGTTAAATAATGAAAAATTAGTAAAAGAATTCCTAAAGGAATACATTAATCCTAAGTACAAATATTTCATCTATTTTGAAGATTCCTCATTTCGTAAGTTATTCGCGAACATAATTACATATCTATTTAAGAAAAATAAGTTAAACTTAATTGAGTGTACAGAAAGGGTAGTAAACGTATCCGGTGACGAGCATGATCAGAGACATCTGATATCGCGATACCATGAAGGAAAAACGTGCCATAGAGGGATCAGGGAAACCCTCACAAAAATTAGGAGACATTATTGGTGGCCCAACATGAAGGAAACCATTTCTGCCTATATTAATAGCTGCGAACAATGTAGGAAAATGAAGTATGAAAGGAAACCCATTAAACCTTTCATACAGCTCACTCAAACTCAAAACGCACCGTTCCAAGAGGTATTCATGGACCTCTTATACATAGAAAGTAAATATTATTTGACTATAGTAGATGCATTTAGCAAACTGGGGCAAGCCATTGACATCTCCAATAGAAGTACACCCGTGGTGGTACGAGCATTAATTAAATATTTCTGTATGTACGGTATTCCAAGTAAAATTAACAGCGATTCTGGAGCGGAGTTCAATAATGAACTGATAAAAGAACTTATGTCGTTATATAAAATAAATTTACACATAGGAACCCCGAACAACCCCAACTCTATGGCTATTGTAGAAAGGTTCCACTCTACGATCATAGAAATATACCGTTTAGCGAAGTATGAGAAAACGGAACTAGATGCAACATCTGTAATGTCATATGCTATCATGGCATACAATAATACAATTCATTCTGCAACCGATTGCACTCCATTCGAGATAGTATTTGGACAGACTGATTCAGGAAACGTTTTTGACATCGATAGGGAACGGTTTATTGCACAGAAATTATTACAGGACCATAGGAAAAGACTAAAGGTCCTATACGAATACATAGCAGATAAACTTACAGAAAACAAGGTAAAGGTAAGAAATAAAAAAGGGGGCGAAGATCCCCCAGTTGTTAAACAGGGCGATGAAATATTTAGGAAAAACACCAGAACAAGAAAAGCCAAAGAACTACCCCGCTATGAAAAAGCAAAAGTTATAGGAGAACCGGAAAGGAACATTGTACCGGTACAATTAAAGAAAAGGAAAACTAGAGTAGCGCTAAAAAATATTAAACGACCTCCACAGGTGGTGCTGGATGATGATGCTGGCCCTAGCAGACCAAGGAATAAGCCTGAAGGTCCAGAATCTCGAGCAGAATCCCGGGATAGCTCCGATGAAGATAGGTACAGCAGTAGTCAAGAATAACCAATGGACTATTTTTAAGACAATAGACTTAGATTCAATTAGGATACAGGTAGAAAATAACTATGGGGAATATATTAAGTTAAGGAATATAGTTAATAAACAACCAGAACTAAGACGGGAATTTTTCGCCATTAAAGCACATATAGAAACATTCGTAGAATTAACTAGAGATAGATTATTGCAAATTTTACCATCCGTGCGAGTAAAAAGAGGAATCCTAAACCCATTAGGCTCACTAGTTAAAATTATTTCAGGGAATTTAGACAACGACGACGCTCTAAGATATAACGACGAAATAAACCAATTAAAACGGAGAGAACATCTAATCGAAAGAAAGACATCTTTAATGCAGAAAGCTTTTGACAAATTAATTAACATATCCGATACCATTAATTTAAATGTAAATCATTTACACTACAAAACTTCGCAAATAGAAACTTTAACACAAAATGAAAATAAACTCGCCAACTTTATTTCTGTACTCAATAGTATGTATCAGATTCTTAATAACTTTCGAACTATTTTAAGCACCATTCAAGATGTTGAATCAGCAATTGCATTTAGCAAACTCCACACATTGCATCAATCCATTATAAATTCAACGGAATTGTATGAGATATTAAAGACCGTAAATAAACACGCTCAGCTGCTATATCCGGTTACAAAAGATAACTTAGTTAAATTAGAAACAAACATTATCCTTAAGTCTTTTGTGAATAATTCAACGTTAGTTTTTATTTTAGAAATACCTTTAATCGATAGTAACACGTATATATATTACAAGGTCATACCGATCCCTATTTTTAACCCCACCCAACAAATATCCTTCATTATCAATCCACAGTACCCCTACCTACTGGTGAATAGATTGAAATAC
The DNA here is from genome assembly GCA_947563465.1 of Archips xylosteana. Taxonomy (NCBI): domain Eukaryota; kingdom Metazoa; phylum Arthropoda; class Insecta; order Lepidoptera; family Tortricidae; genus Archips; species Archips xylosteana. The sequence goes on from OX387370.1 coordinate 10,320,616, forward strand.
AGGTCCCTTAGAAGCCCCTGCGAAAAGATCGAGGAAGAAAGATTCCTGTGTACGGAAGAGGCTGTAGAACAGTACCCAGCAACAACCTGTATCGAGCAACTCATGCAGCTCACAAACAACTACACTTCGTGTCAGCAAAAGGCGGTCCAAATCGAAGAAACCCGTGTCTTGAGAATCCTCGATGGAACCTGGTTGATATACTCAAGAAAAGATATGATAATATCCGAAAGCTGTAACAACGAGATTCACAAACAAGTTCTACGAGGCACCTTTATCATAACACCGAGCCCGAGCTGCGAAGCACAACTAGGGAATGTCATTATTAAAACCCCGACTAACACAACTATCAACAGGATTTCAACCCCACCAGTACATCTACCGGAGCTAAGAAATATCATCCAAGAAACAAAACAGATGGACCTACGGGGAGTGGACTTCAGTGAAGTTAAGGACCTGCTCCACAGTGCCATTACTATGGATGAAGACTTCGGGAACTCAAATTACATAATCAGTGACCAAATAAGTTTAGGGACTTTGTTACATATGTAGGTGTCATAGTGTTAATATTTAGTTTTGGTGGTTATAAATTGTATAATAAAATTTTATTACAGCGGAATTCTCTGAAGGCTTCATCGTCACCCTCAGATAATTCCTCACTTAGGGAGGGAGGAGTTAAGGGTCAAGAAACTGCCCCTATTCGATTTGTCAGCACGCCGAAACCATGTCAACACTCAGCATGCTGACAAATGATTTAATTAGTATATAAGATAGCTAATAATTAGAATTAAGACATTACTGTTTTCTCTTAGAACCTAGTGGTTACTCTGTTGGATTAAATAAAGTATTTTTTAATAAGAAGTCCCGGATCAAGTACTTATTTCGCGCACTCTTCTGGTTTCTGGCGGTTTCCGGCTATCTGCGCCTTGAGGGGTGGGGTAATTCGAATCGGTGCGGGGCGGACCGTTTCCATTCTGTACGTCAGTACTATTATATATTCTGTGCTATAAGGGAACTTGCAGAAACTATAGGCGGCAGCACTAATGCGACAGAAGAGACACTATGCGGACAGTAAAGGAAACTTATCAGGGTAAAAGATTCAAATTGATGGCAGCACCGTCTATGTGCTCGTTCCCTATCTTGCGTATCGACTACCTGTCCCGACTTATTTTTAAATTAATCATCATTATAAAGGGTTTATACCTCTTTTAAAGGTCGGTGGCAGATCAGTGACTCTTTTATACAATACTAGCCTTCCGTACGCACGCAGCTTCGCCCGCGATATAGTAATTTTCCCGTAGGAGAAGGTATTATCCCGCGGTAAAAAGTAGCCTATGTCACTCAGTGATAACGTAGCTTTCTAACGGCAAAAGAATTTTTGAAATCGGTCCAGTAGTTTCGGAGCCTATTCGATGCAAACAAACAAACAATCAAATCTTTCCTCTTTATAATATTAGTATAGATTAGTATAGATAGGGTTGCGTTTGGCCAACAATCACGCCTAATGGAAAAAGAAAATGAGGCCTACGATGGAGCACGTTTGCCTAGTAAATGCTCATTTACCCTAGACTTTAATCAGCTATCTATACATATAATAAATCTGTAACAAGTCGGTGTCTATACATTGAAGATATTTGAGAAAAACTGTCACTAGGGCTATTTATTAGCGCAATAGAACCCAAAACAATGATTTTTAGAATTATTGTCTGTTTGTCTGTGCGTTTGTGGGCGCTAATCTCAGAAACGGCTTTACCTAGAAGGATGCGGTTTTCACTGATATGTTGGTATTTTCTTGGATTAACATTTAGTGTTTGTTTCATTTGAATCGGTTGACAAATAAGAAAGATACGATACTTTCAGTGTTAGATAGCCCATTTATCGAGGAAGGCTAATAGGCTATAATATCATCATGCTGGGAGTACGGTGGTGAATGTGAACGCGGGTGTGCGGGGGGGGGTTCGGTGGGGGAGGGGTTGGGAGCGGGGTGTAGGGGTGGGGGGGTTGCGGGGGGGTATTTTTTATATCGAGGAACTAAGGAGAGCCATAATTGATGAAAAAGCAAATTGGATCAAAAAAATAAGCTGCCCAAATTACTAATTCCACGCGGACGGAGTCGCGGGCAAAAGCTAGTTTTAAATATTTAGGAGAATAAGGCAGTTGAGCGCGGTGTCGAGCGCGCTCCTAAGCAGTGCAAACCGTAGGTACAACAAATACGGGGCACTGTAACCGGTACGCGCGCTGCACAACTGCTCAGACCCTTCCTCCAGAATGGCTTCTATAGGCAACAGGCCGGAACACGACCAGAGTCGCTTGGCGGTCTGGCTCAACCTATAGGGTGGTGACCAGCCACGGCCGAAGCCTACCACTGGATTTATACCGCGTGTACTCCTGCTGCGTTTCGTACGGTCAGTGAGAGCGCCGGGGGCCCAATACCCATCCCCCTCCTCTATTCCCTTTCCGTTTTCCTCTCCCTTTTAGGGCCGACAACGCACTGGCATCGCGTAAAGTGCTGCGGGTGTCTATGGACAGTGGTGATCATTTAACATCAGGTGACCCACTAGTTCGTTTGTCTGGCCTCTCTAACATAAAAAAGGCCTGCAATTCAGTATGAAAATCCATTACATAGCACTCGTCTAACCGCGCCCGCAACGTGATACGTCCCGGCCTATTATTTGGAACGTAAGGTTAATATTTCATTGCATCTTTGAGAAAATTATTCTTCGTTCAGTTTTATTTGGTTTTATTCATCAAAACTGTTAGAACCTAGTGTTTCTCGGTGTGTTAGGCGCTCCGTTGCGGACAGGTGACTTATCACAAAGCCGTCTTATCTACGCCAACCTGCTTTCGGGAGATTTACCCTTTACCCAGCTTTCGGCAACAGATGTCCGACAAAGATTACGAGATATTCACACTTTTATAACATCAAATTATTAAGCAACGAAAAATAAGACTTACCTACAGTGCTTTTCAGTGCTGTGCTGTGTGTGGCGAGTTGTGATATGAACGAAGTGAATATCGGAATGAAATGGCACGAGCGTTTTTAGACCAAATTATACACCGTTGCATACAATACTCTTCATCTATGTTTTCTTCTATTAACTTTAATTATGGCAAACTAATCGAGCGAAGTCAGTGAGAAATATAAAATATTTGACATATATTTGACATTAGTTGGTATTTGAGAGGCGTTGGCGGAACGACCTAGACGTGTACCTTAGAAACTGGAAGGACACCGCTCAAAATCAGGATGTATGTGGAAGATGGGGGGAGCCCTTTGCTCAGCAGTGAAACACTTCTCCGAGCTAGTTAATAATAATAATAAAATATCTGTTCTTATGCAATATTAAAAGTATAATTATCTGTACAACTATCCTAGACTAAAAAAAATATATACAATAAGAAAAAAGAAAACAAAAATATAAAATATACTTGACATAATAATATATTTGACAGATGTGATTGTCTACTATGGTAAACTTTGTTTTTAATTGATGTTCGATATTAAAAAATATTTTTTTCTTATGTTGGCAGTAAAAATATCTCGGAAAGTTATATTTTCAGTTGCTTATTTTAAGCCGAATTTACACCTGCAAGAAATGAACTGAAACAATTATATTTTTATTCTAGCTGGAGCCCGCGACTTCGTCCGCGCAGTAAAGCTTCTTCATTTCTTTCATTGAATAAAACAAAAATCCGGCAACGGCAACATCCAAAAATTCATCGTCTCATCATCATTAGTATTACTTAGTAAATATAATAAATCCCGTTTATTCCCTATCCTGAGGGAATTTCAACAAATCTATCCGTTTTTTGTTGCTCGATATTGATAACGGCAACAGGTAGACGCTTGAAATACTTATTCACAGAATAAATTTTTAAATTAAAACAAAACAAATAGGTACTTAAGGGGGGCTCCCATACAAAACATGATTTTTTGCTGTTTTTATAGATAATGGTACGGAACCCTGACGGATAAAAATGCTAAATGCCCGAACAGTATAGATTAAACGACGATAACTTTTTTCATTGTGACCCAATTTTAATGAAACAAAGCCTATATGTTGCTCCAATTTAAGCTTCATCTATCTGTGAAAACCGCAAGAAAATCCGTTCAGCAGTTTCGGAGATTAGCGATTACATACAGAATGACAGAGCTCGACTTTTACTGTTTTATTATAGTATAGATAGATATTTTATTTATTTGGGGCATCAACAGCAATACAATACAATTATAATGAGACTTAAGTACTAGACAAAAAGCCAATAACAGACGTCCACAGGCATACACAGTTAAGCAACAACAACAACAGTTAACAATTGCTTTGGTCTACTAATATTAAAATAGACGATATTAGCGTTTTTGTGACCAAATTCGTTTATTTCTCAATTTTGACAACAACCAAAGAATCAAAGACAATAATACTAATCATAAAAAAGGTACAAAAACATAGAAAAATAAGGTTATATATTCAGTCGTGCACAATTGCTTTGCTCACCCGCGACCTTACGATAGTTACTTTTATGTAAGAAATGCGTGTTCATGCAGTTCTTCCACCTCCACACTGTACGAACACACACAAATCGCACATACCCAATTATCAACCACTAAACTACACTGACATATTTCACAACCTACTAAAACTAGTAACAAAGGATACCAAGTGAAGTCCGAAAATTTTTGAAGCACGAAAGAAATTCTTGGAATTGGGAATTTAATTTATTTTGCAAGATCTTTGCGGTATGGCAAATGATGAAACTTGCTCGAGGCTGGTAAAGAAAACCGCCAAGTTTATTGTTTTCCTCAAAATAAGAGTTTAAGAGAAACAGGGCGTTTATGCGAGCGTTTCAACCGCTTAATTTATCTGGTTACATCATCATCGTCATCATCATTTCAGCCGAAACACGTCCACTGCTGAACATAAGGCTGAACAGATCGGCCCTGCGCCATCCGCATCCAATGCAGTGATGACTTATGGCACTGAGACGTGGCCGCTAACGATGGGCCTCATAAGAAAGCTCAAAGTCACTCAGAGGGCTAGGGAGAGGGCTATGCTCGGAGTTTCTCTGCGGGATCGCATTAGAAATGATGAAATCCGCGCTAGAACTAAAGTTCGGAAATAGCTCGAAGAATCGCTAGAATTATGTGGCAGTGGGCAGGGCACATCGCTCGTAGAACTGATGGCCGATGGGGCCGAAAGCTCTCGAGTGGTGTCCGCTGACCGGAAGACGCAGTGTAGGTAGGCCTCCTACAAGATGGAGTGACGACCTGGTTAAGGAAGCGGGAATGCATTGGATGCGATCTGGTTACATTTTTTAAGAAATAGCAGAAGATTCTGATGCAGTTATGGGTACTAGACAACGGATAAACATATTTATATAGATAGATACACACTTAAATACATATTAAGCACCCAAGAATCGAGAACCAACATTCATATTATTCATACAAATATCTGCCCCGACGCGGGAATCGAACCCGGGACCTCAAGCTTCGCAGTCAGGTTCTCTAACCACTAGGCCATTTTGGTCGTAGTTTTTGTTATTTGGTAAAAAACAATCTAGAAAACGGAATATGACAAATAATTTGTAGAACCTACATCTGAGACCTACAGTAATCTGCTTGTATGTAGTTATAGTCAGAACATTAGTATTTACTAGAAAACCCTAAGGTGTACCGGTGTACCTAACTACGGTATTCAATTTTGAGCTAAATATTAAGCCCATCTAAGAACGGGTTGGTACGCTTCGCTACACATTAGGTCACGTACCCACCAAGCTGTGAGAGGTAGCAATGTTGTACATAAGGCTGAACAGATTTTGCACCGCTACCTTTTACCAAATCTAAATTCGCTAAGAGGCAATTTACTTATCAATCTGCAAAAATGTATAATGTTATAAATAGAAAATTAAGCATTTACCCTGTGCAAGTTCATGAATGTAAGAAAACGTTAAGAGCATGGTTAGAAATTCTAAGTTATGAGGAGGCTGAAGCAATACTTTTGTAACCATACAACACACTCATAAACACACAACACTCATACACACAAACTCACACACACACATATACACACACACACACACTCACATTTTATCATTATCAAAGTGTTTTTGTTCTTAGTTTTAGTTATTTAGTATAATTAATTAATAATACTCTTGTTATTGGTTGTTCACATTATGTAATTGCTAAACTTGAGGAAGAGCGGGATCTCCTAACACAGGTATTTGTACTTACTGGGAGGTCCCAACCTTCTCTAGCTTATAAAAGGCTGTCACCAATAAAACAAATTTTGAATTTTTGAATTTTTTTGTGTGAAGATAGATACAGAAAACTCGTAAAGCCCGACAAATTTGGACTATCATAATTTTAAACTTCTTGTCAATAATCATGTAAGCACCTACTGCTATTTCGACGGAAAATTTTCGGCCTATTTTCACTTCCCTTTTTTATTATTTCGCATGTTTTTTATTTGTTTTAAATAATATTTAGTAAATACCTATCCATATAACCGGGATTCATTTAGACAATTCTTAGTGACTAGTTCGTTGGTAGCATTAGCGTACGGTGGAGTCTAACATTTGGTAGCATAGTGTACGGTTGTGGTACCTACTCTGACGACGAGTTCTGATTGAGTTTAAAACGCGTCAGTGTAGTTTGGTGGTGGTGATAGTTGGGTTTGTGTGATTTGTGTGTGTACAGTGTGGAGGTGGAGGAACTGCATGACCACGCATTTCTTACATAAACGTAACTATAGTAAGGTCGCGGGTGAGCAAGGTAATTGTTGCAGTTCATCAATATGGACCTCCGCAAAGTATTGCCATATTCAATAAATTATAGAAAAACAACAGTTGGGAAATGAAATAGTTGGCCAATGAAACAGTCGGCCAATGAATCAGTTGGGAAAATAAATTGTGCGAAAAGGCAGGATCCCAAATAAACTAAACTAGAGACTACATAGCGTTGATGGATTTGCAACCTTACACTGGTTATATCCAACTTTAACCAGTAATAACTGCTTTGAATAAGTTTTGGGTCGGCCGCAGATTTAGAAATGAATATTAAAGACCAAATTATTCTGTTACACATCTAGTACGTACCTAGATTACACACACTAGTTTCGGAGATCCTAATAATATTACTAAAGCGAAAGTTTGTATGTTTGTTATTAATTCACGGAAAAACCGCTAATCGGATTTGTTTGAAGTTAGGTAAGTACCCATATCATCATCATCATTTTAGCCGCAGGATGTCCACTGCTCATTCTTTCATCAATAGAAAGCTTTACTCTCCCTGATTGGCATAATTTATTTTTTATCCGGGAAAATATAATATCCCACGGGATAAAAATAAGTGAATTCAACTTCGGGGCCGATTTTTAATATTCTTTCACCACTAGAAAGCTACATTATCCCTTATCTAGATACAATTATGCTAAATTTTCTTCGGAAAAATGCAAAATTCCCATGGGATAGAAATAAATTAATTCAACTTCAGCGCTGATTTAAATAAAATTTTCACCAATAGAAAACTCAGTTAAGAAATCTTAGCGTTAGTTAGAGTACTGCTGCTTCACGCCGGTGTTCTGTGAGAGGGTGGTACTGCCCCGGATGAGCCGGCCCATTCGTGATGTAGCGACTAGCTCTACCACTACTAATATGAAAAGATCTACACTAAAAAGCCCTTGAAAAGCCTGATGGAATCGTTAACGAAAAAGCGCGCCGAATGATCTGTCAAGTGAAAATTTCGTTCCGAAACCTCAAACGTATTTCGTTTAGGAATCTGTTTTTGAGCGTTTTTCAGTTTCGGCAAGCAATACATATTATCTATCGTAAGAAAACTATTAATCATTATTTCCAACAATCTAGCAGTGGACGTCTTTCGGCTGAAATGACGATGATGAGGCCTACCTTATACTGCATCTTCCGGTCCGTGGACGCCACTCGAGAACCTTTTTGGCCCATCGGCCATCAGTTCTACGAGTGCCCTGCCCACTGCCACTTGAGTCTGGCGAGTCTTCGAGCTATGTGACTTTAGCTCTTGCGGGGATTTCATCATTTCTAATGCAATCCCGCAGAGAAACTCCGAGCATAGCCCTCCATGGCACGGGACCGATCTGTTTGGTGAAGCTTGGGGGAGGCCTATGTTCAGCAATGGACATTTCGGCTGAAATGATGATAAAGAAAGAAAGAAAGAAAATACATTAATTTATTTACATCAACACAAGACACAATATCATCATAATTATGATGATAAAATTATACAGCAACTGACTCAACCCACCTCCTTCAAAGGTTAATAACCCTCGATTCCATCGGCTCCGTAATTTCCCATGACAAACGACGTCATCCTAGCTATCCGGTGGCTGTCATCCATCACCCGTATTTATTGCCGGCTGTTTTACCGGACGGATGTTCCGTCAAACCGGATTGAATTTTGTGCTGACATGACAGGGAAAATGGTTACAGTCGATTTCATAAATATCTGCATTTTATTTTTTACCATTTAGTATTAAACGACCGCTTTATAGCCTAGTTGGTAGTGACCCTGCCTACGAAGCAAGAGGTCCTGGGTTCGAATCCCGGTAAGGGCATTTATTTGTGTGATGAGCACGAATATTTGTTCCTGAGTTATGGATGTTTTCTATGTATTTAAGAATTTATTTATCTATATAAGTATGTTTATCGTCGTCTAGTACCCATAGTACAAGGTTTGCTTAGTTTGGGACTAGGTCGATTTGTGTAAGATTGACCCCTAATATTTATTAATTTATTTAATGAACTGAAACAATTACTTTGCTCACCCGCGACCTTACGATAGTTATGTTTATATAAGAAATGCGTGTTCATGCAGTTCCTCCACCTCCACACTGTACGAACACACAAAAATCACACAAACCCAACTACCACCACCACCATGACCAAAAACCAATGACCATGTGTGTGTTCGTACAGTGTGGAGGTGGAAGAACTGCATGAACACGCATTTCTTACATAAACATAACTATCGTAAGGTCGCGGGTGAGCAAAGTAATTATTTCGGTTCATTAATATGGACCTCCGCAAAGTAACGCCTGATTCAATAAATCATTTAGTATTTAGTCAGTGTTAAGTAAGATTTTATTATGTTAATAAGAGACTGATTCAATATTTAGTGATAATAATTTTATTCCTGATTAAATTTTCCAAAAAGTTGGTATCCAAAGCAAAGGTTGTCTTGAAGCGATCGCTCATTCGATAAGACTGAATCATACTCTAAATATTGTAAGTATACAGAATACTGATTTATCGATATAATAATTACCTACTTATGTCTATCGGAAAAAAATTAAGTCGCGGCATTTTTCGTTGAGATAAACACGATTATTGATACAATACCAATGTTTACGATTATGATTATGACATTGATGTGACGCATAATAAAAGAAAAATTATGTATTTACATAATATCGAACGAACTCGCTTCAATAATCTCCTTGTAACGAATAGCTATGAATGGAAAACTCTTTACTGACGAAATTTAAAAGATAAATAATAATAGGACGTAATAAAGGACCTTTTACACTGGTTCAGCCATTACATTTAATTATTGAATATCTCAAAAAGACCAAGAGTAAAAACACTAGTTTCTTCGAGAAAATAACTCTATTTTACCTAAATAATCTGCCCTTAAAGTTAACGGAAATAAAAAAACCACAGCTCTCGTATCAGTGTATTATGCTATCGAATTCTTGCGGTGCATACCGGCTGTGAATAAAGCTAGGTTCACAACGACCCAGTTTCGGCGAGAGCCAACCTTGACCTAAGTGGTAGTGCACACAGTACGTACCTATAGAGTGGACGCGAGAAGTTGTGGGGAAGAAAGGGGGAAAGGTTTTTAGAGGCATATTACACTGGCGTTTTGCTAACGTATAAGAAGCGTAGAGAACTCTCAGCGTGTTCAGAGTGTTGGGTAATCTTCATCTTCTAATACAGGGTAACTTTTTAATCAGTGCACAAATTTTGATATATGATTCAGTATCGTTGATAGATCACGATTATCTGTTCAAGATTTTTTTTTACATTTTGAAATTTGGGATGTTCATAGTAATTCATCCAATAATTGGCTGAGTTACTATGAAAAACAAAAAAAATAAGTGATAAATATTGTAACGAAAAATACTGAAATTGGTTTTTTTAACGACACTGTACCTATCACATATTAAAATTTGTGCACTTATTAAAAAATTACCCTGTATATAAAAATCTCGTGTTACGGTGTTTGTTGTCGAACTCCTCCGTAACGACTTGACCGATTTTTATGAATTTTTTTTCTGTATTCGGTAGGTCTGAGAATAGGTCGTAGGCTTTTTTTTCATACCCCTATTTTTAGCAGACGGAGTCGCGGACAACAGCTAGTTAGTTATATAGATTTAGATGTGCTCTTTTCGTAGTTCAACATAATATTGGAAATGATGATGATGATGATTTTACCATTATATCGCATAAGCCATGGTGGCCTAGCGGTTTGACCTATAGCCTCTCAAGTAGAGGCTCGTGGGTTCAAATCCCGGCTCGCACCTCTGCGTTTTTCGAAATCTGTGTGCGAAATTACATTTGAAACTTACCATGAGCTTTACGGTAAACGTCGTGGAGAAACCTGCATACACCTGTGAAGAAATTCAATGGTGTGTGTGAAGTTCCCAATCCGCAATGGACCCGTATGGGAACTACGGCCCAAGCCCTCCCACTTTGAGAGGCGTTCCCTGGAGTAGGACATATATAAATAAAATAAATAATTAAATAAATATTAGGGGACAATCTTACACAAATCGACCTAGTCCCAAACTAAGCAAAGCTTGTACTATGGGTACTAGACGACGATAAACATACTTATACTTATAGATAAATAAATACTTAAAAATATAGAAAACATCCATAACTCAGGAACAAATATTCGTGCTCATCACACAAATAAATTCCTTTACCGGGATTCGAACCCAGGACCTCTTGCTTCGTAGGCTGGGATGATGATGATGACTACAAATACAATATCGTCCTGTCACTTTGATTAATATTATGAAACAGGGCCAACCAAATTGATAATTAAGATCAAATTGATATTCTAATATTATTAAAATTGACTCCACAGAAACCCTTCTCACCTAAGGTCCTATGTTACATCTTCAGCACAATAAAATTTCAACCCTATTCCATCCCGGTACGGTCCAAACTTGAAAAGTCTAAGCGGGCATGTTAGAACCTTGTCTTTTTAACCGTGGTACGGCCTCAGGGTATAACGGATAAGTGTTGAAACAAGTGATTATGCGTATTCATCCCGATCCACAAATTGCCAATTTATGAGTTACACGGTTTGCTCTTAAATTGAAGAAACACTAGAAATAAAGTGAAATCCAATCAAAAACTATATTGGGGTGCGCGTTTGGCAGCCGCCGTGACGTGCGACTCCGAGAAGCTAACGAATTAGCCCGAATCATGTCGAGTTAAACTCGTTTTAGGGTGGATTTTTGAAATAATTTTTTTACGTAATTTCCGTGGGCAAATTTTTTTTTTACTTTTGGTGAAATTGATCACTCGTTGAGATACTCCTTCGGATTAGGATTTCAATGCTATAAAAGGCCCCAATTTAAAGTCAATAATTCAGTAGTTATTCGACATTGAAAAAAAAAGCACCATCGAAATTACTATAGTGACAGCGAAATTACGTCTTTATTAATTACATAGGAAATAAGTACAAAATTATATACCATTACTATGATTTATGTATGTAACTATAATTAAATTTATGTACGTGTACATATTCGTGTATAGTTAGATTAATAAAACATTAAATTAAAGTGGAAAACTATTTATTTAAGTTTTTCTTAGGAACAATACGTGAGAAATATTATATAATTTCGAATGTGTCATTATTAATATAAAATATCACAATCAACATGGTTACAAACTTATTATTAATGTAACCGGGTACTGCCGTTTCGCAACTATGTTTTTCCCAAATGATTAATTTGGCAAATGTTTCATTTTCCAGCTGTTTATTTTTTCTGAAACTGTAAACTATTTAGGATATATTTTAGGACTATCCTGTAGGTTAGGTTATGTAAGGTTTGTTTTACAACAATCCTGAAAAGTTTACAGTTTCAGAAAAAATAAACAGTTGGTAAATGAAACCTCGACGTTTAGACTACATTACAGTGGCCGTGGTCACGTAAATACAGACTAGAGGTCTACTCGTGACCACGGCCACTGTAATGTGGTCGAAACGTCGAGGTGTACTCGTGTGTTTTGCGAGATAAGTCATGTTGTGTAATTTCGCTGCCATATCTGTAATTTCGATGGACAAAAATGCCATCGAAATTACGCCACGGAGGATTACGACAATTAGGTATTTTTGCGATTACTGCTAAACTATATACATGATTAATATAAGCTCTTTACTGTGAAAAAAGGACTAAGTCAACTAGTAAATAAAAATTTAACTATTTAATTAAAACCATTATATATCGTACAACAGGAATCCACGGAATTTACTTTTAAGCGAACCAAAATACATCGCGCGAAAGACTCACCTTGGTAGGCACACAAAACTCAGTAGTAGGACGTCCACTCCACGTGACAACTGGAGCACAACTAACGTACTCTTCCACAAAAATGTGAAAATGGCGATATGATCCTTCACCGATGAGATATTAGCAGGTATTTGCGCAAGGTAATATTGGTAGCTAGAGGTGGGACAAACACATTATGGCCAACCTATTTTTAAATAAAATTGTATTTAGTATACAAAAATTATAATCGAATGCGTTATGTAATTAGCTTCATTTTGATATATATTAAATCGAAAAGTGACACATAGACACAAAGTTATGCTCAATTGATTCAACAAAACCGCGTGTGGGACAGGCCTCACAGACTTACTGCAGTTAGTGTTTCTAAGATTTGGATATTTTTTATGCAGTCTTAATTGAAGTCAACAATGTTTGTAATGTTAAAACTCATTGTATTATATTGTGTACAATGTATATAAAATTGTGTGGTTTTAATTTTTTGAGTGGTTTTTTTTTAATTGACTTGGGACGTCCAAAAAAGTCGCTCTGAAAATACACCCTTTAAGACGTGAGTGATCTGTTTATTTGCACTATGAGTGAGTCCTACGGTAGTTTCATGTTTAAAAACTATGTTGTTTTAAGGCTTAGCGGTTTTACTAAAATTTATTATTACATCTGGAACTTATAGACAATTTATAGTAGCTAAAATTACCTAGACGTTTCCAACTTTCCACCATATTAGGGTGAGGCGCCACTGGTGCGTTGCGTAAGTTTCATAAAAATCGGTCCTGCCGTTTCGGAGGAGTTCAATAACAAACACCGTGACACGAGATTTTTATATTAGAAGAAGAAGATAGAGCTTAAGTTATTTATTTACTTTGTCAATGTATGAAACAACTACAAATTAAAATGAATTTGCAGCGCTTGCGGTTGAAACATTGGGTCCATCCATGGTCATTGGTCAGCCGACATGAAAGCATTTATGAGGGCTCTGTCGTCCCGGCTGATCGCCTCTGGGGATCCAAGAGCTGGCACGTATTATCCCAGCGGATCCCCCTGGCGATCCAAAGGGGTAATGCCGCCAGCATCTGGGTGCTGCCGCAGTCAAATATTTTAGACGGGATTTTCTTTTTATAATTTTTTTTCTCTTGTAAATACTATTTTTTCCTTCTGAACTTAAGTACAACACGTTTACTTTTAGTTTACCACTGACAGATGGCTTGCCTTCATTTCATTTCCAACTTTAACACCATACAAATAAAGAAGCTATTACAAAATCTGCAAACGTGGGTCACAGTATTCTAAAATTGGCTTTATTTGTAGGTCTTTAAAGTTGAATATGAAATGAAGGCAAACCATCTGTCAGTGGTAAGCTTTATGTAATTTTACTGTATCTACTTATAACTTTTTTCCAGGGGCTCAGAAATCAGTCTTAATATGACTTATGTTATGTCACATGGTCGTACTCGCGGTATATATTTAGGGCGCGATAAGATGATAATGATAAAGATCTGAAAGTGGAAGACAACATAGTATTATTAGATGACCCTCAATTTACCCGAGCGAGGATTTCTAAAAGGCCACGTGATATATGAGACGGCTCCAATATACGGAACCCTCACGGCCCTAAGACGCCTTACAGTGCTTCTCGATACAATATGTTAACGCGTGCATAAGTATCTAATCTTAATATTTTATAAAATGTATTTGGGTTCGTATTAGTGAAATATGGTTCGTCTACTAGATAACAGATGGTGCTAGTTTCACCAGATCTTGTGTGTTATTGTGCACTATTTTAATGTAAAATAATGTTTGTTGTGTTATAAAAAATGTACTAAACACCGTGATGTAGCTTAAATTACAATTTATATACCTTTTTCTAAAATTCAGTAATTTGTAAATTGTCTCATAGATGTCGTTATACCTATGCATAAACTAGCTATCGTTAGTCTGCCTGGATTTCTATAAAGCATTCAAATTGTTATTGTTTCGTCGTAGCAAGCAAGTATTGGAATGTACTGCATACGTACTTGAATAAACTACTATTGTGCAACGAGTGGTGCATTTGATTTTTGGGACCCTTCAGTACACAATATATCTCTTTTCTTCTCTACATAATTACAAAACATAGTTGTTTTCCGCTCCTATCTGTCTGTATATCGGCTATATTTTATCCTAAACTAGCGAACCGCCCGGCTTCGCACGAGTGTAACTTTAAAAAACAGGGGTGAAATAAAATGTCTATAATTTAAGACGGTTACTTTATATTTCTACCTCTTTTCCCCCAAACTACACCCACTCAGTTCATTAAAGGACCTCCGCAAAGTAACCCTGATTCAATAAATTATTTAAGACCTAACTTCATAAGCCTCACAGTCAAAATAAGTAGTTTGGCCGTTTCGCTACCGTCACGTGCGGGCATAAAGTGAAATATTTATCCACTGTTCATTACTTTTATGCCTTTTGTATACCTAGTTAAGTAGTGCTTAATAATTTAGTATCTAGCGTCTTAATTATTGTGCCAATGTGCCCTTGTGCTTCGCTTGGTTCGTCTTGGCAGAGGCACTAAAGTCAAGTCGATAATATTATACTGAATACCGTGAGCAACGCAAGCGTACCAATATCGTACGCCAGTTTACGTTAACGCTTCGACGTTAATTTGGTTACAATATCAACAATATAATACAGCTGATATAAATGGTGTCATGCCGTTTGACCAAAAGTCATATGGCAAAATTACACTTGACAAACAACGTTTTACAAAAAAATGTTTCGCCAATTGATTATTTTACTAGTAGTCATTTTACAAATGACTCACTTATTCAAATGATCAACAGTTAAATTTACATTTTATAAATAATTATTTGACAAAATGAACATTTAGCAACTGAGTTATCAGACAAAACTACTATTGGTCTAAAAACGTTTGGTACCTACAATGTTTTAGAATTTTATTGTTTATTAGTAATCTCGTTTTATTACAGCGAGTGAGCGAAGCGAGCGAGCAAGACGGCTCGGAGCGGAAGCGACTCGGATAGGTTAGGTTCAAAGGCTAATGCGGGAGCGTAGCGTAGCGAAGCTCCCGCATTAGCCTTTGGTGTTAGGAATTTTTTTTATGGCCACCCAAAAAAGTCTTGCTATTTAAAAAGCAGCTGCAATTATTAGTGTTTCATTGATTACTAAACAAATTAGTTATGTATTAATACAGATGTGAATAACTTTCTATGAAACATATGCTTAATTTGCGAAACATATCATTTGGTGAAATGGAAAGCGGCCAATTGACATTTTATTATTTAACACATTTACCAAGTGTAGTGTTTGCTAATTGATCATTAGCTAAGTGAGCTTTTGTAAAATGATGCATTTGTCAACTGTCACGTTTGCCAAATGATAATTTGGTGAAACGTTGTTTGTCAAATGATCATTTGTCAATAATTTTTTGATCAAACATTAGTAAACCGACATAAATAGCCAAATATGTCGTGCCTAGTCGTTTGTTCTATTGACTTATAAGATATCATATCGGCAAGGGCCCCTCCCAGACTGAGAGGGCTTGGGGCCTATGTCCCACGCAGGCCCAATCGGTATTGGGAATGTCATCCACGCCATTGACTTGCATCGCAGGTTTTCTTTCCGTTTTCCATCACCGTAAAACTCATTATAATACCGGAAACCTCTAATATGATTTCGCCCGAGAATTCAGAAAACTTCAGAAATTCGCGCCCAAATTTCATATATGTATAACAAATCAGGTCACTCAGAGGGCGATGGAGAAGGCTATGCCCGAGCGTATGACATATGATTCTCTGCGGAATCGCATTATAAATTATGAAATCCGCGCAAGAACTAAAGTCACCGACATAGCTCAAGGAATCGCCATACTCAAGTGGCAGTGGGCAGGGCACATCGTGCATCACTCGTAGAATTGACGGCCGATGGGGCCGAAAGGTTCTCGAGTGGCGTCCGTGGACCGGAAGACGCAGTGTAGGTAGGCCTCCAACAAGATGGAGCGACGGCCTGGTTAAGGTTGCGGGAACGCGTTGGATGCGGATGGGGAAGCGATCTGTTTGGCAAGCCTTGGGGGAGGTCTATGTTCAGCAGTAGACATCTTTCGGCTGAATTAATATGTGACTGTGTAACTAATTGAATTGGGGATTTTTAATTTTTTTAATTAATAATTTAATCAGTATTAATTATTATTTGTTAAGTTTTTTTTCTTTCTTTTTGTTTTGTATAAAAATGATAAATATGGAAATTTGGTATCAGATGAATAATTAAATTAAAGCACAAGTCATTAATAATTATAATGAGATGCTGCTAACATCTTGAACTGGCAAAATCACATTCGCATGCGGGCGTTTTCAAACTAAGTTGTCAGTTGGAAAAAGTCGTGTCCCATGACTTTCATAGTCAATTATTCGAGTTCTGGCAGGATTTACACATTAAATATTTTTTTAAATTAATTTATACCTTATTAACTTCATTATAGCTCTAAGAGAATGTAAATTTATTTTAAATTTAAAATAAGAATTAAATAACTCAAAAAAAGAGGCCGTTTTTTGACATGTCCCATGCCACCCTTGCTACATTCGGAGTGAAAAAGTGAATACTACATGAGATGTTTTAAAAGTGGCGGGTATTTGTACTGGTCACTTATAAACTGAAATTTCATTTTAAACTTAAAAACAGATGTGTTTAGGTTGAAATTCTTTTGAAAAAGGCAGGTTTTATCTTGTCCTGCGAAATGGCGTGAGAAGGAATTTCCGCACTACGCGACCGCCTTTTCAATAACTTGGCAACAAAATACCAAACAAATTCATGAAGATTTTGATTTATAGCAACATTTTAAGTCTATGACAGTCGCCATTTTCTCAAAAATGACAGCAGTTATTCCGCAAAATGTGCTAGACGCGGTGGCGTGTTGCTGCACACCAAACCGAAGTTCCACTTACAAGACTGATTTTGACAATGAAAGAAAATCCTGCGTATTTGATTCCCTATTATATCAAACTTATCATTTAATAATAATTCTTAAAATAAAGTTATATTTGTCTAAATAATTATCGTTTATTTGCAAATTCATTTTAATGTGTTATTGTCGCGGATACGTCACTTCCATTACGCCACTATAGCGTGAATGGAACTAAAAAGTGACGTAATGGAACACTAAAGCTTATTTCATAAGGAGTGAATTGCTAAAATTACCAGTTGTCCTTATCAAAATTAAATTAGATCATAAATTCAAAAAATTAAAATTTTAAAATTTGCCAACGCAATTAGGTCTGTTTGTTGAAAATAAAATTAAGTTTGCCCATTATGCATTTAAAATCTCTTCCACAGCTAACAAAAAAGCTGATAACTTTGAAATGGATTAACCAATTTTGACAAAACATAGCTAAAAACATTCCCGTCCAATTCACCTTTCAAACAAAAAAAAAAACAAAATCTATTGACTTGAATGTTCGTTTTAATCTGTGTTTATTTATGAGTGCAAGGGTGGCATATGGGACATGTCAAACCACGACCACTTTTTTGAGTTAATTAATTCTCATTTTAAATTTCAAATAGATTTACATTCTCTTAGAGCTAAGGTCTAAATAAATAAATAAAAAAATTATGTGTAAATCTTGCCAGGATGCGAATAATCGACTATGAAAGTCATGTGACATAACTTTTTCCAACAGACAACTTAGTTTGAAAACGCCCATAATTAATCGCAATATGAACGTTACCTTATAGTTCCTAAACGCCACTTTGAGTTCCATTGTACGCCATGGTCCATTTGAGACGGTGATTAAAATTCTAAAAATACTGTAATTTATGTTAAAGATATTTAAAAGTTAATTGTATTGAGCAAATTGTATTTAACTAGGTATCTCAGATTGATAAATATTTTCTTATAATATTACGCAGTAGTCGCTGTAGAACCAATAACATTGTAGTACAAAGTACAGAAAAGTAGCGTTAAGGAAAGATTTTTTCATAAAACTCAGTGTTTTGTTATATGACGTCCAATAATTTTATTTTTTCAGAAGACAGTTTTGTGTATATTTCATTAATAAAGTTTTAAAAGATTTGTAACGTGTGCATTTTTTTTCTAAATAATTTTCAAAATGTGTGACGTAATGGAACTTCTTACCAGCAGCAACTAAATAAAATTGGGTTTTTTTAATGAATTTGACATTAATGCGCGATAAATTTACTGTTTTCCTACGGTTTATTTAATACTTTATCGATTAAGATACATTTCAAAGTAATTTAACCCATTTTGAAAAGCGGAACTCCGCTTACGCCACCAACAACAATTTCTGAAAACGCCCATGCGCATTCTTTCCCTTTTTTATAGGAATTAGTTGTCCTTTTTTAAGGTACTTCAAAAGGTTGAGACCAACGAAAGCGCCTACGAATCGATTCGGAAGTATGGCAGTAAGTCAATTTGTACAAAGCGAATTCTATTGATTCAATTTCATCTAACTCGGGATTTTGCGATGAAAAGAAATTTGTCGTGAAATCTAACCTTTTGATGCACGAACAGATGTAACAGAAGGTTCATCTGATGAATAAGTATCATCCTTGCGTATAATATTGCACTCGTAGATCAATGATTTACCATTTCAGTTCAGATTTTAAACTAAATATCTAACTTAAAACTACTAGATTAACCCCAGTTTCGCCATCCATTGATCAAATTTATTTGACGGATAAATGTGATGCCGTCTTTGTTTGTTTTGTTCGCGGGAAACCCCACGGATTATGAAAAAACGCGATTTGTATTCAATTCAAAAGGGATTTTCGGAATTTCCAAAATTTCATAACTATTACACTAAACGGGATCATCGTCCAAAACTATATACGTCCCAATGCAGGGCGCCGGCCTCCTCTCAGAATCAGAGGGCTTGGGTCGTAGTTCCCACACAAGCCCAGTGCGGATTGGGAACTTCACACACACCATTGAATTTCTTCACAGATGTATGCATTTCAAATGTAATTTCGCACATAAATTTCGAAAAACTCAGACGTGCGAGTCGGGATTTGAACCCACGACCAAAGAGAGGCCATAAGTCAAAGCTAGGCCACCACGGCTTTTTCGTCACATATAATACATTTAAATTTTATACAGTGATCGGTTGGTCTGTTTGTGCACATCTCTACGTCCCTTGAAACCCTAGACTTTTTCTCAGAGGCGACATTATAATTAATAGGTATACTTAACTCCCATCCTAATTTACGGAGCACTACATTATTAATATCAAAATGGGAACGAATAAACAACCATTAAGATACTCCAGTAATGAGTTTTTATGTAAATAATTATGATAATTTTTTCTGTTTTCTTTCCTCGCTTCTTCAGTATCGGATTTAATTTTGTTTACGTCTGTGGGCTTACATATGAAGAGTGCGGTTAATGTACGACCCATTTCCCGATCCTGAATGTAAGATAATAATGTACGACCAGAGGCCGTATTGTCTAACGCTTCTGACGCTTGCCTTCGCTTTCACCATCTCTTTCTGTCGTCAACTTATACCGTTTGAAAGAAGGAAATAGTGATTGCGAAAGCAAGCGTCAGAAACGTTAGAGAATAAGCCTGCAGCAGGCTAATTGTCTAACTTTCAATCGCCATCGCGTTCATTTTGACAGTTCTTGTATGGGCTGTCTATTGGTATCAGAAACGCCAGCTGTCACAGCCATACAACAACTGTCATTTCAATCCGACGCCGAGTGTCAAAAAAGTTACAATACGTTTTCTTTTAGTTTTCCACTGACAGATGGCTTGCCTTCATTTCATTTCCAACTTTAACACCATACAAATAAAGTAGCTATTACAAAATCTGCAAACGTGGGTAACAGTATTCTAAAATTGGCTTTATTTGTAGGTCGTTAAAGTTGAATATGAAATGAAGGCAAACCATCTGTCAGTGGTAAACTTTATGTAATTTTACTGTACACAATTACCCTGCTGATAATTGGATCAAAACCGGCCAAGTGCGAGTTGGACTCACGCGCCAAGGGTTCCGTACAAATTTTTAGGTAAGTCAAAATAAACAGCCGTAACTATAATAATCCAGTGTTAGCAGAACCCTGCTTCTAAGTAAAATGTATGCAGTGTGAGATCATTTTATATTGGTAAGGTAGGACCCCCCTAATATTTAATATGATTATTTTTATTATTGTAATTTCAAGTGTCTAGTTAACGCAATTATAATAAAGATCGAGTTAAAAACGCTGAAAAAAACACGTTTCTTGTATGACGACCCCCTTTGATTTTTAACTTTATTTTATTTTAGTATTTGTTGCTATAGCGGCAACAGAAATAAATAAAAATCATCTGTGAAAATTTCAACTGTCTAGCTATCACGGTTCATGGGATACAGCCTGGTGACAGACAGACGGCCAGTGGAGTCTTAGTAATAGGGTCCCGTTTTTACCCTTAGGGTACGGAACCCTAAAAAAATTACAATAACATGAATATAAATAAATAAATAAATATTAGGGGACAATCTTACACACATCGATCGAGTCCCAAACTAAGCAAAGCTTGTACTATGGGTACTAGATGACGGACGATAAACATACTTATATAGATAAATACATACTTAAATACATAGAAAACATCCATAACTCAGGAACAAATATTCGTGCTCATCACACAAATAAATGCCCTTACCGGGATTTGAACCCAGGACCTCTTGCTTCGTAGGCCGGGTCACTACCAACTAGGCTAAAGCGGTCGTTAAACAAACCATACTAAATACAAACTGAAATATAGATGCACAGAAAAAACCCCAGAAAAAAGACCAATGCTGGGAATCGAACCCAGGTCCTCAGCATTTCGTGCCGTGTGCCATACCCTGACCGTAAAAGTAATAAGAAAATTGAATTTGATAAAAATAAAATACAAAAAGATACTTCATAGGTAACTAACTTGTGAATAACATGAATGTTCGTATATTACTGTTATTAATTCCAGGTCGGAAATTACAGGTTGTGTTTTAACCGCACCCATATTAAGATATAGGTAACGCCACGAGAGTTGAGAAATGATGACACACTAGCTACATAAGGTACTGATTGCAATAAAAGTAGTGATGAATGAAATGAGTGGGTGAATGAAAATGTGACCTACACCATACTATATTACGTATTAATATTTTCGTCCTGTCCGTGTTTCACAGTAGACCGTTTTTGAAACCGGCTTGCTCGTTTACCCCCCAGATTTCACGATACTAATGCCATCTATTGATATTACATCTGCCAGAATAGGCTCATAGCCTGCATCACAATAGTTTAGGTATATACGAACACCACGAGGGTACAGGGCGCGTGGGCGTAATTTATGGCCCTTTCTAACAACCCCTGGGTGAATAATGCCCGGATTTTGTGTCCGAATCACGTCCAATACGCAAATAAACTATAATACTAGCTTACGATGCGGTTTTGTCCCTTTTGCAGATAGTTTAATAATACTAAAATTATTGTTTGCGGTATGACTGAGTGCAATGGTGATCATCATCATCATCTCAGTCTATTTACTTTCCCCTGCAGGGCACAGGCCTCCTCTCAGAATGAGAGCAGTATGCTAGTTTCCACACGATATTTTCCTTCACCGTATATAAAGCTCGTGGTAATTTTCAAATGTAATTTCGCTCATAAATTTCGTAAAACTCAGAGGTGCGAGCCGGGATTTGAACCCACGTTCTGCTTAATAGGTCAAATCACTAGGCCACCACGGGTTTTCCATGGGTGTCATGGGTCTGAGTTGAAATATAGTTAAGTACCTGTAAAATCTAACGAATCGATCGAATCTGTAACGAAGTGATCCGACAGAGAACTAAAGTTATCGACATAGCCCACCGCATTAGCACGCTGAAGTGGCAATGGGCCGGCCATATAACCCGAAGAACCGATAACCGTTGGGGTAGACGAGTTCTTGAGTGGAGACCACGGATCGGCAAACGTAGCGTGGGACGTCCTCAGACTCGGTGGAGCGATGATCTTCGCAAAGCAGCTGGCTCTTGCCAGCCAGCTCAACACCGCAACCAGCAACCCCAACCAGGTCGTTGTTCCATCTTGTCGGAGATGCCTCCAACACTACACTGCATCTTCTGGTGCGTGAACGCCACTCGAGAACCTTTTGGCCCCACCGAACATCAGTTCTGCGAGGGATGTGCCCTGCCCACTGTCACTTGAGTCTGTTCTTCGAGCTATTTCTGCCTTTGTTGTTTCACAAAATAATTACCTTTGCAGTAATGGAGACAGCGTCATCATACGACACCCAATCCCAGGCACATGCGTACGACACCTTAGCTAAAGAGTCTTCACAAACGTTCCCAGTCTCCACGAGTAGCTTCTGGCAGAGCTGCAATATAAACATGGCTATAAATTACCTAGTTTGCCAGCTCTTGCTGGATGAGAGTGGCCGAGGATCGTGCTCAGTGGCGTGCCATGGGAGAGGCCTATGTCCAGCAGCGGACGAACATAGGCTGATGACCTATAAAATCTTACCATCTTCTAATTTTCTATCTTCTAATATATAAAAATCACGCGTCACGATGTTTATTATCGAACCCTTCCGAAAGGGCTTGACCGATTTTTATGATTTTTTTTGTTTATATTTGGTAGGTCAGAGAAAGGTCGTAGGCTATTTTTTATACCCCTATTCTTCGCAGACGGAGTCGCGGGCAACAGCTAGCAATATGCCAACATAATTAAATCTATACCTTGGTAAGTTCGTGCGCGGTGCTCGGCGGAACCCTGTCGCTAGGAGCCTCTGCTGTCCTTAACAAGATTGTTTTTAATAAGTGCGGCAAACGCTGACTGCGACAAGGTTCCGCGGAGGGTCGCGCACGACCTTGTCGGCCTCTAATATATAAAAATTTCATGTCACGGTGTTTGTTATCGTCTATCGAACTCCTCCGAAACGGCTTGACTGATTTTTAGGGTTCCGTACCCAAAGGGTAAAACGGAAACCCTATTACTGAGGCTCCGCTGTCCGTCCATCTGTCCGTCTGTCACCAGGCTGTATCTCGGGAACCGTGATAGCTAGAGAGTTGAAATTTTCACAGATGATGTATTTCGGTTGCCGCTATAACAACAAATACTAAAAAATGGAATAAAATAAATATTAAGGGGCTCCCATACTACAAACGTGAGTTTTTTGCTCGTTTTTGCTCGATATTGATAACGGCAACAGGTAGACGCTTGAAATGTTCACAAAATATTTACTTATATATTGACTTTATAAATAAATCATTAAATTAAAATAAAAAAAATATTTAAGGGGGGCTCCCATACAACAAACGTGATTTTTATAGATACTTGTACGGAACCCTTCGTGCGCGAGTCCGACTCGCACTTGGCCGGTTTTTATGATATTTTTTCTCTGTATTAGGAAGGTCGTAGGCTATTTTGATAATCCTATTCTCGCAGACGGACTGGGCAACAGCTAGCAATATGTAAACAGGACTAAACAATGAATAAATAGGTCTCTTCGGTCAATGTGAAAAGTACGGCGTCCCTCTCAGCCCTCGGTTTTTATTCTCAATTTAACTTTCAGCGTCCGACTGTACGCTGTCAGAATGGCGACAGCCCAATTTATCTCCTCTCGTGACTGAGTGCACTTTTCGCTTTTGAAACTGAAAGTTTCGAGTATGACTACTTTGGTTTTTTAATGGTTTTTCGTTTTTACTCGCAAGTTTACTTAGCACCGCTAAGGTGGATGAAAAAAAACTGGCCAAGTGCGATTCGGACTCGCGCACAAAGGGTTCCGTACCATTATCTATAAAAATGTCAATAAAAACATGTCTATTGAACTGAAACAATTACTTTGCTCACCCGCGACCATGACGACACAGACACGACACGACGACGTGGGTTGCGGGTGAGCAAAGTAATTGTTTCAGTTCATTAATATTTTATGGACCTCCGCAAAGTAACGCCTGATTCAATATGATATTTAAAATCATGTATGTTGTACGGGAGTTATATTATTTATTTTTAAAGTGAATATATAACTAAATATTCTGTGAATATTTCAAGTAGACACCTGTTGCCGTTATCAATATCGAGCAAAAACGAGCCAAAAAATCACGTTTGTTGTATGGGAGCCCCCTTAAATATTTATTTTATTCCATTTTTTAGTATTTGTTGTTATAGCGGAAATTGAAATACATCATCTGTGAAAATTTCAACTGTCTAGCTATCACGGTTCATGATATACAGCCTGGTGGCAGACGGACAGACGGATGGACGGACAGCGAAGTCTCAGTATTAGGGTCCCGTTTTTACCCTTTGGGTACGGAACCCTACAAAGCTGCATGAAAGGCTGTGTCTGTTGAACATTTATACGCTTTCCGAAACTTGACGCGTGCAAGATAGCTAAACCGTTTAAATGAGTCATCGCCTGCACGGAACAGGGGCTGGGGGTATGACGACAAAGGGGGCCGGGAGAGGTGCGGGCGGCTCGGAAAGCGTATAAATATAGCTGCTATACATCTACAGACGCTTTTCATTCCTCTATTTATCCATAGGTAGGTACTATCTTTGACTTAGGGCAGCAGGAAGCCTTTTTCTATTGTTAGGGACCAGATGTGGCTCACACTTGGAAACAAATAAGGTTCGTAAGTTGGCGAGGGGCCAAAATGGTCTGCGTCCATGCCTGGGAAATGATTGATTTTATGGGTACACAATGGTATTGCCGTTTGTGTTTGTGAAACAAAGAACGAGTAAAGGGGAACTAGTATTACTCTATAGAGGAATCTCCAGTAGGTAACCTTATAAAAAAAAGGTTAAAGGAAATGTCGCGGTGTAAAAACCAGATGAACGTAACATCGTCTATCCAAATTGTGCAGGAGAGCCAAAAAACTGCGTAATTTTACCACTTTCAACTTTACGAGCTTCTTGGTAAGTGACTAAGCCACGAAAGAAAGAAAAAATAATAATGACACGTACACACATAATACAGCTTTCAGAGAGTTAAGAAATATTGTAATTATATTTGCTAGTATACCAGCAATAAATATTTTTTTGAAATTTGGTTGACATACGTTACTTTGGCCCTTAATTTTTTGAAAAGGTTTTTAACGTTTATTATTATTGTACTTGGATACGTTGTTATGGTTCGTGTAGAATTATGAATCCAGCAGCATTCTACTACACATAAAATAGTGTTTTGGTTGATACGTTGTTGTGGCCCTAAAAAATAGCAAAATTACTACAAGTAATTTAATAGATTTCAAAATACGTTTGGCTGTTTCTATTGAAATTTCTTTTTATATCATTTCGTTTTTTTGGAACTAGTGAAATATCAACTGTACGATTACGTCCTTTTGGCAGTTCATGCAGGACCACATTTAGAACAGTTTTATGAAAAAAAAACGATTTTCGAAATTATTGATGTTACCTACGTTCATCTGGCTTTTATACCGCGATGTATACTAGGATATGAATATTTAGAATTTTTATGAATATGTAATAAATAAAAAAATAAATATTAGGGGACAATTTTACACAAATCGACCTAGTCCCAAACTAAGCAAAGCTTGTACTATGGGTACTAGACGACGATAAACAAACTTATATAAATAAATAAATACTTAAATACATAGAAAACATCCATAACTCAGGAACAAATATTCGTGCTCATCACACAAATAAATGCCCTTACCGGGATTCGAACCCAGGACCTCCTGCTTCGTAGGCAGGGTCACTACCAACTAGGCTAAAGCGGGATGTGTATGGATATGAAGTGTATGTGTGTTCTAAAGTCACCGACATAGCTCTCCATACTCAAGAATCTCCATACTCAAGTGGCAGTGGGCAGGGCACATCGCTCGTAGAACTGATGGTCGATGGGGCAAAAAGGTTCTCGAGTGGCGTCCACGGACCGGGAGACGCAGTGTAGGTAGGCCTCCAACAAGATGGAGTGACGACCTGGTTAAGGTTGCGGGATCGCGTTGGATGCGGATGGCACGGGACCGATCTGTTTGGCGAGCCTTGGGGGAGGCCTATGTTCAGCAGTGGACTTCTTTCGGCTGAAATGATGATGATGATGATGATACGAATTATGTTCACAATAAACTCAGATTTTTTTATTCTTCCTAATTTTTGTATTTATTTTTACCGCTTTCTCGTTAATAGTACATTACTGCAGAGGCCGTGAAGTAAGGGATTGATGGACGAGATTTGGGGTATACGGCCGAGTCGTAGACGAGGCCGGATAAAACGAGTCCAGCAATCCCTCTTCCGGCCGAGGATTGTATAGAGCTTTTCTCAAACATGCATCATCATCATCACCATCATCATCATCATCATCACCATCATCATCATCATCATCATCATCATCATCCATCCATCCATCCAACCATCCATCCATCCGTCCATCCATCCATCCATACATCCATCCATACATCCATCCATCCATCCATACATCCACCCATACATCCATCCATACATCCATCCATACATCCATCCATACATCCATCCATACATCCACCCATACATCCATCCATACATCCATCCATACATCCATACATCCATCCATCCATACATCCATCCATACATTCATCCATCCATACATCCATCCATCCACACATCCATCCATCCATCCATCCATACATCCATCCATACATCCATCCATCCATACATCCATCCATCCACACATCCATCCATCCATCCATCCATACATCCATCCATACATCCATCCATACATCCATCCATCCATCCATCCATCTATCCATCCATCCATCCATCCATCCATACATCCATACATCCATCCATCCATACATCCATCCATACATCCATCCATCCATACATCCATCCATCCACACATCCATCCATCCATCCATCCATCCATCCATCCATCCATCCATCCATCCATCCATCCATCCATACATCTATACATCCATCCATACATCCATCCATCCACACATCCATCCATACATCCATACATCCATACATCCATACATCCATCCATACATCCATACATCCATCCATCCATACATCCATCCATACATTCATCCATCCATACATCCATCCACACATCCATCCATCCATCCATCCATACATCCATCCATACATCCATCCATCCATACATCCATCCATCCACACATCCATCCATCCATCCATCCATACATCCATCCATCCATCCGTCCATCCATCCATCCATACATCCATCCATACATCCATCCATCCATCCATACATCCACCCATACATCCATCCATACATCCATCCATACATCCATCCATACATCCATCCATACATCCACCCATACATCCATCCATACATCCATCCATACATCCATACATCCATCCATCCATACATCCATCCATACATTCATCCATCCATACATCCATCCATCCACACATCCATCCATCCATCCATCCATACATCCATCCATACATCCATCCATCCATACATCCATCCATCCACACATCCATCCATCCATCCATCCATACATCCATCCATACATCCATCCATACATCCATCCATCCATCCATCCATCTATCCATCCATCCATCCATCCATCCATACATCCATACATCCATCCATCCATACATCCATCCATACATCCATCCATCCATACATCCATCCATCCACACATCCATCCATCCATCCATCCATCCATCCATACATCCATCCATCCACACATCCATCCATCCATCCATCCATCCATCCATCCATCCATCCATCCATCCATCCATCCATACTTAAATACATAGAAAACATCCATAACTCAGGAACAAATATTCGTGCTCATCACACAAATAAATGCCCTTACCGGGATTTGAACCCAGGACCTCTTGCTTCGTAGGCCGGGTCACTACCAACTAGGCTAAAGCGGTCGTTAAACAAACCATACTAAATACAAACTGAAATATAGATACACAGAAAAAACCCCAGAAAAGAGACCAATGCTGGGAATCGAGCCCAGGACCTCAGCATTTCGTGCCGTGTGCCATACCCCGACCGTAAAAGTAAAAAGAAAATTGAATTTGATAAAAATAAAATACAAAACGATACTTCATAACTAACTTGTAAATAACATGAATGTTCGTATATTACTGTTATTAATTCCAGGTCGGAAATTACAGGTTGTGTTTTAACCGCACCCATATTAAGATATAGGTAACGGCACGAGAGTTGAGAAATGATGACACACTAGCTACATAAGGTACGGATTGCAATAAAAGTAGTGATGAATGAAATGAGTGGGTGAATGAAAATGTGACCTACGCCATACTATACGTATTAATATTTTCGTCCTGTCCGTGTTTCACAGTAGACCGTTTTTGAAACCGGCTTGCTCGTTTACCCCCCAGATTTCACGATACTAATGCCATCTATTGATATTACATCTGCCAGAATAGGCTCATAGCCTGCATCACAATAGTTTAGGTATATACGAACACCACGAGGGTACAGGGCGCGTGGGCGTAATTTATGGCCCTTTCTAACAGCCCCTGGGTGAATAATGCCCGGATTTTGTGTCCGAATCACGTCCAATACGCAAATAAACTATAATACTAGCTTACGATGCGGTTTTGTCCCTTTTGCAGATAGTTTAATAATACTAAAATTATTGTTTGCGGTATGACTGAGTGCCATGGTGATCATCATCATCATCTCAGTCTATTTACTTTCCCCTGCAGGGCACAGGCTTCCTCTCAGAATGAGAGCAGTATGCTAGTTTCCACACGATATTTTCCTTCACCGTAAAGCTCGTGGTAATTTTCAAATGTAATTTCGCTCATAAATTTCGTAAAACTCAGAGGTGTGAGCCGGGATTTGAACCCACGTTCTGCTTAATAGCTCAAATCACTAGGCCACCACGGGTTTTCCATGGTTGTCATGGGTCTGACTTGAAATATAGTTAAGTACCTATAAAATCTAACGAATCGATCGAATCTGTAACGAAGTGATCCGACAGAGAACCAAAGTTGTCGACATAGCCCACCGCATTAGCACGCTGAAGTGGCAATGGGCCGGCCATATAACCCGAAGAACCGATAACCGTTGGGGTAGACGAGTTCTTGAGTGGAGACCACGGATTGGCATACGTAGCGTAGGACGTCCTCAGACTCGGTGGAGCGATGATCTTCGCAAGGCGGCTGGCAAGAGCTGGATGAGAGTGGCCGAGGATCGTGCTTAGTGGCGTGCCATGGGAGAAGCCTATGTCCAGCAGTGGACGAACATAGGCTGATGACCTATAAAATCTTACCATCTTCTAATATATAAAAATCACGTGTCACGATGTTTATAATCGAACCCTTCCGAAAGGGCTTGACCGATTTTTATGACTTTTTTGTTTATATTTGGTAGGTCAGAGAAAGGTCGTAGGCTATTTTTTAAACCCCTATTCTTCGCAGACGGAGTCGCGGGCAACAGCTAGCACTATGCCAACATAATTAAATCTATACCTTGGTAAGTTCGTGCGCGGCACTCGGCGGAACCCTGTCGCAGGGAGCCTCTGCTGTCCTTAACAAGATTGTTTTTAATAAGTGCGGCAAAAGCTGACTGCGACAGGGTTCCGCGGAGGGTCACACACGAGCTTGTCGGACTCTAATTTCGTGTCACGGTGTTTGTTATCGTCTATCGAACTCCTCCGAAACGGCTTGACTGATTTTTAGGGTTCCGTACCAAAAGGGTAAAACGGAAACCCTATTACTGAGGCTCCGCTGTCCGTCCATCTGTCCGTCTGTCACCAGGCTGTATCTCGGGAACCGTGATAGCTAGAGAGTTGAAATTTTCACAGATGATGTATTTCGGTTGCCGCTATAACAACAAATACTAAAAAATGGAATAAAATAAATATTAAGGGGGCTCCCATACAACAAACGTGATTTTTTTGCTCGTTTTTGCTCGATATTGATAACGGCAACAGGTAGACGCTTGAAATATTCACAGAATATTTAATTATATATTGACTTTAAAAATAAATCATTAAATTAAAATAAAAAAAATATTTAAGGGGGGCTCCCATACAACAAACGTGATTTTTATAGATAATTGTACGGAACCCTTCGTGCGCGAGTCCGACTTGCACTTGGCCGGTTTTTATGATATTTTTTCTCTGTATTAGGAAGGTCGTAAGCTATTTTGATAATCCTATTCTCGCAGACGGTCTGGGCAACAGCTAGCAATATGTAAACAGGACTAAACAATGAATAAATAGGTCTCTTCGGTCAATATGAAAAGTAACGGCGTCCCTCTCAGCCCTCGGTTTTTATTCTCAATTTAACTTTCAGCGTCCGACTGTACGCTGTCAGAATGGCGACAGCCCAATTTATCTCCTCTCGTGACTGAGTGCACTTTTCGCTTTTGAAACTGAAAGTTTCGGGTATGACTACTTTGGTTTTTTAATGGTTTTTCGTTTTTACTCGCAAGTTTCTCGCGATTCGGACTCGCGCACAAAGGGTTCCGTACCATTATCTATAAAAATGGCAATAAAAACATGTCTATTGAACTGAAACAATTACTTTGCTCACCCGCGACCAGACACGACGACGTGGGTTGCGGGTGAGCAAAGTAATTGTTTCAGTTCATTAATATTTTATGGACCTCCGCAAAGTAACGCCTGATTCAATATGATATTTAAAATCATGTCTGTTGTAAGGGAGTTATATTATTTATTTTTAAAGTGAATATATAACTAAATATTCTGTGAATATTTCAAGTAGACACCTGTTGCCGTTATCAATATCGAGCAAAAACGAGCCAAAAAATCACGTTTGTTGTATGGGAGCCTCCTTAAATATTTATTTTATTCCATTTTTTAGTATTTGTTGTTATAGCGGAAATTGAAATACATCATCCTTAGATTATTTATGCACTAGATGGAGCATCAGTAGCAAACATTGCGATACAAAACGTCCACAAATCCATTTGACAGCTTCATATTACGATCGCGTTACGTCATTCCGGTTGACACTGTGTGCGTGCTTAATGATACCAGTTAATTTCACATTCCCCAAAATGTGGGGAAAGTGAAGCTAATTGGGGAATGTGTGGGGAGAGCTTCAATTTGGGGAAAATGAGGGAATTTTAAGAATGAACACAAATACGCGACATTTGACATCAAATTTCTGCTAGTCTTGATTAATTTCTTACAATTTTATTATTTACTCGGCCCACATAATTTTTCATTCCGCACACGTGGGGAATTTCGACAATGCGTTTGGGGATTTTAGCATATTATTATTGGCAACCATGCAAATGACGCAAATGACATATAAGCCAACAGTTGGCTTATATTTTTACGGGACGTTTCCATGCCACCAAAGCTCTATCTAGTGCATAAATAATCTAAGACATCATCTGTGAAAATTTCAACTGTCTAGCTATCACGGTTCATGATATACAGCCTGGTGGCAGACGGACAGACGGATGGATGGACAGCGAAGTCTCAGTATTAGGGTCCCGTTTTTACCCTTTGGGTACGGAACCCTACAAAGCTGCATGAAAGGCTGAACATTTATACGCTTTCCGAAACTTGACGCGGGCAAGATAGCTAAACCGTTTAAATGAGTCATCGCCCGCACGGAGCAGGGGCTGGGGGTAGGACGACAAAGGGGGCCGGGAGAGGTGCGGGCGGCTCGGAAAGCGTATAAATATAGCTGCTATACCTCTACAGACGCTTTTCATTCCTCTATTTATCCATAGGTAGGTACTATCTTTGACTTAGGGCAGCAGGAAGCCTTTTTCTATCGTTAGGGACCAGATGTGGCTCACACTTGGAAATAAAGAAGGTTCGTAAGTTGGCGAGGGGCCAAAATGGTCTGCGTCCATGCCTGGGAAATGATTGATTTTATGGGTACACAATGGTATTGCCGTTTGTGTTTGTGAAACAAAGAACGAGTAAAGGGGAACTAGTATTACTCTATCGAGGAATCTCCAGTAGGTAACCTTATAAAAAAAAGGTTAAAGGAAATGTCGCGGTGTAAAAACCAGATGAACGTAACATCGTCTATCCAAAATGTGCAGGAGAGCCAAAAAACTGCGTAATTTTACCACTTTCAACTTTACGAGCTTCTTGGTAAGTAACTATGCCACGAATGAAAGAAAAAATAATAATGACACGTACACACATAATACAGCTTTCAGAGAGTTAAGAAATATTGTAATTATATTTGCTAGTGTACCAGCAATAAATATTTTTTTCAAATTTGGTTGACATACGTTACTTTGGCCCTTAATTTTTTAAAAATGTTTTTAACGTTTATTATTATTGTACTTGGATACGTTGTTATGGTTCGTGTAGAATTATGAATCCGGCAGCATTCTACTACACATAAAATAGTGTTGTGGTTGATACGTTGTTGTGGCCCTAAAAAATAGCAAAATTACTACAAGTAATTTAATGGATTTCAAAATACGTTTGGCTGGTTCTATTGAAATTGCTTTTTATATCATTTCGTTTTTTTGGAACTAGTGAAATATCAACTGTACGATTACGTCCTTTTGGCAGTTGATGCAGGACCACATTTAGAACAGTTTTATGAAAAAAAAAACGATTTTCGAAATTTTTGATGTTACCTACGTTCATCTGGCTTTTATACCGCGATGTATACTAGGATATGAATATTTAGATTTTTTATGAATATGTAATAAATAAAAAAATAAATATTAGGGGACAATCTTACACAAATCGACCTAGTCCCAAACTAAGCAAAGCTTGTACTATGGGTACTAGACGACGATAAACAAACTTATATAAATAAATAAATACTTAAATACATAGAAAACATCCATAACTCAGGAACAAATATTCGTGCTCATCACACAAATAAATGCCCTTACCGGGATTCGAACCCAGGACCTCCTGCTTCGTAGGCAGGGTCACTACCAACTAGGCTAAAGCGGGATGTGTATGGATATGAAGTGTATGTGTGTTCTAAAGTCACCGACATAGCTCGAAGAATCTCCATACTCAAGTGGCAGTGGGCAGGGCACATCGCTCGTAGAACTGATGGTCGATGGGGCAAAAAGGTTCTCGAGTGGCGTCCACGGACCGGGAGACGCAGTGTAGGTAGGCCTCCAACAAGATGGAGTGACGACCTGGTTAAGGTTGCGGGATCGCGTTGGATGCGGATGGCACGGGACCGATCTGTTTGGCGAGCCTTGGGGGAGGCCTATGTTCAGCAGTGGACTTCTTTCGGCTGAAATGATGATGATGATGATGATACGAATTATGTTCACAATAAACTCAGATTTTTTTATTCTTCCTAATTTTTGTATTTATTTTTACCGCTTTCTCGTTAAGAATTATTTACTTATTTATATCCATTTATTAATGTTTATTACATTGTTAGATGGTAGTTTTACAAGATGGAATGTATACTTGGTGGCGGGTGGTGGTCCCTCGCCTCCCCGTTAAGGTACAGAATGTCAATCTATCTTAATAAGTATTTATAATAATTGTTTTTGACACATGAATACAAGATGGATGAAATTATTCCATGTCAATATATTTTACTTAAATTACTACGTATTATTGTTTGTACAATTATTTTTTTTACACATACCTCGGGAAAAAACAGCAAAAGGTACTTACTTTATAATTTTTCTCAAACATGCTATGAAATATTGACGTTATGTTCCTTATAATACGCCACGAACTATCACGTTGCAGGTGCGCCTAGACGAGAGGTCAATAATGGAATTTCATACAACATTGCTGGCCTTGGCCAGCAAAGTGATCGTTATTGTTTTATGTGACACAGCACCTTGACGTTTATAGGTCGACGTGGACGGATGTATGAAGGGAGGGAGAGAGGGACGGAGGGAGGGAAGGACGGACGGAGGGACGGACGGACGAAGGGAAAGAGGGACGGAGGGACGGACGGACGGAGGGACGGACGGATGGATGGACGGACGGATGGATGGACGGACGGATGGATGGACGGACGGATGGATAGATGGACGGATGGATGATGATGATGATGGTGATGATGATGATGATGGTGATGATGATGATGATGATGATGATGATGATGATGCATGTTTGAGAAAAACTCTATACAAGCCTTGGCCACGAACAGGGATTGCCGGCCTCGTATCCCTAGATCAATCCCCTATTTCGCGGCCGCTGCAGTAATGTACTATTCCTTTAAACTTTTCTCAGACCAAACTCTAAGATTGTAGGTATGTGTTTCTTGAAGGTATTTTAAACACAGACGAAGCTACAGGCTAAAGCTAGTAGCGCATAATTAAGGCTTAACGTCCACGACTTCAGTTTCAAATTCTTATAATTCAAAGTAACGCCTGATTCAATAAATTATTTCAAATTCTGCCCTATATAGTGTTAATACGCAATAGAGCAATTTCTTCCCGAAAAACTAAACCACCTATTCATTCCAGAACCGTTCAAGAAAACGAAGAGAGAGTGAGAGAGTGTTGCTAACTCCAATAAATCCGAGTCTCTACAATGTCAACAATCGCTAATTTGTTCCCTTTCTTTTAATATTTTCGTCTGTATTTCCAGACAGCAACAACAGGTTCTTTAAGACTTTTTATTTTTTTTTTATATACACACGGACATAGCTCGAAGAATCGCTAGACTTAGTGGCAGTGGGCAGGGCACATCGCCCGTAGAACTGACGGCCGATGGGGCCGAAAGGTTCTCGAGTGGCGTCCGCGGACCGGAAGACGCAGTGTGGGTAGGCCTCCAACAAGATGGAGCGACGACCTGGTGAAGGTAGCGGGAACGCATTGGATGCGGATGGCGCAGGGCCGATCTGTTTGGCGAGCCTTGGGGGAGGCCTATGTTCAGCAGTGGACGTCTTTCGGCTGAAATGATGATGATTTTTTTTATATATGATAGGGAACCGAGCCTGATGGATAACAATCACCGCCAAC
Organism: Archips xylosteana; assembly: GCA_947563465.1. Classification (NCBI taxonomy): domain Eukaryota; kingdom Metazoa; phylum Arthropoda; class Insecta; order Lepidoptera; family Tortricidae; genus Archips; species Archips xylosteana. Next base: position 10,356,011 of record OX387370.1, read on the forward strand.
CATGGACACCCGTAACATAGGTCGAGTTATGAATGCGTTGCCGCGCCGGCCCTATTTGAAAAGAGGCTCATTTTTCGAAGATCCCCGAGTCATACCTGTTTGGAAATACTGCCGCTGCAAGCTGATTCCACAGTTTGATTTATTTTATTTTATTTTATTTTATTTATTTGGGGCATCAACAGCAATACAATACATTATAATGAGACTTAAGTACTAGACAAAAAGCCAATCAGATGTCCACAGGCATACAGTTAAGCGAAACATACTTTATACTAACACAGATACAACAAGTTTACAAATCAAGCTATCAAGCTAAAATATATATAAGTACATAGATATATATATATAATTTTTTTTTTATGAATCCACATAAATGAGTTAATGAGTATGAGAATGGTATGGATATGTGTAAGGTAAGTGTGTTAGAGTGTGAGTGCGCTCGTCCGCACGCATGTGTGTGTGTGTGTGTGTGTGTGTGTGTGTGTGAGTTTGTGTGTGTGAAAGAGAGGTAGAGAGTGTACGCAAGTGTAGCAAGCAAGTGTGTATGTAGCAAGAAGTCAATCCTTCTTTCAACTTAACTTTTTAAGGAGATGGTGAGACAAATTAACGTTTCGACTCAAGTTGCCAAGATTTTTCAAAGAAAAAAATTACGTGTTCGTTATCAGTAGGAGGCATAATAGGCTAAACAAAAAACCAACTCTTTGGAACAATCCAAAAGAATAATGATCTCCAAAAGTCGTGAGATAAGTAGCCAAATAATTGCAGTGACTTTAACGCCACCTAGTCATCGAATAGATGAACCATAGCTATAGCCATCATGAGGAAACGTTGTGCGTCTCTCCTTAACCGCAGTCTTGGCAGCTCAAATAGCATCCTGAGCACGTTAGCCCACCGCTGGGACTCGCCGCTGCTGCAGCGTTACGTGCAGCTGCACGCGCCTGTAATGCCAGTGCCGAGGCGTCTTTAGTTTTTATTTAAGTTTAAGTTTAGTATACCTAATTATAAAATACTAACCATAGCAATAAGATTGTAATTTCTGTGGCTCTAGTGAAAAAGGGGTTAAGTCTGCAGAAATTAAACAGCTATTTTCTATTTTATGTGTAAAGGGGGCTAAGTCGAAATCAGCTGTTCAACTTCTGAAGACTTAACCCCTTTTTCACTAGAGCCACAGATTTATAACTACTATACTAACACTACTAATACTATGGACTCAAAGTCCGAAATAAATTATTTGAATTTGAATAAACCGTTTATGGGGTCGGGAGAGGTGCGGACGGAAGCCACACAGGGCGCGCTCGCCGCCCGTACCTCTCTAGGCACCCTTTGTCGTCATACCCCCCAGCCCCTGTACTGCGCGGGCGAGGACTTATTTAAGCGGTTTAGCTATAACAACGGTGCCGACGGCAACGGTGACGTCTTTCATGTTTTGCATCGCGCTAACAAAGTTTCTCAACTTAGCTGCATATAAATACTTAAATCTTCAAACTCTCTTCAGACTTCGGTTCCCAGGCATAAGGCCTGCCTGGAGAGAGATCCCTATTGTAACCTCTCTTAAATCATTTTGTCGCTAAAACCTTTTAGCGCTAAATCTGAAGCAAGTCGTCATTTCTGGCGACAAATCCCTTAAACTGGCAACACTCAGTTGTCACAATCGTAATGGGTTGACGTAATGGAACAAAAAGATACTAACTCAACCACAGTTAGTTTGAAAATAGACCGTGTGACCAACGTACGAGGGTTAGTTTTTGAGTAAAGATTTTAAGGAGTTAGGACAAGCGTGCTTCATATGAAGTTTCTTTGGTTGATTGATTGGGGTAGTTAGTTTTCGTCAGTTGTTTTAGTTCCGCTAGTTTCTTTAGGATCTAATTACCGAAACAAATGTGAGTGGAGCTTGCTCACCGAGGGTTCTATATCAATTTAAAAGTCGGCAAAAACATGCCAGCGTGGTGAGAATTACAGTCTACGTTCCATATCCCACAATCATGATTCATGAACCAAAGATCACAAATCTGTCCCTAAGTGTGTGGGACGTCCACTATCGAGATGGACGGACTATTGGGTAAAAGCCGCGGGTTAGGTGGACGCAGACCGGTTCCAGCCGTAATGATTGGGTATCAATGAGGTATATATCCAGCAGTGGACGTCCTACGGCTGAAATATTGATGAATGATTTAATTTTCATTTTATGAGATAGTTTAGCTGTTACCCCTGACTCCGTCTGTGAAGAATTTGTTTCATCATCATCATCAGCCTATTCTCATCCACAGCTGGACATAGGCCTCTCCCATAGCACGCCACTGAGCACAATCCTCGGCCACACTCATCCAGCTCTTGCCAGCCGCCTTGCGAAGAGCATCGCTCCACCGAGTTTAACACTATAATAATGCAATTTTCTTAAATAAAAAGTATCCTATGTCTTTCCCAGTGTCTGAGACAATCTCCATATCAAATTACATCTAAATCGATATTGTGGTTTAAGTGTGAAGAGTTAACAGACAGACAGACGGAGTTACTATGAAATTTAGACGCTTGCGTCACAAGCGTTAGACAATACGGCCTCAGGGCCTTACTGAGTCATGATTTCACGTCTCTTGACTATGTTTTCCGGCTATTTTGCCCATCATGATGGCTTGCAGAAGGCGATGTTGTTGGTGTAGGAAAATATAGCCCAATACGCGACATTCCTTTATTGTACTGTCGGAACAAGTTAAACCTTCTTTCCCATTCGCTGAAGAACCGTAAAGGTACGGTACCCTAAAAAAGTCTGCTTAAATCTTCCGTAATGAAGTCGTCTTGAGATAGGAAGACAGCAGACTAACGGTCGAAGGCAGATACAGAATCTGGTGTAACTTTTTCGTCGCAAAAAATGTCTTAACCTCAAAGTACTCGCGTAGTTTATAAAGTAGATATCTATCGCAATAAATAAGAGCGACGACCTAGTTATGGTTGCGGGATCGCGTTGGATGCAGAGGGCACGGACCGATCTGTTTGGCGAGTCTTGGGGGAGGCCTATGTTCAGCAGTGGACGTCTTTCGGCTGAAATAGTGACGAAGAAATAAGACATCTTATTCTTGTTGTAATTCTGATTCTTAATGATTGCTGAATTCACCATGAACATAAGAGCATTCCCACGCTGGCTCAGTGCGGATTGGAAACTTCACACACACCATTGAATTATTTGTCATGTGCAGGTTTCCTCACGATGTATTTCCTTCACCGTAAAGCACATCTGTAAATTTCGCACATGAGTTCGAAAAAACTCAGAGGTGCAAGCCCGGATTTGAACCCACGACACTGCTCGAGAGGCCATAGGTCTTAGTGGTTACACTAGGCCACCACGGCTTCATCTAGACATATATAATAAAAAACCGGCCAAGTGCGAGTGGGACTCGCGCACGAAGGGTTCCGTACAATTATCTATAAAAATCACGTTTGTTGTATGGGAGCCCCCTTTAATATTTTTTTATTTTAATTTAATGATTTATTTTTAAAGTTGATTGATTTATTTTTAGACGACCAGATGGCCTAGTGGTTAGAGACCCTGACTATGAAGCTTGAGGTCCCGGGTTCGATTCCCGTGTCGGGGCAGATATTTGTATGAAAAATACGAATGTTTGTTCTCGGGTCTTGGGTGTTTAATATGTATTTAAGTATGTATCTATCTATATAAGTATGTTTATCCGTTGCCTAGTACCCATAACACAAGCTTTGCTAAGCTTACTTTGGGACTAGGTCAATTGGTGTGAATTGTCCCGTGATATTTATTTATTTATTTATTTATTTAATATTATAATTAAATATTCTGTGAATATTTCAAGTGTCTACCTGTTGCCGTTATCAATATGGAGCAAAAACGAGCAAAAAAATCATGTTTGTTGTATGGGAGCCCCCTTAAATATTTATTTTATTCCATTTTTTTTAAACTATTAAACTTATAACTTTAGCCAAAAGTACTTAGTTTATAGCATAATGTGTAATTTTGTAGGTACTTCTCAAATGCACATTTAACTATAATGTCACTGACGCATGCATCTTTATATAATATAATGTTGCATGTAATATATTTGTAATTGTATATAGTTATACATAAAAAACAAAATAATAATGATAATTTTAAGATGTCGGAATCCGTATTAAAATAATACACGCCGTAAGTTACCTTAATATCCAAAATTAAACGTTCAAAATTCAATAACATCTTCACTAAAGAATCCGACATAATAAAATAATCATTAAAAATTTTAACTTTAAAACAATTTTAATTATAATCCTTTTTATATTGTATTTAGCACTTTTACAATTTAAGGAAACTGTAGGTCTTATGTTAATCATAAGTATTTCTGTACACATTCTTGTAGGTATATGACCGTTTGTTTCTCTTCTCAATAAATAAATATTTTTTTTAGTATTTGTTGTTATAGCGGCAACCGAAATACGTCATCTGTGAAATTTTCAACTCTCTAGCTATCACGGTTCCCGAGATACAGCCTGGTGACAGACGGACAGACGGACGGGTAATAGGGTTTCCGTTTTTACCCTTTGGGTACGGAACCCTAAAAAGTATTTAAAATCCTGCTGTTTGACTGACTCACTCACTTACCGGGACCTACGGCCCAAGCACTCTCATTCTGAGAGGAGGCCTGTGCAATGGGACGTATATAGGCTGAGATGATTATGATGATGATTTATAGATGAAGTGGAGGTGCCAAAATCAGTGCACGCGTAAGCAAACCCTATAACACACTCACCGCTGATATACTACGGAGATATATTTTTTTAGTACGGTCGTTACGCCATAGTGTTGCACTATTTTCATCATATCGATATTTCTTTTTATTTAATACCTTTTGGTATATTCACGAAACTACAGAGAGACTCGCTCATAATGAAAAAATACGGATAATTCACGTTTTTTAACGGCTTTTACGCGGTGTTTCGGGATAATCCGTGGATCGTCTCTTGGAGCACACGCCACGGCTGCTGCCAAACACGCAACCAATTAGTCCGTTAAAAGACGTTTACTATTATTATGGTATCTTTAGCTGTGGTAACCTGGTAGTTTGAGCTATGTTCTCTTAAGTAGAGAATCGTAAAGAATCCCTTATCTATCTACCATACGTAAAAACTGCGTATCTGCACTGCCTACGGAAAATATATGTGGCTTTCCCACTAACTTCGATAAGCCAAAGTCTGCTAGAAACACAGGGAAGCTTAGAGTTCCATCTTACAAAAATTGGCCTAGGTAGTCCTAACCAAAGTAAGCTAAGCAAAGTTTGTGTTATGGGCACTACTTAGGTAGGTAACGGATAAACATACTTATATAAATAGATACATGCTTAAATACATATTAAACACCTATGTACTCGTAGCTATTAGTGTGCAGTTTATCTATCTAAACAGCGATCCGGGTGTCACCAACGGTACTGGCTGAAAATCAGCGCTGGGGTGCTTTAAACGCCTCAGCATTATGCTGAGCCAGTTTCCGATTTGCAACCGCAATGACACATTCTATCTTTAGCTTTAGTGTTGTCTTTTGTTTTGTAAAAATATTGATGATTTGTCTTGTAATGTTGTAAATAAATGTATTTTCTTTCTTTAACTCGAGAGCAAATATTCGTATTTTTCATACAAATATCTGCCCCATCACGGGAATCGAACCGGGGACCTCAAGCTTCATAGTCAGTGAACTAAAACAATTACTTTGCTCACCCGCGACCTTTAATAGTAATTTAAAAGTAATTGTTTTAGTTCATTAATTTGGACCTCCGCAAAGTAACGCCTGATTCAATAAATTCTTCATAGTCAGGTTCTCTAACCACTAGGCCATCTGGGGCCTGTTGCATAACAAAGTATAACTAATATTACAAGCGGAACTCTCGCTTCAGTTATATTAATTAGTAAGGGAGTTCCACTTGTAATAAGTTGTGCTTTGTTATGCAACATGCCCCTGGTCGTCAAATGTAACAATATAATGCATTAACTTAATTGTTTTTTTTTTGTCTTATTTAATTCGAGGTGTCCAATCATTGAGTGTTTGATTTAATTTCAATGAAGTAAGAACATTCTAAATTTTATCAGACTAATTTCAACAATAGAGCTAATGCATTGTACTTAACTGAGTTATAAACCCTTATTTGTATCACTTTTAAAATTTCACACTGTATTGTGAAATAACATTATTCAAATCAGTAAAATAAAATAACATATAGGGACGAGGGCTAATCCGCTGAAGTTGGCATTAGTTTGGATATAAGTTATAGCCCGATTCATTTGAACTTTGTAAGCTGATTATCTCTAACTACCCTTTTCGCGCGGGTTTGTTTGGTATAAAATTTACGCTGTGATCGGTAAAGAGTGTACCTTACATGTTTGCCTGAATTTTTATTCTTGTAATGTCACTGTACTGCTTTTGGTGATCAATAAAGAATATTTGTATTGTATTGTACACACTCATATTCACAAATTTTCGTATACCCTGTACTTTTTTTTAAACCTAACAAATTTTGGGTTATTTCTAATCAGAATCACGAGCACTATCGATTTAAGCAATAAAAAAGTGTCCCTCTTTTCACTGTCAGTTTTGTGACCCAATTAACCATACATGTTGTATGGACCGTCACAAAACTGACTAATAATTTTTTTTTTTTTTTTGTTATGTTAGATAGGCCAGACAAACGAACTAGTGGGTCACCTGATGTTAAATGAACACCACTGTCCATAGACACCAGCAGCGCTTTACACGATGCCGGTGCGTTGTCGGCCCTAAAGGAGAGGGAATAGGGGAAGGGGGAGAGGGAAGGGGTGAGGTATTGGGCCCCCGGCACTCTCACTGACCGTACGAAACGCAAGCAGGATTACTGCTGCTTCACGCCGGTGTTCTGTGAGAGGGTGGTACTGCCCCGGACGAGCCGGCCCATTCGTGATGCAGCGGCTAGCTACAACATGGCTCTATCACTACAAATTTAAGGATAATTCAGGCAAAACGGGTACTTTTTTTTCTGAAAACCCCCATTAATAACATTACTAGAATCGATATCGATTACCAGGAATATCCGCCCCTCCCTATCCACCAAACGACTTCGTACTTGATTTAAAGGATCTCTACCCCTTTACGTTGGAGGGCAACAATACAACATATATTGTATATGTCTGAATTCACCGTATTCCATGAAAGATAACCCCTGACTGAGCCTTCGTGGAAATGTAATTGCTTCTTCATATTTACAGGTGCCTTTCTTACAAACACACACTTGTTTATTTATTTGTTTACTAGCTGCTGCCTGTTGACAGACAGACAGACTCTTTCACATGTATAATATAACTAGCTGTTGACTGCGACTATGTCTGCAAGGAACTCGTTTATCGTTATCCCCGAGAACTATGTGATATCCGGGATAAAACTATCCTATGTCCTTCCCAGGGTCTCAAACTACCTCCATACCAAATTTCATCTAAATCGGTTCCGCGGTTTCAGCGTGAAGAGGTAACAGGCAGACAGACACACTTTCGCATTTGAAAAGTCCACGGAAAGAACATGTCTAGTCACGTAGTCAGTCAGTAGTAGTAGTAGTAAAAGCTAAACTGTTGGTATAAAAATTTTGAAAATAAAATTAGGATGAGAGGATGAGGCTAAATTTGCTTGAGAATAGTAGTTTAAGAGTAAATAGCAGCCTGACCAATAAGAACCCTATCATGGGCGTGTCGAACACGCTCTTAGCCGGTTTTATAGGTAATTGTACGTTACACTTCGTGCGTAAATCCTACTCGCACTTGGCCGGTTATTAGAGAAAATGTAGTATTTTTGATGCACTCTAAAAGCTATACACGTATATGCTGTACAGTTTCGTATCATATACATACACACATACAATATTTAAGGTCCTGACCTCAGTCAGCGCTGTGCCAGCGCCATTTATTATTTAGAATCCTGTCAGAGGAGGTTGAGCTTAGGGACTGACGTATGCGCTTCAAAAATGTAGATTTTTTATCCTTTTTTAACCCGTATCCGAAGGGTGACGAATGAAGTCCATTAATGCCGGTACGATTCTGTCTGTCACTGGCTATCTCAACCATAATAGATTGGCAGCGGAAATCTTCTAATATATAAAAATCTCGTGACACGGTGTTTGTTATCGAAGTCCTCCGAGACAGTTTGACCGATTTTTATGAAACTTTTTATTCTGTATTCGGTAGGTCTGAGAATAGGTCGTAGGCTATTTTTATCTCCGCAGATAGAGTCCCGGGCAACAGCTAGTCTAATATATAAAAATCTCGTGTCACGGTGTTTGTTATCGAACTCCTCCGAAACGGCTTGACCGATTTATATCAATTTTTTTTCTCCATACTCGGTAGCTCTGAGAATAGGTCGTAGGCTATTTTTTATACCCGTATTCTTCGCGGACGGAGCCGCGGGAAACAGCTATTTTACCTATAAAAGAGTAACAAACATCTCAATAGGATAGTGACACGCCTACAAATTTGTATGAAATCGGTCCGCAAGTCCGACTCGCGCTTGGCCGGTTTATACATTATCTAAACTGATAATGTGGATTCATAAAGGTTTTCTAAAAAATTCCCTTTACAATGCAAGTTTTGCTTGAGCAAGAAGAAATATGGCGTAAGCTTTTGTTCGCAAACTAGAACTCAAAGCAGTGGGTAAGAACTTTTTATAGTTCAATATAAGCAAAGTTGTGTGGTTTATGTTATGTACAAGGGGCGCTGGTCTTAAGAAACTTTTTTAGTACCTATACTTATAGGAGTGAGTTGTTGATAAATAAGCTTTCTTGACAAAATACATGCTTTATACTTCAAACTACGCAATATGTTTGAAATTATGTAATTCATCATTTTGTGGTGGCGGCCATCTTGGATTCGAAATTTATCATAGTGTGTATTCTAATAGTCAAGCCCTTTGGAAGGGAGTTGTGAAAAAATATGTAAGAAATCGGCGGCGGCCATCTTGGACCGATTAGCTAAGAACACTCCAGACTAATTCAACTTACAAACAAAAAAAAACAAAATCGAAATATAATAAATAGCTAGATGCGGGCAGTGCGGAACCTTTGAGTATTCAACTACTTAGTTGAATACTCAAAGCGTGAGACTGATCGTTACGAAACTCTTTTGGAGAGGCCTTTATCCAGAGTAGACGTCATTGGCTGATATAAAGGCCTTTGTTTTTCAGTTCTGTTATTTTGTACCATGTTCTATGTAAATAAATATATTATCATCATTATCATTATCATTATCATGCATGCAAGCGTGAAAATATTTGTTGAATTTAAATAATGAAACATGTCAATTTATAATTAAATTAATTAATACAAGTATATTTTTGATAAATGCAAATAATAATTAATAATATTTTTTTTCCGTTATAATACATCGTCAGAAATAATAATAATAAATTAAAATTGATTTATCTTAAATTCTAAATAATCCCTAACACTATAAAAACATTTATCCAGAAGCCAGTCAGTCAATTTGCGCTTAAAAAGGTTCCCTTGAAGCCGCTTTATGTCATCCGGTAGATGGTTATAAATGTCTATGCACATGTTATACACATTCCTACGATATATAGGTAGGTTTACATGCCTGTCAAAATTTAGTCAACATTTGTCTCTCGTACGGTGCGGACGCTTTCAAGTATTATCTTTGGTTACTAATTTTTGTTAAAATAGGCAATTACAATGCAAATACTACAGTACAATACAGTCGAAAAAATTCCAACAAACGGCATGAAAGCCGAGCCCGCCATCGACGTGCGATTGTTGACGCCCACTGACAGTTTCTTGTCCCTTTCATTTGCATACAAAAGTGCAACAGAGAGAACGCTTTGCTAACTCTGTTAAATAGACAGGGTATAGACGTCATTAGCTGTTTCCTATCTACCTCGACTTACTATTCACTCCTCCTATCTGCAAGTCGGAGTCAAACTAACATGTGTTGTACAGTCAAACCAACTGAAACGTGATCCATTTTGGAACCTTATCACAGTAAATATCATAGTGAAATCGCATTCTTTGACAAGAAAAATCATTATGACTCGTGCTCCTTTATTTTTATGTATTTTTTTCTTTCTTTCTTAATGTAAAAACCTTCTACGATGGGTCAGAAATCAAATGGTTCGACTGTACTGCCAACTACAAAAACTGTCTAAGTAATTACTTGTTTTAAAATACAAAACCCAATGAACTGAAACAATTTTATTGCTTTGCTCACCCGTGACCTGATGATAGTTACGTTTATGTAAGAAATGCGTGTTCATTCAAGCAGTTCCTCCGCCTCCACAGTGTACGAACACACGAACACACACAAATCACGCAAACCCAACTATCACCACCACCAAACTACACTGACACTGAACTGAACACGCATTTCTTACATAAACGTAACTATCGTAAGGTCGCGGGTTAGCAAAATAATTATTTCAGTTCATTATTATGGAACGCCTGATTCAATAAATTATACAAAAACCTAACTATTAATTTCTTTGTTACAGATTGACCAGCGCAACTAAAAAATGCCGCGAAACGCGTGCCGCCATTTTGTCGACCCCGCGTCATGAACCAAGCAGTTCCGCTGCCGGACCACAGATGGCGTTGTTATCAATAAGTAGTGTCGTAGTGTTTTGTACTTGAGTGAAGAGTGTTATAGTTTTATTAGGCATAGTGTGCGAGTGAGATGCGAGACGGGTCCAAGCCTGGGCCGAGTGGTGCCTCGACGGGGCATGGTTTTGAGAAAGACGATGATGGTACGTTCCACAATTACATTAGCTTTAATTAATATTACTATGACATATCGTTGATGAGACTGCAATACCGCATAACCAACAATTGGGGTTATCTATTTTTTTGTAATGTATACTTAGTAAATTGAAAACCATTTCGAGATACTTAAATCATTTTTAAAACATTTTCTGTAGTTATTTAATTTTAATATAATGTAATGCATTTATTTTATTACATATCAAATTAGCAATGGCCTTCATTTAATTTTGACATAGAAGTAAATGACGTTGACGGTCCAAGTTGTACTTTAATCGATGTTGAATAGCATTATTTGGAATTCTTCACAATTTATGCGTGGATTAAACTACGGAGTTTGATTCGGACCCACTGTCTGACATCCAGCACTTTGACAGCGTCAGTAAAGTGACACTAGTTACAGTGTACCACTACGCAAAAAATAATTAGAGGGGTTGCCTTATCGTACGCATTTAGATAGATTTAGAGATTTGGTTGTGTGGGGAGCCCTCAATTATAATCTGACTTCATCAACCAAAATAGTTTCAATAATTAATTTTGAAAAAAGTAGACATAGACATAGACATAACTTTATTCGACATCAAAAAAGAAAATACACTGACTAATACACTGAGAAAAAGAACAATAATAACAATAAAAACAAAAAACATAATTATAGATGTCGAAAAGGAATTTGACTCAGCATAAGCTGCAGTAGATGCCTGCTACAGCGCTGATTTTCAGTCAAACCCTTCATATCCGTGCATCAAACTTGTTGGATCGGAATCAGCACAAACAAATTCTGCATAAAAAGTGTAAAATAAATAGATACATATATTATAGTGGGAGTTAGTTCTTTTTTATTATTATTTATTTCAATTATACATAGTTATACATTATATTATATACATAGGCATTTATACATTTAAGGTAGTCGCAACAGAGGTAAGAGGACTTGGCCTTTCCACCTGCGGGCAATGTTTGTTGCAAATTAATTAAATATTTTTGTAATTTAATCTTAAAATTGCTAATAGTGATTAATTTTTTGAATGGTGGAGGCAAATTATTCCAACATTTTGTGGCAGTGTATTTAAAACTACCCTTAAAAGCGGCAGTTCGGTGATACGGAACAGCTAGTTCATTGCTAACCTTTCGGACCCCATGTGTGCTGGATCTGCTTTTACGCCACGTTAATTTTCGGAACAGGTATTCAGGAACTCCAGTTTTGACAATACCAAAAAGTAATGAGGATAAGTGAAGTTCTCTCCGGTACGCCATCTTCAAAATGCCAGCAGAGTTTAAATATGGTGTTACATGCGTACGCGAGGGAATTTTAAAACAAAACCGAGCACATGCATTTTAAGTAGAGAACTATATGACAAAATATTGAAATTAGTTTCTTATAATTGCCTTTTCTATGCAAAAAAAATGTAAAAACTATTGGTTTTATTTTTTTTAGACATTCCCAAAATTGCTAATACCGCGTTAATGATTTATGGCGTTTTTTACAGAAGAGCATTAAAATTTAACATCTTTGTGTTTATTGATGCCAGACTTTCCCAAACTTAAATTTGACACGTTTTGTTATGTATGAGTTACGCGACATTAGGTAGCCAATGTTTTTTATGTGTGTGCAGTTTCATGGACGATATGCTGACGTCCCAGAATTCAACAATAACCTATTTTACCTAGTACTGTCAACGCCATAAATAAGTGATCACTTTTGTACCTTATCGCTTTCAGTCGGCACATAATTTCGTATTTTCGGCTTTTCAAACATGACGTTAAAGTGACAAGCAGGGGGGGCACACTTACATATATCATCACTTTTCATGCGACTACAGCGATCTCTGGTGTTTGCCGAAGAACTAAATTAGCGGCCATCTTGGTTGACTTGTCAAACTTGTCAGTTGTCATTCATCGGCCATGGCCATGGCGTACCAAATTGTACGGTCAAGGACTTTAATTGATAGGCCACTTGCCAATGTTCGTATTTTAGCCGTATAATGCAAATCGAGTTTAGCCGCTTATACTTCGTATATGCAGATTTGAATTAGACGGCTAAAATACGAATAGTGGCAATAAGCCTATCAATTAAAATCCTTGACTATACATTGCTATAGGTATGCGTATCTATAGCTGTACATCACTACCAACATATACATATAGATAGGTATACAGCTATAGAAACGTCACATTAGTTCTTGAGCAGCCGTAGGGCGGCAGCACCTTCCATACATGCATATTTGACCATAGAGTTGCCACTCTTGTTCATATAATATTACAATACTCTTTGGTGACAAGATACAAAAGTAATCACATATTAATATGATGTTTACCCTACAGCGCGAGATGAAAAAAAAATAACTACTAGGTACTCGCTGCTGAGCACAAGCCTCTTCCCAGAATAAGAGATCCTGAACTGTTCTTTCTACTCAGGCTCAGGGGATTGAAAACTTCACACGTGTTTGGTTTTTCTTCATCGTCCCTAAAGCTGGTATTTTTTTTGTATGCACGACCAAATCCACGACCCTCTGTTTGAGAGTTCATAGGTATAAATTATGGAAGATGAAATTATATTTTTTATTTAAATTTTATATGTAATGATTATTCTATAAAAATAGTAGGAACTATAATTATTATAGCAGCTATAACGAAATGAGCTCAAATTCCATTTAGATCTTGATTACCAGCTGCTAACGACCGCTTTAGCCTAGTTGGTAGTGACCCTGCCTACGAAGCAAGAGGTCCTGGGTTCGAATCCCGATAAGGGCATTTATTTGTGTGATGAGCACGAATATTTGTTCTTGAGTTATGGATGTTTTCTATGTATTTAAGTATTTATTTATCTATATAAGTATGTTTATCGTCGTCTAGTACCCATAGTACAAGCTTTGCTTAGTTTGGGACTAGGTTGATTTGTGTAAGATTGTCCCCTAATATTTATTTATTATTTTATTCATAGGTCAAATCACTAGGCCGTGGCTTTTTTCCGCTGCTTTTCCCTATATATTGGTTAAATTTTCTGTGACAGCAACTGAGAAATTACAATCTCAAACTAGAACTGCAAGTTTTCATTCTTGGCCGCCATTACCGAACTTCACCAGCTTGGAATGCCAAAGTTATGAAAATGTAAGTTTTGTGAGCATACTTGACCTACATTAAAAGTTGAATTAAGATTTTGAAAGCAAATTACGTAGAATTTATGGTCGCATTAGAAAAGATGAAATCCGCGCAAGAACTAAAGTCACGGACATAGTTCGACGAATCGCTAGACTTAAGTGGCAGTGGGCAGGGCTCGCTCGTAGAACTGACGGCCGATGGGGCTGAAAGGTTCTCGAGTGGCGTCCGCGGACGGGAAGACGCAGTGTAGGTAGGCCTCCAACAAGATGGAGCGACGACCTGGTGAAGGTGGCGGGAACGCATTGGATGCGGATGGCGCAGGGCTGATCTGAATGGCGAGCCTTGGGGGAGGCCTATGTTTAGCTGTGAACGTCTTTCGGCTGAAATGATGCAAAATGATGATAAACGTTTAGAAAAGTAACATATTATGCTTGCAGTGTTTTTTTTGATGTTTAAGGGGCAAAGGCAATATGTCTACACAGAAACCTTTGTGTATTATTGCAGTTTTTCTTTGTAGTTAAAGTCTATTTTCGCATCTATAACTACTCGGCCGGCAATCCGCTATTTCGCGGCCTCTGCAGTAAACTATTGTATTCTATCTAACGTCTATTTTCAGGCGCATCACTCACTGACGACAGCAGCTGCGAGGAGTTGATGTCTCTGAAGTCCCTGCTGCATTTTCCTGAGGAAGTGGCTTTGAGGCTCACCGATACCGAATACCAGCTGTTTTACCAAGTAAGTAAAGAAAAGCGAATACTCTCTTTTCGGCGAAAACTGTTTCCCAACTTTTTCATTTCCGAACAGCAACTGATTGATTTTCCAACATACTTTACATTCAAATGCTTGCACTGCTTCTTTCGATACAATTTTAAGTATATTCTGTTTAAATTTTCGTCCAGTTCGTCCAGTAAAATGTAACTTACTATCGGTTCTACCCAATGTCATATCGTGACACTAATAGGTACTCATCAAAATATTGGAATCTCGTTAAAGATAACCACAGTTTACATCCCAAAACAAAATAATACCCCAATTCCAAACAAAAACTAATCAAACATTGGATACCACAGGGAACTGAAGAGCTGGCAGTTTCCTCTGACATCGTATCAGCATTGCTATAGGTACAGCGAAGAAATGCTGCCAGCATATTAGGATTCATGCCGCGGGGGGGAGCCTATAAACTATTCAAGATATATTTCAGAACTGTCTGTGTAATCCTGCAAGGCCGAAGGCTCCTGGTGAAGGCCGCAGGTTTAGGGTGGATGCAAGTCGCTTCCAACCGTAATGATTGGGCGTCAATGAGGGAGGCCTATGTCCAGCAGTGGACGTCCTACGGCTGAAATGATGATGAGATAATCCTAAATAATTCACGATTTCAGAAAAAAAGTTGGGAAATGAAACAGTTGCGAAAACGCAGGGAACCAAATAGAAGTCCAGAACCTTTTTGCCCCATCGGCCGTCAGTTCTACGAGCGATGTGCCCCGCCCACTGCCACTTAAGTCTAGCGATTCTTCGAGCTATGTCCGTGACTTTAGTCTTGCGCGGATTTCATCATTTCTAATGCGATCCCGCAGAGAAACTCCGAACATAGCCCTTTCCATCGCCCTCTGCACTCAGAGGCAAAGTCACTACTTTGAGCTTTCTTATGAGGCACATCGTTAGCGGTCACGTCTCAGTGCCATCATAAGTCATGACTTGACCGACAATGTAGTTCATACATAATGCGGGCGGTGGTCAATTTGACCTGACCGTGACCGCAGAACGCATTCAGTGTGACAAATCCTTAATGCTGTGTGGGTTATCTAACATTAAACCTAAACCTGCCAAAAATAATCCCGACTCGTAAATATAGCGTTATGTGTGCTCTGCCTACCCCTTTTGGGATACAAGCGCGATGCATATATATCCTTCAACTGTAGAGGTTCACCGTAACCGTAATAGAATACGAAATTAGCCTCATCATAATGGGATACGTAGCACCTCTACACCGTAGCTACGCCGTAGAGAGTCTACGCGGTGTTTGATTCCATTTTTAATGTGATGGTGTCACAAAGCACTTAACCGGAGTTTCCTTTAGCTTTTAATGGTTTTAAGGTTCCGTACAAATGGAACCCTATTACTGACACTCCGCTATCGGTCGGTCTCCGTCTGTCTGTCACAGGATCTATCTATCACTTGAAATTTTCACCGATTATGTATTACTGTGTAGCTATCACGGTTCCTGAGATACAGCCAGGTGACAGACGGACAGATGGACAGACGAACAGCGGAGCTTCTGTAATAGGGTCCCGTTTTTACTCTTTGGGTACGGAACCCTAAAAAATATTTGTCTATATTTGTACATTTATTAATTCGACGTATTGGTAGTTAAAATAAAATCTCGAATTCCATTTACCACGGGGTTAGCATTTCTATCTTTTACATTTATAATATTAATATAGGTACTTTAATCATCAAAACGCTGTAGGCAGCATACCTGTATCTACAAAAACATCCGATTTTCCCCCAGTACAAGATAATAAAGAAAACGTTGCTTGTAAAATAAATACGAATTCGCCGCAGGGTGAATTCTAAATGTTTCCAAGGTTCGTTGTCCCACGCAGATTGTTGAAGTAAGAATTTCAGAGATATAATAAAATAACCACAACCTAGAGTTTTACCTTATAAGAAGGTTACGGTAACATTTTTAAAGCCCAATGTTGCTTGGACAGTGCAACCTAGATTTCAGACGAAGTTAACAAGTTATCTTGATTTGTTCCTGATTCGTCATATCAATATTCCTAATTGGGATGTCCCAATTTTTGGCAACGTATAATAAATCGAAAACCGTTTGGAGAAATAGGCTTTGTGAAGCGTTTTCAGAAATCAGATTCCAAAAATATGATAATCTGAATTAAATAAACAAAATTTAAGTAATGTCCTTCATTTGACCCCTGCAGTGAATCGTCACAAAGGCAGATATAAAGCAGGTCTACACTCTAAAACAAATTGACAGTTTGAAATGTTGCTGTCCTGCTTATAATAGCAAAGAGTGACAAAGACAGAACTTTAATCACATGATGCACACCTGGCTTTAAACAGTTGTCATTTATCATAAAGTCCGAAATGTATACAATACTCGCAACGTATTTTTACAAATTTAATTATTAAATTACTACGTTACAAGTAAATATGAAAGAATTTAAATATCAGATTTTAATAAAAATATCTATTTACTATCACACCATTAAACAAACAGGAATAATCGAAGCTAAAAGAAGAGAAATAAATAAAACTATTTTGTCATGGTTCATTTAGGACCCTAAGCCGTGCTTGTAATATTGACAGTGACAAGACAAATCAGGGGCACTACTACAAAAATCGAAGTTCGTATCGTATCATCCCTCTCACTCTCGTGTCAAATCATATTAGCGTGAGCGGGACGGCATGAAACGAAGTTCGAATTATGCACTTCGTAGTAGGGTCTCAGTAGTGCCGTGGTAGTGCCACAGATTATGTTATGTACGACTTGAATTTTTCTAGGCTATGGAACGTGGCTCTCTCACTGTGACGTCATCCAACGTATTTCTAAAAAAAAATATAAAAAATTAAATACTCAACCAAATTCAAAATCGATGAAAATGGTGTCTTAAAATATCCTATTCTTTCCAAAAAAAATATAAAAACTATAGGTTATTTTTTTTGGTGCATCCCTATTGGTCATAATCCTAATTCGACACTTTCCTAATTACTGGTGTGACTAATATATATATAAAAACAGTAATACAATAAAACTAAATACTAATTATAAATTAAATTTAAATAAATTAACAGTATAATTAAAAATAAAGCAAAACTAACTAAACTAAAAACTAAATAAAATTCATAAATGGTTCCCCCCGCGGCATGGACCCAAAGATACTGGCAGCATTACCTCGCAGTACAGCAATGCTGATACGTTGAGCGAGGAAGCTGCCAGCTCTTCGGTCCCCTGTGGTATCACAGAGCCTTTTCGAAAGTTCTTTATAGAGTATTTTTGCGCTGGGGCCCCACGGACCTAAGGTCTCAACCCCGAATGGTAGAAAGTAGTATTCAGAGCCGAGACCTTTGTATTTATTTGCCTTGAGTTTCTCCGCCGCCTCTGCTGCTGCACCAGCTTGATTTGCTGTTCCGCGGACGTGGGAAGGAGCTAGTGTGTCTACGCAAGTAGCGTCCCACACTGGTCATATTCCTATGTCTGAAAGTGCAGTAATGGAAGAGGAGCGTTTGGTAACTTCAATAGTTTAGTCAACACGGCGGGGAATTGGGTTGTTAGTACCCTACTCCACTGCTCGTCACATTCCACGGGCTAAACTCAGGAACGGGCTTCACGGGTTTGGTAGCGGTAATCCAATCGTTTGGGTTGGGTTTGGTTTGAACTGCTATTCATAGATAGATTGTAGTAAGGCATTGGTGCAGTGGCTTTGCACACTGTCTTATGATGACGCTGAATCACTTCTCCCGTGATTCTTATACATGGTGATTCTTATACTTAGTATCTTTGCAAGTTTTTACTTTCGAAAGCTTGAGTTAAGATTGAACTTTTTTTGTTACACACTTACACATACACACACGTACACGCACACACACTCACGCACACATACACACACACGCATACACACGCACGCACACACATATGCACACACACAACTTACTAATTATACTTATTTATAATTATTATAGTTTTTTGAAATTATGTATTGTATCCACTAATTTTAATTTTAATTTAATGTAATAGTCTGGTTGGAAGGAGCGGTCCCTCCCAACTCAAGTATTGTTATACTTACCGGGAGGGGCTGGACGTAATTGTTGTATCAATTTGTGTGGAAATGAATAAATATTTTTGTATTTTTTTGTATTTTTTTTTTGTATTCAGGAACGCCAAAAATCACTTGGTTTGCGAGAGGTTTGGTTTGAGTTTGGGACGTGCCTTATTTTTTTTTTTATTTATTTACAAAGCGAATTAACAGGAAAATAAGGCTCACCCCAAGCCAACCCATTCCTATCCTCTCCCAAAGGATTGAATTGCCGCTCGCTAACCGTGTCGGGCCGTCCCTGAATCTAGCCCCTGATCTGTCATAATTCCTTACTGGCCATATCATTTACAAAGCTTTAGTTAGTTTTAGTTAGATTTAAGTTAGTCCTAAGTTTTTACTGTTTTTATTTCATATAAAATCGATTCTCAGTCTTTTTGCACCCCTAATCTACAACAGACTTATAAGACTATATAATTTTAAAGAATACTCAGTCTTCGAAGCAAGAAAGCTTTTAATAATTAACATGATGAACTTATCCTATTCAGACACGGAAAACATTATTAAGATAACATATTAAAAACACACACACATACACCACACACATACACACACACACACACGCACACACGCACACACACACACAATATTCGCCCTCACATAGACAACTTGTTGACACACAATTAAGAATATAGTTATAATTTTGTTTTTAGTTATTTATGTTTCGCCTTAATTATTAAGGCTTTAAGAGGCTTTAAGAATTTATTTCAGTTATATTGGTTTATGTCCGTTTTGTTTTATTTTATTTTTGTTTTATTTTATTCTTTTATTCTTTCTGTTCCTTAAATATGGTTGCAAATAGCCGCTAATGTAATGTATTATTTTTGTAAACCGTAACATTTACCCCACGGGACAGGCTATGCCTAGTGTGGGGTTCAGTAAATATGTAACTGTGTTTTATTGTCATTTTTTTGAAAATAAACTATTTGTATTTGTATATTTTTTTTTAAATGAATAAAACTATGTACAAATGCCTACACAAACTTTTTCACTCATAAATTATAACACTAAATAAAAGGTGAATATTGTTTGCGTGATTGATATGTCCCGTTTAGTATGATATTTACATTATTTACAAACTTCGACCTAAGACCTTGTTTAACGCGCAGACGCTTGCTGTTGCATTCACTATTTATTTCTGTCAAACGGTATAAGGCGGTGACAGAAAGAGATGGTGAAAGCCATGGCAAGCGCCTGCGCGTATAACAATACTGCCTCTGCAACCCACCCATACCCATAATTGTAAAAGTAAAAAACTAATTTTAGAATGCCTAAGTAGGATTTTTATTTGTTTCTAAGAAATCTCCCCAAGTCTTTCGTAAATACGGCAAATTTGTCAAATGAAAAGTCACTACCCCATTTTATTTCCTCCCGCCAATAAACAAAGTGCTTCAACAACAAATTGCTTGTTTAGTGAGTTAATAAATTCCCGGCCGCCATTTCGTAGCAATATGCTCGACCGTGCGCGGTAATTGTGCCATTTGCTGTCCAATACCCGTACAGCAACGTACGTACGTACTCTGTATGGCGCATTGTGTATTTTCCGCCGCGCAGTCACGAACAAACTATTCCGATGATAGCCGAAGGTACGATTCAAACTACCACTCTACCACCACACGGCGGACACGACGTACAAAATACGCGTTCTTGAATCTACATAAGCACGACGACGTCTGTACACGCGTACGCCTACATACATCGCGCGCGCACTCTTCTGGATTCCGGCGGGGTCCGGCAATCTGCGCCTTGAGGGGTGGGGTAACTCGAATCGGTGCGGGGCGGAGCGTGTCCATTCTGTACGTTAGTACTATTATATATTCTGTGCTACCACTCAGCAGTCTAACACTGTACGTTTTCTTCGGCACTTCCTGCCACGTACGGTAAAACTGTGGAACCAGCTTCCGGCTGCAGTGTTTCCAGACAACTATGACATCGGGGCTTGCAAGAAATTTCTTTGTAGGTCAGTGAGAGTGCCGGGGGCCCAATACCTCTCCTGCTCCCGTTCCCTCTCCTTTTTTAAAGGCTGGCAACAGATCAGCGACTCTTTTTGAGTTGTTGATATTTATGGACGGTGGTGATCATTTTCCGTCAGATGACCTGCTTGCTCGTTTGCCTCCCTCTCATATAAAAAAAAACTTAAAATCAGTGTTATGTCATATAGTTACAAGGTGCAAATTACATTGCACCTGTTATCCGTCTCACTCACACGGAAGTACGGCGGCTAACTTGCCATTCAAACTCTATGGGAGAATGTGTTTTGACAGCTCATTAAAAGTACGTCAGTTGATTGGTGGTGTCAACATTCCCTATTGCCAGATTCTTCTTAACAAGGTTTTTCCAAACCGGTTGTAGATGCTTCGACATTCATAAGTGCTTGTTAGAGCTTAAATTAAATAAAGATTTTCATTTTGATTTTGTATACCTTGAAAATAAGGTAAAATTGGAAAAGAACTTTAGTTCTCATCAGTTATTAAATTAGAACATTCTCGCAAATACCGTCAGATTCGGGATTAGGGGATTTCTAATATTTAATAAGGATTAAGCTACCTCTGACAACGGACGTTACATTTTTAATTTCCCGCCCGCCATCTTGTGTGTTAGCTAGCTATTAACACCGTTGAGGGTTGCCACAGGTAAAAATGCTGACGTTATTAAAAGCTTTTTATTTACTACAATGTATGTAACTATGTATGTACGGGTCAAATCTTGGAAGTTGAATTTGACCCACTTCCCGGTTTCCGATTGAGCTAAAATTTTGCATGGATGTGTAAATCGTATGACAATGCAATATTATTATGACATGGATCTGATCTGGTGTTGGAGCTGGTGCTTAGTTTGACATCATCATCATCCCAGCATATATACGTCCCGCTGCAGGGCACAGGCCTCCTCTCAGAATGAGAGGGCTTGACATGTTTCGGACTAATCCGTAGGTATGCAAGCAAGTGGGAGCTTTAACTTGGTCGTCTTTACGCCCACGTCCGCAATAGTCTTTGAGCGCAAATCAACAAATAGTGCAGTGAACTTTTTACCTGTGTTGTCAACCCTAATCGTGGTATTAAGGGATTTGGCAGTGTTGCTACAGACTGCAGCATGTTTAACCCGTTTTAGTTGGTACGTATAGGAATAATCGTCCAATGACTTTGGTACTTAGTTTAAATTTTTCATCGCAACGTATGATACGATCGCAGTTTGGATTTTTATTTCATCATCATCCTAACCTGTATACGTTGCACTGCATGGCACAGGCCTCCTCTCAGAATGTGAGTAGTTTGGCCGTAGTTCCCACGCGGGCCCAGTGCGGATCGGGAACTTCACACACACCATTGAATTTGTTCGCACGTGTATCCAGGTTTCCTCACGATGTTTTCCTTCACCGTAAAGCTCATGGTAAATTTCAAATTAGAAGCTGTTGTGGCCTAGTGGTTTGACCTAAGGCCTCTCAAGCAGAGGGGTCGTGGGTTCAAATCCCGACTCGCACCTCTGAGTTTTTCGGAATTGGCTAAGTAAAGTTTTTTTAAGAAGTGCTAATTATATTTTTTTCGACAGTCGGCGTTCTGAAGATCGAGAAACTACAGCTGTTTTATTTTTATCTCCTATTGTTTACTGGAAATATTTTTTTAAGTGTTCGAGTTGGCATTTGTGAGATTTAATGGCTGACAAGCGGTTCGTGCTCAGTACTTAGTAGAAACAGAAAAAAAACTAAGTCATCTGTCACTTTTGTCCATGTCAAACCGTTTGCGTTTCGTTTGCTTTGCGTTTTGGTGTGATTTTTGGACTATTTTTAACAACCTCCGCACAAAATCCGGATTTACAATTTTACCGCATTTCTCCACGACTTATGCACGATAATTGAATCACGATTGAATATTTTTGATCATTATTTTGGAACTGCTTTTTGGACAATGCAAAGTAAACGAAACGCAAACGGTTAGATTTCATTTGACATTGACAATTGACTTCGTTTTTTTTTCTATTTCTGCTAAGTACTGAGCACGAACCGCTTGTCAGCCATTAAATCTCACAAATGTCATCTCGAACACTTAAAAAAATATTTCCAGTAAACAATAGGAGATAAAAATAAAACAGCTGCAGTTTCTCGGTCTAGAAGAAGACTACTGTCGAAAAAAAATATATTTAGCACCTCTTCAAAAAACTTTAATTAGCCAATTTATCACGATTCCGAAAAACTCAGAGGTGCGAGCGAGATCAATTTGAAATTTACCACGAGCTTTAAGACAGTAAAATACAATACAAAAATTCTTTATTGAACACCGAAAGCAGTACAGTGACTTTAGTACGTTGTGTAAATTTATCCTCGCAACGTATGAAGCTTCGATTTTAATTTATAATTATACTAAACGGGATTTATCACGTACACAATATTTACCTCGACGTTTCGGCGACATTGCAGCAGCCTTGCACGAGTTGACTGAAGTGTAGGGTGAAATGTATTTTTTTTTTTTTTTTATTAAATGGCGTCTGTCCAATTGGACAATTTTGCCAGCGTCAAGGTTGAGAGCTACAGATGTTTATAGATTACTCCATGGATTACTCAGGTTGTCAGGCGCTGTGATGTCAAATGACCGGTAGGGTTAGTTCAGGATACCTACAATAACAAAAATTGACAATTTTACAATACCTACTTAAACCGGTTAGGACAAATAGAAATAGCACATATACTTAGTGGGATGATAAGAGAGGTTATAGCTTGATGTTAAAATGCGTAATAAATCTTGTTAAGACGTCAATAAAGTTAGTGTTTACAAAGGAAAGCGTGGTCCTAAAACTTGCTGGGCGGGGAATAAAGTCAGGAAGATGATCATACAAGGAAATAGGGATATTGGGGCAGTTGAGGGTTGTCATGTTCGTTTAGCCGCCCGAGTCTTTCGAACTACCCCCACTTGATTCCGATTAGAAACAGCACTAGTATTTGTATTTCGAGATACGGGTGCTGTTCACCGTCCTTGGCTGTTTATTATATGTATTTATTTATATAAGTATGTTTGTCCGTTGTCTAGTACCTACCCATAGTACGAGAATTAGTAATTTGGGCAGCTTATTTTTTTTATCCAATTTGCTTTTTCATCAATTATGGCTCACCTTAGTTCCTCGATATAAAAAAAATTACCCCCCCGCACCCTCCCTAACCCCACCCCCTCACGGACCCCCCACCGAACTCCCCCCTCCCCCCGCACACCCGCGTCCACATTCACCACCGTACCTACTCCCAAGTCACTACTTCTAAAAACTGTTGTATAAATTCTTAAAATAGACGTATCTTTCTTATTTGTGAACCGATTCAAATGAAACAAACACTAAATGTTAATCCAAGAAAATACCAACATATCAGTGAAAACCGCATCCTTCTAGGTAAAGCCGTTTCTGAGGTTAGCGTGCACAAACGCACAGACAAAAAGACAAACAGACAAACAGATAAACAGACAATAATTCTAAAAAACATTGTTTTGGGTTCTATTGCGCTAGTAAATAGCCCTAATGACAGTTTTTCTCAAATATCTTCAATGTACAGACACCGACTTGTTATAGATTTATTATATGTATAGATATAGATAGATTTTATTGGACTTCTATCACTCCTACTGGCTCGTACTGAGGCACTGACTTCAATGTTCGATTAATAAAGATTTAGCCACGCCACTCACAAGTTTTCACATTTATAATATTAGTTTTGATACCCCGCACGTTACGGAACCTTAAAAAGTTGGAACTAAGTTTCGCGAACCCGTAACGTCCCGCCATTACTTTAAATCATTTTGTCCGACGCGATGAGCGGGGAATTTAAATTGCAAATGTATTGAATTGTCGACGGTGCAGAGCTGCATGTTTGTGAAAGAATTTTGAAAAATACGGCTGATTATGATTATCCTAAGAATAAGAATAAGAATTATTTATTTGCCAGAATACTTAGGTATAGGTTACAAGTTGTTATAGTACATGATAGTACAGTATCCAGTCGATAATAAAACGACATGCAAATCTTTGTTTTCACATGAGATAACAATAAAAAATAAAAATAAAAAATAAATATCACGGGACAATTCACACCAATTGACCCAGTCCCAAAGTAAGCTCAGCAAAGCTTGTGTTATGGGTACTAGGCAACGGATAAACTTACTTATATAGATAGATACATACTTAAATACATATTAAACACCCAAGACCCGAGAACAAACATTCGTATTTTTCATACAAATATCTGCCCCGACACGGGAATCGAACCCGGGACCTCAAGCTTCGTAGTCAGGTTCTCTAACCACTAGGCCATCTGGTCGTCAACAATACAATAACTAAGGTACATTATATAACTATTAACTATGATAGTAACAATAGTTTGCCAGCATGTCAACAATCACATTCAGACTTATAATTACAGCCATGATTCAAATGTCGAGCCCAATTTACAATATTATATATAATCATTTACACATTATAACACTCTATATATTACTATTAAAATCTAAACTGATAATAATATAGTAATAATAAATAGAAAAGTTTGTTAATATGTTTGGATGCTTGTTGTTTCTTACAAGGAAGGCTCTGATTTGATTTATTTTGATATTATGTTATTTTAGACTACTCAGTCTAAAATAACAGACCCGTGTCTCGTATACAAATATTTTCCTAAAAAAACCACCTGTCAAAGATTTATATTTTCTCATAGGTGATTTTATTTAGGAAAATATGATTTGATATAACAAAACATGTGTTCAATTTTTTTTCAAACATATAATCAAACCGGTAATATTTTTTTTTATTCACGGTTGCTACCGACATTGCTATCACGGTTCGTGAGATACAGCCTGGTGACAGACAGACAGACGGACATACGGACGGACTGCGGAGCCTCAGTAATAGGGTCCCGTTTTTACCCTTTGGGTACGGAACTTGGATGAAGTTTGCGTAACGAACGATAGACCTCTCAGTTTTTCGAATTTGACAATACAATACAAAAAGAAAACAATAGGCGGCCTTATTGCTTCAAAGCTATCTCTTCCAGGCAACCTTATTTATTACAAAAAGAAAAACAGCAAGGAATGGGCTGCAATATAAAAATAAACAGAAATATGAATTTTATATAAAAACAACCTAATATACAATACACATCTTAAAACAAACAAGAATAAACTTGTAAATAATATAATCGGGCAATAATTTTCCCGCACGATATAGCAAATAGTGTTCCTTAAGCAAGGATATAAAAATAGGCAAAGATTTTTCAAATACAAATTTATGGGCGAAATTACATTTAAAATTTACTATGAACTTTAAAGTAACGTAAAACATCGTGAAGCAACCCAATTCAATGATGTGTGTGAAATTCCCAATCCTCACTGGGCCCGCGTGCGAACTGTGGCCCTAGCCCTCATCTCTCATCTACGTAGCTAACAAACCAGGTAATCTTTGCGCGAATTCCCTCTAGCCATTCGCTTCAGCTTTCCCGAGATTGAGGCAGAATCCAAATAATTGCTCTACTATTAGACAATTCCTTTTTCCCTTAACTCTCGGGAAACTCCGGGATCCCCGCGGGACCGGGAATAATTTAATCCCGGACAGACGTAATAACTCGGTTAAGGACTATTTCTTTTGTGGTTAGATTCAATGGTTCGTTTAGTTGTACAGTCAACAGCATAAATAAGTGATCATTTATGTACCTTGTCACTTTAACGTCATGTTTGAAATGTCATACAAAATTTGTCAAACGATTAAAAACGACAAGGTACATAAATTACCACTTATTTATGCTGTTGACCCTACTTTCTAGAGCCTGACTACAAATCTTGCCTCTGCAACGAGACAGATAATACATATAAGTTTGGGTAATCTGTATACAATATACTTAACTATGAACTAAAAATTTTAAAAACCCCTAAGGCAATTATGTCACTCGTATGCGTCTAAGATCCCTTTCGCAGCTAACAAAAGAGCTGATAACTTTGAAACGGCTAAACCGATTTTGATGAAACATATTTAAGAACCATTGCCAAGAAACCTGCTTTCTATTAAAAAAAACCGCATCCAAATCGGTGTACCCGTTTAAGAGCTATGATGCCACAGACAGACACACACACATAGCGGTCAAACTTATAACACCCCTCTTTTTGTGTCGGGGGTTAAAAGGCAACGCCGTTACCGACTGATCTATCAACGCACTACATCTCAAACGACTGAACGGATTTTGCTGAAATTTGGCCCACAGATAGATACTATGACGCAGAGATCCGCTAAGAAAGGATTTTTCAAAATTCCTGTGGGATAGGGAATAAATGGGATTTATATTTTCGCTTCAAAGTAGCCATATCTCCGTAACTATAATTATTAGAGTCTTCAAATTTGGCAAGCAAATAGGTAATTACATAGTTAAAAAAGTAATTTCTGTATTTTCGGAAAATCCCACAGGATAAGGAGCAAATGAGATTTATATATTCAATTCAATGGGTCCGGGACCCTATCTCAGTAATCATTATTCCTTTAGGATCGTAGAGGTGTAGTAAAAAATTTACCATAAATTTTACTCATGATATAAAGTTACGAGAAAAAGCTAGTTTTTTTTTAAATTAGGAAATTCTATAAATCTACATAACTGTATGAAAGTTTAAACCAACCCAATCACAAGACATGGAAAAAATTCGACGCGTAAAATTTTAATCATAACTTACACGCTTAAATTTAAATTAGAATTTAGGCTTCGAATAAAAACCGGCCAAAAGCGTGTCGGACACGCCCAAGATAGGGTTCCGTAGCAGGTACGAAAAAATCTTTGCATACTTAATTAATGTGGTTGTTTTGGTTCCAACGTCGGCGGTACAGCGCCATCTATCGGCGAATTGGGTAACTAATCTACTACATTCTACTAGAACTAGTATGTATGTATGTCGATTGTTTTTTAGATGTAACATATTTTTTTTTATTTGAAAGAAGATACTGTTAGCGTGACCTTATAGGTACCTAAAAAAAAATGCTTGCAATGACGGTTAAATTACAATCTTAGTTTAGAAATATTTTTTTACAAAAACTTAAAAACTGCTCAACTGATTAAGTTGAAAATAATTTTCCTAGAAAGTTTTTATTAAGTTTAACTTACGTAAGTTTTTTCATATTTATTAGACGTGCGGTTCAAAAGTTAGACGGGGGGGACACATTATTTTGAACTTTCGGAGTGAATATCTCCGAAAACATTCACTTTATCAAAAAATGATTTTAGAAAACCTTTATTTATTTTCAAATACCTATTCAATGATACCCCACACTATAGGGTTAGTCGAGAAAAAAAATCACCCCCACTTTACGTTTATGAGAGGTACCCTAAAAAAATTTTTTTTAGTTTTTTTTATTTAATCACTTTGCCGGTGAGACTGATATATATATATTCATTCCAAATTACAGCTTTCTAGTACTAACAGTCTCTGAGCATAGCCGCGGACGGACAGACGGACAGACATGGCGAAACTATAACTAGTTGACTACGGAACCCTAAAAAATAAGGTACCATTTTTGCGAAATTCCCTAGGGATAGAGTTCTACGACAGGATGAAACCGCGCAAGCAAACCTAATAAAATTAAGTTTAATTGAATATCCTTCGTGAATTTACAGCTGTGACAGTATAATAATGGTTCCCGTCTACGGAACCCTGTTTTGCATAGGTATAGCATGGATATAATGTTACACGCATAGTCGTGATGTGGAGATAGATATATAGGTGAAAAACTTAATGACCTGTTGTATGTAGAAGTGCACAGAATAATTATGGATCTTAGTGATTTTTCAAATTTGGAACAACAATTTGGTTTAGACGACCAGATGGTCTAGTGGTTAGAGACCCTGACTATGAAGCTTGAGGTCCCGGGTTCGATTCCCGTGTCGGGGCAGATATTTGTATGAAAAATACAAATATTTGTTCTCGGGTCTTGGGTGTTTAATATGTATTTAAGTATGTATCTATCTATATAAGTATGTTTATCCGTTGCCTGGTACCCATAACACAAGCTTTGCTAAGCTTACTTTGGGACTAGGTCAATTGGTGTGAATTGTCCCGTGATATTTATTTATTTATTTATTTATTTATACGGTCACGAGCTGAAACAATTACTTTGCTCACCCGCGACCTTATGTTAGTTAAGTTTATGTAAGAAATACGTTTTCATGCAGTTCCCCCACCTCTACACTTGTACGAATACACACAAATCACACAAACCCAACTATCACCACCACCAAACTACACTGACGGGTTTTGAACTCAACCAGAGCTCATCTTCAGAGTTCGCAACCGTACGCTATGCTACCAAATGTTAGACTAAACACATCTATCATCTCAGTAAGTCATCGTATTTTATTAGAGTTTCTCTACGGGATCTCATTAAAATTATGAAATCCGCGCAAAAACTAAAGTCACCGACACAGCTCGAAGAATCGCCAGACTCTAGTGGCAGTAGGCAGGGCACATCGCTCGTAGAACTGAGGGCCGATGCGGAAAAAAGGTTCTAAGGGTCCACGGACTGAAAGACGCAGTGTAGGTAGGCCTCCAACAAGATGGAGAGGACTTGGTGATGGCACGGGACCGATCTGTTTGACGAGCCTCGGGGGAGGCCTTTGTTCAGCAGTGGACGTCTTTCGGCTGAAATGATTATGATGATAGAGCTAACAGAGCCCCGTTGTTTACAGGTGCCTCCAATAGACTACCTCCGCCAGGTGACGCTCGATCTGGGCGGCGAGGGAGCCCTAGGGGCCGCGGGGGAGCGCCCGGTCATCCGCCGCGCGCCGCCGACGCGCGCGCAGCAAGCCACGCGTACCGTGCGCGCGCTCATCAAGAGATTCAACGAGGTAAGAACCGCACAACAACCCACAGCCCTTTTGATACCTAGCCAAAGTCAACAAGATACCTGAAGGGTTCTTTTTAAATTAATTTTCCTGTAGAAAAAGTATTTTCCCGCGGTAAAAAGTAGCCTATGTCACTCAGAGATAATGTAGCTTTCTAACGGCAAAAGAATTTTTGAAATCGGTCCAGTACCTAGTTTCGGATAAATTATACCATAACTAGCTTTTGTTCACGACGTCGTCCGCGCAGAATTTAGGTTTGTGGTAAAGCTTCTTCATGTCTCTTACTGAATAAAGCAAAAATCTTAAAATTCATCGTCATCATCATCGAAATCAGTTAGTTAATATGTAAATCCCGTTTTATCCATTTCCAAAAATCCTGAAATAATTTATTTGCTGTTATGATCACTTTCATTTTTACCGAATTTGAAGAGTCTAGTTGTAGCGACTACTAACGCCATCTAGTCATCACATAAGAAACTAATTACATCATCCTGTATCGCATTATCGAAGTTTCTCAACTCAGCAGGCATCTACCTGGAGAGAGATCTCCCTATTGCAACTACCCCCAAATATATAAGGTCACTTTTAAGCGAAAAATTTAAATACCATTTATTCCCTATCCTGTGGGAATTTGGAAGTTCCCTTCTTAGCGGATGCCCATGTCATAAAAACTATCCGTGTGCCAAATGTCAGCACAATCTGTTCAGTTGGTTTGAGCTGTGCGTTGATAGATCAGTCAGTTACAGTTGCCTATTATATACAGACTAGCTGTTGCCCGCGACTTCGTCCGCGAATAATAGGGGTATAAAAAATAGCCTACGACCTATTCTCAGACCTACCGAGTATGGAGAAAAAAGTTTCATAAAAATCGGTCAAGCCGTTCCGGAGGAGTTCGGTAACAAACACCGTGACACGAGATTTTTATATATTAGATTAGGTAAGAGCCATAGCATAGGCATCTTGTTAGCTATTCAGATACCTCATTGCAAACTTCATTTCACTCGTCAGGCATGGTGGAACAGTGATGTAACTGCCCCACACGGAAATGACGCCTCGTTAAAAGTTATAAAACTGATAATGCCACGTGGACAAACGGCACGTGTATGTCGCCAACCTAAGGCCGTGTGTTTTTAACCCCCGACACAAAAAGAGGGGTGTTATAAGTTTTCCCGCTATGTGTGTGTGTGTCTGTGGCATTATAGCTCTTAAACGGGTGAACCGATGTGGATGCGGCTTTTTTTATTTGAAAGCAGGTTTCTTGGCGATACTTCTCAGATATGTTTCATCAAAATTGGTTCAGCCGTTTCAAAGCTATCAGCTCCTTTGTTAGCTGCGGAAGGGATCTTAAGTAGACGCATAATAGGCATTTATTTCAAACATATGTGTGACCAAAATTGCGTTGGGGGTTTTTAATTTTTTAATTTAAGTAAAAAAACCTAAACCCACGTTGCAGATGTGGGTGCTAAGACCGCTAAGCTCAAGTGGGACTGGGCTGGTCATGTCTGCCGCATGCACCCACAGCGATGGACCCAAATTACCACCTATTGGGTACCGAGGGATGGCCATCGAAACAGAGGCATACCGAAGAGAACAAGGCGGGACGACTTGGACGCATATCAAGTAGGGTGGCAGGAGCATGCTCTAGATAGGGACGAATGGCGGAAAAAAGGGGACACTTTAACAGGCTAAAAAAAAGAAGTATAATAATAGAGTCCAAAAATTGTCGGTGTCACTTCAATTTATTGTATGTATAATGACTTGATGGTTCCAAAAGAAGATCAGTGCCGTTCGCAAGACCGAGTTTGCTGATTTGGAACCATTTTGTGACATGCGCATTATTTATTCAATTTTAGTTTTATTTTGTTTATCTCCACGTTGTCACAAATAAAATATTTTTTGAACTGAAACAATTACTATGCTCACCCGCGACCTTACGATAGCTACGTTTATGTAAAAAATGCGTGTTCATGCAGTTCCTCCACCTCCACACTTTATAAACACACACAAATCACAAACCCAACAACTATCACCACCAGCAAACTACACTGACGCGTTTCAAACTCAACAAAAGCTTCAGAGTATCGCAACCGTTCATTGTGCTACCAAACCTTTTAGAAATATTAGATGTGTCTGTGTGTGTTGTGTGTTGAGTCTCCGTAAAGTAACGCCTGATTCAATAAATTATTTAAAATGTTTTCTTTCTTTCTTTCTTCATTCTAACGTTAAGTGAATTGCGTTATAATTTTTAATTGAAAAAAATTACTTTCAGTTATGTTTCTTGTGGCGAATCCTTCTTGCCATTGGATGGTCTTTCCGAAAGCGCTCTGGTAGTATACAGGGTGTAACATTTAGATCAGTCAGTATGGAAAAGTCTGAAACTATAAGAATGTTGAATTGAAAAAAAATGGTAGTCATTTCGAACACCTACTACCTAAAATAAATGAAAGGATATGAAAAAAATGCATTTTATTAATCTTAGACATCATGTTTCGTAGTTAGAAATAGTGTTAGTTTTATTCTTCAAAACGTCCGGATTCGATTCCCGAGCTGAGTAAAAGTTTTTTTAAAATTTATGAATGCAGTTTTTCTTGTTACTAAAATCAATGACATTGTTCCTAAGAACAGATCTTCGTAATTCTTAAAGTTTCAGACTCTCCCGTAATGGACATGCAAAGAGCGCTATGCGATCTACTCACAGAATAAGCGTTTTGATTTTTTAATTTACACGACCAGATGGCCTAGTCACTAGGCCCTAGTGGTTAGAGAACCTGACTATGAAGCTTGAGGTCCCGGGTGCGATTCCCGTGTCGGGGCAGATATTTGCATGAAAAATACGAATGTTTGTTTCGGGTCTTGGGTGTTTAATATGTGTATTTAAGTATGTATCTATTTATATAATTATGTTTATCCGTTGCCTAGTACCCATAACACAAGCTTTGCTTAGCTTACTTTGGGACTAGATCAATTGGTGTGAATTGTCTCGTGATATTTATTTATTTTAAAATATCAGTAGGATTAATGAAGACCTTTCTATACGTACCCTTTTCTAAGATATTCTAGCGCATTGTGTCACCAATAAGGAAGGGAAAGTATCGATAAAATTGATGTCGTTTTTATGCCCATAAGGGGGTCGTAAGTTGAAGTGTTCCTATTTATTTATGTCGTATATTTGGCAATATCTTTTATTTAACGCGGACTAAGGAAATGAACGATAAGGGATCGTGCATAAATTTTTTAGTCATAATTTAACGTTTGTCATATTTTTTCCCCGTGGAAACCGTAAATTTTAAGAAATTTTTAAGTGGTCACCTGTAGAACTATGGGTGGGGTAAGGATTGTTTTATAAATAATCTGTATAATTAATGGATTCAGAGTAAAAAGAGTTACGAATAACAATACAATACATTATGACAAATATTACATACCTTCAACAATTATGCAACCCGATATGAACGAACGACAAATATGAATGTGGAGACAAATCAACGACCAGTTATTTGTTGGTTTTATCTACAAAATAAATAATCCAACAGTGAACCTAGTGGTTGGACCTACAAGCAAAAATGCCACCTCTATTTTTTTATATTCAATTAATTTTATGTAATTCCTACTCAGAATCACGAGCTGTTTCAATCTTAATTATGACAAACCGAATAATTTTAACAAAATCACTTAATCATAATTACTATAACTCACTTGCCAAGTATACAACCCTGCGCGGACTAAAACAAAAAGTGAAATAACCGAGGAAATAAGAAGAGGAATTAAGTTTTCTGAAATGACAACAAATAGCCTTTAAGCTTTCGCCCAAAGGTGTACCTGCTACCAAAAACAAGGTCAAGCCGGCCAGAAAGTTCTCGGTCGTTGACAATTCGAGGTCCAATCATCCGCAATATCGAATTATTTATCGATACTTGATTCCATCGACGCGCCTCGCCCTACAGTTACGAGTATTCGAGCTCTATCTAATTAACTCTATAATTAAGTTAATTTTTGTTCCTTACTTGATGACAGACCGGCAATCTGCCATCTTTGATTACAAGGTGTAACGTAATACCACTTCGGAGTATTAAAATTAGCCGAAGCTGAAGACGCCTCAAATAAAATCTTTGGAATATTTTACACAAATTGATTTAGTCGTGAACTCAATGAAACACGTACCTACATGGCACTAGGCAACGAATAAACATAAAAGTGTAGATAATAACGTTGTAGATTTGTTCTGAAAAAATAAACTCTACTACGTAATAATAGTCTGTACCTACCACCGACGACCGGATGGCCTAGTAGTTAGAGAACATGACTACGAAGGTTGAGGTCCTGGGTTCGATTCCCGGTCGGAGCAGATATTTTTGCGAAAAATACGAATGTTTGTGCTCGAGTCTTGCGTGTTTAATTATGTATTTAGTATGTATTTATCTACACAGGGTGACACAAAAATGGTGATACAAAATTAGTGTTTCTACTCTTTGTGTGTGTGTGTGTGTTCTTACTCAGTTAATGTTGGACAACATAATGCATTTACCCAGTTGTTAGTATTAATATTGTTAAATTTGAGGTGTCCATACATTTAGTTTTAGTTCATAATTTAACTACAACAAAGTATGAAAATCCAAATTTGTATCAGACCAATTCTGCCGTCGTATTTATAAAGGGCACAACTGCAAACTTGCTCAAAAAAGAAACAGCATAAGTTTACAAAGAACAAGTGTGCACTTAGGCTTTTACTGTTTCACACAAAATCCTAGTTGTGCCCCTTTTTCTTACGACGGCAGAATTTCAACATTTGAGTAGGTAAATGCATTATGTTATCCAGCATTAACTAAGCTTGAAACACTAATTTTGTATTACGTTCAAAATTTCACCCTGTATATCATACTAAATACAAACTGAAACATGGATGCCCAGAAAAACCCAGAAAAAAGACCAGCTCTGGGAATCGAACCCAAGTCCTCAGCATTCCGTGTTACGTGCTAAAACCCCTACACCACAACTAGTCAAATAAGTATGACCATGGATTTCACGGGATGACCAAATATCTTATCTTTTGTTCGTTTCTTGAGCGAGAAAATAGTCGATAGCTAGTCGTTTTCTCTCCCTTGGTGGGACCAGTGCCTAAAGATCCCGCGTCGGTAAAAGAGAAAGACATATTTATAGTTGATCGCTGGCTGTTCACACTGCCGGCGAGGACTCTCTCTTCACTAGTTGATCGCAGCGATAAGAGCTATCAACGATAAAACTCGCTCAACGATGCTCGCTTGGCGGTCAGAACTCACGCTGAGAGACCAACCAGCGATCATTCTACTGTACAGCGTGGAGCCCCGCCCGAGCGAGTGGTGCAATCGCCCATCGCACTCGAATACTCGCTTATAGCCGAGCGACAAATTATCGGAACAAAACACTAGCTTCTCGCTGCTCGCCAGCTCGTATCGAGTTTCTAGTTCTAATCGCTTCTCGCTCATCGTCGGCGGTGGGACCAGTGCCTAAAAAGAAATACGAGCTATCATTAATTACATTTTATTTTATGTACATTATGATGTAATATTATTATTGAATGAATATAACTAAACTAACTTGAATGAACGTAGTATACTTTTGAGCCCGGAAAATGGCATAATTTCCGCGGGATAGTAATAAACTAATTCTTCACAGAAATCGCGAACTAGCTCCTTAGTCAAAATATAATATATATACGGCCTGCTGGCCGTGCCGCGCGGGCGCACCAACCTGCTCCGGATGGCCCCGATGACGCGTGCATTGCGCGCCCTCAACCTTATAGCCGAATGCATTGACCTGTTCTCGTGTACTCTGAATGAATTCACTAAGTCTGCATTATTTATTATTTGTTACAATAGGAATGAATTAGATATGTAATGTAATTGTATGTATTAGAATTAGTTACGCTATTGTATTAGGTTAATACCTGTAAAAATAGTGGTAAGCGAAGAAATAAATAAATAAATAAAATAAATAAATAATTTTTATTGGTATAAATTAATTAAAACAATTAAGAAAAAATAACAATGAATAAAACTTAACTATAAACTAAATATTACAAACTAAATTAAAAACTAAACTATATCTAAAAAAGGCCCCTGCGGCATTGTGCCGAAGATGCTGGCAGCATTTCCTCGTTGAAAATGAAGCGACAGTCAAAATGAGAAGAAACCTAACCTAAGTTCTAAAAAATGTCATGAAATGACAAATTTAAAAGTAATAAACCTAACCTATGAAATGAAAAATAAAATTAACTGAAAACCATTTATTTACAGTAATGTAAAATAGTTATTTGTTATACAAGGGGGGAAAGTTGTATTTTACCTGCGAGTGTCCATTTGAAACACAAGCTATCGAAAGGATTCTATGATTGACCACGAGCGAAGCGAGTGGTTCAAAAATAGAATCCTTTCGATAGCGAGTGTTTCAACACACGAGACGTAAAATAACTTTTCACCCGTGTATAACACAAAACTTTTCACCTCACTACAGCGAGGAAAATAAGAAAAAGGGTTTGTACTATCAATTATTATTTATTTATTCACTCAAAATAATTAATTGAAAAGTTTTGACTTAAGTTTTTTTTTATTATTTCGGATGCGTTTTGTTCGCACATCGACTTACTTGGACTGTCAGAACATTTTATCCGTTTTTGCAACAAGAATGAAGGTTAATGATGAATGCTGATATTTATGAATTAAAATAAAGTTGTAAGACTGTATTTAGTGTTTTTTATTCGATGCAATTCATTAATTGTGATGTTAAAAATTCAGCACTTTTAACGTTTTACGTTTTGTTAGCTGTCAAATAAATTAAGCTGCCTTCAAATGTCAAAACTCTTTCTTCACATGTGGATAAAAAGCGATTTTCTCAATAGATGTCAAACAAACAAAAAGGGCTTTCCGAGCTAGTGAGGTGAAAAGAAATATTTACAATCTATATATATAAAAGAAGAAACTGACTGACTGACTGACTGACTGACATATCAACGCACAGCCCAAACCGCTGGACCTAGAGATTCCAAATTTGGCACGTAGGTTCCTTATAAGGTCTAGGGGTGCACTAAGAAAGGATTTTTCAAAATTCACTCCCTAAGGGGGTGAAACGGGGGTCCAAAGTTTGTATGGGGAAACAAGATTAGTTCGACTATTTTATTCGAAACTTCACAGAAGTACTCCTAACGATAAATGATTAAACACGTGTTTCAGGTTTTTTGGGAATTCAACCCCTAAAAGGGGGAAATGGGGGGACAAAGTCTGAAAATCAACATGGGTATTGTTTCTATGGTTTATCGGGTCACTGGTTACGAAAACAACAACGGTTTTAAAATCCGACGTGGCGGACGTAAAATACCATCTCCCTGGATGGGGTGCGATGGGGTTGAAATGTCTAAATAAACTAAATGACTGTTGATATATCAACGCACAGCCCAAACCACTGGACCTAGAGACTTGAAATTTTGCACATAGATACCTTATACAATGTAGACATCCACTAAGGAAGGATTTTTGGGAATTCCCACAGGAACGGGAAAAAACGGGATTTATATATTCGATTCCGAGTGACCCTATCTCAGTAACTATAATAACTAGACTCTTCAAATTTGATACACAAGTAGGTATTACATTAGTTTAAACATTAATTTCAGGATTTCTCAACATTCCCACGGGATAAGGAGAAAACGGGATTTATATATTCAGTTCAACGGGATTCTATGAACTATAATTATTAGACTCTTCAAATTTGGCATAGAAGTAGGTAATTATAATAGTATAAAATAGTTTTAAGGATTTTCGGAAATTCCCACGGGATAAGGAAAAAACGAGATTTTTCGTTTTACTGGTCGTAGAAGACTGAAATTCGGCATGTAGGTTGCTTGGGGAGTGTAGAGTAGAGAAGGATTGAGAGAGGGCTTTCCAAAATTCCCACGGGAACGGAAAAAAGGGGATGTTTCGTTTTACTGGTCGTAGAAAGCTGAAATTCAGCATGTAGGTTGTTTGGAGAGGGCAGAGGAGCATTGAGAGAGGACTTTCCAAAATTCCCACGGGAACGGGAAAAAACGGGATTTTTCGTTTTACTGGTCGTAGAAAGCTAAAATTCGGCATGTAGGTTGCTTGGGGAGTGTAAGGAAGCATTGAAAGAGAACTTTCCAAAATTCCCACGGGAACGGGAAAAACGGGATTTTTCGTTTTACTGGTCATAGAAAGCTGAAATTTGGCAAGTGGGTTCCTTGGGGAGTGTAGGGGAGCATTAAGAAAGCATTTCCCGAAATTCTTACGGGAACGGGAAAAAACGAGATTTTGCGTTTTACTGGTTGTACAAAGCTAAAATTTCAAAATTCATAAGTTTATACTGTAAGTGGGCCGCAAAGGGCTCCTTAACCGACTTCAAAAAAAGGAGGAGGTTATGCATTCCACTTTATGTATTTTTTTATGTAGGTGTATGTTCACCGATTTCTCGATCAATTGTGGACCGATTATAAAAAATATTTTTTTTATTCGAAAGAATACAATATACTCCTGAGATGGTCCCATTGTCACAAAATCAGGATCTGATGACGGGATCTCAGGGAAATCGAGGGCAACCCTCAAATTTTGTAGGCACGCATTACGTTTTTCATATATTTTCTCAAGCTATTTAAGTGTTTGCGTCTGGTAGACATCATCTTATGTTGATGAGCTGATGATGGAAGGTAAAACTCCTTAACGGTTAGGAGTTGAGGATGTTTCTTTAAATATCATATGCACGTATAGACCTTTAGTTGTATTCTTTC
The DNA here is from genome assembly GCA_947563465.1 of Archips xylosteana. NCBI lineage: Eukaryota > Metazoa > Arthropoda > Insecta > Lepidoptera > Tortricidae > Archips > Archips xylosteana. Next base: position 10,394,324 of record OX387370.1, read on the forward strand.
TGGTTATTCAGATGAGCTGATGATGGAAGGTATAACTCCTTAACGGTTAGGTCACACAACACCTTAACAAGATACTATAATATGTATAATATCAATGCTAAGTAGGTACACAGCGCTTCCAGTTACTCAAGTTTCCGTAGAAGGTAAGAAAACATTGAATTATACCTAATGCAGGACAGGGGAAAGTAATAATAGGTTTTATATTATTGTATATAAAGAAAGTTTAGTCGGGCTTGCTTGCACGCTTGCTTGCACGCTTACTTGCACGCTTTCTTGCACGCTTGCTTGCTTCCGTGCATGCATGCTTGCTTGCTTGCCTGTATGCTTGCTTATTGATATCTTGGTTCTTTGGAATACTCATGGTACACGCGAGCGAAGCCGCGGGCAAAAGCTAGTAGAATATAAACGGAGGAGATGGGTGTGGAGTGGTGTATGGTAGTAAGGGTCGGTTGTGTGTGTGTGAGCGAGTGGAGGTGTTAGGAGAAGCGTAGATCCGATGTCGCTGCGAAGACTTCGATGAGGTGCAGGTGGCGGAGGTGGCTTGAGAATGTAGGGCGCTCTAAGGGGCGCGACAGCGCTTGATGGCAGCGCCAACAGCGCCCAGGCAGGGACGCGCAACAGGCGCTAACAGCGCCCAGGCAGGGCGCTCAACAGGCGCTGCAGGCGCTCAGGCAGGGCGCGCAACAGGCGCTCAGGCAGGGCGCGCAACAGGCGCTACAGGCACGCTTAACGGGCGCTCCGGGCGCACGAGGCAAACGGTGGAAGCACCGTTAGCGCACGGTTCTGATGCAGACAGCAGACGGACAGGCGCTGCAGCCCGTGGAGCGACACCCGGCACGGATGTACCACCAAAATTAGAACGTAAATATCAGAAAACCTAGGTGGCCTAGTGGTTTGACCTATGGTATCTCAAGCAGAGGGTCGTGGGTTCGAGTCCGGGCTCCCACCTCTGCGTTTTTCGGAATTTATGTGCGAAATTACATTTTTAATTTACCATGTGCTTTATGATACAGGAAAACAGCGTGAGGAACCTGCACACAAATGCAAAGCAATTCAATGGTGTGTGTGTTCCCGATCCGCACTAGGCCCGCGTGGGAACTACAGCCCAAGCCCTCTCATTTTGAGGGAAGGCCTGTGCCCTGCAGTGGGACTTATATAGGCTAGCATGACGATGACCAAGATATCTTAATCTTTCTAATTCATATTTCCTCAGAATTTGGCTCATAATTTCAAGCCAACTTGCCGATATCGATATAATTAGGTCAATAACAACACACCCCTTCGCCCTCCAGACAAACGTGGGCGTTTATTATTCTCACAGATAATGTACACTGTTTTACCTTAAAGTATGAAACCCCACGGAGGTGCCTTTGCAACGAAATGAACTACGGACGTTGTGAGTGTTGTGTGATATATACTTAAATACATATTAAACACCCAAGACCCGAGAACAAACATTCGTATTTTTGATACAAATATCTGCCCCGACACGGGAATCGAACCCGGGACCTCAAGCTTCGTAGTCAGGTTCTCTAACCACTAGGCCATCTGGTCGTCAAACTCACTGGTGTGTACCATTCTATTAAAACTTATGAAAGTACTTTTACATATTGAATCAGGCGTTACTTTGCGGAGATCCATATTAATGAACTGAAACAGTTAAATTGCTCACCCGCGACCAAAGCAAAGCAAAGTCATGGGTGAGCAAAGTAATTGTTTCAGTTCATTATGAAAATACATAAAAAGAGGTGCTCCTCGGTTGTGGCGAATAAATGGTGACATCGATTATGGAAAGAAATATACTACTCTCAGTTCTGTGATCATATTTGTAACAGAGCTTGGGTCGTAAAGGGCAGCTCCAGTAGATTTAGTGCTCTAAGCGATATGGCTGAAAGCGATACACCCACATTGGATGAGTTTATGTTAAATACCAGTTATAAAATTTATCTTCCCACATTATTGAGTTTTAGTTAATAAATCTAATATTTACTGTATTTAAAAGCCAATTTTTTGGGTGGAAAAACCTTGCAGATATAAAGTAACTACAGATGTAGCGCATAATGTTTTTACTTCGTACTTTATCGGAAAGTTCGTATTTATCGTGCTCTCTCAATTAGTTTCTGTACCTACCCATCTTAAGTATTATAAACACAACACATTTAAATAAATAATAAATAAATAAATAAATATCACGGGACAATAGGGATGACGACTGGGTTAAAAATATGTCATTCTATTTAGTCCGTCAGTTAGATTATGGGAAAATATGGGAAACGTATTTTTTGGTTTATCAAATTATTAAAAATCTACAAAGATATAGATCATCAAACTTCCGGAGTGGGGGCTTGTGACGTCACCCTTAGGTAAAAATTGTACCATATGGTGACGTCACTCGAAACTTCTAAGCACTGTATCCTCGTAATTTTTTGTTTGTTAAACAAAAGAAAAAATACGTGTACAATATTTTTTAATAATCTAACTGACGGACTAAACAGTTTTTTTTAGTCGTCTAGCCTATTCACACCAATTGACCTAATCCCAAAGTAAGCTAGGCAAAGCTTGTGTTATGGGCACTAGGTAACGGATAAACATACTTATATAGATAGATACATACTTAAATACATATTAAACACCCAAGACCCGAGAACAAACATTCGTATTTTTCATACAAATATCTGCCCCGACACGGGAATCGAACCCGGGACCTCAAGCTTCATAGTCAGGTTCTCTAACCACTAGGCCATCTGGTCGTCTAATTTGACACTAAACAATAATGTTCCATATTAATGGATATGAAAACGTCTCTCATTTAATACAATCATTGATTGACAGTTCGTGTGCCGTCGTATTCCGATTGAGAACCGAGTTTTCCCGATGGAAAATCGTTTTGCTTTAGAGCTTGTCTAATTTAAAATGACGCGCCCCACCACCGCATTTACGCACAGGATTTTGAACCTATTGAAGCTGTATTTAGGGCCATTTTCTACTTTCAAATCCTGTGCATAAATGCGGTGGTGGGGCGCGTCATTTTAAATTGGACAGGCTCTACATCTGTAACTAACTAGCTTTAAGTACTAGCGGTTTGGCCAGTATTAGAAATTCAGGGAAAAAACCGGCCAAGAGCGTGTCGGACACGCCCATGATAGGGTTCCGCGGCCGTTACAAAACATCCTTGCGTACCTATCTTATTAATTTTACTATTAATTATATTATTCATATTAAATAATTACGACCAGATGGCCTAGTGGTTAGAGACCCTGACTATGAAGCTTGAGGTCCCGGGTTCGATTCCCGTGTCGGGGCAGATATTTGTATTAAAAATACGAATGTTTGTTCTCGGGTCTTGGGTGTTTAATATGTATTTAAGTATGTATCTATCTATATAAGTATGTTTATCCGTTCCCTAGTACCCATAACACAAGCTTTGCTAAGCTTACTTTGGGACTAGGTCAATTGGTGTGAATTGTCCCGTGATATTTATTTATTTATTATTTATAAGGCTTTTGTATATTGTCGACCGCTGAAAATAGGCCTCCCCATCCTATACTATCCGCATCCAACGCGTTCCTAACCTTCGTCGCTCCATCTTGTTCCAACAAGGCCTACTCTGCGTCCACAGTAACCGCAGTTACGCTAATATAATTTCCAAATAGCTGTCGATGTGTGCAGAAGGTCAGCTCTCCACCGTCGCGAAGAAAGGTCTTACCTAAAATTATAGTGCCTTCGATGTACTCAAAGATAAATGCGGAGACTTATTATTCTAAATTTTATCTACATTTTTTTAAACAAACAAAAAAGTCTTGATTGACTGACTGACTTACTTCCTGACTCTCTGACTGATGGACTCATCAACACCCTGCCCAAAATCTTGGCTCTAGAATTTAAAGAGATTTGGCTCTAGAATCTGAATTTGAAGAGTCTAGTACACGATAAGGTTTAATCGGCAATCAGGAAGCACTTTTCCTAGATCAGTATTCCGTGGCGGTTACGTTTAAGTCGCAATTACGTGAAACAAAACATCTATTATTTGGAAAATATTTTTCTGATTAAAATCATTGTCATCCTACACATGGTTTAGGGGCCGTTGTTTGATCAATAGTTAAATAAACTAATAGTTAACGACCGCTTTAGCCTAGTTGGTAGTGATCCTGCCTACGAAGCAAGAGGTCCTGGGTTCAAATCCCGGTAAGGGCATTTATTTGTGTGATGAGCACGAATATTTGTTCCTGAGTTATGGATGTTTTCTATGTATTTAAGTATTTATTTATCTATATAAGTATGTCTATCGTCGTCTAGTACCCATAGTACAAGCTTTGCTTAGTTTGGGACTAGATCGATTTGTGTGAGATTGTCCCCTGATATTATTATTATTATTAGTTAAAATGTATGACAAAGATAACAATAGTTAACGCATTTCAAAGGCAATTTGAATATTAGTTTGTTTAACTATTGATCAAACAACGGGCTCTTATAAGCCTAAAATCTCCTTGACAAGTCAGTTTCTTAACCAAACTTTGACGTGGGACCTGTCAAATTTCCCGCCAACGCGATGGCACTTGACGAAACTACCTACCTAACTTCAACAGAATATGTAGGATGACCGCATGGTGGATGGAGAAAGTTTTAACAATAATGTTTTATTTTAATTATACAGACCTTTGATCAATTATAACTGTAGATCCACAGTCGCGCGCCCGAAAATGTCCGAGCCAAATGAGCGCCACTTTGATAAAAGTGGCCTTCTTTTTTCTCAGAACGTTGCGTGAAATTGTCAAGTTTAGCTGTCAAGTGGAGTTTTGCCGCTACCGAAATTGGACTGTAATGAAGTAAAGACTAGGTTCAAATTTATGTGTAGGTGATGATTTTATTTGTTACGCAACCAAATAAAAAAGTTCGGACATTGAAGGGGATTTTGTTCGGCAATGTGTATCTTCTGTTATAATTGATCAGTGATACAGACACTTGATTGTTTGAGGCCTCATCTATAAAATCCATTTTGGCTAGTGATTAATATTTATAAACTCCTGATCGCCGATTAAAAATCAGCGTGTACTTTGATCAATTGGGAATGTCTAAAAAAAATTACCAGTGGTTTTATATTTTTTTTGTATAGATAAGTCAATTATAAGAAACTAATTTCAATATTTTGTCATTTAGTTCTCTACTTTTTTCAAAATTAATTATTGAAACTATTTTAGTTGATGACGTCAGATTAGAATTGAGGGCTCCCACAATGCCAAATTTCTAAATCTATCTAAATGCGTACGATAAGGCAACCCCTTTAATTATTTTTTGCGTAGTGGTACACTATACACTGTGTCACTTTACTGGCACTGACAAAGTGCTAGATGTCAGACAGCGGGTCCAAATCAAACTCCGTAGTATAATCCACGCGTAAATTGTGAAGAATTCTAACCACACAGAATAAAGTACGACTTGGACCGGTCACGCAATTTACACCAATGTCAAATGTAGGTCATTGCTTATTTGTTATGTAATAAATTCATTACATAATATTAAAATGAAATAACTACAGAAAACGATTTAAAAAGCATTTATTTCGAAATGGTTTTCGATTTTCTATACATTGCAAAAAAATAGACATCCCCAATTATAACTGTAGATCCACAGTCGCGCGCCCGAAAATGTCCGAGCCAAATGAGCGCCACTTTGATAAAAGTGGCCTTCTTTTTTCTCAGTACGTTGCGTGAAATTGTCAAGTTTAGCTGTCAAGTGTCAACCGAAATTCGACTGTAATGAAGTAAAGACTAGGTTCAAATTTCTGTGTAGGTGATGATTTTAATTGTTATGCAAACAAATAAAAAAGTTCGGACACTTTTTGAAGGGGATTTTGTTCGGCAATGTGTATCTTCAGTGTACAAAAAAGCCGTGGTGGCCTAGCGTTTTGACATATGGCCTCTCAAGCTGAGGGTCGTGGGTTCAAATCCCGGCTCGCACCTCGAGTTTTTCGGAATTTATGTGGGAAATTACATTTGAAATTTACCATGAGCTTTATGGTGAAGGAAAACATCGTGAGGAAACCTGTGCGAAGTTCCCAATCCACACTGGGCCCGCGTGGGAACTACGGCGCAAGCCCTCTCATTCCGAGAGGAGGCCTGTGCCCTGCAGTGGCACGTATATAGACTGGGGTGATGATAATGATGTGTACATATAAATTCATCTATACATACATAGGTACAATACGTTTACTTTTAGTTTACCACTGATAGATGGCTTGCCTTCATTTCATTTCCAACTATAACACCATACAAATAAAGTAGCTATTACAAAATCTGCAAACGCGGGTAACAGTATTCTAAAATTGGCTTTATTTGTAGGTCGTTAAAGTTGAATATGAAATGAAGGCAAACCATCTGTCAGTGGTAAACTTTATGTAATTTTACTGTAAGTCCCTTATCTAACAACGTACGTATATTCTCGTCTCTACGGTCCTCTTATGATGAGAGGCATTACGTGTGTCCGCCAGGCAACCCTTTTGAGGGGGGACGTATTGAAGAGTAGTCACTTTGTCAACCTATGTCCGTTTCTTTTACTAGCCATGCCCCGCGGTTACACCTGCCGTTTCGTCTTACTCAAACTTTTTATTCTATCTAATGTTGTGAAGACTGAAGATTAGACTAGCGACCCGCGCCGGTTTCGCACGGGTGCAATTATTACCTTCCTCTTGAATCACTCTATCTATTACAAAAAACCGCATCTAAATCCGTTGCGTAGTTTTAAAGATCTAAGCATACGTAGGGACAGACAGACAGTGGGAAGCGACTTTGTTTTATACTATGTAGTGATGTAGTGATTGATACCGATGCCGTGCGTTAAAAAAGTCGTTGTAACATAGTGACTTTGTCTATATGACCTCGCAAGCAGAAAGTTGTGGGATTAATGTGATGCGTTCTGCGGTCGCGGTCAGTTCAAATTGAACGCAGCCCACATTACGAGTATGTATGAACAACATTGTCGCCTCTATATATTGCGCGTGCGTGCGTTCTGACCGCACGGACCGCACGGTCAGATCGCATATCTAAACAAAATATAGAGACCGACCGTCAATGTTGTTCATACATAATGCGGGCTGCGGTCAATTTGGTTCCATATTGGATCGCATAAATTTTTTACGCGTATTCATCGTTTGGCATAATTCATCATTTCGCATAACTCTATTTTCTCAGAAACCATTTATTATTCAGACTTGTTATAAAATAAACTTAACCTAACCTATCGAGTCCTACAGGATAACCATTACAAAATTCCTGAATAGGTATTTCATCATTTCATCGAAAAACGTTTCACATCTGATTCATTTCGCAAAATTATCGTTTCAATGCATGAATTTTTTTCTGAAACTGTAAATATTTCAGGATTTGTTTCAAGACCATCGTGTAGAGCCCTATAGGTTAGGTTAGGTTTGTTTTATAAAAATCCTGAAATATATACAGTTTCAGGAAAAAATGCATGCATTGAAACGATAATTTTGCGAAACGAATCAGTTGTGAAACGTTTTTCGATAAAATGATAGCTACCCTCCTGAATAATGAATGGTTTCTGAGAAAATAGAGTTAAGCGAAATGATGAATTATGCCAAACGATGAATACCTATGCGTAAAAATTTTATGCGATTGAAGGGTATGCGGTTCAATTTGACTTGATCGCGACCGCAGAACGCATCCAGTGCGGCAAATCCTTTAAGCCCGGGCTCATGCCTCTGATTTTTTCGAAATTGATGTGCAAAATTACAAAGAAATGAAGAAGCTTCACCGAAAACTTTAATTCTGTGCGGACGAAGCCGCGTGCTGAGGCTATGTCGCTGTCCTAATACCCTTCCATCCCATCCAACAGGGTCTCGTGTAATCCGAGTATTCATAATAAAATGCAAATACTATCAGTTTGGCGATAGCCTCGGGCCCAAACGTGTCGTTCAGTATAAATCCCTGCCCTAAAACTTCGTTCAATCAGTTAGAAAATGTAATGTGATTTCTATTTCATTGAGCATTCTGAAGTACGTTGGGACGTGCGATAGATGCTGCCGTAGTACGCTTTTTTGCGACCTCAACAAATGTTGTATTTGTCACTATTAATAATGCATAACAGTTCTTTGACAATTTCTTATTTAATTTTTCAATGTGTGGCTTCCAGTTTCAATTACCATCAATAGTGACCCCTAAAAAGTTTGTGTTATTAGGTAGTTCGATATTTTTATAGTTTATTTGTTTAAGAATAGAGTCTTCAGTTCTTTGTACCTACCTAATTGGACAGTTCGTCCGTCCTAGGTATATTTATACGTCCTAGGTATACAGACACAGTACTAAGTGATCCGACACAGAACTAAAGTTATCGACATAGCCCACGGTAATGCATTAGAACGCTGAAGTGGCTATGGGCCGGCCATATAACCCGAAGAACCGATAACCGTAGGGCTAAACGAGTTCTTGACTTGAGACCACGGATCGGCAAACGTAGCGTAGGACGCCCTCAGACTCGGTGGAGCGATGATCATCGCAAGGCAGCTGGCAAGAGCTTGGATAAGAGTGGAAGAAGAACGTTCTCAGTGGCGGGCCATGGAAGAGGCCTATGTCTAGTAGTGGACGAGCAAGGGCTGATGATGATGATGATACAGACATATCAAATATCAAATGCGCCCTGCGATATGATATTTCGGATCTGGATACGGATATGGATATACGAATAAAATTATATCGGTTTCGGATACGGTTACGGATATGTAATTATTTCGGATTATCCGTTAGATTCGGATAGTTTCGGTTACGGATATTAGATTGAAGTAAAATATAGACACAAATAGTATGCAATAGATACAGATAAATGTATATATATGGCAATACTGTGCAAGATTCACGCAGCGCGCGAGCGGTGAAACAAAAACCTGTCAAAACATGTTTTATTTAGACTCCGCCCTTATACGAAACTATCCGGAACTTGTGAAACGGTTACAGTTAGGGATATATTTTTATTTCGGATATCCGATAATTTCGGGTACGATCACGTAGCTCCATAAAATCCCTGTTTTTAAGTGTAAGATGTCACACTGTATCTACCAGAGGCAAAGTTCAAACGTAGTCCTTGTCCATAGGTCTCTGCCTGGGTGACGGAGCTGGTCCTCTCCCAGGCGGCCGAGGATCGGAAGGCGGCGCTGGCCTGCGTGCTGCGCGTCGCTCTCACCTGCTGGAACATCGGGAACTTCAACGGCGCCATGGAGATCGTCGCCGGGCTCAAGTAAGTGGCTAAAAAACATTTCAGCGGTAATAGCTTAAATTAAACAAAAATATTTTGCACTTCTCATGCTCGTCTTCTTTATGTCGAGAGAATGCTGCATAAAAGGGATTTTTATGCTCTAGTGCTAAGACCAAGGCAATTTGGTGCAAACGGCCACAAACGGCCATTTGTTCCAACTCGGATGGGCAGCGTTCGGGAACTTTTCGTCCGAAACACTTCAGTGCCTCAAAACAAAAGTCTTTAATCAGTGAAGAACTGGGGTCACCGACATAGCCAAACGGATTAGCTCGTTGAAATGGGAATGGGGAGGCTTATAGCACGCAGAATGTAGGGTTAGTACTCAACACTAAAACCATCACCCTGTAAAGGGACGTTCACATTCATTATATAGGCTGGAAGATGATGATGATGATCGTGGTGTTACACGAAACAACGAAGACACCAAAAGAAGACCGAAGAAGTATAAGTACAGTCGGCAGGGGTTTCTTTCGGCCTTCAGCTGTGCCGTTAGTCTGTAGGCCGGCGGAAACTACTTGCTGACCGTACTCTCTGTCAACTGGAAAGATTGAAGGATTTGGATCGAAGAGCTGTACGATACGATCCGCGCTTTGGACGAAATAGAAATAGAAATAGAAATAGAAATAGAAATAGAAATAGAAATAGAAATAGAAATAGAAATAGAAATAGAAATAGAAATAGAAATAGAAATAGAAATAGAAATATTTATTGCATAAACTGTGAGGAGTGTACAAAGTCGACATGTAGTACAAAGTATCAACAGCTACCCGTTACGGGCATACAATATGTTCAGAATACTTATAACCTAAACTACAATATGACAATAACTTGTAGGGACAATAATAATTACAACAACAATGATAACATAATAATTAATGATCCCTATAGAACTCATTCAAATTGTAAAAAACCTTATCCATCAGCCACTTTTTAAGCTCGGATTTGAATTTTATCCCTTCAAGCACTTTTATATTTACGGGAAGGTGGTTAAAAACCTTTATGGCAGTAATGTAAGAGCTTTTTTTATACATGGAGTTATTAACTTTGGGCAAACAGAGATTATACATATACTGAGAGCGTAAGTTACTACGCAGTGCAGATTTATTAACAAAAAAATCGGCATGGCTTTTCACAAATAAACACAACTCCAAAATATATATGCCAGTCAGCGTAAGAAAGCGTTTCTCTTTAAAAGTATTTCGTAAAGACTGTTGAGCATGCATGTGATAAATTTTACGCAGGCACCTCTTCTGTAGAACAAATGTAGACTGGACGTTGACTGAATTACCCCAATATATAACTCCATATGTTAGCAACGGATATACGCTTCCATAGTAGGCGCCCCTAACAACAGCTTCCGAGCATGTCTCTGATAATATAGAAAGGGCATAACAACCACTTGGTATTTTTTTATTTAATAAATCAATATGTGACTTCCAGTTCAAGTGAGGATCAATTGTCACTCCTAGAAAGTTGATACTGTCCACCTCCTCGACTTCAGACACATTAGTAAGTGGCGGACAGAAAGTTTTGTAATTCCTAAACTGCACTACTTTAGTTTTCTTTAAATTTACGCTTAGATTGATTGATTGAAGCCATTTAACAACTGAGTCCAGTGTAGAGCCCATTTTGGTCTCCAAGTCGGCAGAAAATGAGTCACCCGTGAACAGTATTGTAGCATCATCAGCAAACAGAACACACAATTCATCGATTATTGCCGGTAGTTCATTGATATATAATCAAAAATAGAAGGGGTCCAATTACACTTCCTTGGGGTACTCCTAATAGTACCGTTTCGAAGCTCGATTGCACTCGTTCTACTGTTTTAGTAAGTCTATTGTAACGTTCAATTACTGTAGCCTGCTGACGGTTGCGTAAGTAGCTCTCGAATAAAGTAAGCGCTGGACCTCTAATGCCATAACTCTCCAGTTGGCGTAGAACTATCTTATGCACTACGCAATCGAAAGCCTTAGACATGTCCAGAAATAAAGAAATACATGGCCTCCTTTCATTTAGTGCATCCCAAATGTGTTTGAAAATTTTAAATATTGCTAAAGATGTCGATTTACCTTTTTGAAATCCGAATTGATTTGGATGTATGACCGAATGCTGAAGCAGGAAATGAGCTGTCCTATTGTATAAAACTTTTTCAATCACCTTTGAGAAGCTTGGTAAAATAGAAATCTGTCTATAGTTATCCAAATCATCTTTGGCGCCTTTTTTATGTAGCGGATGTATTAGAGCTCTTTTTAGGTGATCTGGATAAATTCCTGTCTCAAATATAAGATTGATGATATACACAAGAGGCTGGACAATACTGTCCACGCAAGCTTTAATAATACTGACTGGTATATCATCATGTCCAGCGCTTTTCTTATTTTTTAACGATTTAATAACCTGTTTTATTTCATTGGCATCTACTGGATATAAGAAAATACTATCACGAACGCTACTCATACTTGGATTGTAACTAGAGGGGGTACTTATATGGTTACTATTATGAGAGATGAAATACTTATTGAACTCCCTTGCTATTTCAATGTGATCTGTAATGCTGGCACCCTTTAACGTTATTTTATCTACGGTTGTTTTTATATTATTAGTCACAGTAGTGTGCTGTTTAATTAATCTCCAGGTAGCTTTACTTCTGTTGGAGCTGTTGCTTATATATTTATCGTTTGAGATAATTTTAGATTTGCAGATAACTTTTTTCAGCTGTTTACAGTAAGTTTTATATTTTACTCGCAATAAATGATCACTGCATTTTTGCAGAGCAATATACATTTTACGTTTTACTTTGCTTGCTTTAGCTATCCCTTTACTTCTCCATTTCGGTCTTTTCCTATATGTCATACGTATTTTTTCGAGTGGAATGCACAAATTAAAAAGAAGCGAAAAATCAGTAATGAAGCTGTTATACGCATTGTTTGGATTAGAATTTTGATAAACATCTGCGAAGCTCAATTGCGCTAGATACTTAATAAAAATGTCTAAATGAGCATCAATCTTTCTAATCCTGACGTACCAGAAATTTTCTTTGAAGCTTATATTTGTGGGTACATTTAAGATTTGGCCTGTGTGATCAGATATCCCCAAATTCAAAACCTCCGACGTGAACTTTTGATGATTGATTAAAATATTATCAATGCAGGTATGGGACTGGCTAGTAATTCTAGTAGGCTCATATATTGTAGGTCGAACGTTAAATTGGTGTAAAGTTGCAATGAAGTTTTGCTTTGCATAATTATTATCACACAGTAGATCAATATTAAAATCACCTGCAATTACAATCTTACGTTTTAGATGACGATAACGAAGTGTTAATTTAGTTAACAGTAGTTCCAGACTTTCTAAAAAGATATTAATATTGCTGTTTGGAGTTCTATACATGCAGATAACCATGTAATTCAATTCTGGAACAAGAATACCACAAGTCTCAAAGTGAGATTCAAGAGACATTTCAGAGATCCAATCAATATTTGTAAAGTTGATGGAATTTTTAACATATATGCACACTCCGCCTTTATGCTTCCGAGTTCGACAGAATGATGCAGCTAACTTATATCCATCAATTTGCAATAACAGCGTTTCAGACTTCTTTAAAAAAGACTCAGTAAAACATAAAACATCAATACACAACCGGAGACTCAAGATTTCAATTTGACTTAACTTTGATTTTAAGCCTTGAACATTTTGGTGAAAAATAGTTAAATTATTTGAATTATTCTCGAAAAAAATCTTTACTTTTAATACCTGCTCCTTTAGTTGAGCTCAGATTATGCAACTGATCAGTTCCATGCCTTGGGGATTTCACAGTGAAGAAATCATATATTTTTTTCTGCGCACTTCTTTTTTCCTTTACAGAAAACTTTTGATCTTTCAGATTGGATCTAGATCGCAAAAAAACCATATTCGAGGCAATAAACAGGCCCAAGTGATGAACAATATTTGCCATTCCACGGTTGTTAAGTCGCCCCGTTCTACTTGAAAACATGTCATATGACAAGTCAAGGTTGGAATCAAATGAAAAGTGCCTCTCGTGATAGGGTACATGACTAAATAATAGGGTATTAAAGATCTCAACTCTAGAGTTATAAATAGGCTTGCCACAAATATAAGTAGGACATACTACAATAATATTAGTGTGAATGATAGGATTAAGTTTCTCAGCAAGGTGTTGCACTAGGTCTGAGCAGTCTTCATTTTGCCGTAAATCATCTTCGCCTATAAAAATTACGCAGTAATCACTGAGCGTAAACTTGGACAACTTATTCATCACCTGACGCAGTTTTTCTTTTAGTCCTCCTTCAGGTGTTACAAAGTGACAATACTCGAAGTTACCAAGACAGATGTCGTCCCCCACAGCACTAGTAATTTTATTTGTGTTATTGCTACTTATCAGGACCAATCTATTTTTATTTTTGTTAGACTTCAAATTACATTTGGAATTTTCTGTGTTTTGGCGCTGAGATTCCTCATCCTTAAGATATTTTTCAGTCTCTTCATTCTTCTTTGGTGCAGGTTTTTGATAGCAATCATTGGACAAATTACATTCATCGTGAACTTCTTTGCTCATCGTGGAAGGATATGAGTATGGAACGGAACTACACCTGGTCAAAGATTTCTTCATGGGAGTTGACTTTCGAAGCAATTGAGACGCTCCATTTTCACTGAGTAGTCCTTTATAAAGATTAAGCTTTTTTTGTTTGTCACAAAGATTTTTCTTAAATTCGACAATTTCAGTGCTTAATCGGTCTATCTCTGCATGGGCGCTTACAAGCTGACAGGTGAGGTCTGCAATTTCTTGCCTGAGATCCAATACTTGAGAATCCTCTACGTTGGATATGCTTGGAAGGCTTTTTGAACTGGAGTCTAAGAAAGCAGATGAATCAGAGTCCACCCCTAACTCCGAGTCAAAAGAACCCTGAGCTACGACGGTAAGTTGGTTCAACGTTACCTGAGGACTCAGGATTTCGTTACCGCTTTGTTGCTTACGAGTCGGTGTAATCAATTTACGAGAAGTGCTTGTTCGACATAGTTGACTTATGTCCTTCTTTTTCATAACAGCTTTAGCCGCATCAGTACATATGTGACATTTCCAAGATCCTCTGGTTTCAATAGTCATTAGATAAAACCTTTTTAATGATACATTAGTTGTGCACAACACATCATAAAGACTTGAGCATTGTGAACATTTCAGATAATCTCCCGTTTTGATCGCCTTCGCGCATTTTTTGCAAACCTTTTTTTGAAGATTTGAAGCCATAGCGACAATTTAGTATTAAGTAATTATAATTAATAAATCAAATAATGGATAATGATTGTAACAAGCACTAATAAGCAATTATTTCGTTTAATTTACTGTTTTTTTCCACAAAATCCAAATCCTTAATCAACATAATAACGTTCGTTCAAGAAATAACATAATAATATGCTTTTTCGAATCAGGAATGAAAAAATCCGTAGAAGAACAGGGTTCGCCGACATAGCCGAACAGATTAGCTCGTCGAAATGGCAATGGGCAGGCCATGTACCCACCACCACGACGACCAGATGGCCTAGTGGTTAGAAAACCTGACTATGAAGCTTGAGGTCCCGGGTTCGATTCCCATGTCGGGGCAGATATTTGTATAAAAAATACGAATGTTTGCTCTCGGGTCTTGGGTATTTAATATGTATTTAAGTATGTATCTATCAATATGTTTAAGTATGTTTATCCGTTGCTTAATACCCATAACACAAGCTTTGCTTAGCTTACTTAGGGACTAGATCAATTGATGTGAATTGTCCCGTGATATTTATTTTTTTAGAATAAGGAATGAGAGGATCGGTAGAAGAACAGGGGTCGCCGACATAGCCGAACGGATTAGCTCGTTGAAATGACGATGGGCAGGCCATATAGCACGTAGAACAGGCCGTTGGGGCCGGAAAGTTCTCGAATGGAGACCACGGGCTGGCAAGCGCGTGGGACGTCCACCAACGAGATGGACGGACGATTTGGTAAAGCAGCTTCAAGGTGGATACAAGCCGCTTCCAACCGTAATGATCGGGGCTATGAGGGAGGCCTATGGTTAGCAGTGGACGTCCTGTGGCTGAAATGATGATGATGATCAATGATACTTTTTGGTATTTACTCAAAAAAAATCTAACGAAATACTTTTTAAGTGCACCGGATTTGAACCCACGTGTTTAGGGTAACCGTGCGTGCGTGCTACTAATTACACCTATAAATGTTAGGTTATAATATTTCAAAAAAAAAAGTTTTAAAAATAAATCACTTTATGTCTAACGTTGATTTGAAGAACGATACATTATGACTCACTAGCTTTCCGTCCGCAGCTTCGCCCGCGATAAATAAATTTTCCCGTAGGTATTTTTCCGCGGTAAAAAGTAGCTTATGTCACTCAGTGATAATGTAGCTTGCTAACGGCAAAAGAAATTTTGAAATCGGTCCAGTAGTTTTTAAGTTTATGCGTTACATACAAAAATACAAATCTTTCCTCTTTATAATATTAGTGTAGATGTAGATTAAAATGACGGGAAACCAGAGACCCGATTCACTAGGCGGCTACCACGATTTCATTTTACTTAGTTTATATGTAGTCTTGCTCGGTGGAAAGAACCATTTAGATGCTGTTTACCCATAATATTTATAGCTTTTGCCCGCGACTCCGTCCGCGTGGAATTAGTAATTTGGGCAGCTTTTTTTTTTATCCAATTTGCTTTTTCATCAATTATGGCTCTCCTTAGTTCCTCGATATAAAATAATACCCCCGCACCCCCCCCCCCCCCAACCGAACACCCCCCCCCCCCCCCGCACACCCGCGTTCACATTCACCACCGTACTCCCAGCGTGATGATATATAGCCTATAGCCTTCCTCGATAAATGGGCTATCTAACACTAAAAGTATCGTATCTTTCTTATTTGTCAACCGATTCAAATGAAACAAACACTAAATGTTAATCCAAGAAAATACCAACATATCAGTGAAAACCGCATCCTTCTAGGTTAAGCCGTTTCTGAGATTAGCGCGCACAAACGCACAGACAAACAGATAAACAGACAAACAGACAATAATTCTAAAAATCATTGTTTTGGGTTCTATTGCGCTAATAAATAGCCCTAGTGACAGTTTTTCTCAAATATCTTCAATGTACAGACACCGACTTGTTACAGATTTATTATATGTAAGATAAGATAAGAAGATAAGATGAGGTTTAATATGAAGTAAAGATAACATAAACAAGATAGCATAAGATATACTTGGATATACGAACCTGAGTTTTTCTTAACCTTTCACGGCGAGTAATCTCAATAATATATGCATTAACAGAGGAAGGAGGCGCGGGAGAGCGGACGCGGCAAGTTCTGATATAACATTTTTGGCACTCGCTATTACAGAACCAGACTAGAGTGTTTCGCTGCCGAAATGTTACATTATTTAGATGTATAGGAAAACTCACGTTATCACTCGAAGCATAGATATTATTTCTCCAACAATACAGGTCAAAGAGAACACGTCTTATTCAATACACGATGATTTTCAATCGGTGATTAGGAGTTGAAAAATATGAATCCGTGCCAAAATGGAATTTAATAGATGAGGTCACAAGCAATTAACTCTCTGTTTAACTAAAAAAAACTTACAGTTATAACTTCTTAGCATAGTTACTGTTTCTTCTTCTTCTTAGTTCTTCTTTAGCTTAGTCACTGCTATAAATTTAAAATGTGAATAAATACCCAGCTGTTTTGTAGCGTCTGTAATGCAAAAAACCTCTGGAACTTGGCCCTTTTTCCTCCGAACGCTCACTCATTGTGCTGTAACAGTAAGTACATTACATTGTTGGCTTCGTGATACTCTAGGAATAGCTCAGGGAATGCATAGAGGGGTGTTGTTGCCAAGAAAATTGAGAATGGTTCTAATTTGCGATAAAATGTGGCTTATTAGGTAAATAATCAGATGGCCCTTGCTAAAAAAGACGGGGTATAGTGGTTTGCGGGGTATAGTATAATGCCTGAAGACTAAGGTTTTTAACCAGTGCGTCCTACCGTTATGACTTACGCTGCAGAAACGTGGACACTCACAGGAGGACTAGTCCATAAGTTCAAAGTCGCTCAGCGTGCCATGGAGAGGGCTATGCTCGGTATCTCGTTGAGAGATAGGGTCCACAACGAGCATATAAGACAAAAGACGAAAGTCGTTGACATAGCCCGAAGGATTAGCACGCTGAAGTGGCAATGGGCTGGTCACGTTTGCCGTACAACTGACGATCGTTGGAGCAGACGTGTCCTGGAGTGGAGACCACGTTTAGGAAAGCGTAGTGTGGGACGCCCTGCAACACGTTGGACTGATGACCTTAGGAGGACAGCTGGCAGTGGGTGGATGAGGGAAGCCCAGGATCGTGAATTTTGGCGCAATATCAGGGAGGCCTACGTCCAGCAGTGGACGGACAATGGCTGTAGATAGATAGATAGATAGTGGTTTGACCTATGGTTTGTCTAGCAGAGGATCGTAGGTTTGAGCTCGGGCTCGCACCGTTGAGTTTTAAAAGAAAAAACTATTTATTGCCACGAAAACAAAATGAACAAAAAATTCTAATATATAATAATAATCTCGTGTCACGATGTTTGTTATCGAACTCTTCAAAGACGGCTTGACCGATTTTTACGAAACTTTTTTTCTGTATTTGGTAGGTCTGAGAATAGGTCGTAGGCTATTTTTGTATACCTACCCCTATTCTTCGCGCGGACGGAGTCACGGGTAACAGCTAGTAATATGTAAATAAACAATATACCGTAATAGGTTTGTGACTATATGTTATTAAGATTGGTTTGTGTTTTTCCAAATTAATGTTCGAAATTACATTTGAAATTTACAATGAGCCTGTGCAGAAAATTATGGTGAGACGTGTACACCTGCGAAGAAATTCAATGGTGTATGTGAAGTTCCAAATCTGCACTGGCCCCGCGTGGTAACTACTGCCCAAGTCCTCTCATTCTGAGAAGAGGTCTGCGCCCTGCGGTGACTTATATAGGCTAGGATGATGGCAATGGTATCGCTTAACTAAGCAACATGGATTTATTCTTATTTCTTCCAGAACCGTTATAACTTGGCTTCTCAACCAGTACCAGGTCGTCGTTGAGTTTTAGAACACCCTGTATACAGGCAGACACGGTATACAAACACCTTGTTGTTGCACGAAACCGAGGAAGCTAAAACACCAAATGAAGAGCGTAGAAGAAATATAAGTAGTCGACAAGGGTTTCTTTCGGCCTTCAGTATACGTCTGCTGGGCGCAGGCCTCATCTCAAAGTGAGAGAGTTTATAGTGCAATAATACGGATTACTCAAGACCCAAAGCGAGTTTAACTCGTCAAGTTTTGGGCTAATCCGTAGCCCTTCCTCTTGAAGGAACACGCTACGGCTGATTCCAAACGTGCACCGCCATCGCTCTGAACTTGCGGCTGCTCGACGAAACTGATACCGGCGCACAACTACCCACGTTTTCATCGTTATTTTACTGTCAATGTAGAGTAGCACACAACACTAACAGCATCACCATATGTAATTATAAAGGCACGTTTTTACTCACCGTTGACGCAGTACGACAAGCAAGTAGCGATAAGGCCGCCCATTGCTTACCTGATTTCTTATTTTTCATGTACTTGTTTTTCTGTATTGTATTATTTGTGGTGTACAATAAAGAGTCATTGTATTGTATTATATTGTATTGTACGACTATTCAACACTGTCTTCCAATTCGAGGGAACCGACCAACCACTACCCCGATTGAAATTCGGATGACGACTAATCTCAATGGCTTCACACACTTCAATCTCAATAGTTTTGAGACGTGAGTAATCCGGATTATTTCACTATGAATGAGTCTCATGGTAGTTTTATGTTTTATTTATCTCAGTTTATCGTTTGAATGTCGACTCCGTGCCATCTCTGTTCCGGCGACTACCTTCCAACCAATTACCTGGAATCGGCTACAATACAGAATCGCTCACAACAGCTTCTACATCATTTGTGTCAATTAGTAGGATAATACTAATATTATAGAGACGGACACACACGTCCTAACTGGTGAGCACAGGCTTTCTCGCAGAATGTAAGCGTTTAAAATCGATTCATATGTCCCGAAAACTGGCGATTGGTTTGCAACCTATCTTAGTGGGCGTGCTCAGCGGGTTGAAGTGCGAGACAGTGGAGGTGTATCATTTGTTTCTGATCAGTCTCAGGTCACCAGAGGGGTGCCACAGGGATCCATTCTGGGGCCTATTTTATTCATATTATAGGTATATAGCGCAGACATAATTGACAATATTAGAGGCTGTAAATGTCACCTATACGCAGATGATTTGCAAATTTATATCTCGTTCAGGCCTGAATATACTGACTCAGCGGTTGAAAAGATGAATCAGGATCTCAGTCGCATTGCCGAGTGGTCTGAAAACAGCAGTTTGGTTTTGAACCCTATAAAATCTAAGTTTTTGGTGCTCTGTACAAGGCACCAAATAGCAAGCACTGTATCTCGTGATCCCCAGGTCTGTATTTTGAATGATAGCATAACTCGTGTATCCGAAGCCAGAAACTTGGGGGTTCTTTTCGATGAAAGACTGCCGTTTGAAAATCACGTCCTGGAAACTATCCGTAATTGTTTATACCGTCTTAAGGTCTTATATAAGATTCGTGAGTACTTAAGCACAGACATGCGTATTAAGCTTTGTGACTCGCTTATCCTCTCAAAGCTCAACTATGCGGATACGGTAATCGGAGAGTGCTTGCTATCGCGAACTAAAGTACAAATAAGAGACTCCTCAACGCATGTGCTAGATTTTGTTTCCCCATTTCTCACAGAGCTCACGACACGCCATTCTTTAACAGTAGCAGATTAATAAAAATGGATGCTCAAAGGACACTGCACCTTGCATCCTAATTATTTGAGGTAATTAACAGCGGACAACCCTCATACCTCTACGATAAGCTGCTGTTTTCCAATAAGCCTGTGCGGGGGGCTCCCCGGCTCGTCTGTCCGCGACACAAGTCGGCTAGGTTTCGTGGCAGTTTCCGATACGCTGCCACGCGTTGCTGGAATAATCTCCCACCACCAATTAGAAATGCTTGTTCACATTCAAAAATAAATTAAAACTCCACCTTTACCATGAACAGCTTTCTTCTGCCTAGCCTGGCCGGCTTTTGTCTATTATGTCTGAATTGAGACTTGTCTTGTGATTGTTCCAATATCCAGGTGTTTGTGTTTATTTGCATTAAATAGATTGTTTTTGTTTTTGTCTATATACTGCACTGCGTAATGTCATTTCATTCTTAAATTCTTTCTTTCTTTATTATTTTTTTTTAGGTTTCATTGTATGTAGTGTAATATGTTGTGAGTTTTTCACTTAGTTTAGTTTAAAGTTTCTGTGGACCCACTGAAAACCAGCGTCGTGGCACTTCGTGCCGTGACACATGCTGAGTGGTGTCCTTTTTTTGTAGCAACTACATTCATGTTTAAGGTCTGTTGTGTACTTTTTTAGCTGTATTATTGTAGTTGTTCAAAAATAAATATTTTCTATTCTATTCTATTCTGTGTACAGACAACGAGCGTGTCAAACACGTATAGGGTTACCATATTGAAATAGAGGGATGCCTGACTATGGTACCTAAAATGCCTGATTTTTCAGAAAAATGCCTGTCTAAAGCAAAACGCTGTAAGTAATAAGTAAAAGCCAACAGATAATAATGAAGAAGGATGTTTATTACTGATATTTGTCAGAGAACAAAAATGCCTGTCTCAGACCAATGCCGGCCGCACGCCTGTCTAAACCCTAAAATGCCTGTCAAATGCGGCAAACGCCTGTCATATGGTAACCCTAAACACGTACCGTGCCAGACAATCTATTATCTACACCCATATAGTAAATCCTCTATCATGCGTTCAAGAACCATTGTTTATGACCTGCACTAACGAGGTATAGGTATGTCTGCCCCACGACCTGCGCCCTGTGCGCGCCCGAGGACCTGCGCGACGAGTACGCCGCGCTCCTCCTACACCGGTACTGTAATATAATGATGTATGAAATCTCATTATGTTACGGTAAACTGTATCGTAATGACCATACGATACTGTCGTGTTTATAATAGAATCCAGTGTCGTAATGCTGGTCATTATCTATGGTTTTTGAACGCATAATGGAGGATTTTTTTTTTTGGACAGTCTCACACAAATTGACCTAGTCCCAAACTAAGCAAAGCTTGTACTATGGATACTAGACGACGATAGACATACTTATGCAGATAAATAAATACTTAAATACATAGAAAACATCCATAACTCAGGAACAAATATTCGTGCTCATCACACAAATAATAATAAGTATATAATAAAGTTACCCACTACAATAAAAAATATAGAAAAGAATGCTGTATTTTATAAGAATCTGAAAAAGTATTTATTGGAAAAATGTTTCTATAAATTGGATGATTATTTAAATGCCAAAGATAAATAAGTTATTTTGTGTTTTTTATCAATTTTAGAATAACGCTACTACTGTTTTAAATATGACAATGCCCTACCAGGGCTTATGTATGTAGTGGCGAACTATTATATCTATAAGATTTAAATTAACATTTAACATAAATTGTATTGAAATAATTCATCCATGCATGCATATTTGTTATAATAGATTGACATTCTATACCCTGACAGGGTGTCATGTACCTACCATCTACTTGTAAAACTACCATCTATTAATGTAATGAACATGAATCTGAATGAATAAATGAATATAAATATGAATATAAATGCCTTTACCGGGATTTGAACCCAGGACCTCTTGCTTCGTAGGCAGGGTCACTACCAACTAGGCTAAAGCGGTCGTTAAACTTATGATGATGCTTGGATTTACTATATGGGTGTAGATAAAATAATATTATTCTATAGGTACAGTTTCTCCATCTTGTTGGAGGCCTACCTACACTGCGTCTCCCGGTCCGTGGACGCCACTCGAGAACCTTTTTGCCCCATCGGCCATCAGTTCTACGAGCGATGTGTGATGAACTGGTTAAGGTCGTGTTGGATGTTTAATATGTATTGAAGTATGTATCTTTCTAATATATGTAATATTGCATGAAACGGAATGTAAGAGTGACGTATGACAGCTGACAGAGAAAGCGTGATGATGGAGTGAATGAGTGCGAGGGAGTGAGAAGATATCGGAGTTGGAAGTTAGTCGTAAGACGTGCGTTGTAACTGCTGTACCATTTTGTTTGCCATTTTTCTTTTATTTTAATAATATATCTTTTCAAGTTTAAAAAGTGATTTTACTTCATCGACCATCCAATCCCACATAATATAAAAATGTTTGCTATCGAACTCCTCCGAACGGCTTGACCGATTTTATGAAACTTTTTTTCTGTATTCGGTAGGTCTGAGAATGTCGTAGGCTATTTTTTATACCCCTATTCTTCGCGGGCGGAGTCGCGGGCAACAGCTAGTTTATCTATATAAGTATGTTTATCCGTTGTCTAGTACCCATAGTAGGTTGTACAAGCTTTGCTTAGTTCGGAACTAGGTCAATTGGTGTGAATTGTCCCAAGATTTATTTATTTCGCGCAACGTTTGCCATTCTGAGTTGTTCCCACTAACAAATTGAGATACGTTTGATGAATTTAATTAAAACAATAACTGAGACTAACAACAATAATGAAAAGGACGCGGCGAATCTGCCGAAGATTTAATAAAAACCGTGGGGCAGGAAGGCTGGCCTGCCCAACTCAGACAAAGAAAGGCCTTAGCCTAGTTGGTCTAGCCTAGTTGGTAGACCCTGCCTACGAAGCAACAGGTCCTGGGTTCGAATAACGGTAAGGGCATTTATTTGTGTGATGAGCACGAATATTTGTTCCTGAGTCATGGATGTTTTCTATGTATTTAAGTATTATATTTATCTATATAAGTATGTTTATCGTCGTCTAGTACCCATAGTACAAGCTTTGCTTAGTTTGGGACTAGGTCGATTTGTGTAAGATTGTCCCCTAATATTTATTTTTTATTTATTTTATAGTCGGGTTTCCATAGTAAGTCGGCCCAAAGATATCGACAATTACATATGCAAATAGCCGTTTATATTGTACCACCAAAACTTTAAAAAGCGGCCAAGAGCGAGTCAGACTTGCGCACGAAGGGTTCCGTACCATTATCTACAAAAACAGCAAAAAAAACACGTTTGTTGTAATGGAAGCCCCCCTTAAATACTTGTTTTATTTTAATTTAATTATTTATTTTTAATGTGAATATATAACTAAATATTCTGTGATATTTCAAGCGTCTACCTGTTGCCGTTATCAATATGGAGCAAAAACGAGCAAAAAAACTCACGTTTGTTGTATGGGAGCCCCCTTTAATATTTATTTTATTCTGTTTTTTAGTTTTTGTTGTTATGGCGGCAACCGAAATACATCATCTGCGAAAATTTCAATTGTCTAGCTATCACGGTTCGTGAGATACAGCCTGGTGACAGACCGACAGACGGACAGACGGACGGACGGACGCACAGCAAAGTCTCAGTAATAGGGTCCCGTTGTTACCCTTTGGGTACGGAACCCTAAAAACAGCGAGATATTCATTGCCATAAATAATTATAAAAATCTATAACATAAAAAGAAAACTATTTTGACAAAACTTTTATTTTCTCGTAAGTAGCTTTCACTGAGATACTACTTTTGCACTTAGAACGGCAGCCTTGTTAACAACTGAATTTTTCAGTGGAAAAGCTCCACAGTGATTCGCTCGCTTTTTAAATGCTTGCGAAATATCAACAGCCCGTCTTACTGAGCCATAACTCCTGGTAATCTATTATTATTTGCTAGAGTTGTTACCTTAAATTTATTCAAACTGAAGACGCACTGAGGCCTCTAACAAGATGGAGCGACAACCTGGTTAAGGTTGCGGGAACGCGTTTGATGCGGATGGCGCGGGTATGTATTACAATACCTATGTACGAAAGACCGAATGTATTAAAACATCGAATGGGTCAAAAGACCGACACGATTTTTTTCTGAAACCGTAAACTTATCAGAATTTATTAAAACGGCATCATATAGAACCCATTAGGTTAGGTTAGGTTTGTTTTATAACAATCTTAAAAAGTTAACGGTTTCAGGAAAAAATCGTGTCGGTCTTTTGACCCATTCGATGTTTTAATACATTCGGTCTTTCGTACTTCGGTATTGTAATACATACCCGGATGGCGCAGGGCCGATCTGTTTGGCGAGCCTTGGGGAGGCCTATGTTCAGCATGAAATGATGATGATGATGATATTTAGCTTGGCTCTGTTCCGATTTCATACCAAATGAATCTCATTTTAAGCTGTCATTTGGGCATTTATTCGTGCGTTAAAAGCGTATAGGACCCTTAATGTACAGTAAAATTACATAAAGTTTACTACTGACAGATGGTTTGCCTTCATTTCATATTCAACTTTAACGACCTACAAATAAAGCCAATTTTAGAATACTGTTACCCACGTTTGCAGATTTTGTAATAGCTAGCTACTTTATTTGTATGGTGTTAAAGTTGGAAATGAAATGAAGGCAAGCCATCTGTCAGTGGTAAACTAAAAGTAAACGTATTGTATAACCGAAAGCTCCATCATAATCTGTAGCCATTCCTTGAAAAAACATACTTAATCAGATAAATGACCCAAGTTACAAAAACTTCTACAACCAAGGCATTCCGCGATTATTTTACGATTGTGAATATTATTTTTAAATCCTAAAGTAATCGTGGTTTGATATTATATTACAGTACTAGTAAAAAGTTTATTAACAAAAATCTATTCGCTAATAAAACCAAAACAAATATTCATTGGAAATTCTACGAATTCCATCCCTGCCCGCAGTAAATTCCTTCATTTATATCAAACATTACAAAGCCCTCCCACCGGTTTGAGGATATTATTTATATCATCCCTCGAACACTAATTATTTCCCGAAGGATAAGGCCGTTCACTGTATATAGCTCAATCTCTCTATACTAATAAAGATGTAAATTTTGTTTGTGTCGAGGTAATCACTAGCTACTGGCTTGATACAGGTCGTAGTATTTTTAATTTGGGTTAATATCACTTCGTCTAAAACGCAGCTGGCCTAGGCTTTGATCAATTATAACTGTAGATACACAGTCGCGCGCCCGAAAATGTCCGAGCCTGAGCGCCACTTTGATAAAAGTGGCCTTCTTTTTTCTCAGAACGTTGCGTGAAATTGTCAAGTTTAGCTGTCAAGTGGAGTTTTGCCGCTACCGAAATTCGACTGTAATGAAGTAAAGACTAGGTTCAAATTTCTGTGTAGGTGATGATTTTATTTGTTACGCAAACAAATAAAAAAGTTCGGACATTCTTTGAAGGGGATTTTGTTCGGCAATGTGTAACTTCAGTTATAATTGATCAAAGGGCCTAGGCAACTACTGGTCTAAAGAGCAGATATTTATAAGGCGCAGGTTCGCCCACATATGGAATACTGCTCTCATCTGTGGGCGGGGGCTCCCCGGTACCAGCTTCTCCCTCTGGATCGCTTACAGCGGAGGGCGACTCGAATAGTCGGCTGCCAACGAATTTCTGATCGACTTGACTCCTTGGCGCTGCGTAGAGATGGAGCTTCACTGTGCATCTTCTATCGCATGTACAACGGAGAGTGCTCCGAGGTGTTATTCGGGTTGATCCCTGCCGCATCCTTCCGCCGCCCTACGCGACAACACTTC
The DNA here is from genome assembly GCA_947563465.1 of Archips xylosteana. Taxonomy (NCBI): domain Eukaryota; kingdom Metazoa; phylum Arthropoda; class Insecta; order Lepidoptera; family Tortricidae; genus Archips; species Archips xylosteana. The sequence goes on from OX387370.1 coordinate 10,420,353, forward strand.
CTGCCTCACCATCTAGCAAAATTTGTTATAAATATTATTAGAAACTAAATAGACAGTATAAACCTCGTAGAAGTATTTGTACGCATTTTTGTCCCGGATCAATATATTCGTGCACGGCGTCATCCGCTGTTGTCGGTTCCGGCGGGACGTACGCGAGCATACGCGCTGGCGCCGGCAGCGCGAGTGTTCACGCTGCTCAACTCCGTGCTTGGACCTGTTTGCGAGCACTGTAGGGCGACTGATGATCGAGTGCAAGAGTGTGGCCGAAAGACAGATGCCTGAAAGCTCTGTACCTTGATCAAGTAGATATAAGTTACATGATGTATATTGTTAATCCTACTTTGTTAAGTCTATAAGTTTGCACCGGTCTGGCTCTAGCTGTTAAGGTACAAATTGTAATTTTGAATAAATAAATAAATAAATAAATCTGGATGTAGATATATGAAAGGTGAAATGAAATTAAATGAATTTATTTTGCTGGAACATACACAGGTGTTACATATAGTCATGTTAGTTGGATGCAGTTACATGAATGCATGCTCCGCCACGATATGGCACGCAAAAGTCTTATTCTATCTGCCTAGTTTAGGGCCCACTGGATACTTTTTTTTTTTTTTTTTTTTTTTTAAATTAAATTACAATCTAGCTCACAAAGGCTAATAAGCAATATTCATTTAACTTAATCGACTATTTTGTTTAAAGTCTCTAAGAATAACGTCCATTGACTTTTCTTAGTGTCTATTAAGGCGAAGCACTTTGTTCATGTGTTCTTCATTTACGTCACTATCACTGTAACACTATTTCGAGTATGATTACTTAACACTACACTAACTCAAAGGGTTTAGTCCTTTTCAGTCTTCTCACTAGGTCCGTGTTGTCAAGGAGTTGGATTGCCTCAACATTCACATGATGATGAAGTCTGCGTTCATGAGCTTCGGCGTATTTAGATATTACCTCGTGGACGAACTCAACATTAAGGTCCCGATGGAGATCGTCGTTTCTTATGTACCAGGGCGCGTTTACTATGTCCCTGAGCACCTTATTTTGAAAACGTTGTATTATTTGTATATTACTTTGTTTGGTACAGCCCCAGAGCTGTATACCATAAGTCCATACTGGCATCAGGACTTGCTTATACAACAGTAATTTATTGTGCACTGACAACGAGGAGTGTCTACCGAGTAGCCAGTACATCCTTTTGTATCTTATTCCTAATTCTTCACGTTTTTTCTTGACATGAGCTTTCCAACGCAGCTTCGTGTCAAGCGTCATGCCAAGATATTTGGCTGTATTTGCGTACGGTATGGGTTGCCTATTTATACATATCGGATGGTACATAGGTCTCTTATTTGTGAAATCAATATGAATCGTTTTGGATTCATGAAGGTTGTTTTCCTAGACGTAGCTCAGGCTTTTGACAAAGTGTGGCATGAAGGCCTTTTACTAAAAGTCAAAACATTACTACCTAAACAGTTCGTGAATATTTTAAAATCATACATATCTAACAGGGTGTTCAGAGTTAGACAAGATGAAGCCTATTCCGAGCTTAAAGAAATAAAAGCTGGAGTTCCGCAAGGAAGTGTTCTAGGGCCGGTCCTGTACCTACTATACACTTGTGACATTCCAGACATAGATAACACTACTATTGCGACTTTTGCTGACGATACTGCTATTATGGCAACAGGAAACAGTCACGAGGAAGCAGTAGGAAAAGTCCAAACAGCCATTGACCGAGTTTATCAGTGGACTAGAACATGGCGAACCACTGGATACTGATTATGTAAACTCTTTTACTGTAAATAAAAATTTTCTTATTTCTTACAATACAATAACTAAATAATAATAATGTCTATTCATATAATTTATCAAAATATTCTTTCAGACTGTAAAATGATCGTATAAGTAAAAAAGATTTTTCACCTCACTAGCTCGGAAAGCCCTTTTGGTTTGTTTGACATCTATTGAGAAAATCGCTTTTTATCCACATGTGAAGAAAGAGTTTTGACATTTGAAGGCAGCTTACGTGATATTTGACAGCTAACAAAACGTAAAACGTTAAAAGTGCTGAATTTTGAACATCACAATTAATGAATTGCATCGAGTAAAAAACACTAAATACAGTCTTACAACTTTATTTTAATTCATAAATATCAGCATTCAACATTAACCTTCATTCTTGTTGCAAAAACGGATAAAATATTCTGACAGTCCAAGTAAGTCGATGTGCGAACAAAACGCATCCGAAATAATAAAAAAAAACTTAAGTCAAAACTTTTCAATTAATTATTTTGAGTGAATAAATAAATAATAATTGATAGTACAAACCCTTTTTCTTATTTTCCTCGCTGTAGTGAGGTGAAAAGTTTTGTGTTATACACGGGTGAAAAGTTATTTTACGTCTCGTGTGTTGAAACACTCGCTATCGAAAGGATTCTATTTTTGAACCACTCGCTTCGCTCGTGGTCAATCATAGCATCCTTTCGATAGCTTGTGTTTCAAATGGACACTCGCAGGTAAAATACAACTTTCCCCCCTTGTATAACAAATAACTATTAATTTCTTGGAAAATTCGTATACATTATTACATTTCTTTATGTCATCATTCAAATAATTATAGATTTTTATTCCATTAAATTCAATACTCCTTTTATGTAAATAGTTTAAAGAATAGGTAGAATAGGTAGTTTCATATCAAAATTACATTCCAGTCTTCGTGGCCTATTATTATTACTCTTACGTACCTACGAATCTAAACTTATTTTTGTTAATTAAAATACATACCAGATATATATATATATATATATGTAGGATTGAATGATTTGATGAATGATTGATCGAACGAGACGATAGAATGAGCCAGTCAGAGTGAATGAAAGATGAGAGAAAGACTGAAGACGTGTGCGAGTGATGACTATTATTTGTAAAAATTGTGTTTTATTAAGTTCTGATTTAATTATATGGTGTTAATTATACGACGTGTTTGAAGAACAAAGGAAGACGACGACGGCTGACAGCGAATGACAGCGTGGAAAAATCTAGACGACGAAACGACGACGTACAATTCGATGTAAAACGTGAAAATGCCGAAAGAAACAAGACGTAACAGCCGGCGAGTAGACCTAGAAGATTCATTTGAAGAAGCCATGTCATCATCACGAGGTGGCGGCGCCATGTTACACCTGTCAGAGGGACTGGTTCCAAAGTTCTCTGGCCGGGATAAGACGTATCCTGCGGCAAAGTGGATCCAAGACGTGGAAGACAATGCCGAGGTATTTGGATGGACGCCGGTACAGCAGTTGCTCATGGCAAGGCGGTCGCTAACTGGAACTGCAGCATTATGGTTACGCGCCGAGAAGACATACAAGACGTGGGACGAGCTGAAGGCTAGTCTTTTGGTTGAATTCCCAGATACTGTGGACATCAAGACCATCCACGAAATGATGAGTTCACGGGTGAAGAAATCTGATGAATCATGCATCGACTACATGTTGGTTATGAAGGAATTGGGTAGACGAGGTAAGATGCCCGATTATGTTGCCATCAAATATATCATCGACGGCATCAGAGACGACCCAGTGAAGAAAATGATGTTATATGGGGTGAAGACGTACACGGAGCTAAAAGAAAAGTTTAAGATATACGAGACGATCAAAGAAGAGATAAGAAGGAGCAAGGCCTCAAATTTATCTCATCAAGATTTTAAAAACACACCGAAGATCAAATATTATAGTTGCGGTGAAAGTAACCACATGTCCTACGAGTGTCCGGACAAACTTAAAGGATTAAAATGCTTCCGGTGCAATGAGTTTGGACACATTTCATCGCAATGCACATCGACGGCGGGAACGACTAGAAAACATCAAGAGAAAAATGGCGGCTCAATGGCGAGACAAATGTGTGTTCAGACGAATTCAAATGAAACGAACGACTGTAACATCATTCTGAACGAGAACAAGAATGAATCCGACGACTTTTTGATTGAAACGAACGAACGACACAACGAGACTGACACATCAACTTCATTCGATTCGACCACGATGGCAGCTATGATGGCGCCACAGGAGACGACTGTTACTAAGGACGTGAATGACAACAACAATGATGACGGACAGATGTCATATACAAAACCGACGGAAGAAATTATTTTATTGGAAAATAATGTTAACGACCCAGGATGTGACATTATTGTAATTCCAAATGACTGCTACGAAAATTTAGACGCACCGAAATATGTGGAAAACGAAAGTGCTTCGAGTGAACTTGGTTCGACGCAGGTTCATACGACGGGTTGTATCAAAACAAACATTTTAATAAACGGTTGCATGGAAAACCCAGAATTACAAAAGGTAAGGCAACTTGTCCAGGCGCATCGGCCTAACAAGACGTACGAGACTCCGGTTCGGTTGCGGGTTACGTTAAAGGATGACATCCCAGTAGCGCAACGACCACGACGGTTGGCTTTGGATGAGCAAAGAGAGGTTGAGCGTCAGGTAACACAACGACTCTGCAATGGTGCTGGTCGGATATTGAAGGTGAAGGACGAAAATATACGCAACTACAAGAAACGACGTAAGTTTCTAGGACCTTACCGCGTGGTAGCGGTGACCGGCAAGAACGGTACGACGTAGAGAAGGCAGACAGTTCAGCAGAGGAACCCACTATCGTACTTCGACATCAGCTGTCAACATGAAGCCGTGGCCTAGGGGTCAATGAACTGCGTTGCAAAAGACAAAAGACGTTACGCTACACATATTATTACGTTAACTTTTGTTTTTATGATTTTATGTTTTCACAAAAGTATTCGACTGATTGCTCTGATTGATGATTTGTTTAGACTTGTGACGTAAAATGAATATTGAGATGTTTTAGACTAACTGAAATTGTAATTTACGATGTATTGTGTTGATGTTGTTATGAATTAAGGGTTACCTAGTTCATATTATTTGGGTGAAAGATTGTTTGTGTTACATTGTAAGCATGTTTGAAGACTTTAACATATTTGTTTAGTATGGTGCTAGGATGTCTGAGTAAGGTTAAGAGTTTGTATTGTAACTTTAGGCAAGGTGTGCCTGGGGACAGGCAAGGATGCAGGACGGCCGAGCTGTAGGATTGAATGATTTGATGAATGATTGATCGAACGAGACGATAGAATGAGCCAGTCAGAGTGAATGAAAGATGAGAGAAAGACTGAAGACGTGTGCGAGTGATGACTATTATTTGTAAAAATTGTGTTTTATTAAGTTCTGATTTAATTATATGGTTATTCCGTCCATCTAAGTATTTTATTTGAAGACTTGAAACTACATATATATATATATATATATATATATATATCCAGGGCTATCACAGTTAGTATCCCATGTTTTACAAAGAGAGGACGACAGTGTTCAAGAGGCTTTGCTCTTTCGATGTACCTAATAGCCTTTTTTTGTAAAATCAGAACTGAGTCTATGTATGTACACGTTATTACCCTAAACCTCAAGTCCATATCAAAGGTTTGATTGAAAATCAGCGCAGCAGCAGTTTAATGCCGAGTCTAATTCCTTTTCGGCGTAATTATCATTAACTAAACATGTTTATGATTTTTTTAACCCCCGAAACAAAAAGAGGGGTGTTATAAGTTTGACCGCTATCTGTCTGTGTGTCTGTTTGTGGCATCATAGCTCTTAAACCGGTGAACCGATTTGGATGCGGTTTTTTGTAATAGAAAGCAAGTTTCTTGGCAATGGTTCTTAGATATGTTTCATCAAAATCGGTTCAGCGGTTTTAAAGTTATCAGCTCTTTTGTTAGAGCGGTTCTTAGACGTATAATGGGCATTGACTTAATGTTCAAACATACGAGTGACATAATTGCGTTGGGAGTTTTTAACTTTTTAATTTATAGTTATTGTATTAATCAGTATATTTTTTGACGTCGAATACGTTTTTGTCTACGTTTGTCTAAATTCTCCAATAAAACGACGAACACGATTCTGTGGAACATTAATACGATCTAACGCCCTCCAAATGTTTTCTAAGCCGGATCCCGCAAATTTATTTGACTATATAAATCCTATTACACGTCATGCAATTCGTGCTCCAGTGCTACTGTCATATTGTATTATATGGGCGCGGATATCGTGACAGTTTGTGTGAAATGGGTTCAGATGGGAGCAGTGAATTGAAAATATATGACGTTGAGGCTCAAGTGCCGTTGTTATGGTGCTCAAGATGGAAAGGTGGCCCGGGAGTTGTGTGAATTAAGAGATAGGTATATCTTGCTAATATTATGAACTAGCTTTTGTCCACGACTTCATCTGCGCAGAATTGGGAATGTCTATTTTTTTGGATTGTATAGTAAATCGAAAACCATTTCGAGATAAATGCTTTTTAACTCGTTTTCTGTAGTTATTTAATTTTAATATTATGTAATGAATTTATTACATAACAAATAAGCGATGACCTTCATTTGACATTGGTGTAAATTGCGTGGCCGGTCTAAGTCGTACTTTTTCCTTTGTGGTTAGAATTCTTCACAATTTACGCGTGGATTATACTACGGAGTTTGATTTGGACCCGCTGCCTGACATCTAGCACTTTGACGGCGCCAGTAAAGTGACACTAGTTATAGTGTACCCCGACGCAAAAAATAATTAAAAGGGTTACCTTATCGTACGCATTTAGATAGATATAGAAATTAGAAATTTGGTTGTGTGGGAGCCCTCAAATATAATCTGACGTCATCAACCAAATTAGTTTCAATATTTAATTTTGAAAAAAGTAGTGAACTAAATGACAAAATATTGAAATTAGTTTCTTATAATTGACTTTTCTATACAAAAAAAATGTAAAAACCATTGGTATTTTTTTAGACATTCCCAATTGGCTAAGTAAAGTTTTTTGAAGAGGTGCTAAATATATATTTTTTCGACAGTAGTCTTCCTCTAGACCAAGAAACTGCAGCTGGTTTATTTTTATCTCCTATTGTTTACTGGAAATATTTTTTTAAGTGTTCGAGATGACATTTGTGAGATTTAATGGCTGACAAGCGGTTCGTGCTCAGTACTTAGCAGAAATAGAAAAAAAAACGAAGTCAATTGTCAATGTCAAATGAAATCTCACCGTTTGCGTTTCGTTTACTTTGCATTGTCCAAAAAGCAGTTCCAAAATAATGATCAAAAATATTCAATCGTGATTCAATTATCGTGCATAAGTCGTGGAGAAATGCGGTAAAATTGTAAATCCGGATTTTGTGCGGAGGTTGTTAAAAATAGTCCAAAAATCACACCAAAACGCAAAGCAAACGAAACGCAAACGGTTTGACATGGACAAAAGTGACAGATGACTTAGTTTTTTTTCTGTTTCTACTAAGTACTGAGCATGAACCGCTTGTCAGCCATTAAATCTCACAAATGTCAACTCGAACACTTAAAAAAATATTTCCAGTAAACAATAGGAGATAAAAATAAAACAGCTGCAGTTTCTCGATCTTCAGAACGCAGACTGTCGAAAAAAAATATAATTAGCACCTCTTAAAAAAACTTTACTTAGCCAATTACGGTATTCATATCCACAGACACCGAGCGTGTCAGACACGTGTGGTGGCGGACAAAATAATATTCTTGTATACTCAAGTCCAAAATTTGTTCTGCTGTCTGAGTTTTGGCTGTTTTGTTTTCTTTAAAAATAGCCTGGCGTCCGAAATTTTATTTGTCATTTCTAGCTAAACTTACCATTTTATTTGTATACTTTCACACCACAACCAATCATAAATAAAAATATTACATTCGTAACTGCCTTAGGGTACATTTTTGCAAAAGTATCCACATCTCTGTATTTATTTGATGTAACTTTTATTTTGTTTTTAGATGCATGTTTGATTTAAATAGCTACTTACATATAACTAAATTGTAATGAGCGTGTTCTCGCCAACAAACTGTCATATCAGTTTGGCAAGTGGATTTAGACAGTAAGCCAGTGTATGTAATACCTATGAGAAATAAAAAAAAAAAAAAACCTACTGTAGTTTCTATTAACGAATTCGTAATCTATGGCAACATGACCGCGCAGGCGCGGGCCGTGCCCGGCCAGTATACGCAAATAGTAGATTGTTCAACAAGGGACTAAAACAAGATAGACTATAATAGGGATGACGACTGGGTTAAAAATTGGTCATTCTAATTAGTCCGTCATTTAGATTATGGGAAAATATGGGACACGTATTTTTTGGTTTATCAAATTATTAAAAAACGACAAAGATATAGATCATCAAACTTCCGGAGTGGGGGCTTGTGACGTCACCCTTAGGTAAAAATTGTACCATATAGTGACGTCACTCGAAACTTCTAAGCACTGTATCCTCCTCATTTTTTGTTTGTCAAACAAAAGAAAAAATACGTGTACAATATTTTTTAATAATCTAACTGACGGACTAAACAGTTTTTTTTAGTCGTCTAGCCTATTCACGTGTCACTATGGTAGTTTAGTCTCGCGTTAAACACTCTACTTTGCACTTTGAATGCGAGGAAAAAAACGATGTTTTATACAAATCTACAACATTACTTTTATACAACGTACGCTCAACTCAATACGAGCAATGGACGTCTGTTCAGAATTCAAATAGCAATAAAATTTATTCCGCGGTTTTTTTTGTTAAGTGACGCTTTAAATGTTTGCATATTTAGCCAACAGATTCAAACTTGAAAATTATTTTAAAGCTAATTGGACTAATTAAGTATGCATAATAAAATGAATTCATCCTTAATATAATTAAATACATTAATATTTGTAATTATTCATCGTGTTTCACGAAATTATTATTTTTGTACATATTTTTGCACAGTTGTCATTTTGAGGTCACGCCCTAATGGCTTCCACAGACCGAAGCGCAGGGCGCTACGGAGCGTCCGCAGCGCGCTTCGTTCTGTGGAAAGCTTTAAAATTGTCTATACCCAGTCACTGAAAATGGTGATAATCCTCCATTCACAAAAACCGCGATTGGCAGTTTAGGGGTTTCGAAAGTAAATAAAAAAAAATACTATAATCCCTAGAGATCAAAAAAGAGCTTTAGTCCCGATATGCAGAGACTAAAGTAACATTTTAAGAGCATGAGAAACAATTACTTTGCTCACCCATGACTTTGCTTTGCTTTGGTCGCGGGTGAGCAATTTAACTGTTTCAGTTCATTAATATGTATCTCCGCAAAGTAACGCCTGATTCAATATGTAAAAGTACTTTCATAAGTTTTATTTAATAGAATGGTACAGTCACCAGCACCAATATCTGACACAACAAGCGTGCATAAATATCTGATACGACTCTATTTCTAGGACCGGAAGGACGTGTCAGATAATTTTGCACGCTCTGTTGTGGCAGATATTAATGCTGGTGACTCTACACACCAGTGAGTTTGACGACCAGGGCCCAATTGCATAACAAAGTACAACTAATATTACAAGCGGAACTCTCGCTTCAGTCATATCAACTAGAAAGGGAGTTCCGCTTGTAATATAAGTTGTACTTTGTTATGCAATTGGGCCCAGATGGCCTAGTGGTTAGAGAACCTGACTACGAAGCTTGAGGTCCCGGGTTCGATTCCCGTGTCGGGGCAGATATTTGTATCAAAAATACGAATGTTTGTTCTCGGATCTTGGGTGTTTAATATGTATTTAAGTATGTATCTATCTATATAAGTATGTTTATCCGTTGCCTAGTACCCATAACACAAGCTTTGCTGAGCTTACTTTGGGACTGGGTCAATTGGTGTGAATTGTCCCGTGATATTTATTTATTTTATTTTAAGAGCATGAGAAGTGAAAAGGATATTTTGTCGATGTCTGATCCGACTCGTGTCTGATATGCTCAGTGTCTGTAGATATACAAATACAAATACAAATTCTTTATTATACATGAAAATCAAATTTAACGAAATATAAGAAAACAGTTTACAATAACCCAATGACCAAGTGACAAACATGCATCAGTGCTTCAAGTAAGATTGCACTGGCCCCTACACTAGGCACAGCCCGTCCCGTAGGTAGCCAATATTAACACAAATCTCAATAGCAGATGCGAAAAGATAATAAGAACAGCTATGTGTGTGCGTTTAAAAGAAAAGGTTACAAAAATAAAAAAATAAAATAAAAAAACTATCAGGAAAATTATAAAACTATGTTAAAATATGAAATAAAAATAAAATATTTTGACATCAGTTCAGTGCGTGTGCGTGTGCGTGATTGTGCGTGGTGTGGTGTGTGTGTGTGTGAGAGCATGTGTATCGACCTTATATGAATCGACCTTTAGGTAAAAGATAAATCCTGGTAATATCAAGAATAATGCTTTTGCCGCGATTTCATCCGCCCAGAATAAAAGTTTGTGGTAAAGCTTTTTCATCACAATGCGATATAATGACTCTTTATTGTACAAAACATTACAGAAAAACCAGTACATGGAAAAATACATAAGGTAAGCAATGGTACCATCAGTTCTACGAGCGATGTGCCCTGCCCACTGCCACTTGAGTCTGGCGATTCTTCGAGCTATGTCGGTGACTTTACTTCTTGCGCGGATTTCATCATTTCTAATGCGATCCCGCAAAAAAACTCCAAGCATAGCCCTCTCCATCGCCCTCTGAGTGACTTTGAGCTTTCTTATGAGGCCCATCGTAAGCGGCCACGTCTCAGTACCATAAGTTTAATCATCACTGGCAACACACACTGGTCAAAGACTTTTGACTTGAGACATTTGATTGCGGTATATTGGATGACAAGATATCTTGCTCTTATCTTACTCTATAGGCGCTCTAAAATTATGTAGAACGAATTTCGTGTTCCCACCCGTATAATTTAGCCGTCCGACACATCAACGTATCTCTGCTGATAAATGTGAAATTAGCATCGCAAAGGATATCCAGTTTGGATATTTTGCGGTAATATTTAGGGTTTCTCCTATCAGTTACGGATACATGATCTTACTTTGAACGGTATACAGAAATAACCCTTCAACGAAAATGGGGTTAAATGATCTACAAAGACTCTTTATTGAACACTAGCTGTTGCCCGCGACTCCGTCTGCGATGAATTTGCTTGCCGCTATCCCGCGGGAACTATGCAATTTTCCGGGATAAATCTATCCTCTATAATTATTCGAGCCTTAAACTATCTTCACACCAAATTTCATCTGAATCGGTTCAGTGGATATTGATTTCCGATACAAACTTCCACTCCCCTTTTCACCCTCTTGAAGGATGATTTCAAAAGACATGAAATTTGGCACACATGTTCGTTGAGTGTCATAGGAACGTTAATAAGGGATTATTCGAAATTCGCACGACATAGGGAATAAAAGTGTTGCTTTTTGCTTAAAAGTGAAATTATCTCCGTAACTATAAGTACCTGGGCGACCGAGCTCTGCTCGGGCAGAAACTCGGTACCAAGCGTTTTCCCAGAGATAAGACCAAGCTATATCAATTTTTCATCCCCGAAAACCCCCAAATACCAAATTTCATCGAAATCGTTGGAGCCGTTTCCGAGATCAAAACACCGGAGGGGTGGGGGGGAGGGGGGGGAGGGGATGCTGGGGAGGGAGCGCGGGGGTATTAAAGGGGGATGAAAATTTCATTGATTTTGCCGTAGAATGCACCGTTTTCAAGATATTTGACAAAAACACCGGAGGAGGTGGGGGGGGGGTGAGTCACGTTAAACTATCGTCCGTAAACCGACTTTACAGACAACCGGCATTTCCTGTTCTGTGCTCCCAATAGGGAACGTGCACATAGACGGTGCTGCCAACTGGTGCCATAAGGGTGCCATCAATTTGAATGTTTTACCTTGATAAGTTTGTTTTACTGTCCGCATAGTGTCTCTTCTGTCGCATTAGTGCTGCCGCCTATAGTTACTGCACGTTCCCTATAATACTTTTTCTAACAAAAAAGTAACTTTTTCTCACAAAAGAAGAAACTTGACGTTTTCTCATGAAAAATAAACTTAAAAAAAAAAACTAAAAATCTTGAAAAAAAACGTGGTATCGAACCGAGGTCGGCTGAATCCGCGACCACCCGATTTCTAATGTGCCATTATGATCTGCTCGAAGTCGGCGAAATTTAGCTTTATATTCTAATGCATACAAAAACAGCCGGAAAACACGAGTAAAAGCGATTTTCTGAAAATGAAACATAGCTAGATCAGTTTTTCATCCCCGAAAACCCCCACATACCAAATTTCATCGAAATCGTTGGAGCCGTTTCCGAGATCCTGATTATATACATTAATACAAGAATTGCTCGTTTAAACTAGTTTAAAGGTATTAGATTCTTCATAATCAATGTTAGTCATATAGTGATTTATTTCTGAAACGGTTTTTTTTTTCGGAATTGTTATAAACAAACCTAACCTAACCTACTGCATTCTATAAGATCGCATTTAAAAAATCCTGAAAAAAATTCTGTTTCAGAAATAAATCACTGTATGACTATCGTTGATTATGAAGAATAAAAAAATAAAATAAACTTTATTTGCATTTAACAGAATGTTTTGCATAAAAGGTTGAGGCCTCCCATTAAGTTGGAACTTGTGTTAGGAGGCCTCGCTCTTCCAAGAAAAAAATTATTACTAAGACTATAACTAAACAAAACTTAAACCTAAATAAAGTGTGTGTGTGTGTGTGTGTGTGTGTGTGTGTGTGTGTGTGTGTGTGTGTGTGAGTATGAGTGTATGTATGTGAGTGCGTGTGAGTGCATGAACGTGAGTGAATGTGTGTGTGAAAGTGTGCGCATACGTGCGTGCGTATGAGCGTGCATGTCAAGTGTGTCAGTGGTCGTGTGACTGTAAAGTGTCCAGTGAATTTTTGGTGTTGCTTTACATCTGCATGTTCGAGAGAGCACCAGTATACAAACCATGATAACCCTGATCAAGCCAACAAAGAATGATACATTATGACTTATGAAAATTATGGGAAAGCAAGGGATCGCCTAAAAACTTCAGCCGGGGCGAAGTATAAGCCCATTGCGTTTTTTGCGAACAAAAAGTAATGTGAACAGTTTGACATTGCCTATTAAGTTCTTAAGTCCGGCAATTTTCCGAATTTCCAAAGAAAGAATGTTATTGTAATGAGAAACAAAGTTTTTCCACAAAATGCCGATTGGCACCTATTCCGTGAAATAGGCCAAATTTATTTTCCTCCGAAGTTTTGCTTTACACCCATTGTGAGAGAAAAACGCGGCGTTTTATTTCAAAATCAGAATCAGAAATATTTTTGTAAGTAAGATGCAACCGTACACCGTACACCGTAATCACACACCGTATTTGATTCAGTGTTATTGACCGCGCTGGCCACGCTCCGTCGGCGCTCCGCGCTCCCGGTTTGTTGTAGTTTACTTTGCTCACCCGCGAAGGTCATTGTTTCAAGTAATTGTTTCAGTTCATTATTATTATTATTTAAAATAATACCCTAGCAGCTCATTGTGTTTTAAGTCTTTTTATATAAATGTCCAGTCTATTTTTAAAACATTTTACTGTAGGCGCACTTATTACAAGTTTGGGGGAGTTCATTCCACAAGCTCACAACACGGTGGGGTAAGAAGTGTTTTCTAGGGTTGCTTGCAGTTAGTTGCTTGGTCAGTTTCATAGAAAGCCCTCTCAAACGTGTGTTCCCACGGTTTACTAATGTTTAGGTGAAAACCTTTCGCAAAATGATTCATTTGGCATATGTTTAATTTCCCAAATGTTTATTTTTTCTAAAACTGTAAACTTTCAGGATTGTTAAAACAAACCTAACCTAACCTACAGGATAGTCCTGAAATATATCCTGAATAGTTTACAGTTTCAGAAAAAAATAACATTTGGGAAATGAAACATTTGCCAAATGAATCAGTTTGCGAAAAATAATTCGCCGAAAAGGCAGTACACGCTCCTCGCTTCCTACGTTCTTCCAATATTGACAGATTGAGCTCTGAAAGGCGTTCCTGATTAAAAAAAATTAAATTAAATTGTTAAGTTATAACAAATGATATTTATGAGAAACGAAGTCATTCGGAGCCACTAGCCGCACGTAGCTGAAAAACAGCCAGCTAAACCCGCCGCGTTTTACGCAGTGCGCCACTTAGTTCGTACGCGGAGCACGCCTTGGCTATTTGTAAGCGGCACTGAACGACTTACGCAGATTCCGGCGAAACGTACGCTGTAAACATGGCGGCTGATTGACACAACTGCCAAGCAGATTGACAGTTAAATTATCGGGTCCATGTCGAGTCGCATAGAATTTAAAGTCCGTATTCATCATTTGTCAGAATTCATAATTTTTCCGAACTGTTTTACTCTGAATCTGAAGGCCCTAACCGCTCCTCAGCTGGGTTCGTGAAGGAAGGGCGAAAACGCTTTGTGCGGATTTTGGGAATACTGACAATGACAACGGAGGGATGGAGACCACGCCTACTTCTGGTCGACCTGTGGGAGAAAGGAGCAAGTGGAATTAGGACGTGCGTCTCATAATAATAAAAAACTAGATAAAAAACCACAGCGTATTGCAAAAAATATCAGAAAATTGTCGACTGCAAATTTCATTCCAGCGACGCTAACTGTGGGAATAAAAAAACGCAGTCAGTAAATTGTGTGTAAAGATATGCAAGTAACAAGAGAGGAGCGAGCGCACATTGTAATTGGCTTAAAAATCGGAGGGGCAGGACCAAAGAGTGTGTCTGAATTTAATATGTCGTACAAACATACAATCACGCCTCCTTCCCACCAAAAGGGATAGGTAGAGACTATTTGTTTCCACCTGCTTTTATCCTGACATACATCTTTCGCTTCCATAACACTCATTAGTCTTTTCACACATGCTCGCTGGTTTCGGGTACTCGTCTTGACCTGACCCTTCTTCAAGACCTCCCCAATCTGATCACGGAATGTCCTACTTGGTTTTTCTTCCAATATTTCCATCTACACTCGCTTTATATATCTCTTTTGTAATTCTTCCTTCGTCCATCCTCTCCACATGCCCAAACCAACTTAACATTCCTTTCTCTATATAAAAGACAGAACATCATCTTTCATGCCACAACGTCGCCTTATTGGACGATTCCTTATAATATTAATATGTCATAATGTATTGTTTTCCATCATTTTCATCTACATCTACATCTACATCTACACTTCTACACTATAATAATATTATAAAGAGGAAAGATTTGTACCTATTTTTGTATGTTTGTAATGAATAGGCTCAAAAAGTACTGGGCCGATTTAAAAAATTCTTTCACCAATAGAATGCTACATTCTTCCAATTTGACATAGGCTACATTTCATTTTGAAAAAAATTAGGGATCCTTGGTAAAATTTGAACAATGTAACCGAAGGTGTAGAAAAATGAGTCTTAAAATGTCTTTCGTCGAATGCGCTGCCGAAACTATTAGCGATAGAACAATATAATGTACAACAATATTAAAGAACATCATAATGTCTACAAAAAACTCCGCGGTAGCATATGTCCAACTATTGTAGTTATGTCACTACAACAACTTTTTTCATTTTAAACATTAATAAAAATGCTAACCAATGTATAATATAGTTGTACCCGTGCGAAGCCGGGGCGGGTCGCTAGTTAGTCATAAAGTGATTTAAGTAATACTGAAAAGGTATTTTCTTCGGAATTATTATTAAACTAACCTAATAACCAGACATTGGAATTTAGGGGGCAAATTTTAATGACAGTTCCTTCATCGATAAACTCAACTATCGACGCTTTTCCCATATGGTACTGATCGCCCCCAATTATGTTTGTAAGTTTGTATTATTTTGTAATTTTTATATCGGAGACAAACATGGTAAAGCATATTTTAAATGATAGCTGGGTAATTTTTTTGGCCTTCACGCCGGTGTTCTGTGAGAGGGTGGTACTGCCCCGGACGAGCCAGTCCATCCGTGATGCAGCGGCTAGCTACAACATGGCTCTACTTCTACAAAACACGCTGTGGCTTGTGCCTTAGTATGACTTTAAAACATTGATATCCGCTATCGCCTATGTTTTACACACGTGCAGTTACGATATTCCTTTTTACTTTTATCGTTGGTTTTCAGCTGAGTCAGCCAGCACTACAGTTGTACTATAAGCATAGTGATGGGAAAAATGTCGATGAATTTTATTTCAACGCGTTACCGCAACCTTAACCAGGTCGTCGCTCCATGTTGTTGGAGGCTTACCTATACTGCGTCTTCCGATCCGCGGACGCCACTCAAAAACCTTTTTTTTGCCCCATCGGCCATCAGTTCTACGAGCGACGTGCCCTGCCCACTGCCACTTGTGTCTGGCGATTCTTCGAGCTATGTCCGTGACTTTAGTTCTCGCGCGGATTTCATCATTTCTAATGCGATCCCGCAGAGACACTCCGAGCATAGCCCTCTCCATCGCCCTCTGAGTGACTTTGAGCTTTCTTATGAGGCCCACCGTTAGCGGCCACGTCTCAGCCCCTTACTCCATTTACGTAAGCTAATCTAAATAATACCCGCTCAACTAATATACCTTTATTTCGTCCCACGCAACGGCAACACAGACGCAACCCTTTACGGCCGTCAATTGTCTCCACCAGACGCCACGTTTAGGCTGCGCTTCCATCAGAGATGTGCGAGGTAGCTAAGCGGTGCGAGGCTGTGTAGCGAGGATGTGTAACGGTGTGGATAAGCGTTTGTTTGCTTTGGGCTTAAAATCACTAAATTTCATAATACCTTACTCACTAATACCCCTAATTTTCAAATTACCATGGGCTCATAATACCTAAAATTTTAAATTTTAAGAACGACACAATTTATTTTTGGTATTATGAGCCCAAGGTAATTTGAAAATTAGGGGTATTAGCGAATAAGGTATTATGAAATTTAGTGGTTTTAAGCCCAAAGCTTTTTGTTTCTACCAAAGATGTGCGAGGTAGCTGAGCGGTGCGAGGATGCGTAGCGAGGATGTGTAGCGGGCTCTTTTCAAATAAGCGGGCGGGGTGCGGTGAGGCGGGAGCGAAACAACGCCACCTAGCAACACATGCCTCGCAACACATTCCTCGCACACATCTTTCCCTTCTTTTGTATGTAAAAAAACTTCGCTCCTCTGAGCTGTTTCCATCATAGCTGAGCAAGGATAGGTAAATGAAGTGTTTCTATTGGTTCATCACAAACACATCCCTCGCAACGCATCCTCGCACAGCTCCGGTGGATACGCAGCTTAATAGGAAAAGCCATTATTTTAAATTGTAGAATGTTAAACGCGTTTATAGCGGCTTTTATTAATTTGGAGTGACATATTCGCGGGATACGAGGACATAAATATACTACAGTTTCTAGGGCTCCGTGCTCGAAAGGAGTGAAAGGGAACGATATAAATGTCGCTACACTGTCCGTTGGTGCGTCATGGGGCTGTATCGCAAGAACCTTAATAGATAGACACCTGAAATTTACTACGTGTCTGCGAAGAATTCGATTATCTCTATCCCGCGGGAACTATACCAATTGTCCGGGATAAAAACTATCTTATGTCCTTTTTTTTCTCTTGTAAATACTATTTTTTTAATAATGTATATAGTTCAATTTAATGTTATTATTAGTTACCCTAACCTAATATAATCTATACCGTTTTTAATAAATTGTAGCACTTGAATTTATGCGAGTAACAAAATATTCTACCGATATTGTATACTACAACAAAATACCGCTAGAATAAAATACTAGATTGCCGACTTACACTATTTCTAAAATACCAAATTCCCAGAATACCAGACTTTCCTGTCGCCGTGTTTTTCTCTATATCGGATTGCCAAAAAAGCTTGTTTTCAATACACCATGTTCCATTCTAAACCGAATTCCCTAATATCAGATAGTGAAATCACCAGGCTCGTCAGGCAGGTCGTGGTCGTCGTGGGGAGGCCAGGGGGTCGTGTTTTACGAGCCTGGTGATTTCACTATCTGGTACTATGGGAATTCGGTTTTGAATGGAACATGGTGTATTGAAAACAAGCTTTTTTGGCAATCCGATATAGAGAAAAACACAAAGACAGGAAAGTCTGGTATTCTGGGAATTTGGTATTTTAGCAATAGGGTTAGTCGGCAATCTAGTAGGTACTTTGCAATTCTGATGTTTAGGGAACGGGCGCAAAATACGCTATCGCGGTAAAACGCGAACAGGCGAAATGCCACAAGAAATTAATGATTTCGAGGTATATGACTAACAAACGCAAATGTTTA
Organism: Archips xylosteana; assembly: GCA_947563465.1. Taxonomy (NCBI): domain Eukaryota; kingdom Metazoa; phylum Arthropoda; class Insecta; order Lepidoptera; family Tortricidae; genus Archips; species Archips xylosteana. The sequence continues at coordinate 10,438,550 of OX387370.1, forward strand.
CCATGAATACGGGGCTTAATCTTATGTTTCTTCTTCTTCTCCTTAAATTTAAGAGCCAAGCTCTTGTCGGTGGAGTAACCGCCACTCCACGCGGTCTTCGGCCAGCCGTTTGACTTCCTGATACGACACGACACCCTCTTTCTCCTTCACCTGGTTAAAATGGGTCAATCTTATGTTTATCTACAAAAAATGAACTAACTAACTAATTTGGCTCAGGGATCCAAAGAGGGTCTTGGCCTCCGAAACGAGAGCACGCCATCTGTCCCGATCGTGCGCAGCTTCTTGCCAGTCGTCGACCTACAAAAAATGAATTATTATTATTATTATTACAAATTGGATCATCAATAGTATCAGTAATGAATATAATTTTATGAAAAAATAATGGATATCGATAAATATGCCGTTCGGCCGCCTCACTAGACCATATTGCATCGCTTTGACCGCAGACGGAGACCGAAATTGCTTCATAAACAGATTACTGCGCGATCGGTACCGTTTCTATAATTTGATTTGCTATTGTATGACTACAGTGTCATACAAAGTATTAATATAAGGTACTCACACGGTCAAAAATTCGGCCCACAGTTTACCTTTCATGCAAACGAGTTCACTTTGATGGTCTTGGTTCTCCACTAGGCGGTGCTTTGGCTGTGATCTGATGATGGCTACTCCGAGCATTGATAAAGGACATTCAGAGTTCCTAATGATATGTTCCTAGAGTAGTAATTTAATGACATGAATATTAATTACCAAGGAAATAGTATAGCAACTGTAGGAGTTACAAAGTTCTTAGGATTATTAATTGACAGTCAAATGACCTGGAAACATCAAATAAATGCAATATGTAAAAAGCTAAGTAAAACAGCTTTTACTTTACATAAACTGTCAAAAATAGTAAATAAAGATGCCTTGCGCGTTGCATATCATGGGCTAGCTGCATCTATACTGAGGTATGGTGTCATATTTTGGGGCAATTCAGTTGATAGGGAAACAGTATTCAAAGCCCAAAAAAGGTGCATTAGAGCCATGTGTAGCTTGAAAATGACTGACAGCTGTAAACCGCACTTCAAATCACTGAAAATTCTTACTCTACCATGCTTGTATATATTCGAAGTAGCAGTATTTGTTAAATGCAATCCTAATTTAGTTACCAAAGTTTCAGACTCACGTAGACTTCCTACTCGATCACAATACCAAAATATGTTGCGTAATACTGCATGTAGCACAGCATTGATGAGGAAAAGCATATTAGGAATGACACCAAAAATATTCAACAAAATTTCAGATACTATAAAAAATCTTAATACCAACCAATTCAAAAAGAAATTGACATATTTACTAATTGAAAAATGTTACTATAATATTGATGAATTTCTTAATGACATGAATTTATAATTTTATGCATCCTAATGACATTAATTTTTAGTTTTATACATACTGTGCCAGATGTTGATAATATTATTGACATTCTTTAAATAAAAATCCGTGCTAAAATAGTTATTTGAAATGAATAAATTATCGCACTTTAGTTATTTTTTTTTGTTACTGCTGTGAATATTAATTGTATTTAGACTTAATGACTTGTTAAAGGAAAACAGAAATATTTGTACGCCTACTGGCAAAACATAGAGATTCCTGAATGTTATACTTTTAAGACCGATTATGTACACCTATTTTCCACAAATAAACGTATTCTATTCTATTCTATTCTATTCCTAAGATACCCACCTGATTGAATCTGCGTTTAACACGGAAATTATACATGTTCAGAAAAACATCTAGAATGGCAATAAAATGAATGAAAATCTTAGTGCTGATGCAAATTCTCTCGCTGTAGTGTGAACTGCTTGTTGAATCAGTTGTGTATGTTGGGAACTCTGGAGCTCCATTATCGATGCTCTGGATATCTATCATCAGATCTCAACCGGGGCACCCTGGTGGAGAACTAAGGCATCAAAGTGGCCTCGTTTGCATGAAATGTGGACTGTGGGCAGAATTATTTAACCTTGGGCCCACTTGAGCTTGAACCCACTGCGCTCGTCTTTTGGGTCATAAGATGATGACAATAAGGCTTATTTTATTTATCTCTTGTTGCAGATCAACAAAACTGAAGTCGTTCTGGGCTCACGTGTCGGACGAGCCGCTGCCGGCGCTGGACTTCCTGTCGGCGGCGCTGCTCTCTGCGGAGTACGAGCGCGCGCTGGGCCGGGCGCTGGCGATGCCCGAGTGCCGGCTTGTGCCCTTCTTCGGAGCCTTCCTCAGGGAGCTGAGGTAAGCCAGGCAGAAAGTGAAACCCCGACTAAGTAAAATAACGACTAAGAAAAACCCCGACTGAAAAACCCCAACTAATTAAATTCTCGACTAAGTGAAACCCCGACACAATAAAAACCCCAAGTAAACAAAAGTCCGACTAAGTAAAACCCCGACCTAATATAACCCCGGCTTTTTAAAACCCTGATCCAGTTAATCCCCGACTAAATAAAACCCTGACTAAGTAGAACCCCACCTAAGTTAAACCCTAACCAAATAAAACCCCACCTAAGTAAAACCCCGACCAAGTAAAACCCCGACCAAGTAAAACCCCGACCAAGTAAAACCCCGACCAAGTAAAACCCCGACCAAGTAAAACCCCGACTAAGGAAAACCCTGACCAAGTAAAACCCCGACTAAGTAAAACCCCGACCAAGAAAGACCCCGTATACTAAGTGCCGGCTCGTACAAGACAGACATAAGAGACAGACAAACATGGCGAAACTTTATAGTTTCCGTGTACTTAGTATAAAAAAAATTATGAAGTTAAATGATGAACTATGTATCTTGTAACTATAATTAAGTTGAATAAAACCTTTTAAAAGGTGTAATAATTAGCTTAATGCGCGAACTAACGCGTCACTAAACGCTAGTAAACAAGCACGTTAGTAATTAAAAAAATTCGATTCACCCACCAAAGTGCAAAAGATATGATTAATATCTCTATAGAGCTGTGCTAGCGCCACCGCAAAACAAATATAGGTACACTAGCTTTTGCCCGCGGCTTCGCTCGCGTGTACCATGAGTATTCCAAAGAACCAAGATATCAAGCAAGCAAGCATACAGGCAAGCAAGCAAGCATGCAAGCATGCAAGCAAGCATGCATGCACGCAAGCAAGCAAGTGTGCAAGAAAGCGTGCAAGTAAGCGAGCAAGCAAGCCCGACTAAACTTCAGGTAGATACGGTCCTTTACAGTATTTCTTTATATACAATGTTTTTCACTATTCGAAAGCGGGCACTAAAATAACCAGGTTTGTTAATAATATAAAACCTATAATTAATTTCCCCTGTCCTGCATTAGGTATAATTCAATGTTTTCTTACCTTCTACGGAAACTTGAGTAACTGGAAGCGCTGTGTACCTACTTAGCATTGATATTATACATATTATAGTATTTTGTTAAGGTGTTGTGTGACCTAACCGTTAAGGAGTTATACCTTCCATCATCAGCTCAACTGAATAACCAGAAAGAATACCACTAAAGGTCTATACGTGAATATGATATTTAAAGAAACTTCCTATTACTCCTAACCGTTAAGGAGTTTAACCTTCCATCATCAGCTCACCCGGATAAACTGAAAGAATACAACTATCGGTATATACGTACCTATAATATTTAAAAAAATATCCTCAACTCCTAACCGTTCAGGAGTTTTACCTTCCATCTTCAGCTCATCTACATGAGATGATGTCTACCAGACGCAAACACTTAAATAGCTTGATAAAATATATGAAAAACGTAATGCGTGCCTACAAAATTTGAGGGTTGCCCTCGATTTCCCTGAGATCCCGTCATCAGATCCTGATTTGGTGACAATGGGACCATCTCAGGAGTATATTGTATTCTTTCGAATAAAAAAATAATTTTTATAATCGGTCCACAATTGACCGAGAAATCGGTGAACATACCTACATAAAAAAATACATAAAGTGGAATGCATAGCCTCCTTTTTATAAGTCGGTTATAGAACCCTTTGCGGGCCTACTTACAGTATAAACTTATGAATTTTGAAATTTTAGCTTACAACCAGTAAAACGCAAAATCCCGTTTTTTCCCGTTCCCGTAAGAATTTCGGGAAATGCTTTCTTAATGCTCCCCAACACTCCCCAAGGAACCCACTTGCCAAATTTCAGCTTTCTATGACCGGTAAAACGAAAAATCACGTTTTTCCCGTTCCCGTGGGAATTTTGGAAAGTCCTCTCTCAATGCACCTCTACACTCCCCAAGCAACCTACATGCCGAATTTCAGCTTTCTATGAACAGAAAAACGAAAAATCCCGTTTTTCCTTATCCCGTGGGTATTTCCGAAAATCCTTAAAATAGTTTTTTACTATTATAATAACCTACTTCCATACCAAATTTGAAAAGTCTAGTAATTATAGTTCATAGGATTCCGTTGAACTGAATATATAAATCCCGTTTTTGCCTTATCCCGTGGGAATTTTGAAAAATCCTGAAATCAATATTTTACTTGTGTATCAAATTTCAAGAGTCCAGTTATTATAGTTACTGAGATAGTGTCACTCAGAATCGAATATATAAATCCCGTTTTTTCCCGTTCCCGTGCGAATTCCCAAAAATCCTTCCTTAGTGGATGCCTACATTGTATAACGTATCTATGTGCAAAATTTCAAGTCTCTAGGTCCAGTGGTTTGGGCAGTGGTAAGGGTTCCTTGTAAGCTACGGGACCCTAAAAAACCTGAGTATAAGCCTAACGAAAACTACTCGAATGCTTTTACGGACCTATTATTACTTTCCCCTGTCCTGCGTTAGGTATAATTCAATGTTTTCTTACCTTCTACGGAAACTTTAGTTGGAAGCGCTGTGTTCTGAGTACCTACTTAGCATTGATATTATTTATAGTATCTTTGTTAAGGTGTTGTGTGATCTAACCGTTAAAGAGTTACACCTTCCATCATCAGTTCATCTGAATTACCAGAAAGAATACAACTAAAGGTCGATACGTGCATATGATATTTAAAGAAACTTCCTATAACTCCTAACCGTTAAGGAGTTTAACCTTCCGTCATCAGCTCACCTGGATAACCTAAAAGAATACAACTATCGGTCTATACGTACCTATAATATTTGAAAAAATATCCTCAACTCTCCTAACCGTTAAGGAGTCATACCTTCCATCATCAGCTCATCAACATGAGATGATGTCTACCAGACGCAAACACTTAAATAACTTAAGAAAATATATGAAAAACGTAATGCATGCCTACAAAATTTGAGGGTTGCCCTCGATTTCCCTGAGATCCCGTCATCAGATCCTGATTTGGTGACAATGGGACCATCTCAGGAGTATATTATATTCTTTAGAATAAAAAAATAATTTTTAAAATCGGTCCACAATTGACCGAGAAATCGGTGAATGAATCGGTGTAGGTATCTACATAAAAAAAATACATCAAGTGGAATGCATAACCTCCTCATATTTTTGAAGTCGGTTAAAGAGCCCTTTGCGGCCTACTTACAGTATAAACTTATATATTTTTAAATTTTAGCTTTCTACAACCAGTAAAACGAAAAATCCCGTTTTTTCCCGTTCCCGTGGGAATTTTGGAAAGTCCTCTCTCAATGCTCCTCTACACTCCCCAAGCAACCTACATGCCGAATTTCAACTTTCTACGACCAGTAAAACGAAAAATCCCGTTTTTCCCGTTCCCGTGGGAATTTTGAAAAGTCCTCTCTTAATGCTCCTCTAAACTCCCCGAGCAACCTACATGCCGAATTTCAACTTTCTACGACCAGTAAGACGAAAAATCCCGTTTTTTCCCGTTCCCGTGGGAATTTTGAAAAGTCCTCTCTCAATGCTCCTCTACACTCCCCAAGCAACCTACATGCCGAATTTCAGCTTTCTACGACCAGAAAACGAAAAATCTCGTTTTTTCCTTATCCCGTGGGAATTTCCGAAAATCCTTGAATCAGTTTTTTACGATTATAATTACCTACTTCTATGCCAAATTTGAAGAGCCTAATAATTACAGTTCATAGGATTCCGTTGAACTGAATATATAAATCCCGTTTTTTTCCTTCATCATTCATCATTTCAGCCGAAAGACGTCCACTGCTGAACATAGGCCTCCCCCAAGGCTCTCCAAACAGATCGGCCCTGTGCCATCCGCATCCAATGCGTTCCCGCTACCTTCACCAGGTCGTCGCTCCATCTTGTTGGAGGCCTACCTACACTGCGTCTTCCGGTCCGTGGACGCCACTCGAGAACCTTTCGGCCCCATCGGCCGTCAGTTCTACGGGCGATGTGCCCTGCTCACTGCCACTTAAGTCTAGCGACTCTTCGAGCTATGTCCGTGACTTTAGTTCTCGCGCGGATTTCATCATTTCTAATGCGATCCCGTTTTTTTCCTTATCCCGTGAGAATTTTGAAAAATCCTGAAATTAATGTTTTAACTAATATAATACCTACTTGTGTATCAAATTTGAAGAGTCTAGTTATTATAGTTACAGAGATACGGTCACTCGGAATCGAATATATAAATCCCGTTTTATCCCGTTCCCGTGGGAATTCCCGTAAATCCTTCCTTAGTGATTGCCTACATTGTATAAGGAATCTATGTGCAAAATTTCAAGTCTCTAGGTCCAGTGGTTTGGGCTGTGCGTTGATATATCAACAGTCAGTCAGTCAGTCAGTCAGTTTAGAATTTTATATATATAGATAAAAAATACCCGGAAGTTATTATTAACTGCAACAATCCTACAAATTAAGGATAAAAGTTAATGCTGTATAAATTGTATTTTTTTTCTGAAATAAACAGTTTATTTTTTTTTTATAAAACAAATATTTAAGTGGGCTCCCATAGAACAAACGTGGTTTTTTTTGCCGTTTTATAGATAATGGCACGGAGCCCTTCGTGCGCGAGTCTGACTCGCACTTGGCCGGTTTTATTCAGAATTTGGTGAAGGACATCGTGAGGAAAACCTGCGTACACCTGAGAAGAAATTGAATTGTGTGTGTGAACTACGACCCAACCCCTCTTATGCTGAAAAAAAATAATAATAATAAGTCCTATTACCAAAGTCGCTAAAAAAACAAATAAAAAATACATGGATATGGATACGTATTTGTAACAGCTCTATAGAAGTACATAACGATCAAGTTAATGAAAGACTAGGGCCGCCCCTCGTTCGGCGATGTTTTATATTTGACGGGAGGCAGCCCTACGCGGGGCAACGACACTTAGCAAGTAATAAAACGTTAACGGACGCAATTAGCGCTCAAATACCTAAATAATTAGTGATTAACCTTTCCATTTAAGAAAATATCAAGATGTTTAGATTAAAACACACATTTTTTCATAGAATACAAGTATTAAGATTAAATCAAAAAGTAATGTCATTGACGTTTAGACGGTTTAAAAAAAACAACATACAGACGAATTGGGACGTCCCGCTGCAGGGCACAGGCCTCCACTCTTAATGAGAGGGCACGGGCCGCAGTTCCCACGCGGGCTCATTTCCGATTGGGAACTTCACACACACCATTGAATTTCTTCGCAGGTGTATGCAGGTTTCCTCACGGTGTTTTCCTTCACCGTAAAGCTCATGGCAGGCCTCATGCATGCCATGTACTTACGCGCGATATTTACCTACCGCGGGGACGATCTGCTGCGATCGAAATTCCAGTAGGTTGTCACAAGCGCGCGCCGACGCACGTTCATTCGTGTTCCACGGAAAAAATATGCCGCCTGGACTTTTATAAGTGAATGGTGAAACAGGGGGCAAATTTTAATATGACTATGCTAGAATTAATAGCTAATATAACAATTTGGAAGTTCGTATCGTTCTGTCCCTTTTACTCTTCTATAAAAAGCTATAAGCCTGAGCGGGATGGCACGATGCGAAGTTCGAAATTTGACCTTCGTATTTAGTATAACGCTAGGGTACTGTGAGCATGGCAATGTGTTCTGCGCATTACAATAAATATCCTTTTTTGTTAGGATTCCAGAGCTAAAATGGCAAAAACGGAACCCTTATAGTTTCGCCATGACCGTCTGTCTCTTTGTCCGTCCGTGGCTTAGCTTAAAGAATATTAGTGCTAGAATGTTTGCATGGATATAATATATGGCAATTATCCCGACAAAATGGTAAAACAACATGTAGAAAAAAAAATTAATCCAAACTGCCAGCCCTTGTCACTGTCGGCACGCACACATTCTTAAGGAGACGGAGTAGTATAATCTGTGGCTACAATCGCGGTAAGTACCAAGATTTTCTACGGGATGCAGTATCTGTTACGAAGTAACTATTAAGTAATCTGTGCTCATGGTAAATTTCAAATGTAATTTCGCACATAAATTATGCAATATGCGCGCCATCACGTGACACTCACGTGACACAATGTATGGCGCAACCGAAATTCTGCCGCTCACAAGTCACAAATTACGCTCGTGTGGCCTCACCCTAAGGCTGAAATGACGATGGGTGCTAACTACCATCATTACCATCAGGCGGCCCACTTGTTTTATAAATATAAAAATGTGCTCATTATAAATATAAAAATGTGGACTCATTAAGTGATAGGTACTCTGTAAACACCACATTTAAACCAATTCCCTAACTCAAACACCAATAAATCTAACCACAGATTAAACTCAAATACGAACTCGTATAACTTCTAATGTTATATTTACACTTCGTCAAGACTCGGCGAATTCATTACGGTCAAGTGTCGTTGACCTTTACTAATGGAGGGGGGGGGGTGTTGACATAGGTTTGGAGGTAGCGTTGGGCTGACATTAATTTCCTTAGATGAAAATCCAATGTCGGGCTTTCTATGGTTCCGTATATATCTTAATTCCTCCGTCTGTGAATAATTGGTTTATCGCTGTACCGCGGGAAACGTGCAATTTTCCGGGATAAAAAGTATCCTATGCGTTAATCCAGGTTATAAACTACTAGCTTTTGCCCGCGGCTTCGCTCGCGTGTACCATGAGTATTCCAAAGAACCAAGATATCAAGCAAGTAAGCATACAGGCAAGCAAGCAAGCATGCAAGCAGGCATGCATGCACGCAAGCAAGCAAGCGTGCAAGAAAGCGTGCAAGAAAGCGTGCAAGTAAGCGAGCAAGCAAGCCCGACTAAACTTCAGGTAGATACGGTCCTTTACAGTATTTCTTTATATAGAATGTTTTTTACTATTCGAAAGCGGGCACTAAAATAACCAGGCTTGTTAATAATATAAAACCTATTATTACTTTCCCCTGTCCTACATTAGGTATAATTCAATGTTTTCTTACCTTCTACGGAAACTTGAGTAACTGGAAGCGCTGTGTACCTACTTAGCATTGATATTGAAAAAAAACTAAAAAATGAAAATATTTATTTTCGTTTAAAATTGTGCATAAATAGTGTCAAGGTTGGGACTTCCTAGTAAGTATTGTAATACCTGTAGCAGGAAGTCCCATTATACATATTATAGTATTTTGTTAAGGTGTTGTGTGACCTAACCGTTAAGGAGTTATACCTTCCATCATCAGCTCATCTGAATAACCGGAAAGAATAAAACTAAGGGTCTATACGTGCATATGATATTAAAAGAAACTTCCTATAACTCCTAACCGTTAAGGAGTTTAATCTTCCATCATCAGCTCATCTGGATAACCTGAAAGAATACAACTATCGGTCTAGACGTACCTATAATATTTGAAAAAATATCCTCAACTCCTAACCGTTAAGGAGTTTTATCTTCCATCATCAGCTCATCAACATGAGATGATGTCTACCAGACGCAAACACTTACATAGCTTGAGAAAATATATGAAAAACGTAATGCGTGCCTACAAAATTTGAGGGTTGCCCTCGATTTCCCTGAGATCCCGTCATAAGATCCTGATTTGGTAACAATGGGACCATCTCAGGAGTATATTGTATTCTTTCGAATAAAAAAATAATTTTTATAATCGGTCCACAATTGACCGAGAAATCGGTGAACATACCTACATAAAAAAATACATAAAGTGGATTGCATAACCTCCTCCTTTTTTTTGAAGTCGGTTAAAGAGCCCTTTGTGGCCTTCTTACAGTATAAACTTATGAATTTTGAAATTTTAGCTTTCTACAACCAGTAAAACGCAAAATCCCGTTTTTCCCGTTCCCGTAAGAATTTCGGGAAATACTTTCTTGATGCTCCCCTACAATCCCCAAGGAACCCACTTGCCAAATTTCAGCTTTCTATGACCAGTAAAATGAAAAATCCCGTTTTTCCCGTTCCCGTGGGAATTTTGAAAAGTCCTCTCTCAATGGTCCTTTACCCTCACCAAACAACCTACATGCCGAATTTCCGCTCTCTACGACCAGTAAAACGAAAAATCCCGTTTTTTTCCCGTTCCCGTGGGAATTTTGGAAAGTCCTCTCTCAATGCTCCTTTACACTCCCTAAACAACCTTCATGCCGAATTTCAGCTTTCTACGACCAGTAAAACGAAATAAATATTAAGTACGAATATATAAATCCCGTTTTTTCCCGTTCCCGTGGGAATTCCCAAAAAATCCTTCCTTAGTGGATGGCTACATTGTATAAGGTATCTATGTGCAAAATTTCAAGTCTCTAAGTCCAGTGGTTTGGGCTGTGCGTTGATATTTCAATAGTCATTTAGTTTATTTACACATTTCAACCCCATCGCACGCACCCCATCCAGGGAGATGGTATTTTACGTCCGCCACGTCGGATTTTAAAACCGTTGTTGTTTTCATAACCAGCGACCCGATAAACCATAGAAACAACACCCATGTTGATTTTCAGACTTTATTACCCCTTTCCCCCCTTTTAGGGGTTGAATTCTCAAAAAACCTGAAACACGTACCTGTTGTATATGGTAGTATATTTTTTATTAGGTTTCTTTATATTATGAGTTTGTGTATTGTATTTACTAAAAGTTGTATTGTAGCCTTTGCTTTGTCCGACTGTCTTATTTTTACTTACTCTTTGTCGGTCCCTTACTAAATGCTCCTTTCATCCACTCAAAGGTTGACTGGTAGAGATCCCTTAAAGGGATAAGTTCGCCTTTGTACATGCATTTCAACGGTTGTCAATAATGTATTTCTTTTTTTCCCTTATTTTTGTACAATAAAGAGTTTACATACATACATACATACACGTGTTTACTCATTTATCATTAGGAGTACTTCTGTGAAGTTTCGAATAAAATAGTCGAACTAATCTTGTTTCCCCATACAAACTTTGGACCCCCGTTTCACCCCCTTAGGTTGTGAATTTTGAAAAATCTTTCTTAGTGCACCCCTAGACCTTATAAGGAACATACATGCCAAATTTGGAATCTCTAGGCCCAGTGGTTTGGGCTGTGCGTTGATATGTCAGTCAGTCAGTCAGTCAGTTTCTTCTTTTATATATTAAGATATCTGTGCCAAATTTCTTTATTTTTCTATGTTGTTTAAAATAAAGGGACATTGTATTGTGAGATTTCATGATCAAATTGGATTTTATTTCATGATAAGATCCTTAGATTATTTATACACTAGATAGAGCTTAGGCGGCATAAAAACGGTCCAAGAAACAATTGGCTTATATGTCTTTTGCCCCTTAGGTAAACCGGAATGACGTAACGCGATCGTAAGATGAAGCTGTCTAATGGGACGTTTTGTATCGCAGTGTTTGCTACTGACACTATCTAGTGTGTAAATAATCTAAGATACCCAGGTAAATAAGGTGTAAATAACCCAATGAAACTCTGTCCATGATATCCGCATGGTTTGCTGCCAATAACTTGTTACTAAACCCTAAGAAAACAAAATGTATTAAATTTTCGTTGTTAAATCCGCCTCATTCAAATTCGGTCTCAAATATTAAACTTAACGGTCAAAGTATTGAAGTTGTAAAATCTACGGTATTCTTAGGAATAACACTGGACTCTAAATTGCAGTGGGGATCGCACACCACAGCAATTGCGAATAGGTTGAGCTCTGCTGCGTTTGCAGTCAGAAAAATACGGCAGCTAACCGATGTGGCGACGGCACGGTTGGTGTATTTTTCCTACTTCAATAGCATCATTTCATACGGCCTTATTTTATGGGGATCTGCTGCAGACTTGGAATCAATTTTTATTTTGCAAAAGAGGGCTATCAGAGCGATATATAACTTAAGGACACGCGATTCTTTAAGATCTTTTTTTAAAGAAATAGGTATCCTAACCCTGCCGTCGTTGTATATATTTGAAATAATCATGTATGTAAGAAAAAACATATGTGATTTTCCCACTAACGTCGATAAGCCAAAGGTTACTAGAAACACAGGGAAGCTTAAAGTTCCATCTTACAGACTGGCTAAAACTAAAAAGTCGTTTCTGGGAAGATGCATACGTTTTTATAATAAAATTCCGAAAACAATAACCGAACAAACTGATACAAAATTCAAATCCATTGTGAAGAAGACATTAATATCTAAGGCGTACTATAAAATTAATGACTATATCATGGACAGGGATGTTTGGAAATAATTCCGATCCGCATTGGCGATCCCTAGTCTCAAATAGCGTATCTACTGTGTTAAAAAATTTAATTGTATTAAATACTTTAGATGTATGTCATTTAATAACAATGTAGATCTGATTGAAAAAAATATACCTTGTTGAGTGTCTTGCCGGTTTCTTCTCAACAGGGTTTTTTCCGAACCGGTGGTAGATTTTTCGACGTTCATAGGAGCATCAATTTGATGCCTAAATTGAATAAAGAATTTTGACTTTGACTTTGATACTTTAAATTATATAACTCACATTTTCATTCACTCACTCATTTCATTTATTCAATACTTTTTGTAATCAGTACTTTATGTACCTAGCTATGCGTGTAATCAGTAATCATTCGCCTCAACTCACGTCTCGTAGCGTTACCTATACTGCCGTTTCGCCGAAAAGCATTTCCCAACCTGATTCATTAGCCAGCTGTTTCATTTCCCAACTGATTTTTTATGTTTTCTGAAACTGTAATTTATGCTTTATAAGAATCCTGAAAAGTTAACAGTTTCAGAAAAAAATAAACAGGTAATTTATTGAATCAGGTGTTACTTTGCGGAGGTCCATATTAATGAACTAAAACAATTACTTTGCTCACCCGCGATCTTACGATAGTTACGTTTATGTAAGAAATGCGTGTTCATCCAGTTCCTCCACATCCATACTGTATGAACACACGCAAATCACACAAACCCAACTACCATGCATCACCACCAAACTACACTGACGCGTGACCTACTCTGAAGATGAGCTCTGGTTGAATTCAAAACGCGTCAGTGTAGTTTGGTGGTGGTGATAGTTGGGTTTGTGTGATTTGTTTGTGTTCGTACAGTGTGGAGGTGGAGGAACTGCATGAACACGCATTTCTTACATAAACGTAATTATCGTAAGGTCGCGGGTGAGCAAAATAATTATTTCAGTTCATAAATAAACAGGTGGCAAAGGAAACATTTGACAAATGAATAATTTGGGAAGAATATTGTTGCTTAGAAGCGTTTGAGATGTGGTGCTATCGTCGCATGCTCCGTATAAGCTGGACCCTGAAAGTCAGCAACGACAAGGTGCTTCAGCGTGCTGGTATGACCCGAAAATTATTGCACACCGTCAAAAAGCGCAAAATCGAATATCTGGGGCACGTGTTACGCCATGACAGATATCAGCTGCTTCAACTAATATTGATGGGCAAAATACAGGGAAAACGGCGCTCTGGAAGACGGAAGAAATCATGGCTGCGGAATATTAGGGAGTGGACCGGGATCAGAAGTGCAGAGCCTCTAGTTGCAGTAGTTCGGTTGATTTGTCCGGGACCGAACTGCTGCAACACTTTTTGTCTCAGTAGTTCGGTTAACACGTCAAACCGAACTGTTGGGAAGACTTCAGTTGCAGTAGTTCTGTTGACTGTCCGGGATCGAACTACTGCCACAATTTTAGTCTTATTAGCTCGGTTATGACGTCAAACCGAACTACTGAGAATTGAAACGACTCAAAAGGACGTTTAAGGATTAGATTGTACAACAAGAGCATAAAACGAGCCATTTTACCCGAGACGTTTGGTGAACATTGACGTTGGATTTAATGCTAGAGTTTTAGGTACACTCTTCTTTTCACTTCGATTGCAAGGAAATGAAATAAGTAGCAACATTGCAAATAAAATTAACTAGCTCTTATTTTTCATGGATTGTGTATTTAGCTATATTTTTAATCGCGCTTTTGAGTCGTTTCAATTTTCAGTAGTTCGGTTTGACGTCACAACCGAACTAATGAGACTAAAAGTGTGGCAGTAGTTTGGTCCTGGACAATCAACCGAACTACTGCAACTAAAGGTTTCCCAGCAGTTCGGTTTGACGTCTTTACCGAACTACTGAGACAAAAAGTGTTGCAGCAGTTCGGTCCCGGACAAATCAACCGAACTACCGCAACTAGAGGGTGCAGAGCAACTATTCCGGATGGCTCAAGACAGGGAGAAGTTTTCAGAGCTAACGGCCAACCTCCAGTAATGGAGTGGCACTTTCAGAAGAAGAAGAATTGTTGCGAAACATTAGTAAGCCCGTCAGGCTCGAAGCAGGTGTAAACAAATAGCCTCTGGCTACCCCTTTGCTGAGAAAGAGGCGTGCATGTATGTATTGTATTGTTGTATTGTTACAGAGAAATCCTGGCAGCCACGCCGTCTCTCACCAGCTCCCACTCTGTCGCCGCCACTCCCACGCAGCGGAGGGAGTTCAAAAGAGAGTCCACGAAGGAAGACAGGTCTGTATGTGGTTAACGCCATCTATTGTCGAATAGGGTGAATAAACTAGTCAGACGAAACAAAGATCGGTCTTGCTTAACTTAATTTCAATAGTATTTGACAAGCTCGTAGACACTTTTAGACAACGTAGACACCGAACTGTCTAAACCAGGGTCCAATAGCATAACAAAATACAAGCAAATAGTATTAGTTAATTTCAATACAAATTAAAAATTTTAAAAACCCCCGTCGCAATTTGGTCACACATATTTTGAAAATAAAGCAAATGCCCATTCTGCGTCTAAGATCTCTTCCGCAGCTGACAAAAGAGCTGATAACTTTTGAACGGCTAAACCAATTTTAACGAGACATGTCTAAGAACCATCGCCATGAAACCTGTTTTCAAATAAAAAAACCGCATCCTAATCGGTTCACCCGTTTAAGAGCTATAATGCCACAGGTAGATACGCACACACACATAGCGGTCAAACTTATAACACCCCTCTTTTTGTGTCGGGGGTTAAAAAGTAGCTAATACTGTTAGCTTGTAATTTTTTACGCAATTGGGCCCAGGGGTCGCCAACTTTATTAGACCCAAGATGTACTGACGAAACCCTGGGCAATCTACCAATGACATAAACGCAGCAGTTGGTGATTGAATACTTTGCGCAGTCTGTTCTATATTTTTTGCCTTACCACGATCGACTGGATTATAGTAGTTATAATAGCCACGATTGATCGGTTGATCGCGATCGACCAGTTGGCCAGCCCTGGTCTAAACCCTAGTGACTCCATAGGCACAGGCCTCCTCTCAGAATGAGGCTTGGGCCGTAGTTCCCACGCGGGCCCAGTGTGGATTGGGAACTTCACACACACCATTGAATTTCTTCGCAGGTGTATGCAGGTACAATGTTTTCCTTCTAACCAAAACTGTTTTTCAGAGGGTCAGTGAAAAGAGACCCAACGAGAAGAGAGAGCGGGAAAAGGATGGACCAAGGCACAACGACCAGCCCTTTGAGGGACAGCAGCAAAAGGGACCCTCGGACTAGCGAACCAAGTAGACAAGTGGTGAGTACAAACGAACGGGCCAGCAGAGCGGTCTGTTATCGCTAGAAAGTTTAAATGAGTCCTCACCCGCACGGTACAGGGGCTGAAGGGTATGACGACAAAGGGAGCCGGGAGAGGTGCGGGCGGCAGGCACACGAGGCGCGCTCGCCGCCCGCACCTCTCCCGGCCCCCTTTGTCGTCATACCCCCCAGCCCCTGTATCGCGTGGGCGAGAACTGATAGGATTTAGCTGTAGAACCGTTAAGGTCGCCAAGTCACAACTGGCCATTTTCAATTTATAATGCACCTTCTTTTTTTAATATTACATAGTTTTGAGGTTTTCTTACTCAAATGAAGGGCACCAGTGATTTTGATGATTAAAAAAATGTCCCTAATTTTCCATACCAATAGGGATGTTGACGCCATTAAAAAATAATTCGAAGACACGACTCCGGTCAAAAAAACGCTTTATTTTAGCCCTGAAAACCAAATAAATTTTTGATTAACTTCAAAATTAGATTTTTATTGCTTTAATTGATTGAGTTGGCGAACAAGTGACGTCATAAGTTGCTATTGCCATTCAAACTCTATGGGAGCATTGTGTTTTGACAGCTCATAAAAAGTACGTCAGTTGATTGGTGGTGTCAACATCCTTATTTCTTGTGTCAGTTTTGTGACGAGTCATATAAATAGTACTCGTTATTTCGAATAAAAAAATCCCAAAAATGTCTCAATATAACATAAATGTTACACTTTTAATATGAAATGCCCGTCGCCTGATTCCGCAAAATAGTATTCTTATGCCAACTACCCACCTCCCGCCATTAATGTTAACCCCCCACAGGCGACGATCGACTGTATCGCGATTTGGCATCAACATCGTAAAGGCATTCCTAAAGACTTCCACAAACAATCGGGCTAGCTGAGTAGTATGTTAGAACTTTTAAGCCTGCTAAGTTGCATCTCCCAATACAAAATATCTAATCTAATAGTCCTGCGTACAGGGCCACTGCCCACCCCTCGCCATTACTGGTTTCCCCCCACAGGCAACGGTTGACTTTATCGAGATTCAGCATCAACATCTTATAAAAGCTTCCCTAAAGATTTCCACCTACGAATGGTATAGCAGAGCGATCGGTTAGAACTTTAAAGCTCGCCAAGTTACATCTCCCCATTCCTTAAAATAGACTAATAGTGCTGCGTACAGGGCCACTGCCCGCCCCTCGCCATTGCTGGTTTCCCCCCACAGGCAACGGTTGACTGTATCGAGATTCAGCATCAACATCTTAATTAAGCATCCCCAAAGACTTCCACCTACAAACGGTATAGCAGAGTGATCTGTTAGAATTGTTAAGGCCGATCAAGTTCCATCTCTCAATGCAGAATATCTATTCTAATAATGCTGTGTACAGCATGGCCGCTGCCCCTCGCCATTACTAGTATCTCCCCGCAGATGACTGTTGTCTGGATTATTATTCGGGATCGACAACTTAAAGGTATTCCGAAAGACTCCCAAAAGAACGGACTAGCAGAGCGGTCTATTAGAACTGTCAAGGCCGCCAGTCGCATCTCCCAATTCCGCAAAATAATCTTATAATCGGCCACTGCTGATTGTTAGGGTGACGATTGACTGTATCACCATCCAGCTTTAACATCTTAAAGGGGATACCCAAAGACTTCCGAACAAATGACATAGCTGAGTAGTGTGTTAGAATCTTTAAGACCGGCCTCTAGGCTGGTAACGCATCTACTTTCTCTTATGTTGATGATAATGATGATGATGTCTCCATGGGTAGTGGTGCTCACTTACCATCAGGTGACCTACTTCCTCGTTTTTCATTCTATATCATTAAACAATCTCATGTCCAATTTTTAATCTGGTCTTAACTCATTCAAGGATCTTCTTACGTTACGATCCTATAAAGGTCTATGAAATTATAAATACAATGCATCAATTTATTTACTAATATATAGGTACCGTTATGATATATTATGTAGGTTAAGTTATAATTATATATTACACATTAAATTGAATCCGACATCAAATCGGAAGGTAAAATTATCTACTGTTGGACTTCATTATGGGACTATTATATTCAAAGAAATTGCAGCAAAGTACGTTCAAATTACTGATACCAATGCAGAATATTTATTTTAAATAGTCCTGCGTACAGCATGACCTCTTCCCGCTCCCCGCCAGTACTGGCATCTCCCCGTAGGCGACAGTTGACTGAATTCAGCATCAACATCTTAGAGGTATCCCCAAAGACTTCCGAACAAACGGGCTAGCTGAGCTGCCTGTTAAATCTCTTAAAGCCAATTTAGGACGAAGCTTTGAGGGTTAGAAAATAAGGAGAAATGTTTCGAGAGAAAAGGTTAGAAGTACTCTCTTGGGGGACACTGCCGTGCCTCCAAATTAGATTATATTTTAACTGTCACAAAGATCAAAAGTCAAATCAAAAATCAACATGTAGTACTTTAACGTTTAGTTGGTAAGTCAATAGACAATTGGTTTGGTTTTTGAATGTTTCTTTTTTTTTTAATATGTTCTTGTCTGTGTTTAGATTTAATTTTACTTAGCTTGTATAATCATAACTCTTAAATATAATTGAGGATGTCTATTTTTTTGCAATGTGTAGTAAATCGAAAACCATTTCGAGATAAATGCTTTCTAACCCGTTTACAGTAGTTATTTAATTTTAAAATTATGTTATGACTTTATTACATACCAAATAAGAAATGACCTTCATTTGACATTGGTGTAAATTGCGTGACCGGTTCAAGTCGTACTTTATTCTGTGCAGTTAGAATTCTTCACAATTTTACGCGTGGATTATACTACGGAGTTTGATTTGGACCCGCTGTCTGACATCTAGCACTTTGACAGCGCCAGTAAAGTGACAGAAGTGAAAGTGTACCACTACGCAAAAAATAATTAAAGGGTTGCCTTATCGTACGCATTTAGATACATTTAGAAATTTGGCAGTGTGGGAGCTCTCAATTACAATCTGACGTCATCAACCAAAATAGTTTCAGTAATTAATTTTGAAAAGAGTAGTGAACTAAATGACAAAATATTGAAATTAGCTTCTTATAATTGACTTTTCTATACAAAAAAAAATATAAAACCAGTGGTAATTTTTTTTAGACATTGCCAATTATTAATAAATTTGAAGCGTATTTTCAATAATCTTGCCAAAAACACTTCACAAAGGCTTAATTTAATGTGATAACTAAATAAAAAATTGATGTGCTTTTTTGGCATTGATTGTATACAAGTGTAATCATATACAAACGTAGTCTATATCTATACTTCTATACTTAATATTATAAAGAGGAAAGATTTGTACCTATTTTTGTATGTTTGTAACGAATAGGCTCAAAACGTACTGGGCCGATTTAAAAAATTCTTTCACCAATAGAATGCTACATTCTTCCAATTTGACATAGGCTACATTTCATTTTGAAAAAAATTAGGGATCCTTGGTAAAATTTGAACAATGTAACCGAAGGTGTAGAAAAATGAGTCTTAAAATGTCTTTCGTCGAATGCGCTGCCGAAACTATTAGCGATAGAACAAAATAATGTACAACAATATTGAAGAACATTATAATGTCTACAAAAAACTCCGCGGTAGTATATGTCCAACTATTGTAGTTATGTCACTACAACAACTTTTTTCATTTTAAACATTAATGAAAATGCTAACCAAATTCAAACCATGCTATTTATGTGTTTATATTAATCCTTATCCAAATAAATTATTTTATGATCAAGACCATTTAACTACCTATAAAATAGTTTTTAAATTATTTAAATTGGACTTTCCATTCAAAAGATATTACGAATTAAATAATTCATAATTAATAAATAAATAATAAATAATAATTTTTTAATAAATAAAAATATTTGTGAAAAAAAGTGTTTTATATCCAAATTTCCAAAAATAAATAATTGTTTACCCCGTGCGAAGCCGGAACGGGCTGCTAGTACTAAATAAAACAAAGTATGATCTTTATGAACAATTTCACCTTGAAATGTTGGCATGTACATAAATAAGTTATCTTCGAATCATGCAAATCAAAATTTCATCCACTTCTAGTTATCGTATATTGGAATGTCAGCAAAAAAGTTTTAGTAAAAATGATTTTGTGAACAAAATTATATAAAGACCTTTTTAGGGTTCCGTAGTCAACTAGGAACCCTTATAGTTTCGCCTTATAGTTTGAATGTTGATGCGTGCCTGTCATTGAGGTACGGGCTAGGCGTGTTACTTATTATAAATTTTAATTGGTTAATGTAATTGCTCTGTATTTTGTTGGTGTGTCTATTAAATAAATAAATAAATAACATATGTCTGTCTGTCTGTCTGTCCGTCCGCGGCTAAGCTCAGAGACTGTTAGTACTAGAAAGCTGTAATTTGGCATGAATATATATATCAGTCACGCCGACAAAGTAATTAAATAAAAAAATATATTTTTTTAGGGTACCTCCCATAGACGTAAAGTGGAGGTGTTTTTTTTTTTCGACTAACCCTATAGTGGGGGGTATTATTGGATAGGTATTTGAAAATAAATAGGGGTTTTCTACAACAATTTTTTGATAAAATGAATATTTTTGGAGATATTCACTCCGAAAGTTCAAAATAATGTGTCCCCCCCCTCTAACTTTTGAACCACACGTCTAAAAAATATGGAAAAAATCACGTTAGTTAAACTTAATAAAAACTTTCTAGGAAAATTATTTTCAACTTAATCCGTTGAGTAGTTTTTAAGTTTTTGTAAAAAAATATTTCTAAACTAAGATTGTAATTTAACCGCCATTGTATAGTATCTTTTTTCAAATAAAAAAAAATATATTACATATAGTAGACTGCAGTTAGATTAGTTACCCAATTCGCCGATAGATGGCGCTGTACCGCCGACGTTGGGACCAAAACAACCACATTAATAAAGTATGCAAAGATTTTTTCGTACCTGCTACGGAACCCTATCTCGGGCGTGTCCGACACGCTCTTGGCCGATTTTTAATGACTAATGACACTTTGTAGAAGCGAAAGATGTATGTCAGGATCTTAGCTTGTGGAATCAAATAGGCTCTACCTACTCCTTTGCTGGGAAGGAGGCGTGTTGTATGTATGTCTGTAATTTTATTTATACAGGGCCGTAGATAATTAAAACGTCTTAAAATTTAAAAAAAAGAATTGTAATGGGCCATTCTACTTTTCGTTGACCAGTAATTTTTTGTACTGTGCTCTTCAAATATTTTTTTTACTAAGACGGTAAAGTACTCGGTTTAAATCATTTAAGATTTAAATAGGCACATAATTAAGCTTACATTTAAAATTATCACTACGTATAAAAAGTAATCATTATTATCTACCTATAAAGTAGGTAACGCAGTGGACATGCATGTCCCCGCCATTTGTATGGAAATTGATGTGTAGCGACTACTAGCGCCATCTAGTCATCACATAAGGAACTAACTACTACAATCCTACATCACGCTATCGAAGTTTCTCAACTCGGCTGCATAAATACAACTTCCAACATTCATGCATCGGACTTCGGTCCCCAGGCATAACATCTGCCTGGAAAGAGATCTCTCTATTGCAACTACCCTCAGATGTATTTTCCGCTGAGTTACCAATTTTTTCCACAAAATTTCTTTGAATTTCAAGTTTTATTGCTTTAAAACATTAAATTTAGGTGTTTCAGTTTGTATATAAGTTATTTACACCTGAAAAAAATCACCAGGTATGCCTTGTATTTCACAAAAGATTAATGGTTACTTAAAAGTAGAATGAGCCTAATAACTTAAAATAAAAAGACAGAACGACTTTCAAGCACCTTAACTTCCTTAGGGATTGTATATATATTTTTTTCTTGTAATTGGAATTGATCAAACTGGACTGTACGCCCTTCTTCTAATCAAAAACAGAATTTCCTAACCAATATCAATATCTTACGGAGTTTTAAGGTTGCAGACATAAGAAATAGAACCTAATCCTCCGTTTTAAAGTCTGTCAAAATCATGATTTCGTAAAACGGGAATAAAATTAAATTAATTAGCATCATTTCTCTCATTGCAAGCTCTTTTGCCTCCAAGTTTGGAATTGGCGCAATAGAAATTTGATTAAATATTTAATTAGCTTTATTATGTCCAATTGAGTGCGTTTCCTCGACTTTAGGGGTTGGGATAGGAAATTGACAGGAGTCGCCTTTAGTTTCTGTTCACTATATTTTTTGCCAGTTTTTGGGACGGGGAACCACACTCAAGTCAACATTGGTTTGAGTTTCTAGTTTCAAAAGTTTGAGGTGGGTTCTTGAATAATTATTTTAACATTCTAGTAATTAGGTCTATACAGGGTGTCATCAACATCAACATCTCTGGCAAAAATAAGAAAAAAAATCCGCGTTACTTAGTGAAGCGATATCTATCTACTTAGGGCCACTTGCACAGTTCAGGATTAAAAAATTAAATCGGTAACCCTGGGTTTAGAATGACAGTTCCATACATTTTGACACTTGTTAACCCTGTGTTAGCAGTTAACTCAGACTTAAGTAGCTTACCCAGGTCCGCGCAAGCCAGCCTTAATATTATTTAAAATAATTTTTTTTAATAGCCTAGTTATAATTTATGTCCCACTGTTGACGAAAGGCCTCCCCTTTCCTCCGCCATTTTTCCTATCCTGAGCATGCACCTGCCAATCGGGCTGAAAAGCACTCATGTCGTCCCATCATCTCCTCTTAGGCTTGCTTCTGCTCCTTTGGCCATCCCTCGGAACCCTTCGGTAACGATTCGTCCCCATCGGTCCGGATGCATTCGGCAGACATGTCTTGGATCTTGGTTGATTCTTTAAATTCCAATTGACTAATCCTATTCGTCTAGTCATCGTCACCATCATTTCAGCCGAAAGACGTCCACTGCTGAACATAGGCCTCCCCCAAGGCTCGCCAAACAGATCGGTTCCGTGCCATCCGCATCTAACGCGATCCCGCAACCTTAACCAGGTCGTCGCTTCATCTGCATATGCATATATTCAAATATACATGTATTCTTCTAGTACATAGCATCATTCGACGAGGAAGGCGAGCACGCGCCTGGCTGGCGGCGCGTGGGGCCCGAGGGTCTCTTGAACCTGGAGAAGGTCTACCGCACCCAAGCAGTGATGGACCACATCGCCAGCTTTCACCAGCACCATTACGCGCTGGCGAGGAACAATACCCCCGTGTTCGGGGATTACTTGAGGTGATGACCTAGGAAATTATGTAATGAGTCTCTCAAGATTGGTATGAAGTATCTTCAACATCAAGGCAGCTCTGCATCAACCTCCGCAAACTTCTCTTGTCTGGCCTGTGGATGAACATGTCGCTCTCGCATCGGGCTAATCAGCCACGAAAAGCGTGTGCACAGGCAATACGCCATAATTCGTCTGAAACAGACGCATAGGCCTAATGATGATGATGATGTATTTTATAAGGCTTTTACCTGGTATCAGGTCATCGTCGAGTTTAGGCACAACCTGTAGGCAGTACGCGGTGCACTCATCCAACGCCAGACCGAGCTGACATGTTTATTTTTATCGAATTCAATTGGATTTATATTTAAAAACTCGATTTGGCTCAAATAAATTTTTAGTTCCGATCCATTTTTAGTTCCATACCGGTCTGGGGTAGCGCTGCTAAAACAATTCTGCTACAGTTGGAAAGGGCGCAGCGTGCGGTCATTAAGGTGATGCTCAATAAACCGTTTCGTTTTCCCACTGACACACTTTACCGGAACTCTAAGTTGCTGAGTGTAAGACGTCTGTATATCTTAAAAGCCGTATTACGAGCGCACGCTGTCGTCGCTACATTGCCGACATACACTCAGTTGCTGACGAAGCGTGTGTTTAGAGTTCCCTTACCGAAGACCAGAGGCTCTACCATGAGTTACACTAGTTTGCAGTGACCGTACTCGCTAGCGACAGCGTAAATGATTTGTATGGAGAATTGTACTTCCGTAAGTGACCGCTAGAGGCGCTCAATTCTCTATACAAATCATTTACGCCGTCGCTAGCGAGTACGGTCACTGTAAACTAGTGTAACTCATGGTAGAGGTACTGATCCGCTTTCGCAAAGCGTTTCCCTCCCTACATGCACTTGCGTCTTTATAACTCTG
The DNA here is from genome assembly GCA_947563465.1 of Archips xylosteana. Classification (NCBI taxonomy): domain Eukaryota; kingdom Metazoa; phylum Arthropoda; class Insecta; order Lepidoptera; family Tortricidae; genus Archips; species Archips xylosteana. The sequence goes on from OX387370.1 coordinate 10,462,505, forward strand.
TATGTAAGGTGCACAGTATCCATAGCTTCACAACGGGTAGACTCATGTTGGTTGTGAGAGGGTGACTCGAGACTTTGTCATATACCTAGTGATACGGAGGTCTTTATTAGCAACGGCCCCTAATTCCAGACATGAACACACACCCACACACATAAACACACGCGAACACACACACACACACATACGCACACACACTCACACACACACACACGCACACACACACGTGCGCGCTCATAAATCTAAATTGTACTTTAAATCTTGTTCAGTAGGTGATGTAATTTAGTTGTAATTTTTGTTATTTTTTTTTTGCTTCATCATTTTTTATTTCAATTTTTGTATTTTTTATTTTTTTTTATATAATAATATGAAGATTTTATATTTTTTCTCAACATCCACCTATCCTCTGGTAAGCTTTGTAGGTAAACTATTATTTATTGTGCACTCCTAGGCCCCAAGATACAGGCTCTGCCTAGTTTGGGGTCTGCTAGATATTTTGTTTTGTATATTGCTGATGTATGTTTTTGGAAATAAATTTATTAATTTTATTATTATTATTATTATTTCTGGTACTAGGACGGAGTTCTTTGGGCTAATAAAGGATAATTATAGGTAGACTATATGTGAACTATATAAAGAAAGTTTTTAGGGGTCTTAGTAGAGGAGCCCAGGAGGGGATTTGGGGAAACACTCGAGCGCGGCAGATTAATACATGGGGGGATACCTCATACCCTCTAGAGTACCTGCAGCGAATATGAGCACTTCATCTAGGGGGTTTACCTGGGTCACCCCATCAGAATACTCAGTAAAAAAAATTATTCACTGAAATACTCGAGCGCGTCAGATTAAGATAAGGTGGGTTAATTACTAGCAGAACAGTGTGCATTTCACTTGTAAATTGTCAGTCTTTGGAAATAACATCCCCTATGAAAATCTGACGCGCGCCCATACGTATGGCCACCCCACCGCGACCTTACGATAGCTACGTTTATGTGAAAAATGCGTGATCATGCAGTTGCTCCACCTCCACACTGTACGAACACACACAAATCACACAAACCCAACTATCATCACCAGCAAACTATACTGACGCGTTTCGAACTCAACCAGAGCTCATCATACACACACAGCACAGTGAACAGTTGCGGTACTCCGAAGATGAGCTCTGGTTGCTACGGCCTTTACTCGTCCATCCATTTCAAGCAACCCAAGTAACCCTACTTTATAATACTAAAAAGGTTAGTCCTCTAACATTGTTAACCAAACCCTGACATTTTCCAGAACAGCAATGTCATCGTGCGAGGAGCCGGTCTTCTCGCAACCCTCGCAGCAGACAAGCTGGTCCTTCGAGAACGAGGCTCTGTACGAGCTGGAGGGGGGAGGGTACTGCCCCGTGCAGCCCCTGCCTCATGACCATGGGGTCACGATGTTCCCCCTACAGCCGCAGCATGGAGTGTGCATGGACCGCCACGTCTTGCAGGTTTGGGCAACATGATAAAACTATAAGGATTATCCACTTGAACGTCCGTCCTGCGTAGGCAAATTCCGGTCTTTACGTCCAGCACCGAGCGGTCGCGCGCCGCGCGTCGCGCGTCCCGTTTTATTCACAAAAATTCACTAAAACGTCTGCTGTACACACTGCCACCTATATGTTTATAGGTGAAACTCTTTCTCCGCTACAAGTCTGTATCAACAGCAGGGGGGGCACACTTACATATATCACACTTTTCATGTGACTGCAGCGACCTTTGGTGTTAGGTGTTTGACGAAGAACTAAATTAGCGGCCATCTTGGTTGACTTGTCAAACTTGTCAGTTGTCATTCATCGGCCATGGCCATGGCGTACCAAATTGTACGGTCAAGGACTTTAATTGATAGGCCACTTGCCAATGTTCGTATTTTAGCCGTATAATGCAAATCGGGTTTAGCCGCTTATACTTCGTATATGCTGATTTGAATTAGACGGCTAAAATACGAATAGTGGCAATTAGCCTATCAATTAAAATCCTTGACTGTACATTGCTATAGGTACGCGTATCTATAGCTGTACATCACTACCAACTTATAAATATAGATAGGTATATATATATATATATAGATACGTCACATTAGTTCTTGAGCTGCCGTAGGGCGGCAGCACCTTCCATACATGCATATTTGACCATAGAGTTGCCACTCTTGTTCATATAATATTACAATACTCTTTGATCAACAGTTTCGAAATAATGCCGATATAATTCACTAGATGTCGTTTTTTTCAACTGTTGATGCGATTCGCCACTGGTTACCGAGGTGACCATGGACGTGAAACGCCATTTTTTTTTGGGTACTATTGTAACCATGGACGTTCAAGCGGTTACTGTCTGTAGTAATTTATCTTTATAAAGCAGAGTAAAAGTAAAAAAAACAAGTCATGATGGCCTATGTTTGACCTATGGCTCCTCAAGCAGAGAGTCGTGGGTTCAAGCCCGGACCTGTGAGTATTTCGAAATTTATGTGCGCAATTACATTTGAAATTTACCATGAGCTTTCGGTTTGTGTGCGAGTGTGTGAGTGCATGCAACAGATTCCAGCCTAGTCCCACTTCCAGAAAATTACAACCTAGGGCTCTTCAATGCTAGAGTGAAAAGGCAATACCTTTGGCCTGATCTGCACTTTTCATCAAGTGATATAGAGGCTAATCACAGCTGGTCAGTTTTATGTAAAAAAAAACCGGCCAAGTGCGAGTCGGACTCGCGCACGAAGGGTTCCGTATAATTATCTATAAAAATCACGTTTGTTGTATGGGAGCCCCCTTAAATATTTTTTTTATTCCATTTTTTAGTATTTGTTATTGTATGTGTTGTAGCTATCACTGTTCCCGAGATACAGCCTGGTGACAGACGGACAGACGGACGAACGGACGGTCGGACGGACGGACAGCGGAGCCTCAGTAATAGGGCCCCGTTTTTACCCTTTGGGTGGGTACGGAACCCTAAAAAACAGCTTAACGCTCTTTTACCCAACGTCGGCTTTGCTTTTTTTTGAGTGCAACCCCTAATCTATCTATCTATCTATCTACAGCCATTGTCCGTCCACTGCTGGACGTAGGCCTCCCTCATATTGCGCCAAAATTCGCGATCCTGGGCTTCCCTCATTCACCCACTGCCAGCTGTCCTCCTAAGGTCATCAGTCCAACGTGTTGCAGGGCGTCCCACACTACGCTTTCCTAAACGTGGTCTCCACTCCAGGACACGTCTGCTCCAACAATCGTCAGTTGTACGGCAAACGTGACCAGTCCATTGCCACTTCAGCGTGCTAACCCTTCGGGCTATGTCAACGACTTTCGTCTTTTGTCTTATATGCTCGTTGCGGACCCTATCTCTCAACGAGATTCCGAGCATAGCCCTCTCCATGGCACGCTGAGCGACTTTGAGCTTATGGACTAGTCCTCCTGTGAGTGTCCACGTTTCTGCAGCGTAAGTCATAACGGGTAGGACGCACTGGTAAAAACCTTAGTCTTCAGGCATTGTGACAGGGAACCCCTAATAAAAACCTCTTTTTTCCAGATAATGCATCACGGTACGGTCTGCGTGGTGGGCGAGGCGGAGTGGGGAGGCACAGTGGCCCAGTTGCGGCTGGAGCGCGCATGCGCGATATTAGCATGGTGCCGGACGGCGCACAGGCCGCATACGTCTTATGGTAAATAGTTTACTAACAGTCTTCAAACATTAAAAGTCTGCTTCAAAGAAATTGCTTTTAAATCAATGAGGCACAGAAATTTACAATAATCACTCCTTACCGTTAGGGTGGAATTTTTGTTCAATTTTAATCAATAATCAATCATTTACTTATTTGCTCAAACGTGGTACAAGTTGATGGTGATTGTATTCTGCTGGGAAAGAGGCCTGATTGTATGTATGTACTTATGTCACATTCACAAATTGCTTTTTACTACGAAATAATGTCATAAGTACTCCTGGACTTAATACTTAATAAGCCTTGGATACTAAAACAAATATAGAACGCACTTGTAAACTCCTTGTGTAGATTTATTTATTAAATGAGATCAAAACCATAATTGCTATAGTAGCAACGAAAAACAGCTATTTCGTTAAAAAGCAGTTTGGTCGCCTGTTAAAAAAAATAGTTATTTGAGCAAGATACGAGTAAAGTATTGAAAATTTGACAGTAAATAATATTTAATTGTTATTTTTCTAGGAGAAACCCCATCAGAGAACGTTCAGCAGCCAGAAGTCAGTCTGTCGTATAACCCTGAGGAAGTCATTCCTCTGAAGTACACCGCGAACCTGGCACATGACAATGAGGCCGGCATCGTTGGAGAAGAAGGGTAAGATTTAAAATCTTCAATTCTTCCTCAATTTTTCCTTTGCCACAGTTGCTGACGAGGGCTACGAGTTTGGCCTTGATTAAGGCTTTCGATATGGTTTCGACAGCTATTTTGTTCAAATAACTAGAAACTGTCTTCATTTGCGGTATTGTCCTGGACTGATTTACTAGATACTGCTACTTTTACTAGATATCTGACAGATAAAAGCTAAGGCATCAGTATTTGCAAAAAATAATCAGTTTTATACATATATCTTTTAGGTGTCTCTCAAGGCGGCCTTTTGAGCCGTACATTTTTCATTACTACATAGAAGCACTGTGAAATAGCAAATTTATGCGCATTTTAAATAAGTACTTGAAATCTTAGCCAGCCATCCATCTTAGCCTATGTACGTCCCATTGCAAATCACCGGCGTCTTCTCAGAATGAGAGGTATAAGCCATAGTTCCCACGCAGGCCCAGTGCGGATTGGGAACTTGACAGTCACCATTAAGTATGTATAAGCTTAAGTCTTGATTATTATTATTTTTATTTCGCAGTTTCATCGACCTACAATACGTCAAAGACATGCGCTTGGATGGCGCGCTTTTAGAAGCACGCGAGCTGGCGGAGCTCACACAGACGGCTCGTCGCTGCGGACTTGCCAGCTCACAGGGCGCGCGTGTCATCTCACTCATTTACGGCCGCACGCTGAGTGACAACCGGAGTCTACACCTTATGCTGCCTTCTTACTCGCACAGGTGGGTATCGGAAGTGTGCCGACCCATAAGCTTATCTGGATCGTACCTGTAGTGGTTTGAAGAGGGCGTTATGAAACTCAGGTGCATTGATTCAGATAAGCTACCATAGATTAGTAGCGTCGTTAATAGGAAAACGGGCTCAATGTACACTTTCTCTGAAGATGCATTATCCCAAAAATGAACTTCCCAATGGGTACGGTTGCCCAAAAAGCCTCTTTAAAAAAAATATTAGATTTTAAAAAACCTGTCGTCCTACAGGGTATGGGCAGTAGGCCTCCACGCGGTCATCAGAGCTCTGATGAGCCAGGCCAAGTTGGCAGACAGGAGTCTAGCCTGGCTGAAGAACAAATACACAGCACTGTACTATGAGGATGGGTGCTGCTGTGAGCCGCTAGTCAGCGACGCTATTCGGGTAAGCTTCAATAACTACTACTTCTAATAACATTAAAAGTTCCAATCAAATTATATTATGTTCTTTTTAATTGCCAGTGTTTTTCTGTGGTGCAAGGAAATGTTTACTTTAAGGTGTCACAATGCAATTGGGACAATATAATTCTTTGGTTTTGTTTTTGGACTTAATTACCGATATCCTAACGAAGTTAGTTCGATTCAATGCAACGAGCCTTACCCCGCGAGCACTAGATGGCGCTATTATCAAACTTTCCGCTGCTATGATTTTTTGGACGTATTTATTTAATATAATTAAGTAAATACGGGGAAAGCGTATCCCACTCAAGTGCTTAAAACCTACGACCCTCTAGTCTCTGGCTTGTTCACAGTTTTAGCGTTCTAATAAACGTCTAGACTTGTTTTTTATGTTTTAATTCCTCTCCGCAAGACCTAAACCTAAACTGTGACAAGTTTTATTTGGCCTTCCTCATTATTTAATTAATTAAATATTTAGGAAAGACAAGAGCTCAGATTTTGTCCGTATTTACTTAATTATATTAAATAAATACGTCCAAAAAATCATAGCAGCGGAAAGTTTGATAATAGCGCCATCTAGTGCTCGCGGGGTAAGGCTCGTTGCATTGAATCGAACTAACTTCGTTAGGATATCGGTAATTAAGTCCAAAAACAAAACCAAAGAATTATACTGTCACAATGCAATTGGGACAATATAATTCTTTGGTTTTGTTTTTGGACTTAATTACCGATATCCTAACGAAGTTAGTTCGATTCAATGCAACGAGCCTTACCCCGCGAGCACTAGATGGCGCTATTATCAAACTTTCCGCTGCTATGATTTTTTGGACGTATTTATTTAATATAATTAAGTAAATACGGACAAAATCTGAGCTCTTGTCTTTCCTAAATATTTAATTAATTAAATAATGAGGAAGGCCAAATAAAACTTGTCACAGTTTAGGTTTAGGTCTTGCGGAGAGGAATTAAAACATAAAAAACAAGTCTAGACGTTTATTAGAACGCTAAAACTGTGAACAAGCCAGAGACTAGAGGGTCGTAGGTTTTAAGCACTTGAGTGGGATACGCTTTCCCCGGACAGACACTGCCCTGGATTCAGGAGACCGTAGGACGCGCTGCGGGCGTCGCAGGTGGATCCTCAAGGACGTTTGCTGTGTTGCAGAGCTGAGGCCAGGGTGCTTCAGGGCTCGGAGTGTGCTGATGGCGTGGAGCCAAGAGGCGGAGACTGCAGTATCGTTCGGCGGTTTAACCCCGACTTGGTTGCCCAATATCGGGCAGAGTATCCACTGGGCTGATTTATTTGGTAGTATAGGTAGACTGTTTTCTTGACAGTGGTGTTCAGATTCAAAATGTGCCAAATTTTTTGGCGGCACTGGGTTTTAAAGACAAAATTAGGTCACGCCCCTCGAGATAACGCTAACCGTAATTTGTCTGATGTGTTTTGACAGTTCGTGCCACAGAGAAGACTCTGCGCAACAAAACGATGTACTTAATTTATTTGGCCTTCCTCATTATTTAATTAATTAAATATTTAGGAAAGACAAGAGCTCAGATTTTGTCCGTATTTACTTAATTATATTAAATAAATACGTCCAAAAAATCATAGCAGCGGAAAGTTTGATAATAGCGCCATCTAGTGCTCGCGGGGTAAGGCTCGTTGCATTGAATCGAACTAACTTCGTTAGGATATCGGTAATTAAGTCCAAAAACAAAACCAAAGAATTATATTGTCCCAATTGCATTGTGACAAAGGTAACAAACATTTTCTTACCCCACTGTACAAGCTTTGGCATACGTCATCACATCAGTGACTTCACGCAAAGCGCGTTGTTAGCGCGTCACCTCTGTTATCTCTCATACATTACGGCGCCCCCCTATTGTCTCTCATGCATTTGTCATGAATGTCAAGGTGTTCGGCGGCAGAGAGTCGACGTGTGGCAGCTCGTCCCACTCCACGCCAGTCAAGGGCGCCTTCACAGACTCCCACTCGGACTCCATGAGGTGTTCCGGTATCAAGTTTAAGGTAAATACCCTGATCCCGACTAATATTCAAGTTTATAGGGGTTCCCTACGACCTTATAACGTTAGTGCTAATTTTATTTAACCTACCAACGTTAGATATTTTCATTAGCACTAATATTGTAAATTAACTGAAACAATTACTTTGCTCACTCGCGACCTTACGATAGCTACGTTTATGTAAAAATTGCGTGTTCATGCAGTTCCTCTACCTCCACACTGTATAACACTGTGTAACATTATATATTTGGTAACACAATGAACGGTTGCGGTACTCTGAACATAAACTCTTGTTGAGTTCGAAACGCGTCAGTGTAGTTTGGTGGTGGTGATAGTTGGGTTTGTGTGTGTTCGTACAGAGTGGAGGTGGAGGAACTGCATGAACACGCATTTCTTACATAAACGTAACTATCGTAAGGTCGCGGGTGAGCAAAGTAATTGTTTCAGTTCATCTAATCAAGAGTTAATTGCTCGCTTACTATCCAAAATGTATGGAACAGCCGATTTTTTGCGTTTTCGTGGCTGGTCCCATAGTGCAAGCTGCTCAGTGTTCACTTCTGCTCATGCCTCCTGAATCAGCCTGTATATTTGTGGTCTTGTTTCCAGAAAAACAAGTCCACGTCAGAATTAAAGACCAGTTCTCCAAAGAGTTACGGCTCCACGCACACATCGGGCACGAGGAGTGAGGACGAGGTCATTCAAGGATCTCCTCGACACAGGTATCCTTCATTAAATAACTAATTACTTAAGTAATTCACAATCAAAATAGAAATTAATACTATGAGTGCTGCTTTAGAACGGAAAGGAATGAAAGTTAATGATGATAACGAACCTTAGTGACCGAATGAAGAATAGGGTAAGAAGAGAACGTTGCGGCATGAAAGATGATGATGACTCGTGTAGAGAAAGGAATTTTAAGCTGGTTTGGGCTTGTGAAAACGATGAATGAAGGAAGAATTACGAAAAAGATCTAAAAGGCGAGTGTAGAGCCCTAGGTTGCATTTAGAAATAAAGATGATGGGTGCGAATTCTATTCCTTAGCAACTCTTATTAGAAAAGAAAAACCGAACGAATCGACCTTTACCGACCGATCGATAAGATGACCATTTTAACTACAAACTGAAACATGGATGCACAGAAAAACCCAGAAACTGACCAGACCTGGGTTCGATTCCCAGTGCTGGTCTTTTTTCTGGATTTTTCTGTGCATCCATGTTTCAGTAAAAGATACAAAAAGACTCCAAAAAATTGATCTTGATAAAATACCTGTATTTCAAAAGTCTCTCGACCACCGTATTCTCTCAAATGCGCAGATTGCCATCCTTAGATTATTTATACACTAGATAGAGTGTCAGTAGCAAACACTGCGATACAAAACGTCCAAAAACCCATTTGACAGCTTCATCTTACGATCGCGTTGTAGGTACGTCTTTCAGACTGAAGGGGGCAAATGACATGTAAGCCAATTGTTGGCTTATATTTTTCGGAACGTTTTCATGCCGCCTAAGCTCTATCTAGTGTATAAATAATCTAAGTTGCCAACGCTCTGTAATCCATTGCTGCAGTTCGTATTCAGCGGCGATGAGCCAGCACCACCCTTGCGCGCCAAGACACAGCAGTCTGACGGCGGCTGCGACCAGCATCATGGGAGGCTCGCCTAACAGGAGTAGGTATGTTGCAGACAGGTATATTATCCAGCTAGAGATAAACTACGATAACATGGCCCGCCCCTCCAATTTTCAAGAAGTCTTCAATGTATTTGTGAAAGTGTTTATAAAGCACCACCAAAACTTTCAACGCATGTGTGTGTGCTGAGACAGCAATCAAACAAAAGCAGACTACTACATACACACTCTTTCGTAAGGATGTGACATAAGCATAACACATTGAAATAGTAATTTGGAGGGGTGGGCCAGGTTATCGTAGTTTATCTCTACAAAAATCTACAGTCCAATAGGGATTTTGACACCACCAATCAACTGACATACTTTTTATGAGCAACTTATGACGTCACTTATTCGCCAACTCAACTAAATTATAAATTAGCTCAAACTTAATTTTGCAGTAAATCGAAAATTGATCTGGTTTTCAGTGCTAAATAAAGCGTTTTTATTACTGGAGTCGTGTCTTCGAATTATTTTTTAATGGCGTCAACATCCCTATTGGTCTATTTTTTTTGCAATGTAGTAGGTTTCCATTTTAATGCTTGACCCTAACGAAACAGCAGTTAAAAGTCAGTTATAAAATAACTAATAGACCGTTACTCCTTCAGTCTAAGAAGACTGGAGACTAGCGAGCGGTTCTGGGAGAACCTGAAGCACCTCCGGACGGGCTCCGTCGGCTATGACACGCAGCTCGACTTTATGGACTTCGTGTCACTCTTCAGGAGTTTTAGGTAATGTATGTATAGTATAATACTACGTGCCAGATAACGCTGCCTAATCTGTGTAATCTAATAGTGAGAAAATGTTGACAATTTCTGCAATGACCGCAAGTGAACTCAACCCTGTACCACGATAACCGCGTAAAGTTGATTTAGCGATAATTTTCATACATTTAGCGACAGTCGTTTTAAACTTGAGATAACATAATACTTGACTTTTAGGCAGCGTTATCTGGCACCTAGTATAGACACCGAGACCGTGTTGCTGTTTCGTACATTTAAATTTGTGGCTTCTAGAATTCGAGTCATGAAACGAACAGCGGACAGCAGACGGTTTGAGCATACATTCTTGGATAGGCAGTGCTAGTGAAATGTTGTTTTTTTTTTTATGTTAGAGAGGCCAGAGAAACGAACTAGTGGGATAGGGACGGAATGGGGGATGATAAGGCCTTATCATCAATTCATTGGTGTGTTAATTTCGTCATAAATTAGGATCATTTTACAGTGAATTAAATTACGTTATTAAATCTACCCTCTTTGTCTACAGTTTAGTAATGCGTTCGGAACTCCGAGACGTGTTCGAGCAGCTAGCCGTGCCGCGCACGCGCTCTCCTCTGCTCGCCGAGAAGAGCCGAAGCTCGCCCGAACTCTTCCGAAGTCGGACGGCCTTTAGGACAGGTGCTGCCCTCTATTATTTGTGTCCAATAAGCTGCAGATGTACAGTACTACAGTCGAACCATTTACTTCTGACCATTCGTAGAACGATTTCATAGTATGCTCTTAATACTTTACCCTATCAAGCAATGCGATATCATTGTGGCATTTTCTGTGAAAAGATTCCACATTGCAATGGGTCACGATTTAGTCAGTTCGATCGAACGTACGACCGCCGGCTGTATCATCCTTTTGTTTCTCATAATTTAACATTGATCGTCAATTCGAATAACGTCTTACTAATAGTAGTTATATTAAAAGCGAAAGTTTGTATGGATGTATGTATGAATGTTTGTTGCTCATTCACGCTAAAACGGTTTGTCGGATTCTGGTGATTTTTGGCACACAGATAGATAACAGTCAGTGCCTCAGTGCCTCAAAACAAAAGTCTAATCAGTATGTGTTGCCAGTGATGACATATGGATCCGAGACGTGGTGCTTCACTATGGGCCTGATGAATAGGCTCAGAGTCGCTCAGCGAGCTATGGAGAGGGCTATGCTTGGAGTTTCTCTACGGGATCGGATCAAAAACGAGGAGATTCGTAGAAGAACCGGGGTCACCGACATAGCCAAACGGATTAGCTCGTTGAAATGGCAATGGGCAGGCCATATAGCACGTAGAACAGATGGCCGTTGGGGGCCAAAAGTTCTGGAGTGGAGACCACGGACTGGCAAGCGCAGCGTGGGACGCCCACCAACGAGATGGACGGACGATTTGGTGAAGGTCGCAGGTTCAGGGTGGATGTAAATCGCTTCCAATCGTAATGATTGGGCATCAATGAGGGAGGCCTATGTCCAGCAGTGGACGTCCTACAGCTGAAATGATGATGATGATGATAGATAACCTAGATTACCCATACTCAGAATAGTTTTATCACAGAATAAGTAATAGTACTAACTAACGTACAGAAGGATCACTCTCGAATAAAAGTCAACTACGAAAACTGCGGTTGAAATACTTTGCAGCCCCACCCAGTTAAATACAAATTAATTTTCATTGACTAACTAAACCTCCTTTCTCTCTCCCACAGGTCTTCTGACCCGGAACGGATCCCTAGACCTGGAGCCGCCTAGTGACAAGGCGGCGAGGAAGAAAGCCTTCGACCTCCTCGCCGCAGCCGCCTTGCCGGGTAAGGCGTTACCACCAGAGCTGTGCGAGTACTGAGCGTGCCCAGCGCGCTCTATTGGCTATGCTATGTGCGAAGCGCGGTGGTGGGGTGCAGAAAACGATCGCAGCGCACAACATGGCAAAAATTGGAAGTAAATGAGGAGGAAATGTTGTTAACGCTACGTGGCGCCACCGTCGTACACGTAGCCAGAAGCGGGTGGTGGGGGTACAGAAAACGATCGCAGCGCACAACATGGCAAAAATTGGAAGTAAATGAGGAGGAAATGTTGTCAGCGCTACGCGGCGCCACCATCGTGCACGGTCCCAGTAACACTGAATCAAATATAGGGTGACACACCGGCAGCGCGGCACACCGTATTTGATTCAGTGTTATTGACCGCGCTGGGCACGCTCCGTCGGCGCCCCAGGCTCCCGATTTGTTGTGGCCTTTAGCGGTGATGTGCGTGGAAATACTCCACCAATTAGAATACTTCGTAGTTTAAATGAGAAAGTATTTCCTGTTAGCGGATTCCCACTGTTTCTCGATGGAAAATGAGCTAACTTTTTAGGATTTCGTACCCAAACGGTGCCAACGGGAGTTACTGAGGCTTGTTCGTTTTTTCAGCGTTTTTAGGGTTCCGTACCCAAAGGGTAAACACGGAAACCCTATTACTGAGGCTCCGCTGTCCGTCCGTCCGTCCGTCCGTCTGTCACCAAGCTGTATCTCGGGAACCGTGATAGCTAGAGAGTTGAAATTTTCACAGATGATGTATTTCGGTTGCCGCTATAGCAACAAATACTAAAAAACAGAATAGAATAAATATTTAAGGGGGCTCCCACACAACAAACGTGATTTTTTTGCTCGTTTTTGCTCGATATTGATAACGGCAACAGGTAGAAGCTGACTTTAAAAATAAATCATTAAATTAAAATAAAAATAATATTTATGGGGGGCTCCCATACAACAAACGTGATTTTTATAGATAATTGTACGGAACCCTTCGTGCGCGAGTCCGACTCGCACTTGGCTGGTTTTTAACTTTATCTTTATAATGGCAGTAACTAAATACCTAGGTACTTCAAATTTGCACCGATTATTTAATATTCGAGCGCGTCAGATTTTGATAATACCTACCTATGATACTCCAGCGTGCCACTGATAATAAATGTATGATAATCTGCCACTTTGCATGGGGAGGTGGTCATACGGAAGTGCGCGCGTCAGATTTTCATAGGGGATGATAATTCCAAAGACTGACGATTTGGAAGTGAAATGTGCATTGTTCTGCTAATAATTAACCCACCTTATCTTAATCTGACGCGCTTGAGTATTTTAAAGAATCAATTTTTTTACTAAGTATTTTGAAGGGGTGCTCTAGGCAAAAACACATGAAGTGCTCATATTCAATGGGGGTACTCTAGAGGGTATACCTATTAATCTGCCGCGCTCGAGTAACTTAACAAATCCCCTCTTGGGCTCCCCTACTATCATGTACAAATCCGACTCATTTGGCCTACATTTTTCTTATACTACTGCTGTGGAATGTAGGTCTAACTTGTTGTTTGTGTGACAGGGGCATGTCCAGACGTGAGTGGGCGAGTGCTGACGCTCCCAACGCTGGGCAAGTTCTGTGAAACGCGACAGAACGAACCTAAGACTGAGCAGCAACTAAAGGACATTATTCAGGTACGTGCATCCTCATCGGTCTACTATTTTAGGCACTGGTCCCACCGCCAGCGAGTAAGCGATGAGCTATCGCTGATTTTCTCGCCCAAGAAACGAACAAAAGATAATCGCTCCCGCGTAAATAAAAGAGAGAGATATATAGCTCATCGCTGGCTGTTCACACTGCCGGCGAGGACACTCTCTTCACTAGTTGATCGCAGCGATATAAGCTATCAACGATAAAACTCGCTCAGCGGTACTCGGCGATGAACGCTTGGCGATCAGAACGCTTAGTATAAGTTTTACTTCACCAAAATACTTCTCGATCGCGTTTACGTAAAAATTTCAATTCTATGGAAACATAGACGCGCGCGCGCGGAGGCGCTGTCCATGTTTCCCCAGTAATTGATTTTTTTACGTAAACGCGATCGAGAAGTATTTCGTGAAGTAAAAACTTATACTAAGCATACAGAGCCATCATTCGCCCGTCGCACGTGAACACTCGCTTATAGCCGGGCGACAAAACTATCGCACCTAACTACACACTCGCTCGCCAAATTTCAACAATCTATCTATCACGATCATGAAATAGAGCCTGGTGACAGACAGACAGACGTTTTTACCCTTTGGGTACGGAACCCTAAAAAAAAAATGCGTGTTCATACAGTTCCTCCTCCTCCTGCCACACACTGCACGCGTCAGCGTAGTTTGGTGGTGGTGATAGTCGGGTTTGCGTGATTTGTGTGTGTTCGTACAGTGTGGAGGTGGAGGAACTGCATGAACACGCATTTCTATACATATAATAAATCTGTAACAAGTCGGTGTCTGTACATTGAAGATATTTGAGAAAAACTGTCACTAGGGCTATTTACTAGCGCAATAGAACCCAAAACAATGTTTTTTAGAATTATTGTCTGTTTGTCTGTGCGTTTGTGCGCGCTAATCTCAGAAACGGCTTAACCTAGAAGGATGCGGTTTTCACTGTTAGGTTGGTATTTTCTTGGATTAACATTTAGTGTTTGTTTCATTTGAATCGGTTCACAAATAAGAAAGATACGTCTATTTTAAGAATTTATAGAACAGTTTTTAGAAGTAGTGACTTGGGAGTAGGTACGGTGGTGAATGTGAACGCGGGTGTGCGGGGGGGGGGGGGTTCGGTGGGGGGTCAGTGAGGGGGGGGTTGCAGGGGGGGTCCGTAAGGGGGGGGTTGCGGGGGGGTATTTTTTTTTATATCGAGGAACTAAGGAGAGCCATAATTGATGAAAAAGCAAATTGGATAAAAAAATAAGCTGCCCAAATTACTAATTCCACGCGGATGGAGTCGCGGGCAAAAGCTAGTCTTACATAAACGTAACTATCGTAAGGCCGCGGGTGAGCAATGTAATTGTTTCAGTTCATCTACACCAATATTATAAAGAGGAAAGATTTGTATCGTTGTATGTAACGAATAAACTTAAAAACTACTGGACCGATTTCAAAAATTCTTTTGCCGTTAGAAAGCTACATTATCACTGAATGACATACGCTACTTTTTGCCGCGGGAAAATACCTTCACCTACGGGAAAATTAATTTATCGCGGGGAAGCTAGTTAAAGATATTTTGACTGACTTTGAACTTTTCTTTAGAGGCACGAGCCCGAGCCATCGTTGCGGTCTGAGAACTGCCTCTCCTTCGAGGGCTTTGTGCGGTTCCTGACAGACAAGGACAACTACGCGTTTGTACCTGAGCAGAGAGCCAGCAATTTCATTGGGTGAGCAGTAAACTTAAGGGTAGCGATGCCAGATACATATCAATATTATAGTGATAATAACCGATCACTCACGTCTTAAAACGAGTTTAACTCGACATCTTTCGGGCTAATCCGTAGCCCTTCTTGGAGTCACACGTCACGGCGGCTGCCAAACGCGCACTGCGTGCTACTGCCCTGGTCGCGCGGCTACTCGACGCAACTGACAGCGTCACACAACTACCCCCGTTTTCATCATCACCTTTATTGTCATTGTCGAATGTAGGGTAGCACACAACAACACACACACCGTATTTGATTCAGTGTTATTGACCGCGTTGGGCGCGCTACCGGTTTGTAGTGGTCTTCAGTCGTACGGTGAAATCGTGCCCGATAATTTCAGAGATAATTTTACAGATTTTCATCATCATCATCATTTCAGCCGAAAGACGTCCACTGCTGAACATAGGCCTCCCCCAAGGCTCGCCAAACAGATCGGCCCTGCGCCATCCGCATCCAATGCGTTCCCGCTACCTTCACCAGGTCGTCGCTCCATCTTGTTGGAGGCCTACCTACACTGCGTCTTCCGGTCCGCGGACGCCACTCGAGAACCTTTCGGCCCCATCGGCCGTCAGTTTTACGAGCGATGTGCCCTGCCCACTGCCACTTAAGTCTAGCGATTCTTCGAGCTATGTCCGTGACTTTAGTTCTTGCGCGGATTTCATCATTTCTAATACGATCCCGCAGAGAAACTCCAAGCATAGCCTTCTCCATCGCCCTCTGAGTGACCTTGAGCTTCCTTATAAGACCCATAGACACAGATTACACACAGATTTTGATGAATATATTTTTTTTTAACAGCAAACCTTCGGAAGAAGACGACACTGAGAGTCAAGAGCTGGCTAAGGAAATGAATGGACCGCTGAGCCAGTACTACATAGCCAGTAGCCACAACACCTACTTGACTGGACACCAGCTGAAGGGCGAGTCATCAGTCGAGCTGTATAGTCAAGTAAGTGGGAGCTTTTTAATATAATGGCCACAACAAACCGGGAGCGCGGGGCGCCAACGGAGCGTGCCCAGCGCCACAGAATATATAATAGTACTAACGTACAGAATGGACACGCTCCGCCCCGCACCGATTCGAGTTACCCCACCCCTCAAGGCGAAGATTGCCGGATACTGCCGGAATCCAGATGAGTGCGCGCGCGATGTATGTAGGCGTACGCGTGTACAGACGTCGTCGTGCTTATGTAGATTCAAGACGCGTATTTTGTACGTCGTGTCCGCCGTGTGCCAGCGCGCTCTATAACACTGAATCAAATATACCTACGGTGACACACTCCGGTGGCGCGGCACACCATATTTGATTCAGTGTTATTCACCGCGCTGGGCACCCGCGCCCCGCGCTCCCAGTTTGTTGTGGCCTTAAGTACTAGTTTAACCCTTAAATGCATTATAATGTAAATCTACATCGTATTGTTTTTTCCTTTATTTTATTTCCCCAGTGTATACAACATTAACAATCTATTGAAATTTATTAGGCAAAAAAAATCATGAATTTAAGAGTTAAGACCGTGGTTTCTTTCTCATGCAAACTAAAACTCTTTATTCTTTATTGCATTAAATTGACAACCATTCATTTTATTAACCCCTAAAAATTACTGCAGGAATCGAAAGAGTTTCGCCTCCTGAACACGGAAAAATATTTATTATAATTTATTATTATTTTAAAAAATACAACAAATTTAAAAACATTATATTATATACTTACAAATACTTCCACAGAATAGATATGTTTCCTTTACCCTTTTCACTACAAAAAAGAGCTGTCATAATTTTAAATTTGATAACAAACCTTAACGTCAAATTTACGTCATCACTTTTATTTAATAGAGACTAGACAAAAGTAATGGACCTATTCTATCGTTACGCTCTTTTAGAATAAGCACATCATTAAAAAATTGTAACAAATTAATTAATAATCCTAGTGAAAATTTAAAACTATCAGCGTCTTTCTCTTTCCAAACAGAATACACAGAACAAATCAAATTATAGTATTAGAAATATGAAATGTTGTCATTAAATTCAAATCGACAGTGGAAAGGTAAAATCCATATATCATAAATGGTGTTTTCCATTGTCGAAATGGAAAATCGTCCACTTTTAACCTAGTTTATGATGTTTATAATGTTTTTAGCTGGGTGGATTGAGTGAATTTCTGAATCTCTGGAGTAGCACGTAGGCTTCTTTTTCCCTAAATTCCCACGGGATCGGGACCCGGGCGTAAAATCCCGAAATTTCAACCGTTAAGCGCAGACATGAAATTGTACAATCGGCCCAGACGCCAGCTTGACACCTTAAAGGCCCAGTTTGCGTGCAGTGGCTAGACATCTGTCCATACCAATCCATACCAATAAACTTCAACGGCTGCAAGCAAATTTGTTTTGAAACTGGCAAGCCGGCGCGTGGGCCGATTGTACACGGATTTTCTTCTTGCGACGAAAATAAAGACAATATAATTATTGGGAATTAGGTATCACGATTTAAAATGAACCGCCAGAACAGTACTAATGGCTCAAGCGAGAGGAACCGCTGGTGTAGGCTAATTTAAAATAAAAGAAGTAAAATACAGCGACACGTATTTATTATCCAAACTTAAAACTAATCCTTAATACTAAGAATATAATTATTTTAAGGAAACCAATATTTTTTTAGGTTAGAAATAGTATGGATATGACAGCTGTCAAATAAAAACCGGCCAAGTGCGAGTCGGACTCGCGCACGAAGGGTTCCGTACAATTATCTATAAAAATCACGTTTGTTGTATGGGAGCCCCCTTAAATATTTTTTTTATTTTAATTTAATGATTTCATTTTTACTCAGTATTCAGTATTTATTGAATCGCAACATTTCTTACAAAAATTTGTACAAAAATGATGCCCTGTTGTACTCTGCATTGTATGCCTACTCTTGTCTCTGATGTACTGTCAATCGTTCAAAGGTTAACTGGAAGAGATCCCTTTAAGGGATAAGTTCGCCTTTGTACATCTGTTTCTCTTGTTAACTGTTAATTTTCATGTTTTACGTACAATAAAGAGTTTTACATACATACAAATATTCTGTGAATATTTCAAGCGTCTACCTGTTGCCGTTATCAGTATCGAGCAAAAACGAGCAAAAAAAATCACGGTTGTTGTATGGGAGCCCCCTTAAATATTTAATTTATTCCATTTTTTAGTATTTGTTGTTATCGCGGCAACCGAAATACATCATTTGAGAAAATTTTTCTAGCTATCACGGTTCCCGAGATACAGCCTGGTGACAGACGGACAGACAGAGAGACAGACAGACGGACGGACAGCGGAGCCTCAGTAATAGGGTTCCCGATTTTTCCTTTGGGTACGGTACCCTAAAACTACAGTTCCACCACATTAAGCCCAGTTTAGACGAATGTGGTTCACACCCGGTACCGTATTTATTGACCCGGAATTAATGACAATAGGGACGTTGACACCACCAATAAACCCTCTAGTCCCAGTAGTTCAGTAGATTAGTCCGGGGCCGAACTACTGCTACACTTTTGTTCCCAATAGTTCGGTTATGACGTCAAACCGAACTACTGAGAGTTAAAACGACTCAAAAGTACGGTTAAGGATGCAGCTAAATAAAAAATCAAACAGGCATTTTTTTCATTATATTTTTTTAATAAAAAAAAAAAAATGTTAAAGTAACTTCTTCGAATTAGATATAGGTATTTATAGACGGGTCACTCACGCTTAAAAAGTAAAGAAAAGAATCCGAAAATGGTAATTTTGTAGTTGCATCACAGTATAAAAAGTTTTGTTTGTGATTACAAACTAAATTGCAGTTTATAAACTAACCGCGACCTATGTCGATGTATAGAGACAACATTTTTATAATGGCGAAGTTAAGTTTGTCCCTCAATCCAAAATACTGATTTTTGGCGTATCCGATTCGCACTTGGCCGGTTTTTTTATAATAAAAGTTGTTTGCACATCATTAACCGAACTACACACCACTTCCCTATAGTCCGGTTTGACATCATAACCGAACTATTGGGAACAAAAGTGTGGTAGTAATTCGGCCCCGGACTAATCAACCGAACTACTGGGACTAGAGGCAATAAACTGACGTACTTTTTATGAGCTGTCAAAACACATTCTCCCATAGAGTTTGAATGGCAATAGCAACTTATGACGTCACTTGTTCGCCAAAAATTAATCTGGTTTTCAGGGCTAAAATAAAGCGTTTCTTTACTGGAGTCGTGTCTTCGAATTATTTTTTAATGGCGTCAACATCCCTTTTATCTAGTTTCTATGAGTTTACCAAGTAATTAATGAAGAAAATAAAAAAAATCATAATGTATATAGTCGTATTTTTTTAATGCGTATTACGCCTGTACCAAAATCTGGCTCTGTAGTCATCGCTGCAAGTCAAGAAGGCCGGCGCAGTGCCCGAATGCACAATGTGTCTGAAAATAAAGCAATCGTGGTTAGAACTTGACTACGTATTTTGAAGTTCCGGGATCAATCCTCAGTTACAGATATTATGTATGAAAAATACTAATTTTTGCTGTAGAGTCTTGGATATTTAATACGTATTTAAATTTGTCTATCCGTAGTACTCATAACAAGCATTGCTAGCTTTAAAACTAGATCAATTATTGGTGTCAGATATATTAATGTTTTATTTATGTATTATATGTTTGTTTGTTTGACGACCAGATGGCCTAGTGGTTAGAGACCCTGACTATGAAGCTTGAGGGCCCGGGTTCGATTCCCGTGTCGGGGCAGATATTTGTATGAAAAATATGAATGTTTGTTCTCGGGTCTTGGGTGTTTAATATGTATTTAAGTATGTATCTATCTATATAAGTATGTTTATCCGTTGCCTAGTACCCATAACACAAGCTTTGCTAAGCTTACTTTGGGACTAGGTCAATTGGTGTGAATTGTCCTGTGATATTTATTTATATTTATATTGTATGGGTACGTATCATAATGTATAAAGTTTAAAAGTAATAATGGACGAAATACATAATGGTCATATGATATAAAGCAATTTTCTTGGAAATTCTCAACTCCACAGGATTTTCATAAAATAAACCTAACCTAACCTAAACCAATCTGTAGATTACACGATTAAAAAAGTTCGTTTAATCAATAGTTTCATGGAAAATTTTAGTATGTATTATGACCATTATGTATTTCGTCCATTATTCGTTTTAAACTTTATATATTTTGATACGTTCCCATATTGTAAAGGTATAGTTAGATATTTGAGGTTTACATATGCATTTATATTTATTCAAAATGTTTTGATTGCTTTTCTCTACCAACCACTCAAAGGTTGACTGGCAGAGATCCCTTCAGGGATAAGTCCGCCTTTGTACTTATCTTTTTTTTTCTGTAACCTTTTCGTTTTCCTTTTTGTACAATAAAGAGTATAAACAAACAAACAAATATCCTGTGACGTTTTTTGACAGATATGTCGCTAATGCCGCTATAGTCGCTAGTGTCAAGATGTCGCTACTTAAATTGGAGTTGTTAGAGTTACTGGCGTAGTTAGAATAACTAGTTTCTGGTCTTCCCAGAATCGCTGGTGCCGCTAGAAGTAGCTATAGCTAGACCGTTTAAACGAGTCCTCGCACGCGCAGTACAGGGGCTGGGGGTAGGACGACAAAGGGGGCCGGGAGAGGTGCGGGCGGCGAGCGCGCCTCGTGTGCCTGCCGCCCGCACCTCTCGCTTCCCCCTTTGTCATTTACCCCCGCGCCACTGTACCTCGCGGGCAAGGACTGATTTTAGTTATAGTCACTGATTTCGCCAGTTTCTGGTGTCCCTAGAATCGCTGGTGTCGCTAGAGTATCTTATTTAGCAAGAGTATCTTATGTCACTACAGTATCTTATCAAGGATGATATACAGTTGTGGCCATATAATTAAGAACGATTATTTATTGAGATGATTTTTTCAAAGTAACAAGTATAACTAATTGCCCGTATTTTTTTTATTTCTCTCGGTATTGCAAAACTTTTCCGTACTACCGGTACATTCATTTATGCAACATTGTTGGCTAAAAAATTAATAGAGAAACTTTATACATTCGATCTGAACCTAGTATTAGTACTTACTGGCTGGTCACGTAATTAAGAACGCTGAATAGTTTATTATTTTTTCAAATTTAAATAGAGAACACTGTGTGGCTCTGTGGTTGTAGATTATTATTCGTATAATTTTGGCGCCATTTCGTGCTGTTAAAGTCTTAAAAGTGATTACTTCGTATAAAAACAATGGGGAAAAATAAAAGTTGTGATAAATCTACAAGAGAAGTAATAATAAAACTTCGCGAGAAGAATTGGTCGTATAAAAAGACAGCCGACCATCTGCAATGTTCAAAAACAATGGTTTTCCATGCCGTAAAGCATTTTTCCATGTATCAAACTACTTCAAACGTTCCGCGTGGACCTAGACAGAGAAAGTCATCTCGTCGAGATGATCGAAATATCGTTCGTTTGGCAAAACAAAATCCTTTTAAAGGGTCTAATGAGTTGAGAAAAGAATATTTTGGCGAAAACAACCCTTCAGCAATCTCTGCACGCACTATTCGAAGGCGTTTGGTAGAAAATAAGTTGAACGGAAGGATAGCAAGGAAGGTGCCTATGTTGAAACGATGTCATAGGCAAGCCCGACTTGCATTTGCAAGAAGGTATGAAAACTGGACAGTCAGACAGTGGAAAAACGTTCTTTTTTCTGACGAGACAAAAATAAATAGGGTATGTTCTGATGGAAAACGATATGTACGACGCCCTCCGAATAAATCATTCGACCCAAAGTACACAAAAGTGACATTAAAGCATGGCGGGGGAAATGTGAAAATTTGGGGGTGCTTTTCTGGACATGGCGTTGGACCTGTTAGGCTGATAGAAGGAAACATGGATCAATTCCAATACAAAAATATACTGCAAGAAACAATGTTACCATATGCCGAAGACGTGCTTCCGGTTATTTGGACATTCCAGCACGACAATGATCCAAAGCATACTGCACGCACCGTTAAGGAATTCCTCACATCACAATCAGTTTCAGTCTTAGATTGGCCAGCCAACAGCCCAGATCTTAACCCAATAGATCATCTTTGGTGCGAAGTCAAGAAAAAGGTTTCAAATCGACAGTGTGGCAATTTGAGAGAGCTGTACGACGTTTTCTTAGAAGAATGGAACTCTATTTCTCTTGCGAAATGTCAAAAATTGATAGATTCAATGCCTCGCCGGTGTAAAGCCGTAATTAAAAGCCGTGGACATGCTACTAACTATTAATTTTAGTTCAAATGTATTAAATTGCTTTTTTTTCTATACCAACTTCACATTAATATGATTTATTTAATCTAAGTTTCATATAAAACAACTCTCGAGCAGTTTAATAAATCGTTCTTAATTATTTGTCCAGCTTCATTACTATTTGAATTTATTAGTATAGAGAACAAATAAAATTTGTAAAAAAAAATGTTAGCAATTATACACTATTATTATTAATCCTGTTTGCTCTATCCATGTGGCTATTTTATAACATAACTTGTTACTTCTAAGAAGGAACACAACTAGACATATGACATGATTTAGATAAAAAAAAATCGGAAACTTCAAATCGTTCTTAATTGTATGACCACCACTGTATACTGGATTGGCAGTCGCCATAGTACGGGTCGGCCACGGTTTTTGTAGTTAGATTATTAAATCTAGATGGCACTGAAATATAGCCAGAGGCTTTGAAGGCAAAACAATAACACTACAGATATTTCATATCACTGCAAATGTATTATGCAATATTTTTGAAAAATAATACATTTGTAGTAAATAAATAAATAAATAAATAAATATTAGGGGACAATCTTACACAAATCGACCTAGTCCCAAACTAAGCAAAGCTTGTACTATGGGTACTAGACGACGATAAACATACTTATATAGATAAATAAATACTTAAGTACATAGAAAACATCCATAACTCAGGAACAAATATTCGTGCTCATCACACAAATAAAAATAATTGCCCTTACCGGGATTTGAACCCAGGACCTCGCTTCACCTCGGGTCCCTACCAACTAGGCTAAAGCGGTCGTTAAAATAATAATGGTCGTTAGTAATATGAAACATCTGTAGTCTTATTGTTTTGCCTTCAAAGCCTGTGGCTATATTTCAGCGCCATCTAGATTTAATAATCTAACTACAAAAACCGCGGCCGATCCGTACTATGGCGACTGCCAATCCAGTCTATAACATCCTTGATCTTATGTCGCTAGAATACCTAGCTTATGTCACTAATCTTAATCTCTATTTTGTCGCTAATGTCGCCAGAATATTTTTTAGGGTTCCGTAGTCAACTAGGAACCCTTATAGTTTCACCATGTCTGTCCGTCTGTCTGTCCGCGGCTAAGTTCAGAGACTGTTAGTAGTAGAAAACTGTAATTTGGCATGAATATATATATTAGTCACGCCGACAAAGTGGTTAAATAAAAAAAACTAAAAAAATTTTTTTTTAGGGTACCTCCCATAGACGTAAAGTGGGGGTGATTTTTTTTTCTCGACTAACCCTATAGTGTGGGGTATCGTTGGATAGGTCTTTTAAAACCATTGGGGGGTTGCTTACATGATTTTTGTATTCAGTGATTTGTTTGCGAAATATTCAACTTAAAAGTGAATAATTTCATTAAAATCGACCATCCCTCCCCCTCTAAAATCTAAACTGTTGGGTGGAAAAATTTGAAAAAATTCAAAATGGTAGTAAATATATTAAATTTACAAGGAAAATTATAGCGGCTAAGATTGCTTGGGAATTATTTGTAGTTTAAGAGTAAATAGTAGCCTAAAGTATTAAACATACCGTCACTACTTTGAAAAACTCGTATCTCAAATCAGCATGTAAACAAAACTGAACCTTGACATGCGCGTAATAAAGTTCACTTTGCCAGCTTAACGATTTTGAGATACGAGCTTTTTTCAAAGTATTGACGATACCTAACTTGAAAGATTCCGTACACATACGAAATCCTTAGAAAAATATTACTTGATTTTTTCGCAAAGGCTACGGAACCCTGTCTCGGGCGTGTCCGACACGCTCTTGGCCGGTTTTTCACTAGTATATCTATAGTTGCTGGTGTCGCCAAAGTACTGCGACAAATTAGATCAATTTGCCAGAATCGACATTTTCTAGTAACAAAATTTCCATTCGCATTTTTCCCCAAATGCTTTTTTTCACACTACAGTTTTTCACTGAAGCTTATTTTCACAGTAGCGGTTTTTCCCAATTTGGATTGACACACAAACAGTGTCGACAGAGCTCCTACTTCTATGTAACAATAAAGAGTGTATGTGTGGTATTGTATAAATAGTCACTGATTTCGCCAGTCTCTGGTGTCCCTAGAATCGCTGGTATCGTTAGAGTATCTTATGTCACTACTGTATCTTATGTCGCTACTGTATCTTATGTCGCTACAGTAGCTTAGGTCACTGATCTTTATAAATAAAAGTAAATAAATAAATAAATATCACGGGACAATTCACACCAATTGACCTAGTCTCAAAGTAAGCTTAGCAAAGCTTGTGTTATGGGTACTAGGCAACGGATAAACATACTTATATAGACAGATACATAC
Organism: Archips xylosteana; assembly: GCA_947563465.1. Classification (NCBI taxonomy): domain Eukaryota; kingdom Metazoa; phylum Arthropoda; class Insecta; order Lepidoptera; family Tortricidae; genus Archips; species Archips xylosteana. The sequence goes on from OX387370.1 coordinate 10,487,287, forward strand.
TTAAATACATATCAAACACCCAAGACCCGAGAACAAACATTCGTATTTTTCATACAAATATCTGCCCCGACACGGGAATCGAACCCGGGACCTCAAGCTTCATAGTCAGGGTCACTAACCACTAGGCCATCTGGTCGTCTATTTTGTCGCTAATGTCGCTAAAGTGTCGCTAGTGTTTCTATAGTCGCTGGTGTCGCCAAAGTCGCTATAGTCACTCACCGGACAGCTCCATTGTGCCCCAACGACATGAGTTGCGCCCGCGACGCGCTCCTAGAATGCCAAGTACACAAAGAAGTGGTCGCCTCGTCAGGGAATATCACGTAGTCTTCCGTATGATTGAATATAGCTTGCGCTTGATGTTCTTGCTTGCCTGTGAAAGAATAAATTTTACAAAATGCCGCCTATGTACAATCAAGTAATTTGATTCCTAGGCCGCCATAACCTTGTCGCATAACTAATATTAAAATGTCAGTGCGGGTCAAAGGATTATCAACTTTCTGATCACAACATGCAGTAAACGTAGAGTTTTTAGTAGTGGTACAGCCATGTTGTAGCTAGCCGCTGCATCACGAATGGGCCGGCTCATCCGTGGCAGTACCACCGTCTCACAGAACACCGGCGTGAAGCAGCAGTACTCCTGCTGCGTTTCGTACGGTCAGTGAGAGCGCCGGGGGCCCAATACCTCTCCCCTTCCCTATTTTTTCTCCTTTTTCCTCTCCCTTAGGGCCGACAACGCACTGGCATTGCGTAAAGCGCTGCGGGTGTCTATGGACAGTGGTGATCATTTAACATCAGGTGACCCACTAGTTCGTTTTTCTGGCCTCTCTAACATAACAAAAAAAAGTTTATAAACGTCTTCGCTCCATGACATGGGAAGAAAAAGAAGTTTTGACAGACGGACAGTGACGATTCAAGTTATTAATATAGAAGCAAACTCTTTTCTTATTCATTGTTGGCGCGTGTTCAAGATCGAGATGTTATCGTTGACATACATCACGCAATAATCACTATCATAGACGATAAACATTAATTCATTATGATATGATTCTATTGCAATCAAATTCACATAGACACACAGCGGTCAAACTTATAACACCCCTCTTTGTGTGCTGGGGGTTAAAAAAGAAAGGTTATAGTAATATAATATAACTAGCTTTTGCCCGCGGCTTCGCTCGCGTGTACCATGAGTATTCCAAAGAACCAAGATATCAAGCAAGCAAGCATACAGGCAAGCATGCAAGCAAGCATGCAAGCCAGATGCAAGCAAGCATACATGCACGCAAGCAAGCAAGCGTGCAAGCAGGTAGATACGGTCCTTTACAGTATTTCTTTGTATACAGTGTTTTTCACTAATTCGGAAGCTGGCACTAAAAATCTGAATAACCAGAAAGAATATACCTAAAGGTCTATACGTACATATGATATTTAAAGAAAATTCCTATAACTCCTAACCGTTAAGGAGTTTAACCTTCCATCATCAGCTCACCTGAATAACCTGAAAAAATACAACTATCGGTCTATACGTACCTATAATATTTGAAAAAATATCCTCAACTCCTAACCGTTAAGGAGTCTTACCTTCCATCATCAGCTCATCAACATGAGATGATGTCTACCAGACGCAAACACTTAAATAGCCTGAGAAAATATATGAAAAACGTAATGCGTGCCTACAAAATTTGAAGGTTGCCCTCTATTTCCCTGAGATCCCGTCATCAGATCCTGATTTGGTGACAAAGGGACCATCTCAGGAGTATATTATATTCTTTCGAATAAAAAGAGAATTTTTAAAATCGGTCCACAATTGACCGAAAAATCGGTGAACATACCTACGTAAAAAAAATACATACAAAGGAATGCATAACCTCCTCCTTTTTTTGAAGTCGGTTAAAGAGGCCTTTGTGGCCTACTTACAGTATAAACTTTTGAATTTTGAAATTTTATCTTTCTACATCCAGTAAAACGCAAAATCCCGTTATTTCTCGTTCCCGTAAGAATTTCGGGAAATGCTTTATTATTGCTTCCCTACACTCCCCAAGGAACCCACTTGCCAAATTTCAGCTTTCTACGATCAGTAAAACGAAAAATCCCGTTTTTTCCCGTTCCCGTGGGAATTTCAGAAAGTCCTCTCCTCCTTTACACTCCCCAAGCAACCTACATGCCGAATTTCAGCTTTCTACGACCAGTAAAATGAAAAATCCCGTTTATTCCTTATCCCGTGAGAATTTCCAAAAATCCTTACAACAGTTTTTTACTACTATAATTTCCTACTTCTATACCAAATTTGAAGAGTCTAGTAATTATAGTTCATAGGATTCCGTTGAACTGAATATATAATCCCGTTCTTTCTCGTTCCCGTGGGAATTTCGGAAAGTCCTCTCTCAATACTACTCTACACTCCTCAAGCAAACTACATGCTGAATTTCAGCTTTCTACGACCAGTAAAACGAAAAATCCTGTTTTTTCCTTATTCCGTGGGAATTTCCGAAAATCCTTAAAACGGTTTTTTACTATTATAATTACCTACTTCTATGCCTAATTTGAAGAGTCTAGTAATTATAGTTCATAGGATTTCGTTGAACTGAATAATTATATAAATCCCGTTTTTTCCTTATCCCGTGGGAATTTTGAAAAATCCTGAAATCAATGTTTTAACTAATGTAATACCTATTTGTGTATCAAATTTGAAGAGTCTAGTTATTATAGTTACTGAGATAGGGTCACTCGGAATCGAATGTATAAATCCCGTTTTTTTCCGTTCCCGTGGGAATTCCCAAAAATCCTTTCTTAGTGGCCTACATTGTATAAGGAATCTATGTGCAAATTTCTAGTTTCTAGGTCCAGTAGTTTAGGCAAAACCTTAAAAACGACACCCATATTGATATTTAGACTTTTCAACCCCATTGCACCCCATCCAGGGAGATGATGATGACTTCGGATTTTAAAACCGTTGTTGTTTTCATAACCAGTGACCCGATAAACCATAGAAACAACACCCATGTTGATTTTCAGACTTTGTTACCCCTTTCCCCCCTTTCAGGGGTTGAATTCTCAAAAAACCTGAAACACGTGGTTACTCATTCATCATTAGGAGTACTTCTGTGAAGTTTCGAATAAAATAGTCGAACTAATCTTGTTTCCCCATACAAACTTTGAACCCCCTTTTCACCCCCTTAGGGAGTGAATTTTGAAAAATCCTTTCTTAGTGCACCCCTAGACCTTATAAGGAACCTACATGCCAAATTTGGAATCTCTAGGCCCAGTGGTTTGGGCTGTGCGTTGATATGTCAGTCAGTCAGTCAGTCAGTCAGTCAGTCAGTTTCTTCTTTTATATATATAGATAATAATAATAAGGTGTATCTCATTTATATTATATCCCGTCGAGCGTCCTGTGCGCACGGGTGTGCACACAACGGTGGGTAGGATTTAGAGCGGGACGCTCCACGGGATATGGTACCAAAGGCCTCTTCATGTTGGCTTCGGCCCCATGAATGCCTTTCAAATGACCGGGTCCCCATGGGCCCGTGATCGGAAATCCGTACCAACATAATAATAATTATTATTATTATTTATTTAATTCGAGTAACGGAGACTCATCATAACATTCCACAATATTACATTTTACAATTTATAGTTAGACTTAATTTAATTTAGGTGTTAGTACTTATACCTATTTCTTATATAAATATTCAGCGACTGCTAGGCACATGTAGTTCATGGCACCGCCTCGTATAGGGACAATCGACTCTGTCAGCTATCGTACCCAGGACGGTGCTGGGGCTGGCCCGCACCCGGCGCATCAGGGATGCGCATCTTTTGCGCATGGTGGAATAAAAGCAATCAATGCGTGCTTCAGCGAACATCCCTGACGCGCTACAGAAGCGAACATTATTATATTATTATATAGGTAACGCCATCAGAGTTGAGGTCACGCACACAACAACATCTCATGTAACGACAGCGGGATTTTGACGTTTATTCGTACCGATAGCAAGTTCAACAGACTCAACAGTGAATTACAAGATTGACTAAAAATTTCTTCAACCTATTTCATTAAGAATTATTTAAGAAATTACATCTAGTTCAAACAAAACGGAAAATAAAATATTTTGATCTATTTTTCGCTATTTATAAAATAGGTACCAATTTTTTCCGTGCGAATATTTCTTACCAGTTTCAAATTATTTTATTTCAAAAACAGGTTATATGAAAAAAAAATTATAATATGCATAGTATTGCGTAAGCATTTCATCATAAGATCATATAACTCACATTTTCATTCACTCAGTCATTTCATTCATTTAATATCTTTTTTGCAATCAGTACTTTATGTAGCTGTGTGTGTAATCATTCGCCTCAACTCTAGTGGCGTTACCAATATTACGTAGGAATTTCATAATCGTAATATCATAACGCACATTTTCATTCACTCACTAATATCATTCATTCACTCCTTTTTTGCAATCAGTACTTTATGTAGCTGTGTGTGTAATCATTCAACTCAACTCTAGTGGATACCTATATGAATGTACGCAGTAAACTAACCGGTGGTTCCAGCGCCGGTATACTGTATAAGACACCTGCTGCTAGAGAGCTCCCATAGTTTGATGGAAGAATCCAGCCCCGATGTCAGCAGATACTGCAAAAAAGAACATTTAAATCAAAATCAATCACACTAATATTATAAAAGCGAAAGTTTGTGAGTGTGTAAGTTTGTTACTTCTTCACGTCTAAAACGGCTGGAGCGATTTTAATAAAATTTGGTATGGAGATAGTTTAAGACCCTGGGAAGGACATAGGATAGATTTTATCCCGGAAAAAAAAATAAAAAAAAAAAAAATGTTTTATTCAGTAACACAAACAGTTTAACAAAATACAGGTTGGTGCCTCTTTTTAAGTATCGAGATACCTGTGTCAAGAGACACCGCTCCTTAACTAAAATGTAACTATAATAGCACAAGGTGAGTTTGAATTAAAATTAGGATCCAAATGAGTACAAATATCATACACCATTACCAATGACTAAACTTAGCATTAGAACTAGTAATAAATATTAGACGAGCCATACAGAAAAGTGTGCACTCATGTATGAGTGTGTGTAAGTGTATGCGTTTGTATGTGTGTGTGTGTGTGTGTGTGTGTGTGTGTGTGTGTGTGTGTGTGTGTGTGTGTGTGTGTGTGTGTGTGTGTGTGTGTGTGTGTGTGTGTGTGTGTGTGTGTGTGTGTGTGTGTGTGTGTGTGTGTGTGTGTGTGTGTGTGTGTGTGTGCGTGCGTATATATGTGTGTGTGCGTGTGTGTGTGTTAAGTTTGCTTGCGTTAAAACCTAATGATGACGGATGATGTTTTCAATCTCTATGTAGCTTTTTTCATTTAACCAATTAATTATTTTATTTTTGCATTCTTTGTTTGTTGTTGAATAGATGTCAATTTCATTGTTTATATTGTTATAAAGGTTAGCAGACTGAAACATGTATTGCCTCCTAGCATAAACAGATTTCACAGAAGGAGTCGGAATCACATTAGGCTTTCTTCTTGTACTGGAAAATTGCATAATTCCCACGGGATAGCGATAAACGAATTCTTTGCAGACGGAGTCGCGGGCAACAGCTAGTATAATATAAGCCGTGGCGGCCTAGTGGTTTATAGTCTCTCAAGCAGAGGGTCGTTCGTTCGAGTCCAGGCTCGCACCTCTTGAGTTTTTCGGAATTTATGTGCGAAATTACATTTCAAATTTACTATCTGCGAAGAAATCCAATGGTGACGGCATCACATTTATCCGTCAGTTAAAATTAATCAATGGGTGGTGAAACAGCCCCTCAAACTTCTAATAATTCTCAAGCCATGAGAAAAAAATTCGCCCCCCACTTTACGTCTATAGGACGTTACCTAAATTTTTTTTCTACATTTTATTTTATCACTTTGTCAGGGTAATTGCTACATATTTTATTATCAATGAAAAGCTACACCTTTCTAGCATTTACGCTAAGCCGCGGACGAACGAACGGACGGACAGACAGACATGACGAAACTATAAGGGCCATTTTTTATTGACGTTGACCTTCTGATCTATGATAAGTGATTGATTGATGATTGATTTCTAAATTGATGATTGATCGCTTTCTTTGATTGGTTATTAATTTATTTCGATACTGGCTATCGACTTTGGTTTCTGTGGTTGTTCTACGGTGGACTTCTTGATGCTCACCTTGCTGTTTCTGGTGAAAGCCACAGAGCACACCTCGTGTCCGTCGTGCGCGTTCAGGAACGTGTTGAAGCAGCGGTTGGACACAGTGTCCCAGAGTTTCACGCAGCCGTCGGCGCTGCCGCTGGCGAAGTATTTACCGTTCGGGGAAAACCTGTAAAAGAAATACTTTAAAGCGAGCACGCTGCGACTCATATTCTCTCTCTTATCTTATTAGCAAGCCTTAAGGTTGAATATGCAGTGGAAATTGTATCTGAATTACTCAGGTTAACATAAATCAATAAAGTAATCAATTAATTCAACAGTCCTCAATGATCCATAAACCAATCATAAATCAGGAAATAATCATGAAACTAATCATACATCGCAAAAACAATCATCAATCATAAAATTAATGATCAATCACAAAATCAATCATCAATCACGAAATTATCGTCAGTCACAAACATCAATCATCAATCAAAAAAATCAATCATAAATCAAAAATCAATCATCAATAAAAAAAATCAATCATCAATTACTTGACAGAGTTGACTTGTTGCTGATGATGATGTGCTGGCACGGGGCACACGAAGCATTGGCTGGTGGTGACGTCGTACAGACGGATCACCGGGTGCGTGGTGGCCGCTATTATGTGGTCGCCCAGGGGGTGGAATGCCACGCATAGTACCTGTTCCGCGTCCTGCAACGAGCATATTAACATAACACAATATACGATTATCCGCTGTAGGGTACGTATCAATATATATAAAATTTAAAACAAATAATGGACGAAATACATAATGGTCATAATACATACTAAAATTTTCTGTGAAACTATTGATTAAACGAATTTTTTTAATCGTGTAAGGCCCACTTGCACGATCCAGAGTTAAGCTATATAACCCCGGGGTAACTGCTTAACCAGGGTTAAATAACTAATTTGTCTTGCACTGCCAAGAGTTAAGGCTTACCTCTGGGTTAAAAAGATCATTTTTTAACCCGCCGAAGTTGGAGGGTTAAACTGTTAACTCGGAGCGAGAAATGTCAAACTTGTGAAGTTTTAGGAAAAATAACCTCGAAAAAAATTTGTTGAATTTATTTTCAATGCCATGATATAGTTTAGATTTAATCTACAGAGAAATAAAGAATTAGGTACATCGAAAATTAATACACTCTACTCAGAATTGGTAAACTTTGTATTTAACACACACCTTTAATACATATGTAGATACGAGTATTATTTAATAGAATATAGTAAGCGACGGCCTTTAGGAGGGGTGGAGTCTGCAGCAGGGCAACCGCCCGCAGACTCGCTCTTCCAGGGCCTACAACCCAAGTAGAAAAGTTTTGTAATTTCACGCTTTACGCAGTGCTGTATGGGAGGTTAGCGCCTTCGGTTTTCTTGGTCTTGATAAACAATCTCTGTTTTTGAACGTTGTTAGGGGCACGTAAATGATTATTGTCCACTTTACAACGATAAACTTTTTATAAACACGAACTAGTAAATTGATTGTTGTTGTTACGACTGATTATTTGACAGGTAAAATAATAGTCTTTATTGAACATAAACCACCGAAAACGCAATGACACTTCAAATCTGGCAGAAAGAACAAGAGTTATGCAAGTTCTTGTTATGTGAGAGAGAGAAGGATACAATGTCGTTCGTCATTCGTGGTATTGTATTTGGTCGGATTCGATTTTTGAGTGAATGAATTTGCTTTTGACAAATAAAATGGACGGGTTAGAAAACCCTGGGCTAATTTCGTTCCGTGCAAGACAAAGTAGGGTTAAAGAAATAACATATTAACCCCGAGGCAGTAAACTCCGGGTTATTTTATTATCTCAAAATTTCCGTGCAAGTGGGCCTAATCTACAGATTGGTTTAGGTTAGGTTAGGTTTATTTTATGAAAATCCTGTAAAGTTGAGAATTTCCAAGAAAATTGCATTATATCAAATGACCATTATGTATTTCGTCCATTATTTGTTTTAAACTTTATATATTTGATACGTACCTTCAGGTGCTGTAATTTATTTGAAAGAAAGAAAGATAATTATTTTATTTAAGGTTTCAAAAGTACCACCAGCAAACAGTAGAAAACAACATTAATACACCTAATAAACGGTTTGTTGTGGTAGTGACAACAATTGTCACCGAAAAAGGGTCTCAGCATGTGCTCAACGACTCCTACTCCATACAAAATATTTGGATTGGAGACATTTCTTTGGAACATTGGAAGGTTGCTTATATTAGTCATAATGTATCGATAGAAAATAAAAGAAGCTTGTAAGTGTACAGTCAGAGGAAACATTGTGGGATACATAATATTGCATTTTAAAAGAGTCTATGATAATGTAACGTTTGGTTGCTACTAGAAAAGTCAAGAACAATGGGTAATTATTATGGCATACAAAAAGTTACTTCATTTTGTGAGATTAACATGGATAAATCACTTTGTAGTTAACTGTATATACATAAATACATACGCTCGGAAAACAAGCCTCCTTTTTAACCCCCGATACAAAAAGAGGGGTGTTATAAGTTTGACCGCTATGTGTGTGTGTGTCTCTGTCTGTATGTGGCATCATAACTCTTAAATGGGTGAACCGATTTGGATGTGTTTTTTTTTATTTGAAAGCAGGTTTCTTGGCGATGGTTCTTAGGCATATTTCATCAAAATGGGTCCAACCGTTTCAAAGTTATCAGCTCTTTTGTATGCTGCGGAAGGGATCTTAGATTTTTAATTAAATTTTTAATTCAGTTATGTAAAAAAATTGGGGAAGGTTTAGAAAAGATAAAATCTCAATGGTTTAAACTCACCGTGATGCTCTTATAGGCCTTCTTGGCACTAGCCTTGGTTATGTCGAAGAGTTTGATGCAGCAGTCTCGGGAAGCCGAGACGAGGATCTGTTCTCGAGGGTGGAAGTCCAGGGCAGTTATTTCGTCAGTGTGGTCGTAGCTGGCAACAAGTTTTTGTTATAATAGTAGATTGTACAGTCAAACAATTTAATTCCTAGGCCCCTATAGAACCATGTAATAATGAATCAATTTGTTTATAAACCTTCTACAGGAATTATTGTGTGAAGTATGTCATGATGACATTTCGATCTTTGCGAACATGCGTCAACGATAATGAATAGGAAAGAAGTTTGAAGTGTGGAGTGCAATTCTGATGTGATTCGTTGACTCCGTGACTTCCGCATAAGAATCAATTTTGTTTGTAACAAAAACGATGTGTGGCGTTCAAAATGATAACTTACGCCATCTATTACCAATTAGGTGAATTAAATTAGTAATAGACACTTGATAACAGATGGCATGCCACGGCTCAGCACCGTGTGGTAGATAACTAGCGTTGCCAACCGTCCCGTACTTCACGGGACGTCCCGTATTTCATGCATAAATTTCTATGTCCCGCCGGGACAGCCAATGTCCCGTTTTTTTTACGAAAATCTGCATTGAAGTAAATAAAGACGTGCTTATGAGGAATTTCAACTGCTTAAGGAAAGCCTGGAAATCGCATGTTTTAAGCCCACATAAAACAAATTTTGACTAAAAACTCAATGATTTTTATTTGTTCCGCGTGAAAAAGAGAAATCCCGTATTTTTTAAGATTTATGACCATTTTTCCCTTAAGGCCGAAAAAAGAAGTTGGCAACCCTATAGATAACTCTAAAGCCACCCTGTCCAAAAAAAAAAAAAAAATAAAGCCACCCTGTTCCTTAAAGTTAAGTAGACAGGTTGGTGACTTTACTCACAGTGTCCTGATGACAGGGTGTCCTTGCTGCTCCCTTCCAGGATCCACCTCTTCAGGAGCGGACTTGGCTAGCATCCGTTCGACATCCAAGATCTGTGGACAAAGCCAAAACATGTATAGCGACTCCTAGCGCCATCTAGTCATCAATAAGAGAACTGCTACATTCTATAACGCACTATCAAAGTTTCTCAACTTGGATGCATAAATACAAAATCTTAGTTTCTGCCTTCACTTCGGTTCAGTTTTATATATTTTTTTTGTTTGTAATTATTTATTTTATTTTCGTTTGAAAAGATGACTTTCTGCCATATAAAAAGAGTCCTTTGCGGCCTACTTGCAGAATAAACGTGTTGATTTTTGACGAGTTGCCCACACGTACTGAATGCGCCCGCGCGGCACGCCATCTTGTGGGACGTCACGTAAGCCGTCTTTTACGTCACCGATAGGGACGAGAGAGGACGCGGCCATTTGAAAACGACCCATTGATATCAGCGCCATCTACCGGCCGACTGTCGTACCTTGATGCTAGCGTCCACGCTGCCCGTGGCGACGAGTTGCCCGCACGCACTGAACGCGCCCGCGCGGCACGCCATCTTGTGAGACGTCACGTAAGCCGTCTCGTACGTCGCCGGTTCAGGGGCGAGGGAGGACGCGTCCATTTCGTACTCCAGATCTGTTGACAAGCAATACTGTTAGGGTCACTTGTGCAGTCCAGGATTAAAAAATTAAATTGATAACCCTGTGTTTAATAAAGCCCAATTTAGACTTGCAAGAAAAATCGTGCAAAATTGTGGAAGTAAAATTAAACACATTTGATTAAATCATTGATTTTTATTAAAAAAATTATCTGATTTAAATAAAAATGGTTAAATTGTGCCAACCCTGCAGTGTTTGATATCAAACTCCTCCAAAACGGCTTGACCCACTTTTTATGAAATTTTTCTCTATAGGTATTTGATAGGTCTGAGAATAGGTTGCAGACAATTTTAGGCAACAGCTAGTAAATTCGTAAAGAGCCCTTACCAAATCCAGTTGTCCCGAGAAGATGCTCGGCTCCACTGGAGGCTGCTAGACGGTCCTTGCGGTCTGGCTCATGCTGGATCCCCACCATCATAACATTTAGCAATCTGGTGGTGAAAGATTTATGGATAGTTCTACAAGTATTTTAACCGCTGTTAGTACCCTATCGCATATATTGAAAAAGCAAGCTGCATATTGTTGTTGTTGCAAAGAAAGAATGAAAATACATTTATTTACAACATCACAAGACACATCATAAATATTTTACAAAACAAAAGGCAACACTAAAGCTAAAGGTAGAATGTGTCATTGCGGTTGCAAATCGGACTCTGGCTCAGCATAATGCTGAGGCGTTTATAGCACCCCAGCGCTGATTTTCAGTCAGCACCGTTGGTGACACCCGGATCGCTGTTTGTCCTATGGTTGGTACCCCAGTGGTACCAGGGCCTTTGTGTGACGTTGCTATTCGCTCCTGTCCTGCGCCTGTTGCTCTGCGTCCCTCCAACTCAGCCCAGCTGCCTGCAGCTCGGCGTCCACAGTGCGCTGCAATGTGTGTGCTGGCTGGCACAATATCATTCTGAAACCTTTTGCTCGGTGTGGCTCATTTCTTCAATATATGCCACAGGGAACTGACAGCAGCTAAAACGCTTATAGAACTACCTGTATCATTATTTAATGCTAGTCTTTATCTGCACTGAACTTGCCTGAATGTATATAATCAATACCATTCTGTTGAGTCACAACACAACATTTCAAAAATACATAAACCCAGTTTGTTTGACTGGCTGAAAGACAATAATATAAATATATATATTTTTTTAATTATATATGTGTAAAGGTCACCTGTCACTCGGTGGGCACGGGTCCGCGTGTACCGCAGCCGCCAAAGTTGCTGCGATGGGTTGGAAGCCATCATAATACAACTGGCTGCAACAAGAACGTAATTTTAAAGAGATTGTTGGCATTCTATACTAAATTTTATGCTTTAATATAGTGTTATGATGTTCTTTAAACGTAAGTTTCAAGTAAATAATTAGTTTTAAATGCGAAAATAGTGTAAAATACACACATAACCTCCAATATTTTAATTACGCGAAATTGTGTCGAAAATACATAGTACCTTACTCCGTGCGTGTAAAAGTGGACCATTAGCTCGTAAATACTTGAAGTAAAGGCATTAATATGTATATTTTGCTGCTAGAACAACGGTATTACAAGGAAATAAATAACATTTAAAACTCTTGTCAACAATTGCTATTTTTACCTGATAATCATGCGGTAAAGTAACTCCCTGTTTTTGACCACATTCTTGCTATCAATTTCTCCATTGTTTTCCTTCATTTTGGCTCAAAAAATTGATGAACGATGATAAAAACACAATAGATGCCGGGTCACAAAGGTTAGTTTCTGTTTGACAACAATGAATCTATTTTATCTATGGTCAAATTTGCACCTTGTCTATGGTAGTAAGGTGCGGCTTGATAGTACGATTTTAGTATCGATATATTAACTCGTAAAGTCTAAGCAACTACAAACGATCTAGTCTAACTCTGCTATGCTAGCGGCTTTTGTCTAACCTATTTAACCGACCGTTGGGGAAATTAATCAATACTTCAGCGCATGCGCAGATGCCATGTTACTGTAGTTCGTTGTTCATCTATTACATTTTTAGGGTTTTGTACTTTCATAAAGAAATTGCAACCCTAATAAGATTAGATTCGTCTGTCTGTTGTATGAACAACTATTATGTCTACTTACCAGAAAAACCCGAAAATCGTTACTTCTGTTAGAAAAGAGGAAAAACTGCAACTGTTACATTATTACAGTGGAATATTTGCTGGCCAATGTTTTAATTATTTTTTTTTTATTAATTCTTTATATTGTAGATTTATTCTTTATTTTATGCCCAAATAAATATCAAACCTATTAAACATTGCATTCAAATTAAAAAATTGAGCATCGACCATTTCTCCTGGCCACGTACTTGTCTGAGTAAGGTAGTACATATTTCAAAATTGACATTGAACTTTAATTAAATAACAAAAACTTCAAATTAAACAGAGGCTTTGAAATAATTTATTATGTATTATTATTTTTATTATTAAAACGACGACGAAACGACGACGTTTTTATTATTTTAACGACCGCTTTAGCCTAGTTGGTAGTGACCCTGCCTACGAAGCAAGAGGTCCTGGGTTCAAATCCCGGTAAGGGCATTTATTTGTGTGATGAGCACGAATATTTGTTCCTGAGTTATGGATGTTTTCTATGTATTTAAGTATTTATTTATCTATATAAGTATGTTTATCGTCGTCTAGTACCCATAGTACAAGCTTTGCTTAGTTTGGGAACTAGGTCGATTTGTGTAAGATTGTCCCATAATATTTATTTTATTTTTATTTAAAATAGTACTTGACTTTTTTTATTTAAGCTTGCTTATTATGGCGTTGTTTGTTCAAAGGTACTGCTAACAGGATGCAGGTGCGTGGAGCTGGACTGCTGGGATGGGGACGACGGCAGCCCCGTCATTTACCACGGACATACGTTCACCACGAAAATACCCTTTCGGAGAGTCGTCGAAACAATCGAAAGGTAAATCGATTCTAGTTTCGATTATTTTTCAATTCACTACTAAAATTTCGCATTGTCTGTGGTTATGCTGCTAAAAGTTTTTGGCGGGAGCATTTGTCACTTGTTTTTCAAAGTTTATCGTAGAAAAGTGAAAAGACTGAAAAAATAGTTTAAAAAAATATCAACTGATGACGAGGCGATATGGTCCCAGACCTTAGCCTGTCCGAACGGACGAAACAGGAAAAAAAAAAAAAAAAAAAAATTAAAAAAATATGGCTTAGACCGTCAGACGGCACTAAAATTTTGCCAGTGTCTATATATTGTATCTTTATTTACGTCACAACGTGATAAGTGTTAGTTTTAGGTTACCATTAATTGATCAATTGTCACGTCTATCAACTTTCGGTTGGTTTAGAATGTGGACTAGATTGCATTATTTTAATTTACTCTTGTTGATAGTGGCGTCTGTATCTGTTTTTGTTTAATAATAAAAATAAATAACAATGATAATTTTGCTGTTATTCGGTAAAAATTCTATAAAATGAAATATAAAGGTATGTACGATGTCTTTAACGTGGAAAGTTAATACATTTTACTAATTTTCAGGAGCGCATTCGTGGCTTCTCCCTACCCGTTAATATTAAGCATAGAAAACCACTGCAGTTTACCACAGCAGCAAGTCATGGCGAGTACATTTGAGGTCAGTATTTTTGAGTGCGATTCTTGTGCGTTTATAACAAGTTCATAGTACAGTTCCAAGTTTTAACCTCGTAAGGCCCAACGTCCTATTCTTAGGACTGTAAAATACAGGGTTATTTGTAATTCACTAGCATCCTTTTAACCCTAAACTCTTAGCACTTAAACAAATGTTTTTTGTTATACGACTTTTTAAAATGGAGTACTTTTTTTTCCATACACGGCACAGAGTATCGTAAAAATACAGGTAATCTCAAATTTTCAAAACGTTATTACACCAAAAATATAAAGTTATGACAAAAGTCGTAAAACAAAAAAGATTTGTTTAAGTGGTAGGAGTTTAGGGTTAAAAGGATGCTAGTGAATTACAAATAACCCTGTATAATCCCTTTAGCCCAAGTAAATGTTAAAATACATCAAATAGCGTCCCAATATCCCAAAATAAGGACTTTGTGAATTATTAACAATTTGGCTCTACCACTACTAAAAGTTTCTGCCTAGTTCGAAAACATCGTAAATCCGCGGCTACCTTTGCCACTCCCTAGTTGTTAAGCCCATTATAACGTACGATTGATCATACAGATTACTTATACACGTTTGAGTGGGAAGCAAATGAGCACATGATTAGTTCCATTTGAGTTACCGAGAGTTTTAACGCATGAACAGTCTCCACAAAATAATCCCTCTCCTTTAAATGGTGTAAGTTTGATCTGAGATGCATTCATGGATGACATATTGGACTGCAAAGCAAAGGAGTCGTCCTTGCATAGTTGTACAATGCGCAATGCAATTCATCAGTACTACCCTCAGTGGTTTATGGTGTGTGAAAATAGACCGGGGGATGGTGACACAAAATACTAGGTCATTTGTACCAGTATGGCGGTTGGTCATAGCGCTGGTACCGGCGGCCCAACCGCGTGGGCGTTAATCGAACGTGTCGGATAAATAACGAGAACCGGATGATTTGTTCCACAAAAATTCTTGTATTTTCCGATAGTCGATAAAAAACAGAAGGCGGTAGCGTAATGCCATACTTCTCCGATGTGGCTTACAGCCCGCCATACCGACGCGAACGCGTTAATTTAAAAACAACAATTGAACCATTTTTGTACCAAGCTAATTTTTGAACAGCTAATAATCGTCGAGTAGCCATTCACAAAAATCACCATGCCATACTTTTCTGACGGTTCCAAATGGGCGCCATACCGCCACAAAGGAGTAATTTTAATTTTTTTTTAAACGATTTGTACCAGTATTGCATTTGGATTTTTGGAAAGTACTTGATAAAATGTGACCGTTATTATATTTGCCATACTTCTAGTAGGGGGAAAAAGTGCTGCCATACTTGAAAAACTTATTTATTCGACGAGTTTTAAAAATACGACTGTAAAATACGTGTAATAGTGTGGAACCTAAAGGCCTCTACAATTCGAGAAATCTTTCGAGCGGTGGTATATAGCCGTACAATAATATACAACATAATATCTGGTTATAAGACAAGATTGCCGCCACCTAGATGTTTGACATTTTGTATTTATATTTTTCAAACCTTAAACTTACGGGAAACATTAGTGCCATACTGGTACATATCGTTTGAATTACGAATAAATATTGTACACATTCGCCACCTCCCACAGGTATGGCAAATATAATAACGGCCACATTTTATCAAGTACTTTCCAAAAATCCAAATGCAATACTGGTACAAATCGAATAAAAAAAAATTAAAATTATTCCTTTGTGGCGGTATGGCGCCCATTTGGAACCGTCAGAAAAGTATGGCATGGTGATTTTCGTGAATGGCTACTCGACGATTATTAGCTGTTCAAAAATTAGCTTGGTACAAATGGTTCAATTGTTGTTTTTAAATTAACGCGTTCGCGTCGGTATGGCGGGCTGTAAGCCACACCGGAGAAGTATGGCATTACGCTACCGCCTTCTGTTTTTTTATCGACTATCGGAAAATACAAGAATTTTTGTGGAACAAATCGTTCGGTTCCCGTTATTTATCCGACACGTTCGAGTAACGCCCACGTGGTTGGGCCGCCAGTACCAGCGCTATGAACATCATTTTCCTTTTTGTCTTTACGTAATTAGACCCCTGAAGAACCGCCATACTGGTACAAATGATCTAGTACTTTGTGTCACCATCCCCCGGTCTAGAAGGGGACTTGTGACCGGGTCTTTTAGCCGTGCAAGTCGGACACTGTCTGGGCCCTCCGATTTAATTTTTTAACCCTGAACTGTGCAAGTGGCCCTCAGTGTAATGTGTTTATATTGTACTGTATTGGCCCCGTCTTCATCCAGGCAGTGTTTGGAGACAAGCTGGTGACGTCGTTTCTGTTCGAAGCGGACTACACCGACGAGCCTCGGCTGCCCAGTCCCGAGCAGCTCAAATACAAGGTAAGCATAACCAGGACCGGAACAACCATGTCGGGACCCTAGGCAACAGGTGTACAACAAGAGCATAAAACGAGCCATTTTACCTGAGACGCTCATAGCCACTCGAGTCAGCACGGCGAGGGTGGATGGACACGTCGAGGGGAAAATGGGATTAATGCTCGAGTGCTTTTCACTTCGATTGCTAGGAAATTAAACAGCTACATTGGAAATGAAATTTTCATGCATTGCAATTTCTACAATAATGCACTGGATTTACCTAGTTTTATTCATTTCGTAATGTAACTCACCAGTTATATAAATAAAAAAAACATATTTTATAAATTTCTGCTGTTATTGGCTGTAATTAAGTCCCACTGCAGGGCATAGGCCTCCGCTCAGAATGAGAGGGCTTGGGCCGTAGTTCCCACGTGGGTTCGTGAGGTAACTTGCATACACCTGCGAAGAAATTCAATGGTGCGTGTGAAGTTCCTAATCCGCACTGGGCCCGCGTGAGAACTACGGCCCGAGCCATCGTCAACTATGTACTAATTAATCGAACTGTAAATTGTGTACTATGTTCGCAGGTGCTAATAAAGAATAAGAAACTGCTCCCGATGGAGGCGAGTCCCACTGTTGGGCTTACCGGGGCCAGCTCTGCTCAAGGCTATGGGGGAGTTTTGGCTACTGCCTTCAGCAGGTTAGTGGTGACCAAAAACACTATTATTTCAGACAATTGGCTAAGTAAAGTTTTTTGAAGAGGTGCTAATTACATTTTTTTTCGACAGTGGTCGACTTCAACACCAAGAAACTGGAGCTGTTTTATTTTTATCTCCCTTTATTTATTGGAAATATTTTTTTAAGAGTTTGAGATGACATTTGTGAGATTTTACGGCTGACAAGCGGTTCGTGCTTAGTACTAAGAAGAAATAGAAAAAAAAAACGAAGTCGACTGTCGCTTCTGTCAATGTCAAATGAAATCTAACAGTTTGCGTTTCGTTTGCTTTACGTTTTGGTGTGCTCAGTGTGATTTTTGGACTATTTTTATCGACCTCCTCATAAAATCCGGACTTTCAATTTTACCGCATTTCTCCACGACCTATGCACGATAACTGGATCACGATTGAATACTTTCGATCACTATTTTGGAACTGCTTCTTGGACAACGCAAAGCAAACGAAACGCAAACTGTTTGATTTCATTTGACATTGACAGAAGCGACAGTAGACTTCGTTTTTTTTTTCTATTTCTTCTTAGTACTGAGCACGAACCGCTTGTGAGCCGTAAAATCTCACAAATGTCATCTCAAATACTTAAAAAAATGTTTCCAATAAATAAAAGGAGATAAAAATAAAACAGCTCCAGTTTCTTGGTGTTGAAGTCGACCACTGTCGAAAAAAAATGTAATTTGCACCTCTTCAAAAAACTTTACTTAGCCAATTCGTCAAATTTAGAGGCTCGTAAATTGCATGTCAAATTGAACCCACTTTAGTCGTTGGATTGACTTGTTTGATATACATGCATAATACGGAATAACAATGACAGTACAGTCAACAAAAATTAGATGTAAGTACCTACCTGCACCTTTTTATTCAGAATTAAAAAAAACCCTAATTTTTCATACAATTTATTGTGTCAGTTTTATTACGAGCTATATAAACTGTATGATGAAAAATCAGAAACTAAAAAAAAAATTAAAAATAAAAATATAAGGGGACAATCTTACACAAATCGACCTAGTCCCAAACTAAGCAAAGCTTGTACTATGGACGACGACTACTATAGACGACGATAAACATACTTATATAGATAAATAAATACTTAAATACATAGAAAACATCCATGACTCAGGAACAAATATTCGTGCTCATCACACAAATGAATGCCCTTACCGGGATTCGAACCCAGGACCTCTTGCTTCGTAGGCAGGGTCACTACCAACTAGGCTAAGCCGGTCGTCAAATAAGCTTTAGAAAAATGAATATTACTCGTGATTTTGTAAAAGAAACCCTCAAAATTTCCTTATAAAAAAGTAAAAGGTACAATTGACAACCTTTCATTTTTTTAACACCTGAAAATTACTGCAGGAATCGAAAGAGTTTCGCCTCCTGAACACGGAAAAATATTTATTATAATTTATTTCTCCATATTTAAAAAAAAACAACAAATTTAAAAACATAATATATGTACTTACAAATACATCCACAGAATAGATATGTTTCCTTTACCCTTTTCACTAGAAAAAATAGCTGTCATAATTTTAAATTAGATAACAACCTTAACGTCAAATTTACGTCATCACTTTTTTTTAATAGAGACTAGACAAAAGTAATGGATCTGTTCTATCGTTGCGCTCTTTTAGAATAAGCACATCTTTAAAAAATTGTAACAAAGTAATTAATAATCCTAGTGAAAATTTAAAACTATCAGCGTCTTTCTCTTTCCAAACAGAATACACAGAACGAATCAAATTATAGTCTTAAAAATATGAAATGTTGTCAATTTAAATTGAAAAAGTCCATTCGGTAAAAAGTTCCAATAAAAATGAAATAGTGTACTATTAAATTATTATTGGTGTGTGAAGTTCCCAATCCGCACAGGGCCCGCATGGGAACTCACTACGTCCCAAACCCTTTCATTCTTAGAGGAGGTCTGTGCTCTGCAGTGGAACGTAATAGGCTGCGTTGATGATGATGATGACTGTAATATTTTTTCTCATCAGATCAAACGGCATACGGCATACCAGCACGTCTCTGCCAGAACAGGGTGTGCGCACCAGCTCGCTGTCCCAACAGTCGGGCAGCAGCCTGGCAGAGTACTTCTCCGACGAGGACTATGATGATGACGAGGAGCTAGATGGTAACAATACATCAAAAAAAAAACTTAAAAAAAAATAATAAAATAATAAATTCTAAGAACAGGACGTTTTGGGATGCGGATATTTTAGGAAGCTGCCATTTTAGGAACAAGTTTTTTTGGGAAGTCATAAAACTATTTCGCGAAGTGAACATTTTAGGAAGCAGAATATTTAGGAACAGGCCGTTATACAGGGTAATTTTTTAATAAGACAAATATTAAAATATGTGATACAGTGTCGTTAAAATAACAAATTTCAATATTTTTCATTATAATTTTGAACACTTATTTTTTTATTTTTCATAGTAACTCGACCATTTTATTGGATGAATTACTATGAACAACCCAAATAAATGAAAAAAAATCTTGAACAGATAATTGTGATCTATTAATGATACTGAATCATGTACGAAAATTTGTGCTCTGATTAAAAAATTATCCTGTATAAAGCAGACAATTTAGAAAGCAGAAAATTTAGGAAAGTACCGTAATAGGGAGCGTTATAGGAATTTAGGAACGGATCATTTTGGATGAGGACATTTTAGGAATGGGCCGTTTTAGCAAGTGTTTACCAGAACAGGGTGTCGGCACCAGCTCACTGTCCTAACAGTCAGGCGGGCTGCCTGACGGAGTACTTCTCCGGCGAGGACTATGATGATGACGAGAAACTAGATGATAAAACTAAATCAACTAAAAACAGGCCATAACTTTTTTTAGAAAATTGGCCATTTTGGGAAACGGATATTTTAGGAAGCAGAAAATTTAGGAAAAGATTATTGTAGGAATTAGACCAAATCTCACTAATTATAGCTACTAAATAATAGCCTATATTAAATGAAAATGTTAGAGTTGGCACTGATAACTTATCCAGAGTACAGTTCAGAATACAGGACTATTGTTAATACACAGGATATAACAGTAATACTTCCTTTTTTATCCAGAAAAAGAGCTCCATAAGATCCTAAACTCTATGGAGGACAAGTGCGGGCGAGCATCCCTCTCGCTCTATCGCAGTCTGCGGCCGGACAACAAACAGAGCAAGCGGAGTAATCAAATAGCCAGAGAACTTAGTGACATGGTCACTTATGTACAGGTAAGTGAGTGAGAGAGGGAGATTCATCAATACGGTCTAGTACTACTACTTATACATATAAAAAAGCCGTGGTGGCCTAGTGGTTTGACCTATGGCCTTTCAAGCAAAGAGTCGTAGGTTCGAGCCTGGTCTTGCACTTTTGAGTTTTTCGGAATTTATGTGCAAAATTACATTTTAAAATTTACCATGAGCTTTACAGGAAAATATCGCGAAAAAACCTACACACACCATGGAAAAATTCAATAGTATGTGTGAAGTTCCCAATCTACAATGACCCCACGTGGGAACTGCAGCATTCTGATGATGATGATGATGATGACTACTTACATCATTAAAAGCAATACATCCGCTTATTCCGGATGTCAAAACGGGTTACCTACAGAAGTGTTTCCAATTCTAGGAAGAATGCGATTGAAAAGTGTCTTTTTTAGGACAGTAGGATCTTTGGGAATGTGCAGCTGTTGAGGAATTTTACATGCGACAAACAGACATACAAGTGATACTATACCGGTTTTTGTAAAAAAATCTCTTTTTCCAGGCTATAAAGTTCCGTGGTCTCAACCCGTTATCTCCCCGGAGTTCAGTCAAGCACGCCAGCAAGGACAGTGCGCCGTGCAGCAGCTTCGAGTCCTCAGAGAGCAGCGATAGCACCGGCACGGTAAGTGGACGATGTAAAAGCACAGACTATTTTAGATGCTGCCAATCTAAGAATAGGCTATGTTAAGAATTTTGTATGAGCTGCACGTGGAAGTATGTACGTAAATAAACTGTTGTTAATTGATAAAAAAACGTATGTAGGTTTGAGTAATTTGTTGACACTTATTGTATAAATTAGGTATGAAAGCCAGAGGCGCACAGCGGGTGCATCGTAAGCTTAATATCAATAGCGAATATGCTCGTGTAAATGTAAATTCAGAAAACTGGTAGGCCTTTTTGCGGAGTGGACATTTTAGGAACGAGCCGTTTTGGGAAGTAGACAATTTAATAACAAGCCATTATAGGAAGCAGACAATTTGCTCTTTTGGGAAGCGGTGATTTCACATAACGAACGATAAAGTTCTGTGGTCTCAACCCTTTTGTCTCCCCGGATCTTGGTCAAGCACGCTAGCAAGGACAGTGCGCCGTACAGCAGCTTCGAGTCCTCAAAGAGTAGCGATAGCACCGGCATGGTAAGTAGTTCGAAAGCACAGACCATTTTAGATGCTGCAATCCAAGAACAGAAGCCATATTGTCTAATGCACAGCCGCTCATAATCACATTCCCTTTTCATCACCAAAAAGAAATCGTGAATGAGATAGCAAACGCCCAAGCGTTAAACAAATAAGCGTACAGGTTATTTAAGGAATGTAAATGTAACTTCAAAAAACTGGTAGGCCATTTGGGGAAGCTGATTGACATTTTAGGAACTTGCTATTTTGGGAAGTATTTAAATTAAGAAATCTGGTGGCCATTTTGGGAAGTGGATATTTTAGGAACCGGTTGTTTTGGGAAGTATTCACTTAATAATATGACATTTTGAGAAGCGGAAATTTTAGGAACGTTCTGCTTTAGGAAGTAGATATTTTAGGAAGGAACACGATTTTTTAGAAAGCGGACAATTTTGAAACAGATCATTATAGGAAGCAGATAATTCATTAACAGGTCATTCTAGAACGTAGACAATGTAAAAACATGCCATCGTAGGAAACAGATTTATTTATTTACAGATAAAAAATAACTGATTTATTGCACAGTCGACATCAAACAAGAGATAATTTATGAACAGACCATTATAAGAAGCAGACAATTTAGGAACAGGCTATTAAATACAAATTTATTATAACTATTAAAGGAGGCAAATATTCAAGAAAAAAAACCATTATAGGAAGTAGACAATGCAAGATCAGGTTATTATAGGAACACGTCATTACAAGAGGAGTACAACTTAAGAACAGACCATTTTAGGAATCAAATTATTTAGGAACCGGAATCGGACAATTTAGGTACACCTCATTTTAAGAAGTATTCAACACATTTCAGAAACTTTTTTAACCATTTCGGGAAGCTTTTTCACTACTTGTTATTTCCAGCAACTCGCCCAAACCCGCGGCCGGTGCCTCAACGCGCCCGCGGTCCACCACCCCTGCTACCGCTGCAGCTCGGTCACCGAGGCCATCGGCAAGAAGATATGCCGCAAGCATCCGTTGGCTCTCGTGGCGCATACGGAAACGCAGCTCGTACGGACCTACCCAGCCGGGTGAGTGAATTCATGAAAAAAAATCAAAATCATTTAATGATATCAAAAAGTACAGAATCTTCTTCTTTCTTTCTTTGTCATCGCAATGTCTCAAGTCAAAAGTCTTTGACCAGTGATGGCTTATGGCACTGAGATGTGGCCACTAACGATGGGCCTCATAAGAAAGCTCAAGGTCACTCAGAGGGCGATGGAGAGGGCTATGCTCGAAGTATCTCTGCGGAATCACATTAGAAATGATGAAATCAGCGCAAGAACTAAATTCATTGACATAGCTCGAAGAATCGCCAGACTCAAGTGGCAGTGGGCAGGGCACATCGCTTGTAGAACTGATGGCCGGTGGGGCTGAAAGGTTGTCGAGTGGCGTCCTCGGACCGGAAGACGCAGTGTAGGTAGGCCTCCAAGAAAATGGAGCGACGACCTGGTTATGGTTGCGGGATTGCGTTGGATGCGGATGGCACGGGACCGGTCTATTTGGCGAGCCTTGGGGGAGACCTATGTTCAGCAGTGGACGTCTTTCAGCTGAAATGATGATGAAAGTACAGAATGTTTATAGTGGTTGGCATCTCAAAGTATGAAATACCTGTATTAAGAGGTCCTTTACTGCCATGAGAGGTTATTCATATTTGAATTAAAATAATATCGCTCAAATAATAACTACATACAAATTAAAAATTTTAAAAACTTTCAACGCAATTATGTCACTCGTATGTCCCATTATGCGTCTAAGATCCCTTCCGCAGCTAACAAAAGAGCTGATAACTTTGAAACGGCTGAACTGATTTTGATAAAACATATCTAAGATCCATCGCCAAGAAACCTGCTTTCTATTAAAAAAAAACGCATTCAAATCGGTTCACCCGTTTAAGAGCTATGATGCCACAGACAGACAGACACACACACATAGCGGTCAAACTTAGAACACCCGTCATTTGTGTCGGTGGTTAAAAATATCACGCATCAAAAATATAACATAGACTAGCGTGCAATCGAATGCTTGTCCTATTTCTCGCAGCCTAAGAATAGACTCGTCCAACTTCGACCCCGTGACCTTCTGGTGTTGCGGCGTGCAACTCGTGGCGCTGAACTACCAGACGGAAGACGCGGCGATGGCGGTCAACGCCGCCATGTTTGAAAGCAACGGCTCCGTCGGCTTCGTGAGAAAGCCCGCTGTCATGTGGGATCAGAGCCACATCGCATATAGAAGGTATACTATCATCAGATCATAGTCAGTCACATTGCTTGTAGAAGGTACCTATACTATCATCAGATCAGAGTCACATCGCTTATAGAAGGTATACCATCATCAGATCATAGTCACATCGCTCATAGAAGGTATACCATCATCAGATTAGAGTCACATCGCTTACAGAAGGTATACCATCATCAGATTAGAGTCACATCGCTTATAGAAGGTATACCATCATCAGATTAGAGCTTAGTCACATCGCTTATAGAAGGTATACTATCTCAGATCATAGTCACATTGTTTGTATAAGGTATACTATCATCAGATCAGAGTCTCATCGCTAATAGAAAGTATACTATCATCACATCAGAGTTACATCGCTTATACGTAGAAGGTCAGTGTATCATCAGATCAGATATTTGTCTTCTATCCACATTGTTCGGTCGAGATCCCAAAATATTCAATGGGTTCGAAAATCCCTTTGTCAAATTGTGCACATGTCAAAAAGTATGTTAATTTCACGTTCTTCAATTTATCCCTCACGCAATTTCAGGTACAATCCGATGGAGAAGGAGTTTGACGGGATCCACGCGGCGCATCTGACTCTCTCAGTCATCTCCGGGCAATACGTCGCCGAGAACGTGTATTCGTTTTACAACGCCTTCGTTGAGGTATGTAGGTCTGTTTATGAGTCATACACACTCATCATCATCATCATTTCAGCTGAAAGACCACTGCTGAACATAGACCTCCCCCAAAACTCGCCAAACAGATCGGTCTCGTGCCATCCGCATCCAACTATCGGTTGGAGGCCTACCTCACACAGTGAAGTGTACTGCGTCTTCGCTTCGCAAGAACTAAAGTCACCGACATAGCTCGAAGAATCGCCAGACTCAAGTGGCAGTGGGCAGGGCTCGCTCGTAGAACTGATGGCCATTGGGGCCGAAAGGTTCTCGAATGGAGACCACGGACTGGCAAGCGCAGCGTGGGACGTCCACCAACGAGATGGTTGGACGATTTGGTACAGGCCGCGGGTTCAAGGTGGATGCAAGTTGCTTATCCAGCCGTAATTGTTTGGTATCAATGAGGGAGGCCTGTCTCCAGCCGTGGACGTCCTTACGGCTGAAATGAGGATAATGATGAACCGACGAACTAAAATGAAAAGAATTTTTCATCTCTCATACTCGGAAAGTGAGGCAAATCATATCTGACATACGGGAGGATAACTATTATTTTCTTCCCTAGGGTAGATATGAATTAAAAAAAATAAAGGCATTGGCTGTCAATGGAACACATACGCATTCAGCCAAGCATTACGGCATATAATTAAGTATAGAGTTTTTTTTTAATTAGTCATATTACAAATTTTATAATGCCAGTGAAATATTATTAAGTTAAATTATTAATTTACATTAGTTTCTTATTATTGACTTAAACCAGAAAAGTTAGAAAATGTTAAGAAAAAAACACGGTAAACGACAATGTTATTGTCCACACAGCCTATCTCTATACAGCTTAACTCCTTGGTTCAAATTGGTTGCTTACATATTTTATAAATAAATTTACTAATTATCTACTGTTTTCATTGATTATTATATTGAACATTCTAAATTTTGTTAAATTAATTATTCTTTAACAATAAACTCCATTGAAATATTTTACAACGATCATATTGACCAGTTTAGACATTTTTATTTATTTATACTTATATTTTCTTACTTTCCTTGTAGTCGAAATGAAAAGCAGAGTGTTTAACTCGGGAAAAACACAAATATCACCCTCGGAATATTGGCACTCTCGCTGTGCTCGGGTGCCAAGTAACCTCGTGTGATATTGGTTATTTTCCTCCCTTGTTGAACAATCTACTAAAGAATGAGATTGAACAGAAAGAGGGAGAATTGTTGCATTTGGCATTACTCAGTCCCTGCCTATGTTAATAGTAGATACACATGTAATTGTGATAATTTTTTTTAGCATAACGGTAACGGTAAGTTTGCACTGTTTGCATGAAACTGTACAGGTTTCGCAAAAAAATTAGATGTCTTTCATAGACAGTGATAATAAAGGTTACGAGGTAAGTGAGGTTATCAATCGGCTTTACTTAATATAATGTTGACGATGATAATGGTGGTGGTGATGGTGACGATGACAATAATAATAACAATCATGACAGTAATGATAATGGTAATGATAATAAAAATAAAACATAATTAATAGTAGATTGTTCAACAAGGGACTAAAACAAGCCATAATGACACGAGCTATTTAGCCACCCGAGCGAGAGCGAGGGTGGCTATAATTCGAGTTGTCATTATGGTAGTTTAGTCTCGCGTTAATCACTCTACTTTTCACTTTGAATGCGAGGAAAAAAACGACGTACAAAATTACTTTTTTACAACGTATGCTCATTACGAGCAATGGACATCTGTTCAAAATTCAAGTAGTAAAAAAATTTCCGCGGTCTTTTCTTTTCTTTATATTTTTTTGTAAAGTTACGCTTTAAATGCTTGCATAATTAGCCAACAGATTCAAACTTAAAAACTATTTTAAAACTAATTGGACTATGCATATAAGAATGATAATTGTTCATTCATTAGAATCGGCAAATAAATTAAACTAATTAAACTATAACTAAGTTCACACACAAAATATATTGTTAACTTAAACACTTACCCGTGAATAAAGAAACGACATCTTAAGTTTATTTTCTATATTCCAATTATTTGTTAAATGATATCTAATTATACTTTCTATTTACTATTAAATGCAACTGACATCGCATCATTTTGAAGTCACGCCATACTAACTTTCAAACGTAACTGTTCTATCTACCATACACTCCCACTGCTTTGCCGACAGTGCGGATTGCTATTTTATCGACAGAGCAGGGAACTGCTTTGCCGACAGCGCTTTTTAAAAAAACAAATTAAAAAACACCTAAGCTAATGGAAATCTTACTTTACATGCAGAATAAAATGAATTCATCTTTAATATATTTAAATAGATTAATATTCGTAATTATTCATCGTGTTTCACGAAATTATTTTTTAAATATTTTTATACAGTTTTCATTTTGAGGTTACTTCCACGCCAAGGCTTCCACAGACCGAAGCGCAGGACGCTACGGAGCGCCCGCAGCTCTCTTCGGTCTGTGGAAAGCTTTAAAATTGTCTACACCCAGTCACTGAAAATGGCGATAATCCTCCATTCACAAACACTGTGATTGGCAGTTTAGGGGTTTCCAAAGTAAATTAAAAAAAAACATACTTTAATCCCTAGAGATCAAATAGTACATTGTGCATCTAGGGCCGTAAGTAGGGGATTACTAATGAGAGTCAATTAGAAGCCCGACGCCGAAGGCGGAGGGCTTTTAATGACTCGGGTTTGTAATCCCCTTACTGCCCGTGATACACACAATGATTTTCATCACATTGTGAGAAAAAAAAATCCAAAAATAAAATTAATTTGTCTCTAAACACTTAAATTGAATAAAATAATGGCTACCCGCCAATACAGATTGTCACTTTTTTCGAGTCACCTACCATAGATAATGTAAACTGTGTTTAGTTTAGAATTCGAATGGTCATACGGTTAGATTCTGCCAACATGTTTAAAAAATATTTTTACTAAAATTATTGCAAAACTATTTGATATAAATTTAAAATATAAAAATAACGAATTTTCATGAAGCGTAGATAAGTTGTTGTAAAATTTGGGTTATAGCTAAATTTTAAAGATAATAAATAAAACGTTGGCTGACTTTAAACCTCCTTAGTCTGAAATTACTTGTATGCAAATTTTAAAACTAAAGTTAGAACTCCCTTGGGTAGAAAAACTGTACGTAAATCTATAACTCCCTTAAGAACAATTTAGGCCATTGACATTTAGTATACAAGCATGGAATAACACCATTGACGAGCAAGTGTGATGAAAAAGAGCTTTAGTCCCGATATGCAGAGACTAAAGTAACATTTTAAGAGCATGTTTGATGCGTGGACTGTATTACTTATTAATTAAAATGAAATGAAACAAAACTTCTTCGATAGTAAATTGAGCAGGGTGTCTTGTTCGTGTGGCGGAGCGGAGTGGTCGGTGGCGAGTGGCGAGTCGGCCGGAGCGGGCGATATTTAAGTCGTCGCTCGTGGGCGCGAGGGAGGGGAGCGCGGGCGATCATGGCGCCGCGGGGAGGACCAATCAGAGGGCAGGAAGGATGTATTGTGTTCAGTGGGATACGTGTCTGTTATCGGCGTGTGTTATGGTGTAGTGTAGTAAACTAATAATCTTTATTCATAAAAGCACATAAAGATGACACAAAACATAAAATATAAACACAAACAAACTTACAGACTACTTAGGAATATAATATTAAAATGTATAAACTAGCCTACTCGTACAATTATTTATTTACAATTTAAAACTATATCCTACATCTAAAGTAGCCTATTTCTAACATTCTCCCCCACGTGTGCCAACACCATTAACTCTAGAAATAGGTATTAGCCTTGACGCGGGTCTGCGGATCAGTCCAGCCGCGGTACGTACTTCTGTTACGCGCGTGACTCCGTCAGGCCCAGGGAACGTCTTCATAACTTCGCCCTTGGGCCAGGTGCCTCGTGGCATTGTACCGTCGGCTATGATGACGATGTCTCCTACTTCGATGTTTTGTTTAGACGCTAGGCGTGGGTTGAGTCGTAGCTTCAACTGGGGTCGGTATTCACGCGTCCATCGCGTCCAGAATAGTTCCGCCATTCGTTGTGCGAGATGCCACGACTTAGTGGATGCCGGGACATCCGCGAAACGTCCGAATGGGGACATTGCATTTGACCTCCCCAAGAGGAAGTGGTTGGGGGTCAGTGCTTCGTTATTGTCCCACATTACGGGCGTAAGCGGTCTACTATTTATGACGTGTTCGGCCTCGAGCAGGAGAGTGTGCAGAACCTCTTCAGATGGATTCTTCTCTTTTAGGGTCACTCTCAGGGCTCTCTTGACGCTGCCGACCAATCTTTCCCACGCTCCGCCAGCTGCTGGATTTCCTGGCGGTATCTTTTTCCATGTTATCCTTTTTCCTACAGCGAAGTGCTCCATGGATTCCTCGGCGGTCTGCAGGGCGTCACGTATCTCACGTTCTGCTCCGACGAAGTTTGTAGCGTTGTCACTGTAGAGGATAGTGGGAGTGCCTCGCCGCGCCATCATTCTTCTTAGGGATAATATCATCGATGATGATGAAAGAGAGGCGGCGAGCTCCAAATGCACGGCCCTAGTGGTTAGGCACGTGTATAGGACGCCCCACCTCTTTTCGTGCCTCCTACCGATAGTGATGGTAAGGGGGCCAAAGAGGTCACAGGCAGCTGCGGTGAAGGGTGGCTGGTTGGCCGTCAGGCGTTCCGGCGGCAAGTCTCCGAAGGGCAGCTGTTTCGGCGTTGCTTTATGGGTCCTGCACCATTGACAGCTAGAGCATATGTAGCGTAACGCTCCGCGTAATCCAACAATGTGATAACGTTGACTGAGCTCGTTCATCACGGTAGCATGATTTGCGTGATGAAATAACGCGTGGTAATGCATTATTAGGAGCTTCGTGAACTCTTGTTTCGCGTGCAGGACTGGTGTGTTCGTTGATCTATCGAAGCGGGCGTCGAGCAGTAGGATCCCGTTGGCGTCCAATTTCACGGCCAATTTGCCTAGCTTCGATCCCTTCTGTATTGCTTCGTTGCGTTGTAGCCTTCGTATATCATCTTGGAAGCTTTCCTGCTGGCTCTGTTTTATGTATAGCAATTCTGCTAATCTCATGTGGTCGTTGTTTATCTCCGCGACGTGGCTCTTTTTCAGCAATTTAGCCTTAAAAACCTCGGCGGCTAACAGCACGGTCGCGGCAACTCTGACCAAGCGATTAAAGCTTGAAAAACGTTCTATACGGGGTAGGTAGCTACATGCATCGCGCGACCTAACCGTTAAGACTACGCGGGGGGGGCGCTCCTCGCCTGTGGGCGGGGCCGACGCTGGCGCGGACTTATCTTCAGGCCATTCGTTCGAGTCGCGCCTAATAAATTCGGGACCGTGAAACCATCGGTGGTTTATTCCGAAGTTAGGCGGGACGCCTTTCGTCGCGTCGTCGGCCACATTCAAGGCGCTCGGCACCCAACGCCACTCGTTAGGCGATGTGACGTCTTCAATTTCGGCTAGACGATGAGCTACAAAGCTCTTAAATGACCGCGGGTCCGACTTGATCCATGCGAGAACCGTTCGCGAATCTGACCAATAGTAACTCTTACTAATTTTATAATCCGTCTGTTCTCTAACGGTTTTAGCCAGTCTGGCGCCTAACACACAGCTCTGTAGCTCCAGGCGAGGGATGGATATAGTTTTCAATGGTGCCACCCTGGCCTTCGCTGCTATCAGGCTTGATGTTTTGGTTCCGTCGGGAGAGTCGCTCGTGAAGTATACCGCGGTCGCATAAACTTTTTCGCTCGCGTCGCAAAATACGTGCAATACGCCCTGCCTATTAAACGCGGGTACGTGCCTAGCCAGTTCCAACTCTTTTAGTCGCGCTATGTTGTCCCTAAAATCGTTCCATATGGGAACTGACTCGGATAGGATAGTGTCGTCCCATCCTATGCCGGTTCGCCAAATGTCCTGAACGAGTACCTTGCCTATTACTGAGATAGGCGCGATGTATCCTAGCGGATCGTAAATGCTCATCGCGCTACTCGTAACCTGTCTTTTTGTTGGCAGTTGAGTACCGTCCAAGACGTTTGGTGGCGTATTACGCAAGTTTACGTTGAACCCTAGCGTGTCCCTACTGTGGTTCCATATTAGACCCAGTGTTCGCTCGGATTCCGTTTTCGTACCTAACGGCGTACTCGTTTGCCTATCGTTAGTGACGACGTCTTTAATGACCGTAGGCCGATTCGAGGCAAAACCCGTTAATTCGAATGAAGCTTTTAAGTTAAGCTCGTAAACTTCGTTGATTATTTGCCTCGCTTCCGCTTCCGAGTCGTCGAGCGCGATAAGAAAATCATCCATATACGAGTTTCTTTTGGTAATCAACGCGGCTCTAGGATACTGCTCGGAGTGATAGTCTGCGTTTTTATTTTTAACGTACAGAGCGGTTGCGGGGGAGCATGCCGACCCGAAAATTAATTTTTTCATCCGGTATTCTTTTGGTGGGCTAGCTCTGTCTCCCTCCCTCCATAAAAAACGCAAGCTATCTCTGTCGCACTCGTCTACCTCTATTTGCAGAAACATTTCGCGTACGTCCGCGATGACGCCTATTTTGCCTTCGCGGAAACGTAAAAGTACTCCGAACAGCGATTGCAATAAGTCCGGACCCGTTAACAACGCATCATTTAGGCATTTACCGAACGCGCGCGATGCCGCGTCAAATACTAGCCTGATTTTTAGTTTTTGTGCGTGGAACACGGGAAAATGTGGGAGGTACCACGCGCGGGGCGAATCAGGCGGGGGGGGCGATTGCATAGCCTCGGCGTAGCCTTTGGCTATCAAATTTTCGATCTGTTTTGAATACGCACTTTTTAAGTTCGCGTCTTTATCCAATTTATTTTCAAGGCTATGCAGCCGCTTTATCGCCTGATTTTTGTTGTCCGGTAACGTTTCGGTATCGGAGCGCCAGAGCAAGCCCGCTTGGTAAACGTTTTCTTTTTTACTTTTGCGGCATGTCGTGGCCAAGATATTTAACGCGCGTTGGTCGGGGTCGGACTTAGGGAGTTTTTTATCGATCCCTAACGACTCGATACTAAAGTGCTCTTTTATTAATGAATGCACTTCCTGTTCCGTAGGCTTTACGTGATTTACTACGAAAGCTGTGCTACGGCCCGCCTCGTGTTTTCCGTGTAAAATCCATCCTAGTCTGGTGAGCGAAGCTACCGGCATATCTCTGGGGCCGCTGCGTATCTGTTTGGATACCAATAGGTCCCAGTGGTCCTGGCCCACCAGAATAGTCGGAGTGGCGCGGTCGTAACACAACTCATCTGCTACTTCTCGTAAGTGTTCGCACGCATCGACTAAATCTCGACTAACTGCCTGAGACGCGAGGTTTAAGTGATTTATCGTATGCGCGGTTATTTTACATAGATCTCTGCTACATGCACCGCGTAGCGTCAGTTCGACCCGGCAAGATTCGTTGTCGTCGACTACATTACCGCCTACGCCTTCGATGGATAAAGTTTCGACTTTAGTTCGCGGCGCGACTTTATCCGATATGTGTCGCTCTACCATCGTGATGCTACTGCCGTCATCAAGAAGCGCGTAGGTATCGACGACTCCTAAAGGTCCTGACACTTCTACGGGTACTATTTTCAAGTACATGTTCGCTCTATGTACGTGATTTACCGAACTACTCACGTGCGCACGCGCGGGTGCTTGATTACTCGTTAAGCCATGTAACATCTTATGATGCCCCGCTTCGCACTGATTAATACCGCATGGAACGTATTTGCATTTACTTTGCCTCCCGTGAGACGCGTCCAGACAACGGAAGCATAATTTACTATTTTTTGCCACTTCCCAACGCTGTGCTATTTGCAACTTCGTAAAATCCGAACACAAGTTAACTCTGTGCTCGCCGTTGCAAATAACGCATTTATCTTTGTTCGAACGCGTGGGGTAAGTCTGCTTCGGTTGTCGCGGCGCGTGAGACTGCGTATTTTTCTTAGTTGGCGGTTTGCGATTTACTTGCGCGACTGTACGTGGCTTAACGTCGTCCTCATATTCTGAATCTGATTGTTCGGTATCGCTATATCTGTACGAGTGGTTCCGCGTGCTAAGTGCAGCGCGGGCGCGCGGGGGGGCGGGGCTATGGGCGTGGTTAACGTTCGCACGTGTTTGTCGCGAACGTGCGTACGTTTTGCGTGAAGCGCTACTTATCTCGTTTAAGAATAGCGCCATAGCCTCTAATCCCGGTACCGACTTGTTATTTGAGCGATATTTATTCCACTCATACCGAACGATAAGATTCATCTTGTCGACGATTTTGTTGACTAATTCGGGCGCGTATAAAAACTCCTCTTGGCGTAACGATTTTATCGTCGATACAACGTTGGCTATTTGGGCGGCAAATGTTGTGATATTACTATTGTCATCTGCCAGCCGGGGCATGCGTTTTACGTTATGCATCTCCGCGAGGACTATCTCTTCGGGGTCGCCGAATTGCCGTTCTAACGCCTCTAATATCTCGTACGGATTAGATACTGTGTACATGATTGATCTAACCGCAAGTCTGGCTTCGCCGCGTAGCGATTTCCGTAATCGACCTACATTCGCGACGTCTGTAAAAAGCGAAGCCGTGTCGTCAAACTCGGCCCGGAAAGCTATCCACTCCGTAATGTTGCCATCAAAAGGCGGGAGCTCCGGTGCATGCCTCTGCATGGCCGGCTTACTACTGCTCCTATTCACCGCGTCTACAACTCTAGTGGACAGCAATTCCAGGTCGCGATTGACGAATGTGTGCTGTACGTGGGTGTTATCGCGCGGCGATGTATATAACTGCGAACGAGGTGGCGGCGGACCTAATGCGGGCCTATCTACCTGGGCGTTGTTAGACGTGTATCTATGTTGCTCAACCCAACCCACTACGCGCGACTCTTCTTCAACATCAGGCGGCGGCGCCGAGCTAGGAGGTTGAGACGCCTCTATACGTGCTATCTCCAACCTACTCCTAGCCGCGGCCGCGGCCCTCTGAGCCCGCTCGAGTTCGGCATCTTGCAGTTCTAACTCCGCTCTAAGAATAGACATTTTAGTGGACACCGTGTCCGCCCCCCCGTGGGGGTGACCTATAATCGTTTCGTTCGACTCGTCATCTTCCAATACCGGCGCGGGATAACGTTTCGCGGATAGCGCGGCAGGCTGCGCGGAGCCCTCTAATGCGATTACGTTCGCGGGGCGCGGCGCCGTAGTCATGTTGCCTAAACCGTGCTGTTCTCCGCTGGTGCCGTTGCTCCACGTGTTTGATTCCGCGGATGTGGTGTCACCTGACGACGGTGTACCTTCTGACATCTTCTTGGTCGTCGATCGCAGGGTGCGCTCTTCCTTCGCGGACATCTTGGCACACGTGGGGGTCCCTAACAAATAACCCTAACACCCTAATAACCTATTAATCTAGGGCCCTAATCGCGCTTGCGTTTGTCACCGTTAGGTGCAAGCACGATACCCAGCTAAAGCTGGCAGTTCAACCCTGTTGAACTTTTGTGACTAAAGTCACCAATGAAAACACCGAGCTAGGCTCAAGGACGTTTTGTTAAGAAGTCAATCGCCGATCGAAGCCGAAGCCTCAAAATCGTTGAATGACTGAAAAGTTAAATCTCCGATCGAAGCCGAGGCCTCTAAATCATTGATAAAACTGCGTGTAAAACCGAGGACTGGGCCTCCAGGTTTTAAGTGACTCGACACCGAGCGCGTTTTCTTCACTCCACTCGAAGGAAGACACGGAGAATTCCAGCTGCGTATAATCGAAGAATCTTGACTCGGAAGTATTCTTCTTGCTTGAATTCGCCGTTGCTATTCTTGACTTTCTTGAGATCCGTGCCGAAGTACCATTGTTTGATGCGTGGACTGTATTACTTATTAATTAAAATGAAATGAAACAAAACTTCTTCGATAGTAAATTGAGCAGGGTGTCTTGTTCGTGTGGCGGAGCGGAGTGGTCGGTGGCGAGTGGCGAGTCGGCCGGAGCGGGCGATATTTAAGTCGTCGCTCGTGGGCGCGAGGGAGGGGAGCGCGGGCGATCATGGCGCCGCGGGGAGGACCAATCAGAGGGCAGGAAGGATGTATTGTGTTCAGTGGGATACGTGTCTGTTATCGGCGTGTGTTATGGTGTAGTGTAGTAAACTAATAATCTTTATTCATAAAAGCACATAAAGATGACACAAAACATAAAATATAAACACAAACAAACTTACAGACTACTTAGGAATATAATATTAAAATGTATAAACTAGCCTACTCGTACAATTATTTATTTACAATTTAAAACTATATCCTACATCTAAAGTAGCCTATTTCTAACAGAGCATGAGAAGTGAAAACATTTTTTCCAGACCACATAAATCTTTATTGTCCTTATTCCACAAAAATATTGAATAAATATAAGTAGATAGATAGATAGATTATTAAATATTCAGCTTTAACAAGCTATCACGAATTTGCGGCGCTTGCTTTTGAGACAGTGGGACCATGGTCAGAAGACACAAAACTTTTCATAAAAGATTTTGTCCACACGCCTGATTTTGGCCTCAGGCGACCCCAGGGCTGGCACTTACCTACCTCTCACAAAGGCTAGGAATAGCAGTTCAGAGAGGTAACGCGGCCAGCATCTTGGGGTCTATGCCTGTGGCGGAAAATTTAGACGATATTTTTACTTTGTAGTTTTAGTTTAAGTTATCTATATGTATTTAGTTCTAGTTTTCTAATTTGTATATTTTGATTTGAAATAAATAATGATAGATTAGATAGATTCATTTATTTCTGATTGAAAATTACAATTATATTCAGCATTCGAAATGTCACAAATTTAAAGAATTCACAAAAAGATCGTCAAAAGAATTCGAAAAACATAAATGGAAAATATATTAATTTTAAATGTCACAAAGATAATAATATTAAAAACAATAAAAGTGAGATAAAACAAAAATGTCAATAAAATATTAAATCACATAATGTGTGAATGTCAAAAAATTTAAAAACTACAACATAAAAATATTAAATGAATAATATTAATTCACATAATGTGAAGATGTCATAAGACCAAATAATCAATAAATAATAACAATAAAAACAAAAAGAATAAAAATGCATAGAGATTCATATGTCAAAATTAAATAATGATATATCATACTCTTTTACAGAGTACAATGATTAAAACGTCAATCAATGGTTAAGTGCCTGGTACTACAGGTCCAACCTCCCAGCCACGATGGTAATGATATCACTTTATCTTTATTTGGTCTAGGTGGAAGTATTGGGAGTGCCGGCGGATTGTAGGAAACTCCGGACGAGAGCTGCTCGTCGGAACGCACTCAACCCCGTTTGGCACGACACGTTCAATTTCAAGGTCAGTTGTAAAACCTGTGTACAGTAGGCGCTCGGTAATCCGGCACCCATATTTTTTCGCCTTATGATTATCGAAACTGCCGGATTATCGGAATTGTATGGGAAGTAAGCGGGAGACCTACTACAGATCCACAATGAAAGACTTGTGTTATATGGTTAGGTCTTTTTAGGGTTCCGTAGTCAACTAGGAACCCTTATAGTTTCATCATGTCTGTCCGTCTGTCTGTCTGTCTGTCTGTCCGCGGCTAAGCTCAGAGACTGTTAGTACTAGAAAACTGTAATTTGGCATGAATATATATATTAGTCAAGCCGACAAAGTGGTTAAATAAAAAAAACTAAAAAAATTTTTTTTAGGGTACCTCCTTAAAGTGGGGGTGATTTTTTTTTCTCGACTAACCCTATAGTGTGGGGTATCGTTGGATAGGTCTTTTAAAACCATTGAGGAGGGGTTGCATACATGATTTTTGTATTCAGTGATTTGTTTGCGAAATATTCAACTTTAAAGTGAAAATTTTCATTAAAATCGACCGCCCCCCCCCTCTAAAATCTAAATTGCTGGGTGGAAAAATTTAAAAAAATTCAAAATGGTAGTAAATATATTAAATTTACAAGGAAAATTATAGCGGCTAAGATTGCTTGGGAATTATTTGTAGTTTAAGAGTAAATAGTAGCCTAACTAAGGTATTAAACATACCGTCACTACTTTGAAAAACTCGTATCTCAAATCAGCATGTAAACAAAACTGAACCTTGATACGCGCGTAATAAAGTTCACTTTGCCAGATTAACGATTTTGAGATACGAGCTTTTTTCAAAGTATTGACGATACCTAACTTTGAAGATTCCGTACACATACGAAATCCTTAGAAAAATATTACTTGATTTTTTCGTAATGGCTACGGAACCCTATCTTGGGCGTGTCCGACACGCTCTTGGCCGGTTTTTTATTTAAAAGTGGTGATACACGAAAAGCAAAACAAACACGTGGCTTCACTGTCAAGGAAAGGCCCGAACTGCCGAGAGAAACAAATAATTACACAAAGCTCTGTAATCCAGCATTCGGCTGTGTAAAATGCCGGACTATCAAGCGGGTAACCCTGAGTCGCTGAGTGCCGGACTACTGAGCGTGCCGGGCTAACGAGCGCCGGATTACCGAGCGCCTACTGTACTTATTTTCAACTAGCTTTTGCCCGCGACTCCGTCCGCGTGGAATTAGTAATTTGGGCAGCTTATTTTT
The DNA here is from genome assembly GCA_947563465.1 of Archips xylosteana. NCBI lineage: Eukaryota > Metazoa > Arthropoda > Insecta > Lepidoptera > Tortricidae > Archips > Archips xylosteana. Next base: position 10,524,560 of record OX387370.1, read on the forward strand.
TTTTATCCAATTTGCTTCACACCCGCGTTCACATTCACCACCGTACCTACTCCCAAGTCACTACTTCTAAAAACTGTTCTATAAATTCTTAAAATAGACGTATCTTTCTTATTTGTGAACCGATCCAAATGAAACAAACACTAAATGTTAATCCAAGAAAATACCAACATATCAGTGAAAACCGCATCCTTCTAGGTTAAGCCGTTTCTGAGATTAGCGTGCACAAACGCACAGACAAACAGACAATAATTCTAAAAAACATTGTTTTGGGTTCTATTGCGCTAGTAAATAGCCCTAGTGACAGTTTTTCTCAAATATCTTCAATGTACAGACACTATTGTATAGATTAAGATGGTTAAATGGCAAATGTTTTAAAAGCACCCGAGAGCTTCTAAATTGGCAGTCTTTAAACCAGGGTACTTTTGATCAAATTGGGGCAACTTTGACAGTTTTAAAATCCTTTCTGACCCACGGCACAACTACGCTGCTCAACTGGTTGTGCCGTGGGCATTTTTGATTCGCCTCAGCACAACTGCGTTACCAACGACTCAACCCGGTGCTTTTCATCTAATTATTAGTTATGTAGTTGATTTTTTATTATCTTTCAGATAAACTTCCCAGACTTAGCGCTCATCAGGTTTGAAGTGTACGACGCTGACACAAACTACATGCTCTCACAGCGGGTGATACCGTTACAGTGCTTGCGTCCCGGCTACAGGCACGTGAGGTTACGGTGAGTCGTCATTACCATCGTCACCACCATCAACATATTGATTTATTCAAAAGTGATCCGCTCCGTCATTAATATTAGGATCATTATGGTATTTTTATTATTATTATCAATAATTTATTGAATCAGGCGTTGCTTTGCGGAGGTCCATTAATGAACTGAAACAATTACTTTGCTCACCCGCGACCTGACGATAGTTACGTTTATGTAAGAAATGCGTGTTCATGCAGTTCCTCCACCTGCACACTGTACGAACACACACAAATCACACAAACCCAACTATCACCACCACCAAACCACACTGACGCGTTTCGAACTCAACCAGAGCTCATCTTTAGAGTTGGTACTACTTGGTACCACAACCGTAAGCTATGCTACCAAAATGTTAGACTGAACCTTTCTTATTCTGAATTTTTGAGTCTAACATTTGGTAGCATGTGTGCTTAAGTAATACGATGAAATTTTTTTCAGTTCGCCCACCAACCAGCCACTCAACATGGCGTCTCTCCTAATCTTCTCCCGCTGCGGCCAAGAGGAGGCCGGAGAGAGCTCCCGGGCCGAACCTGAACCCCGGTCCCCCCAGGCCCGAAGGAAGATACACTTCTTGGTGGTGCACGCTGTGCGGCGCCGGGAGCCATACTCCATACTGAGGGTGACCAGGGATACCACGGCCAACGAGGTTAGAAAACCACGAAGAGTTCATCATCATCCGGTATAATATACACAGACACACACACACACACAGGCCTCGAGGAGAGGGGTTAGGCCGTTCCCACGCGAGCTCAATGCGGTTTGGGAACTTCACACACACCATAACCACGAAGGGATGCTATACGATAATTTGACTGGTGTCAAATTTCAGATTTTTTTTTATATAAATGGAAATTTCAGTTTTTTTTGCAATTTAAGATAATTTGACACTAAGCACCATGACATTTTGACTATTAAGCACATGAAAGATGACACTAGTTGTAGTGTCAAATTGTCGTTTAAATTTAGTAATTTAAGATAATTTTTACACTAAACACATGACATTTTGTTAAACAATAAGAAATAAACACACAATAAAACAAATTACACTAAATAATTGACACGACGTTAAATGATACTGAATATGGTGTCAAATTGTCGTTTCAATTTAATTTTGTAATTCAAGATAAGTTGTCTATTATCATTGTGTACTAGACACGTGTCTTTTGACATTAAGACGCTGTCAACACCAACGTCGGCGCACACTGTCTATTTGTATCGGAGTAAACGAGATGCCGCTATTACTGGGCAGCCGGGTATATTGAAATTTATCGGGCAAATATTGAATTTAAAAAAAACTGTGGATTATTTGTGAAATATGACTCGTTAGCGGTTTAGGTATGAATATGTTGACTTCATGTTTTTAATTGCAGACGCATACGCCAAAAAAATAAAGACATAGAACCGTTTAATGATGATTTTAAGACCTATCTTTGCAATTATTTTCTATCGAGCCGATTTCGTCCAATTATGTATCGAGTTCGTCCACGGTCTTTGAAATATGATGAATATTAACATATAATTTTTTTGATGTGCTAGAACAAACAGTTTTTCTTAAAAAACTGTTTAAATGACATCAATTTCAACAAAATTAGGTGTTGTCAGCCTCTTAACACACATCGAAAACTGACACTGAAGCACAATTTTATTTTGACATGACATTTTGACATTAAGCACATGGCACTTTGATGCAAAACATAACAAATTGACACTAAATATATAACAATTTTGCCATGACTATTTGAGTTACTGAATAACGGCCAACCGATACTATCTTTCTCAACCTCGATAATATTGACAGAATCATAGAATAGCATTAATTTAACTATATTTTAAAATTTTAATTGAATTTACCCAAAAAAAAATACACTTAATTTGACATGAAATTTTGACATTATTATACATGACATGACATTTTGACCCAAAGCACCGAACAACGGCCAACCGATAGTATCTTTTTCAACGTCGGCATTGGCGGTATCATTGATAGGTTTATCGATGGCAGGCTATAATAATATTTTAAAAATTATTTAAAAGCGAAAAAGTTTTTCGGGTGCGCCGATGGGATTCGTACCCACGTCTCCTGGGTATGCGCCCCAACGGGTGTTCTACCAATTGAACTACGTCGCATCCAACCGACTCCCCCGAAATTCTTAATCGCTTACATACACCAGCAGTGGCGTGTGGTAGCATCCATCGCAGCTATTAGAAGCTACGACTCCTACGTTCCAAATTACATTGGAAATGCGTAAGAAATGATGTACCACATCTATTTATTCAAATATTATTTATTTTATTAGCAGTACGGCTGCTAATAAAATAATAGTACATTACTGCAGAGGCCGTGAAGTAAGGGATTGATGGACGAGATTTGGGGTATACGGCCGAGTCGTAGACGAGGCCGGATAAAACGAGTCCAGCAATCCCTCTTCCGGCCGAGGATTGTATAGAGCTTTTCTCAAACATGCATCATCATCATCATCATCATCATCATCATCATCATCATCATCATCATCCATCCATCCATCCAACCATCCATCCATCCGTCCATCCATCCATCCATCCATCCATACATCCATCCATACATCCATACATCCATCCATACATCCATCCATACATCCATCCATACATCCATCCATCCATACATCCATCCATCCATCCATCCATCCATACATCCATCCATACATCCATCCATACATCCATCCATACATTCATACATCCATCCATACATCCATCCATACATCCACCCATTCATCCATCCATACATCCATCCATAAATCCATCCATCCATCTATCCATACATCCATACATCCATCCATACATCCATACATCCATACATCCATCCATCCATCCATACATCCATCCATCCATACATCCATCCATCCATCCATCCATCCATACATCCATCCATACATCCATCCATACATCCATCCATACATTCATACATCCATCCTTACATCCATCCATACATCCACCCATTCATCCATCCATACATCCATCCATAAATCCATCCATCCATCTATCCATACATCCATACATCCATCCATCCATCCATCCATACATCCATCCATACATCTATACATCCATCCATACATCCATCCATCCATACATCCATCCATCCATACATCCATCCATACATCCATACATCCATACATCCATCCATACATCCATCCATCCATACATCCATCCATACATCCATCCATACATCCATCCGTACATCCATACATCCATACATCCATCCATACATCCATATATCCATACATCCATCCATACATCCATCCATCCATCACCAGTAGTTTAGGCGGTTTTATGGAAATAAAAGAAGATAGATTTTTTTTAATGTCGTAAGTTGGCTGTATGTAATTTTTCCTTTGTCAGTTTAGTGTTAGTAAGCAAATTTAAAAAGTTACAGCAGCGGACAATAATGGTTTTTCATACTTACTTTTATGGCCTAGGCCAAGAAGTAATGTAGGGAGCCATAAACAATAAACTTCATGGCTTCATTTCGTGACATTAACGCATACATTTCAAAGCATGTTTGAGAAAATAATATTTTAAAAATTGTATTGAATTGACCCAAAACAAATGACAAACCGACATTAATAGTACATTACTGCAGAGGCCGTGAAGTAAGGGATTGAAGGACGAGATTTGGGGTATACGGCCGAGTCGTAGACGAGGCCGGATAAAACGAGTCCAGCAATCCCTCTTCCGGCCGAGGATTGTATAGAGCTTTTCTCAAACATGCATCATCATCATCATCATCATCATCATCATCCATCCATCCAACCATCCATCCATCCATACATCCATCCATACATCCATCCATACATCCATCCATACATCCACCCATACATCCATCCATACATCCATCCATACATCCATCCATACATCCATCCATACATCCATCCATCCATACATCCATCCATCCATCCATACATCCATCCATACATCCATCCATACATCCACCCATACATCCATCCATACATCCACCCATACATCCATCCATACATCCACCCATACATCCATCCATACATCCATCCATCTATCCATACATCCATACATCCATCCATCCATACATCCATCCATACATCCATACATCCATACATCCATCCATACATCCATACATCCATCCATCCATACATCCATCCATCCATCCATACATCCATCCGTACATCCATACATCCACCCATACATCCATCCATACATCCATCCATACATCCATCCATACATCCATCCATACATCCATACATCCATCCATACATCCATCCATCCATCTATCCATACATCCATCCATCCATACATCCATACATCCATCCATCCATACATCCATCCATACATCCATCCATCCATCCATCCATCCATCCATCCATACATCCATCCATACATCCATACATCCATCCATCCATCCATACATCCATCCATACATCCATACATCCATACATCCATCCATACATCCATACATACATCCATACATCCATACATCCATCCATCCATACATCCATCCATCCATCCATACATCCATCCGTACATCCATACATCCATCCATACATCCATATATCCATACATCCATCCATACATCCATACATCCATCCATCCATCACCAGTAGTTTAGGCGGTTTTATAGAAATAAAAGAAGATAGATTTTTTAATGTCGTAAGTTGGCTGTATGTAATTTTTCTTTTGTCAGTTTAGTGTTAGTAAGCAAATTTAAAAAGTTACAGCAGCGGACAATAATGGTTTCTCATACTTACTTTTATGGCCTAGGCCAAGAAGTAATGTAGGGAGCCATAAACAACAAACTTCATGGCTTCATTTCGTGACATTAACGCATACATTTCAAAGCATGTTTGAGAAAATAAATTTTTTACAATTTTAACATGATGACTGTTTGACACTTAAATGCAGGACATGACAAATTAATACTAAGTAGGTACACTTCAATTCTGACATACCAGTTCATTACTTAGTAGTTAGGAAATAAGCGTCGTCACAGCTCACTGTTTCCATACAAAATCTACGTGAGATTAGCTTTATATCTCATAAAAAGGATGTCAATTGATTGGTGTCAAATTGCCCTATTATACATACTGCATTCTCTGCTCTTTTCCAGGCCATAGCCCAATGCCTAACAAAAGCGGGCGTCTGCCGCTCCTCCCGCGGCAACTACGTGTTAGTAGAAGAAGTCCCCTCCCGCACGCCAACGCAGAGAGTCCTCGCGCCGCACGAGAGGGTACTCCGGGCCGCTGACAGCCGGCCCGGAGCGCGCCTGCTGCTAAAGAAGGTCGGGGATGACCCTAGCAGCCGCGCCTGGCTTACCAGCATACGGTGAGTGCCAATTTGACACCAAACACAATAAAATATTGACATAATTTATTCGAATTAAATGACACTTTAACCCAAAATATTCACAATTTTATTACAATTTTGACATCGCAATTTGACACTAAACACATAAAATTTTGACCCAAAATAAATGACAAAAGTGACACTAACTAGATCTCAATTTTGACATGACTATTCGTCATTTATTACAAGATGAGTGTCCCTCAGCTGCTCACAGCATTATGGTAAGTGTCCCCCAGCGGCACACAGCATGCGGTGAGTGTCCCCCACTGGCTCGCCAGGTGAGTCCCACAATAAAATTTTAACGGTATACGGCCGAGTCGTAGACGAGGCCGGATAAAACGAGTCCGGCAATCCCTCTTCCGGCCGAGGATTGTATAGAGATTTTCTCAAACATGCATCATCATCATCATCATCATCATCATCATCATCATCATCATCATCCATCCATCCATCCATCCATCCATCCATCCATCCGTCCATCCATCCATCCATCCATCCATCCATCCATCCATCCATCCATCCATCCGTCCATCCGTCCATCCATCCATCCATCCATACATCCATCCATACATCCATCCATACATCCATAAATACATCCACCCATACATCCATCCATACATCCATCCATACATCCACCCATACATCCATCCATCCATCCATCCATACATCCACCCATACATCCATCCATACATCCATCCATACATCCATCCATACATCCATCCATCTATCCATTCATCCATCCATATATCCATCCATCTATCCATACATCCATCCATACATCCATCCATGTATACATCCATCCATACATCCATCCATCCATACATCCATCCATACATCTATACATCCATCCATAGATCCATCCATCCATACATCCATCCATACATCCATACATCCATACATCCATCCATACATCCATACATCCATCCATCCATCCATCCATACATCCATACATCCATACATCCATCACCAGTAGTTTAGGCGGTTTTATAGAAATAAAAGAAGATAGATTTTTTTTAATGTCGTAAGTTGGCTGTATGTAATTTTTCCTTTGTCAGTTTAATGTTAGTAAGCAAATTTAAAAAGTTACAGCAGCGGACAATAATGGTTTTTCATACTTACTTTTATGGCCTAGGCCAAGAAGTAATGTAGGGAGCCATAAACAACAAACTTCATGGCTTCATTTCGTGACATTAACGCATACATTTCAAAGCATGTTTGAGAAAAATATTATGTAAATTTCACATGAAGATTTGACATCAAAACCACGATAAATAAAACCTCTCATAAAAAAAACTGGCATATAAGGCGAATCTTCTCAATGTGTTATTTAATTGTAATCGGTAAATTTTGTTGTATGTTATTTGTTATTTCACCAGATCGAACTCCAACGACCGGCCCCAAGCCCGCTCGTCGCCCCCGGACGGCGAAGAAGCCCCCAGAAAGCCTCCAGACAGCTTCCTCGTATGCGTGCATAACGTCTCTCACGAAATACCCTACGCCATACTAAAGGTAACGAATAATGACGTTAGTTATATCAAATCTACAGGGTGTCTCATAAGTAGTACGTGGGCGATAAGTGGGCAGGTCACAGGGGCGTAGCTATCGCCGTATATGCCGTATCAATGATACGGGGCCCCCGGGCGACGGGGGCCCCCGACGTGCGTAAGCAAAAGTTAATAAAAACTTCCCAAATTTTTTTTTATTTCAGAAAATCAAATTTCATCATAATATTTCTTTTAATTTTATTTTATGCAAACATTTTTTTTCTTTTGTGAGAAATCTTTACCCTTCATATAGGGCCCCCAAACAAATTTTTATATGGGGCCCCGCCAAGGCGCGCTACGCCACTGGCAGGTCACCTACCAATTATCAAAAATTGACCATAGTAAAAGTCTCACCGTTTTCGAGAAATTTCAATTTTACTGTTTTTTTTTTTTATTTATTACTAGCTGATACCCGCCCCCGTTTTTTTTTTTTTTTTTTTTTTATGTTATAGAGGCCAGACAAACGAACTAGTGGGTCACCTGATGTTAAATGATCACCACTGTCCATAGACACCCGCAGCGATGCCAGTGCGTTGTCAGCCCTAAGGAAAAACAGAGGGAATAGGGGAGGGGGAGAGGTATTGGGCCCCCGGCGCTCTCACTGACCGTACGAAACGCAACAGGGAGTACTTCTGCTTCACGCCGGTGTTCTGTGAGAGGGTGGTACTACCCCGGACGAGCCGGCCCATTCGTGATGCAGCGGCTAGCTACAACATGGCTCTACCACTACCAAAAATTTCTAAAAATAAAAATTAAAATAAATATTAAAATAAAAATAAATTAAAATAAATTTCTTTCAACAAACCTTCTCCTGGCAGTACGTAACAATCGCAACAAGAAAAGAAATAAAAGAATGTCTAATTTAAGTAACTATAGTAGGTAAATATTCCTGGTAGATGCTTATCCAATTACAGGTTACCCCAACTTAATCCTTCTGGACCCTAGGAACAATGATGACATGAAAAAATTGGTGTCCCGCCGTTTGGCCAAAAGTCATTTGGCAAAATTACACTTGACAAACAACGTTTTACAAAAAAATGTTTCGCCAATTGATTATTTTACTAGTAGTCATTAAACAAATGACTCACTTATTCAAATGATCAACAGTTAAATTTACATTTTATAAATAATTATTTGACAAAATGAACATTTAGCAACTGAGTTATCAGACAAAACTACTATTGGTCTAAAAACGTTTGGTACCTACAATGTTACAATGTTTTGTAATGTTACAAGACGGCTCGGAGCGGTAGCGACTCGGATAGGTTAGGTTCAAAGGCTAATGCGCATTAGCCTTTAGTGTTAGGTATTTATTTTATGGCCACCCAAAAAAGTCTTGCTATTTAAAAAGCAGCTGCAATTATTAGTGTTTCATTGATTACTAAACAAATTAGTTATGTATTAATACAGATGTGAATAACTTTCTATGAAACATATGCTTAATTTGCGAAACATATCATTTGGTGAAATGGAAAACGGTCAATTGACATTTTATCATTTAACACATTTACCAAGTGTAGTGTTTGCTAATTGATCATTCGCTAAGTGAGATTTTGTAAAATGATACATTTGTCAAATGTCACGTTTGCCAAATGATAATTTGGTGAAACGTTGTTTGTCAAATGATCATTTGTCAATAATTTTTTGGTCAAACATTAGTGAATCGAAAAAATTACTAAGTTTTTTCCCCAACTTTAATCGACACTGAAACAGTGTCCACGGAGATCCGCGTTGCGGAGCTCCTTCTTCTGTGTGCTTTTGGCCCTTTGGGGCTTACAAACTTAACATAACCTAAACCTACCTATGTTTCTGTGTCGACTAAAGTTGGGAAATATGTATAAGCTGGGATGATTATGATGATGATGAAATAAAATGAATCGCCAAATGTGTTGCTAAGCACAAAACTCAACCACTGCACCAAATGGGATAACTCTATTTTTGCTAAGTTCGTAATTGTCAGGACAAAGCTTTTATGGAAAAGACTTCAGGCGGGGGCAAAGTCGTGGGCATCAGCTAGTTGTCAATAAAAATGTAAGCTTCATAAATGTTATTTTTCAGGTGCCTTTAAGTGCGACAGCGTCCTACATTGTTCACCAAGCATTGACGAAGGCCCGTTGCCATGACGACCCCAAAAGGTAAATGAATTAATCCACGATAGAATTGACCAGCGATTGTCCTCTATCTCACCCGGTGGTTATATGAGTCATCGCCCGCGCGGTACTGGGGCTGGGGAGTATTTTTTTTTATATAAGAGGGGACAAACGAGCTGACGGGTCACCTGATGGAGAGCGATCACCGTCATCCATGGACACCAGCAACACGAGGGGAATCACAGGTGCGTTGCCGACCCTTTTAGGAATTGGTAGGCTCGATTTTTAAAGATCCCTAAGTTGTAACGCTCCGGGAATGTTGCCACAGTAAGCTGATTCCAGATCTTCGTCGTGCGAGGAAAGAAGTTTCGCTTAAAATGCACGGTACTAGACTGCCAATCATCAAGATGGTGAGGATGGAAAGACAGACGGTTCCTCGAAGTGCGGTAGTGGAATTTAGCTGCAGGCAGCAATATGACAACAAAGATGGCCCTGAACACCACAATCTGGCCGCTTTCAAGTCGAGGGTGATTGAGCATTTACTAGGCAAGCGTGCTCCATCGTAGGCCTCATCTTCGCTTTCCATCAGACGTGATTGTGCTCAAACGCAAACCTAAATTTTATATTTAAAAAAAAACTTTATGCTGAGTAGGGCCCAATTCGTTCGTTCGTATTCGTTGTTTTTAATTGTAATTTAGTTTTGTGATTTAAATGTCCACGGGCGACTGAACTATAAAAATTGATCGCCAGGTTTGTACTGGTGGAGGAATTGGAGTGGGGAGGCCGCGCCGGCGCCGGGCCGCAGCAAAGAGCGTTAGGAGACGACGAAGTAGTCTACGCAGCACAGGTAATATTAAAAATAATAACAAAAACAAGTACCTATAAAGTAAAAATTGATCAGACCCCAAAGAAACCACGAAAATAACTTTCTACTGGTCTGTTTCAAGTCGTTACCAGGAGCTAAATTCGGGAACGGCCCAAGACGGTATGCGAGCGGTAATTCAATCATTTGCGAGAGGATAGGAATGGGCTGAGCTTGGGATGAGCCTTATTTTCCTGTTAATTCGCTTTGTAAATAAATAAATAAGGCTCCTCTCAATCTCAGCCCAAACCTCTCGCAAACCAGTGATTTTTGGCGTTCCTGAATAGCAGTTCATCCCTATCCTCTCCCAAACGATTGAATTGCCGCTCGCAAACCGTTCCTAAATTTAGCCCCAGATTTGCCTCATTCCTAAATGCCTCATATCCTAAAGAAGACTACTGTACAGGCCAGTTGGAAGACCCTGGGCCGCTTCGTACTACAGGAGAAGGGGAGCTGTGCCGTGATACCGCGGCACCGCGCCGCCATCGCGCGGATACAGCGCGGACTCAGCATCACACGTGGAGCCATTACTGGTGAGTCACCACCAGGGTCGCCAGAGGCCAAAGACGTGAAGTTCTTGCTATTTTGGGGGTAGCTGCAATAGAGAGATCTCTCTCCAGGCAGATGTTATGCCTGGGGACCGAAGTCCCTCCACTAGGGTCGGAGTGTGCAGGCCAGTTGGAAGACTGGGCAACTTCGTACTCCAAGAGATGGGGAACTGTCACATACAGCGTGGGGTCAGCATCACGCACCGAGCCATTACCGGTGAGTTACCACCAGAGTCAGAGTGTGCAAGGCAGCTTGAAGACCCTGGTCCGCTTCGTGCTCCAAGAGAAGGGGAACTGTGCCGTGATACAGCGCGGGCTTGGCATCACGCGTGGAGCCATTACCGGTGAGTTACCACCAGGGTTGGAGTGTGCAAGGCAGCTTGAAGACCCTGGTCCGCTTCGTGCTCCAAGAGAAGGGGAACTGTGCCGTGATACAGCGCGGGCTTGGCATCACGCGTGGAGCCATTACCGGTGAGTTACCACCAGGGTTGGAGTGTGCAAGGCAGCTTGAAGACCCTGGTCCGCTTGGTGCTCCAAGAGAAGGGGAACTGTGCCGTGATACAGCGCGGGGTTAGCATCACGCGTGGAGCCATTACCGGTGAGTTACCACCAGGGTTGGAGTGTGCAAGGCAGCTTGAAGACCCTGGTCCGCTTGGTGCTCCAAGAGAAGGGGAACTGTGCCGTGATACAGCGCGGGCTTGGCATCATGCGTGGAGCCATTACCGGTGAGTTACCACCAGGGTTGGAGTGTGCAAGGCAGCTTGAAGACCCTGGTCCGCTTCGTGCTCCAAGAGAAGGGGAACTGTGCCGTGATACAGCGCGGGCTTGGCATCACGCGTGGAGCCATTACCGGTGAGTTACCACCAGAGTTGGAGTGTGCAAGGCAGCTTGAAGACCCTGGTCCGCTTGGTGCTCCAAGAGAAGGGGAACTGTGCCGTGATACAGCGCGGGCTTGGCATCACGCGTGGAGCCATTACCGGTGAGTTACCACCAGGGTTGGAGTGTGCAAGGCAGCTTGAAGACCCTGGTCCGCTTGGTGCTCCAAGAGAAGGGGAACTGTGCCGTGATACAGCGCGGGCTTGGCATCACGCGTGGAGCCATTACCGGTGAGTTACCACCAGGGTTGGAGTGTGCAAGGCAGCTTGAAGACCCTGGTCCGCTTGGTGCTCCAAGAGAAGGGGAACTGTGCCGTGATACAGCGTGGGCTTGGCATCACGCGTGGAGCCATTACCGGTGAGTTACCACCAGGGTTGGAGTGTGCAAGGCAGCTTGAAGACCCTGGTCCGCTTGGTGCTCCAAGAGAAGGGGAACTGTGCCGTGATACAGCGCGGGCTTGGCATCACGCGTGGAGCCATTACCGGTGAGTTACCACCAGGGTTGGAGTGTGCAAGGCAGCTTGAAGACCCTGGTCCGCTTGGTGCTCCAAGAGAAGGGGAACTGTGCCGTGATACAGCGCGGGGTTAGCATCACGCGTGGAGCCATTACCGGTGAGTTACCACCAGAGTCAGAGTGTGCAAGGCAGCTTGAAGACCCTGGTCCGCTTCGTGCTCCAAGAGAAGGGGAACTGTGCCGTGATACAGCGCGGGCTTGGCATCACGCGTGGAGCCATTACCGGTGAGTTACCACCAGGGTTGGAGTGTGCAAGGCAGCTTGAAGACCCTGGTCCGCTTCGTGCTCCAAGAGAAGGGGAACTGTGCCGTGATACAGCGCGGGCTTGGCATCACGCGTGGAGCCATTACCGGTGAGTTACCACCAGGGTTGGAGTGTGCAAGGCAGCTTGAAGACCCTGGTCCGCTTGGTGCTCCAAGAGAAGGGGAACTGTGCCGTGATACAGCGCGGGCTTGGCATCACGCGTGGAGCCATTACCGGTGAGTTACCACCAGGGTCGGAGTGTCCACGTCAGTTGGAAGACTCTGGCCACTTCGTACCCCAAGAGAAGGAGAACTGTGCCGTAATCACTTTACCGAAAATCGTTCCATCGATTATCGTTTCCCATAACACTATTCGCAGAAATGTATTATCTATCACATAGGAATCATTCATCGAACTTCGTTAGATCGCTCATAAATTTGCTTGAATTACCTTTCATACAATAATCAATTCGTTGAATTTTATTTAATTATTTTATTTGTACAACGACATAGCCGTTCATCGAATCACTTTTACCATAATTTGCACAGGCCTCCACTTCAACAAAACCATTTAACAAGGTTAGGTCTACCGAGGTTGACAGGTTAGGTTAGTATTGAGTCAAGGCGCCAAGCGCCTGAACGGAATAGGAGCTCCGCACTGTCGACTCTGTCACACAATAGTCTACAAATTTTTGAATACTTTTCTTTTGCTACATAAAATTAAGGGATACATTTTTGAATTTCGTTTTATCGAATGTGTGCTTTCGACACGTTAAATAATTTTTACATAATTCGTCCAATTCATTAGTACGTTAAGTTTTCCAAGTTTTCTATCTATCTTTACCTCATATTTCTATAATTGTTTATGGTTATGGCTAATACCTATTGTTTTAACTCTTCAGGTGGCTCATCCTTTCCTTTAGGAAGTAGTTTCATATCGAGTGAAGCGAGCGAAGCGAAACCACCTGTGCAGGCTGCTTACAGTGACCCCACGCATTGCAGGTATGTCTGTTAATAAATATTAGTTAAACGGGTGAACCTATTTGGATGCGGGTTTTTTATTTGAAACCAGGCCTTATACTCCGAAGTGCAAAATTCGAACTTCGTATCGTGCTATTCCGCTCATGCTAATAGTATTTAATAAGAGAGCGAGCGAGACGGTACGATGCGAACTTCGATTTTCGAATTTCGGTATAGCCCCCCAGGTTCTTGGCATATCAAAATAAGTTCTGCCATTTCGAAGTTATCAGCTCTTTTGTTAGTTGCAGAAGGGATCTTAGACACAATATTATGACCTATTAAATTTAAAATACACGTGTATGATATTTTTGAGTTTTTAAATGTTCGCTTTTCTTTTTTAGCATTAGGGTATTTTACAGGCTTTTTATTAACTTGCAATGTACTCGTATGTACGGGTCAAATCTTGAAAGTTGAATTTGACCCACTTCCAGTGGTCGGATTCACTTCAAATTTGGTATGCTTATGCAGGATGGATGACAATGCAAGTACAGTCAGCGAAAAAGCTTGCAATGAAAATGAAATTTTTTACAAAAACTTTCAAAATTTTTAATCTAACTTTATTTTGACAGTAATCAATTGACTTTTCAGAAGAGTATCAACTACGCCACTGGGCAAGGGCATAGGGCGGGCGAAGGGACATTCCGACAAGGATGTGAGGTCGTTCATGCAGAGGAGGGCAGCTTCAAGGGAGGTTAGTGCCGTATTACATGCTAGCTGTTGCCTGCGAATTCATTTACGTGCAATTATACTTCATCATCGTCATCATCATCATCATCATCATCATCATCGTCATCGGCATCTTCATTGTCATCGTCATCATCATCGTCATCATAATCATCCCAGCCCATATACGTACCACTGCAGGGCACACACCTCCTCTCAGAATAAGAAGGCATTCCTACGTATCCCACTAATATTATAAAGGTGAAAGTTTGTATTGTTGGATGGATGTGTGGATGTTTATTATTCTTTCACGCTAAAACAGGTTTAACGGGTTCTGATGAAATTTGGCAAATAGTTTATAACCTGGATTAATGTATGGGACACTTTTTGTCCCGGAAAATTGCATAGTTCCCGCGGGATAGAGATAAACGAATTCTTCGCAGACGGAGTCGCGGGCAACAGCTAGTACTAAAATAAAGTTCATCTTATTTTATGTAGGTATAGGTATTGTTTTGAAGACGCTCAGATATGGCAGTTCACCATATAATAATAATAAACATTATAATAATATCAAAATTTACACTTTTACAATTAGTTTTAGTATATATTAGTAACTGACCCCGCAAACGTTGTTTTGCCATATATCACTTAAGTATTGGTATAAAAAATAGCCTACGACTTATTCTCAGACCTACCGATTACAGAGAAAAAGGTTTCATAAAAATCGATCGAACCGACTCGGAAGAGTTCGATAACAAACACCGTGACACGAGATTTTTATATATTACTAGCTGACCCGGCAAACGTTGTATTGCCTTATAATTATCACCTAGGGGTATAAAAAATAGCCTACGACCTATTCTCAGACCTACGGAGTATAGACAAAAGGGTTTCATAAAAATCGGTCAAGCACAACAAACACCGTGACCCGAGATTTTTATATATTAGATAATATAACATATACTTACGTATACGTGCGGATTGGGAATTTCACACACACCATTGAATGTCTTCGCATGTGTGCAGGTATCCTCTTAGTAATAAATTTCTCACGTAAATTAGAAGTGCGGGCCCGGGTCCAAACGCACGACCCTCTGCTTGAAAGGCACCATCAGCAGACTACCACAGTTTCAAATTGATTTAGTTTTTAATACCTAATTCTTTTGGTCTGTATTTCAGGTACATTCGGAAGGAGAGACAGGCGGTTCCTTGGGCGCAGAGGCGTTGGCGGCGCAAGTGGCACGCTTCAAGAGGGTCTCTCTTCGTAAACTGAGAGCCTGGCGATCCTGAGTGTGGCAGGTATATTATAAACACCGAAAACATTACAATCCATACTAATTTCAAACAGGATTTAATTGATCTAAAACAAAAATAAAGATTTTACTTCACCCATTAAGCCAATGTAGCCACTAAAAAACGGAATTTCGAAAGATGTAATCGAATGTTTAAAATTTGGAGATCAGTGAGTGCTATTCCCAACTCGGATTTGATAGAAAACAGAGATGATGATGATTTTGTCTTTGACTTTTCCAGGTATTCCGTCGTCTCGGCTCCAGTTTGGCTCACCACCGAGCCTCTCTCTCCTCCGAACTGGGCTCCATCTGGGACTTCATCCGCATAGACCGCGACCGACGAAGATCCGAACCCGCCACCTACGAACCCATAGACTCCAAGTCCCCAGCCAGACTCGCCAGGGACCTCTTACAGGTTGTACAGGAGACGGTATTCAAGAAATTCGAAGAACCTAAAAAATGCCCGCTGGTCAAAGAGGAGTCTGACTTGACTAGCAGCGATGAAGACGATGGCACGGAGAGGAGGATAGCTAATTTGATAGATTTTTTCTTTACTATAGTTAAAAGTCAGAAGGAAGGTAGGAAGGGAAGTGGGGGGAGCTGTTTTAGAAGTGAAGTCAGTCCTGCTGATGATAAATTAAATGTTTACGCACCTAGTAAGGTTAATGCTGAGCTGGAGCAAAAGATGGAAACGCTTATGGAATTCCTTGCAACTACTGGTTGTATGGATGAGGAGATTGTTAAAGATGACAGAAAGATAACGCTTATGGAGTTTTTGTTTGGTTCGGACGATAGGAAAGTTGAAAAACCGATTATAGAAGTTACTAATGAATTGAGTTTCAGTAAAGGTATCAGTTTAAGCGAGTCTAATGTTAATGTGAAGAATTTATGCTTCATTGATGAAACACCGGATGAAGAAAACGATGAAACGCTAGTGGATATGCTCATTAAATACATGGAAAATTACTCAAGTATTGATTTAAAAGAGAAATATAAAGAACCTATAAAATCTATGTCTATGACGCCTTCATTATCCGAAAAATCCAAATCTGATGTAACAATAAGTAGATTAGAAACATTTAGCGATATGAGCAAGACCAAATCGGACTCGACTTTGACACAAACCCAAGACACAGTTATAGATAGGTTTGAAGACATGAGATCAGAGAAATCGCCTACCAGCAGACGTATATCAGAAACCGTTGTGGACCTTAGTAACGTTAAACAGGATTTAGAAAGTATTTTTGAAGATGCGGCCACTAAAATATGTGAAATCAGAAGGATACATGATGATACTATGAGCGAACAAGAAGACATGGAGAATTTCAATGCATATACTAAACCCAGCATACAATATATACAATATCTACCTTACAGTGTTGAACTATCTGATATAATTGAGGAAGACGAACTATCATACGATAGAACTTCTCAAGACGACAGAGCTTACGCGAGAACGCTAGCTGAAGAAGTACTAAGATATATTGAAGATAGAATACAAATTGAAGATTCAGATACAGAAGACGAATTCGACTATGAAATGAAAAGGTCATCCATAAGTTTGATAGATTTAAGAAATATACCAGATTTACCGGAAAGCATGATCATTAAACCGAAAGTTGTCAAAGTTGACAAGTCAACGTCTACAACTGAGATATCTGACTCCATATCTGACATGTCCAAAAGGATTGACTCTGGATGTATGACTGAAGACACTAGTTTAAGTTCGGAATGGAGTGACAAAGCGCTAAATAAACTTGAATCTTTACACAAATTCTTTTCGAAATCAAGGTTAGAAATCATTGATGAAAGTCTAGAAGAGAATGGCATAAGAACGCCGAAGACCCCCAAAGTTTTTAATGACGAAAAGGCGAATGACAAAGGGCAAGCTAGTCTTGATGATGTGGAGGATATTTTAGATGACAGTGATGAAAAAATCACTGATGATAAAGTCAGTGAACTTAATGATGAGTCGGTTGATGAAAATGTCGACAGTGGCAACGTTGACAAGTGAGATCTACAGTAAAAATGTTTTTCATTGAGCAAATTTAAAAAACATATAATGTTTGAATATGTAAACCGACTTGAAAAAGAGTCATTTATGCATTTTTCGAGATTTCATCGATAATTTCGACAACTCATATTGTTATTGTAATTTTGTCAGTGTTTTTATTTTTGTGAAAAAAAAATACTGGTATGCAATTTTTTTTCAACTTTGTAAATCAAATAAAAATGTGTCAAAAATAACTATAGTAGTAGTTACACATAAAATTACTCGTCAAAATGTTTTTCTATAGATATAATAATGGAAACGAAACCTTATTAAGTTAGTTATCAGTTTTGCAGACTACAATAAAAATTACTTCGAAATTATTCTGAAAATTGACATTGACACCGGATACAAGAGGATGACATAATTTATTTTTTTAAGTTATAATAGTAATACAACTCAAAAGACATGACATAATTAATAACTTTTACCTAGAGGAGGATGCTCAAAATAGAGTTTCACTTATTATGTCTTAGAAAGAAAAAAAAACATTTTGAAACTCTTTTAAATGCCATTAAATTTTACACATTTACAAATTGTTTTCAATTATTTATCTGTTAAGAAAACTAAATTCAGAAATACCATTTTTTTATTTTTTCAATTATACCTAAACACATTGATATTTCTGTCAGTTTTTTATATAAATTTTACAGTTATAATACAACAAGGTACCTAATATCTAAAATGTCAAAATGCGTAATATCGTATTCATTGCTGATACGAGAACAAATAGTGAGATTTTTAAATATTATTAATAATAAATAATAATTAATAACATACTAGATGTATTTTAGTGAGTTTAAATATGGCGTATTTATCAGAAGTTGAATTTATAAGAAATAATAGTGAATTTTATACATATTATTGTAAATTAGAAATAAATTGGCTTGTTCGACCCGTAAATAGAGAATAGAAAATCCATTATTTTTGTTGTTGGAAAATTAAGTGGATTTCTGTGTAAGTTTTCATATAGACGAAAATTCGGTAAAAACCTTAAGAATATTCTAAAATATACAATTTTGTAATAACTATTTGAAAATCGGATCCTTTCGTACTTAGTTCGTTTAATCTTGTATTATAATATCTATTTTTAGTTTGTATGAAAACTAGCACGATTCTTTAAATAATATTATAGGAATGACATATACAATATATTTTACGTGACTGTACATATCTTTCGAAAAAATATTTATTATGTTGCACAAAACAATATTTGTTATCGAACAATAATTACATAGTATATTTGTGATAATACTAACACAGATTATTTAGATATTATTTATATTTAAAACTTATTCAATACTTACTTTTGATTTGTGTAAAAAATATGCTGTAGAATTAAAATAACAATAACAATAAAATAGATAACAAGTTAATTTAAATATAATTCTAAATTAAAACACCAATATGTGTCAGTATTTTCACAAAATTGCACTCATGCGCTTTATGAAGTTAAAATTATATCAAATTATATGTACATAATATATAGGATGTTAAGTAATTGAAATATCAACCCGTGAAATTTTGCAACAATATCACTTTTATTAGGCCGTATCGTATCTTGCCATCACTTTCACCATCTCTTTCTGTCATCATCTTATACCGTTTGACAGTAGCCTGCGCTTTAGACAATATGGCCTCTAGTCAGAGTTTGACAAGTGGAGCAATGTAAGCAAAGGTCGTTTTGGCAACCCTAAAAATCAATCCACCAAGCAGCAACGTAAATCAAAACTAAATTGTGTGTGTTGTTTCGCATAATTTAATAAGTGATATTGCATCATTCTTCATAAATTTCATAATCAACGTTATTCATAGATTGATTTATTTCTGAAACAGTATTTTTTCAGGACTTTTAAATGCCATCTTATAGAATGCAGTTAGGTTAGGTTTGTTTTATAACAATTCCGAAAAAAAAAAAACTGTTTCAGAAATAAATCACTTTGTGACTAACGTTGATTATTATTACATTATGACTTGTTAATTTATGCGAAACTATAGAAACTCAACAAGTCACTGTAAGAATACATTTTCAAACGATCTATGTCGGGTTTTGACGTACATATTTCAAAAAGCACGAACCTATCCCGGTTCGATCCGCACTTTTGAGTGCGAACATTTGTACAATGCACTAATGGTTGCGCGCATGTGTGTAACACTGTTACGTATTAATGACAGATGTTTCCTTATTGACCCATTCTCAAAGTAAGCAAAGCTTGTGTCATGGGTACTAGGTGACCGATAAGCATACTTAAATTGATAGATGCGTACATATATTAAAATCTTAGACTCTAGAACATACATTCATATTTTTCATAGGTACATAATAATATATTATCTTCCCCGACCGGGAATCGAACGTTCCCTAGATCATTCGGTTATCAATATGATGTCAAACCAGATTTTTTATTCCCCTCCCCCATCCTCTTTAGCTCCAGGATTTGCTTGTCAGATTATTGGCTAACTTTTCATGGATTAAGTATATTTTAATTACGTAACACCCTAAGCTGTTTATTAAAATGACACATGCCCCTTTTAAATTAGGCCTATCACATTACCAATAATACGTATTAATGCTCACTTCTAGGAAGATTTAAAATAGAATGTTTATTCGTATACAAACTAGATGGCGCCACTTATACTTTGACAGATGATGTCCGAATTTCTCCGATAAGATTTAAAAAAAACTTAAGTACATTTCAACATATAAGGATAGAAAACGGAATTTTCATACAAAATTATCGCTATATTCAGCCTTGTGCGAAGTTTTCTGATGTCATTCACCAATTTTTTAATGCGTTAAAGAATTAAAGAATAAATATTGAAATGATTTTTTTATAATTGATTTTTCTATATGAAAAAAATTTAAAAACCACTGGTAATTTTTTTTAGACATTCCCAATTGACTTTCACGCATCGCATTATCGACGCATTATTTTCCCACTAACGTCGATAAGCCAAAGGTTACTAGAAACACAGGGAAGCTTAAAGTGCCATCTTACAGACTGGCTAAAACTAAAAAGTCGTTTCTGGGAAGATGCATACGTTTTTATAATAAAATTCCGAAAACAATAACCGAACAAACTGATACAAAATTCAAATCCATTGTGAAGAAGACATTAATATCTAAGGCGTACTATAAAATTAATGACTATATCATGGACAGGGATGTTTGGAAATAATTCCGATCCGCATTGGCGATCCCTAGTCTCAAATAGCGTATCTACTGTGTTAAAAAATTTATTTGTATTAAATACTTTAGATGTATGTCATTTAATAACAATGTAGATCTGATTGAAAAAAATATACCTTGTTGAGTTTCTTGCCGGTTTCTTCTCAACAGGGTTTTTTCCGAACCGGTGGTAGATTTTTCGACGTTCATAGGAGCATCAATTTGATGCCTAAATTGAATAAAGAATTTTTGACTTTGACTTTGACGTACTCCTTAGTTTAGTCACTTAATAATTATCGACGTAGTCTTAAGTTTAATCGCATAA
The DNA here is from genome assembly GCA_947563465.1 of Archips xylosteana. NCBI lineage: Eukaryota > Metazoa > Arthropoda > Insecta > Lepidoptera > Tortricidae > Archips > Archips xylosteana. The sequence continues at coordinate 10,545,863 of OX387370.1, forward strand.
TATTCATGGGACTAAATAAAAGAGTACGTCGATAATGCGACGTGTGTAAGTCAATTACAAATATTGCATTTGGCTGGGTAACCTGACGCCGTAACTGATGGTTGTTCATGTTTTATTTATTTTTACGCGGCAATTACATTAAGACAGTAGATCGCCGCATGCAATATGCGGTGACCGCAACAGTGTGAAGACCACAGTAGTCGGCCGCATTCGGCGGGCGTTGTGAGAGCTGTATGCCGGATATCCGGTTCCACCAAAGCTCAGTGCGTAAAGCACTTCTCTCCCTCGATATCCATAAGTCTACTGGGCCTGATGGAATCCCTCCGGTGGTGTTGAAGATGTCCGCTCCTGAGTTGGATCCGGCTTTAACGAGTCTTTTTCGACTCTCCTACTCTTCTGGCGTAGTCCCGATCTCTTGGAAGTCTGCTCTGGTGCACCCGATCCCTAAAAAAGGTGACCGCTCAAATCCATCTACCTATAGACCAATAGCCATAACTCCCCTGTTCTCAAAGATAATGGAGTCCGTTATTAACCGCCAGCTCCTTCGGTACCTAGAGGATCGTCAATTGCTCAGTGACCGACAATACGGTTCCCGTAGCGGCCGCTCGGCAGGCGATCTACTGGTTTACCTGACACATCGTTGGGCCCAGGCGATTGAGACGAAGGGTGAAGCATTGGCTGTTAGTTTAGATGTAGCGAAGGCCTTCGATCGGGTTTGGCACAAAGCGCTCCTCTCAAAACTTCCGTCTTTTGGCCTTCCTGAGAAATTATGCGGATGGATCGGCAGCTTTCTAACGGACAGAAGCATAAAGATCGTAGTTGATCGGTGCATGCTCTGATTCCATTTCTGTGAATGCTGGTGTCCCTCAAGGCTGTGTGCTATCGCCTACGCTTTTCCTTCTGCATATTAATGATATGCTGCCTACCGGCGGCATTCACTGTTATGCGGATGATAGTACGGTTGATGCCTCTTACTCCGGCCGCGCCGGTATTTCTCGGGAAAACGTCATGGAGTGCCGAAACAAACTTGTGTCTGAAATTGAAACTTCCCTAAAAGAAGTTTCAGAATGGGGTCGACTTAATTTAGTCCGTTTTAACCCCACTAAGACACAGGTTTGCTCGTTTACCGCAAAAAAGTCTGCGTTTGTCGCGTCTCCTCTTTTCGAAGGCACTCCCCTAGCGACCACAGCCAGTATCGGAATCCTTGGTATTGACATCTCGAGTGAAGTCCAGTTCCGCGACCATTTGGAGGGTAAGGCTAAATTAGCCTCTAAGAAGCTCGGCGTGCTCAACAGATCGAGACGGTATTTCACTCCGGCCCACCGCCTCCAGGTTTATAAGGCGCAGGTTCGCCCTCATATGGAAAACTGCTCTCATCTGTGGGCGAGGGCTCCCCGGTACCAGCTTCTCTCTCTGGATCGCTTACAGCGGAGGGCGACTCAAATAGTCGGCTGCCAACGAATTTCTGATCGACTTGACCCCTTGGCGCTGCGTAGAGATGTAGCTTCATTGTGCATCTTCTATCGCATGTACAACGGAGCGTGCTCCGAGGAGTTATTCGGGTTGATCCCTGCCGCATCCTTCCGCCACCGCCCTACGCGACAACACTTCCATCCTCACCATCTGGATGGTTGGCAATCTTCTACTGTGCGTTTTTCCAGAAATTTCCTGCCTCGCACAGGTAAGCTCTAGAATGAAGTACCTGCTGCGGTATTCCCGGACCGATAATATGACCTTCAAGCTTTCAAAAAAATAGCGTACTCCTACCTAAAAGGCCGGCAACGCACTTGCGACTCTTCTGGTGTCGCAGGTGTCCATGGGCGACGGTAATTGTTTACCATCAGGCGATCCCCTGCTCGTTTGCCCCCTATACTATAAAAAGAAAATAAAAAAAAAACAAAATAACGACGTTCGGTCGAAGTAGTTTGAAACAAGTTCGACGACCGCATTAGGTGAACGAAGTAGTGTAATTGCCGTATTAGGTACCTAAACATTTCCAGTATAGGATAGTGAGGTCTGTTTGACAACTGTGACATTTGTAGCTTGTTGGGATTGGTTGGTAAATTAGTCAATCGCAAGCAAGGCTCACGTAAAAGGGTATGTATTACAATACCGAAGTGCGAAAGACCGAATGTATTAAAACATCGAATGGGTCAAAAGACCGACACGATTTTTTTCTGAAACCGTTAACTTTTCAAGATTGTTATAAAACAAACCTAACCTAACCTAATGGGTTTTGTATGATGCCGTTTTGATAAATTCAGAGAAGTTTACGGTTTCAGAAAAAAATCGTGTCGGTCTTTTGACCCATTCGATGTTTTAATACATTCGGTCTTTCGTACTTCGGTAATGTAATACACACCCCACGTAAAACAGACATCACTGTTCCAACGTCATCTAGCGACCACCTATTAGATAACTCTTACACTAGAACGTGAGCATTATGAGATGTGACAGTATGAGATAATTTCTGTAGGATGTGGGTCGCCATAAACTTTAGTGAGAGAGTGTGATAGTATCTTACACGTGATTACTTACGACGTTTTTGTTTCGAAATTTAGCGAAAACAATAAATTTAATTGCGGTCCACATTCTGTATACAATATGCTTAACTTAATGTATTTAACTGTGAATCATTAAAAAAGTGTTATTACATTATCGTTGTAATGCTATGAAACAAGTTTTATACAAAATGTCATGAAATTAATCTGGGGTATTTCATCAGATTGTTTAGCAAGTACGAAATACTTCGGAAGTTTTTCTTTTTTGAAGTTTCCATTTAAGATCGTATCGACTCAACGCAAATCTATAATGGCTGTCATGATTTTTTTTGTCATAATTTTCATTTAACCTAATTTATTTATTCATAATTATTATAATGCCCATGGGTTTTATTAAAAAGCATTATAAATGATTCTGAAAACCGCTCGGTTTTATTATTATTTATGACTAACGAAATTATGACAAATAGCAATATGTTTATTATAAATAACAAAGGAAACCATTTCAATACCCTTACAAGAGTAAATTAGTGAAACTTACGTAATAACTGGTTGAAATATCCCATTTCAATTACACTAAGTTTATAAAAAACAACTTGGAACTTTGCTAACCAGGCTTGCAATATGATATGATACAACATATCTCTGATATTTAATATAGCTATAGAAGTAACACTTCGGTAATACACAGCGTAAAAACCCAAAATTGTCTCTCCAGTGGGCATAAAATTAGCAATTCCGAATCAGTAAACTCAAGATTTATTTTAACACGCCGATGTAGACTTGATGACCCTTATTTTTTGCCATGGCCACCCACAGGAGGGGCGTGAACAAAAAATGTGTTTGACCCATTTTGAATACCTGAGAACACGAGAGTTATACTTATAAGTGGGTTATGTTATGTTTAGCAATAAGAAAATACCTTCGAGACCGTACTAAGCTGATCATTTAATTTTAAAGACTGAGTTGGCTGAAAATAAAAGTTAAATACGGTGCATCAGTAAACATTACAAAACTGATACTAAGGCGGGCTTGCGCGGATCTGGGTAGCTACTTAACTCCAAGTTAACTGCTAACCCAGGGTTAAGAAGTGTCAAAATGTATGGAAATGTCATTCTTAACCCAGGGTTAGCGATTTAATTTTTTAACCCTGGACTGTGTTAGTGGCCCTAAATTGATTGTGAAGTACTTTTTTAATGATCAGATAAGGACGTTTTCGATTGTTAACTCTTTACCGAAGAATCGTTACAGTTTGGTGCTGTAACCAGGATTTAATATCAATATTATTCAATTTCAATGTTTAACATCTACTGTTACTTCTACTCACTTCAAAAATATCAAAATATATATTAGTGAAAACAAAATTATATATTTTAAAACAATATTAAAATTAGCACATAGTTATATTGATTTAGCAGAATGTTTGAATGTTTGTGTTATATTTTATGATGGAAATACAGATTTATTTTATTGTGAATTTATTGTTTTATTTTTAAACTAAAGCCTTGTGTCACATTACTTTGCTGTATTTTTAAAATTTAACCTCGATTCTTTGTCTCATCGACGTCATATCATTGACTTGGTTTGGTGTCCTTGTATAGGATACTGCATGGCGATCTCGACGGGAATCTTTTGGATTCCATAGGCTTTAGAGCTAGTACGAAGCGCACACGAAACCAAAATCTATTTGCTGAACCCATTGCAAATAATAATGTTAGCCACAATGCTCCATCATCATCATCATCATCATCATTTATTTATTTGTAAAAACATAGGTATAAAGGTGTTACATTTGTTTTAGATCGCTATATTTTGCCGTGAGGCGTACAAATATATTAATATAAACTTAAAATTAAAAAAAAAAACATGCAACATCAAATTAAATCAGACTACGCAAATCAAGTACAAATCCAATAATACGAATGTCTCGTCGATTTAATTTATGCGGAAAATATCAATAAAATGAAATTTAGTTAATAATTGTTATTATATTATTATGATTACTTACTTTCTAACAACTGAGTGCAGTTGTAATTGTATTATAGACACTAATATGTTTTTATTCTTTACACTATTTTCTTGCTGTTTTTTTTACAATATCATCATCATCATAATAATATATTTTTCACTTCTCATGCTCTTAAAATGTTACTTTAGTCTCTGCATATCAGGACTAAAGCTCTTTTTTGATCTCTAGGGATTAAACTATTTTTTTTTTAATTTACTTTGGAAAACCCTAAACTGCCAATCACGGTGTTTGTGGATGGAGGATTATTGCCATTTTCAGTGACTGGGCATAGACAATTTTAAAGCTTTCCACAGGCCGCAGCGCGCTGCGGACGCTCCGAAGCACTCCATAGCGCCCGCTCCGTAGCGCTCTGTAGCGTCCTGCGCTTCGGTCTGAGGAAGCCTTTAAGGCGTGGAAATAACCTCAAAATGACAACTGTATAAAAAATATTTAAAAAAATAATAATTTCGTGAAACACCATGAATAATTACGAATATTAATCTATTTAATTATATTAAAGATGAATTCATTTTATTATGCATACTTAGTCCAATTAGATAAGAAATAATTTTCAAGTTTTAATCTGTTGGCTAAATATACAAACATTTAAAGCGTCACTCAACAAAAAAAAAACCGCGGAACAAATTTAAACTGTTATTTGAATTCTGAACAAACGTCCATTGCTCGTATTGAGCGTACGTTGTATAAAAGTAATATTGTAGATTAGTATACCTCAAACATCGTTTTTTTCCTCGCATTCAAAGTGAAAAGTAGAGTGTTTAACGCGAGACTAAACTGCCATAATGACACGCGAATTTTAGCCACCCTCGCTCTGCTCGGGTGGCTAAATATCTTGTGTCATTATGGCTTGTTTTAGTCCCTTGTTGAACAATCTACTATAAGAGCTAGGCTCTTGTCGGTGGAGTAATTTCCAGCTAATTCTACATTCCGCTCTTTCCTTCACTTCTTTATACATATAATGAAACATTTATTTATTTTTTTATTTTATACATAAACATTATGCGAAATAGCATGAGGCAAGACACGGCTGCCTTTCAATATAACCTCGTTTAATATATAAAAATGTTTCCATTTCTTTCTTATCGTGAGTTGTTATTGCAATATGAGTATCTTATTTATAGGACAAAGTGATAGTACTAAGGTCATGAAATGAACCAGATATAATTATGTTTGAACGATTTATAATAATGTATTTACTGACGAAAACAGGTTAATCACGAACTGTTTTATTGGATATTACAGCGGGTAAATACTTTATTACAAGTAGGTAGTATAATTTGAAAGGAAATCCGGGGTCTAAGAAGAAAATCTTTAAATATACTATTAATATACCTACTTCTAGCCCAGTAAAGTCTTCTTTAAAATTTTACTGGTTTTAGCATTTCAAAAGCATAAAAACGCGCCTAGTGAAAAGCTTCGAGCAAATTCTTTATCATAACATAATTCCTGCTCCGTCTTCTAAGCTTGGTCTTGATAAGTCTTCTAGTGCCTCTCACCCTCATGGAGACAGCTCGTATTACTGAGATTTGAACTTTGACATTTAACAAAAAAAATATTTGTGAGTATGGTTTTCCCCATTGGGTGTTTAAGAGGATACGATGCGCACCATTTCTCCACACAAACGTAATCCCCTGTTTCCTCCCTGGATTATGGCTTAAGAGCCAAATTTTTTTTACTGTGTAATCTGTATCTACCACAGCTATGCCCCTAGGTTTCGTTTTTTTCCATATTTCAATAAACATAAGAAATATGAGCTTTCAAAAACTGAAAAAATTGCCCGATTTCAACGTCATTTTCAGACACTCATCAGAAAAGAATCCCGGATATAAACAAAAAAAGGAAAACATAGGGGCATAGCTAAATCTATCCTCTAATTATATTTGAAAAAAATAATTTTATTGGTCCAGTTTTCGAGAAGAAAACAGGGGATTACGAAATGCTGTTTTGATCAATTTTACGCGCCTATTAACGGTCTGAGCTGCAGTTGTCCCGCTCTCGCTGTACTGACACGGAGGGGTTCGGGCGAGACAGCGACATTTCATTAAAATACCTATTTCTCAAAAGTCTCTCAGCCATGGTACCCTCTTAATTTGGATGCTGTTCTTTTCAAGAAATTGTTGTATTCAGTCTCTAAGGCTCCATCACATGAGATGACTAATGGTGTAAATGAGGCTCTTAGGTCTTCTGTGGTTCGGTCTTATTTTAAGTGGTTTTCTAGGCTATGTCTCTGTGCTATTTTTTTTTCATACCGGCCAAGTGCGAGTCGGACTCGCGCACGAAGGGTTCCGTTTTAATTATTTATTTTTAAAGTGAATAGGTACTTAACTAAATATTCTGTGAATATTTCAAGCGTCTACCTGTTGCTGTTTTCAATATAGCAAAAACTAGCAAAAGAGTCACGTTTGTTGTATGAATAATATTACATTTAATATTTATTTTATTTTGTTTTTTAGTATTTGTTGTTATAGCGGCAACCGAAATACATCATCTGTGAAAATGTCAACTGTCTAGCTATCACGGTTCATGAGATACAGCCTGGTGACAGACGGACAAACGGACGGACGGACAGCGGATTCTCAGTAACTCTCCGTTTTTACCCTTTGGGTACGGAACCCTAAAAATTAACCCTGAGCATTATATTTCATACTAAATACAAACTGAAACAAAAAAAAATACAAAAAGATACTTCATACCAAACTTGTTTGCTGAGCATTATATCCTTTAAAAACATTGCTGAAACGGTACGCCATAAAAATGCTGAATATCAACCACTTACAGAATAAACGTATTGATTGTTTTGATTCGTGATTTAGTGCTGACCCTAAACCATTAGCTTGCAGACAGGATGTAGACATACAAACAGAATTGTATTCACCAATACGAGCTGTATATAGTCAGTCAATATTTATTATTGATAACCCTTGAACGATGATAATATACACGTGAACGCGTGTCATTAAGCATATGGGCAGAGAGTAAGTAAGTATTCAAAGTCCTGACTTACTGATATATCAACAGCCCAAACCGCTGACTTGAAATTTGACACACAATAACATACCTTGAGTGCCATAGTAAGGTACAGTCAAGCTATGTACGCGCGCGATTCAGTTTCCTTGAAGGCTCAGTTTCATTGGTCGATAATTCGGTCGATATACCTACAGCATGCGGTGACTCCCCGCAGATGGTGTAACGACTAGTGAAACTCATAAGTCGACAACTCAATTCAATGGGATAATATCTCCGTAACTATTCCTTTAGGATCATAGCGGTCTTTGATCAATTATAACTGTAGATCCACAGTCGCGCGCCCGAAAATGTCCGAGCCAAATGAGCGCCACTTTGATAAAAGTGGCCTTCTTTTTTCTCAGTACGTTGCGTGAAATTGTCAAGTTTAGCTGTCAAGTGTCAACCGAAATTCGACTGTAATGAAGTAAAGACTAGGTTCAAATTTCTGTGTAGGTGATGATTTTAATTGTTATGCAAACAAATAAAAAAGTTCGGACATTTTTTGAAGGGGATTTTGTTCGGCAATGTGTATCTTCAGTTATAATTGATCAAAGATAGCGGTACAGTAAAAAGGAATTTTTGGGATTTCCCGTAGAATAGAGGTTGGGAGTTGACCATATCAATAAATTTCATTTGTGCGCGGACGAAGTCGCGGGCAAATCCTAATCCATGCTGATACTATGATTTCGAAAGTGTATCTGTCTGTCTGCCTGTTACCTCTTCACGCTTAAACCTTTGAACCAATTAGATGGTACACATAGATGAAATACATTATGTATGACAAACATTACATTACAACCATCAACAATAATTATGAAATCCCAATGTACCCACATACATACAAACTAAAAAAACCGGCCAAGTCCGAGTCGGACTCGCGCACGAAGGGTTCCGTACCATTATCTATAAAAACGGCAAAAAAATCACGTTTGTTGTATGGGAGCCGCCCTTAAATATTTGTTTTATTTTAATTTCATTATTTATTTTCAAAGTGAATAAATAACTAAACATTCTGTGAATATTTCAAGCGTCTGTCTACCTGTTGCCGTTATCAATATCGAGCAAAAAAAATCACGTTTGTTGTATGGGAGCCCCCTTAAATATTTATTATATTCTGTATTTTAGTATTTGTTCTTATAGCGGCAACCAAGATACATCATCTGTGAAAATTTCAACTGTCTAGCTATCACGGTTCATGAGATACAGCCTGGTGACATACGGACGGACAGCGAAGTCTCAGTAATAGGGTCCCGTTTTTACCCTTTGGGTACGGAACCCTAAAAATATACTATGAACATTTAAGAGGGTACGATGGTTGAGAAATAGGTATTTTAATGAAATGTCGCTGTCTCGCCCGAACCCCTCCGTGTCAGTACAGCGAGAGCGGGACAACTGCAGCTCAGACCGTTAATAGGCGCGTAAAATTGATCAAAACAGCATATCGTAATCCCCTGTTTTCTTTTCGAAAACTGGACCAATAAAATTATTTTTTTCAAATATAATTAGAGGATAGATTTAGCTATGCCCCTATGTTTTCCTTTTTTTGTTTATATCAGGGATTCTTTTCTGATGAGTGTCTGAAAATGACGTTGAAATCTGGCAATTTTTTCAGTTTTTGAAAGCTCATATTTCTTATGTTAATTGAAATATGGAAAAAAACGAAACCTAGGGGCATAGCTGTGGTAGATACAGATTACACAGTAAAAAAAATTTGGCTCTTAAGCCATAATCCAGGTAGGAAACAGGGGATTAAGTTTGTATGGAGAAATGGTGCGCATCGTATCCTCTTAATCATGCTTTATCTGTTCTGTAATGTACCCACATCTAATCTAGGTGATGTAATAACTGATATTAATGCGTTCAATTCTACTTCCGTATTACATACTATGTTTAGATGTGTGATGTTTGTGTTGATACATTGTGATCAGTGAGGAGTTAGCCAATAGAATGGCAATGGTTGAAGATCAAAAAGGTGGACCAGGGTCATACAATACGATACGATACGATACGACATGATACAATACAATACAATGACTCTTTATTGTCCACCACAAAAAAAAACAATACAGAAAAACAAGTACATGGAAAAAATATAAGGTAAGCAATTAGGCGGCCTTATCTCTTCCATGCAACCGTTAAACAAAAGAATGACATACATAGTGTAAGAATCAAAAGTCTTCTCCTATGGACATAAAATTAGCGACTCCGAGTCAGACAACATTAGGTATAGTATAAATCCAGGGGGGGGCACACTTACATATATCATCACTTTTCATGCGACTACAGCGATCTCTGGTGTTTGCCGAAGAACTAAATTAGCGGCCATCTTGGTTGACTTGTCAAACTTGTCAGTTGTCATTCATCGGCCATGGCCATGGCGTACCAAATTGTACGGTCAAGGACTTTAATTGATAGGCCACTTGCCAATGTTCGTATTTTAGCCGTATAATGCAAATCGGGTTTAGCTGCTTATACTTCGTATATGCTGATTTGAATTAGACGGCTAAAATACGAATAGTGGCAATTAGCCTATCAATTAAAATCCTTGACTGTACATTGCTATAGGTACGCGTCTCTATAGCTGTACATCACTACCAACATATACATATAGATAGGTATACATCTATAGAAACGTCACATTAGTTCCTGAGCAGCCGTAGGGCGGCAGCACCTTCCATACATGCATATTTGACCATAGAGTTGCCACTCTTGTTCATATAATATTACAATACTCTTTGTATAAATCTTACCAGGTGAATTTTTCGCTTCGAGCCATTACATTAAATTTGAACCTTAATACTATGACGATACCGTTTGTTTTGAAAGATAAGGGCTCGAAGCGAAAAATTCACCTGGGAAGATTTATACTATAGGTAGTAAGTAATTAAATTAGCCGAAAGATGGCCAGGCGTCCCTGTCGCCGATGTAGGCTTGACTTAAAAATAATAAATAATAATATAAATATTTCGTGACAATTCACACCAATTATTAAATAAATAAATAAATATTAGGGGACAATCTTGCACAAATCCACCTAGTCCCAAACTAAGCAAAGCTTGTACTATGGGTACTAGACGACGATAAACATACTTGTATAGATAAATAAATACTTAAATACATAGAAAACATCCATAACTCAGGAACAAATATTCGTGCTCGTCACACAAATAAATGCCCTTACCGGGATTCGAACCCAGGACCTCTTGCTTCGTAGGCAGGGTCACTACCAACTAGGCTACAGCGGTCGTTATTGACCTATTACTTCGTCTAATTTAAGGTTTGAATTAAACGGTCAAATTCTATGATCAATTATAACTGTAGATCCACAGTTGCGCGCCCGAAAATGTCCGAGCCAAATGAGCGCCACTTTGATAAAAGTTGCCTTCTTTTTTCTCAGAACGTTGCGTGAAATTGTCAAGTTTAGCTGTCAAGTGGAGTTTTGCCGCTACCGAAATTCGACTGTAATAAAGTAAAGACTAGGTTCAAATTTCTGTGTAGGTGATGATTTTATTTGTTACGCAACCAAATAAAAAAGTTCGGACATTCTTTGAACGGGATTTTGTTTGGCAATGTGTATCTTCAGTTATAATTGATCAAAGGTCAAATTGTAAGACACGTTTCTCGGTATTTCGAACACAAATGGACTAAAAATACCTACATGTACATTTATTAGCGGTATTTATTATGTTTTCATTACAGAAGTTAACACAATTTTAATAGTTTCGTTGTTTCATTTAAAAACGTGATCAAATTTTACCATCATCATCATCATCATTTCAGCCGAAAGACGTCCACTGTTGAACATAGGCCTCCCCCAAGGCTCGCCAAACAGATCGGCCCTGCGCCATCCGCATCCAATGCGTTCCCGCTACCTTCACCAGGACGTCGCTCCATCTTGTTGGAGGCCTAACGATCGATCGAGACAAATTTTACTGTTAAGTTTCAAATGTTAAAATAAATGGAATATAGTCCCAAACTAAGCAAAGCTTCAAGTATTGTGGTTACTAGACAACGGATAAACATACTTATATAGATATTAAACACCCAAGACTCGAGAGATTCAAGATTTTCATACAAATATCTGCCCCGTCGCGGGAATCGGCTGGGTTCGATGCTTCGTACTCAGGTTCTCTAACCACTAGGCCAAATATTGGCTATGGACCGTTAACTTTTGCCATGTTACCTACTCATCTGTTTGTGATTGTTTTAGAGAATTGTCACTTGTTGACGATCATGTCTTTGTTGATAGTAAATTTCTTTAAATACGCTACGTTAAATAATAAACCATACAAAAATGATTGTCTGGAAAAAGTCAAAGGGAGGGAGGAGGGAGGGAGGGAGGGAGCGTCTTCATCCTTATCTGTTTAGTATTCCAGTGGCCCGTACGAAGCGCTTCGCTTCATCTTTCCTAATGCGAACTGCTAAGGAATGGAATTCGCTCCCGTCATCCGTATTTTCAGATAAATACAACCTAGGGCTCTTCAAGACTAGAGTGAATAGGCTGTTACTGAACCGATGACTTGGGCTCATCTGCACTTTTCATCATGTGAGATAGTGGTCAGTCACGGGTTAGTTTTATGTGTAAAAAAGTACGTAGTGTCGTACGACATTCTCACTCTACTGATTGATTAATCTATGCTTATGTAACATGTGCAAACATTGCAGTACCTATTTGAAACTAATTAGGGCCAAGCATTAATTAATTATTATAACTTTTGAACCTTTTGCGTAAGGGCAAGGGCACGCATTGAACATCGAGCTACTTGCGCTAATCGATTTTAGGTATTAGGTGTATGTGTGCGTGAGAGCTGCTAAAATCAAAGCCACGCGTGTGCGCAAACGACACAAGTTCCACACGACTTGCTCGTCAGATATTTGTATTGCGACTGGTAATTAAAAAAATAAGTTGCTTTCATAGTATGAGCTCACAGCGTTAACATACCGCCCGCCAAAGGACAGTCCTTTTACAAACATTTCACATAAAATTAAATCATGCATAATAAACAGGGCCCGTATATTTGACGCCGATGTCGTCACGCTTGATTGTAATTTGATTCGAGTAGTTGAGATAATCAATCATTAATCATCAATCATTAAAAATTAACCAAATGTGCGACACAACAAACAAAAATACGATTACAAAACTAAAGAATTTTTGTGAATATTGCATTACGTATGCACAATTGCACACAAAGATGACTTAGATTTTCTCTGCGTAGGAATTAATGTAAGAAGGACATAAGTACTTCAAGTTAGAGAGCAATTCTATTTTCTAAGTTACTGAAATGTGGTAACAATACCATTTAATAAAATCTATCTATATATATCTATATATATAAAATTCTAAACTGACTGACTGACTGACTGACTGACTGTTGATATATCAACGCACAGCCTAAACCACTGGACCTAGAGACTTGAAATTTTGCACATAGATACCTTATACAATGTAAGCATCCACTAAGGAAGGATTTTAGGGAATTCTCACGGGAACGGGAAAAAACGGGATTTATATATTCGATTCCGAGTGACCGTATCTCAGTAACTATAATAACTAGACTCTTCAAATTTGATACACAAGTAGGTATTACAATAGATAAAACATTAATTTCAGGATTTTTCAAAATTCCCACGGTATAAGGAAAAAACGGGATTTATATATTCAGTTCAACGGAATCCTATGAACTATAATTACTAGCCTCCTCAAATTTGGCACAGAAGTAGGTAATTATAATAATAAAAAACAATTTCAAGGATTTTTGGAAATTTCCACGGGATAAGGAAAAAACGAGATTTTACGTTTTACTGGTCGTAGAAAGCTGAAATTCGGCATGTAGGTTGCTTGGGGAGTTTAGAGGAGCAGTGTGAGAGGAATTTCCAAAATTCCCCCGGGAAAAAACGGGATTTAAATATTCGATTCCGAGTGACCCTATCTCAGTAACTATAATAACTAGACTCTTCAAATTTGATACACAAGTAGGTATTACATTAGTTAAAATATTGATTTCAGGATTTTTCAAAATTCCCACGGGATAAGGAAATAACGGGATTTATATCAGTTCAACGGAATCCTATGAACTATAATTACTAAACTCTTCAATTTTCACATAGCGTATTTACCAAATGATAGTGAAAAAATATCTAAATTTGAAAAGAAAGTATGTTTGGCAAAATTTGAACCACAAAAACTTATATGGAATGTTTGGGGATAGCGAGTGGGAATACGGCGAGGCAATTTAAAAATAACTTTTTGAAGAAGATTAGGAGAGTCAATATAATTATTTAGAAGCTTGTATAAAAACATTTGGTCTATATATACACGGCGTTCGACTAACGAGGCGAGTCCATGACGTCTGCTGGTACCTTCAGACAGATTCAGACCATGGCGGAAATTGAGTGACTTTAATAATTTATTTTGAATTCTTTCAATTCGCGTTTTGTGAACTGTATACTGGGGAGTCCAAACGTTGCAACCGAATTCTTAAACACTACGGACATAGGACGAATATAGAATCTTTAGAGTGTTTGGGTCCTTAAAGGGTTTAGAGAGCCGAAGTATTAAACCCAACTGCTTACAAGCATTTGCAGTAATAAGATCTATATGTGAGATAAAATTGAGCTTTGAATCTAAGGTGATATCTAGGTCTCGAACTAAGGAAACTCTAGTTAGTCGCACGCCTAACTAGAGTTTCCTAGTACCGTGCGTTTTAAGCGAAACTTCTTTCCTCGCACGATGAAGATCTGGAATCAGCTTACTGCGGCAACATTCCCGGAGCGTTACAACTTAGAGCCCGTTCCCACTATTTCGTTATCGGATTCCGGTTTTAATCGGGCGTTCCAGTGGCTGAACATTTTATATGAAGCTGTTCACACTTGTCGGAAACGATTTCCGACAACATCGTGTCCGACAAGTGTGAACAGCTTCATATAAAATGTTCAGCCACTGGAACGCCCGATTAAAATCGGAATCCGACAACGACATAGTGGGAACGGGCTCTTAGGGATCTTTAAAAAACGAGCCTACCAATTCCTAAAAGGGTCGGCAACGCACCTGTTATTCCCCTCGTGTTGCGGGTGTCCATGGGCGACGGTGATCGCTCTCCATCAGGTGACCCGTCTATTCATTTGTCCCCTCTTAAGTATATAAAAAGGTGGCATCTTTGTAAAGTTTTTGCAGTGAGACAGTGTGTGATTATCTTTACACATGATACCTACAACTTTTCTCGTTACTTGTACCTACTAGCAACATGGTACGTACGTTCTTTGAATGTAGTTCTCTCTTTCGCACGGGGCCGGTGACGAAGCGGTTATGATTTCCAGTGTACGAAAATTCGCCTCCAGAAATTATATGAAATCTGACCTCGTATGTAATTCCTTCGAATCGTCCTTGTGAGCAAACTCCTCCCAGTCAGCAAGTCCAATTTCTGTATGACCAGAAATATGATCATTGATCATAGGATCCCAGCAGTCGGTGGATATTGGCAAATTATTTAAACACTCTGTTGTATTGTCTAGTAATGATTTTAACTGTTTTGTCTGGTTACTGGTTTTTTTAAATCGCTTGAGTACCTATAGAATTCACTATTATTCGTTTGATGCCGTAGCGCTTTCTTAAGATCTCCCATGCTTGCATGTAATTATTCTCAGTAACTTGTATGTGTTTCAATATTGCTTCGGTAAGGTACACGTAGCGACGCTCGACACCTCAACGCCCAGTGGATGACACCCTTCTGTCACTTCTCTTACTATGACATAAAATTTAAGGTGCCATGTATTGGGTCAGTGTCGAGCACAAGGACGTTTTTGTACGTATGCTGAGTGACGCATTATTGTATGCAGTCGAAGTAAATAAATCTTGAAATGTGGGTCATTGTTCATATATTCCGGTAAAAGTCGGTATTATCTGAATCCTTGGTAATTTTCCTAATTGATTATCGAACGCAGACCTGCATAAACTACTTACTGTTGTTCTATTCTTGTTGTCGTGTGTCAAGCAAGTCTTTTAAATCACCAATTAAAAAGTACAAACCTTCGTACACAAAATAGTCTTCATTTACGAAATATGAAGTTACTGCTCGTTGTTCGCGAGGGTGTACAGTCAAAGAATTTAATTTCCTACCCGCCTAAGTTTGAATATATATCGTACGGCCTTTGATCAATTATAGCTGAAGATACACATTGCCGAACAAAATCCCCTTCAAAAAATGTCCGAACTTTTTTATTTGTTTGCATAACAATTAAAATCATCACCTACACAGAAATTTGAACCTAGTCTTTACTTCATTACAGTCGAATTTCGGTTGACACTTGACAGCCAAACTTGACAATTTCACGCAACGTACTGAGAAAAAAAAAGGCCATTTTTATCAAAGTGGCGCTCATTTGGCTCGGACATTTTCGGGCGCGCGACTGTGGATCTACAGTTATAATTGATCAAAGCGTACGGCATAAGAGCTAGCAACGATGTTGTTTAGACGTGTTGCAACTGACATTTCGATCTTAATGCATTGCGAATATTACTCGACATTTTTACGAAATGGGTAGGGGATTAAATTCATACCTACACTTAATTACTTGATGTGTATTTTTGAATGTCACCCAGTACCCAAGTACTCCTCAATGCACTTCATCGCGTCTCGCCGTAACCTCTCGTTAATCTTGGCTTAGGACATTTGTTCAAATTAACTTGAGATTTTTGTAGTAAACTTGCAGTATCTTGCAGAACTGACATTAATTGTTCCATAGTTGTAATTTTCGATGGTAAATTTTCTTTAATTTCTCACACAGTGGCGTAGCTAGGTAACCAAAGGCCCTGGGGCAAAAAATAAACTAGGGCCACAACCCGTGTTTGTTTACATGATAAGACAAGGTAAGGATGAATGCACATTAAATTCACTAGACTCGCGCGATTTTAAATTCACTACTAGTAGTAGCGTTTTATAGTCACGCTGTTGAAGAGCGCCGCGTTTGTCATAGGTCCGCGTTTATAGTTTGTAAGTCAGAGTCCGAGGGGCCCCCTGAGCTTGGGGGCCCCGGTGCACTGCCCCGGCTTGCCATATAATACGGTAGCTACGCCACTGTTCTCACATCATCAACAAGTAAACTCTTATTGAAGCGCGTAAACAACGTAATGAAATTAGAACTGCATTACTTAATGCACTCATCCAGTTGGGTCGCCGTGTTTTATTGCCCTCTATCATCCCTCTATTGTTGTTGCGGCTACCTACCTGCCGGCCGCGCCGGCCGCTCGATGTTATCTCGTTCGATAGATACGTTCTTCCGGTTCGTATGGATGGACCATAATGTTGATTGTAGTAAAGTTCAAGTTTGCTTATATGGAACGTAAAAGAAACACGACTAGCTTGTTAAAAAAATAAGTTGCTTTCATAGTATGAGCTCACAGCGTTAGCACTACTCATAAAATAACGTAAAAACAAAATAAACAAACATTTAATAATTAAATAAAAATAATTATAGTAAAAAAAAAACTAAAAAAACACGCATTGTCATCGGTCCTTGATAGGTATGCCGAATTTCGAGTTAATCCGACGTTTTCAAGGGGGTCAAAATCATGTTCAAAGTTTCCGTTACATACTAACATACGTATGAAGCTAATAAAAGCGTGATAAAAATAAAACTTAACACTGTAATTTATTTTACTAGGTTTTGGCTTAACGAATATTAAAACGAATACATATTTTAAAAATGTAGCATCACTAGGCGCTAGAAAACATCTTGTTTTATTAAGACGCTGTCAACACCAACGTCGGCGCACACTGTCTATTTGTATCGGAGTAAACGAGATGCCGCTATTACTGGGCAGCCGGGTATATTGAAATTTACCGGGCAAATATTGAATTAAAAAAAAAACTGTGGATTATTTGTGAAATATGACTCGTTAGCGGTTTAGGTATGAATATGTTGATTTCATGTTTTTAATTGCAGACGCATACGCCACAAAAATAAAGACATAGAACCGTTTAATGATGATTTTAAGACCTATCTTTGCAATTATTTTCTATCGAGCCGATTTCGTCCAATTATGTATCGAGTCCGTCCACGTCCACGGTCTTTGAAATATGATGAATATTAACATATAATTTTTTTGATGTGCTAGGACAAACAGTTTTTCTTAAAAAACTGTTTAAATGACATCAATTTCAACAAAATTAGGTGTTGTCAGCCTCTTAACATTCAAAAAGTCATGACTTGCCGCCGTGTAGTATTTGCGCCGTACCACAGAATATATAATAGTACTGCCGTACTAAGGATTTATTTTATTTTTTAGAGACAACTTTGGATTCTTTTCTATCGAGCGAACTACAAACAAAGGTAGGTAACGCAACCAGAGTTGAGGCCACGCACGCAACCACATCTCATGTAATGACAGCGGGGTTAAACGTCAACACAACGTCAAAATCCCGCTGTCATTACATGAGATGTGGTTGTGTGCGTGGCCTCAACTCTGGTGGCGTTACCTATAGCTAATCGTGTTTCAAAAATCACTGGTCACTAAAGTGAATCCTCAAATATCTTACACATGAATTTGAAAACATTCCATCGTTGAATGGCGATGACGATTCGTTGAGAGAGATAGCTGCCAGCTCTTTGGTCTCCAGTGGTGTCGACCAGACGCTTTTGCAGATCTTTAATTAAGTAAGTTGTGTGCGCCGGGACCCCAAGGACCCAGGGTCTCAAAACCGACAGCAACATAATTGTAAGCTGAACCGAGACCCTGGTATTTTAATACTTTCCTACTCTCGGCCGTTCCAGCCGCTGCGCCAGCTTTTTTTGTTGTACCCTGAAGGTGTGAAGAGGCTAGGGTATCGACGCAAGTTGCGTCCTAACCTAATACTATATATGAGATGTACAATATACCGGGTCCAAATACTGTATACTAGAAATAAGGAAAGCTGTGTGATATTTGAAAAATTTTCTTTTTGTTTAATTTACAATTAAAAGATCCCTTGTGTAAATTATTTTCCCAAAGTTATAAGAGAATAGTTTAGTTAGCTACTCAGGCGGGAGTCCAGTGGCGTAGCTAGTTAACCAAAGGCCCTGGGGCAAAAAATAAACTAGGGCCCCAACCCGTGTTTGTTTACCTACATGATAAGACAAGTAAGGATGAATGCACTTTAAATTCACTAGACTCGTGCGCTTGTAAATTCACTAGTAGCGTTTTATAACCGCGTTTATCATAGGTCCGCGTTTATAGTTTGTAAGTCAGAGTCCGAGGGGCCCCCTGAGCTTGGAGGCCCCGGTGCACTGCCCCGCTTGCCCTACGGTAGCTACGCCATTGCGGGAGTCCCACCCGTAAATGGTAATAATAGATGATGGATGTTAGAAAGAAAAAGTATGTTGAATGAAAGTGCGAGAGGAATAAAAGCGAGAACTGGAATGTATGGTATTAGTTGTATAAGGGCCTCGAAGCGTATCGAGGGTACAGAAAAAAAAAAAAAAAAACCTAATACTATAATAATGGGTACGATGCCACGGGGGCCTTTTTAGGGTTCCGTACCCAAAGGGTAAAAACGGGACTCTATTATTGAGGCTCCGCTGTCCGTCCGTCCGTCTGTCCGTCTGTCACCAGGCTGTATCTCGGGAACCGTGATAGCTAGAGAGTTGAATTTTCACAGATGATGTATTTCGGTTGCCGCTATAACAACAAATACTAAAAAATGGAATAAAATAATTATCCATACAACAAACGTGATTTTTTTTGCTCGTTTTTGCTCGATATTGATAACGGCAACAGGTACACGCTTGAAATATTCACAGAATATTTAATTATATATTGAATTTAAAAATAAATCATTAAATTAAAATACAAAAAATATTTAAGGGGGCACCCATACAACAAACGTGATTTTTATAGATAATTGTACGGAACCCTTCGTGCGCGAGTCCGACTCGCTCTTGGCCGGTTTTTTAGACTTAGGGGCTGTTTCACCACTTTTTTTAAAGTTCGGATTAGCTTGATCATAACCTTATTTGTCACATGGAATAAAAATTTCTGTTTCACCAGTCTTGATTAGCGCTAAGTGACGGACAAACTATTTCTTAATTTGACCATCAGATCAGGTGGCATCAAGGTGGCATTTAGCATTTTTATCCGTCACATATCTTTTTAATTAGTTAGTTTATTTTTTTGTGGCCGTGGTTGGAGAGCCCTTCAGCCGGTTTCAGAAAAATAAATCAAAGTATTTTTTTATTTTTTAAAGAAAGAAGTCATGCTAAATTGCAAACGAGAATTTAAATATCAAGATTTGAATAAAAAATATAGTTACGCTTTTAGTATTTAAAAATAAATCCATAATTTCGTAATATTTTTTAATTACAGACTTTTTTTCAGTGGCACAATCGTTTGTTCTACCTGAATTTGTACATGGCCATTAAAAAAAAAGTTAATCTGTCAAAGGGTTTGGCGCCACTTTTCGATTCGTTTCACGTGATTTTATTTTTCTTTGTTATTGTTAACCAAAGTATCGTAAATAAATACCGTTTTTGCATTAATTATAATGTTACACATTTGTTTATGCAAAAAAAATAGATGTGTTTAAAAATTACATAGTTTACGATTTATTTTCCTTTAATAATGAGCGACTCTTTGAACGAAAATATGCGAACAGGAACCCGTGGTCGTGAAATGGGACGTTGCTATTCTGACTTTTTGTTAAACCGACGATTAGTTAAGTGGTACTTATTTTGTACAGGACCGGAGTGGTGAAACTGAAAAAAAACTGGCCGACAGATTTGTGCAGTACTTAGTTTATTCATCGGTTACGTAATCAGTAGTTTGACAATAAGGTGGTGAAACAGCCCCTTAGTCTAGTACCTAGTTTTTATGTTAGACATTTAGTTATAGTTAAGTTTTAATTATTGTTATTGTTTCTTAATATTTGTATTCTATGAATAAATGTATACTTATGAAAAATTTAAAACTAAAATGAACCAAAAACACGGAAGGGCCTAAACATATCGTAGTAACTTAGCTTTTGCCCGCGACTTCGTTCGTCCGCGCACAAATAAAACCCGATGTCTATCCCGTGGGTGATTCCAAAAACCCATTTTTCACACACACCATGAAATTTCCTTGAAAGCCTATGCAGATTTCCTCACGATTATTTCCTTCCTACTAAATCTCATAATACATTTTAAATGTAGGTAAGTAGGTACCTACTTAATTTAAATACTTACATCATCTGTGAAAATTTCAACTGTCTAACTATAACGGTTAAAAGAGAATAATATAATATAGTAACGGTTCATGAGGTTTAGTAACGGATCCTGGGACCTGTCAAGAGAGACGACGGCACATGGAGGATCCGTAAAAACATAGAGATCCAGGAGCTGGTGGCTGAACCCTACATCATTGGCGTAACAAAATCGAACAGACTTCGCTGGTTCGGCCACCTACTCCGAATGGGAGAGGATCGTGCTGCCAAGAGGGCGTAAGTACGAGGGACGACCGACTGGTCGCCGCCCGGTTGGGCGACCCAGGTACCGCTGGGGGGAGAGTGTCCAGGCGGATTTGCGACGTCTTCAGGTCGACGACTGGCAAGAAGCTGCGCACGATCGCGACAGATGGCGTGCTCTCGTTTCGGAGGCCATGACCCTCTTTGGGTCCCTGAGCCAAATTAGTTAGTTAGTTTAACGGGTCATGAGATACAGCCTGGTGACAGACGGAGAGACTGACAGACGGACGGACAGCAAAGTACCTATCAGTAATAGGGTCGAGTTTTTACACTTTGGGTACGGAACCATAAAACCTGTTTAACATTCCGACTAGTACCCTTCTAAGTAAGTATCAAATACCCGGTATTCAAAGAAAATATCTTTCAAAGTTTTAATTGTATTAAATACTTTAGATGTATGTAATTTAATAACAATGTAGATCTGATTGAAAAAAATATACCTTGTTGAGTTTCTTGCCGGTTTCTTCTCAACAGGGTTTTTTCCGAACCGGTGGTAGATTTTTCGACGTTCATAGGAGCATCAATTGATGCCTAAATTGAATAAAGAATTTTGACTTTGACTTTGACTTTAATAATAATTATAATAAATATTATCATTACGTCATTATCATTACGTTAAACAAAAACCGGTTCTTGTTTTGATGTTACAAATTGCCTCAGATTTTCGTAATTATCAATTTCTGTTTCAATATTGACGATGTTTGTAATATCGCGATGGATAATTTAATCTATCAGCGGACAACATTATAGATATGCTGATAAAATGAAACAGGCTATTTTTTATGATAGAGATAGCAAGCACTAAATGTCTGGCCTAAGTCTAGGCACTCGAATCTTATTAATGAATCTGATAACTGTATAGATACCAGGTTTCAAAAAGGGTTTTCAAAAAAAATATTACTGCCTATTTTAACATGATAAGCTAATTTTTAATTTAGTTATAATATCTAATACCTTTAAACGAGCAATTATTGTATACACGATGATTTTAAATCGGTGATCAAACCAATTTTTCTAGATCAGTACGTGGCGATCACGTCTAAGCCGCAGTTACATAAAACAAAATGTCTATTTTTTTTAATAATGATTATTTAGAAAATCACTTGTTAATTAAAATCGTTGTCGCCCCACACATAAGTCCCCCCACATTTAGTCTATGAGCTTAAAATCTCTTTGACAAGTCAGTTTCTTAAACAAACTTTGACGCGAGACCTGTCAAATTCCCCGCCAAAACGATGACACTTGACGAAACTACTTAACTTAGGTATACAAATGTAAGATAACCATGCATTCGGTGGATGGGGGAAGTTTTAACAATAAAGTTTATTTTTAAATGAAACAGAGACTTCGTTGCATTTAGAACTCCGTGTATTAAATTACATTTTGGCTAGGGATCAAAATTTTTCAACTCCTGATCACCGATTAAAAATCATCGTAAAAATTGATCTAGCTTGGTCTTATCTCTGGGAAAACGCTTGGTACCGAGTTTCAGCCCGAGCGGAGCTCGGTCGCCCAGGTACTAATTATTATTATGTGTCTATAGGTAGGTAAGTACAGGGCGTTAGGGATTGACCTAAATATTATAACATCTTGAAATTATACACCGTGATTTATTATTTCCGTTTTTGACACGTTGCTCGGTACCTATATATTATTATTTTTTAAATTTATTTATAAATTCAATTACAACTTAGGTTAACATAACATATTACATAAATATTCTCACCAAACTGCTACCTACCTGGTAAGTATATTTGATAGAATCGAAAAATAAATGAAAAAATAATGAAATACAACCTGGGTCTCTTCAAGGCTAGAGTGAATAGGCTGTTACTGAACCAGTGAGGTACACCTTTGGCTTCATCTACACTTTCCATCAGGTGAGATAGTGGTCAATCACGGGTCAGTTTTTTGTAAAAAAAAAAAAAAAAAAAAAAAAAAAAAAAAAATAATCGCGGCATTTTCCGTTGAGATAAACACGATTATTGATACAATACCAATGTTTACGATTATGACATTGATGTAGTCACATCATGTGACACATAATAGATGAAAAAGTATATATAGGTACTTTTTCTTCTATTTATAAATAATATCGAACGAACTCGCCCCAATAATCTCCTTGTAGCGAATAGCTATGAATGGAAAACTATTTACTGATGAAATTTAAAAGATAAATATAATAATTAAGTAGACAGTTGAAATTTTCACAGATGATGTCTTTTGGTTATAGCTATAGCAACAAAATACTAAAAAACAGAATAAAATAAATATTTAACGAGCTCCGATGTACAACAAACGTGATTTTTTTGCTCGTTTTTGCTCGATATTGATAACTGCAACAGGTAGACGATAGAAATATTCACAAAATATTTAGTTATATATTTACTTTAAAAATAAATAATTAAATTAAAATAGACAAATATTTAAGGGGGGCTCTCATACAACAGACGTGATTTTCTTGCCGTTATTATAGATAATGGTACGGAACCCTTCGTGCCCAAGTCCGACTCGCACTTGGCCGGTGTTTTATATTATTTTGCTTTCAATTTAAGTTCGTGCGGTATACAAAGTCCAATTACGTAGGTAGTTAAATTAAAATAACTTACCGATACTCCGCTCGTAGTGATGAAATCGTTACATAAAGCTGCGTAAGACCTTGCTGCGACCTTTCGGTGGGTCGCCGGCTTTTTAAACGGGAAGTGAGAACTCCATAAACTTGTGGTCTGACCTTACCATTAGGGATTTGTTTCATAAAGGAAATAATAAGACCCAATTCTGAATCGCTTATTTGAGCTAAAAAAAAGCCGTGGTGGTCTAGTGGTTTGACCTATAGATGGCCCCTCAAGCAGAGAGCCGTGGGTTCAAATCCCGGCTCGCACCTCTGAGTTTTTCGGAATTTATGTGCGAAATTACATTTGAAATTTACCATGGGCTTTACGGTGAAGGAAAACATCGTGAGGAAACCTGCATACATCTAAAGAAATTCGATGGTGTGTGTGAAGTTCTCAATCTGCACTGGGCCCGCGTGGGAACTACGGGCCAAGCCCTCTCATTCTGAGAGGAGGCCTGTGCCCTGCAGTGGGACGTGTATAGGCTGGGATGATGATGAAATACTTTTCCCTAGGGGGCGTCTCTATTGGCATAAAATTTAAAGTCCGAATTCATCATTCGCCGAACTTTTTTTTTTCTCAGATACCTTACCACTAATTATTCAGGAATTTTGAATTGGTTATCCTGTAGGACTCTACAAGTTAGGTTAGGTTTGTTTTATAACAATTCAGTAAGTACAGTTAATGTATTCCGAGATTAGGAGAGGGTTACATCCAGCAGTGGATAGAAAAAGCCTGAGAAAGAAGAAGAAATGATGAATTCTGACAAATGATTAATTCGGAGTTTTAATTTTATGCAACCCTATATGGACCCTTTTGGCATAGTTAAGTAGATTTACATGGACTAAGTCTTAAGTAAATTAAATTCGATTAATTTTGCAGTTCTAAAGTCACTTATTGAAATTTTATGTGAAACAATTATTATGCAAATAGAATCTGCCAAACACTTGTAATAAAACAATTTTTCAATTGAATTTATTTTATTCTTGTTGATAATAAGGTGGTCAATATTTACATATCGTTTTAATTAAAAATTACTACCAAACTAACATTTCTTACAAAAAGATATAAATTAATAATTAAATTAATCAGTTCTTTCGTGAAACATATATCATTCATAAATTACTAGTAACAACCCCTTGGCATAAATATAATCATTATGCGAAATAATAGTTACTTTTATACATAATAATTATAATTATATGAAACATTCATCTTTTAATCGCTTATAAAGAACCATGCGGCTTTTTGACATTATACTTTGACAGTATGTCCATTAAAATAAAGCTACCGTATGAGACTTGACTTAAAAATAACGAAACAATTTAAAAATACATTCATAATCATAACATAAAACATGACCTTTACAATTATATCATTAAAATATTTTTATATAAATAATAAAAAAATATAATTGATAATAAATAAAAACACACATTTTTTTGGAATACAAAAATTATGTGTGCCTGTCGTTTAATTAATTAATAACAATAATCATTTCTATAATTAATTATAACGGAGTTATTTAACACATGGAACATTTAATCTGACAATAATTATGTCAACCGCATTAGATACCAATTCAGTTTTATCTTTTCATACTAACGATACAATCCTGACACAGGAATTATTAAACCGCGACGGGACTGGGACTCAAAATCATGTCACATTTACAAAATTAAATTAAAGAGTTGCAAGGGGTAGTTATCATGATCAATAATTATCAAGATCGAAAATTATCCAGATCGATAATTATCCAGATAATTATCAAGATCAATAATTATCAAGATAATTATCAATGATAATAACGTTAACTGTATATGATATTATGCGTAAAGTCTATCGTGTGTATTCGAACGCGGATAACATTGTGCGTAATTTTTTTGCTTCAAATGGATTAAGTTTATCTAAACACGAGAAATTTAACAATTTAAGTACTTACTAAACGTTATTTTGTTGGGTAATAACCTGATAATTATAAATAAATATAATTATCTTGATAACTTGTTAAGCGAAATTAGATTTCTATTTTAAAAGGGACTCCTACATCCCTGTGAAAACGAGATACAATAATAATGAAATATGTTTCGATGAAGGTTTGAAAATTTTGAAAAAAATCATGACATAAAATATATCAAATTAACAAGAATTACTATTACGGTTAAGTTTGCTTGAGACTTAGTAGTTTACGAGTAATCAACAGCCCAACTTATAATTCTTATAAAATATAGGTACTTCGAAAATTCTCCACAAAATACCTAGAAAAATACGGCTACGGAAACCCTATCCCCTAAGTTTTTCTTTATAACACTTGAAAAAATTATTGAATAAATTTTTCTTTTTTTCTCTTAATCTGCACCGACCACTTTGCAACTAAGGTACGGTTCCAGTCCTCGTCTCATCGCGATCTAATAATACATACCTACACTAAGCAGTCAAGTGCAAGTAGTGAAACTATTAAAATTATCTACACACTTTTTATTACATTGGCAGCATAGTTGTATGTAGATCATTTTAAGCACCTTACCAATCCACTGCAATGGCTTGCCTTAAAACTTCTTCCGATGACAGCATAAAAATATATTTTTAAACTACTTACTTATACTAATCAGTATCGAGACAAAAGACTTTAAAAAAAACAGTCTGTCTTTCATTTACCCACTTATAAAACAGGCCAATTCGATCGAAACTGAAGGTTCAACCTTAACTGGCCAAATATAATATCTAAGTCTTGATCTTTCAAATCAGACTAGGAACCAGAAGTACAATCTCATATTTTCTTATACCCTTAAAGCCGTTTAGTATAAAAACGAGCGCAAGGGTTATTGCAAATAAAATTGCGTTCCAATATCCAAAACTAGGCTACGCACAAATCCACATATTTTCAGGACAATTCCTCAATTGAGGTTTTCGAGACTTAGTAGGTAGGTACATACATTTCTTTTTTTATCACCAAGCCCTTGGTCACCAGTTCTACATAAAAACTTACACATATTGACAATCACAGTCTTCGACTTGTTTATAAATACAGTTAGTTGAAAATGTATGTAATACAAAATCTAGCAAATATTCACGAGTTTCGAAGTTTTAGCTAATTGACCATTAAACAAATAATCGTTTAACTTACAATTCGTACTAATTAAAAGGCTAATTTTATTTAAACAAGTATTTTTCGTTTTTAAATCACATTTCTCATTATACTAGTCATTTTACGATAATCAATGTAACAGCGTGAAAACCTGCGTCAAAAAAAGAGCTATTACAAATATCACAGGGATTATCATTAATTGACTTTGACTATAGAGAATTTGATTTTTTACTGAGCTATCTAGTGTGTCAATTTTGATGTCACTATTTTAATAAGCATTGGCGACGAGAGCTGTGAAATTATTGACATTTTGACATTGAGCAGTTACAAATTGAAAATCAAACATTGATCATTATTTAACTATTTAGATCATCAAATCACTTATGCCATCGCTAAGTGATTGGTTTCTCTGGCACATCAACAAACATTAAATGATTCAGATTGACTCACTGACAAGCATACAGGACACAATTGATAACAAAATTCTAAAAATATGTCTCGAATTCTTCAAGTTAACTATTCCTCGTGTTTACTAGAATCGATAACACGGTGACTCATGTTTCAAACACGAACGCATTTCTTTTCAATTTGAAATTGTATTTACGTTTGTTAACAGTTGAGTGGAGTGCTATTGTTTTCAAATTATGATTCCAGAACAGTTGCCAGTGACATTCAAGAATAATGTTGACAATTTAAAATTTAAATACAATGTTGCAGCACGTTTTAATTCTGTAAGAGATCAGTTTGCAGTTCAACATTCAATTCACCTCCGACACGTCTGAACGTCCTCGAAATATCCAACATTATCAGACAGTAAATAAAGCGTTTGTCGTGTCGCCAAGCGAGTTACAGTGCACTGCCCCGCCAGCGACTATCGAACAGTACATACCTACTTATAAATCCAGTCTTGACTTCTTGGCACTCGGTAATGGCACAATAATCACAAGAATAGGCCGAAAGGCAACTGATACCACAGCAACAGGCGTCCCGTTCACCAGTAAGGCGTGTTGCCATTCAAATCCGTTCGAGCACTCCAGGAATTTCCATACTTGATCCTAGCGCAGGATACCGCTGGTGCGTTTCGTACTGACGACTTCTCTATGGTGTAATTCTGCCCTTTGTTACTGTCCCAGAACTCTGTTCCTTTGCAGCGGAAGCCTACGCAAAAATCTAGCCTTCTAGAATGAATAGGCAGCTGTATTCTGAAGCCGAAAGTGTCGTACGCCGAAGCTCCTTGATGATTCAGAGGTCCTGACTCCACGAAAGCACAGTAAGTGTCTTCGTTCGTCCTCCAGCCGTCAGACGAGGTTCTCACAAACACTTCTTTGGTAAAGTCAAGGTTTTTAACTTTCACTGTGCCGTCGACGGCTCCCTCTTCTTGTTTTAATATCACATTCTCCAACGAAACGCAATCTTGGGTAACTTTTCGTCGGAATTCTAAATAATCTGACGCCGGTTGGACGAATCTTGTCTCCCAAAGATCCTGGACTGGTGGAGGAGGTGGTTTCCTCTCCAATGGAGGGCTGGCTACGATCTTGAGAGCCCAATAAGGTGGCACATGGGATGGTTCCGTCATAAATTTCACTTGTTCCAACGCGTAGCCTCTGTCATCAGCAAACACTACCTTCTTTTTCTTATTTTCCGTCGGCATCCTTATGCAAGATCTCGGAGCAGATTTCAGTGTGAGCTGCAGTGGTTTTAGTCCCATAGAAGCCGGTAGACATGGCGCAGAGAATCCTCTTGTGGTCAACTTGGGTTTGTTGGGTCTTCTCACAGTATAGTCCGTTAGGAAGCCAGCCGGTGGGCTATGTCCGTAAAACAGCTGTTCAGACGACAGCATATCTATAGCCGCACACATTGTAAGTCTGTAACAATTAAAACAAGTTACGCCCACGGTTATATGAATCTAAATACGGCAACGGCACGATATCGCGTTTGTCTTGGTTTGACACACGTCGACGCGCTGTGGCGGTAGGCGTCCGACTAAACGGAATGCCAGGCGCGCGGCGTTTTTAAATTGCTCAAGCGAAGTCCACGCGACTGATATGAATAAATGTGGGGTGACAATACGTTGATTAATTTTGTTAAGGACTTTTATAAGTTTGTTGACTTTGTACTGTGCCTTATTAGGTCAAGGTGATTTGAGGTGTCTCGAAGTGTTTTTTTTAAATATCACAATTTGGGTTAAAGGATAATTACTGCAGAAATTTAGGACGTCGTCGGTGCGGGTATAATAAGTTTTACGACGCTTTAATGTGTCAGTCGTTTTAATATCAAAAGTGTTTTTAAATAGCATTGTTGTTGCTCGTAAAATATTTGGAAAGTGGAGTGCAAATGTCTGTTACTAATTAAAATATCATAGGTATTTTAAATACACATTATCGTGTGACATATAATTTACTTTCTTAACAGAATTCCATATAAAGAGAACTGATTAAATCGTAAACCCTGAGTTATGAACTTATGAATGATATTTCTGCACATTTTGACACTAGTTAACCCTGGGTTAGCACTTAACTCAGAGTTATATACATAATAGGTGAAAAACTTAATTCACACCACATTTTATGCAAAATAAAGTTACTTACTTACTTAAGTTATTCTCGTATCCAAAGAATTATAAATCAAATATAAACCGATTTCAAATGCGAATCAAATTATAATATGCTGTACCAGTTTGGTTCATAGACGATGAAAATATCAAGTGACTAACTAATGCTGGCACTTCACTTGGCGTATTTGACGAAATAGTTGCGTGTGCGAGAGAGGAGCACTATGCCGATTCTAGCGTGAAAGACGGAGATGGCAATAGCGCAACGCCAAGTGAAGTGCCACCAATACAGAAAAAAAATACAGTCGAGGGCCTTATTTTTGGAAATCGATTGAAAACAACGTGGCCTTAGGAACAACAAGCTGGGGCTAAATTCAGGAACGGGCTTCACGGGTTTGGTAGCGGTAATTCAAACGTTTGGGTTGGGTTTGGTTTGAACTGCTAGTCAGGAACGCCAAAAATCACTGGTTTGCGAGAGGTTTGGGCTGAGATTGAGAGGAGCCTTATTCATTTGTTTATTTATTTATTTATACAAAGCGAATTAACAGGAAAATAAGGAACTAAAACAATTACTTTGCTCACCCGCGACCTTACAATAGTTACGTTTATGCAAGAAATGTGTGTTCATGCAGTTCCTCCACCTCCACACTGTACGAACACACACAAATCACATAAACACAACTATCACCACCACCAAGCTACACTGACGCGTTTCGAACTCAACCAGAGCTCATCTTCGGAGTTACCACAACCGTATAACATTTGGTAGCATAGCATACGGTTGTGGTAACTCCGAAGATGAGCTCTGGTTGAGTTCGAAACGCGTCAGTGTAGCTTGGTGGTGGTGATAGTTGAGTTTATGTGATTTGTGTGTGTTCGTACAGTGTGGAGGTGGAGGAACTGCATAAACACACATTTCTTGCATAATCGTAACTATTGTAAGGTCGCGGGTGAGCAAAGTAATTGTTTTAGTTCATTAATATGGACCTCCGCAAAGTAACGCCTGATTCAATAAATTAGGAAAATAAGGCTCATCCCAAGCTCAACCCATTCCTATCCTCTCCCAAACGATTGTATTACCGATCGCAAACCGTATTGGGCCGTTCCTGAATTTCCCCTGGTAAATGCATTACATACTTGGCAGTTAAGTTAAAAATATGTAACGCATTCGATAATTATGTTATTTGTTTTTCTCTGCCGCGCTCTGTTTCGTAAGAAATCGGTATTTACAGAAGATATTGGCTGTTAATATATAAAACAAACATAATGATTACGACTGATATCACGTAATTTTGTTGTGCCCGGTTGTGGCTTGTTTACTGTGTCAACTTGTTTAATCATGACCTCGGGGGTTTTCAGAAAAAATGTAACCATTTTGCCTTAATTATCCTTAATTTTCCATACAAAATTTATTAGTCAGTTTTGTGACGTTCCATACAACATGTATGGTTAACTGCGTCACAAAACTGACAGTTATAAAAGAGGGGCACTTTTTTATTGCTTAAATCGATAGTGCTTGTGATTCTGAGTAGAAATAACCCAAAATTTGTTAGGCTTTTTTAAAAAGTACAAGGTACACTTTTTTCTATAAATGCCCACTCATGTGATTTTATAGTAGCTTCGTCTCGTGGTTTTGCGCTCGTGAAAGAAAGAATAATAATTATATAGTTCTCATGATCCTCAGGGAATATATCTGCCTTTTAAATAAATCTCTAGACCTAGTGGCTTAGTATATAAATAAAAAATAAAAAAAATATCACGGGACAATTCACACCAATTGGCCTAGTCCCAAACTAAGCAAAGTTTGTACCTACTATGGGTATTAGACAACGGATAAACATACTTATATAGATAGATACATACTTAAAAACATATTAAACACCCAAGACTCGAGCACAAACATTCGTATTATTCACACAAATGTCTGCCCCTCACCTCAACCTCCGCTTCGTAATCAGGTTCTCTAACAACTAGGCTATCCGGTCGTCTAAAAACCGTTAACGTGTTAATTTATCAGTCAATCAGTACATCAGTACCATTATAATAAACCTATTGACGGATTGGGAACATAATATTATATAGATCACCTATATAAGTTCGTGCGTGACACTTGGTAGAACCCTGTTGCAGTCAATATTTGCCGCAGTTATTAAAAGAATTCTTGATAAAGACAGCACAGGCTCCTTGCGACGAGGTTCTACCGAGCGAGTGTCACACATAAAGTTGTCTAACGAGTAGCTTAATTAGACTATTCCAGCAACATTATTTCAAATTAAACTAATAATAAAATTAATGGTTACCGACTTGACCTAATAATGAATATCGAAATGCATCTGCCATATAAAACTAATTACTATAATTATGAACGCCTTAATGACTAAAAAATTAATCTAATGATCTAACGTCATACTTAAAAAATACTTACTTATACCAAGGATGATATAGACTGGATTGGCAGTCGCCATAGTACGGATCGGCCGCGGTTTTTGTAGTTCGATTATTAAATCTAGATGGCGCTGAAATATAGCCAGAGGCCTTGAAGGCAAAACAAGACTACAGATATTTCATATCACTGCAAATGTATTATTAATTATGCAATATTTTTGAAAAATAGTAGTAGTAATATGAAACATCTGTAGTCTTATTATTTTGCCTTCAAAGCCTCTGGCTATATTTCAGCGCCATCTAGATTTAATAATCGAACTACAAAAACCGCGGCCGATCCGTACTATGGCGACTGCCAATCCAGTCTATATAATCCTTTCTTATACTTACTTTTGCCTAAAATCCATGTTCCCAAAATAGCAGACTTTCAAAATACAACTCCCTATTTACCACATTTCTAGCTTACCAGATTCTATTATTCTAATGTTATATATATTCTAATATTATTCTAAAATTAGCGACACAGAAACGGGCCGAAAGTTGGCCAGGCGTCCTACTTTAAAAACCATTAGGTAACAATTGGGATGTCCCAATTTTTGGCAACGTATAATAAATCGAAAACCGTTTGGAGAAATAGGCTTTGTGAAGCGTTTTCAGAAATCAGATTCAAAAAATATGATAATCTGAATTAAATAAAGAAAATTTAAGTAATGACCTTCATTTGACCCCTGCAGTGAATCGTCACAAAGGCAGATATAAAGCAGGTCTACACTCTAAAGCAAATTGACAGTTTGAAATGTTGCTGTCCTGCTTATAATAGCAAAGAGTGACAAAGACAGAACTTTAATCACATGATGCACACCTGGCTTTAAACAGTTGTCATTTATCATAAAGTCCGAAATGTATACAATACTCGCAATGTATTTTTACAAATTTAATTATTACATTACTACGTTACAAGTAAATATGAAAGAATTTAAATATCAGATTTAAATAAAAAATATCTATTTACTATCACACCATTAAACAAACAGGAATAATCGAAGCTAAAAGAAGAGAAATAAATAAAACTATTTTGTCATGGTTCATTTAGGACCCTAAGCCGTGCTTGTAATATTGACAGTGACAAGACAAATCAGGGGCACTACTACAAAATTCGAAGTTCGTATCGTATCATCCCTCTCACTCTCGTGTCAAATCATATTAGCGTGAGCGGGACGGCATGAAACGAAGTTCGAATTATGCACTTCGTA
Organism: Archips xylosteana; assembly: GCA_947563465.1. Lineage (NCBI taxonomy): Eukaryota > Metazoa > Arthropoda > Insecta > Lepidoptera > Tortricidae > Archips > Archips xylosteana. The sequence goes on from OX387370.1 coordinate 10,578,763, forward strand.
GTAGGGTCTCAGTAGTGCCGTGGTACTGCTACAGATTATGTTATGTACGACTTGAATTTTTCTAGGCTATGGAACGTGGCTCTCTCACTGTGACGTCATCCATCGAATTTCTAAAAAAAAATATAAAAAATTAAATACTCAACCAAATTCAAAATCGATGAAAATGGTGTCTTAAAATATCCTATTCTTTCCAAAAAAAATATAAAAACTATAGGTTATTTTTTTTGGTGCATCCCAATTTGTTCGTTTAAAAGAAAATAAAAGAATTATTATTGCAGTAGACACATTAACTTATACATATATTAGAACAATTTGTATACAAAACATTTTTAAGTTTCATTCTGTTTTTATGGAATAATCGAGAAAACCTAAAAAAATGCAACGTTGCCAGCTCAGCAGGTATAAACCCTCTTAACTTTTGCCATATTCACACGAGGAGACAAGAACAAAAAAATGTATATAGCCCTTGTACTTGGCCTAGCAGTTTGACCTATGGCCTCTCAAGAGGGTTGCGGGTTCGACCCCGGGGTCGCACCTCTGAGTTTTTCGGAATTTGTGTGAAATTTACCATGAGCTTTACGGTGAAGGAAAACACCGTGAGGCAACCTGCACACACCTGAGAAGAAATTCTATGGTGTGTGTGAATCCCAATCCGCGGTGGACCCGCGTGGGAATTACGCCCAAGCCCTCTTAATCTGAGAGGAGGCCGTGCCCTGCAGTGGGACGTATACGCTGAAAGAAATTATTATAACAATACTACCAGAACGTATGGTAAATATTATTCTAGTATAAAGAAACAGAATTAAGTTATATTTACCAGATTGACTTTTAACAACAAACAATAGTGTTTTAATATAATAAATACCAGAATATTCTAGTAATAGTACATTACTGCAGAGGCCGGGACTTAAGGGGTTGCCGGCCGAGTATCTAAGTTGACGGCCGAGTGGTACACGAGGCCGGCATGATACGAGGCCGGCAACCCCTGTTCCGGCCGAGGCTTGTATAGTGCTTTTCTCAAACATGCACCATCACCATCAACATCATCATCATCATCATCGTCGTCGTCATCATGATGGTGATGGTGATGATGATGATGATGATGATGGTGGTGATGGTGATGATGGTGACGATGATGATGGTGATGATGATGATGATTATGATGGTGGTGATGATGATGATGATGATGATGGTGATGAATGATGATGATGATGATGATGATGATGGTGATGATGATGATGATGATGATGATGATGATGATGATGATGATGATGGTGATGATGATGATGATGATGGTGATGATGGTGATTGATGATGATGGTGATTGATGATGATGGTGGTGAATGATAATGATGATGATGATGATGATGATGATGGTGATGAATGATGATGATGATGATGATGGTGATGAATGATGATGATGATGATGATGACGATGATGATAATGGTGATGATAGTGATGATGATGTTGATGGTGAAATATTTCTCTAGGCAGATCACCATTACCATCACCATCACCATCTTACCTTACCTTAAATAAGCGTAGTGGCAGAATGTCATAATGAACCAAAACGCAAATATTGCTTATAGTTTTTTTTTAAATGGCTGAATGCTATGATGCCATAGACCTATAAACGTCATGGTGCTGTGTGACATGAAACAATAGACGATCGCATTGCCGGCCTAGGCCTGCAACGGTGTATTTTGAAGCCTGTTTTAACGAACACAACGTAAACATTACATAGCATGTTTGAGAAAAGACATTTTAGTAAACAATACTTTAAGTTATTTGTAAGTACATTTTGGTATTGCAAAGAGAACAAATTTTAATGATGTGTACCAGTGATGTGTACTGTGTACAAATTTTAATGATGTGTACCAGAATTATGTTTAAGTGTGCTAGATATTCCTGTAAGCTATTACTAGATTTTTTTAGTATACTCAAAAAACAGTCTAGATTTCGTATATATTACATGACAATCTGGTTAAGTTAATTTTATTCTGGTTACCTAAACTAGAATTTTCTCTCAGTGTATAGGCTGTGGTGGTGGTGTTAATGACCCTTGTACTTAATGACAGTAAATCCACGACATCCAGCATTCCCGTCTCCCACCAAAATCATGGCGACTTATTCCCGACACTGTCCCATATTTTCTCGCGGCGTGGCCACAGCGCTGCGCACGCGGCGGCCACACCGCGTCGCTACGCGCCGGCGTGATCGGCTGCGTGGCGCGAGAGTGCGCGTGCGACCAACACGCGCGGTACCTGGAGTTGTTTGTTAGAAAAAAACACGGGCTGCGGACATGATAGTGGGTCAGGATAAGTGGCTATGGTCGACCTCGTAAGGCCCAGGTTTTTTATTATTTCGTGACAATAATTCTCGCGGTTGCCGTTTTTCTTTCTTTTTAGGGTTGTTTTCAAAAAATGTACGTACCTACCTAATTAAGGGTTCACGCGTCCTTTGTGTAACGAAAGTTAATCATACAAATTATATGGCTAACTTTCGTTACACAGAGGAATCAATTAAGTTTTATTTTAAATAAATCCCTTAATTGTGTACATTTTTTAAAAAACACTAAAAATGTCGCGAATATATGTCTTTATTTCTTTTCTGTCTTTCTTTAGTTTACTATTTTTTCTGGAAAATTCATTGCGAGCGTCGGGGGACCAATACCTCTCCCTCTCCCCTATTCCCTCTCCTTTTTCAACCCAACAACAGATCAGTGACTCTCTTTGAGTTATTGATATTTATGGGCGGTGGTGATCATTTTCCATCAGACGACCCGCTTACTCGTTAGCCTCCCTCTCATAATAAAAAAAAAGTATATAGGTTGGGTTGATTACGACGATGAGACTTTCGGCTAATATGATATCACTACACTTCATTTAATTTAGAATTGAAAACCACAACATCATTATATTGCGGCTCGTCAACTATTTCTTACCTAGCAAATAGTACAGTACAATAGTCTGGGAGCCGCAAAATAAAATTGTTTTAATGTCACTTTATTTGCGTGTCGTCAGTTGTTACTCTAGTACAAATTGTAAAGAGATTACAGTTCACGAGCCGCAATATAATGTTGTTGTGTTTATAATTCTAAATTAAATGGAGTATAGTTACGTACTAAAATGTAACATTGGATTTAATCAAAAATCCGTACTTTAACGTGTGGTGCGCCGGCGTAGGGCCTCGTAAATTGTATCTTGCACACATACAATTTAGGTCCAGCACCGCCTGTGGCTAGATCTTGAGAACGAAGGAAAAGGGGCCCCGCTGCTGCAACTTTGCCCACGTCTTTCTATATTAGCTGACGCTAGCGGGTCAGAAATATCACGAGCGAGAGAAAGAGAGATGGAAATAATTTTTAAATTGAAATAATAGACAGGAGCCATAATATACAGCTGGAGGGGAGCGTTGAACTTTTTAACAAAAAATTAATAACTTGTATATGTAAGTATGTACGGATCAAATCTTGGAAGTCGAATTTGACCCACTTCCAGTGGTCGGATTTACTTGAAATTTGGTATACTTATGTAAGTTGTATCACAATGAAAGTACAGTCAACAAAAAGTACCTACAGTCAGCTAAAAAGCTTGCATTGAAAATGAAATTTATAACAAAAACTACTTCCCTTGTAAAGGGGGGCGGCAGTCCCTAAAAGGTTGGGAACGTACGGTCTAAAACAAAGCCGCCACACGAATTCTAATACGCACACAAACTGCTGTCTTCTCTTACAAAAGTACGCATTGCTTGTTGGATATGAATTCCGACAACAGCATCATCTCATCACAAACAATCAGCGTGAGAAAACGATTTGTAAACAACCGGTTCCTAGTAAGTGTTTGTTACGGTACATCTTTACTGGGGCTAAATTCAGGAACGGGCCTTCGCGGGATTGGTAGCGGTAATTCAATCGTTTGGGTTGGGTTTGGTTTGAACTGCTATTCAGGAACGCAAAAATCACTGGTTTGCGAGAGGTTTGGGCTGAGTTTAGGATGAGCATTATTTATTTGTTTATTTATTTTGTAAATACAAAGCAAATTAACAGGAAAATAAGGCTCATCCCAAGCTCAATTCATTCCTATCCTCTCCCAAACGATTGAATTACCGCTCGCAAGCCTCCCCCAAGGCTCGCCAAACAGATCGGTCCCGTGCCATCCGCATCCAAAGAAATCCCGCAACCTTAACCAGGTTGTTGGAGGCCTACCTACACTGCGTCTTCCGGTCCGTGGACGCCACTCGAGAACCTTTTGACCTCGCCATCAGTTCTACGAGCGAGCCCTGTCCACTGCCACTTGTGTCTGGCGATTCATGGAGCTATGTCGGTGACTTTAGTTCTTGCGCGGATTTCATCATTTCTAATGCGATCCCGCAGAGAAACTCCGAGCATAGCCCTCTCCATCGCCCTCTGAGTGACTTTATAAGCCTCCTTATGAGGCCCATCGTACATACAGTACCTACATACTTACATACATATTCCAAATATCCAAGAACTCGCCTTCTAAGACCTCGCTTATACAACCGTTGCATAAAATACTATAGAAATATTCAGTGTCCTTTGACGAGCGTGTTTTTATCGTTTTCTAGCCTATCAACAATAGTACAAATATTTCTTAGATTAAATTAAACGTCACAGCTTTCACTATGAATACCTAACTAATAATAAGTGATAAGAACGACAATAACATAATAATGTGTCATTTTTTTCCATTGTGATAAGATGTCTGTTGCCAGACGAATGTTACTCGTCTTCTGATGTTATAGAATTGTGAATTTTAGTTCATTACCTCTACCATGAGTTACACTAGTTTACAGTGACCGTACTCGCTAGCGACGGCGTAAATGATTTGTATGGAGAATTGTACTTCCGTAAGTGACCGCTAGAGGCGCTGTACACAATTCTCTATACAAATCATTTACGCCGTCGCTAGCGAGTACGGTCACTGTAAACTAGTGTAACTCATGGTAGAGGTACAGAGTTCCTCATCTGATCTAGATAGATACTTAGTTATTTTTAGCATTACATACATACATATCACGGGACAATTCACACCAATTGACTTATAGTACCGTTTAAAGGAATTCTCGCCCGCGCGGTACAGGGACTGGGGGCTATGACGATAAAGGGGACCGGGAGGGGTGCGGGCGGCGCGCAAATGTAAACAAACTCTCTCGACCCCCTTTGTCGTCAACCCCCGCTTCTCTGTGCCCCACGAGCGAGTACCGTAAAACCTTACAACTTTGCCTTTTTATTATAGCTTTGCCCACCGCGTCACATTTCAGTAAAAGCAAAATGTACCAAAAATAGTTACAAATACACTTTCATTCTAATCTGTGGCTTATAGCTAAACATATTGCTAGCAACACTGGCCTATCGGTTGACGCGTATCTATCTTCTGTCACGCGTGAGCTGGCTTAGATTGCGGACGTATTTTTTGGCGGGCCAATTAGGACGAAAAAACTTCGAGTCAGGAAAGTCCCACAAGTATTAAATTTTAACTGTAACAAATATTCAGTTTAAAAACGATGTAGACAAAATCTCAACACCTTATCTCTATTAATTTTGTAATTATGGTAGTGGGCAATGTCATGAACGTTTTTCGTATTACTTTATTCAACTTTGCCCAGCAAAATTTTACCCTTAGGGTTGTCACTAGTATGTTATATAAAATCATCATCATCGTCATCCCACCCAGCCTATATACGTCCCACTGCGGGGCACAGGTCATAGAGTCCATAAAGTTTAGATTATTGTTTAATTTTACACTATTGAATCTTAATCTTAAAACATCTAATACATATATTGAGAACCTCCTCCTTTTTTGAAGTCGGTTAAAAATACAAGCAAAATAATTACTTCCAAAACTTTTTTTTTTTCTAATTTTTGTCGAGGCATTGAACACTCCAGGTGATCATGTCAGCCTGTCAGTCCAAAACTTTATGGTACATTATTGTTATTTTAGAATGGTATGCACTAATACGTATTTAATTTCCTTTTACTGAATATAAATACATAAGTATAAGCCTAATAAATTCTAAATATTTTTATTTCGGTATGCAACGTTCAACAAAACAAATAAGGTGCCAGGGCCATTACGGCCAAATTAAAATATTAATATCATACTGCACCTTATTTAGTCGTAGTCTCGTAAAAGCAATAAGTAAAAATTGACAACCCTAGCATATCCAGGATTTTGTATGAAGGATTTCAAATTTTTTTTTACGACTTTGCTCACCCGATTTTGGAGGTAAAATATATTACTTAAAAGACTAATAATACGACACAACGTTGCTATGCCTATTCTAGATTATTAGACTTTAAGATTCATGACCATAAAATTGATAATCCCGAAGTTATAAAAGTGTAAACAAATGTGGGCAATCTCGAAATTTTTTCAATAATTTGGCCCGCCTGTTTGAGGCCCGTTTTCTAGAGTACGGAAACTCAATTTAAATGTAGTGTTCTCATCGGCACAAAGAAAAGTATGTCAATATGTGAGTGCCACAGACAAAGTTGCACAATATGGACCAAATTGGCTCTAAAAAAGTAAAAGATCGCAAAAAGCGGGCAAAGTTGTACGTTTTTACGGTAATCATTTAAAATGTTTAGCTATAGTAAGCAAAGCGTGTGTTATGGGTACTAGGCAACGGATAAACCCAGCCTATATACGTCCCACTGCGGGGCACAGGCCTCCACTCGGAATGAGAGGGCTTGGGCCGTAGTTCCCACGCGGGCCCAGTGCGGATTGGGAACTTCACACACACCATTGAATTTCTTCACAGGTGCATGCAGGTTTCCTCACGATGTTTTCCTTCACCGTAAAGCTCGTGGTAAATTTCAAATGTAATTTCGCACAATGTACCTAAGTTCTGAAAAACTCAGAGGTGCGAGCCGGGACTTGAAAAAGCCAGGACGGCTAGGGTAGGGATAAACATACTTTTTCTCAAACATGCTATGAAATATTAACGTTATCTTCCTTATAATACGCCACGAACTGTCACGTTGCTGGTGCACCTAGACGAGAGGTCAATAATGGAATTTCATACAACATTGCTGGCCTTGGCCAGCAAAGTGATCGTCTATTGTTTTATATGACACAGCACCATGACGTTTAATAGGTCGATGTGGTCGACGTGGATAGATGGATGGATAGATGGATGGATGTTGATGGATGGATGGATGTTGATGGATGTTGATGGATGTTGATGATGTTGTTGGTGATGGTGATGGTGATGATGATGGCGGTGATGATGGTGGAGATGATGATGATGCATGTTTGAGAAAAACTCTATACAAGCCTTGGCCACGAACAGGGATTGCCGGCCTCGTATCTCTAGATGGCCTCGTTAACACTCGGCCATCTATCTACTCGGCCGGCAATCCCTTATTTCGCGGCCGCTGCAGTAATGTACTATTTCACGCCACTGCTCGGAAATGTAGCGAAAGATGGTCTGTTCTTGGGCCCCAAAACAATCAATAGTTCGAGGGTTGCCTGGTCATAGGTACCCGATAAGTTGATCTAATGTTTTGTAGGATTTTCGAATTTAGATGTTTTACATAGTGTTCTTTTTTCAACAATCAATTATTTCAAATTATTGGGTTTGACCATGAAACCCTCGAGTTGTACATTGAATGAACAGGCTTTTTATGAATTTAAACTGGACAGCAACGACCACAATGGTCTGCTGATCACTGATTCGACTAATCAGAACACGACTTGTGCAGCATATGAAATTAAATTGGCCGATGAGAAGTCGTTTTATTTTTTTAATAAAATTCATCCCTTCACGGATAGGCAAAGAAATCAGATTCCATACAGCCATTATGTCTGTTTTTAATTATTGTTTTTAGGGTTCCGTACCCAAAGGGTAAAAACGGGACCCTATTACTGAGGCTCCTCTGTCCGTCCGTCCGTCCGTCCGTCTGTCCGTCTGTCACCAGGCTGTATCTCGGGAACCGTGATAGTTAGAGGGTTGAAATTTTCACAGATGATGTGTTTCGGTTGCCGCTATAACAACAAATACTAAAAAATGGAATAAAATAAATATTTAAGGGGCTCCCATGCAACAAACGTGATTTTTATAGATAATTGTACGGAACCCTTCGTGCGCTAGTCCGACTCTCACTTGGTCGGTTTTTTATTTCGTCGCAGTAGTCGTGAAAAGCACTGTGTTAGGCCTCGGCCAAAAGTGCAGTAGATGGACTCGTACTTTCGAATAAGAATTTCGAACTAACTCGTCCACCTATTCGATAACCTTCCTTTCTTTTCGATAGCCTTTACAACAATGTATACTATATATAAATAGATACTTACAGATTTAAATACAAGACGAGTTATTTACAATACTTAATTAAACATACAATGTAACTAGTTAGTTATTAAACATCAAGCTACTAATAATTAATGTATCTTTGTTGTCTGAATAACTTAATTTATTTTTATGACCGATGTCCAATTAGTATCGCGGTAAAGCGGTAAAGGTCGGTATGTTCAGGTCTATCATGAACTAGCTGTTACCCGCGACTCCGTCTGTGAAGAATTCGTTTATCGAGAGTTGAGGCGTGATTACACACACAGCTACATAAAGTACTGATTGCAAAAAAGGTAGTGAATGAATGGGTTTACTATTATTGGCAACAAACGTTTAACAAATGGGTGATTATTCGAGCGTTTGGACCGCGCGGTTAAACGTCATTACCACTCGACGATTATTACCACAACTGAAGGACGAATCGCGCGAAATTTCATCAAACTAGGTTCAGCATCGGTACTGTCTTAAGTTTTCATAAAAAGTTAACCCTAAGCATCGTCCATTTTAATAATTTCTGCTCAAATGGTAATGACACAAAAAACTGCCGTAAAAACGCTGAATATTTACCCAAATGATCATTCCACAACGTTTCGCAAACTATTCATTTCACAACCACTTCATATCACAAATGATCATTTGATAAAAATATACTTTTAACAAACTTGTCACTTTACAAACACATCATATGATAAATCATCATTTAAAAAATGACCATTCCGCAAACAACTTATTTTTCAAACTAGTTATTTTACAAAACATCAATTTATAAATGATTATTTGACAAACTATTTACATAACAAAACGCAAAGCGGTAAGAGGGTTAGTTTAGCAAAAAAATATTGCACTACACACATTTTGCTGTTCCGTACTTTTATTGATGTCGTTAGAAGATTTTCCGGGTGGTCATAAAAAAAAATAACTAACACCACAGGCTAATGCAGGAGCTGCGCGGAGCTACGCTTTTTTCGCTACGACGTTTTCCTTCACCGTAAAGCTCATGGTAAATTTCAAATGTAATTTCGCATATAAATTCCGAAAAATTCAGAGGCGCGAGCCGGGATTTGAACCCACGACCTTCTGCTTGAGAGGCCTAAGTCAAACTGCTAGGCCACCACGGCTTTCGGTTTTTTAGATAATGGTACGGAACTTCGTGCGCGAGTCCAACTTGCACTTGGCCGGTTTTTTTAAAATGATGAAAGTTTTTTGTTTTAAAATCATTGTCACCCTACGCAGTGTTTAGTCTATGAACTTGAAACCTCTTTGACAAGTCAGTTTCTTAAACAAACTTTGACGTGAGACCTGTCAAATCTCCCGCCAAAGCGCTGACACTTCACGAAACTATAGGTATCGCCACAAGAGTTGAGTTGAATGATTGATTAGGTACACACACAGCTACATAAAGTAGGTACCTAATGATTGCAAAAAAAAAGTAGTGGATGAATGAAATGAGTGAGTGAATGAAAATGAGAGTTGTGATCTTATGATGAAATACCTACGCGATACACGATACCTATCTTTCTTTTTTCATATATAACCCATTTTGTAAATAAAACAATTTGAAACTGATAAGAAATATTCGCAACGGTCGAGTTACGACCTGGGTGCCTTTAAGAGGCGAGTGTACAATTTTCTGCAGGGCCGACAACGCACTGGTATCGCGTGAAGCGCTGCGAGTGTCTATGGACAGTGGTGTTCATTTAACATCAGGTGACCCACTAGTTCGTTTGTCTGGCTTCACTAAAATAAAAAAAAAACGAAAAAAATCAATATTTTATAAATAGTGAAAAATATGCTTAGGTATCTGATTTAAATAAAATAGATCAAAATATTTTACTTTCTGTTTTGTTTGAACTAGATGTATTTTCCTAAATAATTCTTAACGAAATAGGTTGAAGATGTTTTTAGTTAACCTTTAAATTCACTGTTGAGTCTGTTGAACTTGCTATCGGTACGAATAAATGTCAAAATCCCGCTGTCATTACTTGACTGAGTCATCTCAACTCTCGTGGCGGTACTTATACCTAACTTCAACACATGTAAGATGACCATGCATTCGGTGGATGGAGGAAGTTATAACTATAACTTTTTTTAATTAAAACAGAGACATAATTGCTTGCGACCTCGTTTATTTAACTCCGTTTTGGCTATGGATTATGTTTTTTTATATTTCTGATCACCGATTAAAAATTACCGTGTATAACACACGTGTTTGTACAGCCATGCCGTCAAATTATGTAAACATCAACCTTGTGTTTAGTAGCACAAAGTTGGATATATATTTTTAACGCCTCGGTATCGTAAGTAGGTATATAGGTATATTTGGGACCTTAACTGTACTACGTATGATTTGTTTATTGCTTTTCTACTACGATTATGGCTACCAAGTTTACACGTGTAAAAACCTCTTTATTGCTGGGAAACTCTTTTTAAAAACAATCGACAACAAAACTGGCCATAATACTGATAAGATTAAAAATAAATAAGTTCCAAACAAAATTATTTAATCCACCATGTTTCTAGCTAATCAAAAACCGGCTCTAACATTATCTATTAAGGTTTATTAACGCAACAGCACGATTACGCGTTACAGATAAGATACGAAAAGTGAACAAACTGTTATCGGTGCATATTTAAAAAGTCAATGTCAAGGTTAGCTTCTAAATTTAAATTTGTTACTGGCCACTAACGCGTTTATGGAGATAGTTAGAGAAATCAAAAAAAGGTAATGACGTTTTTAATAACTTTTTGGCTTGATCAGTTCCTCAAAACGCGTTCGTTCCGCGTAGCACAATCCCGAATAGCATTTTCTCCACTATTTGTTTGCGTTCCTGCATGTCACCATTTGTATGGCTTGGCCGGCATTACCTTCTCTAAAGTGTCATTATTATTAGTTAGAAATCAAAAATGTAAACAAACATCTGTCAATGTCAAAGTGACGTTCCAGGGGTCGTCAACTTTCTTTTGTTTTAACTAATGAATTTAAATTACACATTCGGATTCGATTTGTAGCATTCGAACATGGCGGATGTAGAAAGTGTATAGTTTTGGTATTTCTGTTTCTTTGGCTAGTTGAAGTATAATTTTGATAGTGTTTTAAGCGGCGATTAACCTTAATTAACAGTGATCACAAAATTCTATATTGCTCTCGTGTCTGACATTTTTTAATGCGCAAGTTGTCTCCACGAATTTTACTATCAAGTTGCATAAACTACAATCACCGTACAACGTCGCTCCCAAAGAGAGCTTACTTTGACACTGGCGAAATTGTCCTGTAATGGGAAAGAAGCCAGAAGAAGGTTATGTACGTTTGTTTATGACAAGCTGTCAATGTCACATCTGGTTTTTTTTTCAATATGCGACGGACTAAGGTTCGAGCCCGTATTAAGCTGTCCCAGATTTAATAAATTGTTTTTTTTTTATAATTATATGACGCAACCAAAAAATCTGTAATTCTTCCTGTTAATAAGGAACGTTATTCCTACCGGTATAAAAATATTCAAGCACATTTAAAATTTTCATCGATTGCCAATTCATAATGCAATGTGTGTTTAGTGATTAATGAACCTGAATACGAAGCTTGAGGTCCAGGGTTCGATTCTTGCGTCGGGGCAAATATTTGTATGAAAAATACGAATGTTTGCTCTCGAGTCTTGGGTGTTAAATATGTATTTAACTATATAAGTATGTTTATCCGTTGCCTAGTACCCATATATACCTAATGATCACCACTGTCCATAGACACCCGCAGCGCTTTACGCGATGCCAGTGCGTTGTACGCCCTAAAATACGTTGCATTATATGTATGTATACATACATTGCATGTAATAAAAAGCTTTTAAAATAAAACAAGGTTAAAACTTAAAGCGGGTCGCTCGCCACACAAGAAACATATTTATTCAGCGTTTTTTGCTCGATCTTTATTATGGCAATAACTAGTTGAAATTTTCATCGACTATGTAATAACTGTGGCTGCTATAACAACAAATACTGAAAATAAAATAAAGTTGAAAATTAAAGGGGGTCGCCATACAAGAAACGTGTTTTCTCGGCGTTAACTCGGTATTTCTAAGATTTTTACTCAACCACTTTGGAAACAGAGGTACGAACCCCTTCATGTACCTACAAACAAGCCCCACTCGCACTAGACCGTCTGTTTTAAGAAAATTTGAATACTAAATCCAGGAATATGTAATAAATAACCTGTTCCAGTCCGTTATGAAAGAATAATTAAGTTATTTACACCAATTTAAACCATTTGCATTTGTGTGTTTCTGTATAATGGCGGAATTAATGGATTTAGCTTAGTTATTGTTCGCGACTTCGTTTACGCCGAATTCATGTTACCAAGGAGGTAATCCGCACACAGCAAAATAACTATAATTTTTTTTTTAAAACCCTTAACGAAATTAGGTCGCACACGTTTGAAAATAAAATACCTAAATGCTCATTATGCGTCTAAAATCCGCTCCACAATTAGCAAAAGAGCTGAAAACTTTGAAACGGCTGTATCGATTTTGATGAAACATGTCTAAGAACCATCGCCAAGAAACCTGCTTTCAAATAAAAAAAACCGCATCGAAATCGGTTGACTCGTTTAACAGCTATAATGCCACAGACAGACACACGCACATAGCGGTCAAACTTATAACCTTTTTGTGTGGGGGGTTAATAAGTTTGTTAAGAGGCTGACAACACCTAATTTTGTTGAAATTGATGTCATTTAAACAGTTTTTTAAGAAAAACTGCTTGTTCTAGCACATCAAAAAAATTATATGTTAATATTCATCATATTTCAAAGACCGTGGACGGACTCGATACATAATTGGACGAAATCGGCTCGATAGAAAATAATTGCAAAGATAGGTCTTAAAATCATCATTAAACGGTTCTATGTCTTTATTTTTTTGGCGTATGCGTCTGCAATTAAAAACATGAAGTCAACATATTCATACCTAAACCGCTAACGAGTCATATTTCACAAATAATCCATAGTTTTTTTTTAATTAAATATTTGCCCGATAAATTTCAATATACCCGGCTGCCCAGTAATAGCGGCATCTCGTTTACTCCGATACAAATAGACAGTGTGCGCCGACGTTGGTGTTGACAGCGTCTTAATGTTTGCAATTATAGAAAATTTTTTCCCCATCGGCCATCAGTAAAGTTCTACGAGCGATGTGCCCTGCCCACTGCCACTTGAGTCTGGCGATTCTTCGAGCTATGTCGGTGACTTTAGTTCTTGCGCGGATTTCATCATTTCTAATGCGATCCCGCAAAGAAACTCTCGGGACCTTGGACTTTCTTATGAGGCCCATCGCTAGCGGCCACGTCTCAGTGCCATAGTCATCACCCTGAAATATTCTTGGTTCATTTGAAGACTGTATACGCAAAGTTTCATTTGATCCCGTGGAACTGTTGACGCTTATTTGGAGCAGAAATCAAAGCCAACAGACCGACAATTTTCAAATTCATAATAGTAGTACGACTAAAGATTAAAAACTTATTAACATTAATTAAACCGTAACGCTTCAATGCTAGTTGTTACCAAACGAACAAAAACTGGAGGCGGCTATAACTGAAGCAAAACATTACTTTTTTTAACCGTCTTTTTTAATCAGTTTTTAAGTAATTGTTAACGTGATTTATACATCTGTGTAAGTATTTTTCTTCCGTCCGTCTATTTCGTTTTATGAGATAACCTTATTTTTCCGAGGCACACCAATTATAAATAAGCGAAACATTTTACTCGTGTTACTGACTATTTTTACAGACGTAGGTACCTACTCGAAACAGTCACTTTAAATGCAGAATTAATTAGCACTTAAATAAACAGCAGACTCTGTTAGTCACGGTTTAAGCTAGTGGCAGACGATATTCCATTCGCTATTCGAAAGTAGGTATAATAGACTATAGACTAGCTAAACCTTTGATCAATATTATAACTGTAGATCCACAGTCGCGCGCCCGAAAATGTCCGAGCCAAATGAGCGCCACTTTGATAAAAGTGGCCTTCTTTTTTCTCAGTACGTTGCGTGAAATTGTCAAGTTTAGCTGTCAAGTGTCAACCGAAATTCGACTGTAATGAAGTAAAGACTAGGTTCAAATTTCTGTGTAGGTGATGATTTTAATTGTTATGCAAACAAATAAAAAAGTTCGGACACTTTTTGAAGGGGATTTTCTTAGATTATTTATGCACTAGATGGAGCGTCAGGAGCAAACATCGCGATACAAAACGTCCACTATCCATTTGACAGCTTCATATTACGATCGCGTTACGTCATTCCGGTTGTGCTTAATGATACCAGTTAATTTCACATTCCCCAAAATGTGGGGAAAAAATATTAGAGGCCGATAGACGCGAGTAAAAGTGACTGTAAATGGTAATTAAATAAAGTATGAATAAATAAAACTAAAAACTGATTATATATATTTTTTCCTGTGGCAAAATCGAAATTTGAGCGGCCGCGGGGAAATCTAAACACGCGGTAGTGTGTCAAGCTAAGTTCAAGGAAATGAAACTGGCAAAGCAGCGCTGTGTGAATATTACACGAACCAATTGGAGCCACTTTTGACCCCTTCATAACTACAATACAAATAGATAGTAGATTGATAAATAAGGGTTGTAAGTAGAGATGGGCTGAGTACTCGTTTACTACTCGGTACTCGGTGTACTCGGCAGTTTTTTTGATACTCGTACTCGGCCGAATAACTCGGTTCAAATGCCGAGTATACTCGGTCTAAATAAAATTATTATTATTCATGCGTATTAAAATAAAACGGGCTTGTAAAACAACTAGATTCGCAATCTTTTGCGTATACTCATTGTGTCAATAGTCACTGTACACAATCATCTATTTCCAATGTTTTTAAAATATTTAAGCAATTAATGTGCGGACCAAATGCGTATTACTCGTTAAACAAAAACCGACTAATTTGCGGGGAGAAGGCGGGGATCCCCGCGACGTTCGCTCGCGGTGGCTGGTAGCACCGCGCGAACCTGTCTAAACCCGTTTTCGCGCCTCAAAACAGAACAGAGTAACTCAGCCGAGTATTCGGTTTGAGAAACTTTGAACCGAGTATACTCGGTAATCGGTTACTCGGTAAAAGTTGTACTCGGCGCATCTCTAGTTGTAAGTTGTAATTGATCATTTACACTCGAGTTGAACACTACTTTTTATCATAAATGCGAGGAAATAAAGAAAAACCGTTATGTTAAAAATATATACGCCATTTGTAAGAGAGCGCGTCGCGCCGCCCTTGCGGCCGGCACCGGCGTCACGTCGCCGCGGCCGCCTGCACACCTTGCTGAGCTCGGTGAGCAGGCGGCGAGGCGCTGCAGCTGCACGTGCAGCAGCGCACGGGCGGCGCGCGCGCGGCGTGGCGCAGCACGCGGCCACGGGGTTCGTGAATACAAAGGAGCACCATTCAATTTTCAAATTTACTTACATCCCTAAGGATGTAAATCGAATTTACATCCCGGATTTCAAGCTGAATGCAACCTACTTTCAGAGCTTGAGTGGTGAAAAAGAATTTATTTCCAAAAATAATAATGAAACACGGTTACATTACATTTATTTATTACACATTTAGTCATTTTTATAACGTTTCTCGCGCTGTCACAATGCAAACTGAAGGGAAAATGACAAATGAGTGTTGCCGATGTGTGCGGCAAAACTGCGGGGAAAGCGAAGCTGATTGGGGATCGTGCGGTCCCTCTCACTCTCGTAATAAATACCATGAGCGTGAGCGGAACGGCATGAAACGGGGTTTCGGGTTTCGCGCTTCGTAGTATACCTGGTTGTCGCACTGACTTGTGTGTGAGTGAAATAGCTTTTGATGTTTTGAGCCATGCAACTGTCATTGAACCTTGGATGGTGAAGGGATTTCTTGGTTGACTATACCGCTGTACGTTTTTTTTTTTTTATAGTCCTACCCGCCTGTTGTTTTTGCAATGTCAGCACGCTATAAGGGCGCAGGCTGAAAACCAGCGCGGTGATGAGTAATCCTCACCGCACATGCTGAGCCTGAGCCTTTTGCCACAATTTTGTGTATTTTTTCTTATTCTTCTTTTTTTGTGGGCAATAAATGGTTTTTTATTTTTTTATTTATTTATGTGTGGGGAGAGCTTCAATTCTGGGAAAATGAGGGGATTTTAAGTATGAACACAAATACGCGACATTTGACATAAAATTTCTGCTAGTCTTGATTAATTTCCTACAATTCACTATTCGCAACAGCTCGAAACTAAGTCACTCGGCCCACATAATTTTTTATTCCCCACCCGTGGGGAATTTCGACAAAGCGTTTGGGGATTTTAGCATATTACTATTGGCAACCCTGTTATTCGGAATGACGCAATTGACATATAAGCCAAGTTGGCTTATATTTTTATGGGACGTTTTCATGCCGCCTATGCTCCATCTAGTGCATAAATAATCTAAGGGGATTTTGTTCGGCAATGTGTATCTTCAGTTATAATTGATCAAAGAGCTAAACGGTTTAAATGAGTCTTCGCCCGCGTGGTACAGAGGCATGGGGGAATGAAAGAAATGTTTATTTGCTTTAAGAATACGTATCAAAAGGTGACATAAGTAAAAAAAGGTAACAGTATTCAGCCGGCACACCAGCATGTAAATTAATTTATAAAAAGTGCAGGCCGCTTCTCGAGACATGCCGCACTAAACGATATCATACGCCGGTCCCTTGCCACCGTCAACGTGCCAAGTCTACTTGAGCCGACTGGAATTGCAAGAGACGATGGCAAGAGACCGGACGGTATGAGTTTGATTCCATGGAAGATGGGTCGGGTGCTGGTATGGGATGCAACCTGTTCAGACACGCTGGCCCCCTCCCATCTACATGGAACCAATAACAGAGCTGGTGCGCCTTGTGAAGCGGCTGAAAAAGCTAAAGCATGCAAATACAGGGGTCTAGGCTCCGAATATGATTTTGTCCCATTCGGTGTCGAGACCCTTGGTCCGTGGGGTCCTAGCGCCATAAGGTTAGTCGACATCACAGGAGACCGAAGAGCTGGCAGCTACCTCGGACAAAGAATTAGTCTAGCTATTGAAAGGGGGAACGCTGCCAGTATCTTCGGAACCTTGCCTAAAGGGACTCCTTTTAATAATGTATTTTAGTTATTTGCTATATTATATTTTTTAAGGGTTTTAGTTTTAGGTTTTAGGTTGTTCTAGTGTACATATATTTTTTTTTATTTCTGTATAATTAGTTAATTACTTTAATGTTATGTTATTAATATATACTTAATGTATAGAAAAAAAAAATTATTAATTAGTTTAGCTAGACACGAAAATCTAACGACCTTGTCACAACTAAATGTCCAAGATGTAATCTATGGGAATTCCCATGGCAAAATTCCCAATAAGTATATCTAATCAAAAGAGTCCATTCTCGGGATTGCAATTGGGATGCACCAAAAAAAATAACCTATAGTTTTTATATTTTTTTTGGAAAGAATAGGATATTTTAAGACACCATTTTCATCGATTTTGAATTTGGTTGAGTATTTAATTTATTATATTTTTTTTAGAAATACGTTGGATGACGTCACAGTGAGAGAGCCACGTTCCATAGCCTAGAAAAATTCAAGTCGTACATAACATAATCTGTGGCACTACCACGGCACTACTGAGACCCTACTACGAAGTGCATAATTCGAACTTCGTTTCATGCCGTCCCGCTCACGCTAATATGATTTGACACGAGAGTGAGAGGGATGATACGATACGAACTTCGATTTTTGTAGTAGTGCCCCTGATTTGTCTTGTCACTGTCAATATTACAAGCACGACTTAGGGTCCTAAATGAACCATGACAAAATAGTTATATTTATTTCTCTTCTTTTAGCTTCGATTATTCCTGTTTGTTTAATGGTGTGATAGTAAATAGATATTTTTTTATTAAAATCAGATATTTAAATTCATTCATATTTACTTGTAACGTAGTAATTTAATAATTAAATTTGTAAAAATACATTGCGAGTATTGTATACATTTCGGACTTTATGATAAATGACAACTGTTTAAAGCCAGGTGTGCATCATGTGATTAAAGTTCTGTCTTTGTCACTCTTTGCTATTATAAGCAGGACAGCAACATTTCAAACTGTCAATTTACTTTAGAGTGCAGACCTGCTTTATATCTGCCTTTGTGACGATTCACTGCAGGGGTCAAATGAAGGTCATTACTTAAATTTTCTTTATTTAATTCAGATTATCATATTTTTGGAATCTGATTTCTGAAAACGCTTCACAAAGCCTATTTCTCCAAACGGTTTTCGATTTATTATATGTTGCCAAAAATTGGGACATCCCAATTGAGCTAAACACGATAATATTTATAGTCCGACAAGCTCTTGCGCGACCCTCCGCGGAACCCTGTCGCAGTCAGCGTTTGCCGCACTTATTAATACTGGTTTACACTCGCGTACGAGTGGCGAGACGAACTGCGGGACGAGCCACGAGACGAGAGTGTGAACAGGCGCGCCTCGCGCCTCGTCTCGTGATTTGCCTTGATTTTGAGGCTCGCGTCCGGAGCGAGACGACGAGGCGAGGCGCGAGGCGAGGTGACGAGGCGAGAGTGTAAATAAGGTATTAAAAACAATCTTGCTAAGGACAGCAGAGGCTCCCTGCGACAGGGTTCCGCCGAGCGCCGCGCGCGATCTTGTCAAGGTATAATAATAGGTGATCAGGAACCAATTTTACTAGATCAATATTCGGTGGCAAACACCGTTAGGAGGGTTTATACCTGCTGAGCTGGCAACGTTGCATTTTGTTAGTTTTTCTCGATTATTCCATAAAAATTGAATGAAAATTAAAAATGTTTTGAATACAAATTGTTCTAATATATAAGTTAATGTGTCTACTGCAATAATAATTCGTGATAAGACTTTTATTTTCTTTAAATACCATTAGGTAATAATTTGTTTGTTTTTAAAGAAAATAAAAGTCTATCAAGAATTATTATTGCAGTAGACACATTAACTTATACAGGGTTATTTGTAATTCACTAGCATCCTTTTAACCCTAAACTCCTACCACTTAAACAAATCTTTTTTGTTTTACGACTTTTGTCATAACTTTATATTTTTGGTGTAATAACGTTTTGAAAATTTGAGATTACCTGTATTTTTACGATACTCTGTGCCGTGTATGGAAAAAAAATGTACCGTAGAAACGTACAACTTTGCCTGCTTTTTGCGATCTTTTACTTTTTTTAGAGTCAATTGGTCCATATTGTGCAACTTTATCTGTGGCACTCACATATTGACATACTTTTCTTTGTGCCGATGAGAACACTACATTTAAAATGAGTTTCCGTACTCTAGAAAACGGGCCTCAAACAGGCGGGCCAAAATATTGAAAAAATTTCGAGATTGCCCACATTTGTTTACACTTTTATAACTTCGGGATTATCAATTTTATGGTCATGATTTTAAAGTCTAATAATCTAGAATAGGCATAGCAACGTTGTGTCGTATTATTAGTCCTTTAAGTAATATATTTTACCTCCAAAATCGTGTGGGCAAAGTCGTAAAAAAAAATTTGAAATCCTTCATACAAAATCCTGGATATGCTAGAGTTGTCAATTTTTACTTATTGCTTTTACCCGACTACGACTAAATAAGGTCCAGTATGATATTAATATTTTAATTTGGTCGTAACGGCCCTGGCACCTAATTTTTTACTTTTTTTTTGTTGAACGTTGCATACCGAAAAAAAATATTTAGAATTTATTAGGCTTGTTTATATTCAGTAAAAGAAAATTATATAATATATATAATTATAATTTCAAAATATCCCGCGTGGGAACTACGGCCCAACCCCTCTCATTCTGAGAGGAGGCCTGTGCCCTGCAGTGGGACGTATATAGGCTGGGATGATGATGATGATGATTTTATATAACATACTAGTGACAACCCTAAGGGTAAAATTTTGCTGGGCAAAGTTGAAGAAAGTAATACGAAAAAACGTTCATGACATTGCCCAATACCATAATTATAAAATTAATAGAGATAAGGTGTTGAGATTTTGTCTACATCGTTTTTAAACTGAATATTAGTTACAGTTAAAATTAAATACTTGTGGGACTTTCCTGGCTTAAAATACACTCGAAGTTTTTTCGTCCTAATTGGCCCGCCAAAAAACACGGCTGCATTCCAAGCCAGCTCACGCGTGACAGAAGATAGATACGCGTCAACCGATAGGCCAGTGTTGCCAGCAATATGTTTAGCTATAAGCCACAGATTATAATGTAAGTGTATTTGTAACTATTTTTGGTACATTTCGCTTTTACTGAAATGTGACGCGGTGGGCAAAGCTATATAATGAAAAGGCAAAGTTGTAAGTTTTTACGGTACTCCATTTTAAAAAGTCGTATAACAAAAAACATTTGTTTAAGTGCTAGGAGTTTAGGGTTAAAAGGATGCTAGTGAATTACAAATAACCCTGTATATTAGCGGTCTGGAGTTCCGAGTTCTGCGTTCAGAGTTCTGCGTTTTGACCGCTCTAGAGTTCCAACGCACAGAAGAGGCGATCAAATTCTTGCGTTCCATGTTTTTGTATGTGCAACATGTTGCTAGAAAGTTCATCTTTCGAAGAAGAAGCATTTATTTTGTGGAGCCTAGAAACTTCTAAAAAAGTAGAAAATATTGGGTGCAGCTAATTAACACAACACGAGAAGAATCCCTTGCCGCGACCATTTCAAGCCAAGTTTCTGCTTTTTTGTCACGATTTTGTAGTGTACATGACTTAAATCATATATTAATCTCCTTTTTCAAACCAATTTGATCAGTTTTTCTGTATTTGTAACTTCAGACATCGTGCATCGCGGTGAACGCGGCGTTCTCTGTCTCGGCGGCAAAATAACTCTAGAACGCGGCGTTCCGTTTTGACCGCCGCGGTCTGACCCCCTGCTGTATACGTTATCGTAAGGGACATTCGAAAGAACGCAGAACTCCGAACTCCAGACTGCTCTCTTTCTGTGCGCGCTCTTAAGTCGCAGTTACATGAAAAAAGTCTATTCTTTTAAATAATTACTACGCCAACCCGAACTTTGGCATCATCATCACAGGCCGCCACTCAGAATGTGTTAAATTTATTAATTTAACTATAGACTTAAGTAGGCGCCATCTAGCCAAACCTGTTGGAACTTCTCGAATTGTATAGCATCCTTTAGGACCTTTTAATTGGTCAATAATCTACGTAAACAGTTCCATCGCCATCCCAGAGAGGGCGCTGTCATTTAGTATTTAAGGCAAGTTTTTATAGAAATAAACCCTCTTTTTCGCTACCACCGACGGCGACGGTCGGCCCCATTAATCCGATATTTTATTTTTCCCAGAGCTTACCAATTTTACAGAATGAGAGGGCTTGGGCCGTAGTTCTCACGCGGGCCCAGTGCGGATTGGAAACTTCACACCAATAAATTTCTTCGCAGGTGTGTCCAGGTTTCCTCACGATGTTTTCCTTCACCGTAATGCTCATGGCAAATTTCAAATGTAAATTCGCAAGGCAATACACGGTAATTAGCAAAACAGAAAAGATGGACCCGGGCGTCAAACCCGGCACCTCATCTTTCCATGATGCGTGCTCAATATACACACCAACCCAAACTTTGGCATGCACGGCGAAAATTTTCAACGTGTTCTCAATTACTTTCAATTTACTGCGGGAAAACCGTAATAATCCAAAATCGACTGTGTTCCCTGATCACTACAACCTGGCCGTTTTTAAGTCTGGGGTGAATGAGCATTTACTAGGCGAGCGTGCTCCATCGTAGGCCTCATCTTCGCTTTCCATCAGGCGTGATTGTGGTCAAACGCAAGCCTATAATGTATAAAAAAAACTTCGAAGTTCTTCGAAGTTCGATAGTGAACTCACCTGTTAAATTGACTCATTTCTCTGCGAGACATTCCATACGCCGTTCACTTATTTGCATCCAAATTAAACACGCTACACAGCATTGACATTCATTTGACACTTTAGATGTTAATCCAACTGTGAGTTTTTCTGGAAAAATGTCGGCACGACTTTATAAAGCATAGAATATTTTTATTGTTCTTTTCTACTGTGATCCTACAGCCATCAGTGTCGTTTTTCGCAGTTTCCACCGTGATGTCAGTGCAAAGTCCCTATGGCAAATCATAAACAATAATTATTGCGAGATGCATCCGAAGACAAACCAAACTCACGCTTCTCATCTTCAGCTTCACCTTCGAGTGGTCCAAGAGCTCAGGAGAGACAGAGGCTTTTGTCCAGCAGTGAATGTCTTTTGAATGATATGATGATGACGACGATACGCAGCACAATTTAAACAGGCATGTTAATCTTACGCAGTTCCAATATAATCTGGATTCAGTAAATAGTGATCCACGATGCGTCGGTCCCGGACCCGGGTATGTATGTCCAAAACTGCGGCCAGTAATACCGGAGGAAGGGCAGCAGCGTCCTTAATATTTTCGGTATCACTGCGGTCGGCATCCCGCCTGCCAAGCGTGGCAACTACGGCAAATACCTCCCTAAGGCAGAGTCCACAAAAGAAAGGCCCCTAGTCTCCGGCAGCCCCGCTATTCCAGGCTACGGTAGCGGCCTCGGTATTGGGGGAGGCCTATGTTCAGCACTAGACGTCTTTCGGTTGAAATGATGATGCGTCGGTCAAAGCATCAGAAGCGCACCATGTAAACCATGTTACCAGTTTCTTTTTACCATACCCGGTAACTGTTTAGGTGGCTTTGTTAATGACAAAGCAACAGTGTATCTTAAGAGATACCGAACTCATGCTTTCACTTGACTACGACTAGGCTTTCTGGCAAGTCTTTGTTTGCTCTGGCTCACGGAACGCCATACCAAGACATGATCAACGCAGCGTTCGTACTGTTGTTCCGGTATTAACGGTGTAACTTTCGAGAAAACTGAAGCTATCTCTTAATCAATACACTGAACACCTTTTGGAACAAGCGTTTGTAATTTTCGTTAGTCAATTTCTTCGTTCACACTTGCACTGTTTAAAAATACTACGAAACGACACTGGCTTTAGACTTTAGACGTGCTTGCTCCTCACTTCTCACTGGGTTACTCGTAAATGGCGTCACGCGTGAACAATTATAGTTTATATGTCACTTATCACGTATTGATGATAGTAATTGATGATAGTGGAGCGTGCAGTGTAGACTTTAAAATTCACGTGCGGCGTGAAGTATGCTGTTGTGTGCATGATTCCTACCGCCTACAATGTGAAGCAAATAGAGCTGCAAATTAGTAAGCCCATGAAACATACGGTTTGGCTTTAATTAAAAACACTATATCAACACAAAAAAAATGTTTTTATCACAAATTAAATCAATATACATACATACAATCATGCTTCCTTCCCAGCAAAGGGGTAGGCAAACTATTTGTTCCCACCTGCTACGATCCTGGCATGCGTCTTTCGCTTCCACAACACATCTTTCATTCATGTTCTTTGGGACACATGTAAAATCCACTTATTGTTATTAAAGCAACTTAATATGATATAAAATTAAGCAAAATTAAAAATTTTGAAAAAAACCCACGACGGTAAAAATCTCATCGAAAAAGAATAAAATAACTCAAAACCCCCGACTTAACCCAATTATTATGTAACGAAATATTATAATAGACGTAAAAATACTTTCTAAAAAAGAGTTGATATCTCGAGAAATCGGTAATAGATATACTTAAGTACCTAAACAATGAATATCGATGTTTTGAATTTTACAATAATACATAACCGAGGAATATCCGTCGGGGGCTGCCATTAAACCAGCTAAAGTTTTTCTAGTGACGTGAATACAATTATTGAAGAATTGTAGTTGTTTAACGACGACATAAAATACACTTATGAATATGATTAAATTTTTGTTGAAATTTCATATAGGAAAGGCAGCCCCCGACGGATATTCCTCGGTTATGTATTATTGTAAAATTATTATCGCTACATCTAAGTACATCTTCGAGAAACAGACACGTTAGGGAAAAACTGTAAACATCGTTATTCATTGTTTAGGTACTTAAGTATATCTATTACCGATTTCTCGAGATATCAACTCTTTTTTAGAAAGTATTTTTACGTCTATTATAATAATTCGTTACATAATAATTGGGTTAAGTCGGGGGTTTTGAGTTATTTTATTCTTTTTCGATGAGATTTTTTTTCTTTTTCGATGCGATTTTTACCGTCGTGGGTTTTTTTCAAAATTTTTAATTTTGCTTAATTTTATTTCAGACTTTTTAGAGAGCATATACGAATTATAATCTATATAATGTGTAGGTAAGATCTCGCAAAACAATAAGTGTGATTCATCCTACCACATAATTGTTTTGCACTAATATTGTGGCGCCCCCTAGTGAGTTACAGCCATGACACTTATCTAAGAACATGAACTCATCGAACACAAACCCGTTATTGAAAACCGCATCAAATTCGGATCATTAGTTTAGAAGATAGGTGGGAACATTACTTTGCACAAACGCACAAACATCTCTCACCCTAAACGCATATACCTGCTCCGTTCCGTCGTGGGTAAAAATACAACATACCTATTTTAGGATATAAAAGATAGAAATTCATTACGGTAGTGGCGTAAAAGGTATAAGTATATAATTATGGTTTACATATTTATGTCTCTTTTACATGTTTTGTACTGAATCCAAAAAAAACTAAAGATTGTATTATGATTGTCTTCTTAACTTTGAAAATTATCCAGTTTCAATACGAACTTAATGGGGATGAGAATTGAAAAACTATTTATTCGCTTAGCTTGCCTTCAATATTGTTAAGGGAACTTCGATCATTTTCACATGCGTTCGACACGAATACTGCTAAATTCAAGGCTTTGGTCAAAGTGTCGCCATACTTTGTTTACTATGAAGTTTAAATATTATTAGGAGGAAAAAGAGCTAGGGATTCTGTCTGACTGTCGCAAACATTTTCCGAGGAATTGCAGACGCGTGACCGGTCTTTACGAACAAATAATCACACACAAAAACTAAACAAACACCAACTTATGTAGTGCCAAAGTAAGCAAAACTTGTGTTTTGGGTAGTAGACCACGGATAAACATACAGAATTAGAATGCCTAAATAAGTATTAAATAATAAAGACTCGGGAACAGAAAGCTTAAAGCGTGAGGCACTTTCCTCGCGCAGTCAACGGCTAAATACAGGGTTATTTTTAATTCACTGACATCCTCTTAACCCTGAATTCCTATCACACAAACAAATGTTTTTTGTTTTACGACTTTTTAAAATGAAGCACTTTTTTTCCCATACAAATACACAGAGTATCGTAAAAATAAGAGGAAATCTCAAATTTTCAAAACGTTATTACACTAAAAATATTAAGTTATGACAAAAGCCGTAAAACAAAAAACATTTGTTTAAGTGGTAGGAGTTTAGGGTTAAAAGGATGCTAGTGAATTACAAATAACCCTGTATACTGCGATTCGGCGTCTACGTGCTAAAGGTATCCCCAAAGACTTCCACAAACGAACGGGCTAGTTGAGCGGTCTGTTAGAATCATCAAGACCGACCAATTCACAACTCTCGACGCAGAATATTCTAATAGTCCTACGTATATCATGGTTGTTGTCCGCTTCCCGCCGCTACTAGGGTTACCATATGTGAATAGAGGGATGCCTGTCTATGGTACCTAAAATGCCTGATTTTTCAGAAAAATGCCTGTCTAAAGCAAAACGCTGTAAGTAATAAGTAAAAGCCAACAGATAATAATGAAGAAGGATGTTTATTTTATTACTGATATTTGTCAGATGACATTATTTTTTTAATAGTTCTTTCTTTTCTAATATATAACGTAAAAATCTTCACGAGATATAAAATGCCATTGGTGCCGGCCGCACGCCTGTCTAAACCTTAAAATGCCTGTCAAATGCGGCAAACGCCTGTCATATGGTAACCCTAGCCGCTACCGTCTTTACTCCGCAAGCTACAATTTTATGGACTGTATTCGGCATCAACTTTACAAAGACTTCCGAAAACAAACAGGTTAGCTGAGCGGTCTATTACAACAATCATAGACCTGGCGGTTCCCAATGCAGAATGTCTGTTTTAATAGTTGCATGCAGATTGCAGAAGTCAGAAAACACAAACCCCGTTGTCGATTGCCCCCCACAGCCCACAGGCGACAATTGCATGTTTAGGCTTATTGCACTCAAATCACACACGCGAATAGAAACGCCAATGCGAGATTGCCTGAGCGTCATAATATCTATGGTGTGTATATTGATTTGTTGAACAAGGTGCTACTAAAAGGCCACCCACATTCTAAGTACAGTGTCATGCTATGTGTGTGTTAGTAAGCCATCATTAGTAGTAAACATATGCGTCCAGAGTTCACGTTATCTGTTAGATAGAAACCTCGTGATAAAACTGAACTATAAGTACTTGACCTTAACCGTAATGTCATTTCCTATATATCTATCTTAACCCATAAAACGGTAGACAGACTGACTGACAGATTAAGAACGCGCAGACCACACCACTGAATCTAAAGACTTGACTTTAGCCTCGAGTATGAGAAGGTATTTTTCGAAACTCCCTTGGGTCTCCTCATTCACTGAAAAGCTCGTAGCAAATTTCAATGTAACTTCCAAGGAAAATTACCCAACTGTCCGGCTCCGATTTGATTTATTTCGATATATGTTAGAGAGTAGTGTAAAATAACACACCCATATTGTTTTTAAGCTGCCCAAACTCAACCTATTTGGAGAAATTCGCCTCCAAAGTACTAAAAATTGACTAAACCTACTTATTACTAATTTGATTATATACTTAAAAACATGAAAAAATAATGAGCTCGTGTTTTGTTATATCGGCTCAAACTAGTCAAACTCATATTTTCCTAAAAAAAAGCACCATTAAAAGTTTTATATTCCTGATCCTGCTTTTTATGAGGAAAATAGGAGTTTCAGCCGATAAAACAAAACACGTCGTCTATAGAAATTAAAGGGTTTAGCCAATTTTCAGTACTTTGGAGGCCGATTTCTCCAAATAGGTTGAGTTTGGGCAGCTAAAAAACAATATAGGTGTGTTATTTTAGACTACTCTCTAACATATATCAAAATACTTAAATCAAATCGGAGCCGGACAGTTGGGTCCCAACCCAACTTTTCCTTGGCCTTTCCTTGTCAGAAGCGTGAGCCTGGATTCAAACCCACGAGTCTCTGCTTAAGAGGTTAGTTCAAACCACTAGGTTACCACAACTTATGATTTGAAATACACATCTTTAACAGACGTATCAACGCCATGAAATACAAAAACATGAACACCAATGAGTTTAACTTCATCGCTTATCAATAATGCAACAAAATAAATTAACAAACATTCATACAAATTCCAACCCTAATTCTCTGTCAATAGAATACATATTTTAACTCGAAGTACCAAAGTAAATAAGCAATGTAGGTGTATATAAGTATTAGTGTTTTCGTAGATAAGAAAATCATCCGATACTTTCTTCGTGTTTCCAGATAATTCTAAAAAACCTTTAGAATGCCGATTTAAGGATTTGGTTCCGTCTGGGATGGAACCTGCGTCTTAGAGCCTATATAAGTATAGAGTTATGTATTAGAAGTGAGGGCGCAACTGTCTGATTCTAATTGACTGGCGTCGCAGCCCCATAGACGCGGCGAATTCACTGTGCGCGCGCTCGAATACGCTCGGAGGGCTATCTATGCTCGGAGTTTCTCTGCGGGATCGCATTAGAAATGATGAAATTCGCGCAAGAACTAAAGTCACCGACATAGCTCGACGAATCGCCAGACTCAAGCGGCAGTGGGCAGGGCACATCGATCGAAGGTGGGGCAAAAAGATTCTGGAAACAGATTTTGGAGGTAGGCCTCCAACAAGATGGACCGACGACCTGGTTAAGGTTGCGGAGTGCGTTAAATGCGAATGGCACAGGGCCGATCTGTTTGGCGAGCCTTGGGGGAGGCCTATGTTCACCAGTGGAGGTCTTTCGGCTGAAATGATGATGATGAAAACCAAACGAAAAAGTACTAAAAGTTAGTAAAAAGTATATTTCATCATACTCCACTTTGCCATGCACCAGTACCTACAGTAAAATTACATAAAGTTTACCACTGACAGATGGTTTGCCTTCATTTCATATTCAACTTTTACCCACAAATAATGCTAATTTTAGAATACTGTTACCCACGTTTGCGGATTTTGTAATAGCTACTTTATTTGTATAGTGTTAAAGTTGAAAATGAAATGAAGTCAAGCCATCTGTCAGTGGTAAACTAAAAATAAACGTATTGTATTGGCTTTGCTCTTCGTTCAGTTACATACTGTATGCAGCTTATACAGTCGTGGTGGCTTAGTGGTTTGACATATGGGCTCTCAAGCAGAGGGTCGTGGGTTCGGACCTCTGAGTTTTTCACAATTACTTGCGAAATTACATTTGTGACCATGAGCTTTACGGTGAAACATCGTCACGGCACACACCTGCGAAAAAATGCAATGGTGGTTGTGAAGTCCCCAATCTGCACTAGGGCTGGCCCAATCCCTCTCATACTGAGAGGACGCCTACGCCCTGCTGTGGGACGTATACTACGACTTGGAAATATAAGTTGTCACCCACAGAAGTTGCACAACCTTCCTAAACCAGTTGCACAGAGAAAGTAGTGCGCGCGTTTGCTCGGAACAGACAGACGGTATCTTGTACTAGAACAATTGCCCTTATAAGGTAAGTGTATATGAACTTGGTTAAACCATTAATTAGGCAACGAGCAAGTTTAAGTCTAAAGATAACTAATACAGCTTTTTTGTGGTTTTTCTCTCCATTATCGTTGCGTCATACGAAAATATACCTAGTTACTCTGTACTGCATCTTCCGATGCGTAGACGCCACTCGAGATCCTTTTGGCCCCATCGGCCATCAGTTCTTCTAAATACGAGCAATGTGCCCTACCCACTGCCACTTGAGTCTGGCGATTCTTCGAGCTATGTCCGTGACTTTACTTCTTGCGCGGATGTCATCATTTCTAATGCAATCCCGCAGAGAAACTCCAAGCATAGCCCTCTCCATCGCCCTCTGCTTGACCTAGAGCTTTCTTTTAAGGCCCATTAGTAGCGTTAAATTTCATCTTTTTTTAATTTTTGCTGTAAATTTTCGCTAACCTTATTATTAATCTTAACGTTATTTGTTAGTATAGTTTGATATTGTATCTCTTCTTTTTATCTGTTTAAATTTGTCTTATAGACAAAATAAAATTTAAATCAATCATTCACTGGACCATTGTCGCTGCCCAGCACTGACGCAAATAGACTAGACAAACAATGATATTTTCATCTCGATACTTATTTATTTCTAATGTTATTCCTTCTGTGGTTAACCTTGAGGCGTCAGAAATACTATATGCAGCCGGAACACGTGATGTGGTCTGTCAGTGTATCACGTAACTACTACTGTTTGGATTGAATAACGCGATAATAAAAAAACCGGCCAAGTGCGAGTCGGACTCGCGCACGAAGGGTTCCGTACCATTATCTATAAAAACGTCAAAAAAAATCATGTCTGTTGTATGGGAGCCCCCCTTAAATAATTGTTTTATTTTAATTTAATTATTTATTTTTAAAGTGAATATATAACTAAATATTCTGTGAATATTTCAAGCGTCTACCTGTTGCCGTTATCAATATCGAGCAAAAACGAGCAAAAAAAATCAC
Organism: Archips xylosteana; assembly: GCA_947563465.1. Classification (NCBI taxonomy): domain Eukaryota; kingdom Metazoa; phylum Arthropoda; class Insecta; order Lepidoptera; family Tortricidae; genus Archips; species Archips xylosteana. Next base: position 10,608,807 of record OX387370.1, read on the forward strand.
GTTTGTTGTATGGGAGCCCCCTTAAATATTCATTTTATTTTGCTTTTTAGTATTTGTTGTTATAGCGGCAACCGAAACACATCATCTGTGAAAATTTCAACTATCTAGCTAACACTGTTCGTGAGATACAGCCTGGTGACAGACGGACAGACAGAGCCTCAGTAATAGGGTCCCATTTTTACTCTTTGGGAACGGAACCCTAAAAACCGTCCAAGAGTGTGACGAGGCAAGCAGTATAAGGTTCCATACTAATCATCATCCAGCATATATTAAAAATAAATAAAATAAATATTATGGGACAATTCACACCAATTGACCTAGTCCCAAAGTAAGCTTAGCAAAGCTTGTGTTATGGGTACTAGGCAACGGATAAACATACTTATATAAATAGATACATACTTAAATACATATTAAACACCCAAGACCCGAGAACAAACATTCGTATTTTTCATACAAATATCTGCCCCGACACGGGAATCGAACCCGGGACCTCTAGCTTCATAGTCAGGGTCTCTAACCACTAGGCCATCTGGTCGTCAACATATCATCAACATATCATATCATATCATATCAACATGTCATATATTATGTATATGTCCCATTGCAGGGCACATGCCTCCTGTCAGAATGAGAGGGCATAGGTTGTAGCACGCGGCGGACACGACGTACAAATACGCGTTCTTGAATCTACATAAGCACGACGACGTCTGTACACGCGTACGCCTACATACATCGCGCGCGCACTCTTCTGGATTCCGGCGGGGTCCGGCAATCGGCGCCTTGAGGGGTGGGGTAACTCGAATCGGTGCGGGGTGGAGCGTGTCCATTCTGTACGTTAGTACTATTATATATTCTGTGGTTGTAGTTCCCACGCGGGCCCAGCGCGGATAAGGGACACACACCATTGAATTTCTTTGCAGGTTTTTCCTTCACCGTAAACCTCATGATATATTATTTAAATTAGTACAAAGCGTTTTCGCTCTTTCTTCATCAACCGTACAGCTAAGGAGTGGAATATAGGACAATAGGGACCTGCGACTGTGTTGTCTGAACACTACAATCTGGCCGTTTTCAAGTCTAGATTGAATGAGCATTTACTAGGCAAGCGTACTCCATCGTAGGCCTCACTTCGCTTTCCATTAGGCGTGATTGTGGTCAAACGCAAGAATACATTATATAAAAAAATGTAATATCGCTAATAAATTCCGAAAAACTCAAGAGTTGCGTACGATATCTCACGATACTTTCGATTGATAGGTATAAACAAAATCTGTCCTAAATATTTCCCCTTTCCGCGTCATCATTTCTACCCAAGGTCACTTCATCCGAAAGAGCAAAGATCTCATGATCTCTAAAAACCGAAATAAACTAAAAAACCGAGCCCCCTGGCACCCACCCACTTGAGGCATCTACAAATCTCGAGAAGCAAAACGACCGATTTCCAAAAGAGTGTTTCAAAAGTCAATTTTATTTATATAAAGTTTAGATCAAAATTTCGGGAACGATCGTAATCTGACAGCGAATTAAGATTGGAGTTGTCTTCTGCCAAAAAGCAGAAATTATGTCCCACCAAATTAGATCCTGAATAACACCGCCAAGGAATGTATCATTCGATTGTGACGTAGCTGAGATGCATATGAGGCCTGTGGGATGATTGCCAATTGAGGATGACGCGGTTATGTTACTAATATAAAAGGATAGGACTGTTTACTGTTATTATAGATGCCTACAAGAATCTAGTGCTCCCATGAAACTCCCAACGATTAAAACAAAACACTTTCAGGTATTATGAACGGTCGTATCTATAAATGCATCCAGTGTTAGCGGGTGTGTTAGTATTATCGAGTGGCATAAAGTCGTTTCCTATTGTAATGTTATTTATTTATTTATGGAGAACCAACAGCTTGTACATACATCCTAGAAATTACAGTGTAACAATAAGGCAGAATGCCCACACAGAGTCCCATCGGACACACAAAAAATGAAAAAAGAGAAAATAACTACATAGCATTCTTATTATTATGTCGCATAATATACTTTTCTCCGAAATTGTTGTTCCTAATATCGATTGTCCTAAATATTATTTGTCCTATCGTTTGTTGTGTCCAAGATTAAATTTCTTGAATGATTAATGTGCGTTCTAACGAACCTAAACAGGATAGAGTCGAGATGGCTTAATGGTATTTTTAATGCGGGAGGATATAAGCACAAAATGAAAAGGTACAGAAATAAATCTACATACAAAGTGCGCTCGAGCAACGCACACATTGACACTGTTCACAGACATGATATCTCGGATCAGTTCGGATCAGTCCGAGCGCGATTGCCATCCGCGTGAGGCGCGCGCTGTGGTCGCGCGTACTTATTTATTTTGTGTCGCGCGTCTGTGGAATTTTTCGAGTGCAATAATGGAGCAACAAAAAAAAGGTTATTATAGGTAACTGTTCAGTGGACGGTTGTTTAAATTCAACCCTAAACGGTGAATGGTCGTTTATTAAGCTAACAGTGGTTTCAGAGAGGTAAGTTTAGTAGGTACCTGCTTGTATTTCGATGGTTCATTTTAACGTTACATAGAATAGTTAGGTAGATAGGTAAGCACCTCGCCCCGACTCCCAAAGTAATAATAGTTTCCTATTTTGAATCAGTATAAATAAACGTTACCTTACAAAAAATGTGGTTAGGTACTTATACCTAACTACATTTTTGTAAGGTAAATTCATGCCACTAATATTACGTAAGTTGAAAACATGTTTTTTTGTTTGTATAGATATTGTGTTGTTTTTAGTGTCATTAGATAGGTTTAGGTCTAAAACCGATAGGACAATGGAAATTGTATAACTAGGATAATCCGTTTAGAAGTTATTAGGGATTTTCGATAGTGAAAATTGACAAACGCTAAATTTTGTAGTTAGGTATTTTAATTATTATTATTTTATATTTCCATTCTTGCCGTTTGAATATCAACAATAAATCAAACAACTAGAAACGAGTGCCACTTTCACGATAAGTTTTATGTGCATATGCCATAATTGACAACCCTAGAGCGACCGCCGAGCGTAGGTATGAAAAGTGAAGTAGGTACATACACTTGATTGACTTCTGTACCTTTTTATTTTGTGATATAAGCCAGTAGATAAAGCCCTCTTGGGGGGCTGCTGTTTCCACTCTGAGAGACGCAAAGTAACTACGAACCTAACCAGGTTAAAGGAGTTTTATCATCTGACGTTTTGTGCTCAAAATAAAGTAAGGTAAAAGCTATAAAAATAAAGTAAAAACATTTTTAAACTAAAATATCACAAGGTGGCGGCATTGGCCTACATGCGGACGACGAACGAGCATGACATGTAGTCATTGCATGATTGGGTCGTACAAATAACTATAATAGGTATCGTGTCCTTTACCTGTCGATTTTCGATTCAAACACTAGCATTATCCTATCGCATATGTTGAAGAAATGAGCCACATCGATCGGCAGGTTCTTATGCCGAGTTTAGACCTGCAAGAAAAAACGTGCAAGTTGGATTGCATTGCGAGGCAGTAAGGCGAACGAGATTGAGGTGGTCAATCAAGCGCCGCAGTGTAATGCAACTTGCACGGTTTTTCTTGCAAATCTAAACTCGGCTTTATAAAACGACTGACTGTTGCCTGCGATTCCGTTTGCGAAGAATTCGTTTCGTTCACACTGTACGAACACACACAAACCACACAAACCCAACTATCACCACCACTAAACAACTCTGATGCGTTTCGAACTCAACCAGAGCTCATCCTCAGAGTAGGTACCGCAACCGTTCACTGTGCTACATTTGGTAGTACATTACATTTAGTAATACATTTGGTAGGTTCATTAAGGAACGCCTGATTCAATAAATTATTACAAAACCCAGTTACCTCATGGGTAGACCAGGTATGAGTAGGTAGGGTTGCCATCTCCAAAATTCGGCAACTAGGACAAAAAGCGTATAATCCCCGGATTTGTAGCTCAGAACCCGGACACGCTAAGGTTTTTTTTTAGTCTTTACTATTTCCATTTAATTTAGAATTATAAACCACAACAACATTATATTGCGGCTCATGAACTGTAATCTCTTTACAATTTGTACTAGAGTAACAATTGACGACACGCAAATAAAGTGACATTAAAACAATTTTATTTTGCGGCTCCCAGATTATTGTACTGTACTATTTGCTAGGTAAGAAATAGTTGACGAGCCGCAATATAATGATGTTGTGGTTTTCAATTCTACATTAAATGAAGTGTAGCGGTATACGTAGGTAGGTACTTTTGACAATCGTCCAGCGGCGACCAAAAACTAAAAAAATCCACACCCAAACTACAAATGGAACCCTGCCCGGCCCTGACGTTCCCCGGACGCTCTCTAAACTAAAACAAATCCGGGGAAACCCGGACGGATGGTGAAACGGCACGCTCTAGGCGCGAAATTCAAACTTTTAACAGTTTTTAATTTATTGTGGGTAAACGGTGTAACTGTTTAACTTCATATGGTATTTGCGCTTGAAAAACAGTGTTCTTTATATTATTGTGTATAGTTTTTTAACAATAAAACTATTAGCTTGAAATAAAAGTTGTCAAAGCGTTGAAAGTCCGAATTTCTATGTTTGACAACTTTTATATCAAGCTAACAGTTTTATTCTTAAAAAGCTTTACACAATAATATAAAAAACACTGTTTTACAAGCGCAAATACCATATGAAGCTAAACAGTTACACCGTTTACCCACAATAAATTAAAACCTGTAAAAATTTTGAATTTCGCGCCTAGAGCGTGCCGTTCCACCTTAAGGTGGTTCTTACGAGAACAATGTGGTCAAGCCACTACTTATATAACGTTAAATGCTAACTGTGACTCTAACTTACCTCTACCATGACATACACTAGTTTACACCCAACTAGCAAAAATAAGTCATATAAGTGTTGTACAAACGTTTTTGATACAACCTAATTGTATGTATTTAAGGCTTACAAACGTTTAAATGACTCGATTTTGGCGCAGTTTTTATGGCTTAATCGTCGTAAAGTGGTCACTCAATCGTCATAAGCAAGCACATTTAGTCACACAGCTGTCATAAGAAATATATTAAACGACTGTTGTAAGAGCAATTGGTTGTAGAGTAGTCATAACGCTGACGTTTGTACGACTAATGAGTCGGTGAAATGCAATAGTGAAGCCGTTTTAATCATAATTCATAACATAAAAACCTGTTTGCGTGAAATGATCGCCGCTATTGAAAAACAGTAAGTATTATACTTTTTTACCGTTTTAAGTAATTAAAACAGATTCGTCATCTGGTAGAATAAATTAATCGAATTTTATCTCTAAGTTGTTAATATGACTTATATACAATTAAAAGGTCTGGCTTAAGACTTAAAACTCGTAAGCCGACGCAATATGGACGCCATTACCACTATTTTAGGATTTTAGCTATAAGAAGGTCGTGCTTATGACTGTTATATGGCAATTTAGCCATACGACGGTCGTGCTTATGACTGTTGTATGGCATTTTAGCCATGTAACAGCTGTAAAATGCTGACATTATGATTAGTTTTACAATAGTCAGTCTTAAAGCTTTTCTATGACTAAAGTGTTGTAAGATGTCATATTGAAGTTGTACAACCGGGAAACGGTCTTGGTTAAAACTTTTGTACGACAATGATCAAATTGCTTTATTACTATGTTGTACATACGTTTGTACAACTGCAATTTAAAAACAATTAGCATTTAAGCAAAAGTGCTATATAAGTGATACTTATACAATGTCACGTTTTAAAACTTGCTTATTTATGACGTATTTACGATGAATCAGCCGTAAACGGTTCAGATGTTATGACCAATTTGTTAGTTGGGCAGTGACCGTACTCGCTAGCGACGGCGTAAATGATTTGTATGGAGAATTGTGTACAGCGTCTCTAGCGGTCACTTACGGAAGTACAATTCTCCATACAAATCATTTACGCCGTCGCTAGCGAGCACGGTTACTGTAAACTAGTGTAATTCATGGTAGAGGTACACGTGTCGGATGCATGGTCAACACGCGTTCTTGCGGCTATTTATAAAACTTGATGGGTTTGATTCCAGTAGTTATAGAGTGAAGTACGCCGTTGTCAATCGTTTTGTCCTCTACGACCTTACAAATGTGACTTCGTCCACTCACAAATAAAATATGTGGTCAATTCTCGATTTCTATCCCGCGGGAAATTCCAAAAAAACCTTTTTTACTGCACCTCTATGAAAAGGAATGGTTACGGACATACGGAGATTGAGCCCCATTGAGTTGACAAGATTTCATATTTCTAAGGCTATAATTTGATTCGTTCTCTGTATTCTGTTCGGAAAGAGAAAGACGCTGATAGTTTTAAATTTTCACTAGGTTTATTAATTAATTTATAACAAATTTTTTAAGATGTGCTTATTCTAAAAGGGCATAACTCCAAAACTACCACACAATAGATCCATTACTTTTGTCTAGTCTCTATTAAAAAAAAGTGATGACGTAAATCTGACTGACGTTGAGGTTGTTATCAAATTTAAAATTATTACAGTTCTTTTTTCTGGGGAAAAGGGCAAAGGGAACACATCTATTCTGTGGTAGTAAATTCAGATTTTTTTTTAAATATGGAGAAATAAATTATAATAAATATTTTTCCGTGTTCAGGAGGCAAAACTCTTTCGATTCCTGTAGTAATTTACAGGTGTTAAAAAAATGAAATCTCGGCAATTCAATATATAAATAAATAAATAAATAAATATTAGGGGACAATCTTACACAAATCGACCTAGTCCCAAACTAAGCAAAGCTTGTACTATGGGTACTAGACGACGATAAAATACTTATATAAATAAATAAATACTTAAATACATAGAAAACATCCATAACTCAGGAACAAATATTCGTGCTCATCACACAAATAAATGCCCTTACCGGGTTTTGAACCCAGGACCTCTTGCTTCGTAGGCAGGGTCACTACCAACTAGGCTAAAGCGGTCTGAATATCGTTCTTTCTTTCATCATCATCATCATCATCCCAGCCTGTATACGTCCCACTGCTAGGCAGAGGCCTTCTGTCAGAATGAGAGGGGTTGGGCCGTATTTCCCACGTGGGCCCAGTGCGGATTGGGAACTTCACACACACCATTGAATTTCTTCGCAAGTGTAGGTATACAGGCGGCACGATGTTTTCCTTCACCGTAAAGCTCGTGGTAAATTTCAAATGTAATTTCGCACATAAATTCCGAAAAACTCAGAGGTGCGAGCCGGGATTTGAACCTACAACACTCTGCTTGAGACGCCATAGGTCAAACCACTAGGCCACCACGGCCTAGCGGTTCTTTTTATCCCATAGGATTTTCCAAAAATCCTAAAATCAGTTTTTTACTGTTATAATCATAATCATACTTGCATGCCAAATTTGAAGTCTCTAATAATTAAAGTTACTACTTAGCTATAGACTATTCCCGCGGCTTTTTTCCTTGGGCCCAAGCAACACAGAAGACACGTGGGCGGGGGCGCGCGGCGGCGCCCCTTGAACCAGTTTTCATACTAAATGTATAGAAGCGTCGCGATCCAAAGCAGACAGAAGAGACGGGGCGGAGACGCGGCTGCGAACAAACGACGCGGAGTGCGACGCGCCCCCGTCCCACGTCTCTTCTATACGCTCAGTATAAGTTTTCCTTCACTTCAATACTTCTCGATCGCGTTTACGTAAAAAAATCAATTCTATGGAAACATGGACGCGCGCGCGCGGAGACGCTGTCCATGTTTCCCTAGTAATTGATTTATTTACGTAAACGCGATCGAGAAGTATTTTGGTGAAGTAAAACTTATACAGTATGCTTAGTATAAGTTTTACTTCACGAAATTACTTCTCGATCGCGTTTACGTAAAAATTTCAATTCTATGGAAACATGGACGCGCGCGCGCGGAGGCGCTGTCCATGTTTCCCTAGTAATTGATTTTTTTACGAAAACGCGATCGAGAAGTATTTCGTGAAGTAAAAACTTATACTAAGCATACAGTACGCCTAGTATAAGTTTTCCTTCACTTCAATACTTCTCGATCGCGTTTACGTAAAAAATTCAATTACTAGGGAAACATGGACAGCGCCTCCGCGCGCGCGCGTCCATGTTTCCATAGAATTGATTTTTTTACGTAAACGCGATCGAAAAGTATTTTGGTGAAGTAAAACTTATACTAAGCATACTGAGCGTACTGAGTGGTTTGCGCCCAACCCACAAAATCAACGCGCAGGAAAAACCAAACCAGCTAGGTATCTATTTGTATTCTTTACGGGTTTTTTCAGTCACGATTCGTACACAATCGTTTTCCTTGACACGTAAAGCGTTCAAGTTACATTTGTTATCCAAAAAAGGTTAGTTTAATGTCAATCCGTAGTAAACATGATAACGGTGGCACAGGTTTGACCTTTTGCTAATTAAACAACTAATTATAATTATGGACGGATAATCATTTGATTGCGAGATGATTTTATCTGAAAGGTGAAAGGTCATGTTATTTTGGGGTTAATATTTCACTACCTACTTACACGAAATACTGAGACGAGAGATGCTTTTAACAATTACATAATATATACAGTACGATAAGTACATAAATAAAATAAAATAAATAACTAAATCACAAAGCACAAAGCAAAGCTTGTACTATGGGTACTAGACAACGGATATACATACTTATATAGATAAATACATACTTAAATACATTACACATCCAAGACTCGAGCACAAACATTCGTTTTTTCACACAAATATCTGCCCCGTCCGGGAATGGAACCCAGGACCTCGAGCTTCGTAGTCAGGTGCTCTAACAACTAAACTATCCGGTCGTCAATAATATATAGGTACATTAGTTACAGAGGCCTTGTAGCGCATGAAATTATAAAGTCACCGACATAGTTAGAAGAATCGCCAGACTCAAGTTGCGGGCAGAATCGCTCGTAGAACTGATGGCCGTTGGGTCAAAAGGTTCTCGAGTGGCGTCCAAGGACCGAAATACGCGTAGTTAGGCCTCTAACAAGTAAAGCGACGACCTGGTTAGGGTTGGACGCCACTCGAGAACCTTTTTGCCCCATCGGCCAACAGTTCTACGAGCGATGTGCCCTGCCCACTGCCACTTGAGTTTGGCGATTCTTCGAGCTGTGTCGGTGAACTTAGGGCCGGCGCTCACTGACGGCATGGCACGGCATGGCATTTTATTACTATCAAGCTATTTTGAATCTTATTTCAATGAGTTTAGAACTCATGTTACTTTATTTCGATACCACGATGCCGCGACGTGCCGAGGGATGACGCAACGCATAACCAATAAAGTAACATGAATTCTAAACTCATTGAAATAAGATTCAAAATAACTTGATAGTAATAAAATGCCATGCCGTGCCATGCCGTGCCATGCCGTCAGTGAGCGCCGGCCCTTAGTTCTTGCGCGGAATTTTTATGATATGCAAATAAATTAAATTAAAATATGATCAATACGGTCCATCCATCTCCTGTCGTAGTTGCTATACGTCTGACTAATGTCACGTATGGTACAATGATGATGAAACAATGTCATTGTATTTACTTGATGCGTGTATCACTTGATGAATACCTAAATCGAAACTAACTGCGTTCCACAAAATCCCAACCGCAAGTATCGCAACACCGCGGAGGTCATTTCTACAGATTTCCTTATCCCGTGGGAAATTCTAAAAATCCTCCAATTATTTTAATAATTACGTATTAATTAATTATTATATTTTATTAATTAATTGGATTTAGCTCACAAATCATTAACTTTTATTCATACAATACAAATATTAAGAAACAATAACAATGAATAAAACTTAACTACAAACTAAGTAGGTAAGTATCTAACTGACTAACTTTTTTTTTTGTTTAATTGGCTTGAATTGTTTTTATTATTGTTTTGTTTAGTTGTCTTGTATTTATTAATTTGTTGTATGTATTCTGCTGTAATGTTGTGTAATTTGGTCAAATACCCATTATGATTTCAAACACAATGTATATTGTTCTTGAATAAATAAATGAATGAAAAACTACTACAATAATTCTAATAAAGGCCCCCGTGGCATCGTGTCCAAAACGCTGGCAGCATTCCCTCGTTGAATTGCGATGGCGATTCGTTAAGAGAGATAGCTGCCAAAAAAGCTGGGAAAAAAAGGAAGGGAAAAAAACGTAAAACACCAAAACACTGAAGAACATAAGGAACACCTTAACATAACCACCTCGAGTGAAGAAAATCCCGCGTGCTCCAGATCCGAACAATCGAACGCCAGTAAAGACACTTATAAAAATATATATATCTTAGGAGGGGATATGTGCAAAGGACTGGCTTCTAGATTGATACACTCGAGAGAAAAAACTACGTACGAGAAATATATAATTAGTTCATATATAAAACCAGGAGCCCGCACCGAAGAAATATTAAAGTCAACAGATACACTGAAGGCTACAGAAGATGATGTAATTATTATTAACATAGGCGAATACGACCCTAACCCGATTAAATTGATTGCAGAACTTAGTTATTTCTTGAAATTGCATAACAAGCCGTTTGTCGTAGTAACAGGTGTACTAAACAGCCTAAATCTAAAGGAAAAAACACTCAACGCCACTCTAAATAACTATTGTAATAATTTTGCAAATTGTAAATTCTTGTCCATGAATAACTTAAAATACTCTGATGCTAAATTTTTGGAAAAGCTATGTTATAAAATAAATTTCATTATAGATTATAGATATTACTGTAATAAATTCATTAGAATTAAGCACAGCGGAACTATGCCAAAAAATCTAGATATGCAGTCTACTAGCGCACACCACAAGAAGGGCACAATACCATACTATTTTGAAAAGATTAAGCCCCCTACAAATGATAATACTAGGGTACCTAAGAACTGTATTCAAAAAAGCATTACGGATTACTTTTCTAGTTCAAAGGATGACCAGCTGTCAAAAAATATTTTTTTTCGAAACTTGTACTAGTATCCTATCAACTTTCGATCAGTGTGACTTGCTGAACCGAACAGACAGCACCTTGAAACAAAACCCTGAAACTAATGTAAATGTTTATAGCATTTTATTCCAAAATATGCAAAGCTTAAAGAACAAAACATATATTTTGGAATCGTTTCTACATAACAAACACTATCAAGTGCTTTGTTTAACGGAAACTTGGATATCTGACCCCCAAAAACACTTAATAAAAATTGAAGGTTACAAATTTGCAGCTGCCTATTTTCGGCGCGACCACTCTGGTGGTGGTGTGGCGATTCTGTTACGAGATGGTATTAGTTACGTTGAAAGAAGGGATATCTCTGAATTATCAGTCGAAATGATTATAGAATGTTGCGCAATAGAAATACCACAATATAAACTTTGTATAGTTAACATATATAGAACTGATAGAAATATACAAATTTTTTTTGATACTTTGGGGAAAATTTTAGATAAAATAAAAGTTAAACAACAAAAAGTGGGCATTATAGTCGGGGGAGACTTTAATATAAATGTTTTGACAAACTCCCCATCCACACAAACTCTCTTAAATGAAATGCTTACTTGTAACTTGCGACAAATAGTCAAAGAACCGACCAGAGTAAACAATCAATCTTCTACCTGTATCGATCTCATATTTACTAATAAAACAGATCATTCAGTAGTAGTACAAGATCATGGTATTTCTGACCATAGAAGCGTCTTGCTTAGATGTGAATACCAAGCACACAAACTACCCGTGGAAAACAAGATATGGTATAGTTATTAACGTATTTTCAGCCAAAAAAACATGCATAACTTCAGGGCAGAACTAATGGACTTAAACTGGGACGATCAAATACTGCCACACAATGATATCAACAAAAACTATAACAATTTCCACAATACATTGAAAGAACTATAAATAAGCACATTCCTGTAAGACGGATAAAAATAAAAAATAAAATAAATAATAAACCATGGCTTACCACCGGTTTGAAAAAGGCATGCAAAAACAAAAGATTCCTTAGAGTTGTAAGAAATCATACCAAAAACAAAGATTTTATATTATATTATAAAAAGTATGAAAAAATATTAAAAAAATGTGTATGTAAATCAAAGAAAATAAACTTTATAAATCAAATGAAAAACTCGAGTAACAAAATTAAAACAATGTGGAGCATAATAAAGGATATGACGGCCCGACACAAGGTCCCGAAACATAATAATCCCAGCCTAAAAATTGGAACTGCAGTAGTGGAAACGCCCGAAGAGATAGCAAATACCCTCAATGAACACTTCGCCTCAGTAGGTGAGTCATCCCAGTCAGGAGGAGTCCGAACACCAACCCTGGCGACCGGTCGACCTGTGATTACACCTACAGTTAACTCCTTAAAAATTAGCGAGGTAACCGACTGGGAAATCATTAAATTAATGCGCCAAATAAAAACTAAAACAAGTTTCGGTATTGATGAAATCCCGTCTATATTAATTAAAACATGTAGTACTGAACTTGCAAAGCCAATAAGACTGCTTATAAATCAGTCTTTTAGAGAAGGCGTGTTCCCAGACTTATTAAAAATCTCAAAAGTTAGACCTATCTTAAAACCAGGAGGCAGTGCAAGGGACCCAAGCCAACACAGGCCCATTGCCCTCCTCCCAGCTATTTCTAAACTTTTTGAAAAAGCAATGACAAATCGACTGTATAGTTTCTTTGAGAAATACAAGGTTCTAGATAAAAATCAATTCGGTTTTAGGAAAGGACACTCCACCACCCTTGCTGTATATCATTATGTTCAAGACATACTTGATCAACTAAATTCAAAAAAATATGGCGTAGGGTTGCTCTTGGACATGACCAAAGCCTATGATAGGGTGTCCCATGATATTTTATTGAGGAAATTATACGGCATGGGCATCCGAGGCCATGTCCACCAGTGGTTTGAGTCGTACCTAACAAACCGTAAACAATATGTACAAATTGATTGGTACGACAAAAACTCTGGTGAAATTATGGAAATAGGTTCAGAAATGCGTAATATCAGTTGTTCCATTCCTCAAGGAAGTGTAACAGGATGCATTCTGTTTCTCGCATATATAAATGACTTGCCAAAAATAATAGACTCAACATGTGTAATGTTTGCGGACGATGTGTCTATAATTTTAAATTGTAATAACAGCGCGGAATGTAACGAACGCTTGCAACAAGTATCCACAGACATTGCCAAGTGGTTTGATGATCATAATTTAGAAATGAACCTAAAAAAAACTAAGATAATCCAGTTTAAGCCAATACAAAAGAGGCCTTTAGAAATGACGCTTAAAATAAATAATAATATAATTGAAGAAGTATGTGAATTTAAATTATTAGGCATAAAAATAGATTCGAGTCTCAACTGGAAATCACACATACAAAATATTAAATCAAAATTGTCAAGTTTTGTATACGCCTTAAGTGTTCTCAAAATAAATACTAACTTGGAAACAGCACTGTCAGCTTACTTTGCCTTCGCACACGCATGGCTCCAGTATGGTGTGATACTTTGGGGGGCCAGTACTGATGCTCACCAACTGTTTGTGATGCAGAAGAAGTGCATCCGCATCTTAACTAACACACGGGTGCCACATAGTTGCCGTCCACATTTCACTCGACTACAGATTCTAACATTACCTTCCCTGTACATCTTAGAAGCGGCTATCTTTGTTAGGAAAAATTCACATTTGTTTACAAAGAAGGTAGTTACATCACAAAGAAGGCAAAATGAAAATAAATTGAAATTACCGGTAGCAAAATTAGCAATGTACAAAAATGGTCCTTATTATAGATGTATATTAGTAGCAAATAAAATACCCGATGCAATAAAAGCCGAAACGAGAGACGACGTATTTAAAAGAAAATTAAGAGAATATTTAATCAATAAATGTTACTACTCAATAGAGGAATTTATGAATGATATGACATTTACTTAAACTAAATCATTGACATGATTAGATATTAATTGTATTTTGTTTAAAAATTGTTATCTTATGCATGTAAAATAATGAAACATTTATAATGAACTTAGGTAGTATAAGAACTTAGTATTTAGTGATATAAGGATGTATTATAAATTGCTGTGCCCATCAGGGTTCATGTCTGGATACTATTTATTATTTAAGATCTTACGTACGACATGATTATTATTATGATTATGCAATAAATGAATTATGAATTATGAATTATGAATTATGCCAGCCCTTTGGTCTCCAGTGGTGTCGACCAGACGCTTTTGCACTTCTTTAATCAAGTTGTGTGCGCTGAGACTCCAAGGACCCAGGGTCTCAAAACCGACAGCAACAAAATTGTAAGCTTAATTAATCTTCTAATTTATAAAAATCTCGTGTCACGGTGTTTGTTAATTGTTATCGAACTCCTCCGAAGCGGCTTGACCGATTTTTATGAAACTTTTTTCTCCATATTCGGTAGGTCTGAGAATAAGCTATTTTTTATACCCCTATTCTTTGCGGACGGAGTCAAAACAACAGCTAGTGTAAAATAAAATCTTATAAAAACCATCTTTGCACAACTGCGAGATTCGCCTCCAAAATGTCAAATAGCTGTATCTGATCATACCACTACAGGTTTTTACATGTAAACAAGTTCTGGTCGGTCACGGCGCCGCCGCGTGCCTGTCACCAAGCGAAACATTGTTTAAACAGAGATGTTTGGGTTAGAATTGTGAGGACCAATATCTTTTTTTTTACGTAAAACTGACCCGTGATTGACACGATTAAAAGTGCTGATACGGCCGGTGTAGCACCTAGTTAGTAGTGGCCACGTCTCAGTGCCATAAGTCATCACTGGTAACACACGCTGGTCAAAGTTTTTTGACTTGAGACACTAGCTTAGTAGCTTCCCGAACGCTGCCCAGCCGAGTCGGATTCAATTCAGAATACCAATCTAAGTATTATGCGTAACGTAAATTAACAAATAACAGATAGATTGGGACCTAACCTTTTGGCTTTTGCTGTCATCATCATCATTTCGGCAAGACGTCTACTGCTGGACATAGGCCTCCCTCATTGATACCCAATCATTACGGTTGGAAGCAACTTGCATCCAACTTGAACCTGCGGCCTTCACCAAAACGTCCGTCCATCTCGTTGGTGGACGTCCCGTGCTACGCTTGCCAGTCCGTGGTCTCCATTCGAGAACTTTTTGGCCGCAACATCTGTTCTGCGTGCTATTATGACCTACCCATTGCCATTTCAACGAGCAAATCCGCTTTGCTATGTTGTTGATCTTTGTTCTTCTACGGATCTCCTCATTCCTGGCTTTTACTGTTGAAACTTTAAAATTTTCAATAAAGAAGTTGAACGATCCACATGAGGCTGCTCCTTTCCAGGGTCAACGTATTGGTATTGCCAGACAACAAGGATACAGCCAGCCTTTTGGGCACCCTGCCCAAAAGCAGAGATCTTAACGATATTGAACTTAAATATAGTTTTAGACTAAGTAAAAAAAAATACATAAAATATTTGTTGCTGTCGGTTTTGCGACCCTGGGTCCTAGGGGTCCCGGGAGTCCCGGCGCACACAACTTGATTAAAGAAGTGCAAAAGCTTTATTGAATCAGGCGTTACTTTGCGGAGGTCCATATTAATGAACTAAAACAATTACTTTGCTCACCCGCGACCGCGGGTCGCGGGTGAGCAAAGTAATTGTTTTAGTTCATTAAGTGCAAAAGCGTCTGGTCGACACCACTGGAGACCAAAGGGCTGGCAGCTATCTCTCTCAACGAATCGCCATCGCCATTCAACGAGGAAATGCTGCCAGCCTTTTGGGTACGATGCCACGGGGGCCACGGGGAACTGTCTTATCTAGTAGTTTTTAAGTTAGACATTTAGTAAATAATTAAGTTTTATTCATTGTTGTTTTTTCTTAATATCTAGACTACTTAAGTTAGTTTAAGCGTTTTTTATCAAACCTTTTTGTTATTTTTCGTATATTTTGTGTGTAAACAATGATTAACTCTGTTGAAGTGGCAGAGTAACTAGAAAATAGGACTTTACTTCATTTTAACTCACAGATAAGATGTGCCTCGTTTAATTAATTATAATTGGGTACTTAGGCAACTATTAATTGAAATAAGATTCAAAAAGCGGTAAACAAGAGTTCGTTGGCCGATAAACCTGTTTTTATGAAGGTGTCACATAATTAAATGTTAGTTCATAAAACAACGCAGGCTAGGTTAACTGGGTATACCTAGGTATCGCCACGAGAATTGAGTTGAAACAAGGATGATATAGACTGGATTGGCAGTCGCCATAGTACGGATCAGCCGCGGTTTTTGTAGTTATATTATTAAATCTAGATGGCGCTGAAATATAGCCAGAGGCTTTGAAGGCAAAACAATAAGACTACAGATATTTCATATCACTGCAAATGTATTATTATGCAATATTTTTGAAAAATAATACATTTGTAGTAATATGAAACATCTGTAGTCTTGTTGTTTTGCCTTCAAAGCCTATGGCTATATTTCAGCGCCATCTAGATTTAATACCTAATCGAACTACAAAAACCGCGGCCGATCCGTACTATGGCGACTGCCAATCCAGTCTATATCATCCTTGGTTGAAATTACCAGAGATCGGACGGATTAGCGTCATTGCTCGCAATAATATGGACATGCCTTCAAAATTAATTAAATAATTCATCATTTAATTAATTTCTTACCTGAGATTTAATTTTGATTCCTACTCTATAAATAGCACAAAGATTTAGTAAAGAAAATTATCAGTATTTTTCCCAAATTAATATTAGACAAAAAAAAATTTTTTTGTCGAAAATGTAAATCCACGTAGGTTTTATAAATTTATATTTATACATCGTATATATTACCTAGAAAACTTCTTCACTATAAAAAAATTAGGAAAACGACAACAACTGACGCTTTTATTAGCAATTTCCTAATAATTGCTTGCATGTGTAAATTGATATCTCCGCGAATTGAAATCTAATTTCAAGAAATAATTAATTTATTAATTAATTTTAGAGGCATGCCCATATTATTGCGAGCAATAAATCAATCCGTCCGACCTTTGATGATTACACACACAGCTATAGTATAAGTACAATGAGTAGATTGCAAAAAGTAGTGAATGAATGAAATGAGTGATCGAATGAAACTGTGAGTTATGATTATACCCACCTACGCAATACTATATGCACATTATAATCTTTCTTTTTTCTATTCGAAGTGAAACAATTTTAAACTGATAAGAATCATTCGCAACAAAAAATCGGCACGTATTTTATAAATAGAGAAAGATATTGACTAACGTGACTCCGGGAAGAAGGGCTACGGATTACCCCGAAACATGTCGAGTTAAACTCGTCTTAAGACGTGAGTGATCCGTTTATTTTCTATTATGAGTGAGTCTCACAGCTGTTTCATGTTTAAAGCGAAAGATATGCTTATCTTATTTAAATAAAATACATTAAAATATTTTAATTTCTGATTTGTTTGAACTACATAGATGTATTTGGGGGTTTTTCAGAAAAAAAATGTACCCGTTTGGCCTTAATTATCCTTAATTATCCATACAAAACATACAACATGTATGGTTAACTGCGTCACAAAACTGACAATTAAAAGTGGGACACTTTTTTTTATTGCTTAATTAAATCGATAGTGCTTGTGATTCTGAGTAGAAATAACCCAAAATTTGTTAGGTTTTTTTAAAAAAAAAGAAAAAGGGTCACTTTTTTCTGAAAATGCCCATTTTCCATGCCCAAATTCAAGTTTTTAGTCAATCTTGCAATTCACTGTTGAGTCTGTTGAACTTGCTATCGGTACGAATAAAAGTCAAAATCCCGCTGTCGTTACATGACGCGTTGTTGTGTACGTGACTTCAACTCTCGTCTCGTGGCGATAACTATATCTAGTTGGGAAAATGGCTCGTGGATAACCGTCATGGCCGACAGATGGGACAGTGGCCTGATAAGCCACTGGTCCTATCTACATTTAAGTTTAGCGTCTCTTTCTATAGTATAAATCTTCCCAGGTGAATTTTTCGCTTCGAGCCCTTATCTTTCAAAACAAACGGTATCGTCATAGTATTAAGGTTCAAATTTAATGTAATGGCTCGAAGCGAAAAGTTCACCTGGGAAGATTTATACTATAAAGCGCAAGCCACCCAGAAGAGACGTGGGACGGGGGCGTGTCGCAGTCGCGGCGCCCCTTACATCAGTTTTCATACTAAATGTACAGAAGCACAATATAAAAAGGTACAGAAGTCAATCAAGTGTCTTTACTTCACTTTTCATACCTACGCTCGGCGGTCGCTCTAGGGTTGTCAATTATGGCATATGCACATAAAACTTATCGTGATAGTGGCACTAATATCTAGTTGTTTGATTTATTGTTGATATTCAAACGGGAAGAATGGAAATATAAAATAATAATAATTAAAATACCTACCTACAAAATTTAGCGTTTGCCAATTTTCACTATCGAAAATCCCTAATAACTTCTAAACGGATTATCCTAGTTACACTGTTCCTAATTTCCATTGTTCTATCGGTTATAGACCTAAACCTATCTAATGACACTAAAAACAACACAATATCTATACAAACAAAAAAACATGTTTTCAACTTACGTACGTGGCGTAAATTTACCTTACAAAAATGTAGTTAGGTACTTACTTCGTTTATACTGATTCAAAATAGGAAACTTACTTTGGGAGTCGGGGCGAGGTGCTTACCTATCTACCTAACTATTCTATGTAACGTTAAAATGAACCATCGAAATACAAGCAGATACCTACTAAACTTACCTCTCTGAAACCACTGGTAGCTTAAAAAACGACCATTCACCGTTTAGGGTTGAATTTAAACAACCGTCCACTGAACAGTTATAATAACCATTTTTTTGTTGCTCCATTATTGCACTCGAAAAATTCCACAGACGCGCGCGACTCAAAATAAATAGTACGCGCGACGCTCTCGAAAAATTCCACAGACGTAAACGCGCGACCACAGCGCGCGCCTCACGCGGATGGCAATCGCACTCGGACTGATCCGAACTGATCCGAGATATCGTGTCTGTGAACAGTGTCTATGTGTGCGTTGCTCGAGCGCACTTTGTATGTAGATTTATTTCTGTACCTTTTTATTTTGTGACAGAAGCGTCGCGTCCAAAGCAGACAGAAGAGGCGGGGCGGAGACGCGGCCTGCGATACAAACGACGCGGGCTGCGACGCGTCCCCGTCCCACGTCTCCTCTGTTTGGCTTGCGCCTAAGGCTGCGTATCCACCGGAGCTGTGCGAGGATGCGTTGCGAGGGATGTGTTTGTCATGAACCAATAGAATCACTTCATTTAAAAGGTCCTAAGTGAATGAAGTGTTTCTATTGGTTCATGACAAACACATCCCTCGCAACGCATCCTCGCACATCTCTCGTGATCGTGAAAACGCAGCCTTAGTCTGAAGACCATCCAAGCTATTATGTATGTCAGTAAAGCGATCACGCAGAAGAGCTTCGAGCATAACTCACTCTTAGCTAGTTATAACTAACTAGTTAGTTACTGACCTTTTTTTTTTATTAAATACTAGCTGTTGCCCGCGACTTCGTCCGCGAAGAATAGGGGTATAAAAAATAGCCTACGACCAGAGTCCTATTCTCAGACCTACCGAATACAGGAAAAAAAGTTTCATAAAAATCGGTCAATCCGTTTCGGAGAAGTTCGATAACAAACACGGTGACATTGACACGAGATTTTTATATATTAGATAGGCTTGCGTTTGACCACAATCAAGTCTGATGGAAAGCGAAGATGAGGCCTACGATGGAGCACGCTTGCCTAGTTCCTAAATGCTCATTCACCCTCGACTTGAAAAAAGGCCAGATTAGTGGCCACAGTGTAGTTCTTAGCTCTACGGTTGATGAAGGAAAAGTGAAAACGCTTTGTACGGATTTTGGGAATACTGACAACGTAAGGGTCAAAGAGTATTGTAATATTATATGAACAAGAGTGGCAACTCTATGGTCAAATATGCATGTATGGAAGGTGCTGCCGCCCTACGGCAGCTCAAGAACTAGTGTGACGTATCTATAGATATATACCTATCTATATTTATATGTTGGTAGTGATGTACAGCTATAGATACGCGTACCTATAGCAATGTACAGTCAAGGATTTTAATTGATAGGCTAATTGCCACTATTCGTATTTTAGCCATCTAATTCAAATCAGCATATACGAAGTATAAGCGGCTAAACCCGATTTGCATTATACGGCTAAAATACGAACATTGGCAAGTGGCCTATCAATTAAAGTCCTTGACCGTACAATTTGGTACGCCATGGCCATGGCCGATGAATGACAACTGACAAGTTTGACAAGTCAACCAAGATGGCCGCTAATTTAGTTCTTCGGCAAACACCAGAGATCGCTGTAGTCGCATGAAAAGTGATGATATATCGTCGTATCCTACGATAAGAGCCACTATCACCATAGGGGCTTTTAGTTTTTATTGTAAAATTGAATTCTACACCTCAAGATACATATTTATAACTTTATATAATAATTTTAATATTTTTTTATTAAATAGTAAAAAAATATTTTTAATAAGCCACAATTACGTATGTCTCACTTCTAACGTGGAGTAAAGCCACAAGTATGCTGCTGTCCTTATTCGCCGTGCAAAAAGGATCGACGCGGGCGCGAGGAGGGGGCGCAAGCGCCGTTTCTACTGTATTCGGCGGACAGCGGCGGAAGAGTGGCATGCATTCGTAATGGTTATTTAATTTGTAAGATCATCTTTGTTTTCGTTAATTGTTAATGAAAACAACAAAATGAATCCTCGCAGACATAGATTAGTGAAAATAGTTGCAAAAGACGACGCTGAACAAAAGAGGAAAACACCAAGTAAATTACGCTAAATTTATTTATAAAGTTTTTCCATTATTCAGATCCTATTTATTATTTCTTTTAAGTTTACTTTCTTAGTATATATTTTTAAATTCACTTATTTATATATTTACATAGTTTAATGAACAAATTTGAAGAAATTAATGAAGTGGTTAGTATTGCCGAGAATAAAGCCCGAACGGCAACTGAGGCCTTTTTCCGCGGAATAGCTCAATTTTATTTGTATAGCGACGTGTGGCCACAATTGCGGTAGTGTCCTTTTTCTATGTACGAATTATATTTTATTGAATTATTGCTTAAATATTCACTTTTTAAAGATATATTTGGTAGGCTTATTAACAATGCGGCTCCATGGAATGAACATACTTAATTGTTTTTTGATAACAATAATTATTTTGAACGTCTGATTTTGCATGTCTCCTTTTTGGGTTCTTATGGTACTTGTGGCCTTTTTCGCCATATACAGGGTGGAATTTTGTAATGCCATCTCCAGGGAAAGTTCTCTAAATACTGAAAATAGGAAAATTTACTCAAAGGAAACATTCCTTTATTTTTGAAAAGAAAGAAAACTGCATTCAAATATTTTTGAAAATTCGCTCACCTGACCCGGGAACTGAACCGGGTGCCCGATTTTAGCCGATTCGATTCCCGGATGCGGCAAGCGGATATCCGAAAATATTTGAATGCAGTTTTCTTTCTTTTCAAAAATTAAGGAATGTTTCCTTTGAGTAAATTTTTTTATTTTCAATATTTTGAGTACTTTCTCTGGAGGTCGCATTACAAAATTGGGTACATATTGAAAAAAATCATGTGATTTTGGTATTATTATATCTGTTTACCTTCTAATTTGTTGTCAGTCTGACAATAATAGGCACGAATATTATAATTCCTGAAGAATTTCATGAATGACTTATTATTTATTACAATTACAAGCTTTTATCTACCTTCACCTGGGGCACTTCCCGATTGCCAATTAAACTGAAATTTTGCATGCATGTGTAAATCGGATGACAATGCAATATTATTATGACATTATGCTGATCTGATGATGGAGCTGGAAGATTTAGTCTCGACTTTTAGAATTTAATACCGTAGAATTTGGACTCGTTAGATTCGTCTTGACGAGTACTTTGATCCTAGATGGTAACCAGGGTCTGATGATGGAGCTGAAAGGTGGCAATAGGCACTCCATAATGAGACGAACCTAAGCATTTGTGGTAAATACTTAGTTATTTATTAGTTTAGTTAAATTAACACTATAATTAAAAGTAAAATAAACTAACTTAACTAAAAAATTGAAAGACGCAACTCCGTCGAGTTTAGGCTCGTTTAATTCATCTTGGTGGGTACGTTGGTCCTAAATAAACTCTAAAAAGTTAAAAATATATTAAAAAAAGAAAAAATATTTTTTAAAAACAAGCTTTTGTTAGGCAGGCTTTTACATGCTAATAAAAAGAACTAAAAAGTTGAAAACAATTTATGCCACATATCAAATATTTGCGTTTTTATCACAGTCCCAATTATTTTTAATAAAAGCGTGTTACATTTTGTCAATAGAAATAAAAAAGGTGTAACATGCTTTTACCAAAAAATAGAGCCTGTGATAAAAACGCAAAAATTTAATACGTGGTATATATTATTTTCAACTTTGTAGTTCTTTTTATTAACATGTACCTTATAATTTATTTATATCGTTACCTCATGAGGTAGGAGGTGTCGCTACTGCGGGTGATACAGACGTTGAGGATGAATTATGAAAGTTCTCCAATGAATATTGAAGACTGATTAAATAATATGTGCAATTCTATTTATTTTTTAAGTTTATGAAAAATTAAGAAGTTTTTAGTTTCACTTGTTTCCATAAAAGAGACTTGTTTTGTGTTAGAAAATTACTGTGGGTACCTACGCTTTATAATTTAAAAAATCTTAAAAAATAAAAAAATATTGTTGTTATTTGCCACTTCTTTCTGCATTACGAAAAATATACTTTTTGAAATTAAAAATATGTACTTTATTTTAGCCCTCTCATTCTGAGAGGAGGCCTGTGCCCTG
The DNA here is from genome assembly GCA_947563465.1 of Archips xylosteana. Taxonomy (NCBI): domain Eukaryota; kingdom Metazoa; phylum Arthropoda; class Insecta; order Lepidoptera; family Tortricidae; genus Archips; species Archips xylosteana. The sequence continues at coordinate 10,631,789 of OX387370.1, forward strand.
CAGTGGGACGTTTATAAGCTGGGATGATGATGACTTTATTTTAAAAATAAAAAATTGTTGACACTCAAATATTTTAACAGCTACAATTTTGGTCCTAATGGTAGTTGTGGCCTCGTATTTTTCGACGATAAAAGGCACAATGTAGCTTATGGCCCCTTAAAACTCATTTAGTCCGACGAAAAAGGATTTAAAGGACAAAATCGATATATAATATACCATTTAAAACATAAATTTTATTTTAGCAAAACTCTAGAACACTAATACACATTATTTAATTACAAAATTATCAATTTGTTAGTATCTTTTAAAAGAAACACAAAAACGCTTCTCCTGAAAAGTAAGCATTTTGTAATTGTGGCTCTTATCGTAGGATACGACGATATGTAAGTGTGCCCCCCTGGGGTCCACCCCACCTAATTCTAGTAGACCTTTCGTTAGGGAGCCATAAAAACTAGCAAGAAATTCAATGGTGTGTGTGAAGTTCCCAATCTGCACTGGGCCCGCGTAGGAACTAAGGCCCAACCCCTCGTGCTGGGAGGCCTGTGCCCTTCAGTGGGACGTATATATAGGCTGGGATGATGATAATACCCACCCAAATATAACCACGTGATGTCACTGGAATAATGCCAAAATAACGTAATTGGCACGAAGATATAAAATATTTATATCTTGAATAAATCTATAAATAGGTTGTTTTGATGTGAAATATATTGTCTACTTACTCGCGTTATATATCGAAAATATTTACGTTTTTTTTTACCTGATTGGGTCACCATTGCTAGTGGTGAGACGTGACTAGATCTCTGACAAGATTTCATATTTCTATGGCTATAAGTATTTTAATTTGATTCGTCCTCTGTATTCTGTTTGGAAAGAGAAAGACGCTGAACTATCAGCGAAATAACTAATTTAAAACTATTTAAATTTTCACTAGGATTATTAATTAATTTATAACAATTTTTTTAAGATGTGCTTATTCTAAAAGGGCATAACTCTAAAACTACCACACTTAGATAAGATCCATTACTTTTGTCTAGTCTCTATTAAAAAAAAAGTGATGACGTAAATCTGACGTTGAGGTTGTTATCAAATTATCAAATTTAAAATTATTACAGTTCTTTTTTCTGGTGAAAAGGGCAAAGGGAACATATCTATTCTGTGGTAGTATTGGTAAATTAAGATATATTTTTTTAATTTCTTGTATTTTTTTAAATATGGAGAAATTAATTATAATAAATATTTTTCCGTGTTTAGGAGTCAAAACTGTTTCGATTCCTGCGGTAATTTTCAGGTGTTAAAGAATGAAATGTAGTCAATTATATATATACGTTAATCGTTGCCTAGCAACAGTCAGCTGTCACCTAGCAACCAGAGCCGCAGATAAAAGTGTAAACAAGGTGTTGTGTGCCATGCCACCCTACATTTGAAAATGACAATAAAAGTGACGATGAAAACGGGGGTAGTTGTGAGTCGCTGTCAGTTGCGTGAGTTATCCGTATTTTTTTAGTGGATCCGGGTATAGCTAGTTTACCTAATATAAAAATGAGATTGACACAACAATTGAAGATCCTTCTACCATGAGATGAGGACGTGCTACTTTAGCTAGCGATCAGGGGGGTTACTACGAAATTCGAAGTTCGAAGTTCGGATCGTGCGGTCCCTCTCACTCTCGTAATAAATACCATTAGCGTGAGCGGAACGGCATGAAACGAAGTTCGAATTTCGCGCTTCGTAGTATAGGGCCAGTCCTCACAATTGCCAAAACTATTGCCAAGTAGGAAGCGACATGGAATGTTGGGATGCAGCTGTATTACCAAACTATATGGAGTGAAATAACGGGTAAGTACTGCCTACTATTTTTATAGGTATTAATGGTCCAACTTCGTAAGTCTATATCTAGGTAAGTAATTATGATACTTAAGCGATAGGTAGGTACCTACTTAGTATCAATTTCGTAAATATTTTTCGTGTAAGTAACTAAGTAGAAAGCTCCTAAGCTTTAAATTACTAGCACTTTCAACTTAATTAACATAAATATTCTTATGCTAATTGAAAAATATTTTCGGATATTGAAAACTCAAAATATACTAAAAAACTTTGTGTGCAACATAAATAGGTACCTACCTCTGTATTTAAATATTGTCACTGCAGCAGTATTCATTTCACACACATCAACATGAACATCAATTATATTTATAAATCACCTAGCAACCGTGAAACAATTCGCAATTTTCAGTCTTTCCTGAATTTATTTATTTTCACCCCTTTTTATTTTCTGATTTTATGTTTTATGCAAAGATATCGCATAGACAACCCTCTGCGGACGTTTTGGCAACCCGGAGCCCGCCGCGCGGGCCTGCCCGCAGCGGCGCAGCGCCCGACACCGTTTTGACAAATGTCAAACTATCAAAATATTTCAACAAAATGTTTATTTCCGAACTTTATTCTTCCATTTTATAATTTATATTAGGTACTCTATAAGGAAACTTATCTGCCCAGTGTGTTGTGCTCACGGAATAGAAAAAACTAGGTTGTGCTTGTGTCCCCGGTGCCTGTGTATTTTGTTTGCTCGTACTTTTTGGTGCTTTGTTTTAGTTTTAGCTTTTCATACCTATTTAATTTTACTGTTTTAGACTTAAGTTATTTTATTTTGTGTATTTATTTTGTAAATGCAAACTGCTACTCAGCCGTGTAATAGCACGTCGACCAATTTCCACTGTCAGGTATGCCGCAAAACTTTCAAAACCATAAGAGGTCGAAATATTCATACAACTAAAGTCCACGGCCATAGTCTTAGCCAAGATGCCATACCTCTTAATAACATCCCAATTACTCCGCCTACCGATCAATCTGCTACTCCGTTCTATCTTCAACTAAGTGAACTTAAAAAAAAAGTCCCTATAGTTAAAAGAATACCCCGGGGGGCCCGGACTTTCGCTGCTTCACATCTGGCCCATTTAATTAATAGATGTGTCGATAGCAATACTATCAAAGACTGGCATGATCTTTTGCTTTTTTCTTACACGTCGCTTCACGCACAGGAAGATGGTTCCAACATTTCACTCACTCAAAAAATAAAAAACAACTGTTGTAATAACTGTACTCTTCCATCCATAGTACCAAAACACACCGCTTCGTCTTTTAACCGCAGTAAAACCGTGGAATCGAAAATCAGCGACGGCGATCTGAAAGGCGCCGCTCGTCTCCTTTTCTCAAGCGACGTGCTATCACCGGATACCCCTGACACCCTCTCGGCTCTACAGACGAAACATCCTCCAGGTCCTTCCATTCCCTACTTTTTCGACCCTCCCATGGCAAACCAGGCCTGCCTACAAATAAAAAAAAGAGACGTATACGATGCAATTTTATCATTCAAAACTGGTTCTGCTGCAGGCCTGGACGGACTCTCACCCCAACATTTGAAGGACTTGACCAGTCATTTAGTGGGCGATGCAGGCGAGCGTCTAGTTGATTCAATTGTAAAACTAATCAACCACATGTACTCGGGTAATATCAACCCAAACATTGTTTCAATTTTATATGGCGCAAACCTCATTGCCCTTACCAAAAAGGACGGAGGGGTGAGACCGATTGCCGTTGGTTCCACACTTAGACGTCTCGCCTCCAAAATTGCAGTTAGATATATTACCTCTAAATTACAGTCACTTTTCGAACCTATACAACTCGGTTTCGGCATAAAAGGAGGATGCGAGGCAGCCGTCCACGCCTTGCGTACATATCTCTCCAACGAACCATGTGATGCACTGGTCAAAATTGATGTCAAAAATGCTTTCAACTCTATAAATAGAGACACCTTGCTGACAGAAGTCAAAAACAATGTCCCTGAGTTATACAATTACCTTCTCCATTGTTATGCAGATCCCACTAGTCTTGTATACCGTGACAATGTTTTATCTTCAGAAGTGGGCTGTCAGCAAGGCGATCCTCTCGGGCCGGCAATCTTCAGTTTGGCTATTAACCCTGTTATTCAAAATTTAAAATCCAAATTCAATGTCTGGTACCTAGACGACGGAACCTTAGGAGGTGATCTGGATACCTTACTGTCTGACCTTTCAACAATCAGATCCAAATTCCAAGCAATTGGCCTTGAGTTAAATTTTAGCAAATGTGAACTTTATGTGCAAAATCCTGACTTAAATTTACTAGATTTAAAAACAAAATTTGATGCACTGACGCCAGACATTAAGATAGTAGACAGATTTTCTCTCTGCCTCCTTGGTTCTCCTATTTTCGAAGAATCCTTTCCGAATTACATTTTAGATTCTATTTCTAAATTCAAAAGGTATGAAAGTCGTTTGCTTGAAATTAGTCCTCATTTCGCATTGACAATTTTAAAATTCTGTCTTTTCGTTCCAAAATTTACTTATGTACTTCGCTGCTGTCCATTCACTAAATTCAAAATTTCACTGTCACAAATGGATGACTTAATCAAAGCGAACCTGGAATCAATTCTGAACATTCAGCTAAGCGAAGAATCCTGGACTCAAGCATCCCTTCCCATTCGCTTTGGTGGGATAGGGATTCGCAAAATTTCTTCTATTTCCGCACCAGCTTTTTTGTCCTCCGCCCATAGCTCGGCAGATCTCATAGGTAAAATCCTGAGGGCTTGCCCTTTAAACTATGAGACTGCGGGTTTAACGGAGGCTAAAAATGATTGGTCTATTGCCTGTCCGGGAAAGGATTTCCCAGAAAATTTAAAGTTTCAAAGGTCCTGGGACGACATTCAGTCAAATTTGACTTATGAATTCCTTCTGAGCCGCAGCACGGGCTCTCATCGTGCCAGACTATTGGCTGCAGGTACGAAGGAAGCCGGCTGCTGGTTGCACGCCTTTCCATCAGCCATCACTGGTACTTTTTTAGAGCCCGACACTCTCAGAATTTCCGTCTGCCTGCGACTTGGAGTAGCAGTTTGCGCACCGCACAAATGCCCCTGCGGCTTTGAGGTCGACGCGCTGGGACACCACGGCCTTTCGTGCCAGAAGAGCGCGGGCCGCTTCTCTAGACACTCTGCTCTCAATGACATTATCCGTCGCTCTCTTGCCACCGTCAATGTGCCTGCGTTACTGGAGCCATCGGGCATCGCCAGAGACGATGGCAAGAGACCAGACGGAATGTCATTGATTCCGTGGAAATTGGGTCGTGTGCTAGTGTGGGACGCTACTTGTGTAGACACACTGGCTCCGTCCCACGTCCGCGGAACAGCAAATCAAGCTGGTGCAGCAGCAGAAGCGGCAGAAAAGCTTAAGAAAAATAAATACAAAGGTCTTGGCTCTGAATACAACTTTGTTCCATTCGGAGTTGAGACCTTTGGTCCGTGGGGCTCCAGCGCAAAAAGTCTTTACAAAGATATTTGTAAACGGCTTTGTGACACTACAGGAGACCAAAGAGCTGGCAGCTACCTCGCACAACGTATCAGCATTGCTATACAGCGAGGTAATGCTGCCAGTGTCTTTGGGTCCATGCCGCGGGGGGAACCTTTTGTTAATTTTATTTAGTTTTAGTTTAAGTTAGTTTTATTTTATTTATAGTTATAGTATCAATTTAATGATTACATGTAATTATTATGTCTTTCCTTTTGATGTCGAATAAAGTTATGTCTATGTATTATATTTACGGACGTAATATTAATATAATATTATAAATCAAATATTTACGTGTGTGTGAGTACACTGTTTTTTTTTTGGACGACTGCCAAGTCCTGCCAAATTATTTAACAAAATATCTACTAAAAATAAATACCATTGAGTATCCTTTGTTTGAAATTAACATTGTAGGTTGATATCACAATTATTGATAAAACTAATTATAGCAATGAAAATTTTAACTTGGTTTAGTGTACAGAACGAAATTTTACACAAAAAAATCTTTCTGAAATATTCTACTAAAATGTGATTGTATTTTTTACTGGCAATGTATTGCCGTGACGTATATGTCTAAAGATAAAATTCCAAAAAAAAAAAAAAAAAATATATGTCTAAAGCGTTTTGTTTTGGCTATACTCTTTTAATAGGTAATGAAAATAATGTAATAGTTTGCTTATTTTTGTATGTTTAGACTTTTTTAGTTCATTCCAGTTTGTTAATAATTACTATATTTTCTTCAGATTTTTAATTATTAACGCAGTGTGCTATTTCATTAAAAAAATACAAATGATAACAAAACGCTACAAGGAAAGGTCAATGAAATCGCAATTCGCACGAATCAAAATGGCCGTCTGTCTCTAATGGAGAAAGGTGTGTCGCTGTCGCGTAATATTTAGCGACTTTCAACGCAGGATATCATTGAACTTCAGTGAAAAGTTTTGGTGTTATAATACTACTGGTTCGTAACTTTGTATTGTGATTAATTAAGGTGGATTTATTATGTTTGATGTCCAGCAGCTTGGTGAGAAGGAATGGAAGCAAACCGAGGAATATGGAGGTGATTCTGCATCGCGTACGGCCTGTACCGCGAGGCCTCGCCGCGGGCGCCCGGAGGCTGCATGTTCGCCTCGCGTGGGCTTTCTCGGGCCGCGTAATTGCCTTTTTTCGCGAGGCAATCGCGTTCGTTACATCGCGCGCCGCCTGATAAATATGTCGGTTGTTGCAGCGCCGTCGGCTGCCGACCGAAGCGTGGCCGGGCTTCGCCTCTCGCGTCGCGCGCGTTCGGAGCCCTCGCTCCTCCCGGGTCGCGTTAGGAGCCGTCCAGGTAAGCCTTCGATTCACCGGAGACGGATCAATACATTGGGCCGCCATCTTGTGAAAGTATATTTAGAATTTTCTCATAATTAGGGCGTAATAAGTAATTGTTGGTCATTTGCAAGTTAGCGGAAAGTCGGCTAAGTATCTCAGGTACACATTGCTTCGTCATACAGTCGGGATTTCTAATAACTAAATGTAGCTGTTTTTTCATTAGTTTTTTCCATCTTCATCAGAAACTTCACCACCTATGAGTTCCATCACAAACAGCATAGTTCCTAAAATATGATAGTCACATAGGCATTTAAAGGTGGGTAAATAAAGTATACAAATATATGTCATCTAAAAAACTGTAGAACATACACTCCAGTAAGCAACTCAGGCCATGCACTGCCTCTTTTACCTAACCTTCTATATGTCCAAGTAAAATTTAAGGCTCTTCATTTTTATCAGTAAAATTTGTTTTTATTTGAATAAAAAGACAAGCATACAAAAGGTTAAATAGCATTTAGGCCACGTAACACAGTAACCACACCAGGGAACGTACCTTTTCTCTGCAGCTAAAGTTACTTCTTGAAAATAAATGGATAAACACACACATGTTAGTGAGGCTTATGTGGATTAAATAAGCTTTCATTGGATATTTGTGTTCATAAGTGGAGGGAAGATAGGTAAACAAACTGGTTGAACAGATATTCAAATGTCGCTATTTTACAAAATTAATAAATGAAACTGATGACGATGATTTTGTCCTACTATCCTGCACTAGGGACATAAAGCTAGTGGAAAAGTTTTCCTCTCAAATATTGATTCCATGAAGTCTGAGGACACCAATAAAATACATAACTAAACTAAATACACTAATAGACTACTACTACTACTACTACTACTTTAAGAAAAAATAAGTTTATCTATTTAACTTAGTGGGAACTGCTGCAGAGTAGCACTTGAGGCAGTTTTGTCTTAATTCACTCTCGCAATTACATTCACTGCCTCTGGTGAAAATGATTATGATTCCGAGCATGTTACACAAGGTCTCAGATTATACACAATGTGTTCTTCTTTTAGGGGCATAAGGTACTATCGCCCCAAGCGCCAGATAACCACCTTAAAGGCCCAGTTTGCGTGCAGTGGCTAGACATCTGTCCATAACAATTCATAGCAATAAACATCAATGGCTGCAAGCAAATTTGTTATGAAAATGGGTATCTGACGTCTGGGGCGATGGTACATTGTTTTTATAGCTAACTTAGTAGTACGATGGTTAGAACATAAATGTGTTGATGTTGTTTGCTACTCTCTCACACACACACACACACACACACACATGCTTTAGTTTTTTAAGATATAGAATAAGTATTTGAGTAGAAATGTTCTATTTTTTGGAAGAGCGAGATCTTCTGCTACAGGTAATTTATTTACCTACTAGAAGGCTTCAACCTCAACGTGTAATGTAATACAGTTTTATCAATAAACAATTATTATTATTATTATTATTACTCTGTCGTTTTATGCCAATGTGTTGGAGGTATATTTGTATGTAGTTATAGTAATAGTGTAGTAAAGCTTTTTTGCTATTTTTTTTCTGGTTCTATTTCTTTTGCTTAAAATTAAGAAAACTTTTTAACATCAAGCATAACTATACATTTGAAATATACCATGATGAACCATGTATATAACCATTGAGTTGGTGATACTGCAATACTGCATAACTAGCTTATTCCTTAAGGTCTAGTTTATGTAATTTTCACTATTATTTCATTTTAATTTAAACCTTATAGAAAAAACTAGTTATGTGTTATTGCACTATCACCTATCTATTGGTGTTAAAAAGGTCTTGGTAATTACTGTTGTCAAATTCATTTACTAACACATTCATTTGAAATAGGTAAAGATGATTGTACATAGATAGGTATGTGTACAGTTGTTTACATAAAAAAATGTTTACAAAACTTGTTGAACTTCGTACTTAAAAAAACAGCCAAGTATGTTAAATCATCAAATTTTAATTTTATGTTAATTAGAACAAAGACAAAACATTTAATGTAATTCTAGATATTGTAGGATAAAAAGTAGAAATTAAATTAATGTGCCACTATAAAAAATAATTAAATCATCAGAAAACAAATTAGATTAAATCAAGTTAATCTAAAGAAAATAAAATGAAATCCAATCAAAATAGTATTAAAATTCAATAATACAAAATAAAAACTATAAACACATTTTTTTAATAGCATATTAAACGTACCACTGCTGGGCAAAATGCCTTCCTGATTTCTTTCTACATATTTCTATAAATAAAATATCATGAGACAAATTGTAAGCAAAGCTTATGTTATGGGTATTAGGCAACGGATAAACATACCTATATATATAGGTAGATACTTAAATACATATTAAACATCCAAGACTCGAGCACAAACATTCATATTTTTCACACAAATATCTACCCTGACCGGTAGGCTTATTGTCTAACGCTTCTGACGCTTGCCTTCGCAACCACTATTTCTTTCTGTCAAATGGTATAAAATGATGATAGAAGGAGGCGGTGACACCGAAGGCAAGCATCAGAAGCGTTAGACAATTCCCGAGAATCAAAACTGGGACCTCAGGCTTCATAGGTTCTGTAACCACTAGGCTTGCGTTTAACCGTGCCTTCTGTCCAGGATGTCGGGCCGCCGCAACGGCTCGGTCTCCCGCGCGGCCGAGACGGCCTCCAAGAACAGGCTGCACATGGACCGGAATCCGCAGCACTCCAGGATAACTGGTGAGTTCCGTTCAATCATAATATGTGTATGTATGTATTATATATAAGGTTGCCATCCGTCCGGGTTTCCCCTGATTTGTCCTAGTTTAGAGAGCGTCCGGGGAACGTCCGGGCCGGGCGGGTTCCATTTGTAGTTTGGGTGTGAATTTTTTTAGTTTTTGGTCGTCGCTGGACAATTGTCAAAAGTACCTATCTACGTATACCGCTAGTAAAGACTAAAAAAAAACCTTGGGGGTTTTGAGCTCCAAATCCGGGGATTATACGCTTTTTGTCCTAGTTGTCGAATTTTGGAGATGGCAACCCTAATTATTTAGGCTCTACGTACAGTGGGGGTAAGAAAAGATTTGTCACCTTAAAGTTGAAAATTACTTGCCCCAAGGCAATTTTGTCAGTCCTCTCATTATTTTATTTCAAACGTAACAATATCACATTGAAGTTTCCCATTTTTATTAACCCCCATCACAAAAAGAGTGGTGTTATAAGTTTGACCACTATGTGTGTGTGTCCGTCTGTGGCATCACATAACTCTAAAACGGGTGAACCGATTCGGATGCGGTTTTTATTTGAAAGCTGGTTTCTTGGCGATGGTTCTTAGACATGTTTCATTAAAATCGGTTCAGCTGTTTCAAAGCTATAAGCTCTTGTCAGCTGCGGAAGGGATCTTAGACGCATAATGGGCATTTACTTTACTTATCTTCAAACATAATGTGCAAACAAATTGCGTTGGGGGTTTTTAAAATTTTTAATTTATAGTTATTATGAAGGTACTAAGAGCCTATGACTTGATAAAGGTATCAATTTAATGACTGACAAAAGTTATTGTACCCCGACTGTACTTTGGTTGTCTGCGTTTTCGCAACTTTCATTTGCCGACTTCATTTGAAGCGTGAAACATTATTTCCCAAATTTTTTTCTGTAACTGTAAACTATTCAGGGATTGTTGTGACAGTAAACTAACTTATAGTAAATTTGTGGAATTAACTTCCGGCACTCAACGGCTGCCAAAAGCGCACTCATTAAATGAGTGAGCGTTTGGCAGCCGCCTTAGCGTGTTGCTCCATGAAGAAGAGCTACAGGTTAGCCCAAACCAGTCGAACAAAACTCGATCATAGCATAACTCAAGTTAGTTATCCGTATTTTTCGCTATGAGTGAGTCCCACGGTAGTTTCATGTTTAAATTATGACATTGGTGCTTTTAAGAAAAGGGTTTATATTTCTTTTTAATGGCTGGCAACATATCACTGACTCTCCTTGAGTTGTTGATATTCACGGGCGGTGGTGATAATTTCCCATCAGACGACACGCTTTTTTAACATGCTAATGCTAATCTAAATATTTGATTGATGAACTACAAATTATTACCTTACCTTACTTGCTTTATTTTTTCTTGCCTGTATGAGGTAGTTGGGGCTGTGTGACATTATGAATGGATTTTAAGAGTGTTTATACCCGCTGAGCTGGCAACGTTCCATTTTTGTTAGTTTTTCTCGATTATTCCATAAAAATTGAATGAAAATTAAAAATGTGGTGTATACGGATTGTTCGAATATTAAAGTTAATGTGTCTACTGCAATAATTATTCGTGATAGACTTTTATTTTCTTTAAAAACGAACAAATTATTACCTAACGGTTTTTAAAGAAAAAATAGAAGTCTTATTATCACTGTGATAAGACTTTTATTTTCTTTAAAAACAAACCTTATTAGCCATGTGTTGTGTTGGTAGGCTGGTGTTATTAATACGGTATTATAAAGATAAATTTAACTAGATTTTGCCCGCAGATTCGTACGCGTGGATTTCCTTCTGGTTCCCATTTGGTAGCTATCTACAATATAGGAAAGCACATCTTGCATTTCGTAGCCAGCTACCATATGTGTCTACGAAATGAGAAAATCGCTGCCATTTGGTAGCTAGCTACAAGATGGGAAAGCACATTTCGCATTTCGTAACCAGCTATCAAATGTGGCTACGAGATGAGAAAATCGCTCCCATTTGGTAGCTAGCTAAAAGATGGGAAAGCACATTTCGCATTTCGTAGCCAGCTACCAAATGAGGCTACGAGATGAGAAAATCGCTCCCATTTGGTAGCTAGCTTCAAGATGGGAACGCACATTTCGCATTTCGTAGCCAGCTACCAAATGTGGCTACGAGATGAGAAAATCGCTCCCATTTGGTAGCTAGCTAGTCTAGCTACAAGATGGCAAAAGCACATTTCGCATTTCGTAGCCAGCTACCAAATGTGGCTACGAGATGAGACTAAAGGAAGTAATAGCGGTTGAAACGCTAATAGAATTATCCACCCGTACTATAAGAGATGATACCTAACATCAAAACAATTAACTTTAAAAAAAAAATCAAAATCAAAAATTATTTATTTTCAGATAATTAAATCCATAGATTGTTAGTTTAGATTATGCCTAAGAACTATGTTAGGAGATGAAATAATGCAATGAACTAATGCATGTCACTGAACTAATTGTCTAATAATAAATAAACTAAATCTACACTTCTACACTAATATTACAAAGAGGAAAGATTTGTACCTATTTTTGTATGTTTGTAATGAATAGGCTCAAAAAGTACTGGGCCGATTTAAAAAATTCTTTCACCAATAGAATGCTACATTCTTCCAATTTGACATAGGCTACATTTCATTTTGAAAAAAATTAGGGATCCTTGGTAAAATTTGAACAATGTAACCGAAGGTGTAGAAAAATGAGTCTTAAAATGTCTTTCGTCGAATGCGCTGCCGAAACTATTAGCGATAGAACAAAATAATGTACAACAATATTGAAGAACATCATAATGTCTACAAAAAACTCCGCGGTAGCATATGTCCAACTATTGTTGTTATGTCACTACAACAACTTTTTTCATTTTAAACATTAATGAAAATGCTAACCAATGTATAATATAGTTGTACCCGTGCGAAGCCGGGGCGGGTCGCTAGTTAGTTAATAAATTTATATGTCAATCTGTAAAAAATCAGAATGTCAGTAAAAATTTAAATTTATTTCAGTGAGATAATAATAATATCAAATTACTAATAATAATAACAAATTTAAATTTAAATTAAATACATAATTATTAAGATTTTTTAAATGATCCGCGGATGCGGGTCCAAATAGGCTAGAAATAGGAGCCCTGCCGCGGCAGGGCTCCGTCGAATAGCAGTGGTGTGACGACGAGTCTGGCCCCAAATGAATGAAGCTTTCAAAATGTACGGGCGCCTATATGCGTTCGAAGCAGTGGCCGCGTTAACCCAGCACGCTGAGCTGTCCACAGACCCGTCCAACCCGGCCGGCCGGCGCAAGGAGATAGACAACGTGATGAAACGTGCGCGCCAAGCGTCCCCGGGCAGCTGGGACCGGAAGCTCTTGCAGGTCGAAGAGAAGGATCCCAACAGGTTTGTACTTATTGTATTTTATTAGGGTTCCGTACCCTATTTATTACTAATACAAACATTCATTTTATTTCATCCACCGGTGGTGTAGTGGAATGGCACGCGGCACGGAATGCTGAGGACCTGGGTTCGATTCCCAGCGCTGGTCTTTTTCCTGGGGTTTTTTCTGTGCATCCATATTTCAGTTTGTATTTAGTATGAAATATTTGGATTTCACGGGATGGCCTTAAAAAAAAAATACAAAAAGATACTTCATATCAATCTTGTTACAAATCATTTTATTTTGCTTAAAATACAGGGCATCTAAGACGTAATACAAAATTATATTTTCTGGATTCACTCATGATTACGATCAACTTTTATTATGGGAGTAATATCGAAATCGGTAGGTAGTGGTAGAGCCATGTTGTAGCTAGCCGCTGCATTACGAATGGGCCGGCTCGTCCGGGGTAGTACCACCCTCTCACAGAACACCGGCGTGAAGCAGCAGTGCTCCCTGCTGCGTTTCGTACGGTCAGTGAGAGCGCCGGGGGCCCAATACCTCTCCCCCTCCCTCTCCCCTTTAGGGCCGACAACGCACTGGCATCGCGTAAAGCGCTGCGGGTGTCTATGGACAGTGGTGGTCATTTAACATTTGGTGTTTACGTTTTCGAAGTTGGTCCCATAATAACAGTTGATCGTAATCATGAGTGGATCTAGAAAATATAATTTTGTATTGCGTCATAGATGTCTCCCTGTATGGTACAGAAGATTAAACATATTATAGAGATCACATATTTCACCAGCATCTGGCATGAAAAATTATTACTACATACTAAAAAGCAAGATAACATAAATTTAAATTTTAATGCTCAAACATATTAACATATAATGGTCATTGGTCAAAAGAGGAAAAATATTCAGCCTCAGAGTAGAAGGCTTTTCCCACAAGCCATGCTTTGAGTTTCTGCTTAAATACCTTCAGAGGATTCTTTTTAATGTCATCATCTAATTCTAAGACTCCACTGTCCGTCTGTCTGTCACCAGGCTATATCTCATGAACTGTTGAAATGTTCACAGATGATGTATTTCTGTTGCCGCTATAACAAATTGCTAATAAATGAACGTGTTGCAGATGGCGCCACACTGGATACAAGCAGATGTACTTGGACGGGTCGCGATCCCCCTCCCCGCGCCGCTCGCGCTCCCCCGCGCCCCTCGGACGCCGCTCTAGGTACGAGTTATCACTATGCCATGCGATAGCTATAGGGTAAATCGCTAACTGGCCACCTCATACTAAAAATGAACTCTATTCACCCATAATAGAATTCATTTTTAGTATAAGGTGTTAATTACTGTCCATGTTATACTAAATTGAATTCTGTTTGTAGGGGAACAGAGTTCATTTTCAGTATGAGGGGGGCAGTTATTGGCGATTTACCCTACTTAGTTTATTTTTAGCATTACAAAGAAGGTACGCGATCTTGACGAGCCTTTTTATTGAAAAAATAAGTCACGGCAGATAAGAAAAAATTATAGCTACTTATACTTCGTTTTTTTAGCATTAGACAAAAGGTACAGTAAAATTACATAAAGTTTACCACTGACAGATGGTTTGCCTTCATTTCATATTCAACTTTAACGACCTACAAATAAAGCCAATTTTAGAATACTGTTACCCACGTTTGCAGATTTTGTAATAGCTACTTTATTTGTATGGTGTTAAAGTTGGAAATTAAATGAAGGCAAGCCAGTGGTAAACGTATTGTAAGCGATCTTGACGTGTCTTTTCATTGTAAACACTTTTGAAAAATAATTCATAGCTAATAAATATGTAACAATTTGAAAGGAAATAAGGTCATTTACACTCTTTTGGTTTATAATATAAGTAATACATAGTGTAGCAATTGATACGCTACAAATTTATTAGTGTAACCTTTTTCATTGATATTGTGTCTCGTTGTTGGTCTGGCTGATTTCACTGTCAGCTTGAATTTGAATAGTGACATGTAAAAAAGTATGTGAGCTTGACACAGAGAGATTTGGGCGATACGTGGATGACGGTGAAAAATAAGATATCTCTCGAAAAAAATAATCTTGGTTCCTGGTATTCATGAAATCATAAATTACTACGTGGTTTGTAGTGGTTTCCTCGTTTTTTATAAAATTACGCTACAATAGTTACTATTTTTTTAAAAGTGTCTTTTAATAAAAAATAAAAATACTCTTCAAGATTGTTTACCTTCTTTCTACTGCTAAAAAAAGTATAGCTATATCATAACGAACTCCTCCGAAACGGCTTGACCGATTTTTATCAATTTTTTTCTTTAACCTCCTGAGGCTCACGAAAATATTGTTCCAATGAACATTAAACTTTATGTCACTTATGAGTGAGTTCGATGTCGCGTTAGAATTAGTCCTTTATAGGACTTACTTCTAATGTGATATCGAACTCACTCAAAAGTGTCATAAAGTTTAAATTACTAAACTAAACGGGACTTTTATCACGCAATAAATACAATTTTGCTGCAATGTGGCCGAAACGTCGAGGTAAATAAATAAATATTTATTGCGTGATAAGTCCCGTTTAGTTTAGTAATTATAGCGACCCGCCCCGGCTTCGCACGGGTGCAATTATGCATGTATTATACATATAAACCTTCCTCCTGTATCATTCTATCTATTAAAAAAACCGCATCAAAATCCGTTGCGTAGTTTTAAAGATCTAAGCATACATAGGGACAGACAGACAGACAGCGGGAAACGACTTTGTTATATACTATGTAGTGATGAGTGAAAATCACGAAAGTTTAAACCATAAAAAAAATAAAAAAAATAAAAAATTTATTGCCACAACATAAATAACAACAAATGGAAATAAATCAGCTACGTTCCGGCAATGGGTCTCAATCTCAGCAAGTGCTAGGACACATGACAGCATGCCCCAGCGCTGATTTTCAGATTGACCCCTTTAGCGGAGGCTAGTTGTAACATACAATAATATAAAGTAGTATAATAAAATAAAAAAAAATAAAAATTATAGAAGGAAACTAATTGTTACAATTGACAACCTTTCATCTTTCCAACACCTGAAAATTACTGCAGGAATCGAAAGAGTTTCGCCTAAAAGTAGCAAAGTTAAAGTTTATTGAAACATTATTTTCGTGGGCTTCAAGAAGGGGAAGGCTATATTTGGTAGGTCTGAGAATATGTAGTAGGCTATTTTTTATACCCGTAATATACGACCACTAGACGACGACCAGATGGCCTAGTGGTTAGAGAACCTGACTACGAAGCTTGAGGTCCCTGGTTCGATTCCCGTGTTGGGGCAGATATTTGTATGAAAAATACGAATGTTTGTTCTCGGGTGTTTAATATGTATTTAAGTATTGTGTCTATCTATATAAGTATGTTTATCCGTTGCCTAATACCCATAACACAAGCTTTGCTGAGCTTACTTTGGGACTGGGTCAATTGGTGTGAATTGTCCCGTGATATTTATTTAACAACCGCTTTAGCCTAGTTGGTAGTGACCCTGCCTACGAAGCAAGAGGTCCTGGGTTCAAATCCCGGTAAGGGCATTTATTTGTGTGATGAGCACGAATATTTGTTCCTGAGTTATGGATGTTTTCTATGTATTTAAGTATTTATTTATCTATATAAGTATGTTTATCGTCGTCTAGTACCCATAGTACAAGCTTTGCTTAGTTTGGGACTAGGTCGATTTGTGTAAGATTGTCCCCTAATATTTTTTATATTTTAATATTTTTTTATTTATTTAATATGGCAAAACGTTTGCCAAGTCAGCTAGTTTGTTACAAATATCACGGTGCATCGTTTCCAGGTCGCCGTTGCCGCTGTCGCGGCGCTCGCGCTCGCCGGTCCGCCGCTCGCGCTCGCCGCTGCCGCGCCGCGACTCGCGCGCCCGGTCGCCGCGACGCAGCCCGCGACGCTCGCCCAGGTAACTTAACTATCCAATGTTAACCTTTTCGACGCCAACGACACATATATCAGTCACGGCGTGCAGAGCGATATCTACCTACATGCGTTGCTGTAGGGTTCAACTTCGCGTTTGACATTCCGATGTCTCGGCGTATGAGTGAGAGCTGTTGTATTTGACAGAGCGTTGAAAAGGTTAATATCAAACCGCGTTGGGTGGGCGATTTCGGGCGTGGGGGAGGCACGATGGCTCAAGATAGGTTGGTTGGACTGCGCGTGTTATTGGATATTTTCATCTTATTACTAAAACAAATACATATTTTAAAAATGTAGCAACACTACGCCCTAGAAAACATCTTGTTTTATCAACATTCAAAAAGTCGTGACCTGCCGTGCAGTATTAGTTTTATTTTTTAGAGACAACTTTGGATTTTTTTTCTATCGAGCGAACTATAAGTAATCGTGTTACGATAAATACTTGTCATTAGAGTGAATCCTCAAGTATCTTACACATGATTTGCAAGACTATAGCTTTACTTGTAATGATACAACACGAGATTAAATGAATGCAATAAATGCACCAAAAACACAGTAGGCCCTTAAGTCCCGAGTCGTGGCTCAGGCCTGAAATGTCCGTTTTCCTAAAATGTATTTTTTCCCAAAGCGTTTGCTTTTCCATAATATCAGCACGTCTTTTGTATACCTCTAAAGTCAGCTTCTCAAAATGACAGTTTTCAAGAATGACAGTTCGCTTTTCAGAATGTGCTTATTCCCAAAATGTTTGCAACCTCAAAATATCTGCTTTCTTACAATTTCGGCATTCCAGAAAAGTCTTATTCGCAAAATGTATGCTATCATGAAGATGCAACATTTACCTAAAAACTAATATATAAAAATCTATAATTTTAAAGCGAAATTCCTACGTCCTACCCAGAGTCTTAAACAGACAGCGGAATCTCAGTAATAGGGTCCCGTCGGCACCCTTTGGGTCATCATCATCATCCCAGCCTATATACGCCCCACTGCAGGGCACAGGCCTCCTCTCAGAATGAGAGTGCTTGGAGGGGAATGGGAGGACAGACCCTTTGGGTATGGCACTCTAAAACCACTACAGGTCTAGACTTGAGTTCGTAATGCCCTTACTGCCCGTGATACACACAATGATTTTCATCACACTGCGAGGAAAAAACCCAAAAATAAAATTATTTTGTCTCTAAACACTTAAATTGAATAAATAATGGCTACCCGCCGAAACAGATTGACACTTTTTTCAAGTCATTTACCATAGATAATGTAAACTGTGTTTAGAATTTGAATGCCCTTGGAATGCCCATAAGGCCAGAATCTGCCAACATGTTAAAAAAATACTTACTAAAATTATTGCAAAACTATTTGATATAAAAATAACGAAGTTTCATAAAGCGTAGATAAGTTTTGTGTTGTAAAATTGGGTTATAGCTAAGTTTTAAAGATATTTAAAAAATTTTTTATTTATTCCAGACGCAGCCCGCTACCCCTGGGCGGGCGGCGGCGCTCCCCGCGGCCGCGCTCGCCGCCGCCGCCGCCGCGCGCGCGCGACGCGCCCCGCCCGCGCCCGCGCCCGCGCCCCGCCCCCGCCCCCGCGCCGCCCCAAGCGCGCCCGCCCTCGCCGCCCGACCCCAGAAAGGTACCGCACCGACACACTGATACAACAAGATGCGCCCGCGGCACTAAAATGCGGCACTTTGATGTCTTGATTCTCCACTACCAGGGGGGGTTCACTCCGCAGTTTAGGTATGTTCGTGTGGCGCGCCTCCCGGGCAGGCGTGTGGCAGTAGCTTGTCGCTCGGCATTCGGTTTGCTCGCTAGCCGCGTCGCGCGTAATTTATTTTTCTGTGATTTTTGCAACAAACAATGACTTCTAAACGATCAATCCGTATTTAAGATACTGTTGCGTGCTAATTTACTTGTATTGTATCAGGTTTAAAATTTCGCCATGTGTAGATAGATAGATAGGTAGATAAAGACGTTTATTTGGTACTGTAAGCGCACACAATCAAAATTAACAAAACTAAAGTAATCAGTATAAACTTAAAAGTATAACATTTTATATTGTCTGTGTGCGCTGCGGCAGTGCAAAAGGGCCGTGGCTCAGCTGTCAAAACATTGCTCATAGGAGCAAAACACTGATATTCTGCCACAGCCCAGAGAATCGAGAGCAAAAAATTACTTACTATTAAAATAATTATACAACAAAGGAAAAAAAAACAAAACAAAACAGTGCTGAGCATCATTAACACCTACAGTAATTAATAATAAGGCACAAGTAACAAAATATCGTAATATAAAACACCAGTTATACATATATAAGCAATAATATAGCAGCTACCGAACCAACCCAAACAAACGCGCAACCGCCACACAGTTCCTTCACCCTATCCTACGTTTTAAAATCACACTCGAAATTTTTTTTTTTTTTTTTATTTATTTAATCAAACGGTACATGCTTTTACAACAAATTCTGTTATCGCCAAACTGTTACCAGTTTGTTGGCGATGAAGCACTCAACACTATAATTGAATCATGCACCAGATACACAAAACAGTTAACAACTAAATAAACTAACATGCACAACTACCTACTTACACTTTTTACATACTTTTCTAAAAGGTAAATCAAGTACCGGACAACCACTTTGCTTTTGTAAGAGAATTAATTTATATTTCGTTTTGAGGTGTAGATAGATGCTGTTGGGTATCTTTCTTGATTTATATACCTACCAAATATCGGCGAGTGGGAACCCTGTGCCCTTGGTTTCGGATCAGCGGTGCCCAACGGAATATGAACGCTCGTATCACACGATAAGTTTCAATTTCGCGTGCAAGCAGTAAGAGTAGGCAAGTTTTTATACCTAAAGTTGAGTTTTGTTCGAGAGTGATCCTTCTATACGTTAGTACTATTACTTGTTCTGTGCCACTACGCGGTGCTTTGGCTGTGATCTGATGAAGGCTACTCCGAGCATTGATAAAGGACATTCAGAGCAACTAAGATACCCACCTGACCTGATGAATGAATGAAAGGTGGACTGTCAGACAACAGGCGTTATGAATTTTTAAAAACAAACTATTTGAACCCGCATTTTTTGGCTAGACGCGCCGAGTATGCTTCCAATTGCACCAACTCGCCACCTACCAAAAACTGCTAGTAAAATGTTTTTTTTTATTGTCCACAGTCTTCCGGTTCGGGATCGTCCGTCAGCAGTTGCTCGGACGAATCTTGCTCGGTGTGCTCCGCCAAGAACAAGAAGGGACCGCCGCCGGGACCGAAGGGAGCCAAGCCGCCGTGAGTGTACATCTCACTTTGTTTTTAACCCCCAACACAAAAAGAGGGGTGTTATAAGTTTGACCTCTATGTGTGTGTGTCTGTGTGGCATCATAGCTCTTAAACGGGTGAACCGATTTGAATGCGGTTTTTTTTATTAGAAAGCAGGTTTCTTGGCGATGGTTCTTAGATATGTTTCATCAAAATCGGTTCAGCCGTTTCAAAGTTATCAGCTCATTTGCTAGCTGCGGAAGGGATCTTAGACGCACAATGGGCATTGACTTAACGTTCAAAAATAAGTGTGACATAATTGCGTTGGGGTTTTTAAAATTTTTAATTTATAGTTGGAGAAGGAAGTCATAAAAAGTTACAGTAAAATTACATAAAGTTTACCACTGACACATGGTTTGCCTTCATTTCATATTCAACTTTAATGTCCTACAAATAAAGCCAATTTTAGAATACTGCCGTCGTATCTATAAAAGGCACAACTGCAAACTTGCTCAAAAAAGAAACAGCATAAGTTTACAAAGAACAAGTGTGCACTTAGGCTTTTACTGTTTGAAACAGGTTACCAATTGTGCCCTTTTATCATACGACGGCAGAATACTGTTACCCACGTTTGCAGATTTTGTAATAGCTACTTTATTTGTATGGTGTTAAAGTTGGAAATGAAATGAAAGCAAGCCATCTGTCAGTGGTAAACTAAAAGTAAACGTATTTTCAAACTAAATACAAACTGAAATATAGATGCACAGAAAAAACCCCAGAAAAAAGACCAATGCTGGTAATCGAGTCCAGGTCCTCAGCGTTCCGTGCTGCGTGCTTACCCCTACACCATCACTGGTCTAGAGGTTAGCGACGAATCTTTCCCATACATCGTACATTTCAGTCTGTTATAATCACTTTATGCAGTGATAAAGACTTTGAGGAAGTCTCTCGGTAGAGGGCATAACATAGATGAGCGCTTTATCACTGCATAAAGTGATTATATGCCCTCTACCGAGAGACTTCCTCAAAGTCTCTCGGTAGAGGGCATAACATAGATGAGCGCTTTATCACTGCATAAAGTGATTATAACATACTGAAATGTACGATGTATGGGAAAGATTCGTCGCTAACCTCTAGACCAGTGATGGTGTAGGGGTAAGCACGCAGCACGGAACGCTGAGGACCTGGATTCGATTCCCAGCATTGGTCTTTTTTCTGTGCATCTATATTTCAGTTTGTATTTAGTTTGAAATATATGGTTTCATGGGATGACCGTAAATGTAATAAAAAATGAAGTTGAAAAAAAAAAAAAGATACTTCATGCCTGACTTGAGTAAACGTATTGTAGACTCAACTAGACGGTATTAGTGTGAACACGTCTGGCACAAGCCTCCTCTCAGAATGAGAGTGCTTGTTCTGTTCCCATGCAAGCCCAGCACGGATTGTGGGCTTCACACACACCATTGGATTTCCTACGCGTTTGCTCACGGTGTTTTCCTTCACCGTGAAGCTCATGGTAAATTAAAAATGTAATTTCGCACACAAATTCCAAGATTCCCTGCTGCGTTTCGTACGGTCAGAGAGAGCGCCGGGGGCCCAATACCTCTCCCCCTCCCCTATTCCCTCTCCTTTTTCCTTGGGGCTTGTGCATTGTCATGCACTGGCATCGCGTAAAGCGCTGCGGGTGTCTATGGACAGTGGTGATCATTTAACATCAGGTGACCCACTAGTTCGTTTGTCTGGCCTCTCTAACATAAATAAAAAAAAAAATCCGAGAGGTGCTAGCCGGGATTTGAACGCACGACCCTCTGCTTGAGAGGCCATAGGTCAAACCACCGTTTACGTGTCCGTCTGTACCGGCCCTTAAATCGTTCAAATCAATTTTTTCATTTTTATGGTTCTGCACCTCGAAAGGAACAAGCGGAACCCTTTTAGGATCACTTTTTTTTTTTTTTTTTTTTTTTTTTTTATGTTAGATAGGCCAGACAAACGAACTAGTGGGTCACCTGATGTTAAATGAACACCACTGTCCATAGACACCCGCAGCGCTTTACACGATGCCAGTGCGTTGTCGGCCCTAAAGGAGCGGGAATAGGGGAAGGGGGAGAGGGAGGGGGTGAGGTATTGGGCCCCCGGCACTCTCACCGACCGTACGAAACGCAAGCAGGATTACTGCTGCTTCACGCCGGTGTTCTGTGAGAGGGTGGTACTGCCCCGGACGAGCCGGCCCATTCGTGATGCAGCGGCTAGCTACAACATGGCTCTACCACTACAAAACTTTGTTGTCCGTCCGTCTGTCAAGACCCTTTTTCTAAGGAACGCGTGGAGGTATCAAGCTGAAATTTATATCAAATACTCGGGTCTACTGCCCCTTGGAGCTGTGAAAAAATCAAACTTGTAAGCCAACGCAATCAAAAGATACAGCCGTTTATGCCGCAAATTTTCGACACTCGCAAGGGAATCAAAACCTACAGGGTACTTCCCGTGAACTCTGAATCTTGAAATTTGGTACAAAGCAAGGTCATTATAGCACAGATAAAGGAAAAGTTTCGAAAAGCATAAATATTTTTGTCTGTCTGTCTATATAAGTTTATTTTAATTTATTTTATTTTATAGTTTTTATTTTATAATGTCATATTTTACTAACTGTAGTCTTAAGCAACCTTGTTACTAACAACTATGGACATGTTTTATGAAATAAATTATCATTATTATGTTGTTACGGATTTCCGATCACGGGCCCATGGGGACCCGGTCATTTGAAAGGCATTCATGGGGCCGAAGCCAACATGAAGAGGCCTTTGGTACCATATAATATAAATGAGATGGGCGCAACTACGGAGATCTATCTCCTAATACACCATGGGAATGTGCTAGCGGACAGTCCTCCACAGTTGCCAATCTATTATCATTATTATTATTATTATATCAGTATCCAATCTACAATGATCCCACACTGCGCACATTTTGCTCAGGGCTCTCCTAAGACTGGATGTTCATACACATAAATTTGTACGGAACCCTCGGTGCGCGAGTCCGACTCGCATTTGGCAAAATTTTTTTTTTTTTTTTCTTTTTTATTTAAATTCCCTCTACTTCAGGCCGGGACCCGGTGCGGCGTCCCCCAACCGGGCCAAGCGGCCCCCGCAGTCGTCGGCCCGCGCCGTGCAGCCCACGCGGGAGCTGCTGAAGGCGCGCGAAGCCAGCAAGCGGACGAGGGAAGAAAAGGTACGCTGTTCAGTGTCTTGGTGGACAAAGAAAATGAATCAACTGATACAATTGGGAATGTCTAAAAAAAAAAATTACCATTGGTTTTTATATTTTTTTGTATAGAAAAGTCAATTATAAGAAACTAATTTCAATATTTTGTCAGAACTTCTTTCAAAATTAATTATTGAAACTACATATTAAAAAGCATTTATCTCGAAATGGTTTTCGATATACTATACATTGCAAAAAAAATAGACATCCCCAATTACTTTGCTCACCCGCAACCTTACGGTACGGTACGGTACCACAGAATATATAATAGTACTAACGTACAGAATGGACACGCTCCACCCCGCACCGATTCGAGTTACCCCACCCCTCAAGGCGCAGATTGCCGGACCCCGCCGGAATCCAGAAGAGTGCGCGCGCGTTGTATGTAGGCGTACGCGTATACAGACGTTGTCGTGCTTATGTAGATTCAAGAACGCGTATTTGTACGTCGTGTCCGCCGCGTGACGGTACTTAAACTCGTTGTAAGACGTGAGTGGTCCGTTTATTTTCACTAAAAAAAATGCGTGTTAATGCATGTGTTTGGTAGCATGGTAGCACAGTGAACGGTTGCGGTATTCTGAAGATGAGCTCTGGTTGAGTTCGAAACGCGTCAGTGTAGTTGGTGGTGGTGATAATTGGGTTTGTGTGATTTGTGTGTGTTCGCACAGTGTGGAGGTGGAGGAGCTGCATGAACACGCATTTGTTTACATTTAAACGTAGCTATTGTAAAGTCGCGGGTGAGCAAAGTAATTGGTTCAGTTCATTGGAATTATTTTGTTGTGATAAGATAAATAAATAACTTACTGTCCCAGGCCTTTCTTCCAGTTTTTGCGGCTGTAACTCCTGGTACTGGGTCTTTGCAGCCTTCTACGATTGGCACATTGAGACTTATAGGGGTTTACACGGGTCGATTTTCGCCGTGCGGCTAGTCGCGTGGCCAAAGTCGGATGCTACCTAACTTTGGGGCTTGCGGCCAGTGGCGAACCTTACATAGAAGCCCAAAAGCCGGGCTTGCCTTATAAATCTCAAATCAAGTTAAAAAATGAAAACCAAACATCGTCCGAACGAAAAAATTTCTAATAAAATCACTTTCATAATAACGCGCTTTATTTTACGTAAAATACCAAGAATTGCATAACAAATCCGCTGCGCGGCCCGACGGCGCTGAACGGCGATAGTAGCGACGTTATAAATAGCATGACATCTCGCTCGCTCTTGTGGGCTTTTACGGGGCTTCCAAGCGCTCTTTTCATACTTAGGAAAACGTTAGTTTTGCAAATATCTATGTATAGCTGCATACAGTGGTGGTCATACAATTAAGAACGATTTGAAGTTTCCGATTTTTTTTTATCTAAATCATGTCATATGTCTAGTTGTGTTCCTTCTTAGAAGTAACAAGTTATGTTATAAAATAGCCACATGGATAGAGCAAACAGGATTAATAATAATAGTGTATAATTGCTAACATTTTTTTTTACAAATTTTATTTGTTCTCTATACTAATAAATTCAAATAGTAATGAAGCTGGACAAATAATTAAGAACGATTTATTAAACTGCTCGAGAGTTGTTTTATATGAAACTTAGATTAAATAAATCATATTAATGTGAAGTTGGTATAGAAAAAAAAGCAATTTAATACATTTGAACTAAAATTAATAGTTAGTAGCATGTCCACGGCTTTTAATTATGGCTTTACACCGGCGAGGCATTGAATCTATTAATTTTTGACATTTCGCAAGAGAAATAGAGTTCCATTCTTCTAAGAAAACGTCGTACAGCTCTCTCAAATTGCCACACTGTCGATTTGAAACCTTTTTCTTGACTTCGCACCAAAGATGATCTATTGGGTTAAGATCTGGGCTGTTGGCTGGCCAATCTAAGACTGAAACTGATTGTGATGTGAGGAATTCCTTAACGGTGCGTGCAGTATGCTTTGGATCATTGTCGTGCTGGAATGTCCAAATAACCGGAAGCACGTCTTCGGCATATGGTAACATTGTTTCTTGCAGTATATTTTTGTATTGGAATTGATCCATGTTTCCTTCTATCAGCCTAACAGGTCCAACGCCATGTCCAGAAAAGCACCCCCAAATTTTCACATTTCCCCCGCCATGCTTTAATGTCACTTTTGTGTACTTTGAGTCGAATGCTTTATTCGGAGGGCGTCGTACATATCGTTTTCCATCAGAACATACCCTATTTATTTTTGTCTCGTCAGAAAAAAGAACATTTTTCCACTGTCTGACTGTCCAGTTTTCATACCTTCTTGCAAATGCAAGTCGGGCTTGCCTATGACATCGTTTCAACATATGCACCTTTCTTGCTATCCTTCCGTTCAACTTATTTTCTACCAAACGCCTTCGAATAGTGCGTGCAGAGATTGCTGAAGGGTTGTTTTCGCCAAAATATTCTTTTCTCAACTCATTAGACCCTTTAAAAGGATTTTGTTTTGCCAAACGAACGATATTTCGATCATCTCGACGAGATGACTTTCTCTGTCTAGGTCCACGCGGAACGTTTGAAGTAGTTTGATACATGGAAAAATGCTTTACGGCATGGAAAACCATTGTTTTTGAACATTGCAGATGGTCGGCTATCTTTTTATACGACCAATTCTTCTCGCGAAGTTTTATTATTACTTCTCTTGTAGATTTATCACAACTATTATTTTTCCCCATTGTTTTTATACGAAGTAATCACTTTTAAGACTTTAACAGCACGAAATGGCGCCAAAATTATACGAATAATAATCTACAACCACAGAGCCACACAGTGTTCTCTATTTAAATTTGAAAAAATAATAAACTATTCAGCGTTCTTAATTACGTGACCAGCCAGTAAGTACTAATACTAGGTTCAGATCGAATGTATAAAGTTTCTCTATTAATTTTTTAGCCAACAATGTTGCATAAATGAATGTACCGGTAGTACGGAAAAGTTTTGCAATACCGAGAGAAATAAAAAAAATACGGGCAATTCGTTATACTTGTTACTTTGAAAAAATCATCTCAATAAATAATCGTTCTTAATTATATGGCCACAACTGTATATAGCACTTTCTTTGCAATTTTGAATCTGGCTTACGGTGTGAAGTTTGTTGCGTTTGGTTTGTTTGGAACGCGAGTGCGCGGGCGAGATGAATAACTTCACGATTGTTTATATCGAATCGTGGGCCATGCAAGGCGTTGTAAAATGCGTGATTTGATGCAATTACAAAATTAACAGGTATTCTTGTTTTAGTGCGGTGTACAGTGCGGTGCGTGTGAGAATGAGTCTGTAAAATTCTGTCCAGTAATAGAATGTTTAATGATTAATGTTTATTTGGGCAAAAAACGACACAATATAATGAGTGAACTTAAAAAAAAATAGAATGAAGTGTGCTTTGGTAAGCTTGTCCAAACTGAAGAGTAAAGCGGCAACAAGATGGATTTACCTACATTAAATTATAATAAAACATATCTCTCGGCTTGCCATAGCTTGATACCCTAGGCACGCCACTGCTTGCGGCTTTACTCTAGCCGAATTGCCATTTAGACGGTCGATTTTAGCCGCGCGGAAAAAATGGTGCGGCTTTAGTCCCCCGTGTAAACCCTGCTTTACAGTAATACATTAAACATTATTGTTATTGTCCATCTTAGGTCCTGGAATGGCAGCGCACTCAGATGGCGGTGAACCGTCCGGCGACGGCCGCGGCGCCGATTCCCGCGCAGCAAATCAAGCGCGAAGGCGAGCGGCGCCGGCGCGGCGTCTCGCCCGCCGCCATAGCCGCCGCTCTCAACGACAGTGACAGCGACAGCGAGTCTGATGCTAGCAGTGACCAGCCGCAGCGGTAAGAGCGACTTAAAACCGTGTACAATCCATCAGCAAACGGTACGGTTGAGTGGGTGGTTAGAACTGTTTAAAGTCGCAAAGTCTCGCCTGTTAAAAGTTTCGTTCGCCGCATCGAGAACGAGCAGCGCCCATGGCTGTAGCGCTATGGAGCGGCCGCTCTCAATGATAGTGACAGCGACAGAGAGTCGGACGCAGCAGCGACCAGCCGCAGCGCTTCTTTTGAACGCCACACGTCGTTTTTGTTACGAATAAAATTGATTCTTATGCGGATGCGGGTAGGTTCGTTTTTGTATTACCGTATTGTAGCCGACGCTGGGGTTCAAAACAGTCAGTTCAAAAGTCTCGCCCGCCGCCATAGCCACCACTCTCATAAACACATGATAATGACCGCGAGTCCTGATGCCAGTAGCGACCAGCCGCAGCGGTGAGTGTAACTTTACACCGGGTACAATCCACCAGCAAACGGTGTAGTCGAGTGGGCGGTTAGAAGTGTTAAGTCCAGAGTGGCGCCGTAAAGTCTCGCCCGCCGCTCTCAATGACAGCGACAGCGAGTTGGATGCTAGCAGTGACCAGCCGCAGCGGTGAGTGCAACTTGTTAAAAACATTTCCGTCCATAAATACTCAATACCGGGTACCAGGGAACGGTATGGACGACTGGGTGGCTAGAACTGTTAAGTTTCCATACGCATGCCTGTTACCGCATTAACCGCGAGGGCGACCGGCTACGGGTTATGTACACCGTGATAACCTTTAATAGGGTTGTTGCCACCACCAATCAACTGACGCGACGTACCTACTTTTTATGGCCTGTCAAAACACAACTCTCCCATAGAGTCTGAATGGCAATAGCAACTTATGAAGTTACTTGTTCGCCAACTCAATCAACTAAGTATTTATTTGTTTTAAAGCTACAAAAATCTAATTTTGCAGTTAATCGAAAATTAATCTGGCTTTCAGTGCTAAAATAAAGGCGTTTTTTTTACTGGAGTCGTCTTTTAGAATTATTTTTAATGGCCTATTACCTCCCGAAGTGACTGACTGTTTGTTCCAGACTGACGCTCTCGGAGCGTTTCGGCAAGATGGCGCAGTGGTCCGCTGACCGGAGCGCCCGCCTCGAGAACATGAGGATCACGCGCCGCGACAGCGCGCTGCACGTGCGCATCGAGCGCGGCGAGGCGGCGCCCGAGCCCGCGGCGGAGCCCTACCCGTGAGTACACAAGAGTACAAGTACACACTTTAAATGGCGCGTTGCGCATTTTCGACCGCGCAGACACGAACCAACTATTCCGATGACAGCCGAAGGTACTATTCAAACTTTAAATCAGTCTTCTGTCGTATAATTACAAGGTGCAAATTACAGTGCACCTGTTATCCGCCTCACTAACATGGCGCGCGACGCGCGCTAACGTGGCGGCAGCAACCCACCAATAGCGACACAGGAAAAAAGACGCGCCGTGCGTGGAGTATGCTGATTGGTCAGTTGCATGTCCCGCGCTTCCAAAACGCGTCTTCTGCGCAGGTACATCAGTGAGCCAATGTCAGTTGTGTACGGGACGCAATGTATCCGGCTCTGAAAGTGATTGCCGATTGGGATGTGGTGTCAGAAAATTTAAAACGAATATACTTCAAGTATTTTTATTTATTCCTTTTTAATTTTTTTTTTTTTGACGGTGGAAGCATTCTACACTTCCACTTAACGTAGATATAGTTAAGATGTAGGTATTGTTTTAGTTTTTTAACTAAGGGACCCAATACATCCCTGTATTGTTTTTTTTTATATAATTTTTTTTTTATTTACTTAATTCTATATTTGTATGATTTTTTGAATTTGTAATTTATTATATTTTAATTTGAAAAGATGACTTTCTGCCAAGTTTCTTGCGGCGCATTCTTCTTGGCAATGATGGTCCTTACGAAAGCGCTGGTAGTTTAAAAAAATGACATGTAAAAGAGCCCTTTGCGGCCTACTTGCAGAATAAACGTTTTGATTTTTTTTTTTTGATTTTTGATTATAAAACTTGTCTACCGGTTTTGAGAGCTCATCGCGTAAAACGAGCTATCTCGCCAGCCAGACTGAAAGAGTTAAGGCTGCCTGTCTATTGGAATGGAGCGCGGCAGCGGAGCTGTGAGCGAGATAAAAATCCATCGATAGAATAGCATAAAACCTTCGCTCGTCTTCAGCGGACTGGGAGTTGTCAATAGTTTGAAAATTCATACAAAACCTGTACGCTTAGTATAAGTTTTACTTCATCAAATACTTCTCGATCGCGTTTACGTAAAAAAATCAATTCCTATGGAAACAAGGACAGCGTCTCCGCGCGCGCGCGTCCATGTTTCCATAGAATTGAAATTTTTACGTAAACGCGATCGAGAAGTATTTTGGTGAAGTAAAACTTATACTAAGCATACTGGAAGTGGAGCGAGAAAAAATAGTAGAGAAACGAGCGTCGGCTATTTCCTTTTTTTTCCGCTGCCTGTATACCAACGCACTGCACTGCACACGATACGCTACATAAATAATAGTACATTGTGCATCAAGGGCCGTAAGTAGGGGATTACTAACGAGAGCCTATTAGAAGCCCGACGCCGGAGGCGGAGGGCTTTTAATGACTCGAGTTTGTAATCCCCTTACTGCCCGTGATACACACAATGATTTTCATCACACTGCGAGGAAAAATAATCCAAAAATGATATTATTTTGTCTCAACACTTAAATTAAATAAATAATGGCTACCCGCCAATACAACAGATTGTCACTTTTTTCAAGTGATCTACCACAGATAAAGTAAACTGTGTTTAGAATTCGAATGGCCATACGGCCACATTGTGCCAACATGTTAAAATAATACTTACTAAAATTATTGCAAAACTATTTGATATAAATTTAAAATATAAAAATAACGAAGTTTCATGAAGCGTAGACAAGTTTTGTGTAGTAAAATTGGGTTATATTATAGCTAAGTTTTAAACATATAAATAAAACGTTGGCTGACTTGAAACCTCCTTAGTCTGTTTGCAAATTTTAAAACTAAAGTTAGAACTCCCTTGGGAAGAAAAACTGTACGTAAATCCAGAACTCCCTTAAGAACAAATTAGGCCTTTGACATTTAGTATACAGGCATGGAATAACACCACTGACGAGCAAGTGTGATGAAAAAATAAATTTACGTTTGGGGGCTACTTTTACAAATTAAAGTGGTACGGTCAAGTGCAGAAATACAGTGGTGGTCATACAATTAAGAACGATTTGAAGTTTCCGATTTTTTTTTATCTAAATCATGTCATATGTCTAGTTGTGTTCCTTCTTAGAAGTAACAAGTTATGTTATAAAATAGCCACATGGATAGAGCAAACAGGATTAATAATAATAGTGTATAATTGCTAACATTTTTTTTTACAAATTTTATTTGTTCTCTATACTAATAAATTCAAATAGTAATGAAGCTGGACAAATAATTAAGAACGATTTATTAAACTGCTCGAGAGTTGTTTTATATGAAACTTAGATTAAATAAATCATATTAATGTGAAGTTGGTATAGAAAAAAAAGCAATTTAATACATTTGAACTAAAATTAATAGTTAGTAGCATGTCCACGGCTTTTAATTATGGCTTTACACCGGCGAGGCATTGAATCTATCAATTTTTGACATTTCGCAAGAGAAATAGAGTTCCATTCTTCTAAGAAAACGTCGTACAGCTCTCTCAAATTGCCACACTGTCGATTTGAAACCTTTTTCTTGACTTCGCACCAAAGATGATCTATTGGGTTAAGATCTGGGCTGTTGGCTGGCCAATCTAAGACTGAAACTGATTGTGATGTGAGGAATTCCTTAACGGTGCGTGCAGTATGCTTTGGATCATTGTCGTGCTGGAATGTCCAAATAACCGGAAGCACGTCTTCGGCTTATGGTAACATTGTTTCTTGCAGTATATTTTTGTATTGGAATTGATCCATGTTTCCTTCTATCAGCCTAACAGGTCCAACGCCATGTCCAGAAAAGCACCCCCAAATTTTCACATTTCCCCCGCCATGCTTTAATGTCACTTTTGTGTACTTTGGGTTGAATGCTTTATTCGGAGGGCGTCGTACATATCGTTTTCCATCAGAACATACCCTATTTATTTTTGTCTCGTCAGAAAAAAGAACGTTTTTCCACTGTCTGACTGTCCAGTTTTCATACCTTCTTGCAAATGCAAGTCGGGCTTGCCTATGACATCGTTTCAACATAGGCACCTTCCTTGCTATCCTTCCGTTCAACTTATTTTCTACCAAACGCCTTCGAATAGTGCGTGCAGAGATTGCTGAAGGGTTGTTTTCGCCAAAATATTCTTTTCTCAACTCATTAGACCCTTTAAAAGGATTTTGTTTTGCCAAACGAACAATATTTCGATCATCTCGACGAGATGACTTTCTCTGTCTAGGTCCACACAGAACGTTTGAAGTAGTTTGATACGTGGAAAAATGCTTTACGGCATGGAAAACCATTGTTTTTGAACATTGCAGATGGTCGGCTATCTTTTTATACGACCAATTCTTCTCGCGAAGTTTTATTATTACTTCTCTTGTAGATTTATCACAACTATTATTTTTCCCCATTGTTTTTATACGAAGTAATCACTTTTAAGACTTTAACAGCACGAAATGGCGCCAAAATTATACGAATAATAATCTACAACCACAGAGCCACACAGTGTTCTCTATTTAAATTTGAAAAAATAATAAACTATTCAGCGTTCTTAATTACGTGACCAGCCAGTAAGTACTAATACTAGGTTCAGATCGAATGTATAAAGTTTCTCTATTAATTTTTTAGCCAACAATGTTGCATAAATGAATGTACCGGTAGTACGGAAAAGTTTTGCAATACCGAGAGAAATAAAAAAAATACGGGCAATTAGTTATACTTGTTACTTTGAAAAAATCATCTCAATAAATAATCGTTCTTAATTATATGGCCACAACTGTATATAGACGTTAACAAGGTGTCACAAATATCTATACAACTCTGTCATTAAGAGGATACGATGCGCACCATTTCTCCATACAAACGTAATTCCCTGGATAATGGCTTTAGAGCCAAATTTTTTTTGCTGTGTAATCTGTATCTACCACAGCTATGCCCCTAGGTTTCGTTTTTTTTCCATATTTCAATTAACATAAGAAATATGAGCTTTCAAAAACTGAAAAAATTGCCTAATTTCAACGTCATTTTCAGACACTCGTCAGAAAAGAATCCCTCATATAAACAAAAAAAGGAAAACATAGGGGCACAGCTAAATCTATCCTCTAATTATATTTGAAAAAAAATAATTTTATTGGTCCAGTTTTCGAGAAGAAAACAGGGGATTACGAAATGCTGTTTTGATCAATTTTACGCGCCTATTAACGGTCTGAGCTGCAGTTGTCCCGCTCTCGCTGTACTGACACGGAGGGGTTCGGGCGAGACAGGGACATTTCATTAAAATACCTATTTCTTAAAAGTCTCTCAGGCATCGTACCCTCTTAACCATAAGGTTGATGTTTACATATTTTGTCGCGACGACTGTATACAGGGTTATTTTTAATTCACTGACATCCTCTTAACCCTAAATACCTATCACTCAAACAAATGTTTTTTGTTTTACGACTTTTTAAAATGAAGCACTTTTTTTCCCATACAAATACACAGAGTATCGTAAAAATAAGAGGTAATCTCAAATTCTCAAAACGTTATTACACCAAAAATATTAAGTTACTAGCTGTTGCCCGCGACTCCGTCCGCGGAGAATAGTATTGGTTTGTAGTACATGCTATGTATTAGAGATGGCGCTGTATGTGAAAAAAGATTTTCCCGCTTTTCTGTTGAAATTTTTCCTGAATTTTCTTTGCTATAAACCTCACGGAGCCCGAGACCTTTCCAACGAATGCAAAACCGTGGAAATCGGTTCGTGCGTTCTGGAGTTATAGCGTCAGGAAGGAAAACCCGACTTATTTTTATATAGTAGATGGCAAAAGTCGTAAAACAAAAAACATTTGTTTAAGTGGTAGGAGTTTAGGGTTAAAAGGATGCTAGTGAATTACAAATAACCCTGTAGATATTTATGCTTTCAACTTTACTGTACAATGGTGACAGGTTAGCCTATCGGCTACAGTATACCCTAACCTATTTCCTTAGTCGCTTCTTATGACATCCACGGAAGAAATTATAAACTAAATATCTAACTTAAAAACTACTAGACTAAGTCTAAAAAAGGCCCCCGTGGCATCGTACCCAAAAGGCTGGCAGCATTCCCTCGTTGAATGGCGATGGCGATTCGTTGAGAGAGATAGCTGCCAGCCCTAAGAAGAAATGGAAAATGAAATCGTGTTTGTTTGTTGGTCTTTCTTTCACGTCCATACTGAGCGACGGATTGCCGTGATTTTTTGTATGGACATAGTTGAAGGGCTGGAGAGTGCCATAGGCTACTTTGTGCCACGGGAAAATGTCTCATTCCCAACGTTTCAATTTACTTCAGCGGAGGCGAAGCCGCTCGCTGGCATCAGGTATTTTTCAATTATACATTTGTTGCAGCGGTCTGGACCCGGCACCAGTGGGCAGCTACCCCGAAGAGTTATTGGCCGTGGCGCCGGGCGGGCTGCCCTCGTGGGACGACGTGCGAGTGCGATACGACTATTACAAGAAGCGGGGGTACCTGCGAGGTGAGTCCATAGGCTTAGATGTGCGCAGACTTAGAGATGGGTGAAAAATAACGTCACCACGAAAAAAAAATCACAGCGATCCGCCGTCTAAAAGTATCACCGTGACACGCTACAGGAACAATGTTACAAAATAACGTAGGTCGTTCCTTGAGTTCCTACGTTATCTCTAGACCCCGTTATCTAACGATCAGTTTTGGGGCAAGCTAAAATAGTGATGTTGCTACACATAAATATTTGATTCACATTTACTTATAAATAGTTATTTGTCAAAATAAAATTCTTTTGTGAATGCTCATTCATTGCATTTATTTGATCGGATAGGAGGGCGACAATTATTGAATAGTACAGATACGGAACAAACAAAATAAATTTTATACACACCCATTTCACAATTTTATCAACAGTCATTACAAAATTAGAAGATCCCAAGTTATCATTGAAACAGTCATTGAATATTGTACATGATATTCAAAATAAGATTTCATTAGTGAGGCTGCACCACAAAGGGAAATTGATTCATGCAAAATTAACAAATATTAAATAAAAATTCAGGCTTTAAATCTGTAAAAATTATTAATCAGTTAAAATTGACAAAGGCAAACAAAAGCTGCATAGAGCATTACAAAAAACTACAGTTTTTGCCAGTTACATCTGTAGAGGTCGAAAAACCATGTTCATTTTTAAAATTGATTTTTACAAGCAGGCGACGAAGTTTACCTTCATATAATTTGGAAAAAATATGGTTGATTTATTATGAAACATGCTTACAAAAATAAAATAAATGAAATTTTTTTTTTTTTCATTTCGTAATAATTTATAAAATCACTATAGCACTATAGCAGAGCTCTGGTAAGTATGGATCTTTTGATAATTATGTTAATGAGTGAGTAAATGAACTTCATTTTTTATTGATTCAGATTATCGAAACTGCCCCATCACTTGCCCCCAAACTGAGCATTAGATAACGGGGTATAGTTATCTCTGTCACAGCGTTACTCGCTGTCACTGTCACTCACGCACACGACGGTAACGGTTTGGTTGTATCATTCATTATTAAATAACAATGCGCGGCGCGTAACTTAGCGAGTTCGGGAGCTCGGCGTCAAAAGTCAAAGTTATTCATTGCCAGAACATAGTGTAAATAACAAAGATCTTACGAGTAGTGAATAGGATGTGCTTTTGTTCTACCTACACTAGGCATGCAATATTTTAATTAGATAATGCACTTATTGTAAAAATTAATTGATTTAAATTTATGTATATTCATGCATAACAGTAATAATAATTATTATAAAACATCATCATCAATTTGTAAGGGTAATGTCAACTTACATTAATAATTTTCCTAACATTCTGTTTTCATTAATTAACTATTTATCTAATATAATTTGTCAAGATTCTAAGAGTAAAATAAAATTAATATTTAACACTTGTGACGTCACAGTAAAATCTTAATTAATTAACTGAAACCTAATTAAATATCGGCGAAAAACTCCCTAACGGAGTAGTAACATTTTTCAAGGAGTCACCTAGTAATTAGTTGCTTAAATTTATTTTTGGTCGTCGTCGTTTGTATCTATTCGGCAACTCGGCGGCTGCTAGTGAAAGAGCGATAGACTTCTTGCTCGCACACGACGCGGCGCACAACTGACTGAACGATGTTTTGTTTGTAAATCAGATTTAGTAATTTGATTATACATAGTGCCATAATAAATAATGAAATATTTTCGGATTCAAAATTAAAGCAAGAGCTCACTTTGACATTAAAAAGCTATCGAGCCGATTTGGTTAATCGTGTTTCGGGAACAAACACGAACTGAGGAATACGATCAAGATTATCGTAATATTTTTTTTACTTCCATAAAATAGACCAATTTTATACAGTTTTTCGACGTGACAACGTCTAATAAATCGATGAACGCGCCGGCTGCATCCACGAAAAAGGATGACGCAATGTAACGTACGTGTGCGTAACGGTACGTACATGCACGTTACGTGCGGTGCGGCGGTATTAAAGGGGGTTTCATTTTTGTTTTTTAATGGGTGGGGGGGGGGGGGGGGTTTAAAGGAGGGATGAAAATTTCATTGATTTTGTGCCGTAGGATGCACACCGTTTTCAAGATATTTGACAAAACACCGGTTCTCGTCCAATCACCGAGGTTAAGCAACGTCGGGCGCTGTCAGTACTTGGATGGGTGACCGCCTGGTTTCATTTTTGTATTTTGAATGTTTTGTTATGACGTTGTCACGTTAAACTATCGTCCGTAAACCGACTTTACAGACAACCGGTTTTTTTTAAAATAGCATTGATCGGCATTAGTGTACTCTTAACCCTTTGAACGCCAGAGTCAACCAGTCGTGACAACCAATAAAATGCCTGACACGCCAGAGTCATCTATAGATGACCAACATTCAACTCGAAAAAAATCCTTCTGCAATGGTAACAAAGCCCTATTTATCGACTAGACGGTTTGTTCCGTGGCGTACAGAGCATGTCACTACGTTTGTTTTGTGGCGGTCAAAGGGTTAAGACACTGTATATCAACTGTGTGACGTTTGTTGTTCAGGTTTGACGCTAGGCGACTACGTGAAGTGGGAAGAGTGGTGGTACAAGTACCAGGAGTGGTTGAAGCGGGAGCGCGCCTACGAACGCTGGGCAGAGGGAGAGGCCGGCTCGGTGAGTGGGAATGTACGTTACGCGATACTACTATACGTTTAAGGGTGATAAGCTAGAAAAAAGTAAAAATAAGATATAGTGTGCCTGCCAAGCACCAGCAGATGTTCCTGCGCTCCGACTTTTGGCCGGAGGGTGTGGTGTTCCGTCGTTTTAGGGAAGCGACGAAGACGTCTTTCAAAAATCCCTAAATAGTTGTGGTTATTTAAGTTTTCTTGTCTTTTTATTTGTATTTTTGAATTTTACAGCGTTTTGGTGTTATACTGTAAGGCTGTAATCTTTATTGATGAATAAATAAATAAATAATAGTGGCAGCCTAGAGGTTTCACCTATTGCAAATCGGTAAACTCCGTTATCTTGGCGCACTGCCGTTGTTTTTTCCGTAGGGGTTGAATGATTTTTTTTATCGGCTACCTAAATGTCGATGGTGTACTATTGACAAGATTTCATATTTCTAAGACTATAATTTGATAAGTTCTCTGTATCCTGTTTGGAAAGAGGAAGACGCTGATAGTTTTAAATTTTCACTAGGATAATTAATTCATTTATTACATTTTTTTAAGATGTGCTTATTCTAAAAGGGCATAACTCCAAAACTACCACACAATAGATCCATTACTTTAGTCTACTTTTTATTTAAAAAAAAAAGTGAAGACGTAAATCTGACGTTGACGTTGTGAAATTTTGTTGTCAATATCACGTCGTTCTTGCATTAACATTAATAAGAATAGATCATTTATGTATCTGTCAAGTGTCAATGTTAATGTCAAGTTTAAAATTATGACAGCTCTTTTTTCTGGTGAAAAAGGCAAAGGAAACATCTTTTCTGTGGTAGTATTGGGAAATTCAGATATTTTTTTTTGTTCCTTGTATTTTTTTAAATATGGAGTATAGATTATAATGAATATTTTTCCGTGTCCAGGAGGCAAAACTCTTTCGATTCCTGTAGTAATTTTCAGGTGTAAAAAAATGAAATGTTGTCAATTTGCATTTTTGTTTGTCGGCAGGTCCGTCGCGAGAGGCGTCGCCGGGGCGGGCGGCACCGGCGCAGCTGAGGGCGCGCCGCCCCCGCGGCCGTCCTCGCTGTGGACCTGGCCGCGGGGGCGGCGCCCGAGCGCGACTAGCTCGGCGCCCCCGCGCCGCCCGCGCACGTGAGTACACGCCCCATGGTACAGGAGACGAGAGGGCACGGCGTGCCAACGAGAAAACCCGGCGCTTATCTATCTTCTTCTAAAGCCTGACCAGAAATATATGACTATTCGCAATGTTGCGGAATTACATTGGAACTAATTTCTTACACTGGCAATAATTTTAATGATTGTCAGTGTCACTGTGGCGGTTTCTTTGAACAATAACATAAATGTCCAAAACGATGTGTAGTCAACAACGGATCATTGTCAATAATGTTTATAATAAACCAGGGTGTCCACTTTCTGGAAAGTCAGGGAAAGTCAGGGAAAAGTCAGGGAAGCTCAAGGTGGTCAGGGAAAGTCAGGGAAAATCAGGGAAATTTGCTAGAAATCCAAAAAGTCAGGGAAAAACTCGTACTTTCCCAATGATGTAAAATGAGGGAAATATTTCATGCTCTAGTTTGACCCTTTAACCAGACTATTGAAGCAATTTTTTCAGGTTTGGAGTGATCTACATTATGACAAATACATTTGCAGTGAATTCCCATCATCGGGTCTAGCTTAGTATCTCGGGCAGTAAAAAAAATCATAAGAACCTGCTTTGAAATGTACATGATTAGTCGGGGAAATTTAGAAATGTGGTCAGGGAAAGTCAGGGATTTTTTTTAGGATTTGTAGTGGACACCCTGTAAACTACTGGAAAAAAAACGCTTGGGGAATGAAACTATTTCGCTACAAATAATAATAATAATTTTTATTTCAAGTATCAAGAACTCATATGTTTGTTAGTAGCTTAAAATCTAAATGTTAGTAAAGAAAATTATAAAATTAATTCACTGACTAGGACCATGTAACCCCTGACAGTGAAGCAAATAAGGGCAGTCAATTCTGTCCCCTATCATATTCAAAATGTTGTTGGGACTGCCGCGCACCCGGCGCACCAGGGAAGCCGCCCTCTTGCGCATGGTGGCATAAAAACAGTCAACTCTAGCGTCTGCGAACATCCCTGATGCGCTACAAATACAAAATAAATAAATAAAATAAAATAAATATCACGGGACAATTCACTCCAATTGACCTAGTCCCAAAGTAAGCTTAGCAAAGCTTGTGTTATGGGTACTAGGCAACGGATAAACATACTTATATAGATAGATACATACTTAAATACATATTAAACACCCAAGACCCGAGAACAAACATTCGTATTTTTCATACAAATATCTGCCCCGACGCGGGAATCGAACCCGGGACCTCAAGCTTCGTAGTCAGGTTCTCTAACCACTAAGCCATCTGGTCGTCTAAAATAGTACAGTATTTGGTCGTACAAAACCTTACCAAATTAACATCAAAGCTAACAGGTAGGTAAACATTGTAAAATCGCTGTCAATTGAATTTGCGAACAATGTAAATAAACCATTTAATGAAATATCCATATTCAAGCACTTGTTTATTGTTTTAATGGTTTAGGATAGTGTTGTGGTGAGTATTGATTAAATAACACACGGATTTAGCAGTATTTGATGAGGGAAAATGGAAATTGAAGACATTTTAAATACAAAGTTTGTTTACATTGTTTGCAATTTCAATTGACTGACAGTTTACGGGAAAATTAATTTATCGCGGGCGAAGCTGCGGACGGAAGGCTTAGAAAAAAATAAAACATCTGCCGTTTCTCGATCTCGAAGACGAAGACTGTCGAAAAAATATATAATTAGCACCTCTTCAAAAAACTTATAAATAAATAAATAAATAAATATTAGGGGACAATCTTACACAAATCGATCTAGTCCCAAACTAAGCAAAGCTTGTACTATGGGTACTAGACGACGATAAACATACTTATATAGATAAATAAATACTTAAATACATAGAAAACATCCATAACTCAGGAACAAATATTCGTGCTCATCACACAAATAAATGCCCTTACCGGGATTTAAACCCAGGACCTCTTGCTTCGTAGGCAGGGTCACTACCAACTAGGCTAAGCGGTCGTTAACTTAACTTAGCCAATTCTTTTTTTATTTTGTTCGTAATTGTCAGGACTGCACGTGCCTAAAATACCACTTTCCCGAAATACCTTAAATATATAAGTAGTCTCAAGTATTTTTTTGTTCGCAGACAAAACCACCGTATGGAGGTTGACCAGAAATTCAGTTGTGCTGCGGGTGTCAAAAGTTTTAAAGACTATATCACATGCGAGTGTATTACTAATGTTATTATAAATCCTATACTAACATATTTTATCCTTAGATTATTTATACACCAGATAGAGCTTAGGCGGCATGAAAACGTCCCGAAAAATATAAGCCAACAGTTGGCTTATATGTCATTTGCCCCCCTTCACTCCGCATTGTGACAGCACAGTTGTCAAATGGGTTTTTGGACGTTTTGTATCGCATTGTTTGCTACTGACACTCTGTCTAGTGTATAAATAATCTAACATTTTATCGTTAAGACATGTTATATTACGCTTCGTTTTAATTATGGTACTTCTGTATCGATGGTGAACGTCACACTGTTGTAAGATACTTAGTTTTAAGTACTGGACAGTCAGCCAATTTGAATCCTGTGGCACTATAGAACCTTGTCGCGTTAACTACTAGATAATTACATCAGTGCTGGTCAAAGGATTATCAACTTTACGATCACAATGATATGATGCTTAAAAAAAACGAAGTATAGTGGATGCTATTCAATCTCAAATGATTGACATATATACTCCATTTAATTTAGAATTAAAAACCACAACAACATTATATTGCGGCTCGTGAACTGTAATCTCTTTACAATTTGTACTAGAGTAACAATTGACGACACGCAAATAAAGTGACATTAAAACAATTTTATTTTGCGGCTCCCAGACTATTGCACTGTACTATTTGCTAGGTAAGAAATAGTTGACGAGCCGCAATATAACGTTGTTGTGGTTTTGAATTCTAAATTAAATGAAGTATAGCTTTTGACAAGGTTTTTCTTAAAGTGGTCAAACATAAAACGGGGTGGCTTTATAAGAGTATAGCTAGACCGTTTTAAATGAGTCTTCGCCCGCGCGGTACAGGGGCTGGGGGGTAGGACGACAAAGGGGGCCGGGAGAGGTGCGGGCGGCGAGCGCGCCTCGTGTGCCTGCCTAGTGTTACAAAAAAACTGTTATTTTTCCTATGTGAAAAAAAACTTTGAAAAAAAAACATGAAAAAAAATCACGTTTTTTTTCTGGAGCATGTTTTTTTTCAATAGTACAGAAATTAAAATTAAAAAGGCAGTATCCGTAAAAGATAAATACTTAACAGTTAATATTGGAGTTTTTTATTTATTTATAAACCTACCATACCGTTTTGGTTGAATAGTAACAAGTTTACATGAATATATTGACAACATTGACTACTAATGAAAGTGGTACTGACATTGACACAGAGGAAGATTCAAGTTTTGTTTAAAATTGATTCATGAGTACTTAATTCGATTTGTTATTTTAGTAGAATGTAAGAAAATAATTAAACAAATAAATAAAACAATTAATTTCCTATTGATTTTATTCTGAAAAAAAAAACAAATTTAGAAAAAAAACAAGGCTGTACCAAGTTTTTTTTCATGTTTTTTTTTCAACATTGTGAAAAAAAACAGTCGTTTTTTTTTCATGTTACATCACTATGCCTGCCGCCCGCACCTCTCCCGGCCCCCTTTGTCGTCATACCCCCCAGCCCCTGTATTTGGGGAGTGGGCTTCACGAGCCTAAGCCTTCCTTCGGTAACTTTTAATTGCCGTTGCGCAGCGTTAAGGTTTTTGTATTACAAATAGAAAAGGCGTACTTTTTAACGTATGATTATATTTGTATTAAATTATTATAATAATAGATTTAGCGTAAGTTTATAGATATAGAGATACATTGTGTTGTCTATGCGATTTGTTTGCTTGGTAGATCTAATGTTTCTAAATAAATTTTAAGATGGGCATCTTCAATAAAAAATAAAAAAAATAAAATAAATGTTTAAGGGGGCTCCCATACAACAAACGTGATTTGTTTTTGCCGTTTTTATAGATAATGGTACGGTACTCGCACTTGGCTGGTTTTATAATATGGCTTGTCGCAAAACTGTCAAAAAAATGGTATTGAAAATTAGGAACATTTTTTAAATCATCAGAATAAAGAGCGCTCTTGAATCGGAAAAGCCTTTATGTCAACGCAATAAGAGCGAAAAAGACGTCGATCGGCTCGGCTACGGCCGTATGGAGCAGAGCCGATCGACAAAATCTCCTTATTTAACAAAAAAAAGTGAATGGTACACTTTATTGGAAATGCCCAGATGTGACATAGTTTTGGAGACGAATGTAAATTTTCTAGGTTATTTTTTAAAGCATGTCTTTATTCTTCGATTGGTACCAAAGATGACAGATGAGTACTCGAAAATCATCTCTGCGAATAACGCCTCGCTTAGCCTCGTAAGGCCCTCGGCGAATCTCGACTATCACCATTTGAAACTTAATGTCGGCCAAGAAGAAAATTACATTTGCTCAGACGTAGACACGTTGAAAAAACTCTTATCTTAAATCGCTGTAAACTAAAGTAAACCTTAAAGTTAACCACGTAAAGTTGATTCAGTGAGGTTGTCCATTTTGAGATACGAGCTTTTTTTGAGTAATGACATGTTCTTAGGAAGCGTGCTGGGCCCATAACCTAAAGAAATCAATTCTATTTTCAAGCATAAATAAAACTATGCTGTGTCCTTATCAGGATCTTAAACTATCCCCTCTATCT
This sequence comes from Archips xylosteana, assembly GCA_947563465.1. NCBI lineage: Eukaryota > Metazoa > Arthropoda > Insecta > Lepidoptera > Tortricidae > Archips > Archips xylosteana. Next base: position 10,674,202 of record OX387370.1, read on the forward strand.
TTTAAACTTTGTCACTTATGAGTGAGTTCAATGTCACATTAGAATTATACCTTGACAAGCTCGTGCGTGGCGCTCGGCGGAACCCTGTCGCAGGGAGCCTCTGCTGTCCTTAACAAGAGTGTTTTTAATAAGTGCGGCAAACGCTGACTGCGACAGGGTTCCGCGGAGGGTCGCGCACGACCTTGTCGGACTATAGTCCTTTACATAGGACATACTTCTAATGTGATATCGAACTCACTCAAAAGTGACATAAAGTTTAAAGTTCATTGAAACAAAATTTTCGTGGGCCTCAGGAGGCTATATCTGTTAAATTTCATCTAAATCGCCTATTGCTTATACCTTATATATTTTTGCATGTACTTGTTTTTCAATCTTTTCAAAATTGTTTGTAATCCGCTTCAAATGTTCAAGCGTGGAGAGATGACTGACAGACAGTATCGCATTTATAATATTAGTAATAAAACGTTGTCTTTGGTACAATCGATTGTATCTTTATTAACAGATTCCCTGACCCGAAACAATGTGCGGTGTTCTTTGGACACGTCCCCATAGTAACAATGACATTAAACGCTGTGCATGAGGCACATGGTCCTGTAAAGTCATACATGAGGCGCATGTGCCTCATAGGACAGGGAACATGTTATAATAAACTTATTGTACTAAATTATTAGTAGTTAATGATTTACTTTTTTAAATTGTGCAGACTATTTTACGTAATGATCAAAAAAAGTATATAAGTACACTTGTACATAACTATGATAATCTCAAATATATGATAGATGTATGTTTATTATAAAACTTTATTGAATGACTGTTTGGAAGTAGTCGACGTCTACTGGAGCGATCAAGGCGCCTGTTAATGTAAACGCAGCTTTATTGCTGAAGGCATAAGAGCGTGTATATATTTTTGATTTTGGTGACTACTGTATATTAAAGATCGTCCAATATAAAACTGAACTCTCCACATTTGTTTTTTTTATGACGAAAATATGTATATTTCAACAACTTTATTGTCTTAACTTGATCCAACTCTGAACAGCAAAACTCATTGCGAACAACTGATACAGTATGTTCCCACTTATTGTTGATTTGTTTGTGGGTATTGATTGGCCTATGTTAAGCAGTGGAAGTCTGAAATGATGATGATGATGATGGAGGATTAGCATACTTGTTTAATCGTCTACGGGGGCGAAGTTTTGCATGTGACCTTAAATATATAGGGAGTTTAGTTTTATAAGACGATCTAATCAAAATGTAAATGAAAAAACTGTCCTTTTTGAAAACTGACGAATGGCTTCGCGGGGCTCCTATTTCAGGTCGGTTTGCCCTTCGGGCAGAAGAAACTACCTAACTAATCTACCTATTTTCTGGACTGAATTACGGCTGGGTGAATTAATTCTAGGTAGAGCTTGTCTAATTTAAAATGACGCGCCCCACCTACCTACTTACATAGACAAGTTATACTACTTACCTACTTATATAGACAAGCTATATAATCTGATGAAAGGGTCGATAGGTTATGCACATCCGTCATTCCTAACGAAACTGAACTGAAATTATAAAAAACTGCTTCTGACGAAAGTGGAATCTGACGGACGTGTTCTCAACCAACTTTCTATAGTCAAAACGTGCCCGTTACATAAAAAAAAATGCATATCTTTTGATAACTTATCAGATTCCCTGTACCGAAGCAATGTGTGGCGTTCATGGAGCCATGAGGCACATGCGCCTCATGGACTTACCAGTAAAGTCACACATGAGGCGCATGTGCCTCATAGGACAGGGGACATTTTATTTGCGTCAATGTTCGTAGAGATAGAGGCAGTTGTTATTTTCGTATTGTAGCACAAATTGTGTAACGTATTTTTATTCTAGTTTCTATCAAGTAGATGTAAAAGATTAAATGAATAATAAAATTATTGAAAATACCTTGCTTTTTTTACTTTTTCATCCACTCCCAAAGGCGACAATAAGGGTGAGGCCACACGAGCGTAATTTGTGAGTCGTGAGCGGCAGAATTTCGGTCCGCGCCGTTCAATATGCGCGCCATCACCTGACACTCACGTGACACAATGTATGGCGCAACCGAAATTCTGCCGCTCACAACTCACAAAATTACGCTCGTGTGGCCTCACCCTAAATAAATAACCTAATGTGTCTAGAAATTATTGTTACGGAGATGGGTCAACGAGAAACCCGCAAAATAGTATTTTATGCAACGGTATCATAATAAGGGCCATTGAGACACGAGTGCGAGTTTATGGCATGTGGCGAAGCCGAATGTCATAATAGATACGCATGAGTGTCTCAATGGCTGATTATGAACAGTTGCATACATTACTTTTTCTACGAGTTCAAAATAAACAATTATTATATTACGAATACTTACATAACGGACAATAAATGAATTTTATCTACTCTCATATCTCATGCTAGAAGGTGTGTGACAAGGATAGCCTATATGAGTGAAAGAGACAGACGATCTTGTTTCCGGAACATTCTAGAAAGTGTGCGAGCGAGATAGCATAGCGTACTCGTGAAAGAGACCGACAGATGATCCTGTTTCCGGAATATTCTAGACGTTTGTGCCAGAGAGTTCTAGCTGGAATGTACTCGAACTTTGTGGACCGATTCACTGGGCCTATATAAGCCAGACGACGTTGCGACAGAGTCAGTTTTCGAAGAGATACCGAGAGATGAACATCGAAGAGAGATCAAAGTGATTACTAAGTGATTTAAGCGAATAAGTTTAATGTTGAAAGAGATTCTTTTTGTTCAATTAAATTTAGTTTTACGTTAAAGGCGTATTATCTCGGCTCGTAACATTTGGTGTCAGAAGTGGGATAGAGAAATGCCTATAACACCGAGGGACGAACAGGAGGAGTCCGGCGGAGAAGCGCCAGCGATGCAGACGCGGGCACAAGCAGCACGTGACGCCGCTCGTCGTCAAAGTTTTGACAACAACCGCGCCATAAACGAAAATACAGACCAGTCCAGTCTGCTACTGGCCATGCAACGCATGATGGAGGAACAGGCGCGACGTCAAGAGGAGAACACTCGTGCTTTCTTAGAAGAGCACTTGAAGGCAATCGGCGTGCAATTCAAGGAGAAAATAGAGAAGTTAAGATCAGAAGTAGAAGAGCACGACGACAGACTTTTAAAGCATGACAAGCAAATTTTAGGTATGGAAAACGAGCTAAAATGTTTAAAGTCTAACGGAGTTGTGACCTCTAGTGCGTCTGCAGGCAAACTAAAAGCGCCCCCATTCGACGGTACTTCTTCTTGGGGGGCCTACAAGCTCCAGTTTGAGACCGTAGGTTTTAGCTCCTTTTCCACACTTAAAATTTGCTTGTCATGCTTTAAAAGTCTGTCGTCGTGCTCTTCTACTTCTGATTTTAACTTCTCTATTTTCTCCTTGAATTGCACGCCGATTGCCTTCAAGTGCTCTTCTAAGAAAGCACGAGTGTTCTCCTCTTGACGTCGCGCCTGTTCCTCCATCATGCGTTGCATGGCCAGTAGCAGACTGGACTGGTCTGTATTTTCGTTTATGGCGCGGTTGTTGTCAAAACTTTGACGACGAGCGGCGTCACGTGCTGCTTGTGCCCGCGTCTGCATCGCTGGCGCTTCTCCGCCGGACTCCTCCTGTTCGTCCCTCGGTGTTATAGGCATTTCTCTATCCCACTTCTGACACCAAATGTTACGAGCCGAGATAATACGCCTTTAACGTAAAACTAAATTTAATTGAACAAAAAGAATCTCTTTCAACATTAAACTTATTCGCTTAAATCACTTAGTAATCACTTTGATCTCTCTTCGATGTTCATCTCTCGGTATCTCTTCGAAAACTGACTCTGTCGCAACGTCGTCTGGCTTATATAGGCCCAGTGAATCGGTCCACAAAGTTCGAGTACATTCCAGCTAGAACTCTCTGGCACAAACGTCTAGAATATTCCGGAAACAGGATCATCTGTCGGTCTCTTTCACGAGTACGCTATGCTATCTCGCTCGCATACTTTCTAGAATGTTCCGGAAACAAGATCGTCTTGTCTCTTTCACACATATAGGCTATCCTTGTCACACACCTAGAAGGTTCCGGAAACAAGATCGTCTGTCTCTTTCACACATATAGGCTATCCTTGTCACACACCTTCTAGAATGTTCCAGAGACAGGTGGACTGTAACTTGGTACTAATTTCATAAAAATGTTTTTGCGGGTTTCCAGTTGACCCATCTCCGTAACACTGCCCCCTCCTTAGACATGCTCGTCGTCCCAATCATCATTAGACCCATTGAAACCTGCTAATCGATTCACATGCACAATCTTGGGCAGGTTCCTGGCATTACCCGTTTTCTTTATTTATTTATTATTAAGGATCACCAACAGATAATACATCATACAGATCAGGAGTAACAACCAATATGGTAGAAGAAATTGGTCTAATTACCTGCCGCACGCTCTGAACAGCTTCCCAAAAAAAGTCATTGATAATGTCTTGAGTAAGCCAAACTCATTTAAATATGTATTAAAAAAGGCACTTATTGATTATACTTAACTTTGAAGACGCACACACGTGTCCTTCACAGGTCCGTTTTTGTATCCGTGTGCACCCCCATTATAGCTTACCACAATCTTAAAATATAAAGATTTTTGTAGCTATTGGTTTTTTGATGTATTTGTTCTTTTTATTGAATTAAACAGTTTTAAATTTAAATTTTAAATTTAAAATACAAAAACTTAAATAACTAGTAGGTATTCCTATTATCCAATTACAGGTAACCACAACTTAATCTTGTATCATGCCATTCGATAAATTAAGTAACAATATTCAGAAGCGTGCTCTCGCACATACCTACTCGTAAAAGAAATATATAAAATTAACAAAAACCCATTGAGAAGTACTTTGTAATTTACATGCAAAATTAAAAAACTAAAATATAAAATAAAATATACAATGCAATTAATAATATCAAGCTAAGCGGCAACTGTGCATGATCATTATGATCAGTAACCCACTAAATCCTGGGAGCTGTAGTGCCTCAAGATCTTTCTTTTATAATTCAAGGGACTGTCATGAAGCATGTCCGCTCCCAAGGAGCCCGGAAGATGGTTGTGCAGTTGGACCATTCTCGAGAGCGCAGAGTTGCGACCCAGATTAGTTTTATTGAACCGATCGCTGAACAGCCTGTAGACACCCGGGCGTGGCAATCTAGCGGGCACCGCAATCCTAACTCTAGCAAGTAGCTCTGAGCAATCCACTCCTTTGTAGTTGATTAGCTTGTAAAAAAACATTAGATCCAGCATTTTTCTTCTACTACTAAGCGACGTAAACCGGAAGAACTTTAGCCTCTCACGGTACGACCGCAGTTTAAGTCCATTACGTGTTTTAAATCCCAAGTGTGTTAAGAATCGCCTCTGTATTTTTTCTAATCGATTTCTATGAACCTCATAAAAGGGCGACCATACTTGCGAGCAGTATTCCAGATGGCTTCTTACCAAAGCGGCATAAAGCACAATCCTTGTGCGCAAGTGCTTAAATTGGCTGGAATTTCTAGTAAGAAATCCCAACATTCTAGATGCCCTATGTATAATGTTGTTAAGATGATCATTAAAATTCAGTCTACAATCCAATATCACACCCAAATCGCGAATGCTGTCAACCTTCTGCATTTTATTACCATTTATATCATAACTAGTATCACAGTAGTTCTTTATGCGGTAAGTTACATCATTAATCTTCGTAATTATTGTGTAAGGACAAGGACCGTCACAATCAGCTTGCATGTGAATCGGTGGAAGGAGGAGACTTCTCCTAAGCCGTTTTTTAAAATACATATTAAGTTGGATTTATATTTTTTGTGTATCATTAAATTTAATAACTTATTAAAAGGAAATTAAAAGACTAATATTAATTATTGGAATATTTATTAACATATTTATACGATACATTGGCATTACAAGATTATAAAATACTTCCTAGCAACTTTCTGTATGAAATCATGTCCAATGAAGTAGTTGACGCTAGGGCATTTCGTAACCACTTTGAAAAAGTCATATTTCAAATCCATATGAAAACTTAAAAGTAACCTTAAAGCCTGGGAGTTGAAGCTAATTTAGTAAAATCATCATCAATTTTGAGATACGAGTTTTGTAAAAGCCGTGACGATTTGCTACGTGGGCATTTTCAATTTAAAATGTACCTACCTGCTATTTTATTTTTCAGTGATATTATTGATTTTGATGGTTTAAAAAATTACCCTAATTTTCCATACAATTTTCCTTATCTATCAGTTATTAACAAGCCATAATTAGTCTGTATGAATTCACAAAATTGACTCAAAAACTGGATTATTTTTTTATTTATGAAAATGAATGGTACTTGCGATTTTAAAGGTTTGCTACGGTTACACAAATTTTGTCCCTTGGACAACCGGGGTCAGAGTAAACAACACAAAAAAGTTGATTCACCCTTAAACAAGAAAATCCCAAAATATCCTCATTTAAAAAAAAAGTAAAAAGTAGATTTTAAATTGAAAATACCCTTTTGTAAAATAATAATAAATCGCCTATCTTCTTAGGAGACCATGTATCTTATTTACCTTTTCTTTAATGCCAACATCTTAAAAATTCATTGGATTTATCAGAGTTTGAAGTTAAGCGAGCCATTTTATCATCTTTTTCTTTAACCACTTGATACCCTAGTTGCTTAGATTATTTATGCACTAGATAGAGCTTAGGTGGCATGGAAACGTCCCGTAAAAATATAAGCCAACTGTTGGCTTATATGTCATTTGCGTCATTTGCAGGGTTGCCAATAGTAATATGCTAAAATCCCCAAACGCATTGTCGAAATTCCCCACGTGTAGGGAATGAAAAATTATGTGGGCTGAGTGACTTAGTTTAGAGCTGTTGCGAATAATGAATTGTAGGAAATTAATCAAGACTAGCAGAAATTTGATGTCAAATGTCGCGTATTTGTGTTCATACTTAAAATCCCCTCATTTTCCCCGAATTGAAGCTCTCCCCACACATTCCCCAATCAGCTTCACTTTTCCCACATTTTGGGGAATGTGAAATTAACTGGTATCATTAAGCACGCACACAGTGACAACCGGAATGACGTAACGCGAACGTAATATGAAGCTGTCAAATGGATTTGTGGACGTTTTGTATCGCAATGTTTGCTACTGACGCTCCATCTAGTGCATAAATAATCTAAGCCTAGTTGTTAGAGAACTTGACTACGAAGCTAGAGGTCCCGAGTTCCATCCTCGTTCCTAAGTTCCTAATCCGCACAGAGCCCGCGTGGGAACTCCGGCCCAAGCCCTCTCATTCTGAGAGGAGGCCTGTGCCCCGCACTGGGACGTGTATAGACTGGGATGATGATGATGACGCGGCAGATATTTGTATGAAAAATACTAATATCTGTGCTCGAGCCTTGGATATTTAATATGTATTTATGTTTATCCGTTTATTATGCGTATAATTGGAGTACAGTAGTACACAACTGATATGGCTCACCGATGTACCTGCGCAGAAGACGCGTTTTAGAAGCGCGGGAAATGCAATAGGGATGTTGACGCCATTAAAAAACGCTTTATTTTAGCCCTGAAAACCAGATTAATTTTCGATTAAATGCAAAATTACAGTTTTTGTTGCTTTAAAACAAATAAATAGTCAGATGATTGAGTTGGCGAACAAGTGACGTCATAAGATGCTATTGCCATTCAAACTCTATGGGAGAATTATGTTTTGACAGCTCATAAAAAGTACGTCAGTTGATTGGTGGTGGCAACATCCCTATTGACCAATGGGCATGCTCCACGCGCGGCGCGTTTTTTCCTGTGCCGCTATTGGTGGGTTGCTGCCGCCATGTTAGCGCGTCGCGTGCCATGTTAGTAAGGCGGATAACAGGTGCACTGTAATTTGCACCTTGTAACTATATGACATAAGACTCGATTTAAAATTTGAATCGTATCATCGGTTAATTCGTTCGTGTTTGCGCGGCCGAATACGCACGAAGCGCCATATAAAGTGTGTACTACTATAATTCGTCTCATGATTTATTTCATTTATATTTACTCGCCATATGACAGCTGTCATTTCCTGTCACTCTTGTCGACGTAGCTAGCAGGCCGCGGTAAACGACGAGGCCTCACCTTCACCTCATGCCCCAACTTCCCAGGACTAGTAGACCGTTTCAATCTGCTGTCTTTCAAACTTTTCAATGACCCCGTTTCAACTTTAGTTCTGCGTTCTACATTGACCTTATTCTCTTTATTAACTTTGTTTTCCTTTGCATTATCTATTTTATCTACTTTAGATTCTTTATCTTTACTAGTAAACACGTCTTCTAAATTCTTAACAATATTTTGCCGCAGGGTTTTTTTCGCGTAAGTTTTTACTGAAGTCATAGGGGTGAAAAATTGGTCCGGGGTCGATTCTGTGGGGGTGAAAAACTCCGCTTTCGACTTGTCCGTTTGCGGTGTGAGTGCCACATCAATATCCAATTTCTCTTCAGATGGCTCTGTCACCAATACATTAACTCTAGATCTGGTTGGACGAGGCGTCATGGCTTCCACCAAAGGCTTGTTAGTAACAGGGACAGGTATTTTAAAACCAGTCTTCTTCTTAGGCACCACCTTTTCTTCAGGTTCATCAAAATTCAAAACCGGTATCTTGCACTTCATTTCTGGCAGTTCTTCCCTATTAACGACCACTTTGGCAATGGTAGGCGGTTTCATAGGCTTAGATTCAGGCGTTTTCAATATCTCCTTGGTAGGCGTCAATTTCAAATTCTCTAACTCGCTCTCGATTTCGCTAACGTCGTTTTTAATTTTATTAGATTTACGTAGAACGTCCGACGCGGTCATGAGATTCATGATTTCGTTTTTCATATACTCGTCTACGTCAGCTATTTGTAGTATCTCATGTATTCTAACATAGACATAATCATCAGCTGTCGCATAGTTATGTTGTGACAACTCGAAATATGCCGCTTCAACTAAAATATCCAACTCGACATTCAAAAGATCACTCTCATATATTTTCTCAATCAAATCAACGACGTACCTCTCGAACTTTCTATCTCTCAGTTTCTTCACAGCAGTTTTTATTTTATCTTCAACAGTGCAGAACGAATTCAACACTCCATCGAAGTAGTTTTTCGCTATATCGAATTCTTTGGCCCTAAAATATACAATAGCTTCTAGACCCATGATCTGGCAAGCTAAAATGTAAGAAGACGGTGTCTCGCAAGCGTAACACGAGCAGGTTTTGTTGTGGTCAAAAAATTCTGGTAGTTTGAAGGAGGCTACGTACTCTATCGGTATGGAGGGACTGGTTAGGTTCTGTTTGAGGATCTGGGCGTCTCGCATCGTCTCCAAGTGTTTGGGTTCGGGCGTGGCGAGGGTTTTTGAGTCGTGTGTTATCTGAGGCTTGTGGAGGGCGCGTTCGTTTGTCTGCAGACCGATAATGTGCTTGAGACGCTGTTCGATAGTTGCCTGAAAAAAAAAGTATATTAAGGGTGATTCAGATTAATTTATTACTTGAATTCGTTTTAATTACAAGATGTTTATTTATTTATGTTTTTGGGCACAAACGGTACAATAAAACTTATACTACAAACAGTTACATTAAAAAATTAACCAACAAAGTTGCCACAGGTTATTAACTCTTAATAATGATAATATAGGTATCTAACGGGCGTAAAAGCAACATACATGCATGCAAAAAACTACGACTAAGAAAAAGAAAACGAGAATGTGCACCTAACCCATTCTCGGCAAACAAATACAAAAATGGCTGGCAAATTACCTACTTATTACTAATGAAAGACTTATATTTGCTTAGAGACATGCTAAAAATATCAATTTCAGAGAATTTGCTGTTGTGCATTTTTCGAACTGTTGTTATTGTTATTTTATTATACAATCATCATCAAACAAAATAAACGTGGTAGCCAAGTGGTTTGCTTTTTTTTGACGGGATGCCCCAGGCAAACCCCCCCACATTTAGTGCTTATATTCAATGGGGGTACTCTAGAGCAGCCATACTCAAAGTGTGTTCCGCGGAACCCTAGGGTTCCGCGATACCCCTGTAAGGGTTCCGCAAGAATTGAAAAAAAAATTCAAAACACCTCTCTCTGGTCGACCGTTCTGACGCCTATTAATAAAGAATACACTTTTAAAAACTATTGTTTTATTGTAGGGTTCCGTCAAGTATTTCGCTTTCAAAAGGGTTCCGTCACCAAAAAAGATTGAGAACCGCTGCTCTAGAGGGTATAAGGTATCCCCCCGTATATTAATCTGCCGTGCTCGAGTAACTTCGCAAATCCCCTCTTGGGCTCCCCTACTACTACTTTTTATCGCGGTTTTAATCTAGTTCAGCGGACGAAGGGGCATCAGCTAGTTATAAATAAATGTTTTTCTTTCATTCACGACCGCTTTAGCCTAGTTGGTAGTGACCCTGCCTACGAAGCAAGAGGTCCTGGGTTCAAATCCCGGTAAGGGCATTTATTTGTGTGATGAGCACGAATATTTGTTCCTGGGTTATGGATGTTTTCTATGTATTTAAGTATTTATTTATCTACATAAGTATGTTTATCGTCGTCTAGTACCCATAGTACAAGCTTTGCTTAGTTTGGGACTAGGTCGATTTGTGTAAGATTGTCCCCTAATATTTATTTTCTATCTTTCATAGTCTGTGTCTTACCCTAGAAGCGTCAACGTGGCCGGTGTCCATGGCGGCGGCGCTCAGCACGAGCCGCGCCTCCGCCCCCGCAGCCCCCAGCGAGCTAGCCAACGCCGCGCGGCTCCGTCTGTACACATAAAACCATACATCATTCATAAAACTATTCTTTCCGCTGGGGTTTGTGTCATCACAGTGTGTATGTTTTTGTGTTTAGTTTTATGGGTCCCACTGAAAAACAACGTCGTGGCTTGCCACAACTGCTCTCTCTCTCTCTCTCTCTCTTATTTTCTAAATTATCTTTGTTTAATGTAATTGCGACTTAAACATGGTCGCCCGCCACCGAACACTGATCTAGAAAAATTGGTTCCGAAATAGGGGCTGTCTATATTTTGCAATGTAAAATGCAAATTTTTTGCGTGACCGGTCTAAGTCGAACCTTATTCTGTGTGGTTAGAATTATTCACAATTTACGCGTGGATTATACTACGGAGTTTGATTTGGACCCGCTGTCTGACATCTAGCACTTTGACAGCGCCAGTAAAGTGACACTAGTTACAGTGTACGTGTACTACTACGCAATCTGACGTATAATCTGACGTTATCAACCAAAATAGTTTCAATAATTAATCTTGAAAAAGTAGTGAACTAAATGACAATATACAGGGTATTATTTATTTTTTATTAGCAGTGCGGCTGCTCACCGAATCTAAGATTATTTAAAAGCGAAAAAGTTTTTCGGGTGCGCCGGTGGGATTCGAACCCACGTCTCCTGGGTATGCGCCCCAACACGGGTGTTCTACCAATTGAACCACTGTTGGCGTATGTAAGCGATTAAGAATTTCGGGGGAGTCGGTTTAAATGTATTGAAATTAGTTTCTTATAATTGACTTTTCTATACAAAATAAATATAAAAACCACTGGTAATTTTTTAAGACATTCCCAATTGGTAAGATATTTATTATTTAAATAAAGTTTAATCCCGTGTGTAATACTGTTTGCGTGGGTCACCTGTGGAGCCCCAGCCGGCGGGTGAGCGCGATGGCGGCGCCGGCGGCCGCGCCCAGCCGCCGCTTCAGCAGCAGCGAGAGGCGACGCCGCAAGCACCACGACGACTCTGACAGACAAACGTACACTCAACTAAACCGAGACCTGCCCAGTTTCAAAACAAATTTGCTTGCAGCCGTTGAATTTCATTGGTATGGATTGGTATGGATTGGTATGGACTAGCCGCTGCAAGCAAAATGGACATTTAAGGTGTCAAGGCGACCTTTTTCTCGATGGTACCTCAGATTATTTATACACTAGATTTTAGACGACCAGATGGCCTAGTTGTTAGAGACCCTGACTATGAAGCTTGAGGTCCCAGGTTCGATTCCCGTGTCGGGGCAGATATTTGTATGAAAAATACGAATGTTTGTTCTCGGGTCTTGGGTGTTTAATATGTATTTAAGTATGTTTATCCGTTGCCTAGTACCCATAACACAAGCTTTGCTTAGCTTACTTTGGGGCTAGGTCAATTGGTGTGAATTGTCCCGTGATATTTATTTATTTATTTATTACTAGATAGAGCTTCGCCGGCATGAAAACGTCCCGAAAAATATAAGCCAACTGTTGGCTTATATGTCATTTGCCTCCCTTCAGTTTGAATGACGTAACGCGACCGTAATATGAAGCTGTCAAATAGATTTTTGGACGTTTCGTATCGCAATGTTTGCCACTGACACTATCTAGTGCATAAATAATCTAAGGATGGTACATAATAACTTTACTTCATTGTTCCTGTGCATACTTAAATTTTGTGGAATATGTAATGTTTCCAATACATTTTATTTTATTTATGGAGTACTAGCTTTGCGGTGGCTTATGCATCTATGCTGCGATGATGTGAAGAATTAGCGAAACATTTAGTTGGTTAGCAGACAGCTAGTTAATTAGTCAGGCAGCACTTAGTTATTCCATTAACTTAGCCATCAGCAAGATAGGTGGTCAAACAGTTATGTAGCCACCAGCTAGTTACTTGGTCAGTCAGCTAGTTAATGAGCCAAACAGCTAGTTAGTAAGCCATCAGCTAGTTAAGTGGTCAAACAGTTATGTAGTCATCAGCTAGTTGGTCAAACATTTATGTAGTCAACAGCTAGTTACCTTACCTGGTCAGTCACCTAGTTAATGAGCCAAACAGCTAGTTAGTAAGCTATCAGCTAGTTAATTAGTCAGTCAAGCCATTTAGTTAGCCATCAGCTAGTTAGGTGGTCATACAGTTATGTAGTCATCCATCAGCTAGTTACATGGTCAGTCAGCTATCAGCTAGTTAATTAGTCAGTCAAGCCAGATAGTTAGCCAACAGCTAGTTAGTTGGTCAAACAGTTATGTAGTCATCAGCTAGTTACTTGGCCAGTCAGCTAGCTAATGAGCCAAACAGCTAGTTGGTCATCAGTCAGCTAGTTAGTCAGTAAGTTAGCCACCAGCTAGTTAGATGAATAATCAGCTCGCTAAGCTAAACGGCTAGTTAGTTAGCCATCAGCTACTTAGTCGGTCAGTCAGCTAGTTCGTAAGTCAGTTAACCAATTAGTCATTCCGCTAGTTATTTTGTCAGTCAGCAAATTACTGAGTTATTGGTCAGTCAGCTACCTAGTTAGTCAGTGTGAACACGTTTTAAAATAAGTTTAATTATTAAAATATTATAATTTATAACTTACCATTGTTAGCAATAGTATGATAATGTCTATGAGCATTGATTTTGGCGCTCAAGCCGCCGCTCAAAGCCTGAGCGTCCAATAGGCGGCCCACCGCGACGGAGTTGTTCATCTGTTCGTCTGTCTGTGTCAACACGTGAGCCTGAACTAGGCGGATGAGGCGCGCCGAGGTGGCTAGCTGGCCGGTGTTATAGTAGTATATCTGAAAAAAAAAAGTCATTAATTAATGTTTTAAGCTTTCGCGATTCTGACTAATAACTAATAATAAGCCAGGTAATGGTGGTCAGCGGGCAATGGTAATCAGTGATTTTACAATCACCCATCTCCGTAACTACAACCACTAGAGACACGTAAATAGTCTCCCCGCCTCGCTCTGTGCCCTCACTATCATTGCCAGCCGGTGGCGCGCCAATATAAGATAAGATAATTTATTCAATAATTTGCAGTACAAGATGACAAGAATACAATGTTTTACAAAAGTCTATGTAACACGTATGCCTGCACTAGGGTTACTGAGAACTCTGTGTCGCAGGCAAGACGAGCTAACATAAATAATTAAAATAAAAAAATAATCAGCTAAGCTTAACGGTGCAAATATTTTACAAAAAATATGCAGATATAAAATAAAGTGAAATCCAGAAACATTAAAAATAACAAATTATTAGAAGTAATTACAAAAAAGTATAACTAAGTCAATTGATTATTATAATCTAAATAGGCACGTATACATCATCCGTCATACATAAGTAGGTATTAAGGCCGAATAAACTATACTGCCAGAGCAATTTTTATCCAGGTCAGAGCCGATGCGAAAATTGCTGACTAAGAACTTTACATATTCGTGCCTAAGGTAAAAATAAATAATATTGATAATTTATAATTTATGTTATTAGGTCAGCAATGTGGCCATCGTTTGTTTTATATAGTGGTAAATTTACAAAAAACTAAAATGAAGTAAAATCATTTCATTACAATTATCATGAAAAACTATAGAGATATAAAAAGTGGCTATTAGTTGCCTTCGTAATCTATTGAACTGATATAACGTTTTTCAGCCATAATTTTTGCCGGACAGACAGCAGCACCTGTTGTATGGTTGCTAATATAATTGCTAATATAGTGAGGGCATCGAGAGCAAAAATTCTGTTTTGGTTTTGCGGCTCGCCGATGTAAATTTTCACGGTGCCCCTTTTCTCCCATAAAATTTTAAGTCATAATGTATCATTAGTCATAATCAACGTTAGTCATACAGTGATTTATTTCTAAAACGCTATTTTTTCAGGACTTTTTTAAATGTTATCTTATAGAATGCAGTAGGTTAGGTTAGGTTTGTTTTATAACAATTCCGAAAAATAAATTGACAACATTTCATATTTCTAAGACTATAATTTGATTCGTTCTGTGTATTTTGTTTGGAAAGAGAAAGACGCTGCTTGTTTTAAATTTTCACTAGGATTATTAATTAATTTGTTACAATTTTTTAAAGATGTGCTTATTCTAAAAGAGCGCAACGATAGAATAGATCCATTACTTTTGTCTAGTCTCTATTAAAAAAAAGTGATGACGTAAATTTGACGTTAAGGTTATTATCTAAAACATCTAATTTAAAATTATGACAGCTCTTTTTTCTAGTGAAAAGGGTAAAGGAAACATATCTATTCTGTGGATGTATTTGTAAGTACATTATGTTTTTAAATTTGTTGTATTTTTTTAAATATGGAGAAATAAATTATAATAAATATTTTTCCGTGTTCAGGAGGCGAAACTCTTTCGATTCCTGCAGTAATTTTCAGGTGTTAAAAAAATGAAAGGTTGTCAATTGTTTCAGAAATAAATCACTGTAACGTTGATTATGACTAATGATACATTATGACTTAAAATTTTATGGGAGTCATTATAGACCCAAATTTTCACTGTCGAAAAATAAGCAATAAGTGTCAACATTTATTGATCTACTTGTATGTGACTTTTGTATGTCGTAATTCGTACATCCAGTATAACAATTTCAAACATAAATCACGTGTGTTGCTAATACATAAAATGTTTTATTTTTTCTTCTTCTTAGAGTGCTTGTGGGTAATGAGAATCGGGTGACCCCCATTGCCCGCTAGTGACCACGATATGGAGAAGACAAGTATAAGGGCTCAGAAAAAAACATTGGGTCCCGTTGGCACACTATGAGTATAGAACCCTTAAAAAACGTCCGTTACTCACGGCAGCGTCGCTTATGAACGCCAGCGCGGTCTCGGGCGTGTCTCGGAGCGCCCGCGCCGCCCACTCGGCGCCCAGCGTCAGCGCCTGCCGCAGCGGCTCGGCGGAGCGCCGCGCTTGGCACAGAAGCACCCCCGCTGACTCTAGGTACGCTTCCCTGGAAGTAACGTCATGTGGAACAGGTTAGATGTGGCTCAGAATGACTTCGTCCACTTCCCGCCGAAAGTCTAAGTTCCTTGGGGGTAGTTGCAATAGAGAGATCTCTCTCCAGGCAGATGTTATGCCTGGGGACCGAAGTCCAATGGATGAATGTTGGAAGTTGTATTTATGCAGCCGAGTTGAGAAACTTCGACAGCGCGATGCAGGATTGTAGAAATTAGTTTATTATGTGATGACTAGATGGCGCTAGTAGTCGCTACAGTAGGTACCATATATTTCATACTAAATACAAACCGAAACATAGATGCACAGAAAAAACCCCAGAAAAAAGACCCATGCTGGGAATCGAATCCAGGTCCTCGGCATTCCGTGCCGCGTGCTATACCCCTACACCACCACTGGTCAAGAGTTTAGACACAAATTTTTCCTATGCATCATACATTCCAGCCTGCCATCGTCACTTTTGCAGTGACACAGCGCCATCTATGTTCAGTTCTCATTCCTTCGGAACTAACCGCTCACCCGGACAAGAGATGTCGCTACTATACCTTGACAAGCTCGTGCGTGGCGCTCGGCGGAACCCTGTCGCAGGGAGCCTCTGCTGTCCTTAACAAGATTGTTTTTAATAAGTGCGGCAAATACTCACTGCGACAGGGTTCCGCGGAGGGTCGCGCACGAGCTTATCGGACTATAGAAGGAGTGTTTCCGCTGCTGAAACCGAAACTAAACCGAAACCAGTTCTTTTGCCAAAACTCGACCGAAACAGAAACCGAACTTTCAGTCGGACACTATATGACGATAACAACTACGGAAGACGGGGTATGTATTACAATACCGAAGTACGAAAGACCGAATGTATTAAAACATCGAATGGGTCAAAAGACCGACGCGATTTTTTTCTGAAACCGTCAACTTATTAAGATTGTTATAAAACAAACCTAACCTAACCTAATGGGTTCTGTATGATGCCGTTTTAATAAACTCTGAAAAGTTTACGGTTTCAGAAAATAATCATGTCGGTCTTTTGACCCAATTCAATTCAATTCAATCATTTATTGCATTTCATGTTGTACATAAGGTCTTACATCATTTTACAATTCCAGGAACATGAACCCTGCAAGGGCACAGCAATTTATTAAGTATTTATGTAGTACAATTAAATTAAAGGAAAAATTAAATTAAATTAAATATTAGATTAGGTATTATATAAAACTAAAATTATCAAATTCAACATTAACAATAGCATAAAAAAAATACAAGTTAGGCATGCAACAATTCAAAAACATAATCGGAAAGAGTGGTAATATTATCAATTATTATTATTATTATTTTGCTTTTATATAATATAGGCTTACGTTTGACCACAATCACGCCTGATGGAAAGCAAAGGTGAGGCCTACGATGGAGCACACCTGGCTAGATAAGTAGTAGTTAAGTTTCAGATAAGAAATCTTGTGTGGTGTAGTAACATTTTCGAACCAGGAGGGCCCTCAGATCTTGCTTAAATTTTTGGAAATTTGGTTCGAGTTTCATTGTTTCTGGTAGTTTATTGAAAATTTTTACACACATCGCAAATGGGCCAGAGTGCACCATTTGTAATTTTGACAAAGGTCTCTTCAGCCTATCATGAGGTCTCAAGTTTTCCGCTCGCGTATATTTAGGGAATAGGTTTATATTTTTCTTTACAAAAATGCAAACTTCCATTATATAAATTGAAGGCAGGGTGAGAATGTCTTGATCAATAAAATGTTTTTTGCAGCTTTCAATCATACCTATATTGACCAGAATTCTGATGCAGCGTTTTTGTAATATAAATAAATGCCTCAAATCCGTGCTATTTCCCCACAACACTATGCCATATTTGAGCCAAGCATGCGCATAGGCGTAGTATGCACTTGTGGCTATTTTAATATCTGTACATGTTTTTAGTTTGTAAAGTGCATAAGTAAACCTGCTCAGTTTTAACATTATTTTATTTATGTGCTCTTTCCAGTTTAAAGAAGAATCAATCGTGACACCAAGCAACGGAAAGGTTTCGACACAATCTAATAAATTTCCATCAATAATATATTCTGTGTTTAATGCTCGTCTTTGGTATGGCTTGAATTGGATTAATTTAGTTTTTGCAAAGTTCACCTCTAAGTTATGATCGGATAACCAGGATGTTACATTTGTAAGGACAGAGTCCAATTGATTTTTCAGGTTGTTGTCATCTTTACAAGGTATCACGAGCGATATATCATCCGCGAATAATGTGGTAGGGAAATCTATTATTTCCCATTCGATGTTTTAATACATTCGGTCTTTCGTACTTCGGTATTGTAATACATACCCGGAAGACGAGTCATGATTCATGTAAAAAGTTGAAAAACACTGGTCCAAATAGCCAACTGACCTGTCTCCGATCTTCTTAGCGAGGTGTGTAGCGACGTGCGCGAGCTGTAACGCGTGCCCGCGCCGCGCGTGCAACAGTTGCTGCAACGACACGCGCAACACTGCCAGCGGCGACACGAGCGCTTCCGACGGCACTGCGGGACAAACATAATGTACAAGTAGATAAAGGATTACAATAAACTGTAAATGTATTTCCAGATATACAAATACATAATACGAGCTGTCTCCGTGAGGGTGAGATGCACTAGAAGACTTATCAAGACCTTCGAATTATGTTCTGAAAAAGATATATATCATACTATACTAAATACAAACTGAAACATGGATGCACAGGAAAACCAGAAAAAAGACCAGCTCTGGGAATATTATATGTGGATTTCACAAGATAACCGTTAAAAAAAATACAAAAAGACTCCAAAAAAAAAACAATCTTCTGAAAAAGAATTCTCTCTATTTCCCTTCCCTCCCTCTCACTTTCTTCCCCCTCCCTTACCTCTCTCCCTCTTTCTCCCTCTCTATCCGCACTACCTTGGTTTTTTTTCGTTTCACCAAAAAAAAAGCGGTAAAATTTTCCGATTGGAAATCTTATTAATCTTAAATATTTGTGTCTTGTCTTGTGTTGTTGTAAATAAATGTATATTCTTTTCTTTTCTTTCTTTTAATCAACTCACCCTGGTCGATCTTCGGCAGTATGGTGGTCCACAGTTCCACTGCCCTCAAGGCTGGCAGCAGCGCGGTGTACTCTTGGGAGACGGTACGGGAGCACGGCACCAGGTCTGGGTCCATGTTCTAAGGGTGCAACAAGTAGGAAATGAATGTGGGTCGATCAACTTTTCTTTGTCACTCGTTGCTATAGTGACGGTCTCCTGAGTAACTCTTTAAACCAGGGGTTCCCAACCTGTTCTTGGTCAGGGACCACTTGTATATTATTGTTGTTAGCAGGGACCACTATGTAGGTGTATACTTAATAAAAATAATAAATTGTAATAATCAAACTGAAACTTTAATAAAAAACTCAATGGGAAATTAAAATTTAAAATCATTCGCGGACCATATTTTGGCTTCTGCGTAGTACCACTGGTGGTCCGCGGACCACTGGTTGGGAACCACTGCTTTAAACCGTAAGTTCATCTGATTAAAATTTGCTAAACATGCATTTTTGTGGTAGTTTTAAACCCCTTCTACAATTGGTCATCTAATAAGCATGTTAATTAATGTGACACAACATTTCTTCTAATCAAACTGTACTACTTTTGTCCCCTCGCTGACGGGACAGAATAACAACAAGAATAGTTGATCCACCCATGTAGTGGTAGAGCCATGTTGTAGCTAGCCGCTGCATCACGAATGGTCCGGGACAGTACCGCCCTCTTACAGAACATCGGCGTTATCCGGCCGCAAATAAGTATTGGCTTTTTGAAAGTTTTACGCGATCGAAGCCGCTAGCGTAAGCTAGTCAACCTATAAAACCGGCCAAGTGCAAGTGGGACTCGCGGACGAAGGGTTCCGTACCATTACCTATAAAAACGGCAAATCTTTTTTGTTCAAAACACATGTATAATTACAATACAAACCCTGGAGACTGTGTTAGTTTTCACTGTGTTACAGTCTCCAGTGGATGCCCTTATCATGAACATAGATTGGTTGTTAAGAACAAACAGACTATCAATTTAGAAAAGAGAAAAAGTTACATATAAAATACTATTAGCTTAAAATAACCATCACCACCACTTTACATCATATATGTTTAATTTTAATTTAACTATTTATTTTTAAAGTGAATATATAACTAAATATTCTGTGAATTTTTCAAGCGTCTACCTGTTGCCGTTAATCAATATCATGCAAAAACGAGCAAAAAATCACATTGTTTGTATGGTAGCCCTCTTAAATATTTATTTTATTCTGTTTTTTAGTATTTGTTGTTATAGCGGCAACCAAAAAACAATGCTGCGGCGGCTTAATGCTGAGTCAAATTCCTTTTCGACATCTCAACTATGTTTTTTGTTTTAACGACTTCCTTAGCCTAGTTGGTAGTGACCCTGCCTACGAAGCAAGAGGTCCTGGGTTCGAATCCCGGTAAGGGCATTTATTTGTGTAATGAGCACGAATATTTGTTCCTGAGTTATGGATGTTTTCTATGTATTTAAGTATTTATTTATCTATATAAGTATGTTTATCGTCGTCTAGTACCCATAGTACAAGCTTTTTATTTTAATTATTATTATTGTTTTCTTTTTTATTATTATTTTTCTCCTGTATTAGTCAGTGTATTTTTCATTTTTGATGTCAAATAAAGTTATGTCTATGTCTATGTCAAAATACATCATCTGTGAAAATTTCAACTGTCTAGCTATCACGGTTCGTGAGATACAGCCTGGTGACAGACGGACAGACGGACGGAGAGACAGACGGACAGACGGAAGGACAGTGATGTCTCAGTAATAGGGTCCCGCTTTTACCCTTTGGGTACGGAACCCTAAAAGTCACGTTTGTTGTATGGGAGCCCCCTTAAATATTTATTTTATTCTGCTTTTTAGTATTTGTTGTTATAGCGGCAACCGAAATACGTCGTCTGTGTTAATTTCAACTGTCTAGCTATCACGGTTCATGAGATACAGCCTGGTGACGGACGGACGGACAGCAAAGTCTCAGTAATAGGGTCCCGTTTTTACCCTTTGGATACGGAACCCTATAAACTTACCTGGTCTTTAATCTTCCATTCATACTTCGCAGCCGCCTCGGCGACACAGTGTTCGGATTTCAGAAACAGTAGTGTAGCTTCGACCACACTCAGTTTGACGTCCGCCCCGCTGTGCAACGAGCCCAGCAGACCGGCGATTATGTCGCTGTAGTGAGCGTTGTGTATTGTGCGGACGTGTGTGGGTGTGTCCATGACGATTGTGTACAGAGTGTCGAGTGTATCAGGTTGGGCTGGAAAAAAAAGATAACTCACTAAAACTTGTTCACTGGAGAAGACGGGGTAATGCGGAGTGGAGTTGCGGATTATGTCTGTCCATAACCAAAACTGAACCTATTAAGGTATCTCTTTGTATTTTTTTTCATTTTTTTTTTAAGGTCACCTCGTGAAATCCATATTCATACTAAATACAAACTGAAACATGGATGCATAGAAAAAACCCCAGAAACTTGCTATTTAGTATGTATGTGTAATATGGATTCAAGTGGACCCTATCTCCGTAACTATTCCTGTAGATAGAGGTGCTGACGAAAGGTACTTTTGGCATTTCCCGCGGGACAGAGATCGGGAGTTGATCGTAAACGTAATACCTTTAAACAAGCCTTTGGAGACAGTCTGTTGGGTGCACACAATCAAAGATGATGCTGGATGGTATCAACCACAGAAGAACTAGGTATCTCCTAAATCTAGGTAAGAGTAGCTTAAGAACTATAACTGGCATAATTACTGGCCATAATTTGTTAAATAGACACTTAAGCATAATAGGTATAAAAAGTGATCCCTCCTGTCCACATTGTGGGAAGGAGGAAACGAGTGAGCACATCCTAGCCGAGTGTGTCATGTACGCGGCAGCGCGGCGTGATGTATTCGGGAGTGACGAGCTGAGGGAGGAGGAGCTAAAGGATGTTAGTCTCAAAGATGTCCTTATGTTCAGCATGAGAACGAGAAGATTCGAGGAGAGATGCTGTGTGGGAGCGCTGCTGGGACAGTAACCGTCGGCTCCAACCAGGGGGAACTGGGCTGAATGACTGTGCAAAACGGTCGACAGCCCGCCTGGCTCAGCGAGGCGTCCCCATACATCATCATCATCATCATCATCAATACCTTTAAACAAGCAATTCTTGTATATAGTGGTCACAATCACAATCTCAGAAACGGCTCCAACGATTTCGATGAAATTTGGTATGTGGGGGTTTTCAGGGATGAAAAATTGATCTAGCTTGATCTTATCTCTGGGAAAACGTTCGGTACCGAGTTTCAACCCGAGCGGAGTTCGGTCACCCAGCTACTGTTATTTATGCACGGACGATATACCGGGCAAAAGTAACTTTTATTGTATTATACAACACTAAAGTTTGTAAACAAACAACCGCTTTAGCCTAGTTGGTAGTGACCCTGCCTACGAAGCAAGAGGTCCTGGGTTCGAATCCCGGTAAGGGCATTTATTTGTGTGATGAGCACGAATATTTGTTCCTGAGTTATGGATGTTTTCTATGTATTTAAGTATTTATTTATCTATATAAGTATGTTTATCGTCGTCTAGTACCCATAGTACAAGCTTTGCTTAGTTTGGGACTAGGTCGATTTGTGTAAGATTGTCCCCTAATATTTATTTATTTTATTTATTTTAAACTATTGTTATATCTTTTTTTTGTCTTACCAGCTATCCAAGACTGTTGTTTCCCTCTCGTGATGTTGTAGAGAGCCCTCCACACGCCAGCAATGGGCACTATGGACGGCCACAGCTTAGCGTACATGGAGTATTCATGCTTCAATAGGGCACTAGAAAAAACGGAAAATAACCATTTAGCTGTGAGGGGGGACTTAGGCACCATTTTTGAGGACCGAAAGGCGTAATTGAGAATGTGACTGCGAAACTTGAGGTGCTGGGTTCGATTCCAGGTTGGGGCAGATATTTGAATGTAAAATATGAATGTTTGTGGTCTAGTCAAGGTTAAAAACTTTTGAGCGCCAATGACGGATATATCCGCACCATAGGTTCAACGCCAACGACGGATATATCAGTCACGGCGTGCAGAGCGATATCTACCTACATGCATTTCTATAGGGTTCAACTTCGCGTTTGACACTCCAATGTCATGGCGTACGAGTGAGAGTTTAAATACAAACGTATTTAGCAAAGCGTTGAAAAGGTTAATAGGTATTTATTTATATAAGTATGTTTATCTGTTGTCTAGTACCCATAGTACAAGCTTTGCTTTATTTGGGACTAGGTCAATATTTTTGGCATGAAATGACCTGAGGAATCTGTTTTAAATCAGTCTGTTTTCTCGTCGGCCACATAGTAATAGTTGTTGTAATTGTATTGTTTTTCCATTAAGAAAAAATATATTTACCTGAATTTCAAAGTGCAGAAAAACGGCTTCAAGTTTCCATACAGACGTCGCTCCACGGAACCCACGCAAGCGTCCAGAACCGTCATCATTTGCAACTCATCATCATCATCTTTAGCTTTCAGCGACTTAGCTTTTATATCCATCACTAAGCTCATATACTTCTCAGAGCTCAAGCCATCCGGCTGAGCAAAAACTAAGCTCAAAAAAGCATCCACAAGAGCTTTCTCATACAGCTTACAATCCAGCTCACATATACTTTTGTTGTAAAGCGCTCGACTTACGTTCTTCAAATCTTGCTCGCTCTTAAAGTGCAGGAATTCATATTTCAAGTATAGATCGAATAATGCTATAGCGGAATCATAGTGTTCAGCTTTATTAAGTAATATTGCTGTGTTGTGTATATCAGTTTGTAATTTCCTGAGGCACTTCTCGTGATTTGAGCATCCGAGACGACAGAGCTCTGTCAAAATGTCGTGCTGCTTCTCCACAATGGTGTGATACACTGGTAATATTCCCGTGATTTTTATGCTGGCGTTTAAAGAAGATGAGATGAAGTTCTTCGCTAGAAACGAGAGGCGCAGAGCGTCGTGTAAGCCTGATTTTATTCTGCAGTTATCGCACTTCAGCAACTGGGATGTATTCTGTAGTTTATCTAATAACAATATTATTAGTTTTAGGCAGTTTTCTTGGGCGTCTTCTGTGAATTCTTTGGTTTTTGATAGATTGTACTCTATATATAGCCTCAACATTTGGTTTATGTATGGGTAGGTGGCTTTCATAGCTTTGGTGTAACCCAATTTCTCTGTAGTTCCGCATGATATTGTCAAACTGTTTAATACTGTTTCGCTGAAAGTCGGGTTGTTTTGTTCCATTAAAATGCAACAGAACGAGTTTAAATAAAATGTCTGGAGGCAATGGAACATGTCAGGGGCGTGCCCGAGGAACGAGATGCTAGTTCGAACAGCTGCATTCAAACAGGATTCCTTAAACTGCAGTTTCATGGCATTCTCGGTAATAACATAAAAACTGTCATTAAACTTCACATACAATTCCAAAACCTCCTTTTCACTGAGCTTTTTAAATTGCTTAACATCTTTCTTTGATGCAAGACTTTCGAAAATCTTTCCGAAAACTATGTTTAAGTCCTTAGCGTATTCATTGTTGTATAAAAAGTGTAATTTCTTCAATACAAATACTAGGATGGTGTTGCAGAATTGTACGCTATCATACATCTGTACTACTTTCTGGATGTCTTCGGTTAGTTTGGGAAGAAGCTTGATGATGGCCCTTCTTCCCGTTTTTAGTTTTTCTATGAACATAAATCGGTCTGCCAGTAGGTTCCAGTATGTCTTACAGTACTCGGTGAGTAAGTTCTCGGAGTCACATTCAAATGGCATGTATGATAACTTCAGCACCAGCTCTGGAGGAGGTTGGGACGCCTGAAAAACATTTAATAAGGGGTGGGTCTGGTTTGGTGGAGACCAGTGGTGGTGTAGGGGTATGGCAAACGGCACCAAATGCTGAGGACCTGGGTTTGATTCCCAGCATTGGTCTTTTTTCTGGGGTTTTTTCTGTGCATCTATATTTCAGTTTGTATTTAGTATGAAATACCCTAAAGAACCTTTATTCTAGTCTCAACTATCTTACACTTAAAATTGTATTTGTTTCCTGTTTTAATTGTATACTAAGTAATTATTTTAAATTGTGATAGTCGTAGTAATGGTATTGAATACTCATATTTATTATTTTTAAATTGTGAAATGACAATCCTTATTGGGAGATATTTTATTTTTTAATGTATGATATTGACATAGTGATAGTTATATTTACAGTGTTTTTCTTTTCTCTTTTTGTATACTGACGATCCTTATTGGGAGAACATTTATTTTCTGAAATTTTGTGCACTATAATTAATTATTTTTATTTTACATTATTTTGACGATCATGGTATAAATTCTTGTAATTTTGACATCAATGCAAATTTATATTGTAATTTTTATCATGAAATAAATCTATCTATCTATCTATCTACAGATAAAAATAAATAAGTAATTAAGCATATTAATGTTACCATACTATCAGCCAAGTACTTAAGACTTCAAAAACTGGTACAGAAAGAAAACGACAGGTCCAAGATAACTATGGTTTAGAGATGTGTAAGACCTCACCTGCCTAACAACATGTTTGTGTATATGATACACGCAAGCCAGGGTTTTGACTCGCTCCGGGCGCTCCAGGCCTCTCGTCTCCCTCACACAGTCAAGCGACAGAGTCAGCAACTCCTTACAGTCAATCTTGTCACTCCACGTCGGGACTTTGTCAAGATTTCTGTCAAAATAACACTGATTTTGATAAAGCACTTTTGAGCTGGAAAAACTTAATAAAAAGTATCGATGAATGTTTAAATACCTGCAAAGTATACAAAGGACGTTCAATGAGAACGGTCCTTTGTCTTTTGATGGTAATTTTGCAGTTATCGCCTTGTAATCAGCAAAAACAGATGCCAAATCATGGATGTCTTTTTCTGAACCATTTGCCTTCAGTTTCGTGATGAAGTCGTTTGCTTCCATTTTACAAGACTCAGTGCATTAGTCAGATCTTCGTTAAACAAACAAAATCACTGTTTATTCTAATTATTATTCGAATAAATTGTATTAATGAGCAAAGTTTGAAATGACCAAGCGACCGTTATGACAAATGTCAGTCAAGTTCAAGTCAATTTTTTTTTTTATGTTCCTTTCTGTAGGAACGGGCGAAGACATTTTTAGAGTAAAGAGCCAGTGCAAGGATTTTAAGGACATTTATTACGTCCATGCATTTATACTAAAAAAAACTTAAGGTTTTTGCGAGTGAAACTTGAGAACTTTGAAAATGATATAGAAAATAATCACATCATAACATATTAGACGCTAGACAAAGCAAAGCAATATTCTGAGATGGAATCAATTTTAAAAAAAGTTGACATCTGTCAATGTCAAATAAAGAGTAATCACCGCCATTGCTGCATAAATGCATAATGCCGGTCGGTCTGCTATTTCCTCTTATGTTCTGATAAGAAAGGTGCTATTTCATCGTAAAACAAGCATTTACGTCTAACCGGACTACTTCCCCGCTTGCGGCGGCATCATATACATTAAAACAGGTAAATATTTATCATCTAACCTAAATTTTCCCTGTTGATATTTTTTATGAATAAGACACGCCTCGTATAAAACTCGTTTAATTTGTAACAATGTTATCGTTCTTACTGTTTTGGCTTTAATTTGTATCTGTAGAGAACAAAGTTCAGAATAAATGATATTTTTAGCTGCTGCTGTTAATTGTTTCCTAAGATCCAATAAAAAAATTCTGAAAAGACTCCTATTATGCATTTTAACTTGCATAATTTTTCTACAACTCATGCTCAGTGTCATAAATAAATGAAAATAGTTTTTTTATTAAACTTGTTTTTTTAGTTTTCATTGTATGCAATGTATTAATGTGTAATTTCTTAGGATTTTTACATACAATGCTTTTTATTGTCTGCTAGAATGTTCTGTACATTTTAATATAGGGTGACAGCACCAGTAATGGACAAGAGCCAATTATGGTCATTTTTTATCTGTAAACTAAAATTTTAAGAAATGGGCAATTCATTTTTATTTTTAAATTATCAACACTACACTCAGATAACTGATGATTATAACTGGTAAAGTCCATGAATGGTGGCCTATAAGGCTAGGCTCTTTGCTATCCATTACTGGCGAGCTTCTGTGCTTAACATGTCCATGATTGGTGCCGCCACCCTTATTCCTGAGAGGATAAAATTGTTAGAACTGTATGGAACATAAAAAAAATCTTAACTACAAGCAAGGTAGAATAAACTATGTTTGTTGTATAAATAAATAGTAGGTATGTATCTATCAAACCAAAACCCTTATTTACACTAGTGAACTATTAAAAAAAATCCTAGTTGTACCAAATATGATATAGACTGGATTAGCAATCCCCATAGTACAGATTGATTTTATTTATTTTATTATTTTTCAAAAATATTCCATAATAATACATTTGCAGTAATATGAAATATCTGTAGTCTTATTGTTTTGCTTTCAAACCCTCGGGCTAAATGTCAGCGCCATCTAGATTTAATAATCAAACTATTTTTCTGCGGCCGATCTGTACTATGGCGATTGCTAATCCAGTCTATATCATCCTTGGTTATACTTAGTTTGTTCAGATTGAATCTTGCAAGTCAGACTTTGATTATTAGCAGTGATCAGATTAATTTCAAATATGCAGTGTTGTTGCTGTTGTCACCTATGGTACCCCAGTAGTACAGAGAGCCTTTGTGAGAAGTGGCCAAATGCACCTGCCAGTGTTACCAACTCTCAAAAATATTTAGCCCTAAAGTTTAAGTTAAAAACCCCTAAAATTGACACAATTACTGGGAAAATCCCCTAAAAAATTAATCATTACAAAATTGAATAAATAATAATTAAACCTCTAAAGTCATTAAAGAAGTAATTAGTTTGACACTATGGTGACATTTGTTTTTCATTCAAACCCCACATTCTTAGTAATGAGCAACTTAACTAAATGCCACTAAGCTGTGAAGTTAACAAACAAACACCTTTGGCTTAGACGTGTGCGCCGATCGGGGTGGCGCACGCCGCCGTCGCCGGTCATTGCAACGTCGTGAAATCGGCGCAATACATTTACAACAACTTAAGGCTCGGCCAAACCGCTGTTTACGTCACCAGATGTCTGTAGTTAGTTTTATAACAATTTTACAAGTGAAAGTAAACTGTTATTTTCATTAATAATTAATTTTGTTTTATTTACGCCGATCACGCTGATTACACGCCGCCGCCATCGGCGCACACCTCTAATTGGCTACCTTAGGGCCAATATTCTTACTTTTTTTTTAACAATAATATGAAATATTAGAAGGCGAAAATCCCCTAAAAGTAGAAAGCCTCTAAAAATATCCCATCCCACTTATTTACCCCCTAAATTTGGGGGAAAACCCCTAAGTTGGGAACCGTTGCTATGCATAGTTTAGGATTGCCAGATCCAAAAACACTTAACAAAAACTTTTATTCAGCCTATAAAAGTGCTTATTTCTACTTACTTTCATTCTTTATATGTTAAAAACCAAAAGCGATTAAGCATCCATGAACTGACCCCTGTACTCTGTACTAATGTAAATTGTATCACAATTCACAAATGAAAAGAATAAACAAACTCGGAGCTTTGTTTGGTGGGACATTTTTCTCTAAAACTTGGACACAAATTTTTCATAGCTAATCATAACTTTTTTAAAGCCATACATATGTTTTAAATTTGACAATGTTTTTTGTTTGTCAAGCAGAGGGTTGTGGGTTCAAATCCTGGCTCACACCTCTGAGTTTTTTGGAATTTATGTGCAAAATTACATTTGAAATTTACCATGAGCTTTACGGTCAAGGAAAACATTGTGATTAAACCTGCATACACCTGCTATGAAATTCAATGGTGTGTGTGAAGTTCTCAATCCGCACTGGGCCCGAGTGGGAACTACGGCTCAAGCCCTCTCATTCTGAGTCTAATTTTATGCTCTCAACTCATGACTATAGACTGCAGCCAGGCAAAAAGCCACCTTGCATTATATGCGCATGCGCATTGTTTAAAAATTGAGTTTTTAACATAAATTTATTTAAATTTCAGATCTGATCTACCATGATGAAGCCATCCCGTAAATACTACTTATTCCTGCTGCTTGCCCTGGCCGTGTACTTCACAACATCAAAGCTGATCTTCGACAAAGTCTACAAGACCACACAAATAGTCATCGATGAGCTGTTTCACATCCCGCAGGGCATTGCTTACTGTCAACACAATTTCACATACTGGGACCCGAAAATAACAACTCTACCGGGACTATATTTGGTGACTGCTGCTACAGTGGGCACGTATTTTGAATGCAACACATATAGTTTACGGTTCGTGAACCTTGTTGCTTCCTGTGTAAACCTCATCCTCTTCTCGTCGATTTTAAAATTCATATACGGCAGTAACTCGGAGAGCCAGTTTAAAATAGTGTTGCAAGCATTCAATTTAGCTCTATTGCCACCATTGTATTTCTTTTCTCACATCTACTACACTGACACATTGTCATTGACATTTTTGCTTGCATTTTCAAGACTATGCTTCACGAGTAAACATAAGTTTTTTATTCTCATCTTCGGTGTGTGCAGTGTAATGATGCGGCAAACTAATATAGTCTATGTAGCTATGGTGTTAGGGCATAAAATGCTAGATATTATGATAAAGAGCTCCAGAGTGTTTGGTAATAGGTATTTAACAAAATCTAATTTAAGTACCAACTCGGTTATAGCTAAAGACGTCGATGCGTCGAAGTTGAAACGCTACTACAGTATTAACGATGTATTTTTAGCTCTGGGATACCATATAACAACATGTTTTGGGACGTTTTTCAAATTCTTAACCGCACAAGACTGGCTCATTATAATGACGCATAGCATAACTTTAGTTTCGTTTGTAGCTTTCGTTTTGAAAAACGGCTCAATCGTAGTCGGTGACAAGACAGCGCATGAGGCTACCCTGCATTTACCACAGATGCTATATTTTTTGATTTTTTATGGAGTCTTTGGACTGCCTTACGTAGTTGCCAAGTTACCGTCTACCTTGAGACTTATGTTGAGAAATAAGACTAAAATAGTGATGTATTCCATTTTATTTGCTCTCATAGTATATTTTAATACAATAGCGCATCCGTATTTGTTAGCTGATAATAGACATTATACATTCTATGTTTGGAACCGGTGGTACGGAAAATATGAATTCGCTAAATATGTTACAATATTCCCTTATGTCTTTCTCTTGTTCAGTTTGTACGATAATTTGAAAGATCAGAACTGTATTGCGTTTTTGTTGCCATACACAATTAGCTTGTTCTTAGTGTTATCATTGCAGAAAATGATTGAGATTAGGTATTTTTTGGTCCCGTATATAATTTTGAGGCTGCGTTTCGTTCGTCCGTCAAATAGAATCGTAGCGTTCGAGTTCTTATGGTATTTAGTCATCAATGTTGTTACGTTTTACGTATTTTTCAGTAAAGAGATTTTGTGGAAGGATTTTGATTATGCACAGAGAATTATTTGGTAGGTTAGAGGTTTCTACTATGGTTGGGATGATCGTTCGACTGACCAAATTTAAAATGAGATAGGAATGGATCGTTCTATTAGCGTTTTAACCGTTATCAGTTTCCTGTCGTATATATCGAAGAAATTAGCTACAGTTAACATGAAATTTAAATAAACTTAATATGTATAGCCAACCAAGAAATTTCTTTCAATCCTAAGATTCACTAGGCAAGCGTGCTCCATCTTAGGCCCCATCTTCGCTTTCTATCGGGCGTGATTGTGGTCAAAGGCAAGCCTTTATAGTATTAAATAAAGTCAGATTTATGGCCATTTATGTTTTAACATCAAAAGTTATTTTTACTTACAAGTCAATGTGACTATCAGCCATATTGTTTTGATTCTGATGTAGGAACTGTCATTAAAAATGGTGAAGCACTTACTTGGTCGACTATACCGTAAGCACACTGCATCGTACATAGTATAAAACATATACTATGTCCCTATGTATGCTTAGATCTTTAAAACTACGCAACGGATTTTGATGCGTTTTTTTTTAATAGATAAGAGTGGTTCAAGAGGAAGGTTTATATTTATACATGCATAATTATTTAGTATCGGCAAGGATGATATAGACTGGATTGGCAGTCGCCATAGTACGGATCGGCCTAATCGGATAAATCTAGATGGCGCTGAAATATAGCCAGAGGCTTTGAAGGCAAAACAATAAGACTACAGATGTTTCATATTACTACAAATGTATTATGTTTCAAAAATATTGCATAATAATACATTTGCAGTGATATGAAATATCTGTAGTCTTATTGTTTAACCTTCAAGGCCTCTGGCTATATTTCAGGGCCATCTAGATTTAATAATCGAACTACAAAAACCGCGGCCGATCCTTACTATGGCGACTGCCAATCCAGTCTATATCATCCTTGGTATCAGCATTGCACCCGTGCGAAGCCGGGGCAGGTCGCTAGTTACAAAATATGTCAATAGTGACCAAGACTAATGTGTGTTGTGGAAGCGTAAGATGTATATCAGGATCGTAGCAGGTGGAAACAAATAGTCTCTGCCTATCCCTTTACTGGGAAGAAGGCGTGATTGTACCTATGTATGTATATTTTTTTTTTTTTTTTTTTTTTTTTTATGTCAGATTGGCCAGACAAACGAACTAGTGGGTCACCTGATGTTAAATGAACACCACTGTCCATAGACACCTGCAGCGCTTTACACGATGCCAGTGCGTTGTCGGCCCTAAAGGTGAGGGAATAGGGGAAGGGGGAGAGGGAAGGGGTGAGGTATTGGGCCCCCGGCACTCTCACTGACCGTACGAAACGCAAGCAGGATTACTGCTGCTTCACGCCGGTGTTCTGTGAGAGGGTGGTACTGCCCCGGACGAGCCGGCCCATTCGTGATGCAGCGGCTAGCTACAACATGGCTCTACCACTACACAACAATACAATAGTGACCAAAACAATCAATTTTTGGTCACTATTGGCTGATTTGTGAATTTGCAATACTATCGATTCTATTTGACATAAAACTATCTATACTATCGACACGTAGCGATGCTATCGATAGTACTATCAATGTGGGCATTTATATTTTTCGTTGTTCCCAAAATTATGAAATTGTTAACAGGGAGTTAAAATTAGTCCGTTCAAGCCTTTACGATAGAAAAACGTAACAAATCGGACAAGTTTAACAATGTTTAACAAGAAGTGAAGAATTGTCCGGTTTGTAAAGACTTGAAAAAGTGCGTAGCCAAACGGACTAATTTTAACTCCCTGTTAACAATTTCTTAATTCTGAGTACAACGAAAAATAGAAATGCCCATATCCTGAACAGTTTTCAGGTTCGATAAATCTGAATCAATAGTTCTGGAACACTGCTGTATCGTTTTATGAAAACCTTTCTCTCGGCTTGGTTTATTTCTTCAATACATCCGACAGGATCTCACAGGATATCAACGGTTTATAGAACTACCCGAACATTTGCTGGTCGCTAAAGTTCCCGTTCCGCGCTGGACACGCGTGGGATCTTAAGCCCTGTCAGTAAGAGGCATGTGCCCAAAAGTGGGATTATGTAAAGGCTGAAAATTATTGTTATTCTAAGTATGATGCGTGGTCGGATAGTCGGAACGATTAGGAAATCCATATAAATGTTAACACGCTATAGGGCATTTTGAATTTAAAACGTATTTGCTCCTTTTCTTCTCAAAATTGGGAATGTCTAAAAAAATTACCAATGGTTTTTATATTTTTTTTTTTGTAGAAAAGTCAATTAATTACACGAAACTGATTTCAATATTTTTTCATTTAGGTAATGTAATAATCATTACGCTTGAAAAACAATGAATCATCACGGTTGGAAGCGACGACTCGTTTAAACGGTTTAGCTATAGTGCTTGCTATTTTGAATAAGAAAACCCTGTTGTTTCCTCATAAAAAAATGTGCATTTTAAATTGAAAATGCCCTATAATCAGGTAGGTCACAAAATGAATCCGGGATATTTTGTCCAGTGGTTTGGTAAGTTGATGTTAATAAAAAGAACTAAAAAGCTTAAAATAATTTAATTCTGATAAAATAAAGACCATGCATTAAATCTTTGCGTTTTTAATCACAGTCCCAATTTTTCCAATGAAAGCGTGTTGCATCTTATTTATTTCTCTTGACGTCAAAATGTAACACGCTTTTATTTTTATTAGAATTGAAAAAAATTGGGACTGTTACGCAACGGTTAGCAACGGTAGCGCGGTCAATAACACTGAATCATATACGGTGTGCCGCGCTGCCAGTGTGTCACCGCATATATGATTCAGTGTTATTGACCGCGCTGGGCACGCTCAGTCGGCGTCGCGCGCACACTGCGCGCTGCGGTCCGTGGTGACTTTCATTTTTGAATAGCTTTTACAAGCATATTTATTAAAACCTAACCACTGGCTGAAATATTCCAGAGGCCGTATTATCTAACGCTTCTGGCGCTTGCCTTCGCTTTCACCATCTCTTTCTGTCATCAACTTATACCGTTTGACAGAAAGAAATAGTGATTGCGAAGGCAAGCGTCAGAAGCGTTAGACAATAAGCCTGCAGATTAGTTTTAAGTAATCAATATAAGTACTTTTGAGATTTATAATCTTCAGTGATGCCAAATATGTTACTTATATGTACTTTTATTGGAACATTTAACTGTACAGATCTGTTCACTCACTGACTGTAACACGGGTGTGTTGGTCATATCATAATGATCGTTTGTCATAATGGTTATTATTCATAATGGTCTTAAGTCATAATATTCATAAGTCATAACATTACTTTTTATAATATTCTATATACATAATTCGTCCTACAGCAAAAATTATAATACAATTGACTTCCCAGGTTGGTTATAAGAAAAAAACACAAAAGCTAATACCTATTCGTTCCGAGTCGCTTCCGCTCCGACCCATCTTGCTCGCTCATTTCGCTCGCTGTTTGCGGTTTTAGTAGATAGCCTATATTTCATATGTGTACTAGCTGACCCGACAAACGTTGTTTTGCCATATTACGGGTATAAAAAATAGCCTACGGCCTATTCTCAGACCTACCGAATACAGATAAAAAGGTTTCATAAAAATTGGTCAAGCCGTTTCGGAGGAGTTCGGTAACAAACACCGTGACACGAGATTATTATATATTAGATTTTGAGTATTATGAAATGTAATGTTATGACTTATGAGTATTATATCTTAAGAACATTATAGATAATAATCGTTATGACAAATTAATGTTATGGCAAAAGTATTATGGCTTTTGAGTTTAGGACATACGATGTTATGGATCGCAAACGAGACCCCTATAACCGTCTGTGTGCGCGTAATGAACGCGTCCTCAGTCGCTGTCGGTACATTACATTATGACCTTCAACAATTATGCAACCCGATATGGACCCCTCTATTGATATGGGCGGCCGACGGATGCAAAATACGTCAAAATCATGTCAAACGATACCTTAGTATGGATATGACTACAATTAATTTTAAAAAGAGAATATAATTGTAAAATAGTTACATATTTTTATTGTTGTAGTAAATAATCATATTTTTTTTCTATTTTATATATTTAGAGTTCATTCCTTTTATGGTTCACTACCTACTCATATAGGGAAAAGTACCTCTCTACATCTACAGATGTAAGAGGTATACGTACCTATTTGTAAAGTGACACTTCACCATTATTAGTAACATTATCACACTCACTTAACTTTCTTATAAAATCATAATCTGGAATTCTCTCTGTAACTGACTCCATTTTATAGGAGGATAGAGGTATTATGTACTTACTGATATTATGTATAACAAAAACTGCATATATTTTTATACATATAGTAGAAATCTTCCCAGGTGAATTTTTCGCTTCGAGCCCTTAAAAACTTAACAAAGGCCATTGTCTCTATTATCGCAAAGCCGCTAGCTACCGAGTTAGCACGTGCCACTACGACATTCATATTGAAAAACAAACGGTATCGTCATAGTATTAAGGTTCAAATTTAATGTCACTGATATTCTAGATGTTACGTTTTGGTAGTGTAGGACGATAGACCGCCTCGGGGCAATACGGCACTCATATTATTTTGATACTTGGTGTTAAAAATGAAACGTGGTGATTAATTATATATTATTTTATTAGTAAATGTAATAATTTACAAAGATGCAGCTGCAAGCATTGTCATTTCTTCTTATCTTTAAAATAACGATACTGTGAAATTAGCACCTCTGATGTGGACCACTTACACGGAAAAATTTTGATTATACCTATGTTAAACTTTTTAATCTTAAATTTACATTGTTGCCTTAGATTTTGTTATATGTATAACAAATATACAACGCTTTATCATAAATAACCGTGTTTCATTTTTAACACCAAGTATCAAAATAATATGAGTGCCGTATTGCCTCGAGGCGGTCTATCGTCCTACACTACCAAAACGTAATATCTAGAATATCAGTGACATTAAATTTGAACCTTAATACTATGATGATACCGTTATTTTTTTTTTTTTTTTTTTTATGTTAGTGAATCCAGACAAACGAACTAGTGCGCGATACCAGTGCGTTGTCGGCCCTGCAGAAAATTGTACACTCTCCTCTTAAAGGCACCCAGGTCGTAACTCAATGGGAAGACCCCAGCGGGAAGCTCGTTCCAGATTTTGCAAGTTCGTGGCAAAAAAGACCGCTTAAAACGCACCGTCGAAGACTGCCATTCATCAACATGATCTCGATGAAATGAACGCTTACGACGGGAGGATCTGTAATGGAACCCCGCAGCTGGAATGAGGTCAAAGAGTTCCTCAGAGCATTCGCCGTTGTAGATCTTATAGAACACGCAAAGGGAGCTAACGTCTCTGCGGAGAGCAAGAGGATCGAGTTTAACGGAGAGTGAGGGGTTGCCGACAACTCGGCACGCCCTGCGCTGTATGCGATCAAGTGAAAGCAGCTGATATTGGGGTGCGCCAGCCCAGAGATGAGAGCAATACTCCATCCTTGGCCGAACCTGTTTTCCAATATGAATGTCGTAGTGGCACGTGCTAACTCGGTAGCTAGCGGCTTTGCGATAATAGAGACAATGGCCTTTGTTAAGTTTTTAAGGGCTCGAAGCGAAAAATTCACCTGGGAAGATTTCTTCTATAAATATTAGGTACTCGAAATTTAATAAAAGTCTTATCCACCTTATGGTTTTGTCACCATATTGCATCCATTGTCCGCCCTTTGTATAATACTTACTTAGTGTTAATATTGGACATGGTTGAAAAATGTGATACTTATTTCCTTTAATTCGTTGATAATTAATTTTGTATGGAATGTGTGCGATAGAATAAAGTATCTATGGTTGAATATATCCTTCGTTTTTTTTAAGACCACAACAAACCGGGAGCGCGGGACGCGGGAGCGTGAATCAAATACGGCGTGCCGCGCTGCCGGTGTGTCACCGTGTATTTGATTCAGTGTTATAGAGCGCGCTGGGCACGCTCCGTCGGCGCCCCGCGCTCCTGGTTTGTGTTGCCCTGGGTACTCTTATACAGAATTTTTGTAACACTAAGGCCTCAACACGGCAGCTTTTTAACGCCCGTTAAAAAAGCGTTCAAATAGAACAAAATACTAAAATTGCCTTTAACGCCTAACGCCCAGCGTTCAAATTGCAACACTGCTCGATAAAAAACGTCGCGTTTTAAAAGCGCTGTCGTATGAACCATAAGAATAAATAATAACAGAGTAGAAGGGAATAATCTCTTTTGACCGCGTCCAAAACGCCGCCATTTATATACCTACTTCCCCCCTCACACCCCTCTGTCGTCCAGGCGTGTTGCTAGGGTTGCTTAGGTACTGTTAAATATTACTTACGTCTAAAGATAATATCGCTAAAATATAAGTTTTTATTTACTTTGAAATCAAATTTGCGCCACTGGCCACTGCGCTGCGCGATCGCGTCGCGAGGCGAGGCGAGCGAGAAAAGGTCAACGACCGATGGCGGGGTTATTGAAGATTTGACGAAAAGCAATAAAATGCTGTAGGTACCTACTCTAAACTAAATTTTACCATTGGGTGAAACAATTGGCTACACAAAAAGAACTGTTCATGTCTTTTTGATTAATTAGGTACGAAAACGAAATAATATTTAGAAAATATTACTTACCGCTCATCATCTTTGGGCAAACTAAAAAAACTTAAGTGTGGCATCGTTTTTTCCATTATTTACACACCCAAATACACCACAATAACTAGACGCCATTGTTATAAAACGAACGCGCAAACAGTAAACACTTAAACAGCAAAACGCGCGTGCAGCGACGCCGGCCGTGACACCCTGACTGAGTTCTCGCTTAGCGAGTACTCTAATATCGTGACCTTGAGTCCGGCCGGAGCGAGAGTTTCCCTTCTACTTTGTTATAATTTATTCTTATGTATGAACATATACTTGAAAATGCATTTGTTCTATTTGAACGCGTTTTTAACCGGCGATAAAAAAGCTCCCGTGCGAATGACGCCTAATTTGCAATAAGCAGATACATATTTATTTAATTTTTTTAATAAAAAAGTGTTAGCCTATTGGTTTGGCCTATAGCCACAGACTACTAAGAGATACTACGTATAGCTAAGTACCTATAGCTAAGCAGAGGGTCGTGGGGTCGAACCCGCGGACTCGCACCTTTGAGTTTTATGGAATTTGTGCGAAATTACATTTGAAATTAATCATTAGCTTTACGGTGAAGGGATACAACGAGTGCAGAAATTCAACCCACGTCTCTTACTATGAAAAAACTAAAAACAAAAAGACACTAAATAATTTCACTAATAGGGATGACGACTGGGTTAAAAATTTGTCATTCTAATTAGTCCGTCAGTTAGATTATGGGAAAATATGGGACACGTATTTTTTGGTTTATCAAATTATTAAAAAACAACAAAGATATAGATCATCAAACTTCCGGAGTGGGGGCTTGTGACGTCACCCTTAGGTAAAAATTGTACCATATAGTGACGTCACTCGAAACTTCTAAGCACTGTATCCTCCTCATTTTTTGTTTGTCAAACAAAAGAAAAAATACGTATACAATATTTTTTAATAATCTAACTGACGGACTAAACAGTTTTTTTTAGTCGTCTAGCCTATTCTAATTACTGCTACACAAAGCTAGCCTATAATAGGGACGATGATGATGATTGATGACACACAAAACAACATTTCCAAGACCACGGACAATACCTAACCTGGACTGAGTACTAACTTTTATTAGTCAATCAAAAGTGACCCATATTACCAAGCCATACAGTTTAATAATGGCAACTAGAGATAGCGGTCCGAGAGATAACAACAAACTAGAGAATTGTGTCCCGCTCGCACCAGTACTTGATCACCCTAATTAGAACAAGATGCAACTCTCTGGTTTGTTTTTTTTTCGGCCTCACTTTTTTGTCGCAGTACTCAATTAGAAAAAAGCTGTGGTGGTCTAGCGGTTAGACCTATGGCCTCGCAAGCAGAGGATTGTGGGTTCAAATCCCGGCTCGTACCTCTGAGTTTTTCGGAATTTATTTGTGCGAAAATTACATTTGAAATTTACCATGAGCTTTACGGTGAAGGAAAATATTGTGAGGAAACCTACATACACCTGCAAAGAAATTCAATGGTGTGAAGTTCCCAATCCGCACTGGGCCCGCGTGGGAACTAACGGCCCAAGCCCTCTCATCCTGAGAGGAGGCATGTGCCCTGCAGTGGGACGTATATAGGCTGAACTAGAAAAAAAAACAGAACCTATAATGAAAACCAGATTAATTTTAAATAACTGCAAAAAGTAAAATATTAAAAAACCCGTGGATTTTCTATTGGAATTAAAACAAATCATTATCGTTGCGTTTTTTATTTTAAATACATACATTTAGTTAATAATCATATTTTTTTTAATCACAAACATTTAACACAACAACGGAAATCACATAATTATATATATCACATGCGAAAACATATTTAATACTTAAAATTAATAAAAAAACATTGTACAACATACATTTTCTTTTGATTTCTATAAATGCTAGTAACTCTTAAATATAAATATATATTTTATACATTTTTATAATGACTTGATATTTGTTTTGTTCATTAATATCTATGAAACAAAAAACATCACAAATTTATTATTATCGGTAACAAAATAAAATCACTATCCGTTATGGAATCACTTAACGTCTGGGAAAAATTACGAAACCGCAATTACGAAAATACATCAAAAGAGGAGAATACAATGTTTTAAATGGTGACCGATCAGCAGCGATGCCAATTTAGCGACAAAAAATCTAGCGGCTATGCTAACGACTTCTAAGAGTTGAAATAAAAAAATATATATGAAGTATAGCTTGTCATACAGGATTTGAAATCCTGTATGTCAAATGCGGTGGTGGGGCGCGTCATTTTAAATTAGACAAGCTCTATAACTTTCTTCATAAACATATGGTAAGATCTCAGTTCAGAATCAATCTTCTCTATAAAGGCCGCGTTCCGAAATCGGAGACCATCTGAATTTTTTTTTGTCGCTAAATTGGCAAGCGCAGCGTGGGATGTCCACCAACGAGATGGAGGGACGATTTGGTGAAGGCCGCAGGTTCAGGGTGGATGCAAATCGCTTCCAATCGTTATGATTGGGCATCAATGAGGGAGGCCTATGTCCAGCAGTGGACGTCCTACGGCTGAAATGATGATGACGATGATGAAATCGGCATCGCTGCCGATCCGTGGTGATCGAGGACGATTAAATACAGAAGATTTTATTTCTTTCTTTCTATTATGAGAGGGAGCAAATAATGATAATGAGCAAGTGGGTCATCTGATGAGAAATAATCACCCCCGCCCATGTCAACAACACAAGGAGAGTCCTAGTGTTGCCTATCGAGGCTATCGATAGTCCAGTATCAATAGACTATCGATAGTCTATCGATAGTTAAGACAAAACCAATAGTATCGATAGTTTTATGTCGAATACAATCGATAGTATTGCAAAATTAGGCAATAGTGACCGAAAACAATCGATACTATCGATATTATCGATAGCTTTGTACTATCGATTGTACAAAACTATCGATAGTATCGATTGTATTCGGTCATTATTGCAATACTATCGATTGTATTGGACATAAAACTATCGATAGTATCGATAGTATTGCCATTATCAATAGTATAGCTTATAAATCACTATCGATACTATCGGTACTATTGACATGGGGTATGTATTACAATACCGAAGTACGAAAGAACGAAAGTATTAAAACATCGAATGGGTCAAAAGACCGACACGATTTTTTTCTGAAAACGTTAACTTTTTAAGATTGTTATAAAACAAACCTAACCTAACCTAATGGGTTCTTTATGATGCCGTTTTAATAAATCCTGAGAAATTAACGGTTTCAGAAAAAAATCGTGTCGGTCTTTTGACCCATTCGATGTTTTAATACATTCGGTCTTCCGTACTTCGGTATTGTAATACATACCCATTGACATGTGCGATACTATCGATATCCTGAATAGTTTGCGAGGTCAACGATCGATAGTCAAACTATCGATAGTTCTGCAACACTGAGAGTCACTGATCTCTTGCCGACCTTTAAAAAAGGAGAGGGAATAGAGGGGGAGAGGTATTGGCCGCCCGGCGCTCTCACTGACCGTACGAAACAGCAGGAGTACTGCTGCTTCACGCCGGTGTTCTGTGAGAGGGTGGTACTGCCCCGGACGAGCCGACCCATTCGTGGTGCAACGGCTAGCTGTAAATTTGTTTGTGTTCATACGGTACGAAATTCGCCGGGACAGCTAGTTAGTAACTAATAGATTACAATACTGGGAAGTCACTGAGATCGAATTATGTAACCAGAGCCGTACTAGGGCGTTTGACAGAAAGAAATAGTGAATGCGACAGCAAGCGCCCACGCGTCAGATAATAAAGGTAGATCTTAACTTCAATTACACATTATAGCTAAAATGCTTATTACGAAATATTATTAAGCTACTCCACTATAAATTAAATCTAAATGTACGTGTCGTACTAACAAAAAAACCGTTTTAATAAATTCATTTCAAAATAGCCGCAAAAGCATTAAGTTCAAGCGAAAACATTTTCTTGCTTCTATTCGGATATTCCAAAACGAGATATTAATCTATGGAGGGTAAAGGTTTAAGCAGAACAATCTCATGGGGGAACAAATACAAAAGTATCCAGTGGCACCTAAATGAGCATTTCTCAAGAAAAATACCATTTTTTTATATTCTAATGATTTTATGTTATTCCTTCTTGGGCCGGGGTCCGTACATACCTATCTGCCCATCATTCTTTACCCACACGCTACTGTAGCGCCGCGCTTTTCGACGGACAATTGCAGAGAGATCGTGACATTTAACCCCTACCCTCCATATCACAATCCTTATAGATCAAAATACAAACGTCATATTTAATACTGCAAAGCTTTGGGTCAGTAGAACTTAACAATATATTAGGCTTCCTGTATACGGTGCCAGAAATATTACAATTTATTATGAGTGCGCTGTGCTATTGCTTCGACTAAGTATACTATAAAGGTTTAGATACTTTACTAAATGTAAACAAACTCCATATTATGCGACTAAACTAAAGGGTACGTCGAATATATGATGCGTGAAAGTCAATTACAAATATTGCATTTGGCTTGGTTAACCCGACGCTGTAACTTTTGGTCGTGTTGGCAGATGATGTTTGTTTACATTTAGTAAAGTACCTACACGTTTATAGTATACATAGGTAAATCTTGACCTTTTTGTGAAACAGTCAAGCATAATTTTCAATGCAAGTCTGGTGTGTTATAATAATATAGTTTCGAAATATAACATGTGGTTGCAAAGCGTTACATATAAGTATATGAAAACTGGTGAACCTTTTCATTTCGAGAGTGTACTTACTGCAGCTCTCATGATTTTTCTCGCGTCGTATATATGAAACTTAATAGCCTCTTTCCATCGATTTCAGTGGTCCCAACCTTTTTTAACAGACAACCATTAAAACTCAAACCTTCAGATCAAAAGCGACCCTTCTCCCCTTTGGTTAAACTCACTCAGGTTAGAGCATGAAGTTAAATGAAGCTAAAAGTAAAAGTTCACGTCAAAAAGTTACAACGTTACGTTAAACACTTACTCTCTAAGGGGAATGTGCAACAATTTTTTAATTTACTCTAGTTAAATCAAAAGATGTTTAACTTTGCGCACTACACACCGTGTTTTTTTGATTTCCGTTAAATTCGACACATTCGATATTGAATTTTGTTAAAATCGAAGAAAAAATTTTTTGTTTGTTTTTCAATGTATAAGTGTATATATATGTGTTTTCTATTATTATGACATTGACGTGACACATAATAATAGAAAAAATATGTAATGTCCTTTGATCAATTATAACTGTAGATCCACAGTCGCGCGCCCGAAAATGTCCGAGCCAAATGAGCGCCACTTTGATAAAAGTGGCCTTCTTTTTCCTCAGTACGTTGCGTGAAATTGTCAAGTGTCAACCGAAATTCGACTGTAATGAAGTAAAGACTAGGTTCAAATTTCTGTGTAGGTGATGATTTTAATTGTTATGCAATAGTTATTTGTTATACAAGGGGGGAAAGTTGTATTTTACCAGCGAGTGTTCATTTGAAACAAGAGCTATCGAAAGGGTTCTATGATTGACCACGAGCGAAGCGAGTGGTTCAAAAATAGAATCCTTTCGATAGTGAGTGTTTCAACACACGAGACGTAAAATAACTTTTCACCCGTGTATAACACAAAACTTTTCACCTCACTACAGCGAGGAAAATAATTAGAAAAACATGCGAATATTTAATTGAAAAGTTTTGACTTAAGTTTTTTTTTTATTATTTCGGATGCGTTTTGTTCGCACATCGACTTACTTGGACTGTCATAACATTTTATCCGTTTTTACAACAAGAATGAAGGTTAATGTTGAATGCTGATATTTATGAATTAAAATAAAGTTGTAAGACTGTATTTAGTGTTTTTTACTCGATGCAATTCATTAATTGTGATTTTAAAAATTCAGCACTTTTAACGTTTTTCGTTTTGTTAGCTGTCAAATATCACTTAAGCTGCCCTCAAATGTCAAAACTCTTTCTTCACATGTGGATAAAAAGCGATTTTCTCAATAGATGTCAAACAAACAAAAAGGGCTTTCCGAGCTAGTGAGGTGAAAACAAATAAAAAAGTTCGGACATTTTTTGAAGGGGATTTTGTTCGGCAATGTGTATCTTCAGTTATAATTGATCAAAGGTAATGTCGAACGAACTCGCCTCAATAATCTCCTTGTAGCGAATAGCTATGAATGGAAAACTCTTTACTGACGAAATTTAAAAGATAAATAATAATAGGACGTAATACTTAATGGACCTTTTACACTGGTTCAGCCATTACATTTAATTATTGAATATCTCAAACATAGTAAGAGTTAAGACACTAGCTTCTTCGAGAAGTTAACTCTAATTGACCTGAATAATCTTCCCTTAAAGTTAACAGAAATTAAAAAAACACGGTGTAATTATATTGTAACCAACCTGTATCTTTTATATGTATAACTACTGATCAAAAGATATTGGTGTAAAGTAACGTTATTTCTAACATCCCTTGTCTAAAACAAGGATCAATTTATGAATTTATGTTAGGTAGGTACGTTAAATGTATTCAGATAAAAACGCAATTGTATTTTTTATTTTCATTCAACGTTCAAGCATAAGAATAAATAATAACAGAGTAGAAGGGAATCTCTTTTGACCGCGTCCAAAACGCCGCCATCTATATACCTACTTCCCCCCTCACGTCGTTACACCCCTCTGTCGTCCAGGCGTGTTGCTAGGGTTGCTTACTGTTAAATATTACTTAACGTCTAAAGATAATATCGCTAAAATATAAGTTTTTATTTACTTTGAAATCAAATTTGCGCCACTGGCCACTGCGCTGCGCGATCGCGTCGCGAGGCGAGGCGAGCGAGAAAAGGTCAACGACCGATGGCGGAGTTATTGAAGATTTGACGAAAAGCAATAAAATGCTGTAGGTACCTACTCTAAACTAAATTTTACCATTGGGTGAAACAATTGGCTACCCAAAAAGAACTGTTCATGTCTTTTTGATTAATTAGGTACGAAAACAAAATAATATTTAGAAAATATTACTAACCGCTCATCATCTTTGGGCAAACTAAAAAAACTTAAGTGTGGCTTCGTTTTTCCATTATTTACACACCCAAATACACCACAATAACTTGACGCCATTGTTATAAAACGAACGCGCAAACAGTAAACACATAAACAGCAAAACGCGCGTGCAGCGACGCCGGCCGTGACACCCTGACTGAGTTCTCGCTTAGCGAGTACTCTAATATCGTGACCTTGAGTCCGGCCGGAGCGAGAGTTTCCCTTCT
Organism: Archips xylosteana; assembly: GCA_947563465.1. Lineage (NCBI taxonomy): Eukaryota > Metazoa > Arthropoda > Insecta > Lepidoptera > Tortricidae > Archips > Archips xylosteana. Next base: position 10,718,497 of record OX387370.1, read on the forward strand.
ACTCTGTTATTATTTATTCTTATGGTTCAAGCTCAACGGCCCTTATTTGCTTTCGAGTTATTATAAAAAAAATCTATCATTTCAAGTAAAAAAAAAATATATATTAAAAAATTGCGACCTTTTGAACAAACATCACTCGTCATTCTCTCTCTTTAGCTACATAAGCAAGGCATACATTGATTACAAAACGTCAATTATTTGAACAGTTTCAATACATATTACAACAAAAAATTGTCCTATGGATTTGGTATTCAATACGAAAGGGGCAAACTAATACTCACTGGGGCAAATACGACTAAAGGGGCAAATTTGTCTATAACGTTGGTAATGTCACACGAACCCTGTTAATTCCCCGGATTACATTTACCCCTTAGCTGACTGTTTATATTTCACTGGGGCAAATACGACTAAAGGGGCAAATTTGTCTATAACGTTGGTAATGTCCAAACACCGGATTGACGGGTGCAAATCTGTACTGACGTTTAATAGTGCGAGGACACATTAAACTAATTTTATTTGTTGTTATCGATAAAAATGACGTACAACCGTTGCCTAATTTTAAGAATTTGAATTAAGAAGAAAACGTCATACACAAAAATAAACGTTTTGAGAAATTAACTTCTTTAATATTTTATATAATTTTCATAATATATGATCAACATTTTGTCCATATTTTCAGACTTCAATCTTCGTCGCCCGAGCGACAATATCCATTTTAGCCAACTAAATGACCTTTCTAGGTCAACTGTAGTAACTGGAGCAAATTCAAACAATAATTATAGTGTGGATGAATTTCTTCTGTACGACTCAGTTCTACTTCTTTATAATATTGTTGTACTGGGTGAATTATTCAATGTAATTTCAATGGTTGTCAAAAGTGACTCGACACAGTCAATGTCAGATATCGATTGTTTATAGTTGCGATAAGTATAAATGAAAGAGGTTTGCACATGATTAAAAGTATTCAAATTTAGCCATTACTTATGATAATGATGGTTAAAAATTGTTTTTTTTATCGATGTCGATAAACTTAGTCGATTTTGAATGAATCACTAGCACTGATACATTTTTGCCCCCGTCAATCCGGTGTTTGGTAATGTCACACGAACCCAGTTAATTCCCCGGATTACATTTACCCCTTAGCTGACTGTTTATATTCTGTCTTAGGGCTTTTGTAAACCATAATAATAGGAATGTTGACGCCATGAAAGAATAATTTAAAGACACGACTCTAGTAAAAAAACGCTTTATTAGCCCTGAAAACCAGATTAATTTTCAATTAACTGCAAAATTAGATTTTTTGTTGCTTTGAAACAAATAAATAGTTAGTTGATTGAGTTGGCGAACAAGTGACGTCATAAGTTGCTATTGCCATTCAAACTCTATGGGAGAATTGTGTTTAGACAGCCCATTAAAAGTACGTCAGTTGATTGGTGGTGTCAACATCCCTATAATGTAGACAGCTGAATTGTTTAGTGTTTAAGACCATGGCCGCTACAACGCCAAATAATAAAAATTAAATAAGCTATTTTTGGGCGTTTGACAGCTCTCTATAGTTCGTCCGAAATTCATGTGCGAGAATGCGTAATTTTTCTATATTTTTTATTAACCTTATCTAACCTAAACCACGGCAAACACGGTTTCATATTTGTGGCAAACATTATGACAAATGAAATTATGTATCACTAACAAAGTTATGCGAAATTAAGGGATATGGTTTTTTAATCAATCTTAACGTTAAATCGTACGATACGGAGTCCTTCAATCTACCTAGCCAATTCGATCAAAAATCTGTGTCCGAAATGGGCTCACATCTAAATAACGAAATTTAAAATATCAGATGGAATTTAATATCGAAAACGTTTTTGGGGAATTTCAGAAATAGGGTAAAAATATTTTTTTTCTCCGATTTTAGAAATATTTGCATGGATCTGTTCAGAATCAATAGCACTATCGATTATAATGGAGTAAAAAAAATGTCCCCAGTTTTTCATACAAAAATAAGTGTCGGTTTTGTTACCTTCAAACACCAAGGTATGAAAGTAACAAAACTGAGTAGATCCATGCATGCAAAAATTTTAAAATGTGATTCTGAGTAGATCCATACTAAAATTTTTGGAATCTGAGAAAATAATGTATTTAAGATTGTTATAAAACTAACGTAAGGTTCTTTACGATGCCGTTTTAATAAATCCTGGCAAGTTTACGGTCTCAGAAAAAAAGCTTTTCGATATTATAACCCATTCGATTTTAACTTTCGATTTTCAAAACCGTCCCCGTCCAAAATACATATTCAAAATATTCTCTCTGATATTTCCATTTTTTTAAGTAACTAAATCCACTTATCTTCTTTTTTGAGGAGCGGCGTGCTCTCGACTTCTTTCTCTTTCGTCGGACTTATATCCGTTTTGCCGTTGACGTACTGCGCCATATCCACGTTGGAGACTATGTATGGGACTCCGGCCAGTTCAGAAGATAGAGGGTTGTAATACTGTCTGTAGCAGAATACTGCTGTGGTAAAGCCGAGGATCGAGCCGAAGAGGATATCTGCAATCAAAAGACAACCTATAAATATAAATAATAACTGATTGACTGGCTCATTAACGCCCAGCCCCAACCCTTAGCCACAAAAGGTTGAAGTTTTTGCTTAATTACTATGATACATTTTGGTGACTGTGCGCAGGAATTGCCTGATTTATTTCTCCGTCTCCATTTTACCAACGGACAACCAGGCAGTATGTGGTTTATCTGGTATTCCTAACTGTGTGCACTCACCCTCCCAGTGGTGGTGGTTCGCAGCTACGATTGAAACCTACACAGCCAGCCAGCAGCAGTGAGTTCGCTCCAGAGAGCCCCATAATACTACCGCAAACATGAGCTCTACTAATTGTTGCCCTAATTGGTTGAATTTTAGAAAATCAAATAGGTTTTATACAGGGTGTTTGGCAGTCGAGTGTCGGGGTTTTAAGGGGTGATAGTTAGGGTCATTCTGAACATTTTTGATCACATTTACTTTTATGCCAGGTTGGACGGTTTTTAAGATATAGCATTTTTTAAGAAAAATCACTCTTTTTGCCAGAATTATTTAAATTTAACATCTCGTATAGCCTGTATCGAATTAATTTTCAGTGTTTTGCCTTTGCAATACCCTGGTTCTTCAATATAAATTCAAATAATTGCCTATTATTGTTAGATTGATTAAATAAACTTCTTTACACGTAATGAGAAAAAAATGTCGTATACTTTTGTAACTCTGTGTCTATAAAAAAAAGTAACAGCAATTTACGCGTACAAATTACTTAATAAACTTCTTTGGTTTACGGGCTATCTGAACATGTGCCACTTAAGAAAAGAAAAATACCTAAAAAAATAACAAAAAATGAAGCACTTCCAAAAAAGAGACCTCATTACCATGCAGTGCAAGTACACAATACGACTACGACGGTACTGGCTACACGACTCGTTCGCAATTCTGACAAAACTCCAGTTGTTTTTTTCGTCTGGGGTAGGCGAATGTAGGGTTTTAAGTGGTGATAGTTAGGGTCTTACAACTCCTACACTCGACTGCCAAACACCCTGTATGCCATCACGACGCTACCCCGAACATCAATGCTACAGGTAACGCCACCAGAGTTGAGGCCACGCACACAACCACATCTCATGTAATGACAGCGGGATTTTGACGTTGTGTTGTCGTTAAACGTCAACGTTATAATCATTAATTATCCTAACTGTGTGCACTCACCCTCCCAGTGGTGGTGGTAGTCGCAGCTGCGGCTGAGCGCAACGCATGCGGCTAACAGTAGCGGCGCCGCGCACGCCACCAGCCGCACCGCGCCGCCGCGCCGCCGCGCCAGCACGCGCAGGCGTCCACTCAGCCAGAGAGAGCCCGCGCCCAGCGAGCACCACGACACTATCGAAAATATTTCACACATTTTCATCTCCACTGCTGAACATAGGCTCGCTAAACATATCGGCCCTGCGCCATCCGCAATCCGCATCCAATGCATTCCCGCTACCTTCACCAAATCGTCGCTCCATCTTGTTAGAGGCCTACCTACACTGCGTCTTCCGGTCCGCAGACGCCACTCGAGAACCTTTCGGCCCCATCGGCCGTCAGTTCAACGGGCGATGTGCCCTGCCCACTGCCACTTAAGTCTAGCGATTCTTCGAGCTATGTCCGTGACTTTAGTTCTTGCGCGGATTTCATCATTTCTAATGCGATCCCGCAGAGAAACTCCAAGCATAGCCCTCTCCAGCCCTCTGAGTGACCTTGAGCTTAAATAAAAATAAATAAATAAATATTAGGGGACAATCTTACACAAATTGACCTAGTCCCAAACTAAGCAAAGCTTGTACTATGGGTACTAGACGACGATAAACATACTTGTATAGATAAATAAATACTTAAATACATAGAAAACATCCATAACTCAGGAACAAATATTCATGCTCATCACACAAATAAATGCCCTTACCGGGATTTGAACCCAGGACCTCTTGCTTCGTAGGCAGGGTCACTACCAACTAGGCTAAAGCGGTCGTCTTTCTTATAAGACCCATCGTTAGCGGCCACGTCTCAATGCCATAAGTCATAACATTTTTTTTACACCTGCCTGGGGAATTTCAGAAATAGGGAATAATTTAATAATACATTTTTTTCTCATATTTAAAAAATATTGCGTGGATCTACTCAGAATAGTAGCACTATCGATTCTAGATAGAGAAAAAGTGTCCCAAGGTCAGTTTTGTTACTTGTTACATTGGTGTTTGAGGTAACAAAACCGACACTTATTTTTGTATAAAAATCTGGGGGCATTTTTTACTCCATTATAACAGATCTTGCTTCGTACCAAATTTCAAGATTCTGAGTTCACGAAAAGTACCCTGTAGATTTTGATTCCCTTGCGAGCGTCGAAAATTTGCGGCATAAATGGCTGTATCTTTTGATTGCGTTGGCTTAGAAGATTGATTTTTTCACAGCTCCAAGGGACAGTAGAGTTGAGTATTTGATATAAATTTCAGCTTGATATCTCCACGCGTTCCTGAGAAAAAGGGTCTTGACAGACGGACGGACGGACGGACAAAAAAGTGATCCTATAAGGGTTCCGTTTTTTTCTTTTGAGGTACGGAATCCTATAAAATCAATTAAATTTTCACTTACAGCTGCTATGTCCGCTCGGGAAGGATTTCCTGCCGTCCATGATCTCCCCTGGGTCCCCTGTGCACTGCAAGTCCATGGTCTCGACGCCGTTCGGAAAGCAGCGATAGAAGAAATCAGGCCGCGGCCTTCCTGAACGCAAAACATTTATAAAAGTAAAATCTCTTCGCTAAAACCATTTGAGATTTTTAAAGTGTAATATCTAGCACTTAGGGCTTAGGTCCTTTAGCGTCGAGGTGAACGAAACACACAAGTAATACGTACAACATTTATTGCAGAACTGGCGAACCCTAACCAAAAGGTGTTCTACCCACATCTAGAAATATACTTAATAAAAACTACCCTCTATCTATTAATACACATATGTCACACCCTCCCACTTAATCTAGACTTATAACTATAGGTACATTCACATCGCTAATACAATAGGGGGTTGCCGTAGTGTTCGACGGTCGGTCTGATCCGCCGAGGTCTATCCTGGCACAGAAGCCTGGGCGGCATCGGCGGCGGGGGCGGTGGTTGCTCGTCCCACGTCGAGCTGGGCCACACCAAAGTGGAGGACTGTCCTCGTGGTCTAATCTGATCTACATGTCTCTTTAATCTATCTGATCGATCGCCTTCCTTAACTACTACAAAGTTTCTAGAACCTACGACTTTATCTATGCAACCTTTAACCCACTTCTCTCCCGCACCATATTCCCTTACCCACACGGAATCTCCCTCGCGAAACGTCCTGGCAGTGCCTCCGGCGTGCTCTGCCTGCCGCTGCTGCGCGGCGAGCACGCGCCGCTCCCGCTGGCGGTCCGCCCGCAGTAAGTCCAGGCGGCCGCGCATGCTCCTCTTCTGCAGCAACATCATTGGCGACTCACCAGTGGTACTGTGAGGGGTGTTCCGATAAGTCATTAAATAGGTCTGGAGCGCTGCTTCTACGTCCACTTTGTCTTGCATAGCTTTTTTGATGGCCTGCTTGCATAACTTCACCGCGTTTTCTGCGGCACCATTGGATGACGGATGGTAAGCAGGTGCGAATGTATGAATTATTCCATTATACTGCATAAAGCTCTCCACCTCTTTACTCGTAAAGGGGGGTCCGTTATCCGACACTAACTGTTTTGGTAACCCGTAACGAGCAAAAGTTTCCCGTAAAATCCTTAGCACCGCCGTCCCTGTGGTGCTGGTCATAAGAAATGCTTCGATCCACTTAGTGGATGCATCGACTAAAATTAAAAACGTTTTCTCGCGTAATGGCCCAAGAAAATCCATATGGACCCGTGTCCATGGCTCTGACGGATACGGCCACGGCTGAACTGGCGCGTGTGGTGGCGCCGGTGCCTGCACCGCGCACGTGTGGCACTCCTTGCATCTTCGCTCTATGTCACCGTCGATGCCCGGCCACCACACATAGCTCCTAGCTACCGCTTTCATTTTTACCATCCCTACATGCCCCGTATGTAATTCCTGCAGTATTTGTTCCCTGAATAAACTAGGGATAACGATCCTATATCCCCACATAACACAGCCCGATTCTAAATACAATTCGTTCTTTCTTGTGAAGTAAGGTTGCAACTCTTGTTCGGGGCAGTGCGAGGGCCAGCCTGATTGCAAGTATAATACCACTTTGCGTAAGTATAAATCCTTTTTAATTTCCTCACCAATCTGCGTATGAGTAATAGGTAAAAAATCGTTAACAAAATTAATATACGTGCACTCCCGCGACTTGCCCTCGGCTGGGCTGCCCCGTGGTAACCGCGACAACGCGTCCGCTGCGTTTTGACTGGTACTTACGTATTGAATTTCGTAATTATAGCCTGACAGTATTACCGCCCACCTTTGCAATCTCGAAGCTGCCATTATGGGTATGCCGGCTTTAGGGCCGAAAATAGCTACTAGAGGCTTATGGTCCGTTTTCAGTAAGAATCTACGGCCGTAAAGGTACTGATGAAATTTCTTGACCCCATAAATGATGTTTGTTGAAAACTATGTATTTTAAGCCATACAGATATCCCACGGTTGAACTATACAAACATTGTGAGCACCTAACGATGCGGAAGTTGTACATCGAAGCAGTAGTCTTGAAACTCCACAGGAAATTGATCTTTGACCCCTTATTGCCTAACCGAAGAAGAGTCAATGTGGTTGCACCTGTACCCAACAGTAAATCAATGTATGCGAAAAGACAATTTGCTGCGCAATCTGCTCACCTATATAATAGAATTTGTAAAGAAATTAATATACATCCGTTGAACCTACATGATTGTAAAAATAAACTTGCTGTATGGTTAACTAAACTTGACTATGAGGAAACTGAGACACTCCTAAGATGGGGGTTTTAATGGCTTTAAAGTTTTGAATATTTAAAAAAGTCACAAATTTGTACAATAGTTATAAGTTTACTCTTAAGATTTAGTATTGTTTAACATCAGAATGAAACCACATATTTGTTTTGGAAGAGTGAGGTCTTCTGTCACAGGCATTATGTATGCCTACTAGAAGGTCTCAACAATTTGTTTGTATACCATTTTGTTGTTAACAGAAATAAATTATTATTATTATTATTATTATTATAAATAATAGCTAGAGCCTCGCGGTCTATTTGTGAGTAGCCCCGCTCTGCCAAATTTAGCACCCGAGACGCAAAAGCAACCGGTCGTTCGCTTCCATTCGGCATAATGTGAGATATAACGCAGCCTACTCCAACGCTACTGGCATCTGTCGTGAGCACAACCGGTAAGTCCCCCGAATAATGAGCTAATACCTCGCTACTGCTCAGCAATTTTTTTACGGTATCGAACGCTTCTTCACATTCTCGCGACCATACAAACTTTACCCCTTTTTTTAAAAGTACGTAAAGAGGTGCCAAAATCATGCTGATATTTTTAATAAATTTTGCATAATACATAACCATGCCCAGGAATGCGCGCAACTCCGTTACATTACTAGGAGTTGGTACTTGCTCAATAGCTCTCACTTTATCCGGATTGGTATGTATTCCATTTTTGCTTACTACATAACCTAGGTAGGTAACGGAGTCTGCGAAAAACGTGCATTTTTGTTTCTTAACTTTTAACCCAAATTTTTGCAACCTCTCTAATACCTGATGTAAAGTACCTATGTGGTCCTGATCGTTCTTACCCGTCAAAATGACATCGTCCAAGAACACCCCCACCATAGGTAAGTCCGCGAACATTTGTTCGAGCTTCCGTTGAAAAATACCAGGGCTGGATGACAAACCGTAAATCAGTCTATTGTATTTATATAATCCCCTATGCGTATTTATTACGGTATATATTGTTGAAGCTTCATCCAGGGGAAATTGCGCGTAAGTCTGCGACAAGTCGATTTTAGTAAATTTTTCACCACCATTAATCTTTGCTAGCAAATCTTCTACGCGCGGTAGTGGAAAACGATCGATCTCAAGACATTTATTGAGTGTTGACTTAAAGTCGCCACATACCCGAATTGTTCCATCCGTCTTTACCACGGGCACAATCGGCGTGGCCCAGTCCGAGGTGTCGACCGGCGCGATGACGCCGTCCCGCACCAGCTGGTCCAGCGCGCGCTCCACCGGCTCGCGCAGCGCGTACGCCAGCGGGCGCGCGCGCAGGAACACCGGCCGGGCGCCCTCGCGCACCCGCAAACTCACCGTGCCCGCCGTGTACCGCCCGAGCCCGTCCGAAAACACATCACTGTATCTGGAAATAAGTGCCTCTAAATTAAGCGGTGTACTAGTATCTACTCTATAACATGATAGTTCTTTCCATTCAATACCTAGCTCATATAACCATTGTCTGCCTAATAGTGGCGACTTGCCCTTATTTACTATGTACAGTTCCAATTGTTTACATACTTCTTTAAATTTTACATCAATTTTAATTTTGCCAACCGGTTGTTTTTTTTCCCCTGTGTAATAACACATAACTAAATTACTTTTTTGTAGTGGCACGTCCCCGAATAACTTGTTATACAATTCGTGACTTATGCACGATATCGCACTACCCGTATCTACTTCCATATTAATTTGCTTATTATTTAAACTAACTGACAATATAAACGGTTTAAATCGGTTAACGTTGTTTACACTAAATACATTAAATGTTACCTCGTCATCAAGGTCACTGCCCGATTCCTCTCCTATCTCGTTGTTGTATGTGCCGGTGATCCGTCGGAATCTTGGACACATTTTTTTTAAATGCCCTGGCTGGTTGCACACCCGACACACATAGTCAATAAATTTACAACTAGATGATTCATGTTGACGTCCACAAACACTGCATTCAATGGCCATCGGCGCGCGACCTGCACTGGATCGCTCTGGATACCGCGCTTTCCGGGGCCCCGTACCGACCGCGGTAGGTACTGTTGTCGCCGGCGCCGCGCCTTTGTTTCCGGTCCGCCGACGTGAAGTTCCCGCATCCCTGTTGTGCCCCGCTCGCGCAAACACGGCATGACACGCTCCTGACGTATTCGCAACGGGTTCGAAGTCCCTTCGAGAACCTTCCACTGCCGCTGAATTCGCCTCCGCTGCCTCCATCGCCACCGCCAGCTTGAATGCCTGGTCAAATGTAATATCATCTTCTGTAAACAGCCGTTGGCGTATTGTTTCATTGCGCAATCCACAAACGAATTGGTCTCTCATACTTTCGTTTAACCCTACGCCAAACACGCAATGCTTCGACATTCTTTTGAGTTCCGCGACGTAATCCGCAATCGGTTCACTTGCACCTTGTTTCCTGTTCCGAAACCGGTAACGTTCGGCTAAAATACTAGGCTTTGGTTGCAAATGATTAGCCATAATCCTCGCGAGCTCCGCAAACTTCTTGCTCGCCGGTTTATCCGGCGTACACAATGTAACCAACAGTTCGTAACTTCCACTACCCATCACCGTTATCAACGTAGGTACCTTGTGTTCTTCCTTCATCTCGTTAACAACAAAATATTGCTCCAATCGTTCGACATATAACAACCAGTTATCCGCCTCGATATCAAATGCCTCAATCTTTCCCACTGGCATTTTTAATCCAGCAAACGTCGCAATATGTTCTTCACAAATCGTAGCTTAAGTTGCGTAAGTCCGAAATCGTCGCCAATGTAATATCTAGCACTTAGGGCTTAGGTCCTTTAGCGTCGAGGTGAACGAAACACACAAGTAATACGTACAACATTTATTGCAGAACTGGCGAACCCTAACCAAAGGGTGTTCTACCCACATCTAGAAATATACTTAATAAAAACTACCCTCTATCTATTAATACACATATGTCACATAAAGCTATGCTTTCATTAGTATTTAAATTATACAAGCACACTTTTTATTTCAAAATCGTTATTGTTAATGAATGTTAAGCCTTATAGCATTGTGGATTAACATGACAATACATAAGTGTTTCTATAGTTTATAATTTTGATGAATTTAGACTATGGCAATACTGTAACAGTTGTCAGTTCTGTTTTTCGTTTCCTCTTTCCATAATATGTAAAACTGTTTGTCCTTTGTTTTGTGGAACTCTATCTACACATATCTAATGTAATCCTGCCGCTAATGTCCAATTTCATTGTACCGTGAATATAAGAAGCTCTATCACGATATCTTGGCTTTGTTATTTCTCGCCTGCTGACGCTCCCCGCTCATCTGCACACCACATAGTACTCTGCTACAGTTATTATAAAAAGGCATGTCAAGATTGTTGTGAAAAAACTAAGTATAGCAGCTTAAGATCGCAAACTATGACACTCAAACACATCTATTGAAATTTGAAATCTTCTTCAAATATGTAAAAATCTCGTGTCACAGCGTTTGTTATCCACCTCTTCCGAAACGTCTTGACGAGATTATTATGAAACATTTATGTCTATACGAGCTTTTGCCTGCGACTCCGTCCGCGTGGAATTATTAATTTGGGCACCTTATTTTTTATCCAATTTGCTTTTTATCTTGTGAGGGGTAAAGTTGGGCAACCTTAGACAAATTTACCCCATAGACGAGTTTGCCCCAATTTTTTTGTTTTTACCTGCTATCAGTTTTATCGTGTTGGTGGTGATCCCATTAATTCCTAACGCCAACGACCAAGCCAGGAGGAACTGAAAAAAAACATGAAAATCCTTTATAAAATACCACTAGAGTAAGGAAAGTCCTATTTGTTCTATAGAATATTTAGTGCGATTTTGAACTCTGTTACTTCACGATTTCAGTTGCATAGGTCATATGGGACATTCCTTAGAAATTCCCATGAGATCATCATCATCATCATCAGCTGGAAGGCCTGCAAAGAAATTAAATGATGTGTGTGAAGTTCCCAACCTGCACTGGGCCCGCGTGGGAACTACAGGCTAATCTCTCTCATTCTGACAAAAGCCTCTCAGAATCAGAGGTCTTAGGCCGTCTAAATGGGAGGTACCCTAAAAAATTTTTTTTCCACATTTTATATTTTCATTTTGTCACATTTCCACTAAAGTGCAGCTTTCTAGCCCTAATGGTCTCTTGAGCTAAGCCGCGGACGGACGGACGGACAGACTGACATGGCGAAACTATAAGGGTCTCTTTCAGTTAGACAGTTGTATGTCTTAAATTGTATTTTAAAAATCCATAAAAATTTAAAACAAGATCAAAGTATATTGAAAAAACGTAATCCTTATTCAGTGATAAAAATATCTAAAAATAGAACAATTTTTCTGCAAATCTGCACATCTTTATAACAAAATAAATAGAACAACGAATATTTACTATTTAACTTATAGCAAATGTAAAAGTCTAATTACAACATGGCTAAAATCTAAAAGTTATGACGATATAGAATTACTGATGGTTAAGACTAATGGATAAAAATAAAATAAGAATAATAATCTAATAATACTTACAGACATACCTTTCTCATTACATGTTTGTTACTCATTGTTTTAATAATAATAATGATATATATAACATTTGCACACTTTACCCTTCTCATTTCATGTTTTTTTGAAAAATGCTTGTCACCTCTTATGCTGTGCACACTTTATTATAGATAACCAAATAAGGAAAAATCCAAGCAAATTTTTCCAATTTTGTTTTTTAATAATCTTGTTACTTAGTATTTAAACTGTACAAGTTATTTGTTATAATAGCTACTTCATTTTCATTTGAAAGTGACTCAAAAATATGTCTTAGTTATTATTTTTAGCATAAGTTACAACCTGTATGAAGGAGCGAATTCCTCCTAATACAAGTGCTTTACTTACTTAAAAGGAGGATTCGACACCACCTGTCAAAACCTTTGTTGAAAATAAATAATTTTAATTTTTTAATTTTTATTTTAAGGGTTCCGTTTTTGGCATTTTGGCTCCGGAACTCTAAAAAGTTTAAGAATCCCACTTTACCCGAGAAAAATCTGGCAACACTGTCCGTTTACCTCCAATGCATCATTGCAGTCGTTGCACACCGCCCAAGCCACTAACGAAAGCACGCACGGCACAGCCAGGACTATGGACCACAGCATGTGCCCCGGGACGTAGGACTCATGCCGGGGATACTTCAGCGAGGTCTCCAGGTCCGATGGCTGGATCACCCGGACGAATGGGGCCATGGTCTCCATGTAACTGAATAGAATAGAAAAACTTACCATAAATCACAAAATTATGGGACAAAGTAGGTAGAACCCGTATAATATGGGACATTTGGTCACCCTACACATAAATAACTATTTTAATTGTCAAAAGAAAAAATGTGTCCCTTTTTTAATACACAATCTGACAAACTACAGTCCTACAGTGGCTACATTAGTAGACCTTAAATAAAGTAATAATTTTGGGAATTTACTGCTGTTCCGAAATTTCTATTCAAATGCCACAATGTTCCTAATGTCATTAGGGATGGCGATCTCAGGATTAATCGAAGAATCAATTTTTTAGATTCAATATGTAGCACTGAATTGATTCAGTGAATCAATATTGTACCCGAAGGGTAAAAACGGGAACCCTATTACTGAGGCTCCACTGTCTGTCCGTCCGTCCGTCTGTCACCAGGCTGTATCTCGGGAACCGTGATAGCTAGAGAGTTGAAATTTTCACAGATGATGTATTTTGGTTGCCGCTATAACAACAAATACTAAAAAATGGAATAAAATAAATATTTAAGGGGGCTCCCATACAACAAATGTGATTTATTTGCTTGTTTTTGCTCGATATTGATAACGGCAACAGTCAGAAGCTTGAAATATTCACAGAATATTTAATTATGTGTTGACTTTAAAAATAAATCATTAAATTAAAATAAAAAAATATTTAAGGGGGCTCCCATACAACAAACGTGATTTTTTATAGATAATTGTATGGAACCCTTTGTGCGCGAGTCCGACTCGCACTTGGCCGGTTTTTTCTTAGCTTAAGCCTCAATAGAGAGTTCTTTCTCAAGGCAGATGTATCTGATATGTTGGTATGGTTATAAAAACATTTGTAATTATTGAATTCCCTGAACTGAAGAATTCCCTGATTTTAATGAAAAGAGATCAATTATTATAGTAACTTTCATGTTTTCAATAAAATGGATTTATATTTGCATTAGGTATATATAAATATAAACTCGAAAAAAAAAAAAACATTTTTAGAGATCTCGATTTTTTTGTGAATCGATTTTTTAGATAGCGATTCGAATCGGTTTAAAAATCGATCTTTTTCGAAATGCTATGTAGGCAAAACCGCGGGTATACGCTAGATGTCGATAAAATGCATAAAAAAACCATAATACACTTCAGGGTAGTATAATTCATCGCTATGCTAATCTTTACTTTAACCTTGAAAGGTTTACGATTACGGCGAATTTAATTACACCACGATACGATAGTGTAACACTAAATAATGACGATTACCACGCAATTTTAAAAACCACAAAAAATCAATTTTATTTCCAATTATATTTAGAAATTCAACATAACTTGGTAGTCTGATGAATAAAGTCGTAAATAAAACGTTCTAAAAAAGCATTGATAAGCAATTTAATTAATAAAATATTGTTTACGTATGATATTATCTGCGTACTAGCATATGGGTGTAACTTACCAAAAAGTTGACAGTAATGCTATCCGAACACTGATTTCGACGAATAGATTGAAGCTTGCGGAACGTATTAAAGGCATTGTTTTATTGTTTTAATAAATAATTAGCTAAAAATATTTATTCGCAAAATATTTGCGAAGTATTTTGACTGAATGACGTTTATGGTTCGTTTGGAAACTGGCTCCGAATGAAAATGTCAACGTGTCGTGACGTAGGTTTGTTTCTGAACGGAATGCGTTTAGTTTCTGCATGTGGAATGAGAAATCAACATTTTACTAAAAATAATAATACTAAAAAAAAAAATTACTTAGTTAAATTACTACATAAAAACATTGATTTTCTCCTGTGCCAGTCAGCTAACATCGTTAAGGGATATCTAAATGCCAATAAGGGTAGTATTAGACAGGGATGGATAAAGTAATAAATCTCAAATCTATAAATTAAACAAACAAAATGTGTAATTAAATAGGTGCTTTATTCCCATTACAACTTTACAGTTTACTGATTACTTACAGAATTGAACTACGTACACTTATTATACATGAACCTTAAAATAGAATAGGCACTTTAATTATCAAAAATGTACTATTCTAAGTAAAAAAGCGAGATAGATAAAAAAGGAATGATTATAATCATTAATTTTATTGAAAACTTATAAACAGATTCGTTTGTCTAAATTTTGACGGAATTTTCTTCAAGCCAATACAGCAAATAAATATTAAAATTTTGTGATCAAAAGAGTATTACTTTTTTCGAACAGATCTTTAACTTATTCTTAACATCCTTAAGTATATCCTTAATGTTAAATATTCAAAGTCAGATAAGTACAACACCGTATAAATATAACCGTACACATATAATGTTTTAAATTTTCGTGATTATTACTCATTTAACTAAGTTTTCAGGTGTTTATCAAGCAAATATTATTAATTTTATAGTGCCTTTAGACATAGTTACCTCTAAAGCACATAATCAACATCAATGTTATATAAAACAAACAATATATGCGTTGAAGTCCTGAAAGCTTGAAAAATTTTAAATGCTAAAAATGCAGAAATTGTAATAAACGTAAACGTGTAAACGTGCAAATGCGGAGAGATTGAGAAATTAACGACTATTTTTTGATATTGAGGTAGTATTTCTAATAGCTGGGTGAAAGTGTGCTTATTTTTCGAGTCAGTTTTGTAACGTATTCTTCATACAGATTATATGGGACGTCATGAAACTGTCACAAAAAAAATGTATGGAAAATAAGGGGCATTTTTTTTTCATCAAAATCACTAGCCGTCTCAGTTCTGAGTAAGAAAATCCCAAAATGTCCTCATTTTAAAAAAGTAAAAGATACACTTTTTATTGAAAATTCCCAAGCAGTAGAATATTAAATTCCTTTTATACAAAGGACGAACTAAAAAAAAATACTTCCTGTACAAAAACAAAATCTGTATAAAACACAATAAAAAAAATCTGCGCTAAAAACACAGAGTAAACGTAACAATAGTAAAAATAAATAATCTTCTCGATAAATGACTGTGTTTGACTAAGCTGACAAAATTGGACAATAAATGACGTCAAAAGGTCAAAACGTGTAACCTAAAAAAATATGTTTTTAAGGCAGTGAGTCGCTCTGTTGCCAAAAAAAACAGCGTTCTGTTTAAACAAAGTTAGTAATAGATGTTTCTGAGCGAGAATGGTGTTCAAAGAAACACAGCAGTATATAGTGTCTTAAAGATAGTAACCCATCGAGTGTGTCCTTGCATTCTTGTAATAATCGAAATACTCGGCCGGCGAATGTGCATGTTTCTTAACGACGTCATCTAACTGCATCTGGTCACCCCAGTCCGCCTGAAGAAAAAAAATTGATCAAATATTAATATCAGTTAGGGCTATCATCATCATCATTTCAGCCGCAAGACGTCCACTGCTGAACACGGCCTCTTCAAAGTTCGCCATACAGATCGGTCCTGCGCCATCTGCATCCAACGCGGTCCCACAACCTTAACCAGGTCGTCGCTCCATTCTGTTGGGAGGCCTACGCACACTGCATCCTCCGGTCCAATAAAAAAAAACAAATATTAATATAAGTTAAAGCTGCGATGTCGATAATTGGTCGCTTAAACTAATGACTCACACATCATTCATATCCCACATCAATATAGACAATTGCAGAGATTGACTTAAATACTTTTCACAAGGATTATAGATTGATTTTGTGAATTTTCTGCTGGACGGATTTTGATGAAGCTGGATCAGAAAAAATGTCCATTATGCGTCCAGGATCCCTTTCGCAGCTAACAAAAGAGGTGATAACTTTGAAATGGCTAAACCAATTTTGATGAAAAATATCTAGGAACCGTAGCCAAGAAACCTGAAAAAAAACAAAAAACGAAAAAACCGCATCTAAATTGGTTCACCCATTTAAGAGCTACGATACCACAGACAGCCACACAAACACATAGCGGTCAAACTTATAACACCCGTCTTTTTGTGTCGGGGGTTAAAAAAAGGTGGGACTCAATAGGCTAAATTACTCACAAAGTTGGGAAACAGCGATCGTTTATCATCGAACTTCCTTTCGTTGATGCACCGCAGCAAGTATAGACGCTCCACCCACGGCCAGATCATGTAGTCGAGCATGCCGGGACGGTCGCCTCCGAAGTAATTCGTCCCTGGATAGATTCGATACGTGGTATTAAGGAAAGCCGTCTTAGGGATAGCCCCTTGGGTTACAACAAATATCTACATAGGGACCCTGTTGGAAAATAACAATGTGAAAGGGCATTTTCAAAAAAAAAATTACCCTTTTCTTAATAAATATTCCTAATTTTTCATACAGTTTTTTGTGTCGCTTATGTGACGAGCCAGTATGAAAAAAACGTCACATAACTGACACAAAAATTTGGGATTTCTGAGTAAGAAAACGCCGAACTTTCCTCATTTGAAAAAAAAAATACTCTTTTTGAAAAAGCCCGAATGTCATTGACAACAAAAACTGATTGAAGAAATATTACGCACTGTAATGAACAGGCTACTAGTTGTTGCCCGCGACTCCGTCTGCGAAGAATTCGTTTATCGCTATCGTGGGCATTATGTAACTTTTCAAAATAAAACTATTTTATCTTTCTCTGTATTCTCTTGGTATTGGGATTCATACAGGAAAAATCTCAAAATCCTAACCACCATAATGTAGTGCCATGAAATTTAGCACAGGTTTTCTTCATGAACTAAAACGAGGAACACAATAAATGTTTTGGGACTTCTCATGCGGATTCAATAGTTTATACAAGTAAAAGCAGGTAAAAATGTTTCAATAAAAGTTTTTAACTTAATCATAATTGTCTACAGTTTTACTAATTGTTGCTTAGTTACCTCTTGAAGTCAGCTCCTTTTCGAATATGTCCAATGTTTGTACGATTTGCTCGTTGCCATACGCGAAGTTTGTGTCGAAGCATTCCAAGCTGCCTTTTATTAGCTGGAATAAGCAATTTATCTGTATCGGTACAGAAAACTTAATGTCACAAAGTTCGTTGTCGAGTGACACCTGACAAAGGTAGAAGCCTAATGAGTGCGAAAAAAAAGTTACTGTCAAAACTTCCTCCATCCACCGAATGCATGGTCATCCTACTTTTGTTGAAGTTAAGTAAGTCAAATGTCATCGCTTTGGCGGGGAACTTGACAGGTCTCACGTCAAAGTTTACGAAAACTGACTTGTCCAAGAGATTTTAGGCTCATAGTGTAGGGTGACAGTGATTTTAATTATACGTATTATTCCAAATCTAATACCTTTAAACGAGCAATTCTTGTATACATATGTTTAAAAACCCTGTACGTTCGCAATATCATAATAAATTGTATGTTCCATTGTCACATTTGTCATTGGTTGCTAAAAATAGTTATGTAATGTGTATAAAAATATTTAATAAACTGCCTGATGTAATTAAAGATCTCACATTTGCGAAATTTAAAACAAGTCTTAAAAAAATGGCTTGCCGAAAAATCTTTTTATAGTATACAGGAATTTTTGAATTACACTTAGGTTAGGTTTTTTCTTACTGTCAATTTCACATGCCTTGCAAGGTAGATTTTAGTGAAACCCACTCTGTATGTTCCAAAATCTTATTGTACCTAAAATTGTGTGAAATAAATTTTATTCTTTCTTTCTTTAATCAGGATCACGGAAACGGCTCCAACGATTTCGATGAAATTTGGTATGTGGGGGTTTTCAGGGATGAAAAATTGATCTAGCTTGGTCTTATCTCCGGGATAACGCTTGGTACCGAGTTACTAATAATTATTTGAAAAACATAATTTGCTTTCTTGTATCTCCAATTTTAACGTGTCATCATCGTCCCAGCCAATATACATTCTACTGCAGGCCACAGGCCTCCTCTCACATTAAGAAGCCTTGGATCGTAGTTCCCACGCGGGCCAATTGCGGATTGCAAACTTCACACACACCATTGAATTTCTTCGCAGGTGTATGCAGGTTTATTTCTCACGATGTTTTCTTTCACTATAAAGCTCATGGTAAATTAAAAATTTAAATTAGCACATACGTTCCGAAAAATTCAAAGGTGCGAGCTTGAATTCGAACTCACGACACTCTGCTTGCTTAGGCCACCACGGTTTTTTTTAATCGTGGTCGCCACCGAATATTAATCTAGAAAAATGAGTTCCTGATCACCTTAAAATGATCGTTTATAATCGTACCTCGTTAAACCTCTCGATGAGCAGTCTGTCCTGTGCCTTGACATACGGGTCTCTGGAGTGCAGCTGCCCGCGGCCATACTTCTCGTCCAAGTAGTCGCATATGACCACGCTCTCGAACAAGAACTTGTCGCCTTGCTCCGTTGATATCTCGAGTACTGGTATTTTTACTGGAAAATTGAGTTTTTATAGGTTAACAAATAGGTTATCCGCGTGGCTGAAACGTCACCTTGTGAGTGTTGAAGGCTTTTAGGGGTTAAGTAGCAGTAGAACGCTCAGATAAAATTCGGAGACTTTATTAAACCGGGGTGACTTTGAACTGCGGGGCGACTTTAAAAAGTAGTTTGCTGACCAACCCACGCATTTTTGTTACCATTTGCTTTTCTTTGTCAACCATTTACCTCGTACGGACAATGTCAACTTTATGGCGATTTAAAAACTATCGAAATTGCCCCAATTTTATCAACGGCGCCCTGGTTTACGGTAACTGTTTTATTATTATTACATCTTAAGTAAATCAGATTATATCAAATGTGCATTATACTAAATGTTACAGTTATATCAAATGGAATAGCAAAGGATGTACCCGAGTTGCGTGAGGTTGAATTTAAGTAATTCATCAATTTGAATACCCAGGTAAACCCTGATCCAATGGAACTTACATCTAGGATTGGCAGTCCGGAACCAGTCAGGTAGCCTCAGGGGGTCCAGCTTGACCACCTCGTACTTGGTCCTCTTGGCTTCCAGGATCAGAAGGACCCTATGGCCGTAGGGGTTCATGTCAACATGGTATAAGCGCAGTTGGTCGCGTAGCGGCGGCGGCGGTGACGGCCCTGCAATTTAATTAATAAAAATATTTAATGGGACCACTATCTCAGCCTTTATACGTCCCACTGCAGGGCACAGGCGTCCTCTCAGCCTCTCACCAATCATCCATTAAAGTCTATTGAATGAGCATTTACTAGGCAAGCGTGCTCCATCGTACTCGTAGATATCGTCTTCGCTTTCCATCAGGCGTGATTGTGGTCAAATGCAAGCCTATATATTGTATAAATAAAAGCTAGGTAGTACTTTTAATAAAACTAATTCATTATTGTTGTTACTAAATCATACTTAGATTATTACTTTATTATTATAAATGCGAAAGTGTGTTTGTCTCTTACCTCTTCACGCTTAAACCACTGAACAGATTTAGATGAAATTAGGTAAGTAAAAAAAAATAGTCTGAGACCCTGAAAAGGCCATACGTTAGTTTTTATCCCGGAAAAATGCACTGTCCTTCCGGGATAGCGATTAACAATTTTTTCGCAGATAGAGTTGCGGCCAACGGCTAGTAGATGATATACCGATTATCCGCGTTTCACAGTAGTTTTAATAAATGCATAGTTTTGCCTCACTAACCCGAGTAAACATCGTTGGCGAAATGTGCCGTTTAGCATTAAAATGGGTCAAACGAATCGTGCGCAGACCAGAAATACATTTTACTGCAATATGTACCTAATTTCGTAAGCAAACTCAAGCGCATTCAAACCCGCTAATGCGGACAAATAAACAACACCATGCCCTTGTATGATTTGTTAGTGTCATCTTATGATGAAGTGCCATGACACGGGTTTAAAATGATGGCGTAAATATTCATGACCGGAAAAAACGAGAAGTAACTTCATAGTTTAAGATGTGTCCATAATTTATTTAAATCAGTAACTTGGTAGTTGATTGATTCACCACCACCTCTTTGGTTGCTTTGCCACCATACATACAAGACAGCTACTTATATGTGACAGTAAGTTCTCTATCTTATGCCATAATGCAAATGCAAAGCTTTCCATAAATACCATTTGTCATAAAGTAACTAATTTATTTTTGAAATATTATTTTCTTCAGAATTGCTCTTAAACTTACGTAACCTGAACTGCTGCATACTATAAGATGACATTTAAAAAATTCTGAAAACTCTACGGTTTCATATATTTTTATGATAAACTTTAGTATGGTTTAAGAAAATATCAAGCTTCTGTTAATTTGACATTTATCGTCTTCTTCTTCTATTTTATAAAAATCTCGTGTCACGGTGTTTGTTATCGAACTCCTCCGAAACGGCTTGACCGGTTTTTATGAATCTTTTTTCTCTATATTTGGTAGGTCTGAGAATAGGTCGTAGGCTATTTTTTGTACCCCTATTCTTGGTGGACGGAGTCGCGGGTAACAGCTAGTTTCTTTATAATTTTCAAATTTCTTTGAAAGCAACTACTCATTCAAGGTTGGTACTTACTTAATCGAAGTTTCCGTTAGCTATAGCTACCTAACTTATCGGAATCCATTAGTTGACTACCAATTAACTGATCTCATTAGGGAATAAGTAGGTACTATCTTTATAAGGATATCTAACTACGAACTCGTTAGTTCTTAAGCAGTTATTTTAAGTTTCTCAGATATAAATAACTTCTTTAGTTTGCTTTTCCATATTTAAATGGTCGTCATTATTCGATTTTGACGAATGTCAAACGTACTTCTTTAACATGTATTTTATAACTTTTACTTTAAATTGAAAAAAATACACTTTGGTTAACAAAGTAAGTTGTAATGAATTAACATGTTAACAGGCGAATTTAGAATGTTCTATTTTTTTAATCAATTAGAACAAGATAAACTACTTAAAAAAGTAGTTTAACGATGCACTGAAGCGTGCAGTTGCTAATGTAAACAAACGCGAAAGAATCGTACCAAATACGTTTTGGGTCAAGGCGCGTTTTTAACATTTAGTGGGTTACGTCATTCTTGCATTGTACCGTTCATCTATGTGAATTATCGTTGACTTAAGACCTTCTAAAATGCTAATAAATTATTCATGACGCGTTTTAAACTATACATTTTAACTGTAATTATATAAATTGAATATTGTAATAAAAAATCTAGAAAAGGAAAAGTATTACTCAATTTTTTAAATGACGTGCTAAATAAAAGTCTACAGACAGGCAGCTGTTTTTTTGAATGCATCATTTGCATTAATTCGTTGCAGTAAATTTAATATATTTAAATTTTAACCGAATGATTTACGGAAGTAAATATATTTCATTTATTTGTGACTGAGGTCACTTGGATTTAAAATTTTGAATAGTTATGTTTAGTAAATAATAATCGAATCTTGTAGGTAGACATGATTATAGTATGAAATGTGTGAAACACAAGTTTTTAAAAGTATTGAATTATTGGTCTAGTATTAGAAAAAATGTGTCTTAATTTTTATCACATCTCTTGTTTAGATAGGTATTTTATTTAAATCGATTAAACACACGTTAAAACCATGACGACAGTTAATCACACTTAACAAAAAAGATAAGTAACAAATGTAAATACTCAAGACGTAACTATACAATTAAATTATCAACACAAGATAAAATATACCTACCGGCAATCCTGTGTGGAATGTACGACATTTCTAACACTGCTGGTGTAAAAATAACTATTTACAGTACACCGGTGCTCAGCCTTCCAAATTTCGCAAAGAAATGATACCGAATGGTACGTCACTTTTAAAATTAAGCTAATGATATGACATCATGGTTGACCCGATTGTAACATACGCTGCTAAAATGATAATGTCAAAACATGCACCTGAATTCTGTAAACGAACAGTTCTTTTTAATTTGGTTGGGTTTATTTAAGAAGGCCGCTGGTGTTACATTGATTAAGTGACATTACATTAAATTTAATGTTTTATGCACTTCTTATTTGTAATATTAACGTTTATTGCTAATTTCGTTGTCGGTAAAGAAAATTATACCGTTTTTTGCTAAAAAACAAACAATTCTTTTCCTATAAAATTACAAAATGTTTTATTATTTTACTTATTACATTTTATATCTTAATTCAATTGGGTATCCTACTTTTATGACGTATATGTCAAGTCAAAATGGTTGACAGAATTTTGCTATGGAATTTTGGTATTGATTACAAAAACAATCTTGCACAAATTACCCTAGTTTAACTTCACTTGCGATAACAAAACGCATAATCAGTGTTGCTAGCAATACGGCTCAAAACAGTTGTGGTAGAAAATACAGGCATAGAATATGATGCTTACGACATTAATAATAAAGCGCATCTAACGTTATTTCTTCCATGATAAAGTATGATATATCTTTCATAAAAAAGTTAATTTTTTTAGAGCAATTGATGAACCTATTATGCTTATTTATAGTATCGCACTGTTCAATGCCTTCATTGTAATTGTGACTGGAGAATTTGGTAGATTATAAAACCTGTTGCTTATGACAACCCACGACTGTCTACATGACAGCAAATTATTGAATTTTTCTTTTGAAGAAATCAAAATAAACTTGGAAACAATCGCTATTAGTTAATTACGGTGATTTAAACCAATTTAGCAGTTTATTTACGCTAATTATTTTAAAGCGCTGCCGTTGAGGTGTTTAACAATAAGTTACTGACCTTGTAAGTGAGTAATTAATTGCAAAAGATATGGAAGTTTTTTCATAAGCAACTTGAACGTGGTTGTTTTTTTTGGTGACAGAAGATATTGCCGATTTTGGTAACTTGTTTTCGGGTTTGTTATTTCATTTTAGTTTTATATGCACTTTAAAGTGCGTGGAGTGTTAGTTATTTACAAATGTTACTAACTTGTTTTTCAAACTTAATGTTTTGGAGGCATCTTTGATGATAAATTTTTTGTCAATAACGAAAGTTAGTGCAATGATAGTGTAGTTTTCTTACTCAGAATCAAGAGCGCTATTAAATTTGATGGTAAAAAAGTGTCACTAATTTTCTGTACATTTTTTTAATGTCCGTTTCGTAACAAGCTATACAAACTACATGAGTAGTGGTTATTATTTCTGAGTAAGAAAACATCAAAATTTCCACTTTAAAAAATTTTTTTGGGCTATTTAAAATGAAAATCATCATCATCATCCCTGTCCATATACGTCCCACTGCAGGGCACAGGCCTCCTCTAAGAATGAGAGGGCTTGGGCCGTAGTTCCCACGCGGGCCCAGTGCGGATTGTGAACTTCACATACACCATTGAATTTCTTCTCAGGTGTATGCAGGATTCCTCACAATGTTTTCCTTCACCGTAAAGCTCATGGTAAATTAAAAATGTAATTTCGCACATAAATTCCGATAAACTGAGGTGCAAGTCCGGATGCAAATCCACGACTCTCTCTGCTTTAGAGACCATAGGTCAAACCACTAGGCCACCAAGGCTGGCTCATTTATTATTTGTATCTTATGTTTCCGAATGTATTTGTTTCTTGTGTATTGAATATATGTAAATCTTTTTCTGTCAAGAAGGCTTAACCCGTCACGCGTCCACCATACTAAAATTAGTAAAATTAATTTTTGTGCGGGATATGTCCTAGAGACTTCAGTAGTCTCTAGGACATTTCCCGCAAAAAAAAGTTGGGACTAACGTAGTCCCTGGGACGCGTGACGGGTTAAGGCCACAACAAACCGGGAGCGTGGGGCGCCGATGGAGCAAGCCCAGCGCGCTCTAAAACAAGGAATAAAATATACGGTGACACACACCAGCAGCGCGGCACATCGTATTTGATTCAGTGTTATTGACCACGCTGGGCACGCTCCGTTGGCGCCCGCACTCCCGGTTTATTGTGGCCTTTATATTAGAAAAAATAATTTAAAAAAACTTCTTTTCCAGTAACCATGGAAGTCGGCTGCAATGTGGAGGAGATTGTGGTCAAACCCGAAGTCATTCTCATTTCAGATGATGAGACAGATCCCAATGGGGAGCCAAAAAAGTAGGTATTTTGCTTCTACCAAGGATGATTAAAATAATAAGCCTGCTTTAGTTAGTTTTACTATATCATTTTTTTTTATTTCCGTTAACTTTAAGGGATTATTCAGGTCAAAATGAGTTAATTTCTCGAAGAAACTAGTGTCTGAACTGGCTGAACCAGTGTAAAAGATCCTTCATTACATCCTATTATTATTTATCTTTTAAATTTCGTCAGTAAAGAGTTTTCCATTCATAGCTATTCGCTACACGGAGATTATTGAGGCGAGTCTGTTTGACATTACATACTTCTTTTATTATGTGTCACATCTATGTGATAATCGTAAACATTGGTATTAAAACAGAGGTTTCAAATTCATGCATGCTGGGGATATGTGACACAGGAAGAAAATAATTACGATTGTCTAGTAATAAGCGGGAGCAGGATTGCACGGGATAATTATCAAGATAGTTATCTTAAAAATAAATGATTATCTTGATAATTATCTAATGATAATTATCTATCAATCATACATTTTTAGGCGTTAAATTGTCTGTGCATCTGAAAACCTTAATTAAAGATATATTTTTAAAACTTTATATTGTTGCATTAGCTTTTTCCGTTCTCTATGCTGTGGGAAATTCAAAAAATCCCTTTTCGCACCTCTATCATTGTAAAGATTGACAACTGCCAAGTATTTTATCTGTATAACAGTTAGAGCTAGTCAATTAAAAGTAATTCTGTTAATGCTTTATCCCTCGGGAATTTCGAAAATTCAGATCCTTATTACCTATTTGCATGCCAAATTTTAAGTCCCTTTTATGTTTATAGTTATAGAGATAATTATCGGATAACTGTCAATAAATTATCTTGATATTGTCTGACCTTAAAGACGATCAGTTTTGCTGTGTAATTATTAATTATGGATCACCTCTTTTGTAATAAACAAAGTTATGGAATCAACTTCCTGGGACTGCATTCCCGGAACGATACCACTTAAGGATCTTATCTAGTTGTTTGTAACTAAAGATAACTATCTGATAATAATCGGATAACTATCAATGAAAATTATCTTGATAATTTCTAACCTTGAGTGTAACAACGATCAATATTGGTGTGATGTGATTTATGGAAGGCTGCTTATTATGCCTTATACATTTTTCCAAACGTTTCATCTCCACAGAAAGCGACGCAGACGCGTCGTGAAGAAGTCCCCCCACCCTTGCGAGGATTGCGACAAGATATTCCAGACCGGCTACGAGTTGAAGAAACACAAGCGCACTCACACAGGGGAGCGGCCCTATATGTGCACGACGTGCGGGAAAACGTACACACAGCTCGGGCATTTGAGCATACACGCTCTCATACATCAGGGTGAGTATGAGTGAAGCAGATCTGGGGTTTGAAACTATTAAGATCGCTTAGCTCACGTTTTTGTGGGAGTTTTGAAAAATGGTATGTATGTATGGTATGTAGTGGTAGAGCCAGGTTGTAGCTAGCCGCTGCATCACGAATGGGCCGGCTCGTCCGGGGCAGTACCACCCTCTCACAGAACACCGGCGTGAAGCAGCAGTAATCCTGCTTGCGTTTCGTACGGTCAGTGAGAGTGCCGGGGGCCCAATACCTCACCCCTTCCCCTATTCCCTCTCCTTTAGGGCCGACAACGCACTGGCATCGTGTAAAGCGCTGCGGGTGTCTATGGACAGTGGTGTTCATTTAACATCAGGTGACCCACTAGTTCGTTTGTCTGGCCTATCTAACATAAAAAAAAAAAAAAAAAATGGACTGTATCTATACTAATATTTTCGAGAATTTAGCCCTGTGAGGTCCAAGAAAACTCTCACCTTCTTACTGCTGTGTCGGAGCTTGGTATCAGCTAGGTACAGGGCCACTGGACTTTCTCGCGCTGGCCAGGCTTACCTTATGGTCCTTGGGTTACCTGCTACCTAGGCTAAACCACACGCGAAGCAATCGAAGCAGATGTATTTTCCTGAATCCACAAGGCACTACACGAATGTATATTATACAAAGTAACGACAGCGAAAAAACTTGTACGAGAGGCGAAAACTAGACTTTTACGAGCGAGAGGCGACACTAGACCATACTCTTTTTGAACTAGACTGTTAGATACGAAAAAATGACAGTTACTTGACAGTTTTTGAATGTTGCTATATCAATAAACTTGTAACCAAAGAGTATTGTAATATTATATGAACAAGAGTGGCAACTCTATGGTCAAAAATGCATGTATGGAAGGTGCTGCCGCCCTACGGCAGCTCAAGAACTAATGTGACGTATCTATAGATATATACCTATCTATATTTATATGTTGGTAGTGATGTACAGCTATAGATACGCGTACCTATAGCAATGTACAGTCAAGGATTTTAATTGATAGGCTAATTGCCACTATTCGTATTTTAGCCGTCTAATTCAAATCAGCATATACGAAGTATAAGCGGCTAAACCCGATTTGCATTATACGGCTAAAATACGAACATTGGCAAGTGGCCTATCAATTAAAGTCCTTGACCGTACAATTTGGTACGCCAATTTGGCCGATGAATGACAACTGACAAGTTTGACAAGTCAACCAAGATGGCCGCTAATTTAGTTCTTCGGCAAACACCAGAGATCGCTGTAGTCGCATGAAAAGTTATGATATATGTAAGTGTGCCCCCCCTGCTTGTAACTTTAGAGAAAACGGAACAATGAGCATTAATATCCTTTTTTGCCCGTGCCATGGTATGGTGGGCAAAATTTTCTTCCCGTGGTTATTACCAAGCAGTTTAGTAGAAAATTCTACCCGTGGCAGTACTAACTTTGTAGTAAAATATTCTTTGGCTTTTCTCGTAAGTCACTCTCGTCATCTTAGAAAACGTAGTTAAATAACGATTTTTAACATTCTATTATAATTTTTTAGGGTTCCGAACCTCAAAAGAAAAAAAAAGAAAATATCACGGGATAATTCACACCAATTGACCTAGTCCCAAAGTAAGCTAAGCAAAGCTTGTGTTATGGGTACAAAGCAACAGAGAAACATACTTAAGTATATAGATAGATACATACTTAAATACATACCAAACACCCAAGACCCAAGAACAAATATTCGTAGATTCTCTACCTACTAGGCCATTTGCTCGTCAAAAACGAACCCTTATAAGATTACTTGTTATTATAATCAGCAAGGTAATTAATTTACTTATTTAAAAGTAATGTTAACATCCTTTCCCAGGCATAAAGAACTTCAATTGCACAGAGTGTGGAGCTTCGTTCTACAGGAAGGCGGACCTGGATCGGCACGAGAAGATCCACACGGGGGACAAGCCGCACGAGTGCGAGATATGCTCCAAGAGCTTCGTCCAGAAGAACAATCTGGTCATGCATCTCAAGATGCACTCCGGAGACAAGCCTCACGAGTGCCAGGTATTTATCATCTAATCAAGATCGGTTTTTTGGAGTCTTTTGTATTTTTTATTTTTTCAACTCCAAATTTGTTACTTTTACGGTCATCCCGTGAAATCCATATATTTCACACGAAATACAAACTGAAACATGGATGCACAGAAAAACTCAGAAAAAGAGACCAGCGCTGGGAATCGAACCCAGGTCCTCAGCATTCCGTGCTGCGTGCTAAATCCCTACACCACCACTGGTCACCAGTGACCACCCACCAGTGACTAGTGACCAGTGACCAGTGACCAGTGACCAGTGACCAGTGGTGGTGTAGGGGTTTGGCACGCAGCACGGAATGCTGAGGACCTGGGTTCGATTCCCAGCACTGGTCTCTTTTTCTGAGTTTTTCTGTGCATCGATGTTTCAGTTTGTATTTCGTGTGAAGTATTATCAACCCATTATCCCAGCCTCTATACAGCCCTCTGAAGGGCACAAGCCTCCTCAGAATGAGACGGCTTGGGCCGTAGTTCCCACGCGGGTCCAGCGCGGATTGGGAACTTCGCACACACCATTGAATTTCCTCGCAGGTTTATTTAGGTTTGCTCACGAGGTTTTCCTTCAAAGCTCTTCAAATTCCGAAAAAACTCACAGAGGTGCGAGCCGGGATTTGAACCCACGATTCTCTGCTTGTTAGGCCATGGGTCAAACCACTAGGCCACCGTGACTAGGCCAGGTATTTATAATCCATACTAATATTATTCTCGTCCACCATACAAGCAAAAATGCCAGAGAAATATGAATCAACTGTATATAGGAAAAAGAGTCGAATTTGTTAAAAGCTTTTTATTCACTTGCAATACACACTATAAATTTTATACATATATTATCAAGATAATTATCATTGATTATAAAGATAATTATTATTTATTATAAAGATAATTAGCATTGATTATCTTGATAATTATCCCGTATAATCCCAAAACTTTTATGTCGCGTTTCACCCAATTCTAGTTATCGGATTGACTTAAAATTTGGTACGAATATATAGTTTGGATGACAACGCATGTACAGTCAACAAAAAGTAGGTACAGTCTGCGGAAAACTTGCAACATTTTTTTTTCTGGGCAAATGCACCTGATAAAGAAATGGCATATAAAGCACAAAAGAGGTGTATTAGAGCCATGCGGGGCCTCCACCATCTTGATTCCTGTAAGCCCCATTTTCAATCATTACGCATACTGACTCTGCCCTGCTTATACATATACGAAGTAGTAATTTTTGTGAGACATAATTGGCACTTATTTCAAACTTTTAAAAGCACACGCCTTGGTAATAAGTTAAGAGCAATGCCTCGCAGCACAGCTTCATTTCGGAAAAGTTTATTAGGAATGGCGCCAAGTATTTATAATAAGGTGCCTGAAGAAATAACAAATATAGATAGCATCTCTAAATTTAAAAAAAACTTTTTTTAACTTCTTAGTTGAAAAGGCTTATTATTCAATAAATGAATTTGTAAATGATTGTTATTAAGTATGTACCTGTAAATTATTATGTGTGTGCATGTACTATCGCCCCAAGCGCCAGATAACCACCTTAAAGGCCCAGTTTGCGTGCAGTGGCTAGACATCTGTCCATAACAATCCATAGCAATAAACATCAACGGCTGCAAGCAAATTTGTTATGAAAATGGGTATCTGGCGCTTGGGGCGATAGTACATATTATGTGTGCATATGTCACGAATATTTGTATGCCTAACGGCGCAACATAGCGATACTTATAAATAGCTTTAAGATCTTTAACGACCGCTTTAGCCTAGTTGGTAGTGACCCTGCCTACGAAGCAAGAGGTCCTGGGTTCAAATCCCGGTAAGGGCATTTATTTGTGTGATGAGCACGAATATTTGTTCCTGAGTTATGGATGTTTTCTATGTATTTAAGTATTTATTTATCTATATAAGTATGTTTATCGTCGTCTAGTACCCATAGTACAAGCTTTGCTTAGTTTGGGACTAGGTCGATTTGTGTAAGATTGTCCCCTAATATATATATTTTTTTTCTTTTGTACCCACCTATGTTGAACTAATAAATGAATTGAAATGAATTGTTTTTCAGGTGTGTAAAAAGCGATTCCTGACTAGGAGCAAGCTGGTTCTGCATTCGAAAAGGCACGAGAAAGATAAGAAAATAAAAAAAGAATTTTTAGAACAGATGATAATATAAGTCAAAATTAAGTGTTACGGTAAGATGTAGAATAGATTTTAGTAAAACATGGGCATTTTCAATTAAAAATGTACCCGTTACTTTTTTTAAACGAGGAAACTTTTGGGATTTTCTTACTCCGAATCGAGAGCGACATGTCGCTTATTTTCCATACAATATTTTAGTATCAGTTTTGTAACGACCCATAGAGACTCAAAAATTAAGTGCACCTTTTCTTTGTGAGGAGATTTTAAATAAGAAAATCCCAAAATTTCCTTAAAAAAAAAATAAAAGGTAGGTACACTTTTTGTTGAAAATACCCACAACACGGTGTTATAGTACGGAATATAGAAGGTTTAGGTGAGTGAACCCTTGTAAATGTTTGTGAAAACCTTGTACAAGGTCCGTCTGGATCGTGACCATCACCCCCTAATTCTGGCGCCAAAGCAGCAGTGGTTCCGGTTATTTCGCATAACATTGAACTGGCATAATCATAAAAAAACATAAAACTTACTTAGCATAATAATCAATCCGTATAACTGAAATATGCATAACATTGTTGACTATAACATTAACTGTCATAAAATTAATTCGCATTATTTTATCAATTGAGCGAATTAGATGGGTCAGGGCAAAACCGATTTGATTATGTAAGATATTTTTTTGTTAGAGCCAAATTAAATAATATATATTTTTACATACTAGATCTTCTCAGGTCTAATTAAGTAAATAAAACAATATAGACGATCAAAAGAATTTGATATTTATATTTACACTTTTTAACTTAATTCTTTCTTCAGAAAAAAGACCAATGCTGGGAATCGAACCCAGGTCCTCAGCATTACGTGCTCCACGAGACGTGTCGTGTGTTCGATTCCCAGCATTGGTCTTTTTTTCTGGGGTTTTTTCTGTGCATCTATATTTCAGTTTGTATTTAGTATGAAATATATGATTACACGGGATGACCGTAAAAGTAATGAGAAATGAAGTTGAAAAAAATCAATCAAAAATTCTTTCTTTTCTTTTTTTTTCTTACTTTTTTATATGAACTGATAATTATGAGAAATAAAGTTATGCCAATTTGAATTAGGAATATTATGCTATGCGAATTAATATAAACCCGTTGTTCTGGCGTGGAGAATAGTATAGCTGATGAAATTACTGGCAGATGGAGTATTCTTAGCTTAAACTCGTAAAGCCCATGTCAAATTTTTACTGTCGTAATTTGAAAGTTATTGTCAGTCGAGAAAAGTAATAAAAGTTTATTTTTAGAAACCTTAATTATTCACGTATTTTGAAATGCTTATTGTATAGGACTATAGGTTTGTTTTGTAATAATTCTGAATAATTAACGCTTAACCCTTTTAACGCCACGCCTCGACAAAACGTTAACCTGCTTTGAATCTTATGTCATTGTGTCAAGATCACTTTGACACTGTACTTTTTGACACCTATATGTGTCGTTGGCGTTGAAAGGGGTTAAGGATTTGCCACACTGGATGCGTTCTGCGCTCTGCGGTCAGGTCACACGGTCAGATCGCATATTTATACAAAACTAGCTGTTGCCCGCGACTCCGTCCGCGGAGAATAGTATTGGTTTGTAGTACATGCTATGTATCAGAGATGGCGCTGTATATTGGTTTGTAGTACATGCTATGTATCAGAGATGGCGCTGTATGTGAAAAAAGATTTTCCCGCTTTTCTGTTGAAATTTTTCCTGAATTTTCTTTGCTATAAACCTCACGGAGCCCGAGACCTTTCCAACGAATGCAAAACCGTGGAAATCGGTTCGTGCGTTCTGGAGCTATAGGAAAACCCGACTTATTTTTATATAGTAGATATATAGAGACCGACAATGTTGTCCATACATAATGCGGGCTGCGTTCAATTTGACCTGACCGCGACCGCAGAACGCATCCAGTGTGGCAAATCTTGTATACTGTTTTAAACTTTCGTGATTTTCACTCATGATTATTATACTAAACGGGACTTATCACGCAAACAATATTTACCTCGACGTTTCGGCCACGTTGCAGCAGCGGTGGTCACGAGTTGAGTCGAGTCCCGTTTAGTATAATAATTATTTTTAACGCTTTCCGAGAAAAACGAGTGTTGCGAAATGATGAATTATGCGTAAAAAATTTATACGATCCAATATGTAATGACCAAATTAATACGTTGGGCCTTACGAGGTTAAGGTAGCGCCTCAGCAATCCCCCAATGTTGCGGGTGTCTATGGGTGTCATTGCCAACTTACACGTTGTGTAACAAGTAAAATAGAATGATAAGTATTTTTTATGTTGTCCTCTTTTAACTTGTTGTAATGATTGATTTAAGTTTAGGGTTTCGTCTAGAAGGACTGCAGCTCTTGGGCAAACGACGCAGTAAATTAGGACTTTTAAGGCCACCACAAACCGGGAGCGCGGTTCGCCGACGGAACGTGCCCAGTGCGCTCTATAACACTTGTAGCGACTACTAGCGCCATCTAGTCATCACATAAGGAACTAACTACTACAATCCTACATCACGCTATCGAAGTTTCTCAACTCGGCTGCATAAATACAACTTCCAACATTCATCCATCGGACTTCGGTCCCCAGGCATAACATCTGCCTGGAGAGAGATCTCTCTATTGCAGCTACCCCCAAATTGGTGACCCACGACATTGGACAAAATCGCAACCTTCAGACACACAAAGACGATGACGCAGTCTCACAGCAAGCCATACTCACCGCACTGTGCACCATTAGCATGTATCTATTATCTGCCTGGTGTCTACAGTTCGCAAATCCTCCTCCCACTACTTCCACTTGCCGATCAATCGACCAACGCTCGCCAACAAGGCTCCGAGCAATCACGCAACAGGCATGCATCCACAAGTAGCAGAGGAACAACAATGCTCGCCGACGAGGCTCTGAGCGACTGGCCCTTGCAAGCGCCCACATGACGCACAGACTGCACTCCACTCAGCATCGAACACCATCACACACGTGCCCCTAAGGGCGCGTGGGGTTACCGGTCGGGGCATTGGCCCCTTTCGGTGACGTCAGTCGCTGGCCATAACTATAACCAGGTCTTCGTACACGGGCTTGGATAGCCCTATCGACGCAATTGTTCACCTCCTAAACGCGACGAGATCAAGCCCGCCAGGACAAATCCCCGCTCGGGGGAGCCCCGCGGGCGACCTCCAGCCAACGCTTGAGGGTTAGCCACATCACGACGGACCAGATGGTCCAAATTGCGTCGCCTCCTCTACAGGCGCCGCGAGATCAAGCCTGCCGGGTGAGACCCCATTGGGGGAGGCCCGGCTAGCGACCGTCAGCTGGCGCCCCGAAGGGGAACTAATGACATCATCTGAAACACAGTCAATTTTTCCTAGACGGCTAGCCGCTCCGCGCGAGCACAAGTCGGCCAGCCGCCTAAGAATGATCGGGACAGGATCCCGCCCCGATTGCAGAGCCTGGAGCAGCTCCTGAAGCATCAGGACTAGCTTCTGCACAGCCTCAAGCCTGACGTCGTCGGCCTCCGCGCCCGGCTTCGCCTTCTTCCCCATTACGGGGGCGGCGACCTCCGGGGGCGGGCCGGTGCTGCAATGCGCCGTTTTATTCGGCAAGGATTCGCGCGGCTCTAGGTTGGAGGCTTTCTTCCTCCTCCTGCCGCGTTTGCTTCGCCGTTTGGAAGGCGGTGGTCGTCTCCCGTCATTGGCCGCCGCCATGAGGGAGTTTGGCGCATTACCACTCTCCACTTGCGTGGCTGTGGCGCCGATCGGGGCAATCCTGGCGCGCGCGCGCGCGCGGTTACGCGTACGCGGCGCGACTCCCGCAGTCTTGTGCCTCGCCTCCCTCTGGTATTCCGGGCACTTGGCGCTATTTGCGGTGTGGGCTCCCCCGCAATTAGCGCACGTCGGCGGGTCGCTTCGCGGTCTCGGGCAGTCACGGGCGGCGTGCTCGCCGCCGCAACAGACGCATGCAGGCGGGTGGTGGCAGTTCACCGAGCTATGCCCGAAGGCCTGGCATCGGTGACACTGCGCCGGTCCGGGGCGCCCTCTCCAGGCCTCCACCCTGACGCCGCTCATGCGCAGCATCTCGGCGACACT
The DNA here is from genome assembly GCA_947563465.1 of Archips xylosteana. Lineage (NCBI taxonomy): Eukaryota > Metazoa > Arthropoda > Insecta > Lepidoptera > Tortricidae > Archips > Archips xylosteana. The sequence goes on from OX387370.1 coordinate 10,752,830, forward strand.
GTAGATGCCCGGGATGGCGCCCGAGGTTCTCCTGAGCTGGACATAATAAACGCAGCCCGAGCGCCCCGCACGCGCTCTCACTGCTTTCGCGAACACCGGGAGAAACCCTTTCTCCCTGAGATCCGCGACTATGTCCTCCGGCGACGTGTTGGCTGGCAGCCCGCGAATCGCCACCTTAAGCGGCAGCTCCTCGCAGGGGGTCCAGCAGTTCCACGCGATGTTCTTCACTGTGGCCAGGTACTCTTTCACGGTCCGGAACTCATTCGCGGACCGCGGGGTGAAGATGATCCCCTCCCCCCGGGGCTTGGCGTTCGGTGCATGACCCAGCTCCTTCTGCAGCACGCAAAAGTGCCTGGGCCACTCTGGCAGGCTCTTCACAAATACGGGCGGGTATCGCCTCCCAGCCGCGGCGGCGGCGGGCATCGGTACGTGTGAAGGCGGCGATCTAGCTCCAACTTGTAGCGGCAACTGCGCTAATGGCGACGGCGGCATCCGGCGCGGCGGCGACCAAGCGGCGCGCTCGTCCTCCCCGTCGTCGGCCCCCAAGTCCTCGCAGCTGACACGAGATACGGCGTCCATTGGGGACAAATCCAGCCTTGGGATGGGCGGGCGTGGATTCGGCGACGGAGAGAAGGACAAACGCCTCTTCTGGGACGCAGCAGACGGCGACGGCAGGCTCGCCAGCGGCGGCGGCGAGGGAGATCGTAAGACCGGCATGTCCAGTGCCAGCTGCGGCGACGGAGCGCGCGACGCCCGCTGCTCCGGCGGCGGCGCGCAGATCCTAGGCGCCGGCGTGCGGATAGCAGGCGGCACGGCCGGCGCACGGGAGTCAATTGAGACACGAGGCGCAGGCAGCGCGCGGGGAATCGAAGCCGCGAGCGGCGCACGAGGAGCGCGCGGCACGCGAGGCGCGAGCGGCGCACAGCTTGCAGGCCGAACACAGGCGGCGGCCGGCTCGCGGGAGGCAGGCGGTAGGCGGGATGCAGGCGGCGATCGCATCGCGGGCGGCGAGCGCAACGCGGGCGGCGAGCGCACGGCAGGCGGCGATCGCGTCACGGGCGAATCGCGAGACGCGGGCAGCGCACGATATATGCGCGGGTCGCGGGGCGGCGAGCGCATCACGGGCGGCGAGCGCGTTGCGGGCGGCGAGCGCGTCGCGGGCGGCGAACGCGTCGCGGGCGGCGAGCGCGTCGCGGGCGGCGAGCGCGTCGCGGGCGGCGAGCGCGTCGCGGGCGGCGAACGCGTCGCGGGCGGCGAGCGCGTCGCGGGCGGCGAACGCGTCGCGGGCGGCGAGCGCGTCGCGGGCGGCGAGCGCGTCGCGGGCGGCGAGCGCGTCGCGGGCGGCGAACGCGTCGCGGGCGGCGAGCGCGTCGCGGGCGGCGAGCGCGTCGCGGGCGGCGAACGCGTCGCGGGCGGCGAGCGCGTCGCGGGCGGCGAGCGCGTCGCGGGCGGCGAGCGCGTCGCGGGCGGCGAGCGCGTCGCGGGCGGCGAGCGCGTCGCGGGCGGCGAGCGCGTCGCGGGCGGCGAGCGCGTCGCGGGCGGCGAGCGCGTCGCGGGCGGCGAGCGCGTCGCAGGCGGGATGCGAGACGCGGGCAGCGCATGGTAAATGCGCGGATCGCGGGGAGGCGAGCGCGCCGCGGGCAGGGTGCGCGCGGCGGCAGGGCCGGCTATCGCCGGCGCGGTGAGCAGTGGCAGCGGGGGGGACGCATCCTGCGATGATTCACGCAAGGCCTCCCCTTGAGCAGCGGTAAACTTCACCTTCGTCATGCGCCCCGACTCAGGGCGCAGAACCTTCGTCAAACTCTGCGTGGCCACCACGGTACGGAAGGCCTGACGAACGGCTTCAATGTCGGCAGGATTCGCAGAGCGCCTCGGCGTAGACCTCCGCTTCGGAGTGGCCAACCGGGGACGGGTGGCCCTCCGCGCGGTGGAGTCCAGGGCGCCGGGGGAATCCGGCGGTGGCGGCATACCAGCGCGGTGGGTAGCCCTAAAAAGGGCTGTTTCTACCTACCCACCTCCGCCAAAACGAAGATGGGCGGGGGGCTGCAGTTACGCACTCACGTGCAGGACGTCGTGGCACGCGACCAGTCGGCACGCGCCGCTGTCCCCCGCGTTCCACGCACAAACCCAGGAGGACCCAGGATCGTGCGCAGTTCGCGGCTTCGAGCGACGCAGCGGAAGCACAAGGGTTGGTCCGAGCGAAGGGTGTGGGTAGGAGTACTTCACACGAATCTCGACTACCCACACGAAGCCACGATGAACTCTCCTGCACTCCACTGCAATTCGTATCGACCTCCGGTCTAAAAAAGGGGGCTGATGGAGCGACTACTAGCGCCATCTAGTCATCACATAAGGAACTAACTACTACAATCCTACATCACGCTATCGAAGTTTCTCAACTCGGCTGCATAAATACAACTTCCAACATTCATCCATCGGACTTCGGTCCCCAGGCATAACATCTGCCTGGAGAGAGATCTCTCTGTTGCAACTACCCCCAAACACTGAATCAAATATACGGTGACACACCGGCAGCGCGGCACACCGTATTTGATTCAGTGTTATTGACCGCGCTGCGCACGCTCCGTCGGCGCCCCGCGCTCCCGGTTTGTTGCGGCCTTTAGGTCAAGATTTTGAGTTAAGAGGATACGATGCGCACCATTTCTCCATACAAACGTAGTTCCCTGTTTCCTCCCTGGATAAAGGCTTTAGAGCCTTTTTTTTTACTGTGTAATCTGTATCTACCACAGCTATGCCCCTATGTTTCGTTTTTTTCCATATTTCAATTAACATAAGAAATATAAGCTTTCAAAAACTGAAAAAATCATCAGAAAAGAATCCCTCATATAAACAAAAAAAGGAAAACATAGGGGCATAGCTAAATCTGTCCTCTAATTATTTTTGAAAAAAATAATTTTATTGGTCCAGTTTTCGAGAAGAAAACAGGGGACTACGAAATGCTGTTTTGATCAATTTTACGCGCCTATTAACGGTCTGAGCTGTAGTTGTCTCGCTCTCGCTGTACTGACACGGAGGGGTTCGGGCGAGACAGCGACATTTCATTAAAAGACCTATTTCTCAAGTCTCTCAGCCATCGTATCCTCTTAAATTTGACGGCTGCTATTTTAGATAGCTGCCATTTTTGACAGCTGTCATTATTGATACTGCAACAATACCAGTAATTTAAGGTGTCTAAGCTACTTATCAGGGATTTTACTTAAATTAGGCCCGCAATACACATGCCAGTAGCTTGCACATTTTTGTGCAAGTCGCTCGCATGGCTGGGTCATATTTGTAAGAAGTTTGACGTACTATGGGCTGCAAAAGTGCATGGACATCTCAAGGCGATAATCGCGTGAGCAGTGTTAATATTAATTGTGAAGAAGAAGGAAGATTCCGAGTGAACCTTTTTTTTATATGAATGATAATTACAACGCCATCTAGTAAGATCCGATTGAACTAGTACGGCTTATATGGTAGCTACTGGCACTCGTTTTACCTTCATAGGATTTTTGTTTTGCTTTGTCCATGCACTTTTGTCGCCGGCCGTACATTGGCCAGCTACTGGTACAAAAATGTGCAAGCTACAGGCATGTGTATTCCGGGCCTAAACAATGTTAATTGTAAATAATTTAATTAGTAACCCTATTATGTCTAATTCCCCCGCAATCGCCATCGCGTTCATTTTGACAGTTCTTGTATGGGCTGACAATTGGTATCGGAAACAGCCAGCTGTCACAGCCATACAACAACTGTCATTTCAATCCGATGTCAAGTGTTAAAAAAGTTAGACAATAACCCTGCAGACATAACTACATAAAAAAGTATTTTAATTTTTGTATTTATTTAGTTTTGTTGCATAAATTAGAAAGAGCGCCCAGGTACTTAAATCATTAAGTGGAAAAAGCTTACCGTTTTACAATATTAATTATACCTACAATGTAATATGTTTTAAATAAACTTACCACAATAAAGAGTAGAAGCTTAATGAGGGCGCCACTATCTACGTAACGGCCACATTTTTATTACCTCTGGCATCTATTTCTCAAAAAAAAAAAATTGCCAATTTTCGGACTGGGATTTGCAAAAAAATTACAGGCTGGTAGATTGAATAATATTCTTTTTTATTACCACAAACCATAGACTTTTGGTAACAAGAAAGAAAGTTTCCATACAAATGAGTTGACATTTTAGGAAACTATATTAGTTATGCTCAGTATCATTAAATTTACCTGCCTGTATTTTAATGAACTAAAACAATTACTTTGCTCACCCGCGACCTTACAATAGTTACGTTTATGCAAGAAATGTGTGTTCATGCAGTTCCTCCACCTCCACACTGTACGAACACACACAAATCACATAAACACAACCACCACACCAAGCTACACTGACGCGTTTCGAACTCAACCAGAGCTCATCTTCAGAGTTACCACAACCGTATGCTATGCTACCAAATGTTAAACTAACAAACCAAAACAAAATGTTTTAACTTTTGCTTTTGCAAAGTAACGCCTGATTCAATAAATTGCCTGTATTTTTTGCAAATCGCAGTTTAAAATGAAATTAGTCTTTTTTTTTGACAAATGGTTTTTTCTGTGGCAAAGGCTTTTTAAATGTTCCTATGAAATTTGTACTTATACATACATTATAAAACTATTTTCGGTTGGGAGAACGAGGACTCGAACCCCCTTCTTATGGCTCGCCGGGGCACGCTGTTACCACAACACGTTGCATTACGCAATATTTTATTTTACTTTTAAGTGTTTAGCGTTGGTTCTGAAAATTACAAGGTGGCACAAAATATTCTGGAATATTTAAGCCTGTGGTTTTATAAACTGAATACCTTTGTCCAAGTTTTTTTTTTAATAATGAAGGTTATAGGACTCCATAGACCGCAGCGCGGGGCGTGCGCGACGTTGACGAAGCGTGCTCAGCGCGCTCTATAACACTGTATCAAATACGCTGTGCCGCGCTACCGGTGTGTCACCGTATATTTGATTCAGTGTTATAGAGCGCGTTGGACACGCTCCGTCGCTGACGTACGCTTCGGTTTGGGTGGCATTTTCTGTCAGGATCGCTAGATGGTGTTTAAAGCCAAAGCCAATCGGGCGGGAGCGTCCCCAGCGCGGTCTATAACACTGAATCATATTAAGATTAGGGGAGCCCAAGAGGGGATTTGTGAAGTTACTCGAGCGCGGCAGATTAATATACGGCGGGATACCTTATACCCTCTAGACAACCCCTATTGAATATGAGCACTTCATGTGGGGGGGGGGGGTTTGCCTAGGGCACCCCGTCAAAATACTTAGTAAAAAAAAATTGATTCTTTAAAATACTCGAGCGCGTCAGATTAAGATAAGGTGGGTTGATTATTAGCAGAACGTTGCAAACTTCCAAATCGTCAGTCTGTGGAATTAACATCCCCTATGAAGACCTGACGCGCGCCCTTCCGTATGGCCACCCCCACCATGCAAAGTGACAGATTATCATACATATTTATTATCAGTGGCACGCTGGAGTATCAAATTATCAAAATCTGACGCGCTCGAATATTTCAAAGAATCTATTTTTTTACTAAGTTTTTTGACGGGGTACCCCAGGCAAGTGCTCATATTCAATGGGGGTACTCTAGAGGGTATAAGGTATCGCCCCATATATTAATCTACCGCGCTCGAGTAACTTCACAAATCCCCTCTTGGGCTCCCCTACTATAATATACGGTGACACACATTGGCAGCGCGGCGCAGCGTATATGATTCAGTGTTATGCAACGCGCTGGGTACGCTCAGTCGCCGTCGCGCGCACACCCCGCGCTGCGGTCTGTGGAGGGCTTTAATATCGTGAGGTCCGTCTGACATTTGACAAAACTTTGCAGGATTTATTTGGATCAGCGCAACTACTGGACGAAATATTTGGGATTAATTAATTTTGCGATATCTTGTTTAATTATTAGTGTATTCGTCAATTGGCTAAGTAAAGTTTTTTGAAGATCGAGAAACTGCAGCTGTTTTTTTTTTATCTCGTATTGTTTACTGGAAATATTTATTTAAGTGTTTAAGCACCTCTTCAAAAAACTTTATTTAGCCAATTGACATTATGGTTTTTAATAAGTGATTGTTTCTTATAACATGTATGGTAAAGGTCTGAAGCTTTTCAACCGCCGTCAGCCCCGGATTTAAGGGGCGGCAGTTTTAAGAGGCGCCAAAATCATAAATATTTATTGTTATTTAAAAAAAAACTTGCTCCACAAAGCGCCTAGCATACGGATATAGTGTAATATTGTTCTAACACAGTGGTGGATGGTGGGGCTCAAGTTAGTATGGCCATAGCCTGTTAGAGACAGCAGCTAGCATCTATAGCCTATTCAAACCAGCCTATTATGAGTAGCAATAGCCTGTTAGAGACAGTTATAGCGCTGTTAAAGTGCACAGCACAGTCAGTTAAAGTGTACAGCAGCCGTTAGAGACAGCAGTTAGTGCTTATAGCCTATTCAAACTAGGCTATTGCTCAGTGTTGCCATATCCATTATATGTAAATCCGTAGGTCCAGGCGAAAAAATCCGTAGAATTCCGTAAATCACCTGAAGAAAAATCCGTAGATCTACGGATTTTATTAAATTAGGTATATTTGACTGCACCTGAACCTTTAAATGCTATTCTAAATAAGATAAGAGTCTGGCTAAAGTAAATTGGCATTAGGAAATCGCCAATAATTAAAAAAAAATTGGTAATCTATTCTGACAAGGAAGAAATTTTCTATTCATACGCTTCAGTTTCCCGTTCATTCCGTCCCGTTTTGTTCATTTTTGCCAGTTGTCAGCGAAACTAGTAGGCAAATTTTAAAAAATGAGGCTAGTCTGAAATTCCGTAGATTAGCCAAGCATTTCCGTAGGTCTGGGCACAAGGCCTAAAATCCGTAGATCTACGGATTTTTCCGTAGATCTGGCATCGCTGCTATTGCTACTCATAATAAGCTGGTTTGAATAGGCTATAGATGCTAGCTGCTGTCACTAACAGGCTATGGCCATACTAACTTGAGCCCCACCACCCACCACTGAGTTAGAACCCCCATAAACACTACTTACGGAAGCCTGGTTGACTCACTGTCGACTTGTAAGGGCCGATACAGAGTGCATTCTAACTACAACGTAACTGCCAACTGCCCATATATTTTCCAGCAGTTGGATTGCAGTCGGCAAAACTGCACGCTAGCTGCGACCGAAATGTATGGGCAGTCGGCTGAAGTTACGTTGCAGTTAGGCCGTGGTCGCTTTCACCCGCCGCACGCGGCCGACAGCGGCCCGCCGCCCGCGGCGTCTGAATGGTGTGTTCGGGAATGCTCGGGAGTGGTCGTTCTCGCCCGCTGCGTGCGACGTCCCGAACGCGGCGGGCGAAAACGACCACTCCCGAGCATTCCCGAACACACCATTCAGACGCCGCGGGCGGCGGGCCGCTGTCGGCCGCGTGCGGCGGGTGAAAGCGACCACGGCCTTAGAATGCAGTCCGTCTGTATCGATCTCAGATGCTATATAGGGGCGCCATTATCCTCCTATCTTTACTCCAGCGCCGCCGGACAGATGATACCACTGTCGACTTTCTGCCCTGGTCCAAAACCGTCAGCGACATTATCCTTTGATTTTCATAGCACACTGGATACGGCGGTTCAAACGCTACAGAATCTCACATATTAAGGCTGGTTTTAGTGTCTCGCGGGCCGTCCGTACGGATTGCTACGCACGGACCAATATGTATTAAAACTGCTGTCCGCAAGGACGGTTTTCCGTACGGAGCCGCCCGCATTACTTTAAAACACTCCCTAAGCTTAACATTTCGTATGCCGGAAGTAAAAAAAAAAGTCGTGCGTTCTAGTCTCAACAGTTTCATATAAATCCAATGATACAGATTTAAAAAAATACAAAAAGAATGCCTTAAATTGGGTACGGATCCGGTACAAGGCATAGAGGTAACGCCACCAGAGTTGAGGCAACGCACACAACCACATCTCATGTAATGACAGCGGGATTTTGACGTTGTGTTGACGTTTAACGACAACACAACGTCAAAATCCCGCTGTCATTACAAGAGATGTGGTTGTGTGCGTGGCCTCAACTCTGGTGGCGTTACCTATACGAAGGGTTAATACATATTGGTAGCAATCCGTACTGACCGTCCGCGTGACACTAAAACCAGCCTAACTTAAAAGAGCCAACATATCAAAGTTTTTTGGTTAGTGTCGAAACTAGATAAAATGAAATCTTATCTGTGTACATATGCGATGTTTTACTTTTAAATGGTTGGAATTCATTGAAATGTTGTTTGATTAATTCAATTTAATTAAATAGTTTAAATTGTATTTGTGGTTTTATTCCGTTTTTATTCACTTTCCATGTTAAACCAAAATGTTATCTTGCCAACACACAGACAGCGGAGGCTTGGGGGGTACGGTTGTAATATTCTAAACATGTATAACGGTTGTGCGTACGGTACCGCGAACTCGTTCATACAAGTTAGAATATTACAACCGTCACCACCTCCGCTGACTGTGCGTTTAGAGCTTTAGGGATCATATTTTTTTTTTTTTTTTTTTTACAAAAAACTGACCCGTGATTGACCACTATCTCACCTGATGGAAAGTGTAGATGAAGCCAAAGGTGTACCTCACTGGTTCAGTAACAGCCTATTCACTCTAGCCTTGAAGAGACCCAGGTTGTATTTATCAGGAAATACAGACGACGGGAGCGAATTCCATTCTTTAGCAGTTCGCATTAGGAAGGAAGACGCGAACCGCTTCGTACGGGCTACTGGAATACTAACCACATAAGGATGAAGACGCTCCCCCCGCCTGGATGTCCGTTGGTGAAATGGAGATGGAGGAATTAAATCATGTAATTCCTGCGCACACCGTCATATCATCATAGAACTGAAACGGAATTGATAGAGAGGAACAAAAATATGTCACGCCAACTAATCGAGCGAGGTACTGCAATTTTGTAACATCTATATGCGAAATGTATTATCTTACGCAGGATTCTTGGCCTGACGCAGAGAGTTAACGGCAGTTGGAGGATCCGGAAGAACGACGAAATTGAGGAGCAGGTTGCTGAACCCAACATAATTGGAGTGACCAGAGCTCACTGGCTTCGGTGGCTTGGCCATCTCGAGCGCCTGGAGGACGGTCGTGCAGTGAAGAGGGCCTACAAGGGTAGGCCAAGAGGGCGGGGTCCCTTTGGTCGCCGTAGATATAGGTAACGCCACCAGAGTTGAGGCCACGCACACAACCACATCTCATGTAATGACAGCGGGATTTTGACGTTGTGTTGACGTTTAACGACAACACAACGACAAAATCCCGCTGTCATTACATGAGATGTGGTTGTGTGCGTGGCCTCAACTCTGGTGGCGTTACCTATAGTATAAGTTTTACTTCACCAAAATACTTCTCGATCGCGTTTACGTAAAAATTTCAATTCTATGGAAACATGGACGCGCGCGCGGAGGTTGGTGAAGCAAAACTTATACTAAGCGTACTGTTCACACTTGTCGGACACGATTTCGTGTCCGACAAGTGTGAACAGCTTCATATAAAATGTTCTGCCACTGGAACGCCCGATTAAAATTGGAATCCGACACACGACATAGTGGGTACGAGCTCTTAAGGTATATTCGGGTAAATCCTGATACCTGGTTTACACTCGCGTACGAGTGGCGAGACGAACTGCGGGACGAGCCACGAGACGAGAGTGTGAACAGGCGCGCCACGCGCCTCGTCTCGTGATTTGCCTTGATTTTGACGCTCGCGTCCGGAGCGAGACGAGGCGAGGTGACGAGGCGAGAGTGTAAATCAGGTATGAAGTAAATAAAACACAGCGTACCAAAGGCAACGTGTAATGGCTGGTTATAGTAAAGAAGTCCTAAGACGAAACTTAAAACGAAATATTAATAATCCAGGTTTGGGTTTAGAGTTTTCCAGATAGGAAAACGTCGGGACTGCTCCACTGCATCTGAAGGCGTTCCCACATTCTCAATAGGTACATCATGTACTGTATAGTGTACGGTCGAAGTAGATATGAGTGGCGCGTTTTTAATATAATGTAATGGATTTATTATATATCAAACTAGCTGTTGCCCGCGACTCCGTCCGCGGAAAATAGTATTGGTTTGTAGTACATGCTATGTATCAGAGATGGCGCTGTATGTGAAAAAAGATTTTCCCGCTTTTCTGTTGAAATTTTTCCTGAATTTTCTTTGCTATATACCTCACGGAGCCCGAGACCTTTCCAACGAATGCAAAACCGTGGAAATAGGTTCGTGCGTTCTGGAGTTATAGCGTCATGAAGGAAAACCCGACTTATTTTTATATAGGAGATAAACAATGACCTTCATTTGACATCGAAATATATGCCATGAAATATTAGGTTTACTTTATTCTGTGTGGAATAGAATTATTTGGAATGCAAGCCGCTTTCAACCGTAATGATTGGGTATCAATGAGGGAGGCCTATGTCCAGCAGTGGACGTCCTACGCTGATGAATTTAAATTAATTTTGACGTGAAACTAGATCACAAAATATTGAAATTAGTTTCATAGAATTGACTTTTGTATACAAGAAAAAAACACTTGGTAATTTTTTTCAGACAATTCCAATTACAGGTCATGTTTTAGTGGGTATGTATTACAATACCGAAGTATGAAAGACCGAATGTATTAAAACATCGAATGGGTCAAAAGACCGACAAGATTTTTTTCTGAAACCGTTAACTTTTTAAGATTGTTATAAAACAAACCTAACCTAACCTAATGGGTTCTGTATGATGCCGTTTTAATAAATTCTGAAAAGTTTACGGTTTCAAAAAAAAATCGAGTCGGTCTTTTGACCCATTCGATGTTTTAATACATTCGGTCTTTCGTACTTCGGTATTGTAAAACACACCCGTTTTAGTCTCACCCGACTGGTTGACAGCCTGCTGGGATTAGCTCCATTTTTGGCTTTAAGGATAATTTTGTTTTTTTTGTAACACAATGTACAGACTGTCCCAAACCTCAACGGGGACCTGGTACCAGGCGAGATGCCAAGTTATACCAGTTATGGACGAAATAAGAAAAATAATCCATGTCCCAAGTTAACCAAGTTTCATTGGCATTTGTTTGGAAAGTATTGTAGACACTAGCCACCGAGACCGTGCTGCTGTTTCGTATATTTGAATTTGCGGCTTCTAGAATTCGAATCAAGAAGCGAACAGCGGACAGCAGACGGTCTGGGCAGCCATTCTTGGTTAGGCCGTGCCACGAAAATGTTTGTACTTGTACCGATGCTGTAATCTGAACAAATGCCGTGTTATAGTTGAAATCCAAGTTTTCTTTTGAACACATACAAGTTGGGCTCTTAGGCTCCACTTTCTCTTTCAGAGCATATACCCCCACTACAGTATCTAATATTAAAACTAATATGGTAAGTAACTGTTATTGCTTTACTACTTAAGTGAAATTGTTATTTTTCTTATTTTTTCCAGAACTGGTATAACTTGATCCCTCTTGCGGTACCAGGTTACCGTTGAGTTACGGGACACTGTAAACATACTAGTGGAAAATTATTCAATCTGTGGAAATGTTTCAAGTATAACATGAATAAAAAACTTATTCATATTCATATTCATTTATTCATTCAGATTCATGTTCATTACATTAATAGATGGTAGTTTTACAAGATGGTAGGTACATGACACCCTGTCAGGGTATAGAATGTTAATCTATTATAACAATATGCATGCATGGATGAATTATTTTATGTCAATACAATTTATATTAAATATTAATTCAGAAAAATAAAAATATATTAATGTCAATCTTCTAAAATTATTATAATTAAATCTTATAGATATAATAGTTCGCCAAAATAACTTATTTAAGTCAGTCCATGACGCCCTGTAAGGGCACACAATACTTAACCAATAACTTATGTAACAAATGCAATAAAATAATTTAAAAAGACGATGTCAATAAAATAGAAATTCGCATGAGTTAAAAATAAAATAAAGCCAAAAATAATACAATAATAATATGGAGTACAAATAATCGATTAAAATATCTACAATTTATCATTTAAAACAATCAATTATAAGAAATAAAACAAAAACAAATAAATGTAAAATTAAACAGGTCACGTGTAATGCGACTGTGTGTGTGAGTGTGAAGTATGAGTATGTGTGTGTGTGTGAGAGTGAGAGCATGTGTGTGTATGAGTGTGTGTTGTGTTTGTTATTTGTGTGTGTGTGTGTTTTAATCAAGGCTTGTGTCAGACATAAACTCTTCGATGGAATAGTATGTTTTTTTAATTAAAAGTGACTTAAGCCTGCTACGAAACACATGAATTTTTTCTTCCTTTTTAATAATTTCCGGTATTTTATTGTAGATTTTTATCGATCTATAGTACGGGCCGCATTTATAAATATTTAATTTAGGTTCTGGGAGTTGCAATTTATTTTTCCGTCGCTCACTTTTAACAAAGTGAAAGAAGTGTAAGTGCTTCCTTACAAACAAGCCTACCTCCAGTATGTATATGCAAGGCAAGGTGAGTACGCCTTGTTCAAAGAAATATAGTCTACAGCTTTCAGGTTGTCTAATATTAACTATTATACGTAAACATTTTTTCTGTAAGACAAACAGGTCGTGAGCGTTTTTATCTTAACTTCTATCCGCTGAAATTTCATGACTGTAAGACTGCTGTAGCAAACTGGCTCAAACAGCTGAACTACTATGAGGCAGAAGACCTTATTTCACCTTAGAATGTTTTATATCATGGTTCTGTATATTGCTATTAGGTACAGTTAAGTGTTAAGCATGTTTCTATTAGATTTGTTTTAATAACATGTTCTGCTTCTTGAAATCACATATTATTACTTGTATTGTGAATCTCTCGAGACATTCAATTTCTGTTATTGTTCTAAATGCATTGAGATGTTCCTTTGTTGGCTTGATCAGGGTTATCATGGTTTGTATACTGGTGCTCTCTCGAACATGCAGATGTAAAGCAACACCAAAAATTCACTGGACACTTTACAGTCACACGACCACTGACACACTTGACATGCACGCTCATACGCACGCACGTATGCGCACACTTTCACACACACATTCACTCACGTTCATGCACTCACACGCACTCACATACATACACTCATACACACACACACACACACACACACACACACACACTTTATTTAGGTTTAAGTTTTGTTTAGTTATAGTCTTAGTAATAATTTTTTTCTTGGAAGAGCGAGGCCTCCTAACACAAGTTCCAACTTAATGGGAGGCCTCAACCTTTTATGCAAAACATTCTGTTAAATGCAAATAAAGTTTATTTTATTTTTTTATTTATTTATTTTATTTATCATTTAAAGCCGATGGCCCTGGTAGCCAAAGTTCAATAAAATATCTTGTGATATAATACAAAAAGGTTTCTTCGCTGTGAGAGTTCATAAAAGGAAATTTCTTTTTACGTTTTATGTATCGCATTTGTCCAAGTTAACACCAGAGTGCGTTGCAATGTGACAAGTCAACGATGATTTGCGTGCAAACTGTTTGTTGCAGACATGGCAGGGGTAAGGTTTCTCGCCCGTGTGAGTTCGTCTATGCCTAGCCAAAGAACATTTTAGGGCAAACTGCGACTTACAAACGTCACAAGAAAAAGGTTTCTCGCCCGTGTGAGTTCGTCTATGCATAGCCAACTGACTTTTTCGGAAAAACTGCAACTTACAATAGTCACAGGAAAAAGGTTTCTCACCCGTGTGAGTTCGTCTATGCACGACTAAATTATTTTTTTGCGTAAACCGCGACTTACAAATGCCACAAGAATAAGGTTTTTCACCTGTGTGAGTTCGTCTATGCGTAGCCAAATGACTTTTTCGGGCAAACTGTGATTTACAAACGTCACAAGAAAAAGGTTTCTCGCCCGTGTGAGTTCGTCTATGCCTAACCAAATAACTTTTATCGACAAACTGCGACTTACAAACGTCACAAGAAAAAGGTTTCTCACCCGTGTGAGTTCGTCTATGCACGACTAAATTATTTTTTTGCGTAAACCGCGACTTACAAACGTCACAAGAAAATGGTTTCTCACCTGTGTGAGTTCGTCTATGCCTAACCAAATGACTTTTATTGGTAAACTGCGACTTACAAACGTCACAAGAAAAAGGTTTCTCACCCGTGTGAGTTCGTCTATGCCCAGCCAACTGACTTTTTCGGAAAAACTGCAACTTACAATAGTCACAGGAAAAAGGTTTCTCACCCGTGTGAGTTCGTCTATGCACTGCTAAATTATTTTTTTGCGTAAACCGCGACTTACAAACGTCACAAGAATAAGGTTTTTCACCTGTGTGAGTTCGTCTATGCGTAGCCAAATGACTTTTTAGGGCAAACTGTGATTTACAAACGTCACAAGAAAAAGGTTTCTCGCCCGTGTGAGTTCGTCTATGCCTAGCCAAATAACTTTTATCGGCAAACTGCGACTTACAAAGGTCACAAGAAAAAGGTTTCTCACCCGTGTGAGTTCGTCTATGCACTGCTAAATTATTTTTTTGCGTAAACCGCGACTTACAAACGTCACAAGAATAAGGTTTTTCACCTGTGTGAGTTCGTCTATGCGTAGCCAAATGACTTTTTAGGGCAAACTGTGATTTACAAACGTCACAAGAAAAAGGTTTCTCGCCCGTGTGAGTTCGTCTATGCCTAGCCAAATAACTTTTATCGGCAAACTGCGACTTACAAAGGTCACAAGAAAAAGGTTTCTCACCCGTGTGAATTCGTATATGCCTAGCCAAACAACTATTTTGAGCAAAGTGCGACTTACAAAAGTCACAGGAAAAAGGTTTCTCACCCGTGTGGGTTCGAATATGCTTAACCAAATCACTTTTTTGAAAAAACTGCAACTTACAAACGTCACATGAAAATTTTTTCTCACCCGTGTGAAATCGCATGTGAACAGATAAATAGGTTTTACGAGAAAACTGTTTGTTACATACACTGCAGGAACCGGGCTTTTCTCCACTATGAATTGCTTTATGCTTCGCTAAAATACTAGGATATCTAAATCTTTTGTTACACTTAACACATGAGTAAGGCTTCTCTCCTGTGTGGGATCTGTTATGCACAGTCAAGCTTATTTGTGTAGTAAAGCATTTGTTACATTTGTCACATTTGAATAAATTTGGCTTCTGGACACTATTCATATGAGTTATTGTTACATGTTTAATCAAGTCTTGTTTTCGGGCAAACATATTGGAACATATATCACACTCAAACACACTTTGTTTCTCATCCGTGTGAGATGCTAAAACAGATTGTTTCATACCCTGTGATTTGGAAACAATATTAGAATTGTTGAACAAACTACCTGTTCTTGTGCAACTGTGATTTTTTAAACTTGATTTACAATAAAAGGTCTTGAGACAGGTGTTGCACGTGGGCAAGTCTTCCACAAGGAGGCGCTCGAGCCTCACAAAACAGTTCCTAAGCTTGGAGTGGTGCTCGTAGCTCATGTTGCACTGAGGTCCCTCCCCGGGGCGGGTGTGGGGGCACTCGGGCACGGCTCCGTCTGCTGGCTTCAGCTTGCACGTGTCCTTAGCCCCGTCCAGTGCCCCTGCAAGAGAATATTACATTTTGTACTGTTGTTTTCTGTTTCTATACATTGGTGGGTGGAACACATGAAGAGCCAGTAAACTTACAGCACGCATAGAACATTGAGGCTGATTTTTTCATACAGGAACTAACAGGACAATGAATTTCGGTTACAACAACAATGAAGGGACTAAAAAATTCCATCCCTGTATCTGGAGATCGCTGACTACTAGGCAGGAACGTTTTGTTTTTAACAGTGAATTTACATCTGACCCTCCCATAATAAATAGAACCTATCACAGCAAATATTACTGAGTAACTGATTCATAGATTTAACTTAACCTTTTTTTTATGAAAACATGACACCATCATTACAGGACTGAAGATGATACTTAAAAAAAAATAACATAACATAATAAGTCACTTCAGTGAATTAATATTCAGGTGTCTCAAGACTTAACAATAACCTGGTACCAGGTTCAAGACAATCTTTCCAGCTGCATCCTCTGAGCTCGCGGGCCCGAGAGAGAAGCGCCTTTTTTAGGAGATTGGTTTGGTTGGCCACAGGGTATGAGCTAGGCTGCCGCCGCCGCATTTTGTTTTCATCAGGTGCAAATAAAATTATCCTTAAAAAAGAAATAAAAAAAAAAAGAAAATAGCTGCATACTGACTGAGCGAGCAGCCTCGTGAAGCAAATGCTCGGGCAGTCAGGACGCGCCTCGCCCGAGGCAAACGCATGCTCGGCCTCGGACGAGCGTGCTGCAGCCCAAGCCGAGCGTTGTTGGTTTTTGTCCATGCTCAAAGGTGGCTCGGTACATTTGCCTCGCTCTCTCAAGATGGTTGTGTTTTGCCTTGCTTGTTCGTCGCGTGTCAGCGTTAAATTAATATACCATTATAAGTAATTTTCAAAAAATTTTTACACAATTAAGGGATTAATATTAACGACCGCTTAGCCTAGTTGGTAGTGACCCTGCCTACGAAGCAAGAGGTCCTGGGTTCAAATCCTGGTAAGGGCATTTATTTGTGTGATGAGCACGAATATTTGTTCCTGAGTTATGGATGTTTTCTATGTATTTAAGTATTTATTTATCTATATAAGTATGTTTATCGTCGTCTAGTACCCATAGTACAAGCTTTGCTTAGTTTGGGACTAGATCGATTTGTGTAAGATTGTCCCCTAATATTTATTTATTTTATTTATTTTAATTAATAACAAAATTTAATTAATTACTTTTTAAATTAAATTTATTTTTGTGTAACGGAGTTACCCATATACTTTGTATGACTAACTTTCGTTACACAAAAATAGCGATTGTGATTTTTGTTTTGATTAAGCCGTTAACTATGTACAAATTTTTTGAAAACAATCCACCAGTTTTATTCAAAAACGTTAGCTTTCCATTTTCTTTTTTTTACAATAATTATTAGAAAGGCAGTAATGGCGATATCTTTCCGAACGTGCGGCCTCATGGCGATCGTGAGCAAAACTGGCTCGCCTTTCCTCGCGCGGCAAATGTTATACTTCTTTTTACTACCCGAGGCTGCCTCGCCGCGGCAAACGGCGCGGCAAACGGGGCGAGGCAAATGACCGAGGCTGCCTCGGCGAGGGAGCTTGCCAGTCAGTACGCGGCTCATAACAAACACTCATAATTTTTTGCTGCTGAGATGAATGTAGGAACCAAAAGTTAAAGCAACAACTTCAGCTCTGCTGTCCTCCATGCCATGGCACACTGTGGTCGGCCTGCAGTGTTAAACTATTATGTTAACTCACAATAATAACTGTGCAGGTCTCCTTCTGGCAGACGCTGGAGCCTTATGTAACAACTCCTGAGCTGCTCCGTGCTCCCGTTGCAGCCAGGTCCATCCCCGGGGCAGGTGCGGGTGCACTCGGGTACCGCGTCGGCGCCGCCTTCTGCCTTTGGCTTGCATGGAGCCTCTTCCATTCTGCTCAGGGCATCTGTCAACGAATGTCTAATACAATAACCTGTATATTACCTACTTGTAACGCAAACGATTGGCCGAATGGGCATCGATTCTGCTTATGTATTTTAACATCAGAAATATTTAAGTACTTTTTAAATGAACTGAGTTATATTCCCGAACAGCTAATTAATATTCGTCAAATTAAGCATCTGGTTGCGAAACTTACTCTGCATTAAAGAGGCGATGTCTTGCTGCTGTATTTGCTCTGGTCCAATCACTAATTCGTCTTTGACCTCGTGATCGGCGTATAAGTGTTCAGCCGCGGCCGCCTCGCTCACGCCGCACTCGCCCCACGCGGGCTCATCCTTCAGCCTCACAGGCTCGCACTCCGCAGTCAAACTACTCAAACTGTATGACCACATTGACCACGCAGACTGCTCCGCGTCGGAAGCACGACGGCGGCAGCTGGACGACTCCATATCACGAATGTGTGAGAATGTACTTCTTGAGTCTTCTTGCACTTTACTAATATTTCAACAGACATGAATGTTAGTCCTATCCTGAAATGTGCATTTGTTCCAAAGTTTTAACGGAAGTAAAAATAACAAGTGTTTGGTTAGACGCATGTTAGACGTTAATGTTCAAATTTCTAATGTTGTTTTTTTACATGTTTTTTAATTATAATTTTTTTAAGCTTTTTGTTTCGTGGCTCTAAGGGGTAAAGGAGTTTGGCCTATGCCTATTTGACTAATAATTATATTAGGGTAGAGTTAGACCAAGATAAGTCTGCAGCGATTTTGACAACACAAGCAGTGCAAGTGTTACATTAAACGTCAAACTTCTGTGAAATTATGACGTATAAATAACACGTGCAATGCGCGTGCTATCAAAATCGTTGCAGACTTATCGTGGTTTAACTCTATGCGCGCACGAGCAACTTTGTCTCCGCGACTATTTTATCAAGTCTGTGTATTTGTATCCTGGGAGTCGCGGCGCTAAGTGTGCGCACTTCGATACTAACCCATAGACTTGATAAAATAGTCGCGGAGACAAAGTTGCCCGTGCGCGCATACTCTTAGACAATACTTGCAACCTTAGACTAAGGATATGGCTAGACCAGTTCTATTTAAGACGAACAAAAAACCGTCATGTGTCTCTTTCTAGCACATGCAAAATCTCACTGTGAAAAAAAGAGTGAAGCATAGACAAACACCGCCATCTTAAACGTCAGTGTGTCAAATTCTGAGTCGTCGTGGTAGCCAGCTGGATACCAAACGTTTGTTATCAGTTTTCCCTTGTTTTTATGTGTTTTATGCCATTTTGAAGAGTGAAATTTAGTTAATTTCATTACACTATAACCAAGGATTGTGTGGCTATCGGTTGCAAGAGTAGAATGGGTGTATTAACAGAAAGTGACCAAAGAATATCTTTCCATCGGTAAGTTATCGACTATCATTATGAACTTATTGCGCAATGTTTAGATTATATGATCTGTTCTCAATAAATAAATTGCCGTTCTAAATATTGTGAAGTCATAAAGATCACGTCAGGCCAAAGATTTATTAAAATAATGAACAACAAAACATCTGTTCAGGCCGTTATGACAGTTCATGTACGTAAAATTTGATAATAGGGATGTGGTTAAATAAAACGATATTGTATGTCATCATCATTGTATTTCAGGTTCAGCTTTTGTCACTTTTATTTAAAATTAATATATATTTTAGTTAAACTTTTTATAGGCTCTGAGAAGCACTACAAGACAAACTAATTAAGTTGTATTATGGCTAATATAATGCTAATTGTTGATGTGTATTGTTCTCAGGTTACCTAAAGATCCTGATTTATGAAAGTTTGGCAGAAAAATAATCAAAAATGTATTCTGTTTTTTTGAGAAATAAAAAAAATGGTTTTATTTAGTGGTCAATAAATAATAAAACTACGTAAAATAAAATCATAATTATTATTTCATAATTGTCGTTTTACTTTTCCCCTTATATCCATTATACTACTCGTACATAAATAAACAAATAAATATAAATAACTGGCTGTTAACGACCTATTCTCAGACCTGCCGAATATAGAGCAAAAGTTTCATAAAAAACGGTCAAGCCGTTTCGGAGGAGTTCGATAACAAACACCGTGACACGACATTTTTATACAGGGTTATTGGTAATTCGACCTATTCCCGTTAAGGGGTTATGGGGGAGGTCATTTGCAATCATTTTTGTCCCATAATGCTCTATGCAAAAATGAACCATTTCTGAGATAATTGAAATTTAAGTTTTTTGCAAAAAAAGTCGGAAACGCATCTTAAAAAATTTATTTAAAAAAAAGTTGGCCATTTAAGTAAACTTTTTTTATTTTTTTATGTACAAGATAAAATAGCTGTTTTTATGCAATATTAAAAGTATAATTATCTGTACACGTTTAAGAACGCAAGACCAAAAACTAAAAAAAATATGATTTTTTTATAAGGTTGTTCAAAATGAATGGCACAATAACAGAAAATTTTACTACTACATTTGGCGTGCAGATTGTACGGAAAACATGCACGTACTTCTAGCTTTCTATCAAGCTACTAAAACTATCATTTTTGTAAATGGTTGCCAGAAAAAAATAATCACAAAGGACGTAGGAAGAAAATCACGACTGAACATTTCTCAAAATCAACTCATCAATGAAAAATTTATTTAAAAAAAGTTGGCCATTTATGTCATTTTTTTTAATTTGGTTGTGTACAAGATAAAATAGCTGTTCTTATGCAATATTGAAAGTGCAACTATCTGTACACGTTTATGAATGCGAGACCAAAAAGTAAAAAAAAATATGATTTTTATCAGGCTGTTCAACATTAATGGCACAAAAACACAAAAAATTTAAATTTGTTGTTTCAAATTATAAGAAATAAAGAACCTATTTGAAAATAGAACTTCTTACTTTGATAATCTTATAAAAAAATAATTAACTGTGTTTATTTTTCGTAATTATTATGATCCCAGACATAGTAATCTGCTTAGTAAATAAAATGTTGTGCATTAACTAAACGAATTTGCCGCCGATTTTCAAATAAAAAATACACAATATTTTTTTAATAAGATTATCAAAGTAAGGAGTTCCATTTTCAAATTGCTTCTTTATTTCTTATAATTTGAAATGGAAGTTCTTACAAATTTCGTAGTCAGCGACTGCAACAAATAAGGAACATTTATGATGGGTATCAAATGTAAATAAAATAAAAACATCGTCGGATTTCAAACTTAATTGTTTTTTTGTTTCAATTTGATATTTTACATTAGTTATTGTTGTTAGTTGTATTTATAACAGTTATTATTGATTGATTCAGTGTGAGTTAATTTAAAAAATGTTCGGACGTGATTTTCTTCCTACGTCCTTTGTGCTAATTATTTTCTGCCAAGCATTAACAAAAATCATATTATTACTTAATAGCTTTTTAGAAAGCTAGAAATACAAACACGTTTTACGTATAATCTGCACGCCAAATGCATACGTAAAATTTTCTGTTTTTGTGCCATTAATGTTGAACAGCCTGATAAAAATCATATTTTTTTTTTACTTTTTGGTCTCGCATTCATAAACGTATACAGATAGTTGCACTTTCAATATTGCATAAGAACAGCTATTTTATCTTGTACACAACCAAATAAAAAAAAATGACATAAATGGCCAACTTTTTTTTTAATAAATTTTTCATTGATGAGTTGATTTTGAGAAATGTTCGGTCGTGATTTTCTTCCTACGTCCTTTGTGATCATTTTTTTCTGGCAACCATTTACAAAAATGATAGTTTTAGTAGCTTGATAAAAAGCTAGAAATACGTGCATGTTTTCCGTACAATCTGCACGCCAAATGTAGTAGTAAAATTTTCTGTTATTGTGCCATTCATTTTGAACAACCTTATAAAAAAAACATTTTTTTTTACTTTTTGGTCTTGCGTTCTTAAACGTGTACAGATAATTATACTTTTAATATTGCATAAAAACAGCTATTTTATCTTGTACATAAAAAAATAAAAAAAGTTTACTTAAATGGCCAACTTTTTTTTAAATAAATTTTTGAAGATGCGTTTCCGACTTTTTTTGCAAAAAACTTAAATTTCAATTATCTCAGAAATGGTTGATTTTTGCATAGGGTATTATGGGACAAAAATGATTGAAAATGACCTCCCCCATAACCCCTTAACGGAAATAGGTCGAATTACCAATAACCCTGTATATTAGATTGAAGATTGATACGCTTAATCGGGACCTAAGTGTGGTCTCGTTAAAAAAATTGTACGTTGCACGTATCGTTTGGGTCATTTTAGGCGATCGGCAGATGGCTGGCGGTAAGGGTCGGGGAGGTTAATTTGCGTTTTGTTTTTGTTAATAATTCTGAATCGTTTTTCGAGTTTGTCGTTATTAGATTTGACTAGTCCACACCGCCCCGCCACCAGCCAAGAGCCCCTCAGTATGCTTATTTTTAAACTCGCAGACTCTTATTTTACAACTTACAACTACTACTACTCATTCCAATATCAAACTGCTTTTCGTAATTTTAGAACTAAAGGAAAAGAGTATAAAAAGAATCATTTAAATGCTGAATAGTATGCTTGTGAGTAATTTTTCGAATCCAATTTGGTCCTTCAAATTATGACACGATAATTATTTTTGACAGCTAAAGTTTATCGATATAAAAGTAGCACATCTCTAGGATATATATATATCGATTTATAAATACACTATAGTAAACTGGCTTCATTGAATTGAAAGCCAATACAGACAAACGTATATCTGTCTCTATTTGCAGATGATGTTTTCTTTTAGAACGAGAGAGAATACCGATGGTTATATTTCGTCTTAAATATGACGTGTCTAGCCATATCCTTAGTCTAAGCTTGCAACAAAGCCATAATCTCCAAAAAAAAAACGCGTCACACTTGCGTCACACTGACTGACAATTTGACTTTTGACTTGACAGTGACAGTAACAACAAAATTACACAAACCCAATAAAATGTTTTTAATTTTATTTTACAAAGAATAATAATATTTACATGTATTAATTTATTTAATAGTTCACTAAATAGTTTATTATTTACAAAGTAACTTTGTCTTTTTTTCGTTTATAGGTAAGTCGTAGGTTCTCATTATCATGCAAAAATGTTACGCTTCAAGTTATCTTGTAACCTGTAATGTACTCGTAAATTTATTTAAAATAATTTGATTCTTAATCATTAATAACTTCCTGTTATTAATAAGGACTAGCTTCAGCATATTTTCATTCATTTCTTAAATACGTAGATTACCAATTGATGAATGATTTGATTAATTTACGTTGCATAAAGTTTAACTTGGAAGGCTTTTTACGTTTATTTTTCTGTTTATATGTTAGTTTGTTGGATAAAATGCAAGAGAATTTGGGCGTTTCTAGTGGTTGAATTGACTTGAAATTTCGATCACAATGCAGTTAAATACAAGCTAAAAGCTTGCGTTAACGCATTTCAGACAACGCGTGTATGCGTTTTTGCAAGTTTTGACCAATGCCGCTGTTATAATTTTGCTGCCATTTGAATGTTGTGGGGTAGACAATATTTTTCAATTTTTTTTTATTAATATTTTGATCAGTGATCGGAATAGGTAGTGCAATATCGCGATACTTTGGTGCGTAAGCTTAGTATGGATAAGGCTTAAATCCCGGGATTTCATTTGATAAGTTTTTACAGTTTTAGCTTTTTAAGTTTTTGATGAGTTTTATATTTGTGTTTTATTTTATGATTTTTTGATTGTACATGTTTCATATTTACATTAAGTAGCGTGAATGCAACTGAGCTTAACAAACACAGCCTCCCAAAATGTCCTGATTTATACAATTATAATGTCCTGATTAAACACAATTAACAAGATTAACAAGATAGTCAATTGTAAGTTTTCAGCTCAAGCTATTAATTGTACAATACAGGGAGTAACTGTTATTGGCCTTATGTATCAATTTTAAATTAGAATAAGTTTGATTGTAACGCTGTTGTGCTCCTTAATAAATAAATAAATAAATTATACATACATATAAATATCATGTCCTGTCTCTGAGAGATGTGCAAGAGTCTATCCAATTAATTAGATTAATAATATTAATTAATTAAATTATCACTTTAAAAACAATTCATTCAATAATATTAAAAAGTATTGGTAAATTACAAATGTAATTTAATGAAAAAAAGTTATTTGTTGTTAATTTTTAAAGTCACCTCACAGCTCAAAGCCACACAGGCTTATGGTATGTACAAAACTCCCATGACTATGTTAAAAAAAAGTAAAGTTTTAATCAAATAATGTTTCTTAGTAACCATGGAAGGCGGCTGTGCTGTGGAAGAAATAGTGATAAAGCCAGAAGTCATCATTTTCTCGGACGAAGAGGCAGAGACGGAGGAAAAACCTGTAAAGTAAGTGGTTTTACTGTTTTTTTAGGGTTCCGTACTTGGGTACGAGTTGGACTCGCGCACGTAGGGTTCCGTACCATTACCTATAAAAACGGCAAAAAAAAATCACATTAGTCGTATGGGAGCCCCCTTAAATTTTTGTTTTATATTAATTTAATAATTTATTTTTAAAGTGAATTTATAACTAAATATTCTGTGAATATTTCAAGCATCTACCTGTTGCCGTTATCAATATCAAGCAAAAACAAGCAAAAAAATCACGTTTGTTGTAGGGAGCCCTCTTGATGATGATGTATGGGGACGCCTCGCTGAGCCAGGCGGGCTGTCGACCGTTTTGCACAGTCATTCAGCCCAGTTCCCCGTGGTTGGAGCCGACGGTTACTGTCTCAGCAGCGCTCCCACACAGCATCTCTCCTCGAATCTTCTCGTTCTCCTGCTGAACATAAGGACATCTTTGAGACTGACATCCTTCAGCTCCTCCTCCCTCAGCTCGTCACTCCCGAATACATCACGCCGCGCTGCCGCGTACATGACACACTCGGCTAGGATGTGCTTACTCGTTTCCTCCTTCCCACAATGTGGACAGGAGGGGTCACTTTTAATACCTATTATGCTTAAGTGTCTATTTAACAAATTATGGCCAGTAATTATGCCAGTTATAGTTCTTAAGCTACTCTTACCTAGATTTAGGAGATACCTAGTTCTTCTGTGGTTGATACCATCCAGCATCATCTTCGATTGTCTGCACCCAACAGCCTGTCTCCAATCACTGTAGGGAGCCCTCTTAATATTTATTTTATTGTTTTATTAATATTTGTTGTTATAGCGGCAACCAAAATACATCTTGTGTGAAAACTGTCTAGCTATCACGGGTCATGAGATACAGCCTGGTGACAGACGGACTGGCAGACGGACAGCGGAGCCTCAGTAATAGGGCCCCATTTTTACCCTTTGGGTACGGAACCCCCAACAAATTGGCTCATTATGCCATGGTTATATAGTGGCATTTTTTTTTTTTTTTTTTTAGCCTGTTTTGGTGTCCCACTGCTGGGCCTCTCCTCTCTTGCTCCATTCTTGCCTATTCAACGCGAGCTCCTGCCATCCCACGTGATAAACATCTAGGTCGTCCCTCCATCTCCGCTTTGGTCTGCCTCTATTACGATATCCGTCGCTAGGGATCCATTCCGTGATAAGTTTGGTCCAACGTTCCGAGTTCATTCGACAGACATGTCCAGCCCAGTCCCACTTCAACTTGGCCGTTGTGGCATAAAATAAATAAATATCATGGGACAATTCACAACAATTTGATCTAGTCCCAAACTAAGCTAAGCTTGTACTACGGCTACTAGATAACGGAGAAACATACTTATATAAATAGATACATACTTAAATACACATTAAATACCCAAGACTCGAGCACAAACATTCGTAATTCACACAAATGTCTGCACCAACCGGGAATCGAACTCGGGACCTCAAGCTTCGTAGACAGGTTCTCTAACAACTAGGCTATCCGGTTGTCAAATTGGTTGACTGTAATGACGGTATTACAGGAAACGCCGGAAACGAGTCTACAAGAAGTCCCCCCGTCCATGCACGGATTGCGGCAAGATATTCGACACCGGCTACCAACTGAATAAGCATGCGCGCACGCACACAGGCTCGCGGCCCTACATGTGCTCGGTGTGCGGCAAGGCGTACACGCAGCCGGGACACCTCTCCATACACACGCTGACGCATCAGGGTGAGTGGGGGGCGGGGATGAGTATGGGGGTGGCTGTGGGATGAAGTGAGCACACGTTATGACACCCGAAGTGAGCCGCGATGAGTATGAATAGGAATATGAAGATGAGTATGAAGATGAGTATGAGTATGAGTGTGAATAGGAACGTGAAAAAGAGTACAATACAATAAAATGACTCTTTATTGTACACCACAAAGAAAACAATACAGAAAAAGAAGTACATGGAAAAAATATACATGGTAAGCAATAGGCGGCCTTATCGTTTCGAAGCGATCTCTTCCAGGTAGTCATTTTACAAAGGAAAACAACAAGGAATGGATTTCAGCGGGTGGTGCAATATAAGAATAAAAAAAAATAGTAATATAAACACACTAGAAGTATGAACGACAGGAGTGTGAATATGAGTATGATAACTTGATAAGGAGTATGTATGTCTCGGTCTGCCCACCTGTCTATACACACGCTGGTGCATCGCGGTGAGGATGGTGATGAGGATGAGTATGAGGGTAGCTTTGTTATGGAGTAACGTGAATATAAGTTGTACGCGGCATTAATCGACACCGGCTACCAGCTCAACAAGCATGCGCGCACGCACACAGGCTCGCGGCTCTACATGTGCTCGGTGTGCGGCAAGGCGTACACGCAGCCGGGACACCTCTCCATACACACGCTGACGCATCAGGGTGAGTGTGGGGGGGGGGGTATGAGTGTGGGGGTGGGGATGAGTGTGGGGGTGGCTGTGTTATGGAGTAAGTTGAATATGCAGTGTACGTATGTTAATGTTAATGAAAATAAGACGTAAGAATGAATATGAAGATGAGTATGAGTATGAATATGACTATGAATTTGATTATGAATAGGAGTATGAATATGATATGAATAGGAGTGTGAATATGACTATAAATAGGAGTATGAGTATGATATGAATAGGAGTGTGAATATGACTACGTATAGGAGTATAAATATGATATGAATAGAAGTATGAACATAACTATGAATAGGAATATGAATATGACTATGAATAGGATTATGAATATGACTATGAATAGGAGTATGAATATGACTATGAATAGGAGTATAAATATGATATGAATAGAAGTATGAACATAACTATGAATAGGAATATGAATATGACTATGAATAGGATTTTGAATATGACTATGAATATGAGTATGAATACGATATGAATAGGGGTATGAGTATAAATAGGAATATGACTATGAGTTTGAATTTGAACGAATATGATTGTAAATGAGTGGGATTTGGGACGATTTAATTAACCCGTGGGACGCCCTGCGCGCCACAGTGGCGCATAACTAATTATTCGTGTTTTGCCAAATTTTGTTACTAGTTTGGACCACCATATTATATACTTCGTTTTTTTAGAATTAGAAAGAAGGTAAGCGATCTTGACATGGCTTTTTATTGAAAAACACACTTGAAAAATAAATTACAGCAAATATGCAACAGTTAACACGGACATTTACATTCTTTTGGTTTCATAAGTAATAGTTTTTATTTTTAAAAAACACTCGTCAAGATTGTTTACCTCATTTTTAATGCCAAAAAAAAACGAAGTATAATACAGGGTTATTTGTAATTCACTAGCATCCTTTCAACCCTAAACTCCTACCACTTAAACAAACGTTTTTTGTTTTACGGCTTTTGTCATAACTTAATATTTTTGGTGTAATAACGTTTTGAAAATTTGAGATTTCCTCTTATTTTTACGATACTCTGTGTATTTGTATGGGAAAAAAAGTGCTTCATTTTAAAAAGCGGTAGAACAAAAAACATTTGTTTGAGTGATAGGAATTCAGGGTTAAGAGGATGTCAGTGAATTACAAATAACCCTGTATAGGGTACTTACACAAAACGACCCAAAAAAGTCGTCGGTTAAAATGCCTACCCTTGGCAGGTATCAAAAACTTCCACTGCACGGAGTGTGGAGCCTCGTTCTACAGGAAGACTGACCTAGACCGACACGCCAAGATCCACACGGGCGACCGGCCGCACGAGTGCGACATATGCTCCAAGACTTTCGTGCAGAAGATCAACTTCGTGATGCACATGAAGACGCATTCTGGGGAGAAGCCTCATGAGTGCCAGGTGAATACAATAATAAAAGACACGCGCACATACACACACACACACAGGCTCTATATCTAAATCCCTAATGATTATTTGTCCTAATGTAATGTTTGTCCTAATGATCGTTTGTCCTAACTCTTTTTATTTAAAATCTATTAATTGTTCTGGATTTTTATAAAACAAACCTAACCTAACATATAGAGTTCTAGAGGATAATCAAATCACAAAAAAGTTCCTGAAAAATTCACAGTTTCCGAGAAAAAAAATGTTAGGACAAACATTACATTAGGACAAACGATGTTAGGGATTTAGAATGAGACCCCATTATTTATTATCATAATTATTATTTTTAGACGCAAATATAATAAGCGATATCTAAACTAAATAAATAAAAAAAATATATAATTTGAATAAAAATTTGAAATAAAAATAGTGTAATTTGAATTTGACATATGGATCCTGGGTTTAGGTATCGCCACGAGAGCTGAGGTCGCGCACACAACAACATGTCATGTAGTGACAGCGGGATTTTGACATTTATTCAATAGCAAAGTTCAACAGACTCAACAGTGAATTACAAGATTGACTAAAAATTCCTTCAACCTATTTCGTTAATAATTATTTAAGAAAATACATCTATACTTTGTGCGAGATAAACCTGGAAAAAAGTTCATTGACGCCTGTCTACCAATGTACGTCATTTTTACAAACGATACGATACACAATCTATGACAATTATCGCTAATACGCCTTACCTTGCGTAACGTAGTAGAAGGCAGGGTGAGCGCTTGACCTCGCCAGACGTAACAAACATTTTCATGCTAGTTATTTTTTTAAAAGCATTAGATTAAAAGAAAGAGCTTATAATTCAAATAAAAATATTTATTAAAAAGAAAAGAGTATTTCAAGGAAATAGTTTTTAATGCTAGGTACAATAATTATATACAGGGTGTTACAAAACTACCCGTAAAGCCGAAAGGAGGTTAAATGGGGCCTTATATCGAGTCCATTTACAATATTTAAGAACCGTAGTAACGCTGTATAACATATGTACCCCAAAAGTTCAGTGAAATTAAAGAGTAAACTACGAAGAATGTACCTCCAGTTCTATCTACTTCGCGGAACGACAAAAATTTTAAAAGACCTAACCTAACGAAACAACCTAAACGAACACTTACTTTTTCGTAATAAACGTCAAATTTACAGAAACGGCTCAAAGTGTGCTCCACCTTTCGATTTAAATTGCTATCTTCATGGCCTACGCATAACATCATATCGTAATATTCCGAGTTAGAAAGCATCGTTATTTTGCAAAAATGTTGGAAAAAAAACTCGAAACAGTTATAGGATATCGATTAGAAGATTTGAAATTGACAACATATAATTTTTTTTTGACATTTTTTGAAGCTAGTGCTTGAGTATAATAACATGCTTGTATTGAGGTAGCAAACATTTATGAATGAAAAATAGAAAAACTATTAAAGTAGACAATTATTAGGTAAAATAAGTACGTAGGCCTTTCTGTTAAATAATCTGGTTCCCTGACATGACAGCTTACTAGGGTTGACAATATTTATGGCTTTGATAATTAATTATATTTTTTACGGGGTATTTTGTAACACGTTGTATTTTAATCCTAATCAGACATTTCGCTCGCAGTATTTTCACTGTCCGTAGTTTCGTCTTCAGTTACATTTATTATGAAGGAATCTGCGGTTCTGTCTATTACATTGTCCAATCCTCCCATCTTAATTTTTTCTTTTTTGACGTGTTCGACACAGTTTTTCCATTTGTCGGCTGTAATTTTGGCCAAACCTTGATTCAGCAAGTTTTTCACGTCAGCTAGTTTGAAAGTAGTGTTATTTCTAGCCACGTGACCTTTCACATCTGCCCATACGAGCTCAATGGGATTGAGCTCGCAATGGTAGGGTGGCAATCTCAATACCTCAACACCTCTGGTTTTGGCCATCTCATCCACCACATAACTTTGAAACTGGCTCCTAATTAACTTAACTTTTTCCATTAAGTGCGCCTTTGTGTCGCTATTTTCTATGGTGATATTTTTTGATACCAACCAATCAACAATTTGTTGCTTCCTCCATGCCATTGTAGGAGTTTTTTCTTTTCGTCGGGAGTGGTAACTCGCGTTGTCCATGACGATGACGTCATTTTTTTGCACCTTTTTGAGGACTTTTTTAAACCATTCCTCAAAATGTTGGGAGTCCATGCTTTCATGGTAGTCGCCAGTTTTTGAACATTCGAATACCCACTGGCAACCGTCCAAAAATCCTTTTTCATTCCCCACATGAACTACGATCAATCTCTTGCCTTTGCCAGTGGGGTTCTTTGGTCCTGTACTCAGTCCTTCTACAAATGCCTGGTGGCAGGACGTGACTGTTAAGTCAGTCCACGCTTTTGATACCGTATAACCCGCGTTTACCCATGTTTCATCGAGGTAATAAATTTGACGGTTTTCATTTCGAAATTTTTCCATTTTTTTTAAATATTTTGTCCGCCATAGAACGATTTCTGGTCGATCTATGAGATGACTTTTTCGATCTCTTTTCATGTATTTGAAGTTTAATTTTTTAAGCACAATGCGAAGAGTTGTCTTGCTAAAGTTGGGCAGCATATCGTCATCATTTATAGATTTTAAAATATTGTTGAGGTTCGGTAGTTGTCAATCCAGAAAGAAAGTGTGTACTTTACGCCTTATGGCTGATTTTGTGAAATCATCTAAATTATCCCAAAATGATAACTTTTTCTTGGTTGATCCTTTAGGTTTAATTTGACGCGTTTCTTTATATTCCTTCAGGCAGGGCTGGGCAAAATACATGCTTTGCTTTAATTAAAATACAAATTACAAAATACTATCTCGCATGTATTTAAAATACGAAATACAAAATACTTTTAAGTTGAGTATTTGAAATATAAAATACAAAATACAGTATTTCATGTATTTTTATTTAAAATACAAAATACAAATTACAAAATACTAAGTAGAATAAAAACGAATCCAACCCGGCATGGGCAAGCAGAGTAAAAGAGAATTACTCTCTTTAAACATGAAAGTACCGTGAGGTCGTGAGACTCACTCATAGTGAAACAATACAGATTATGGTCCGAGAGCTGGCACAAATTTTTGGGTAGGTGTTTGAGGCAAGCTGAAAACTTGTCACATACTTCTCCTATTATACCCCAACACAAAACTGCAGACCTGGCAGGTGAGTAGCGGGGCTAAATGAAACCATGACTATTTAATTTTTTTTTTGGTTCCAAAAATATATTTAGGCAATATGCAATTTATATATGTTGTAGTTTAATGTTTAAAGAATAAAAAAAATAATAAGCCAGATGATTTAGTCGGGGCTTTAATATTGCCAGGCGCGTGCAAACATATTTTTCAAAAAAATATAAAAAATGTATTTGATGCAACTTGAAATTTTAAAAGAGTATATTATTTATAACCAGGGCTGGGCAGTATTTGAATTACTTGTAATTGAAATACGTAATTGAAATACAAATACGTATTTGGTATTTGTATTTCAATTACTCGCTGAAAATGTAATTTGTAATTAGTATTTCAAATACCTGACGCTAAGGTATTTTGTAATTAGTATTTCAAATACTTATGACTTCAAAATACATTTTAACAAAATACATTTAGATTTCATTTAGCGATCTTAAGTTGAACATGAAAACGCACCGGTGTAGACATGACTTTATTCATTCCCCTATGAGAGGCAGATAACACTTAAGTCTGGTGTTTAGGAAAGGAAACTCTGCTTTTGACAAGTAAAAGTACCTAGTTTCCTTTAATGAGAGTAATTTTTAGTAAAATAATACTGATTACCCACGTCTCAAAACTAGTTTAAGTTGACATAGGTATTTCAGGCCGTAGCGTACTTGAGTGCACGTTTGGCACAGCCGTTGCGTGCTCTTCCGAGAGGAAGGTTTACGGATTAGCCCGAAACTATCGAGTTAAACTCGACTCGTTTTGAAACATGAGTTATAGTAGGAGAGCTGGCACCAATTTTTGGGTAGGTGTTTGAGGCAAGCTGAAAACTTGTAACATACTTCTCCTATTATACCCCAACACAAGACTACAGACCTGGCTGGTGAGTAGCGGGGCTAAATGAACCTATGAATTTTTAATTTTAATTTTTTTTTGTTCTAAAAATAAATTTGAGGCAATATGCAATTTTTATATGTTGTAGTTTAATGTTTAAAGAATAAAAAAAAAATAAGCCAGACGATTTAGTCGGGGCTTTAATATTGCCTGGCGCGTGCAAACATATTTTGATTTTTCAAAAAAATATAAAAAAATTATTTGAGGCAAATTGAAATTTTAATAGGGTATTATTTATAACTAAAAAATAAGATTCTCAAAAAGACAGGTCATTTTGGTGGGACTTTCTACCTGCCAGGTGATCTAACAAATGATATATCCGTGCGAGTGAGTATATTTGTTAAATCACCACGGCAGGTAGAAAGTCCCACCAAAATGACCTGTCTTTTTGAGAATCTTATTTTTTAGTTATAAATAATATACTCTTTTAAAATTTCAAGTTGCATCAAATACATTTTTTATATTTTTTTGAAAAATATGTTTGCACGCGCCTGGCAATATTAAAGCCCCGACTAAATCATCTGGCTTATTATTTTTTTTATTCTTTAAACATTAAACTACAACATATATAAATTGCATATTGCCTAAATATATTTTTGGAACCAAAAAAAAAATTAAATAGTCATGGTTTCATTTAGCCCCGCTACTCACCTGCCAGGTCTGCAGTTTTGTGTTGGGGTATAATAGGAGAAGTATGTGACAAGTTTTCAGCTTGCCTCAAACACCTACCCAAAAATTTGTGCCAGCTCTCGGACCATAATCTGTATTGTTTCACTATGAGTGAGTCTCACGACCTCACGGTACTTTCATGTTTAAAGAGAGTAATTCTCTTTTACTCTGCTTGCCCATGCCGGGTTGGATTCGTTTTTATTCTACTTAGTATTTTGTAATTTGTATTTTGTATTTTAAATAAAAATACCTGAAATACTGTATTTTGTATTTTATATTTCAAATACTCAACTTAAAAGTATTTTGTATTTCGTATTTTAAATACATGCGAGATAGTATTTTGTAATTTGTATTTTAATTAAAGCAAAGCATGTATTTTGCCCAGCCCTGTTTATAACTAAAAAATAAGATTCTCAAAAAGACAGGTCATTTTGGTGGGACTTTCTACCTGCCGTGGTGATTTAACAAATATACTCACTCGCACGGATATATCATTTGTTAGATCACCTGGCAGGTAGAAAGTCCCACCAAAATGACCTGTCTTTTTGAGAATCTTATTTTTTAGTTATAAATAATACCCTATTAAAATTTCAATTTGCCTCAAATAAATTTTTTATATTTTTTTGAAAAATCAAAATATG
Source organism: Archips xylosteana (assembly GCA_947563465.1). NCBI lineage: Eukaryota > Metazoa > Arthropoda > Insecta > Lepidoptera > Tortricidae > Archips > Archips xylosteana. Next base: position 10,786,080 of record OX387370.1, read on the forward strand.
TTTACACGCGCCAGGCAATATTAAAGCCCCGACTAAATCGTCTGGCTTATTTTTTTTTTATTCTTTAAACATTAAACTACAACATATAAAAATTGCATATTGCCTCAAATATATTTTTAAAACAAAAAAAAATTAAAATTAAAAATTCATAGGTTCATTTAGCCCCGCTACTCACCAGCCAGGTCTGTAGTCTTGTGTTGGGGTATAATAGGAGAAGTATGTTACAAGTTTTCAGCTTGCCTCAAACACCTACCCAAAAATTGGTGCCAGCTCTCCTACTATAACTCACGTTTCAAAACGAGTCGAGTTTAACTCGATAGTTTCGGGCTAATCCGTAAACCTTCCTCTCGGAAGAGCACGCAACGGCTGTGCCAAACGTGCACTCAAGTACGCTACGGCCTGAAATACCTATGTCAACTTAAACTAGTTTTGAGACGTGGGTAATCAGTATTATTTTACTAAAAATTACTCTCATTAAAGGAAACTAGGTACTTTTACTTGTCAAAAGCAGAGTTTCCTTTCCTAAACACCAGACTTAAGTGTTATCTGCCTCTCATAGGGGAATGAATAAAGTCATGTCTACACCGGTGCGTTTTCATGTTCAACTTAAGATCGCTAAATGAAATCTAAATGTATTTTGTTAAAATGTATTTTGAAGTCATAAGTATTTGAAATACTAATTACAAAATACCTTAGCGTCAGGTATTTGAAATACTAATTACAAATTACATTTTCAGCGAGTAATTGAAATACAAATACCAAATACGTATTTGTATTTCAATTACGTATTTCAATTACAAGTAATTCAAATACTGCCCAGCCCTGCCTTCAGGACTGTATATATCGTGCTCTTGCTCACACCTGTTATCTCCGCAGTTTTGGCTACCATTTCTGGATTCGAGCGGTATTTATCTTGAGGCCATGTATTTTGCACATACTTAAAAACATTTATTAGCATGCTTTGCTCTCCAACGCTTAAAGTAGTTGGTTTCCGTTTCTTGACGGGTGAACAGAGAGGCAGTGGATCTGCTGAAGATGGACCTGGTAAATAAAATCGACTATAATATAAAGAAAGATTATTTAACTTTTGAATCTCTTTGCAAATTAAATTATACCTAACGACATTAATGAGATACCAAAACTACACAGTATAATTCTATTCTATTTTTGTTTTATTCTTTAAGTGCAAAAGAGAGACAGAAATATTTTAGCTTGCGCGTACAAGTACAAGTCGGTTGACAAAATAGTGCAGCGCAGAACAGCCCGGTCCAGCCCAGCCCAGAGTATTAGGAAATTAAAGAGATCATAACTTTTTATTCAATACTCTTATCATCATCATTATCATCATCATCATCATCATCCCAGCCTATATTCGTCCCACTGCAGGGCACAGGCCTCCTCTCAGAATGATTGGGAACAAACACAACACACTTACAAGACACTTATTAATAAAATTTAATAACCTAAGTAAGTACCTAGTAGATATGGGCGCCGCGCTGCACAGTGGGATATTTTGTGATTCTAGCTAAAACCCCTCATAACTTTAACAAACCGAAAAAAATTAACTAAAAACAACCTCTGTTTAGTATTATATATTGTAAATGTAACAGCAAAGAATATGCAAAAAAACTATAAAATAAATTGTACTCTTACCTAGATTATCGTCACCCATTATCACTTTTTGTATAACAGTGAACAAGTTAAAAATATTCGATGTTAAAGGATGCGTACGGTAAATATGCCAATAAGCGATGCGTGCAGTTTAGACAACGATCAACTTTCGACTGCTGCGGCGCGGGTCCAGAAAGGAGTGAGAGTGGTATGAAGGGTTGTCTATTGTTCGGCGACCACGTGGCTTACGACAGGTAGTATTTTTTTTACATGCATTGAATTTGAGATTTTTGACTTTTGGCCAGCTGGAATAGCAAAATATCCCACTGTGCGCTGGCGCGGTTTCCTTTGACGCGGCGCTCGCCGTGGCGACGCGTCAAAGGAAACCGCGCCACTCTCTCTCACTCGCACTCGTTACCCGATCGTGTCGGCGCGCGCTTTCTGTATGTACCGCCGGCAACGGGTCAAATCTTGCAAGTTGAATTTGAAATTTAGTAAGTACTCACCTGCCTGAGGTTCAATAATCCTTCGACGCCGAGTTTTATTTTTGTTCTCCAATTCCATTGTCGCTCAACAAGCTTATCAAATAACACAACTAATAAACTATTAACAAAAACAAATAACAAACTATTAACAAAAACGAATAACAAACTATTAACAATAACAAATAACAACACCTTTAGCAAACAAACAACAAAGTGAAATTCTCCCAAGTACGTCTAACGCAAGCGCTTGCCAAACGAGGAATGGAAACGAAACAAAAGTAAAAGACGGCCAAATTGGCGACCTGTACGCTTAGTATAAGTTTTCCTTCACTTCAATACTTCTCGATCGCGTTTACGTAAAAATTTCAATTCTATGGAAACATAGACGCGCGCGCGCGGAGGCGCTGTCCATGTTTCCCTAGTAATTGAAATTTTTACGTAAACGCGATCGAGAAGTATTTTGGTGAAGTAAAACTTATACTAAGCGTACTGTACGCTTAGTATAAGTTTTACTTCACCAAAATACTTCTCGATCGCGTTTACGTAAAAAAATCAATTACTAGGGAAACATGGACAGCGTCTCCGCGCGCGCGCTTCCATGTTTCCATAGAATTGAAATTTTTACGTAAACGCGATCGAGAAGTATTTTGGTGAAGTAAAACTTATACTAAGCGTACTGAATGCTTAGTATAAGTTTTACTTCACCAAAATACTTCTCGATCGCGTTTACGTAAAAATTTCAATTCTATGGAAACATGGACGCGTGCGCGCGGAGGCGCTGTCCATGTTTCCCTAGTAATTGAAATTTTTACGTAAACGCGATCGAGAAGTATTTTGGTGAAGTAAAACTTATACTAAGCATACTGTACGCTTAGTATAAGTTTTTACTTCACAAAATACTTCTCGATCGCGTTTACGTAAAAAAATCAATTACTAGGGAAACATGGACAGCGCCTCCACGGCCGCGCGTCCATGTTTCCATAGAATTGAAATTTTTACGTAAACGCGATCGAGAAGTATTTTGGTGAAGTAAAACTTATACTAAGCGCACGGGTGTCGCGCCTCTGCCCGAACGACGCTTGCAAACGTAAGCGCGTAACTTAAAATTTCGAGTTTTGAGTGTGCAAAATACAATTGTTGATTAATATTATGTAATGAAGTAATTACAGTATATAATGAACCACGCATATATTATTGATGGTTAAATTTACAAAATATTTATTTTAAAGTGTATAAAAGTAAGAAAAAGATCAGTTGTATCAAAAATTATGAAAATTGTGAAATTTAGCAATCACATCAACCGTAATTTATGTTACAATAATAAATAAGAAAATAGTAATAATGTCATATACATCAACAAAAAATCTTAAAAAGTGTTACTTTCGAAGTTACTCTTTTCACATTTGGTCAGAGTATTATGAAACTCGTGTCGCGACATGATTAGCGACAGTTTGTATAGCGAGCGACAGAGAACGTACATTTTGTGTGAAACGTGGTAGAAGGCGGGTCAATGAACTTTTTTCCAGGTTTATCTCGCACAAAGTATACTTAGTTCAAACAAAACAGAAAATATAATATTTTGATCTTGGGTCCGCGGACCACAGGTTGGGAAACACTGCACTAGGCCACTATGGTACCGTAAATTGATTAAAGATATTTTGACATCTTCCCAAAAGTACAGTCAGCAAAAAAAGCGTGTATTATATTATAATAAAATTTTTAAGATTTTTATTTCTTTCAGGTTTGCCTCAAACGATTCCTGACTAGAAGCAAGCTGATGTTACATTCGAAAAGGCACGAAAAAAAGAAAAATAAAGATACCTACTGAAAACTGAAATCACTTAATTAACTATAAAACTGTTGGGTGGAAAAATTTGAAAAAATTCAAAATGGTAGTAAATATATTAAATTTACAAGGAAAATTATAGCGGCTAAGATTGCTTGGGAATTATTTGTAGTTTAAGAGTAAATAGTAGCCTAAGGTATTAAACATACCGTCACTACTTTGAAAAACTCGTATCTCAAAACAGCATGTAAACAAAACTGAACCTTGATACGCGCGTAATAAAGTTCACTTTGTCAGATTAACGATTTTGAGATACGAGCTTTTTTCAAAGTATTGACGATACCTAACTTGGAAGATTCCGTACACATACGAAATCCTTAGAAAAATATTACTTGATTTTTTCGTAATGGCTACGGAACCCTATCTTGGGCGTGTCCGACACGCTCATGGCCGGTTTTTTTTGGCATAATCTCGTATCGCATAGTATCGTTTGGCATAATCGTCGAAACTCATGTTGCATATTCTTGTTTGGCCTAATAATGCTACGGCATATTTTTTTTGGCCCAAGAATGAAATAGATAAATCTTACTTCTTACTAATATTATAAACGTGAAAGTTTGCATGGATGTCTGGATGTTTGTTACTCTTTCGTGCTGAAACGGTTTGACGGATTTGATGAAATTAGGCACAGGGGTAGTTTAGAACCTGGACAACCGGCGGACACGACGCACAAAACACGTGTTCCTGAATCCACACAAGCACGACGACGTCTGTACACGCGTCAATGTGTGCGTAAGATGCACAGGGCTGACTATCGCAAAAAGAGATAGAAAGAGATAGCTGCGGAAAGTGAATGCCGCGCCGTTCGTTGAGCGCGAGCAACGTTGTAATGTAAAATAAAATGAGTAGGTAATCTAATTATCGTAGTACTTATAATTAAACTTATCGTTTGTCTAAATTAAGTGTTTAATAATAAGTGAATGAGTGTATACCTAATTCATTTTGTAAAGACAATTAGAGAATGTAATTGTAGATATTGATCTATTGATAGGAAATAATTAACAAATTAATTTTACAAATACCTACTAATATAAGACGTCTATTTATACATTATAGGTAACAAACTTTTAGACCTAGTTACCTACACTGTTCATGTTGCTAATTAAAGTTGGTTATCTACCTTCTTTCGTCCTTCGGAAATCGAAAAAAACTCCTTCCTCTCAATATATTATCATTTCGCAAAAGTTTAGTGCCGTGCGGCCGACATGCATCGCGTTGCGCACCCGACTGGTGAACTGCGGCGTCATGCAATCGGCGCCTTGGGGGGTGGGGTAACTCGAATCGGTGCGGGGCGGAGCGTCTCCATTCTGTACGTTAGTACTATTATATATTCTGTGACCTGGATTAACATACAGGATCATATAGGATAAAAAATCCCTCAAAATCGCATAGTTAACAGGGTATATCGATAAACTAATTCTTTGCTGACGGAGTCGCGGGCAGCAGCTAGTATTTTTTTTATAATTTATAAAGAGTAAGACGGTAATAAAAAAAAACTAGCACCAAAGGCTTCGCTACGCTCCGGCATTGGCCTTTGAACTCGTTTCTGAGTCTTTTCCGCTCTGACCCATCTCGCTCGCAAATTATTAAGGTTATGCGAAAAGGTATTCGGGGAAACGAACCTTCGGGCAAGCAAAATTATGCGAAATTACTTTTATGCCAAGTATATTTTATGCGAAGTAGTAATTCTGCAAAAAAAGTTTATGCGATACGTGTTATGGTGAGATGCAGGTAAACAAGATTATGCCAGATGAGACTCTGAAATATGTAGATAATAATTTCTGACAAGGGTTATTTTGTCACTACTTTACAAAAAGCTCGTATCTAAAAATTGATAATCTCCCTGAGTGGACTTTACAAGGTTAACTTTAGGGTTCACTTTAGTTTACACGTCGATTTTAGATACGAGCTTTTTTTAAAGTGGTGACGGTTTTCTTGTATTATACTTCTTTGTAGTAACATATTTTGTCAATCAATATTTGAAACTAAAACGACATAGTACATAAATCAGCGGCATTTTTTACATGAGGTAATTAAGCTTTCGTAAAACCATTATTATGGTTGAGAAAGTGACACAATATCGTTTTTTACAGTTGGTTTTTACTCTCTTAATTTATTATATCGACCTTTACCAAGAGAAATGTAAAAAAAATACAAAAAGATGGGAAGAAATTCAATGGTGTGTGTGAAGTTCCCAATCAGCACTGGGCCCGCGTGGGAACTACGGCCCAAGCTCTCTCGTTCTGAGAGGAGGCCTGTGCCCTGCAGTGGGACGTTTATAGACCGCGCTGATGATGATGATGATGATTATAATAATAACGACTTGTCGCCCGGTGCCAGGATATCGGTGACTTTGGGATACCCTGTATAATGAATCTATCGAATTTTATTTTTTTAAATCAATCTATATTAAAATCAATTTGTTTAAAATCATTTTATTCTTTCATTAGAGGCTGTTGCCCAGAATAACTCATTATATTATTTTATGTACGGACTAGCTCTTAAGCTTCGTAATTTTAATCATTATTTAATTTAATTGTATGTATATTAAGAATAATTTAAGCTAAGTATGTTAACATAAATTAATGTGCGGCGGATGAGAGAGTTGCCTTTGTTCAGCAATGGGACACTTAAAAAAATGCACTTTAGCGTGTGTAAAACTCACTTTACCAAAATGTACACTTTCGCTAAAAGAGCACTTTTCACAAAGTATTAACCCCCAAATGTACACTTTGTCCAGTTAAAAAAATTCTCTAAATGTACCTACCATACACGCTCTTGCCCAGTAAGAGCATTTTTCCAAAATGTACCGTAAAGTGGGATTGAGTGAATCATCTTTTTAGTGCCACCGGAAGCTATTTTTTTCAAATTAATTTATTCAAGTGTCAAGACACAAGACTATGGTTACCCAAATTTTGTCCCTTGGACAACCAGGGACAGTAAGCAACACAAAAAGTTGATTCAACCGGTTACTATGGCCCTAAAGGGAAACTAGCCAAATTTTATTATAACATTAAAATTATGCTACTTTGCCATATATGATTGGTGTTAGTCGACCGACGTTTTTATGTTTTTTTTTTTTTTTTTTTTTTTTTTTTTTTTTTTTTTTTTTTTTTTTTTTAATTTATTGCCACAACATAAAGTACAATATAGAAAACTTATTAGGTAGGTACATAATTAATTAATATTAAAAAAAAAACTAAACTAAAACTAACACTGTGCCATTAGTTGTGGCAAAGGGGATGCACTCAGCATATGCTGTGAGTCAGGTGCCCACAGGAGGCCCCGACTGGCACAGCGCTGATTTTCAGTACACCCCCTTAATACATCCCTGTTGTCAATCGATGGGTGCCGAATGTTGAAAGCAAGTTTAAAAAATAAAAAATAAAAAAAATTTAATAAACAAAACAAGATAAGGGAATAATACTAATTGTAGGTACAGTCACAACACGGGCCCGTCGATACACGCAGCTGGCGGCCCGACTCCCCCGTGCTGCCACTGTTCCTACTGTAGCCGACATGCACCAAAAATACTAACTAACAGGCTTGCAGCGCTGTGCAGGACGTGGTCACGGTACCCCTCCCCTAATGGACATGCTTCAAATTATATCTGTCGATTTAATAATAAAATTCTCAATTTAGCTTTAATATTATGTTGGGACATATTTTTACGTAAAGGCGGAGGAAGATCATTCCAGATTTTTGACGCAGCGAACTTGAAACCGCCCCTGAACCCGACAGTTTTGTGCTTAGGAATAAAAGCCATATCTTGGCTCTGGCTACGAGTATTCCAATTATGCAAATCCTTCATCCAAGTAATCTTTTCAAATAAATACCTAGGTATTTTTTTGTGCACAATTTTATGCACAAAGGTAGTTAGATGCAACTCTCTACGCGCTGCCATCCTTAAAATGCCCTTTTCGTTTAGATATGGTGTAATTCGTGCTCTTCTTGGTACTGAGTAACAAAATCGGATGCATGCATTTTGGACTCTTTGTATTGCTTTTGATGTCTTTGCAAATACTCTTGGCCCATATACAATATCGCAATAATTAAATTGTGACAGGATCAATGACTCTACAAGCATCAGCCTAACTGCTTCCGTTAAATAATCTCTGATGCCGTATAGAACCTTGAGCCTGTAAAACGCATTTCTTATCTTTAGATTTATATGGTCAATATAACGTAATTCCGAGTCCATCAGCAAGCCTAAGTTTTTCGCTTTTTCTTCCCTTTTAATTGGCTGTCCGCCGATAACTATGTTAGGATTACGATCTTTAACCTTCTGGCATTGACTTTTAGTACCTATAACTAAAAACTTGGACTTCATAGGGTTCAACACAAGGTCATTATTATTTGCCCACTTAAATACCAGGTCCAAGTCCTCATTAATCAGTTTTTCGGCCTGTTCAGTACCCTCCGCGTTGAAAGAGAAATAGAGAGTTTTTTTATTAGACTCTTCTATATGTTATTTCATATAGGACAAAGTTACTCTCCATTGGGTCAAAGTACACCGACTTTACGTTATACGTTTATATTATATACAAAAGAGACTATTTAAAAAAAGTGTACCTTCTGGTAAACTATTTGAGAATGTACACTTTTTGGGAAAATGTACCTTCCGAGAAAGTTATCACTCTAAAGGGGATCACTTCGTTACCTATTTTTTTTTGTCGTACTTCACTTGCCATACCAACGTTTGTCATAGAATAAAGGAGTCGTTTTCAAAAAAATTGTACTCAATTAAGGGCTTAAATTAAAAAAAAAAAACTTAATTGATTCCTTTGTGTAACGAAAGTTATTCATATAGTTTGTATGACTAACTTTCGTTACACAAAGGACGCGATCGTAATTTTGTTTTCATTAAGCCTTTAACCCTTAATAAAGTCCCATTTATTGGAGCATACTACCATAGAAGCAAAAGCAGCTGTCGAATACATTCCTGATATTAATATATTTTTGAAGCTATTATTTTCAATGATTATAATGGATATTGTGACGTAATAAAAGCAATAAGGTTGATTTTCCATAGCAATGCATGCGGTCGGTAAATCACCTCTACATATTAAGGGTTAATGTATGTACAATTTTTTTGAGAACGGCTCCTAGAAACATGCTGTTTTCAGTTTATTTTTAAACGTCATAGAATGCATTAGGTTACGTTAGTTTAAGAATAATAACAAATCTGAAGAAAATACTGTTTCAGAAATAAATTACTTTATGACACATGAAAATTATGTAACGATACATTATGGCATATGGAATTCGGGTAAACGATAGAGAACCCTCTAAAGAAGTATATCTTAAAGAAAGTCGATTTGTATAAGTGATATTTTATAATTGGTTTGACCATTTTACTGGAAGCATCAAGCGATTAACACATACAAACACACGGAGTTTACGCCTTTGTAATTATGTATTAGTTTAAATTAAACTACATAGTTTTATTTATAATCGTGGTTTTATTTTTGCTAAAATAACCAAATAATTTTGTCATTAACCTTTTCAACGCCGCGCCTCGACAAAACGTAAACCTGTTTTGAATCTTATGTCATTGTGTCAAGATCACTTTGACACTGTACTTTGTGACACCTATATGTGTCGTTGGCGTTGAACCTTGATCAATTATAACTGAAGATACACATTGCCGAACAAAATCCCCTTCAAAGAATGTCCGAACTTTTTTATTTGTTTGCATAACAATTAAAATCATCACCTACGCAGAAATTTGAACCTAGTCTTTACTTCATTACAGTCGAATTTCGGTTGACACTTGACAGCTAAACTTGACAATTTCACGCAATGTACTGAGAAAAAAGAAGGCCACTTTTATCAGTGGCGCTCATTTGGCTCTGACATTTTCGGGCGCGCGACTGTGGATCTACAGTTATAATTGATCAAAGGCGTTGAAAGGGTTTTGGGGGTAGTTGTAATAGAGAGATCTCTCTCCAGGCAGATGTTATGCCTGGGGACCGAAGTCCAATGGAAAGTTGGAAGTTGTATTTATGCAGCCGAGTTGAGAAACTTCGATAGCGTGATGTAGGATTGTAGTATAGTTCCTTATGTGATGACTAGATGGCTCTAGTAGTCGCTACATCAGCCCCCCTCTTAGACCGGAGGTCGATACGAATTGCAGTGGAGTGCAGTCTGTGCGTCATGTGGGCGCTTGCAAGGGCCAGTCGCTCAAAGCCTCGTCGGCGAGCATTGTTGTTCCTCTGCTACTTGTGGATGCATGCCTGTTGCGTGATTGCTCGGAGCCTTGTCGGCGAGCGTTGGTTGATTGATCGGCAAGTGGAAGTAGTGGGAGGAGGATTTGCGAACTGTAGACACCAGGCAGATAATAGATACATGCTAATGGTGCACAGTGCGGTGAGTATGGCTTGCTGTGAGACTGCGTCATCTTCTTTGTGTGTCTGAAGGTTGCGGTTTTGTCCAATGTCGTGGGTCACCAATTTGGGGGTTAGTTGTAATAGAGAGATCTCTCTCCAGGCAGATGTTATGCCTGGGGACCGAAGTCCAATGGATGAAAGTTGGAAGTTGTATTTATGCAGCCGAGTTGAGAAACTTCGATAGCGTGATGTAGGATTGTAGTAGTTAGTTCCTTATGTGATGACTAGATGGCGCTAGTAGTCGCTACATCAGCCCCCTTTTTTAGACCGGAGGTCGATACAAATTGCAGTGGAGTGCAGTCTGTGCGTCATGTGGGCGCTTGCAAGGGCCAGTCGCTCAGAGCCTCGTCGGCGAGCATTGTTGTTCCTCTGCTACTTGTGGATGCATGCCTGTTGCGTGATTGCTCGGAGCCTTGTTGGCGAGCGTTGGTTGATTGATCGGCAAGTGGAAGTAGTGGGAGGAGGATTTGCGAACTGTAGACACCAGGCAGATAATAGATACATGCTAATGGTGCACAGTGCGGTGAGTATGGCTTGCTGTGAGACTGCGTCATCTTCTTTGTGTGTCTGAAGGTTGCGATTTTGTCCAATGTCGTGGGTCACCAATTTGGGGGTTAGTTGTAATAGAGAGATCTCTCTCCAGGCAGATGTTATGCCTGGGGACCGAAGTCCAATGGATGAAAGTTGGAAGTTGTATTTATGCAGCCGAGTTGAAAAACTTCGATAGCGTGATGCTTTGATCAATTATAACTGAAGATACACATTTCCGAACAAAATCCCCTTCAAAAAATGTCCGAACTTTTTTATTTGTTTGCATAACAATTAAAATCATCACCTACACAGAAATTTGAACCTAATTTTTACTTTTTTAGTTGACACTTGACAGCTAAACTTGACAATTTCACGCAACGTACTGAGAAAAAGAAGGCCACTTTTATCAAAGTGGCGCTCATTTGGCTCGGACATTTTCGGGCGCGCGACTGTGGATCTACAGTTATAATTGATCAAAGGCGTGATGTAGGATTGTAGTAGTTAGTTCCTTATGTGATGACAAGATGGCGCTAGTAGTCGCTACAGGGTTAAGAGCATTGCTCTGAAACTTTGTGTAGTCGACCAAGTGCTTTACCATTTACTTTGTTATGACAGTAAGGTTCTACCCCTTCGGTTCGGTTCTTGATATGCCCAGTAAACTCTAAAGTCTATTGCATCGAACGACCATTCCCTGAATGTCAAGCTTCTGTAACGTCCATTCCGTGAATGTCTAGTTTCTGTAACATCGATCAACAATACCCCATGAATGAGCCCGCTGGCTCGGATCCCCCGCAAACTTTTAGTTACGGGTTCACCTCACCACCCCTCTCATTATGTAACTAACCTAACCTAACCTATATCAGGGGACGACATTGGACAAAATCGCAACCTTCAGACACACAAAGATGACGCAGTCTCACAGCAAGCCATACTCACCGCACTGTGCACCATTAGCATGTATCTATTATCTGCCTGGTGTCTACAGTTCGCAAATCCTCCTCCCACTACTTCCACTTGCCGATCAATCAACCAACGCTCGCTAACAAGGCTCCGAGCAATCACGCAACAGGCATGCATCCACAAGTAGCAGAGGAACAACAATGCTCGCCGACGAGGCTCTGAGCGACTGGCCCTTGCAAGCGCCCACATGACGCACAGACTGCACTCCACTGCAATTCGTATCGACCTCCGGTCTAAAAGGGGGGCTGATGTAGCGACTACTAGAGCCATCTAGTCATCACATAAGGAACTATACTACAATCCTACATCACGCTATCGAAGTTTCTCAACTCGGCTGCATAAATACAACTTCCAACTTTCATCCATTGGACTTCGGTCCCCAGGCATAACATCTGCCTGGAGAGAGATCTCTCTATTACAACTAACCCCCAAAGGGGTTTCACTCCGCAGTTTAGGTATGTTCGGCCGGTGTGCCTCCCGGCCAGGCGTATGGCAGTAGGTTGTCGCTTGGCTTTCGGTTCGCACGCTAGCCGCGTCGTACGTAATTAAGCATCTTTTTTTCTGTGATTTTTGCAACAAACAATGACTTCTAAACGGTCTTATAATCCGTATAAAAGATATTATTGAGTTTAAAGGTAGTTTACTGAATTAATTTAATATACACTGTTATACATATAAATATCGGCAAGTGGGAACCCTGTGCTCTGAATATGAACGCTCGTATCACACGATAAGTTTCAATTTCGCGTGCAAGTAGTTAACGGTCGTAAGAGTAGGCAAATTTTTATACCTAAAGTTGACTTTTGTTCGAGATCCTCCTTCTGTACGCTAGTACTACTTATTAGTTATTCTGTGCCTAGCTATATAGCGTTTTACAGGATAGTCCTGAAACATATCTTGAATAGTGTACAGTTTCAGAAAAAAAAACAGTTGGGAATTGAATCAGTTGGCAAAAAAATTTCGGCGAAAAAGCAGGATCCCAGTATTTATTTTTAACATCAAACAAATCGTATCTTATTGTAATTCTATATTTAGTTTGTCAATACAAATATTTTCTGCACAGCTTAAAAATAATTTCACGAAAGGTATAAAAAATACAACTTATACAAGAATAGAAGTCAAGTCAGTGACAAGTGTCATCGGCTTTATGACTTTTATGTAACTCGTGCATAAAAAAGTGTACCTAGGTAATTCTATTTTTTTTATTTTTTAAATACGAATTACAAAATATGCATGAATAACCGATGGCTAACAACCCGACAATTGGGAGTGTATAGAATTATTTTACCTATACAGTATACATACTTATTTCTTTAAAAAAACTAAGTAATAATGAGTATTCAAAATACAAGCAATCACAATATTCAGATTTATTAAAATTTGAAATCAGATCTTTTACAATGCCATTTAAAATCTGTACCTTTAACTAACAGCTCGGATTTTCTTTAAATAAGGATATTTTGAGGTTTTTGTTACTCTGAATCAAGAGTAAGAACTTACTACTGATTTTGATGGTTTAAAAAACAAACGTTTTGGAAAGATTTGATTTCGAAAAAAAATTATCAAGAAAAAACTATTAAAAAAAAGTCCCTAAGTTTCCATGCAATTTTTTGTGCCAGTTTTCTGACGAGTCATGTAAACTGTATGAAAAAAGACACTAAGCTGATGAACTGAAACAATTTTTTTTATTCATAAAAAAACCTATCAGACACGAAAACACCTAATAATAAAACAAGTCATCCAAATACAAGAAGAAGCCACAAACATCGCCAACAAGCATCGCCAAAAGCTTAACAAAAACACAAATAAAAATCCGCACCATGCTTCATCAAGGAACATGGAATACATTTAATACTCAGCGCCCCGCCCGATCCAAAGGTCCCCATTATACTAGCAGCGTTGCCCCGCTGAATAGCAATGGAGACCTGCTGGACCAACCAGAACCCAGAGCGGGGATCATTGCCCTTCTCTCTCAATCTTCACCCTCTTAAAAAGCTCGAGGACCTTAACACCCCAGGGTCCAGCCGCCTCCACAGCGACCGACACGAAGTCATACATTGACTCTAAAGCTGAGTACTTGGCGTGTTTCACAATTAATTTGCTTACCCGCGACGTTGAAATCATTGTCACCCTTCACCTGATTTAGTCTATGAGCCTAAACCTCATTGACAAGTCAGTTTCTTGAACAAACTTTGACGTGAGAATTGTCAAATTCGCCGCCAAAACGATAGTGTGTGTTCGTACAATGTGGAGGTGGGAGGAGTTGCATGAACACGCATTTCTTGCATAAACGTAGCTATCATATAACATAAGGTCGCGGGTGAGCAAAGTACCTAATTGTTTCAGTTCGTTAATATGGAACTACGCAAAGTAACGCCTGATTCATTAAATCATGAAAACTAACTCAAAAAAACAGGGACACTTTTTCGTTGCCAAAATAAATATTATTCGTGATTTTGAGTAAGAAAACTTCAAACATTTCCTCAAAAAAAAAGTAAAAGGTAAGTACAGTTTTTTTTTTTTTTTTTTTTGGGCTGAATGACTGTGCAAAACGGTCGACAGCCCGCCTGGCTCAGCGAGGCGTCCCCATACATCACACAAGTACAGTTTTTATTGAAAATGCCCATGATTTCAAAATCTGTTCTTAGCTAAATATGTACGCATTATGCGGTAAGGCGTAGCAGCTTAGTTCATTGTCTCTTTCTCAAGCGATACTCTGAAGAAGGCCGGGAAACCGCACGGCTACTTAACCGCATAGTGAATAATTGGTTTTAAAAAAAAAAACCATTTTCTAATTGACTTTGAAGTTTTCTTATTAAATTCGTTTTCATGAAAAAAAAGTGTTCTTATTTTTTTGAGTTAATATTGTGATGTTTTTGTTATACAGTTTATATTGGTCGTCACAAAACCGACACAAAAAATGTATGAAAAATTAGGGACCTTTTTTTAATCATCAAACTCAATAACGCTCTTGATTCTAAGTAAGAAAAGTACACAATTTTCTAATTAAAAAAAAAGAGGAACCCCTCAAATTAACGCACTCTGCGCAGAATTTATAAACCGGCCAAGAGCGTGTCGGACACGCCCAAGATAGGGCTCCGTAACCATTACGAAAAAATCAAGTAATATTTTTCTAAGGATTTCGTATGTGTACGGAATCTTCCAAGTTAGGTATCGTCAATACTTTGAAAAAAGCTCGTATCTCAAAATCGTTAATCTGGCAAAGTGAACTTTATTACGCGCGTATCAAGGTTCAGTTTTGTTTACATGCTGATTTGAGATACGAGTTTTTCAAAGTAGTGACGGTATGTTTAATACCTTAGGCTACTATTTACTCTTAAACTACAAATAATTCCCACGAAATCTTAGCCGCTATAATTTTCCTTGTAAATTTAATATATTTACTACCATTTTGCATTTTTTCAAATTTATCCACCCAACTGTTTAGATTTTAGAGGGGGGGGGGGGGACGGTCGATTTTAATGAAAATTTTCACTTTAAAGTTGAATATTTCGCAAACAAATCACTGAATACAAAAATCATTTAAGCAACCCCCCAATGGTTTTAAAAGACCTGTCCAACAATACCCCACACTATAGGGTTAGTCGAGAAAAAAAAATCACCCCCACTTTAGGTACGTCTATGGGAGGTACACTAAAAAAAATTTTTTTAGTTTTTTTTATTAACCACTTTGTCGGCGTGACTAATATATATATTCATGCCAAATTACAGTTTTCTAGTACTAACAGTCTCTGAGCTTAGCCGCGGACAGACAGACAGACAGACAGACAGACGGACAGACATGGCGAAACTATAAGGGTTCCTAGTTGACTACGGAACCCTAAAAACGGATAGGTACACTTTTTATTGTAAACGCCCTAATGCGTTCTTGCACATAGGCCACGTCTGATTATTTGGGCCACACGTTCTGAATGATCCAGGGTAGGTAGGCCCTGACGTCGGTGTAGATGCCGGGTGGGCCTGACCCGCAGCCAGGCCCGAAGGAGACCACGCCGCGGACTATGTAGGTGCAGTGGAGATCTCGGGCTAAACCCATCAGTGGGCCTCCGCTGTCGCCCTGGAAATCACAAACCATAACATAATTTTATTTTTATAGTGCATAGAATATTTAGTTATATATGCACTTTAAAAATAAATAATTCATCATCATGATGATGATATTCTGTGAATATTTCAAGCGTATACCTGTTGCCGTTATCAATATCGAGCAAAAACGAGCAAAAAAATCGCGTTTGTTGTATGGGAGCCCCCTTAAACATTTATTTTATTCTGGTTTTTAGTATTTGTTGTTATAGCGGCAACCAAAATATATCATTTGTGAAAATTTCAACTGTCTAGCTATCACGGTTCGCGAGATTCAGCCTGGTGACAGACGGACAGACGGACAGATGGACAGACGGACGGACGGACAGCGGAGCCTCAGTAATAGGGTCCCGTTTTTACCTTTGGGTACAGAACCCTAAAAAAGAATAAATAAATCTAGTTAGGTTGTTTTGCTTTTTTTTTACTTGAAACTCTTGCGCTATTGATTTTGAGGATTAAAAAATGTCCCTAATTTTGCATACAATTTTTTGTGTCAGTTTTAAACCGTTTTTAACGTTGTAAAAAAGTAATATTGTAATTTTTAAAGTAGGTAGTTTTTTCTCCTCGCATTCAAAGTGAAAAGTAGAGTGTTTAACGCGACACTAAACATGCACATTGACACTCGAACTACAGCACTCTTTCTGCTCGGGTGGCTAAACAGCTCGTGTCATTATAGC
The DNA here is from genome assembly GCA_947563465.1 of Archips xylosteana. Taxonomy (NCBI): domain Eukaryota; kingdom Metazoa; phylum Arthropoda; class Insecta; order Lepidoptera; family Tortricidae; genus Archips; species Archips xylosteana. Next base: position 10,802,683 of record OX387370.1, read on the forward strand.
TTGTTTTAGTCCCTCGTTCAACAATTTACTATTACTTACTGGGCAAGAGTCAGCATTGCCTCCCTTTACGGAGCCCGCACACATCATGGAGTCTGTCTTAAAGACGTTGTTGATATTATCCGGCAAGCGGTTCTTGCACTCCGTCTCGTAATCCAACTCTGCCACGTAAACCTGTAAAATAAGATAGCTTGTACTCGCCGGTTCACTTGCGTACTATTAATATAGATTCGTACATAGGCGTACAATACGATTCCACTTTGACACTCGACAATTCTCGACATTCATCGGTAGAGCTCGGAAGTGCAAATGACACTACTTTTTACCACTACTCTCAGTTTCCCCGAATAGAGACGAATGCACAAGGCGCATTTTCGGCACCATAAAAAACTTTTTAACAAAAAAATTAAACCGCCGAAAAAACTGAAAAGCAAAAAATAATACCTTTTTTGTTTGACCTTAATCTAGGTACCAGTTTGAAGTCGGTGCCTCAGCACGAGCCAGGAGGAGTGATAGAAGCCTATCAGGTAGACGATTATAGGTCCACTCCATCCTCCTGGCTAGTGCTGAGGCACCGATTTCAAACTGGTACCTAGATTAAGGTCAAACAAAAAGGTATTATTTTTTGCTTTTCAGTTTTGTATGTATGTATGTATGTAAAACTCTTTATTGTACGTAAAACATGAAAAATAACAGTTAACAAGAAAAACAGATGTACAAAGGCGAACTTATCCCATAAAGGGATCTCTTCCAGTTAACCTTTCGTCAGTTTTTTCGGCAGTTTAATTTTTTTGTTAAAAAGTTTTTATTTTATACTTTTACCCATCCTTGGGGTAATTTTTTTTCCAAATTTATATAATACCAACTTCAATGTATACCCTATCCAATAAAAAAGAATTATGAAAATCAGACTACTCTGTAAAAAGTTAGTCAATCATCCCCTGTTTTCCTACCCTTAGGGTAGGAATATTATTTCCAAATTTAAATGGGACCACCCTCGGGGTATACGCTTTTCATTAAAAAAAGAATCATTAAAATCGGACTACTCTGTAAAAAGTTATGCGTGATCATACATAAAAAAAAAAACATACATTTCGACTTGAGAACCTCCTCCTTTTGTCTTCGTCGGTTGAAAAAAGGACCGGTCTGTTCGTCAAACCTTGGGGGAGGCCTATAGATATCTTTCAGCTGAAATTTGACGATGGTGACTGAGAGCTCTGTGCCGACGGAGCGTGCCCAGCGCGGTCAATAACACTGAATCATATATACGGTGACACACATCGGCAGTGCGGCACAGCCTATATGATTCAGTGTTGTGAGGTGCAAGCCATACAGAAGAGACGAGACGAAGGACGGGGGCGCGTCACAGACCGCGTCGCCGCCCCGTCTCTTCTGTCAGCTTTGGATCGCGACGCTTCTATACATTTAGTATGAACACTCCCGCTCCTGTCCCACTTCTTTTCTGCGTGGCTTGCGCCTGAAGAGGACTGTACTGTACCTAGCAGTAGGATATTTATATCTAGGTAAGCTAGAGACCCACCTTCATTAGCACTTCTGAAGATTGAGCGTTTTCGGTTCTCCCCCATCCTGCTAGGATTCTGGAGTTGTACATCACCTCCAGCCCTGGTGAAGGCAGGCATGCTGGTCGGATGTGCTCATCTAACTGGACTCTGTAAATATAACACGTATCCTGCTTAATATTATTAACGACAAAGTTTGGATGGATGGATGTATGGGTGTTGGTACTCTTTCACGCTAAAACGGTTTGATGGATCCTGATGGAGTTCGGTACAATACGATTACTTCCGCTTTGGCACTCGGAGTGTCTCGGTTTTAATCGTAAAGGTTCGTGTTTTCACATAGAGTAGGTATACAAAAATCTAGAACTTACTCACATAAAACATTCATTATATTTAATTTTATTTATTTATTTATGGAGGACCAACAGCTTGTATATACATCTTAAACATTACAGTAAATACAGTAAGCCAATTACAGGTTCTCGCCGAAAATATAATTAATAATAAAACCTAAGTAAAGAAATTTCATTAATATTTAAAATATTTAATAGACTATAATCAACTTTTATGACATATTTATGTGACGGGTTAGCATTCAAAATAAAAGAATTTGCTGGGAATGGAATTATCTGTATTTTGCATGTTTTTACGTTTTATTCGTAGGTCTATTATTAAAAAATTACATTGTGGTAGGTGATCTACATTATACTGCTTGAGACTGTTAAGTGAACTCTCCCGGTGAACGTCGAGAATAATTCTGTGGCTCTAGTGAAAAAGGGGTTAAGTCTTCAGAAGTTGAATAGCTGATTTCGACTTAGCCCCCTTTACACATAAAATAGAAAATAGCTGTTTAATTTCTTCGGACTTAACCCCTTTTTCACTAGAGCCACAGAATTGTCGAGTGACAAAGTGGAAGTAAGTAATCGTATTGTACAACACAGATGGTTTATAACCTGAATTAAAGTACAAACCCCAATTTTATCATCAAATATCTTTTGGAATCCGAAAAAACCAATTAAGGATTTTTTTTTTGGGTATCTTCAATGGTAATCGTTATAAATTTAAGGCCACCACAAACCGGGAGCGCGGGGCGCCGACGGAGCGTACCCAGCGCGGTCAATAACACTGAATCAAATACGGTGTGCCGCGCTGCCGGTGTGTGTCATCGTGTATTGGATTCATTGTTACAGATCGCGCTGGGCACGCTCCGTCGCCGCCCCGCGCTCTCGGCTTGTGTTGGCCGTAAGCTGTCCTGTGTGTCTAATAGCCATTGGCTTATCAACGTTAGTGGAAAAATCACATATAATATATTACTGACCTCCTGTCGAGTTCCAGTAGGGCTATGTCATGTGGTTTCTGGTTCTTTTCATACAGCTTGTGGGCGATGGTGTTGACGATACTGTACAGGTAGCCGTCCCGAGACTCCGTCTTGTTGGTCACCCCAAGCAAGGCATAACGGATTGGACCACTGCAAAAACATAATTGGGATTAATTATTATACTAAACGGGACTTATCACCCAAATAATATTTAGCTCGACGTTTCGGCCATTGCAGCAGCCGTGGTGACGAGTTAACTGAAGTGTAGGGTATCAAGTTCTTTTAGCCGCTCGAGTCTTTCGAACTACCCATGCTGTGTTATTATTTCAATAAATAAATAAAAAATAGCCTACGACCTATTCTCAGACCTACCAAATGTGGAGAAAAAATTTCACTAAAATCTGTTCAGCCGTTTCGGAGGAGTTCGATAACAAACACCGTGACACGAGATTTTTCTATATTAGATGGTATGAAATCCTTCGTGCGCGAGTCCGACTCGCTCTTGGCCGGTATTTTAATCACTATATTTTTGGATTTGACCACGATCACTGTGTGTTGCTTGCGAGGCATCTATAAATTGGTAAGATTTAATAAAAAGTGTACCTTTTTTTATGAGGAAATTTCGTAGTTTTCTTATTCAAAATCACGAGCGATCATTTTCACAAAGAAAAAAGTGTTTGTTGACGCCCTCTGATGATGTCAAGCGACAACAACGCTACTGCGCATAATTAAGGACGACGACCGCACGAGGGCGCTGCAATCGCGACGGTTGTCAGTGTCAAAATTCTTTCTTTCTTACGACCGTAACAACGACACCAATTTGTTAGCGAGACAAGAGCGCACCATTTTTTCTTTATATTGTATTGTACAAATCCTGTAGAAAATCTGAGCAAGTAAATATTTTTGCTGAAGAAAATTGAGAATCCTTCATTGAAGTTGCCTCTGCCGAACCACCCAAGAGATTGCCAAAGCACAGCCGCGACATTGGCCTCTGTGGATGAAATTAAATTAACGATTATACCACCTTATGCGCCTCATTTTGGTGGTTTGTGGGAGGCAGGCGTGAAATCTTGCAAGTTTCACCTTAGACGAAGTTTCACCTTTTGTTGTGTCAGTTTTGTGACCTTTGTCATACAGTGTAAGTATATGGCAGGGGGATTTCACTCCGCAGTTTAGGTATGTTCGGCCGGCGCCCGTCCCGGGGAGGATTATGGCAGTAGGTTGTCGCTCGGCCTTCAGTTCGTACGCTAGCCGCGTCGCGCGTAATTAAGCATCTTTTTTCTGTGATTTTTTCAATAAATAATGACTTCTAAACGATCTTAATTATAAATAGCTTACTTATTTAGTAAAGCCTCTAGTTGCGGTAGTTCGGTTGATTTGTCCGGGGCCGAACTGCTGCAACACTTTTTGTCTCAGTATAATTGACCCAAAAAATAAGGACATTTCGTGATATTGAATGTGAAAACCCCAGAACTACCTATTTTTTCTTAAAACATTAAAGTTGCCTGGAATAGATCGCTTCGAAGAGATAAGGCCACCTATTGCTTACCTTATATATTTTTTTCCATGTAGTTGTTTCTATAGGTATGTTTTGTTTTCTTTGTGGTGGACAATAAAGAGCCATTGTATTGTATTTTAAAGGGTATAAGGATAAGGGTAGGGTAGGGTAAGGATAGTAGGGTGGGTAGAATAAGGGTACGGTAGGGTAGGTAAGATAAGGACAAGGGTAGGGTAAGTAAGAGTTTTTTTAATGCCCAGGAATTAAATCACTACTTACTAGTCAGTATGAGTCAGAACATGTGCCGCGGTGAGTATGTACTTGTCACTGATCAGGGTCCCGCCGGCGACCCACTGCAGGGGTGCTATGCCCGTGTTCACCTCATTCCGGCATCCAAGGAGCGCCTGCAACCATGCAATTCCGTGAGATGAAGAAGACCGTAGTTAGCCACCGGACCTACTTAATACAGTACCAATTTCACGGGTTGCGATTCGATCACTTATTTTGCTGGACTTGCTGGGGAATCACAGAATTAGGGTACAACTATATTATTTTCTCCGATTCTAGAATTTTTTACATGGATCTGCTCAGAATTAATAGCACTATCGATTACCTATAATGGAGTAAAAAAATGTCCCCAGTTTTTCATATAGAAATAAGTGTCGGTTTTGTTACCTTCACACACCAATGCGTGAAAAGTAACAGAACTGACCTCGGGACCCTTTTTTTTCTCTATGTATAGGGTAAAACCACCAGTGAATGAACAAAATCACGTTTTTTGCCTAAAATAAGCAATATAGCCATTATAGCGTGTGACAGGGACGACACGGTTTCTGCCAGGCTCCCTCCTAGGGCAAACCGAGGTAGACCTCCGGCTCGCTTCTTGACGGACTGAGCCGCAGGTCTACAATGGCTGGTCACTTGCGCGCGCGCCATGTTGGCGGTCCGCGCGTTGATGGCCGGCAGTCGGCTTTAGCGCGAGCAGGCGAACGGACACGCTTTTGATTATATTTTTGTTTAACGCTTACGACTTACTACTTACTTACACACCTTACCCCTGCCTGTCGCTACACCATTTATATCTTGTCGTATTTTTTTTTCTTACTTGCAACTCGATTTCCTATGCAATGGCAACACTTGGTGAATTTATTTTCGACCTATTTCAACATGGCCGGCGTTTGAGGTTCACGTGTTTCTGCTTTTGAAGTTTTGTATGGAAAAATTAGATCCCAGGTAAGAACAGTGCATGTTTGGAGTAACATTTGAACTGCTTATTTGATGTATACCAGTAAAAAGTTTAGCTATTTGGTTAGATTAAGAGTTAAGTCTTCTATAAATGTACTCTTTGGAGGCTTATTTTGCGATTAAGTTGTTAGGTGTTCCATTACTGGCTTATCAAATGTTCTAAAATTTCGGATGGTGTCAGGTCAATTTAGTTTTTTACTTAAATTTAAATCTTAACGTAATCGTATTAAGCTTGTGTTTTCAGATTCTGCATAGAAAACGATTCTGTTTCTTTGAACTAGTATTGGAACACTAGTGTTCATTCATAGGAATGAAAAATCTAGTAAATGGACTATAGAAATTGCCTTTGTTCATTTACTAGGTACCTAAATCCTATGTATGAACAACGTAGGTAACGATGGACGCCATTTTGTTTATGTCAAATAGCTGGCAAACGAGCATGAGGGTCACCACATGGTAAATGATCACCGCCTTGGAATACTGAAGGTACGTGGTACCTACCTCAAGTTTTTATGTTGAAAATGTTTTTTAAATGTTGATTAAATCAAGCTAAATAGTGTTCATTCACTGGGTTTTACTATGTTCATTCATTAACTTTTTCGTTCATTGACTAGGTTTTTGGGTACTTTTTTACAAATTCTTCTATAACTCAAAAACTATACACGTAAAAAAAAATCGCAGAAATTGAATTCTTGTTTATTAAAGTACGATTGATTAAATTACATAAAACCATTACAATTATTAATAAATACAGAGTAATGAATTTTTTAAGTAGAAAAATTTCTTAAGTGTTCATTCACTGGTGGTTTTACCCTAATCGATAGTGCTACTGATTCTGAGTAGAACCATGCAAAAAATTGTAAATCTGCGAAAAAGTGTATTGTACCCTATTTCTGAAATCCACCTGCTAAGCAATTTATGCTTATCTGAACTCATCTCAATTCATATGGCGAAGTGGAACTGATGGTGAGCCACCAAGAGGTAGGTTAGCCTAGTTGGTAGTGATGCCTACGAAGCAAAAGGTCCTGGGTACAAATAATCCCGGTAAGGCCATTTATTTGTGTGGTGAGCACGAATATTTGTTCCTGAGTTATGGATGTTTTCTATGTATTTAATATTTATTTATCTATATAAGTATGTTTATCGTCGTCTAGTACCCATAGTACAAGCTTTGCTTAGTTTGGGACTAGGTCGATTTGTGTAAGATTGTCCACTAAAAAAGAAAAAAAAATTTTGAATCGGGAAAAGTGACATTTTGTAAAAGATGACGAGCACTTGACACTAAGCTTTCGTAATTTAGATTAGTTACTACTCCAAAAAGTGAGAAATAAATTAACGATTCCAGAAAACAATATTTTTTTTTTCTAATCTGTTTGAAGTAGGTACCTCAATACGACAGAAGTGACATCAGAATCAAAAATTAAAAAAAAATCTGTTGATTTTATAAATGTAAGTTTTTGCTAAGATTTTATTATGTCGATGATACTAAATAAACACGGAGGTTTTAATCGGTATTCTGGAGTTGTAAAATATGAATCTTTTTCCAAAATGAAATGTAATAGATATAGGTACGTTATTGCTAAAAGATCCTTCATCCAAAGAATGCGTGGCTATCCAACATTTGTTGAAGTTAAGTAGTTTCGTTAAGTGTCATCGCTTTGGCAGGGAATTTGACAGATCTCACGTCAAAGTTTCTTCAAGTCAAGAAACTGATTTGTCAATGAGGTTTTAGGCTCATAGACTAAACCATGTGTAGGGTGAAAATGATTTTAACTAAATAATGATTTTCAGAACACTTATTATTTAAAAAAAAAATCATGGGTCGATTGACTCCAATTGACCTAGTCCCAAACTAAGCAAAGCTTGTACTATGGGTACTAGACAACGGATAAACATACTTGTATAGATAAATACATACTTAAATACATATTAAGAGGGTACGATGGCTGAGAGACTTTTGAGAAATAGGTATTTTAATGAAATGTCGCTGTCTCGCCCGAACCCCTCCGTGTCAGTACAGCGAGAGCCGGACAACTGCAGCTCAGACCGTTAATAGGCGCGTAAAATTGATCAAAACAGCATTTCGTAGTCCCCTGTTTTCTTCTCGAAAACTGGACGAATAAAATTATTTTTTTTTTAAAAATAATTACAGGACAGATTTAGCTATGCCCCTATGTTTTCCTTTTTTTGTTTATATGAGGGATTCTTTTCTGATGAGTGTCTGAAAATGGCGTTGAAATTGGGCAATTTTTTCAGTTTTTGAAAGCTCATATTTCTTATGTTAATTGAAATATGGAAAAAAAAACAAAACCTAGAGGCATAGCTGTGATAGATACAGATTACACAGTAAAAAAAATTTGGCTCTAAAGCCATTATCCAGGGAGGAAACAGGGGATTACGTTTGTATGGAGAAATGGTGCGTATCGTATCCTCTTAAACATCCAAGACTCGTGCACAAACATTCGTATTTGTCACACAAATATCTACCCCGACCGGGAATCGAATCCGGGACCTCAAGCTTCGTAGTCAGGTTCTCTAACCACTAGACCATCAGGGCCCAATTGCATAACAAATTACAACTAATATTACAAACGGATCTCTCGCTTCAGTTATATTAACTAGAAAGGGAGTTCGTCTTGTAATATAAGTTGTACTTTGTTATGCCCTGGTCGTCTAAAATAAAATAAAATAACTTCTGATCGACGTTTTGTTTCACGTAACTGCGACTTTTCACGTGGTCGCCACCGAATACTGATCTAGCATAATTGATTCCTGATTATCGATTAAAAATCATAGTGTAGATATTTGAAGTGGCCGTAGGTATTACCATGTGTGGGAACTCCTTTCGTTCTGCGGGGGTGCCTTCCCAGATGCGATCACTGAACTGGTTGATTCCACATGCATTGGCGCGGTACAACTTGCCGTCTTTGGTCTCATTGGCCACGCAGGGCTCAACGTACCGTCGATACTCAAGACATTCTGAAAATGACGAACATGTAAAGGATGTTTGCCGAGTCTTTTCCAAAGACCGATGTGCAATCTTTATGGCTGGGTACTGTAACTGCAAGGTACAGTCAACCAATTTGATTCCTAAGCGACAATAGAACCTTGTCGCATTAACTACTAGATGAAGAAGATTACAACGCCAGTGGCGGGTCAAACAAAGGATTATCAACTTTCCGATCGATCACAAAATGCATTAACGTAAAAAAATTATAAATGTTTTCGCTCCATGACATGAGAAGAAAAAGAAGTTTTGACAGACGGACAGTGATAATTCAAGTTATTATTACACAAGCAAACTAGTGAAAGCTCCATTCCTATTTACTAGTATTATCGTTGACATATGTTCGCAAAGATTAACATGCCATCATGACATCCAGCTACATCACGCAATGATCACTGTCGTAGAAGATAAACAAATTGATTCATTATGACATGGTTCTATAGTGGCGTAGGAATCAAATTGACTGACTGTAACTGCCAACTGCCGATTGCTTTTTGATTAAACTTCGAACAGATTATCTTTAATATGTTCTCGGTGCCGAGGGAAAAAGTTGTATGTGTCACACGAGACCTAAGTTTTTTTGCATTTCGTGTTTGAATCGCTGCACTCAGATTTCTTACCCAGAATCACTCGTTAAGCTCGTGATTGGATCATAGAATCCTTCGCTCGGGATTCAAAATTAACACTCGCAGAAAATTAAAACAGCTTTGCTCTCTTGTTGGGCTATTATCTGTTGGTAAATGAAACAGTTTGCCAACATTAGTAAACCCTGATTTTGGCACGTTCCACTTACTTTGAAAAGCTATGTCTGTCGGTTTGGTGGGCACAGGGTCAAAGGGGGGACACTCCGCAGGCTCGGGGGGAGGGGGCACGTCTAACGAGTTCTGGCAACACAGAGCTGGCATCTCCCCGTTATACCGGCATGTCTGTGGAGGAAAATAATACCCTAGCATTAGTGTCCCACCTAAAGTATGAGGAAAATAATACCCTAATCAGGCCCGCTGGCATGGTCTCTAGAGCCAGGATCACCAATTAGTTCACTAGGGGTTATAAAAGACCCAAGCCACCAAAATACACACACACAGTATTTTAACTAAATTAATGGAGCAATTTTATCGATGATATATTTTTAGTATTACATATGTCCCGGATATAATAGTAGATTGTACACCAAGGGGATAAAGCACTGCATTATGTCACGGGCGCGATATTGAATCCTGAGCGTATCGAGGGACTCCAGATTTAACTCCCGAGCGTAGCGAGGGGGTTTTTAGTTGATTCCCGAGCGAAGCGACGGAATTAAGAAGGAGTCCTGAGAGCAGTGAAAGATTTAAGTGCGCCCAAGGCAAAGTAAGTTTTATCCCCGAGGAGTATACTCTACTTTTCTCACCTTTTGCGAGACAATAAAAACCAAGGCTACTAGAAAAATACTCGAAATAGACCCAGAAGCACTGATTCTGACACTGACTTTGCGCCTTTCGCAGTTTTCCATTTGTCGAAATCTTTGTAAGCTTTTAAGTATTTTTCCTTCGACTTCTCTGGGAGTACATTATTAACAATTTCTAAGGCTGGCTTGCGCAGACCTGGGTTAGCTACTTAACTCCGAGCGAGGTAACTGCTAACCCAGAGTTAACAAGTGTCAAAATGTATGGAACTGTCATTCTTAACCCAGGGTTACCGATTTAATTTTTTTACCCTGAACTGTGCAAGTGGTCCTAAGGCGTCTAATTTAATGGAATCAGGAGTCAAATCACTTTCGTCACTCGATATTTTCTTAATGTTTTATCTTCTTTTGCAGTTTTGATACTTAAAATTGCAGCGTATTGAAACACTCGCGGCTTTTGTTTAAGTATTTGACTTTGTTTTCGTTCGGCCGCGGAACTGCAAATAAATGAGGCGCGGCGCGGCCCCCGCGGAGCTGGCCACGTTGAGCACCAGCACCAGCACGAGCTGCGCGCTGGCCTGCACGCCGGGCGATTTTGAAATTAGACTTTAAGTGCATACCAATAAGAACTACGAGAAGTGAGAATCACATTACTGGCGGGTTATAATGAAATTCAGTACAACATTACGCCCCGGCGAATGCCAAGGGCTATAATGATTTACTTTGAGAGAGGTTTGCATGATATATAATAAGGCATTGTCGAGCAGGTGGTGTGAAAATATAAATATGAATGAACGGAAACAATTACTTTGCTCACTTGCGACCTTCCGATAGCTACGTTTGTGTAAGAAATGCGTGTTCACGCAGTTCCTCCACCTGCACACTGTACGAATACACACAAATCACACAAACCCAACTATCACCAGCATCAAAATATCGTTAAGAAAAATGACATTTTTTGTTGCGGACTAACTGTTCGAAGTTTGAAATAAATTTGAAGTCATTCTCGCTTGTTATTTCGCCCGGCCGTTTTCGAATTGACGTCAAGGCACTGGTCCCACCGCCGGCGATGAGCGATAAACGAGTAGAACTAGAAACGAGTGGGCGAGCGGTGAGAAGCGAGTGTGTAGTTTCGATACTTAGTCGCTCGGCTAAAAGCGAGTGTTCGAGTGCGACGGGCGATTGTACCGGATTGACCGGTGATTGTCATCGCCAAGATATCGCCGGTGGGTCCAGTGCCTAACAAAGACAATGCGGGGCATACATTTTTATTAAATAATGTACTCTGTAGTGCAAGTTAGGTACTGTGTTCTCGCGGTCCGCACAAAATGGGTCGCCGGACCGCGGTCCGCCATTTGGCGACTCCTGGGCTACGGATTAGCTCGAAACAAATCTAGTGAAACTGATTTAAAGACGTGAATGATCCGCATTTTTTCATTATCAGCGAGTCTCACGATAGTTTCATGTAAACAGTGGTCCCTACCATGTCGGGACCCGGTAGGATCCCTTTTTGAGTCCCTCCAAAGTAGGTCCTCAGCTCTCCAATGGTCCATATCGGGTTGCCAGTGGGGCAGCACACAATTCTGGTCCTTCCAGCCCATTTACACATCTGAAAATACAAGGAATTGATAAGTTCATAGTTTTACTTGGGACTTTCAAAGTCAAAGTCTAATTATATTTTTATCCAGTTTGTTTTATTTTATTAAGAAACAAACAGTTATATACAAACATAAGAACATTTGGATTTGACGACCAGGGCCCAATTGCATAACAAAGTACAACTTATATCACAAGCGGAACTCCCTTTCTAGTTAATATACTTAGGCAGTGGTTGGAGAACCTGACTACGAGGCATGAGGTCCCGGGATCTATTCCCGTGTCGGGGCAGATATTTGTATGAAAAATACGAGTGTTTGTTCTCGGGTCTTGGGTTTTTGATATGTATTTAAGTAGCGAACTGCAGAACAGCAAGCGTGAAAAAGGCGGGCAGTTTCTGCGACACAAAGAGGTAGTCGACTTCACAGGAGACCGAAGAGCCGGCGGCTTTCTTACCTTAGGTTTTTTATACGTGTGAAGTTGTTTGTAAGCGAAAAGGCACTTGTCCAGGGGCTGGCAAGTGCCCGCTGTCTTGCCCTCCGCCTCGCAAGCGTCCCCTGAAAATAAAATAAAAACGTATACATCGTGCTGTATGCTATAGCTAAGGCTTTTAAATGAGCCCTCACCCGTGCGATAAAGCTCGAGCGGCGTGCTCACCGCCCGCACCTCTCCCGACCCCCTTTATCGTCATACCCCCCAGCCCCTGTACCGCGCGGGCGAGTAGGGGAGACCGAGGACAGTTGTGACAGAGGAGAGTAGTGACAACGTTGATTTTTAGAACTTATTAACTGCTAGCGAGCTCGCAATAGCGCGCGTTTTTTAGTTCAAGTCTCGAGCTATCAAACACGCGCTGTTGCGAGCTTGCTAGCAGTAAATATGTTCCCAAAAATCGACGATGTCCAAACTCTCCTCGGTCTCCCCTACTCATTTAAACGGTCTAGTTATAGCTAACTGTGTAGGTTAGGTATGTTAAGGTATCGGTAAAATATCATTTAGGTACCTACACGTCTTGTTAAGCGTAGCACGTGTAACATAGGTACCGGACTCAAGTTTGACACGGCAGTTCTTATTTTAGGCATGAGCGGTAGTTTTAGGGTTCCGTACCCAAAGGGTAAAAACGGAAACCCTATTACTGAGGCTCCGCTGTCCGTCCGTCCGTCCGTCCGTCCGTCTGTCACCAGGCTGTATCTCGGGAACCGTGATAGCTAGAGAGTTGAAATTTTCACAGATGATGTATTTCGGTTACCGCTATAACAACAAATACTAAAAAATGGAATTAAATAAATATTTAAGGGGGCTCCCATACAACAAACATGATTGTTTTGCTCGTTTTTTCTCGATATTGATAACGGAAACAGGTAGACGCTTGAAATATTCACAGAATATTTAATTATATGTCGACTTTAAAAATAAATCATTAAATTAAAATAAAAACAATATTTAAGGGGGGCTCCCATATAACAAACGTGATTTTTATAGATAATTGTACGGAACCCTTCGTGCGCGAGTCCAACTCGCACTTGGCCGGTTTTTTTGTATCTCTTAAAGATCTTTTACAGTGACTGAAAATTCACGGTAAAGTTTTCTTTTTCCTTTCGAGATTGGAAACTTCAATAAGTACTTAAATAACGAACTGTAATAACCAAATAAGGAAAAAATAAACAATTGAATAGGAACAAAACAGGAAATTGTGCTAAAGAGTACCTATTAAATGTTATGTTTGTCTGTCACAAAGAATTTATTTATTTCGGGACAAATAATTTAATTTAAAATTACAATACTGTCCGATATCCGTTCGTCCATCCATTTGTCCAAGGGTATTATCTCAAGAACTGTAATAGACAGGCAGCTGATAAATAATGTGTATCTATTTCTATTGCCACTGCAACTAAAAATACTAAAGCAAAATTTACTAACATTACAATAACTATCAATTCTGAATTCTGAATTGTAATCTTAAATTTTAATTTCCAATTTAATTTTAATTTATTTTATTTTCAATTTCAAAGTTTTGAATTTGAATTTACCTATTAATTTTATTTAGTTTTTAGGGTTCCGTACCCAAAGGGTAAAAACGGAAACCCTATTACTGAGGCTCCGCTGTCCGTCCGTCCGTCCGTCCGTCTGTCACCAGGCTGTATCTCGGGAACCGTGATAGCTAGAGAGTTGAAATTTTCACAGATGATGTATTTCGGTTGCCGCTATAACAACAAATACTAAAAAATGGAATAAAATAAATATTTAAGGGGCTCCTATAGAACAAACATGATTTTTTTGCTCGTTTTTGCTCGATATTGATAACGGCAACAGGTAGAAGCTTGAAATATTCACAGAATATTTAATTATTTAAATAAATCATTAAATTAAAATAAAAAAATATTTAAGGGGGCTCCCATACAACAAACGTCATTTTTCTAGATAATTGTACGGAACCTTTCGTGCGCGAGTCCGACTCGCACTTGACCGGTTTTTGTTTAGTTAGTTTTATTTTATTTTTAATTATAGTGTTAATTTATTTAAAGTTAATTTTATTATGTCATGTATTTATTTGTATAACCAATAAATGTTACCTATATTTCAATTTTATTTTATTTTATTTATGATATTGTTAATGTAATATTATGATTTTAATATAGAGTAATGTCCTATTTTTACTAACTGTAGTCCTAAGCAGCCTATGTTACTAAAAACTATGGATTTTTTTAGGAAAAAATAAAATTATTATATTATTATTAAAAAACCGGCCAAAAGCTCCAGGTTCCAAAAATCCATGCACACTTTAAATACCTATTTTGAAATGGGGTTGTTTTACTAATACCATAATTTTCCAAGTACCTACCTATGTAGGTATATTTTATAAATTACGCTGCTATTTACGCTTACTTCTTATAGTAATAATTCTCAAGCAAACTTAGCCGTAATAGTTTTCAAGTTTGCTTTATTAATTCGATAATTTACTCTCATCACAATTTTTTCAAAATACCTTTTCAAACCACCGTTTTAGCTTTTAGAGGGGGGGGGGGGGGGGGCATGCTTGACTTTGACAAGAATTTGCACTTTAAAGTTGAATACTTATTTCGCAAACGAATCATTGTATCGATAAATCTTCTTCACAGTGGGAGGAGCCTGTGGGAGGTACCTTAAAACTTTTTATTTTACTTGTTTGTCAGCACAATTGCTACAAAATTACAGCTTTCTAGCACTAATAGTCTCTAAGCCAAACCGCGGACGGACAGACAGACATGGCGAAACTATAAGGGTTCTGTTTTTAGCATTTTTGGCTACGACACCCTAAAAACACACCATCAAATGTTTTTCCTCTATGACATTAGTTCAGACATACATACGAACAAATGAAGTTTCATAAAAGCTTGTAAAAAAGAAGAAAAACAAGTCCTCCGAACAAATGTTTTTGGGATAAAAAAATAACACAAGCCCCCGCATCTTGTAATTATAATACGTCCCTGGCTAAATCTTATAATATTAAATCATAATTACCTATCTCCAAACTCCACGCATGGACAACACATAACAACACCACAACACATTTTAATAACATTATTAATACTTTATTGTACGTTGTTTATTTCATTACAGAAAATATGCGTCTGACTTTTAAACTGGTTTGGACACTACTGGCCAACGTATCGTGGTCATTCGTTGTGTGTATTATATTTAGATGAAGGTATAGCTTCGTCATTTCGAACTGGTAGGTATTTGTGTAGTTTTTTCCTCGTTTTAGCAACTTTTAAACGACATAATTTATACTGTTTTCTGCAGCAAGAAATACCAGATTTGTTAGTCCTTACCTAATATAATAACTGTAATTTTGTATCTACTGATCAATACTAAGTAATACTGATTAATAATCAAGGATTTAACGAAGAAGTAGCTAAGCGTTGCAAATGGTCAACTAGAAGTTTTTTATTAGTTTTACTAGGGTTACTTTTGTTTAATTTTTAGGGTTCCGTAGCCAAATGACAAAAACGGAACCCTTATGGATTCGTCATGGCTGTCTGTCCGTCCGTATGTCACAGCCACTTTGTTCCGAAACTATAAGAACTAAGGTGTTGAAACTTGGTAAGTAGATGTATTCTGTGAACCGCATTAAGATTTTCACACAAAAATAGAAAAAAAAACAATAAATTTTGTGGGTTCCCCATACTTAACTCGAAATTTTTTTTTTCATCAAACCCATACGTGTGGGTATCTACTTATGGATAGGTCTTCAAAAATGATATTGAGGTTTCTATTATAATTTTTTTCTAAACTGAATAGTTTGCGCGAGAGATACTTCCAAAGTGGTAAAATGTGTGTCCCCCCCTGTAACTTCTATAATAAGAGAATGATAAAACTAAAAAAATATATGATGTACATTACCATGTAAACTTCCACCGGAAATTAGTTTGAACGAGATCTAGTAAGTAGTTTTTTTTAAACGTCATAAATCGTAAACCGCAATTTTTTATAGATTATGATACGGAACCCTTCGTGCGCGAGTCCGACTACTTAGCCGGTTTTTTACAACGTACGCTTAAAACGAATTTTGGACATCTGTTTAAAATTTAAATAGTTACTGTACTTAGCAAAAAACTTCGCTCCGCGGACTTTTTTTTGGAAAGTGATGCTTTGAACGCGTGCATTCCAAACAACAGATTCAAACTTGAAAACTATTTTAAAACTAAATGGGACTATGCATAACAAAATTAATTCATCCTTAATATAATTAAATAGATTCATATTCGTCACCAGTAATCGTGTTTCACGAATTTTTTTTTTAAATATTTTTGCCTGTTGTCATTTTGAGGTTATTTCCACGCCCTAATAATTGTCCTGCCCTAATAATCCTCCATTCACAAACAGCGCGATTGGCTGTTTAGGGTTTTCCAAAATCCAAACTAAATTAAAAAAATACTTTAGTCCCTAGATATTAAAAAGAGCTTTAGCCCCGATATGCAGAGATTAAAGTAACATTTTAAGAGCATGAGAAGTGAAAAAACCATTGATGGCTCTTACGAGTAGATACGGATCCCTAAAAAATGCGAAAGAAAGACTTAAGGCAACGTCAGTCAGTATAAGGGATATGTATTAGAATCCACTTTTATATCACTACACCATTTCTCTATCAAAGTGTCATGTTTCAATACAGACGCGTACGGAAGTGCTTTCCATAGCGAAGTACCGTCGAGCAGTAAAGTGGTCATTAAGTTAGTTCGAGAATTGACTGTTTCAATTTGTTTTAACTCCGATATTGAGTTTCAGAACGTAGATATTTTACACTAAAGTTGACAAACGAGTATGTGGGGTATAGGTATCGCCACAAGAGTTGAGGTCACGCACACAACAACATGTCATGAAAATGTAATGACAGCGGGATTTTGACATTTATTCGTACCGATGGCAAGTTCAAGAAACTCAACAGGGAATTGCAAAACTAAAAATTTCTTCAACCTAGCTATTTCGTTAAGAATTATTTAGGAAAATAAATCTAGTTGAAACAAAATAGAAAATAAAACATTATTGATCTATTTTATTTACCTACATCTGATAAGCATAATTTTTGCTAAGTATTTATAATAACGATTCTTTTGTAAGTTGCGAGCATTTTTTATCAGTTTCAAATTGTTTTATTTCAAAAATATGTTACTTAGCTATAATGAAAAAAGAAAGGTTATTATAATATGCATAGTATTGCGTAGGTAGGTATTTCATCATAAGATCATATTTAACTCACATTTTCATTCACTCACTCATTTCATTCATTCACTACTTTTTTGCAAACAGTACTTTATGTAGCTGTGTGTGTAATCATTCGCCTAGACTCTCGTGGCAAGACCGTAACCGCAGCCAATATTAGGACTGCCGGTGCGTTGCCGGACTTTGGGAAACCTCAGCCAGGTTCGGAATGTACTGGACATTCCGAACCTGTGGTAGGTTGGTACTAGAGGCCAGAATGTTAGAGGAAAATAATAAAGTATGTATTTATGTATAAGTTAGATAGTCAGTAGTTTTGAAGGGTCGGAAACCCGATAGAAAGTAAGAGGAAGGCTGCCAGAAAGACAAAGTATGTGGCATGAACGTACGAGCAGTAGCACCTGTGAGAACTGGGATGAAAAAGGACATAGTTAATATAGGCCCTGCATTAATGTGGTTGTAGCTAGAAAAAAAAAAAAAAACCTGTGGTAGGTTCATCGACATTCATGAGTGCTTCATCATCATCATAGTTATCAGCCAAAAGACGTCCATTGTCCACAAAGGCCTCCTCAAAGAGCTTCATAACGCATCCAAGTGGTTCCTAGTACTTTCACCAGATTTCTGATACTATTTCATCACCATTACCATCATTTCAGCCGAAAGACGTCTACTGCTGAACATAGGCCTCCCCCAAGGCTCGCCAAGGTCTTACACCATCCGTATCCTGAACCTTAACCAGGTCTCGCACCATCTTGTTGGAGTCTACCCACACTGCGTCCTCCGGTCTTTTCACCTCCATCGGCCGTCAATTCTACGAGCGATGTGCCCCGCCCACTGCCACTGAAGTCTAGCGATTCTTCGAGTTATGTCCGTGACTTTAGTTCTTGCTCGGATTTCATTATTTCTAATGCGATCCCGCAGAGAAACTCCGAGCATAGTCAGCCCTCCCCATCGCACCGACCGTAACTAAATAGAAGAATCGAAAAGTATACGGAAATTTGGGGACACTTTTTAAAAAGTTTTTTAGTAACTTGCATTAGGTACATTTGTATGTAAGTATGTTTGTACGGGTCAAATCTTGGTAATTGAATTTGACCCACTTTCAGTGGTCGTATTCACTTGAAATTTGGTATACTTATGTAGGTTGGATGACAATGCAGGTACAGACAGCGAAGAAGCTTGCATTGAAAATGATTTTTTTAACAAAAACTTATTTTCTCCCAGTAGGATCGAGAAAGCTCGCGATTCTGAGCAGAAATCACAACAAATTTTCCGAAATAAAAATAAAACATACAACAAAATAAAATTGGCCCCTTTAGCGTTCGTGTTGTTCTTGTTGATGTGTCATGTGTTGTTGTAAATTAATGTAATTTTCTTTCTTTCTAATATGAAAAAAAAAAAAAATGAAAATATTTATTTCTTTAAAAAGATTAACCATACAGAGACAAGGAATAAATATATATAATAAATAGGAAATAGATAAAATAAATAATAAAAAAAAAAATATCACGGGACAATTCACACCAATTGACCTAGTCCCAAAGTAAGCTAGGCAAAGCTTGTGTTATGGGTACTAGGCAACGGATAAACATACTTATATAGATAGATACATACTTAAATACATATTAAACACCCAAGACCCGAGAACAAACATTCGTATTTTTCATACAAATATCTGCCCCGACACGGGAATCGAACCCGGGACCTCAAGCTTCATAGTCAGGGTCTCTAACCACTAGGCCATCTGGTCGTCAAATTTTATCTCGCCTCAGAGGTTTTTTCTTCAGATTTTCTTTAACTGCCCACTCTATTTTGGATTAAAACATTCTCCACTTATTTGCGAGGCACCGCACGCGCTTCGCCGCAAATTGAATTAAAATTTATATGAGGAAAGTTATAAATCATTATAATTTATTTATAAAGTTCGACGGTTACGGCGCCCGGCGTTGGCTGTATCGTAATAGTTACTATATTGAAATGAATGAAATGAAATTTTTTTTTGATGCAGAAACAGTAACATAAAAACATTGTCAGCGGGCCCCAAACTAGGCAGAACCTGTATCTTGGGCGCCCTGAAGAGTTGGTATTCCAAACAGAAACGACATCACAGTGCATAGTGCTTTAAAAATATTAACAGAAGAGGAAGAAAAATATGCAGAAATAAGAACAATAATAACAACAATAACCCTCATCGCAATGGTATGTGAGTGTGTGTGTGTGTGTGTGTGTGTGTGTGTGTGTGTGTGTGTGTGTGATTGCGTGCGTGTGTGTTCACCTACTTACTGGAGGAGAACAAGTTCTCCGTTTCTAAATATGTTAGCCGGTTTAGCCACTCCCCCACAGATCTCTTCACACGGCCAGGCCCCCATTTTTTTATGTCCACTAGTGTCTTGCTTATCACATTATAGATGTAGGGGTGTGCAAAGAACGGGCAGCGCTTTGCAAATGCCGAAATATTATAGGGATAAGCTTGCACACACACACACACACACACACACACACACACACACACACACACACACACACACACACACACACACACACACACACACACACACACACACACACCCACACACACACAGTACTTTCTGTTTTTTTTTTGCGTTTTGCAAACCTTCAGAACCTGTGTTCCGCAGTGATCGTCTTTCGACTGAAATGACGATGATGATGGGATGATGATGGACCTCATACATTGGCCCTCTAGGACCCCGGTGTATTTTACAACATCTTTGCTTCCCCTCCACTATCGTAGATGTTAGGATGATGTCGGTGAAAAGACAGCAGTGGAACTTATTTGGGTGACATGCTACGGAGCGAGGAGAGGCACGGCTGTGCTCTATTAATAGGCAATCACATTTCTAATATTAAATACCTTTAATATTCTTGTTAATTAAACTCATGTTACAAAAGCGTACGTCATGGCGGTGGCGACAAGAGGAAGAGGGCGAGCAGAGAGCACGCACCATAGAGCTCAAACCATAGAGTACGTGTCAATGCCAATATCTATGCTTTGTTATTTAAGGCAGACACACACAATTCAACAGTAGACACGTAGTGATTCTATCCTCTTTATCGGTTGATGCTGTGCTGAACACAGGCCTCTCCAAGGTTCTTCAGACAGGTCCTACGTCATCCATATCCAACGCGTTCCCGCAACCTTAGCCAGGTCATCGCTCCATATTTTTGGAGGCCTATATACTGCGTCTTCCGGTCCACAAACTGGACGCCATTCAAGAACAAGAAAAAGAAAAGATTTTTTGGCATCATCAGCCATCAGTTCTACAAGCGATGTGCCCTGCCCAGTGCCACCTGATTCGGCGATTCTTCGAGCTAATCGAGCTATGTCGTCTTTAGTTCTTGCTTTAGTGATTCCGCAGAAAAACTCCAAGCATAGCCCTCTCCATCGCCCTCTGAGTGATTTTGAGCTTCCTTACTCGTATGAACCCCATTGTTAGCGACCACATCTAAATCTTGACAATGTGACGCAAGTTACTTGTGTTTGTGTGGAAAAAAGCTTTGGTAGCTTATAGTAGTTTTTAATTCATTTAGGTGCCCTGAGAGGTCCTCCCTTTACCATCTAGACAAAGAACAAAGGCAGTTTTTGCGAAATTCCCGCGGAACAGGGAATCCTGGAACGCTAAAGCCGCAGGCGCGAACTAGCCAACGATATTCAGTTTCATGTCAGCCTACGCATAGCAAATAAGGCAAACTTGTTGGTATAAAAAGGGGTTGTTTTGATCCCAGCATCATTCCACGCTCGACGCCGCGTCCGCCATCTTGTGTGCTTGCCACAGATTAGCAAAAATGTTCAAAATCACGGCTATAGTGTCTCTGATGCTCATTGGTAAGTTTTTTAACTTTTTTTTTTTTTTTACTTATAATTGATTCGTGTTTCTCTATCTCGTCTGATGGAAAATGTAGATTAGGCCAAAGGTGTTTCTCAAACTGGTGAAACTGAACCATCAGTAACTAGCTTAGCTTAGTTCGTCTTAGGGATGTTGAAGGGAACCAATGGCAATGGACAGACAGGAATTTAGAGGGCAAAATGTAATGACAGGTAAGGAATTCCTATATCGATAAACTCAACTATCGATGCTTTTCCCATATTATACTAGTGGTCACTCTAAGTTTTTTTTTGTAAAAACATAATTAAACAAAATAATAAATCAATTCTCTTTCTCTTTATCCTCACAAAGCCCACATCAAATTTTGACTATCATAATTAGAAACTTATTGTCAATCAAGAAAAATTTACATTTGTTGACATTATGTATTAAATTTATCATGTTAGGCCTTATGTATAGTAGATTGTTCAACAAGGGAGGAAAAGTAAGACCGTGCGCACGTAAACAACAGCTCCGCATCATTAAAAGTTTAAAAATAATTTATAAGCATATTTCAACGAAAAAACAACGAAAATCTATTAAATCTTAAGGTCTGCAATGATTAATAGTATAGTTGTGAATATTTGTTATAAAAACTGCAAGAAAAGTGAAAGTTTAACCCGGCGGCAAAAAACGGTTGGTGTTTAAATTGTAAAAAATTAAATGTGTGCCCCAGTGACAAATGAACTAAAATAAACAAAATAATTACAGTGTTGTGATAAAGTATGGTTAATTACACTACAACAGCAAGGTAGGCGAGAAGAAATTTAATATTATAACCAAATAATCGTTAACATTCCTCATTGTCAAGGATTATAATTATCTTGATTGAGAACAGCGCCATCTACTGTCAAAAACCAAAATTAACTCCTTTAAGATCTTGCATTGATTAGCGCTTCGCGTAGCTGCCAGTTACATTTACTAATACTGCCGCCCGCCATCAGAGGACGCTACATAGAAATATGGCTTCCGTTTGTGCAGGTTGTTCTCATGAACTACCAAACAGAGAGTTTTTACGCTGCGCGCTCTGTAAAGAAGAGTACGATTTAGAATGTGCCAATGTCTCCAGTAAACGATTTTACAACATAATGTCAATTGAAAGCAAAAACACATGGAAATGTCAAACATGTAGGAGTAAAATGCCTAAAACAGGAAATATCAACACCCCTGTTCGCCCACGAGACCCCGAAAAAAATCAGGAAATAGAAGAACATAACGCGCAGCCTGAAATAAATAACGTAACAATAAGGCGAAAAATAAATGCTACTAATAATTCATCATCCTCTGACGACCTGAGCTTCCTAGGCGACACGCAAGATACATTAGCCACAAATCAAACAGTACCAGAAATAACTTTACACACCCTAAGCCAAGTCATATCCATAAAGCTCGAAGAAAACAATAAATTAATAATTTCTGAACTTCAAAATGTTATCCAAATGGAAATACACAAAGCAGTTACAAACTTGCGACAGGAATTAAAACAAGATACTTCCGCTCTTTTCAAGCAAAACCAACTTAGAAAAACCGACATTGAACTGTTAAATTCCAAAATGGAAGACCTGGAAAAAATAAACAAAACATTGCAAAAGGAAATTAAAGAATTGGAACTTAAAATTACGAAAGAAACTGGATTGCCATACTCACAACAAATACCTGAGAGCAACAAGAAAAAATTCGTTATCTACGGTTTCGCAGAATATTTAAAAGAGACCGACTCTGAGCTACATTCCAGGGTAATGGAAATGTTTGACGATATACTGCAATTAAACACAATGGGATACATAGAAGATATACATAGAGTCGGCAGACGAAATAACAGAAATCGTCCGTTAGTAGTAGAATTAATTAGCAAAAGGATGGTAAAATATATTTTACAAAACAGCCACTATTTCCAAGGAACTGGATTATCTATCTCTGAATTTCTAGATGCTAAAGAACGACAGGAGAGGGCTTACTTGCGAGAAGAAATGTTTTTAGCGCGGCAAAAGGGTCTCCATGCAATTATTCGTAACAATAAACTGGTTATAGAGGGAAAAATTGTAGATATGAAAGAGAAAGATACACAATCTATTACAACTAACACCGGACAAGAAGAGCTGAAACAAAAAAGAAACAGTGTAAATAACCAACACGAGATAAATAAACACGATAAAAACTATTCATTTCGAAACTAAGGACTTAGACTTTCAAATACTATTCCAAAACTTTCAAAGCTTATTTAATAAACAAAGCATATTAGACGCCTTCCTTGATCACAATAAGACATACCAAGCGATTTGCATATCTGAAACATGGTTAACTAATGATAAATTGGATTTAATCCAATTAAATAAATATAATTTTTCAGCATCTTACTGTAGAAAAAGCCGAGGAGGAGGCGGTGTCGCTATCCTGACCCAGGATCATTTGGAATCCATAGAGAGAACAGACATTACCAACATGTCAATAGAATATGTTTTAGAAGTGTGTGCTACTGAGTTACCACAGAGTAATATGATATTAATTGTTATGTATTGGAATAGGAGAGAGGAAGAAAAGTTTTATGAACAGTTAAATAAAATATTAAAATATATAAATAACAAATATGGGAAATATAATATTGTTATAGGAGGAGATTTTAACATTGATGTTATTAAAAATAACCCTAAAACGAGACAATTCTTAGACCTCATGAGAGAACACAATTTTACACAACACATTAAACATCCCACACATATCACGCAAACTGCCGCTACTTGCTTAGATCTCATATTTACAAATTTCCAAACCAAAAACTTAAGTGCTAAAGTTGAAGAACTAGGCTTCTCAGATCATAGCGGAACAATACTTAATCTAAAGCTACCACAGACGCCTCCACAACAGATACAGTGGAAAACAAAAAAAAAGACTATATAAACGTGCTAATGTTGGAAAGTTTAAAAGTCAATTAAATATAATAGATTGGAGTAACATTTTAACGGAAAAGCAGAACATTAACGTAAATTACGAGATTTTTAGTCAGATATTAGTAAATACATTAAATCAATGCATACCTAAAATAGAAGTCAAACTTAAACATAAAAACAATAAAAAATGGTTAACGGCGGGTATAAAGCTTTCGTGTAAAAATAAAAGATTATTAAGAATACTGGCAATAAAGTCAAATAACCATATCCTTAAGCAACACTACAATAAATACTCAAAAATTCTAAAAAACACAATATGCACAGCACGGAAATTGCAATACATAAATAAATTAAATAAATCCAGTAATAAAGTGAAAACAATGTGGGATATCATAAAAGAGCGTACTAATAAAAAACAAAAGAATGATAAAAGTAACATAAAGCTGAAAATAGATGACACTTTATCTTCGGACCCAAAATTAATAGCTAACACTTTTAATAATTTTTTCGCACAAATTGGAGCGAGCACCGACGCGCGCGCACCTCCGCGCGGCCGGCCCGTCATGCATCCCGCGCTAAGTTCCATGTTCCTAACTCCAGCCACTTACAAAGAAATACATAGCTACATTAAAAGTTTAAAAAACAAAAATAGTCACGGCATAGATGAGCTTCCACCTTCTTTGATAAGACAATGCGCCGATCAACTGGCTCTACCATTCACCATTCTCATAAACCAATCTTTTAACGAAGGAACATTCCCGGATTATTTAAAGAAAGCCATAATTAAACCTATTCACAAAAAAAACACTAAAACAGACCCAAATCATTATCGACCCATAGCTCTTTTACCCACGGCCTCCAAAATATTTGAGAAAGCAATGTGTCACCGTGTCCTCAGTTTTTGTGAAAAATATAAAATTTTTGACGATTGCCAAAATGGCTTTCGTAAAAATAGATCAACTACTCTAGCAGTCTATAAATATATCCATGAAATTTTAAATGCAATTAACGATAAAAAATACGCAGTTGGAATATTACTAGACATGACAAAAGCATACGATAAGGTTCAGTACGATATATTGTTAAACAAGTTATATGGCATAGGAATACGTGGCATAGCTCATAAGTGGTTTGCCTCCTACTTAAAAGATCGTGAACAGTTCACAGAAGTAGAATATTTTGATTACGAGACAGGTGAAATAAAAAAAATCCGTTCTGAAAAAAAACTTGTAAATACATCTATCCCTCAAGGTAGCGTAATTGGATGCCTTTTATTTTTAATTTATATAAACGACCTACCGAAAATTATGAACGAGCCATGTATTCTATTTGCTGATGACATTTCCCTCCTTACAATATGTAAAAATAATTTTAATTTAACCAACACATTAGACTCTATATTTGAACGGACCAATTCCTGGATGAAAGATCATAATTTACAAATTAATTATGAAAAAACAAAAATAATGACCTACTACCCACATCAAAAAAATCCATTAGACTTAAATTACTTCTACAAAAATTTTAAATTAGAGGTGGTTGATGATTTTACTCTACTCGGATTAGTCATAGATACCCACCTAAATTGGAAATCGCATATAAAAAAAATAAGAGGTAAACTATCTAGTTTCGCATATGCACTTCGAGAGATAAAAAAATCGACAGACTTACACACCGCACTTGTGACATATTATGCATATGCCCATGCGTGGCTTAGCTACGGAATCATCTTGTGGGGAAATAGCACAGATGCACAAACACTTTTTACTGCACAAAAAAAACTTATCCGGATTCTAGTCAACATCACCAACACTGAGAGCTGCAAGCCCCACTTCCAAGCACAAAAAATACTAACAGTACCTTGCTTGTATATTTTAGAAATATGTAAGTTTGTCCGCAAATACCCTGATTACTTTACACAGCGAGACGATAACCAAAGTACATACTCACTACGCCACAGAAATAAATTAAATTTGCCACCATCCCTCCTCAAACTACACTCTCACGGAACCTACGCTATGTCAGTAAAAATATATAATAAACTACCTACCCAAATAAAAATAGCAACAAAAGATAAAAACTTTATAATGTTAAAAGATCTCTTACTCCAAAAATGCTACTACACTATAAACGAATATCTAGAAGAATAAGTAATATTTTGAATTATTGTCATGTTATGTATTTAGTCAAAGGATGATTTCCTTACAATGTGCCATAAGTTATTAGTTTGTAATTTAAAATTGTTTGAAATTGTTTATTTAATTGTTCGAAATTGTTTATTAGTTTATAAAGTAAAAAAAAAATTTTTGTTTTTTAATAATTTTAAATAATAATTTTATTTTTTAAAGTGTCACTTACACGGACACTAACATTACGTGTTGTACAGATAAGTACAAACTAATGTACTTATAAATTTAGTTTAAAAGTTATATGTACTGAAATATGTACCTACTGCTTAATTTTAAGTTTAATTGCTACGCCCCAACAGGGCATCATTTTGTACAAATTTTTGTAAGAAATGTTGCGATTCAATAAATACTAAAAAAAAAATACTAAAAAATAACCAATATCACATGAGGTTACTTGGCACCCGAGCACAGCGAGGGTGCCAATATTCCGAGGGTGTTATTGGTGTTTTTCCCGAGTTAAACACTCTGCTTTTCATTTCGACTACAAGAAAAGTAAGAAAATATAAGTATAAATAAATAAATAAAAATGTCTAAACTGGTCAATATGATCGTTGTAAAATATTTCAATGGAGTTTATTGTTAACGACCGCTTAGCCTAGTTGGTAGTGACCCTGCCTACGAAGCAAGAGGTCCTGGGTTCAAATCCCAGTAAGGGCATTTATTTGTGTGATGAGCACGAATATTTGTTCCTGAGTTATGAATTTTTTCTATGTATTTACGTATATAAGTATGTTTATCGTCGTCTAGTACCCATAGTACAAGCTTTGCTTAGTTTGGGACTAGATCGATTTGTGTAAGATTGTCCTCTAATATTTATTTATTTATTTTATTTAAGGAATAATTAATTTAACAAAATTTAGAATGTTCAATATAATAATCAATGAAAACAGTAGATAAAGTAGTAGTTATTTTAGTAAATTTATTTATAAAATATGTAAGTATCTAATTTGAACCAAGGAGTTAAGCTGTATAGAGAAAGGCTGTGTGGACAATAACATTGTCGTTTACCGTGTTTTTTATTAACATTTTCTAACTTTTCTGTTTTAAGTCACTAAATAAGAAACTAATGTAAATTAATAATTTAATTTAATAATATTTCACTGGCATTATAAAATTTGTAATATGACTAATTAAGAAAAAAAAACTCAATGCTTAATTATTCCATGTATATGCCGTAATGCTTGGCTGAATGCGTATGTGTTCCATTGACAGCCAATGCCTTTATTTTTTTTAATTCATTTCTACCCTTGGGAAGAAAATAATAGTTAGTTATCCTCCCGCAGGTATGTCAGATATGATTTGCCTCACTTTCCGAGTATGAGAGACGAAAAATATTTTACAGTGCAATTACCCAGCTATTATTTAAAATATGCTTTGGGTATATTTTAACATATTTGTCTCCGAAATAAGACTTACAAAATAATACAAATTTACAAACAAAGCTGGGGACGATGACTACCATATGGGAAAAGCATCGATTGTTGAGTTTATCGATAAAGGAACTCCCTACCAGTCATTAATTTTTTCCCCCTAAATTCCAATGACTGGTAATGGAAAACTGACTACATAGGAGCAAACACTGCCGTCTTGATGTCCGTTGGTAAAATGAACATGGAAGAATTGGATTTATTAAATTAATTATTATTCAAAATCAAAAGAAAAACAAAACGTTTATTCTGCAAGTATAGGCCACAAAGGGCTCTTTACATGGTAACTTTTTTTTAAAACTACTAGCGCTTTTGAAATGACCATCAGTGCCAAGAAGAAAAGTTGGTAAAGTCATCTTTTTAAACGAAAATAAATTAAATAATTACAAACAAAAAAAAACAAATAACAATATAAAACTAAAGAGTAATTATATAAAAAAAACCAGTCAAGTACGAGTCGGACTCGCGCACGAAGGGTTTCGTACCATTATCTATAAAAACGGTAAAAAAAGTCACGTTTGTTGTATGGGAACCCCCCTTAAATATTTGTTTTACTCTGTTTTTTAGTATTTGTTGACGGAACCCTAAAAGTAGTCGTATATAAGACCTTGCAGTCTGCTGATTTCGATTTTGTTAGGATTTCCGATCATGTCAATGTAAAAAAAAAAATTATCTTGTAACCAGAAATTCAGAGCATTGGAAATTTTAGTGTCGGTTTATTTTAACTGACTATGACCTATTAATAGATATACTTTTTGCTAGCAACTTGGTCGCATGCGGATACTAGAAGGTTCAAAAAGGATGCTACTCCCTTCAGTTCAGGTCAGACTCCACAGCATGGTAGCAACATAGAACATAGATTTAAGTGTAAGAAAAACCAAACGGGTCAACATAACTGGACGGTGCAACCAAGCTCTAGCAATTACCATTTTAGCGTGGCCTCAGGTATAATGGTCCTTGAAATTTTGACCAATTGTCCAGATTATTTAGACCTCTCCTAGGTTTTTTGTATAAGCTAGAAAAATGTGGTCCTAGATAGTAGGTAGTTGTTTTTTTTTAGCATGATGATATTATCTATATGACATGATGTACGGTAGATCTAGAGTAACGACACATTTGAGGAAATAAATAAAACGTGAAATGACTACTCGCAAAACGACATAATGAGCTAAGTAGTAGGTTAGGTACTATAGTTATTCTGTGATAATACATACACACAATTTGTGTATACATACACAATTGTGAAAATAGAAAAGAACGCAGATATGTGTATCAGAATACGATCCTAAATAAACTGAATAAGATTATATGTTTTGTTTTACGAATAAAATATTGGTCATTAAAATATTGGTTAAATGCGTATTAAGTAGTCATTATGCGTATTGGTTGATAGGTACGCGTTTTTAAATTAAAAATTATTGGTCATTATGCGTCGGGAGGATTTTACGAGATTTTTAAGTAAATGTGTAACTAAAGACTTCTATTTTGTTTGTAATTTAAAGTTTCGTATTTTGACACTTTTCATGCACTATTATAGCATTTTTCATGCATTTTTGCATGCGTATTTTAAGCTTTTTATGCTTCCTTTCTGGTCTCTACTTACCTCTGTTGATCGCAGGTAGCACGGTATGGGGCACATTCTCTTGCGATTCCTGCGGCAGCGAGTGCGTCAAGGCGTGCGGCACGAAACACTTCAGAGCGTGCTGCTTCAACTACCTGCGGAAAAAGAGGGGGCCCGAGCGCGTGAAGGTAAAGGGATCATGAGCCATACAATATTATGAGTTTCTGTTAAAAAATAATTTTCAATATAAGCTTAGTATATGTGTGAGAGTGATCTTTTGTTCGAGAGTGATGCGACCTACCAAATCGTCTGTCCACCTTGTTGGTCTACGTCCCACGCTGCGCTTATTGTCAGTCCGTGGTCTCCTAGCAAGAATATTTCGGCCCCAACGGCCATGTATGTGACTATGTAATTTGTTTGAATTGACTAATTCGGCATTATTTTTTGACAGTTCTGGACACCAAACGCGTTAGAAGTCAAAATGGAGACCCCGTACAAGACCAAACTGCCCGTTATTACATTCGAAGCCGTGCCTGATGTCCTGGCTGAGCTTTCGAAGGATTTCGAACCCAATCATTATGATGACATGGTTGAGAACAGATTGAATATCTATGACGCTTAAGCTGTTAAGTATTAGGCTGCAATACTGATCCCTGTCAATTTGTACGAGGAAGTTTCTGTCAAAAATCAGGCAAATATTTAAACACGCTAACAGACTCTCTGGAGTAAAACTAACTAAGTATAGCAGGCTTAGGTAATCTATACTTAATATTGTAAAACTGATGAGTTTGTTTGTTTCGTTGAAGGCGCTAATCTCAGGAATTACTGGTTCGAATTGAAAAGTTCTTTTTGTGTTGAATAGTCCATTTATCGCGAAAGACAACAGTCTATTGAACATCATGCTACGACGAATAGGAGCGGAGCATTATAGATTAACGCGGACGAAGTCGCGGGCACCAGCTTAGTGGTAATATCGGCCTATTTTCCGTAGCTCGACGTCTATGTGCGTCTATTTTGTGTAGGCAGTCGTACCAGTCTAGCTCCTGAAGGAAGCCTGCGAACCATTGACGTTGCCAACGACATCCTAAAGCGACCTCGGTAGGTAATGAAGGAGGTTAGAATCTCAATAATGTAACCAAAAAATTCGTAGTGCAAAAACTTCTTGTTTCTTTAGTAATTAATTATTAAAAAAGAAAGAAAAAATACTCGATTACGAAAACAGCAAACAAATTCTTATTTGGTAATTAATTATGAAACACCGAAAAATAATTCCTCATACGTAGCCAATTATGAAAACGCAATTACGAAAACAGACTAAAGGTGTCCCGAGGTGTAGTGCCCTGTAGTTCACCGCTAGTGCATTCCAGTAGAATGTGTGTGGCCGTTTCTTCTGCCTCCATGCGTTCTCTCTACAAGAGGCTGTCTGTAACATCTAGATTATGTTAATGTTACAGCAGCCTTTTTATTCAAAGAATCGTGCAGTGCGTTGTAATGTATTGGCCGTCCGCTTGATCAATGATCATAAAGTGGCCACAAAAACTCTTCTCTTAACTATTCTCTTATCTTTTGACAGAAATTTCATTCGCAATTAAAATAAATGTAAAATTAGTATGTAACTATAGATTAAATATGTGTATAGCTTAATTATTTAGGTATTTAAGTTAAAATTCAACAGCATCGTGATGGAAATCGTGTCCCATTTAAGGCTGGATAAATGGTCATGATTCGATTCGAATAAAAAATATCCCAAAACTTTTGACTTTTATTTATTGCAAGCTTTTAATTAACTTGCAATGAAAATGAAAAATGAAAAAATGAAAATATATTTATTGCTCATAAAAATTCAAAAACAGTAGGTTAGGGACCTCCTAGTAGGTATGCGAGATACCTGTGACAGGAGACCCCGATCCTCTAAAAACTGTGCAACAATTACAATAAACTATATAATAGGTAAACATAAGAAAGTATTAGATTTAAATTCAAATTCTTAAACATTTTCAACTCAAACAAAAACTTAATTAAATTAATCCAACATAAACTAAAACTAAAAAGTGATATATTTTATGTATGTTAAAAATGTGTGAGTAAGTGAGTGTGTGAGTGTGTGTGTGTGTGTGTGTGTGTGTGTTTGTGTGTGTGTTTGTGTGTGTGTGTGTGTGTGTGTGTGTGTGTGTGTGTGTGTGTGTGTGTGTGTGTGTGTGTGTGTGTGTGTGTGTGTGTGTGTGTGTGTGTGTGTGTGTGTGTGTGTGTGTGTGTGTGTGTGTGTGTGTGTGTAAGTGAGTGTGTGAGTGAATGTGTTTGTGTAAGTGAGTGAGTGCATGTTAAGTGTGCGTGTGAGTATACGCCTTAAGAGCAAATCAATTAGTTTAGGTGGCGCAATACAATAATGCTTCCGCATC
This sequence comes from Archips xylosteana, assembly GCA_947563465.1. Lineage (NCBI taxonomy): Eukaryota > Metazoa > Arthropoda > Insecta > Lepidoptera > Tortricidae > Archips > Archips xylosteana. The sequence continues at coordinate 10,834,290 of OX387370.1, forward strand.
ATCGTAACTCAAGCCTTTCATCCACGCCACTAGCGCTTTTTTGCAATCATACCAGGTTAGCGGATAAATATGGATAAGTTTATTTATTTTGTTATATAAATGCACTGACTGCGCAGAAAACTGTCTCTTGGCAAAGACGGATTTATGATTAGTAGAAGGGACAGCATCCTTATGTATGTATGTATGTACTTGTATGTTTGTTGTTTTATAATAGCCACGGACTGGATATCACAAGATGGCGGCGACGAGACAAAAAACGAAAGGGAAGAATGACGAATGAGACCAAGGAAGGCCGTGACGAAAACGAATAAAACGTTTAACGTCAAACGTCATTCAGTGTAGTGACAGGCTGGGTAACGCCATCTTTTGTTTAACGACCGCTTTAGCCTAGTTGGTAGTGACCCTGCCTACGAAGCAAGAGGTCCTGGGTTCAAATCCCGGTAAGGGCATTTATTTGTGTGATGAGCACGAATATTTGTTCCTGAGTTATGGATGTTTTCTATGTATTTAAGTATTTATTTATCTATATAAGTATGTTTATCGTCGTCTAGTACCCATAGTACAAGCTTTACTTAGTTTGGGACTAGGTCGATTTGTGTAAGATTGTCCCCTAATATTTATTTATAGCTGAACTACCTCGAGATTCGCTAAGTGTTGACTCGTTCGGCCAAGTAAGAAAGTTAAGATGAGACCTACGATGGAGCACGCTTGCCTAGTAAATGCTCATTCACCCTAGACTTGAAAGCGGCCAAATTGTAGTTATTATAAGGAATATTGTATAAATTGGCAAAAGTAAAAAAAGAAAAAAGAAAAAGTAAGACTCTCATCAGAGAAAAAAAATGAAAGACACACATCGGTTTTTTAGGCGGTGCGACTCCGTCACTTGCCTGGATTCTCCCTTCCCAGGCGTGCATAAGGCATTTTTCCGGCGTGTGTCATATAAAAAGCAAAAAAATTGTAGTTCAGGGAACAGTCGCAGGGAGGGAATTCCACTCCTGAGCTGTGCGGTTGATGAAGGAAGAGCGTGCTTTGTGCGGATTTTGGGAATACTGACAACGTAAGGGTGCAGTGTACTGCAAGGCATAGGCCTCCTCTCAGAATGAGAGAGCTTGGACCGTCGTTTCCACGCGGGCCCAGCGCGGATTGAGAACTTCACACACACACAATTGAAATTCTTCTCAGACGTGGGCAGGTTTCTCCACGATATTTTACTTCGCCGTAAAGCTCATGGTAAATTTTCAAATGTAATTACGCACATAAATTCCGATAAACTCAGAGGTGTGAGCCCGGGATCGAGTGGGTTCAAACTGTTCGAACCCACGACCCTCTGCTTGAGAGGCCAGGGGTCAAACCACTAGGAAGCTTACCGTTTAGATGCTTATAAATGCTAACATTTAATAATGTAAATGAAAAAAATAGTAAGTAGTAAGTAGTGGCCATGTTGCCATGAGCCATGTTGTAGCTAGCCGCTGCATCTTGAATGGGCCGGCGCTCGTCAGGGGCAGTACCACCCTCTCACAGAACACCGGCGTGAAGCAGCAGTAATCCTGTTTGCGTTTCGTACGGTCAGTGAGAGTGCCGGGGGCCCAATACCTCACCCCTTCCCTCTCCCCCTCCCTCTCCCCCTTCCCCTATTCCCTCTCCTTTAGGGCCGACAACGCACTGGCATCGTGTAAAGCGTTGCGGATGTCTATGGACAGTGGTGTTCATTTAACATCAGGTGACCCTCTAGTTACTAGAACATAAAAAAAAAAAAAAAAAATCACATCAAGAAGAATTTTTTTATTTCTTCATAATAAATTCGAACATTTATATATTCCATAGCTTACAACTAGGTCTTTGGACAAATATAGCTCTCGATGTTAATTACAGTTTCGTAAAAAAACGCTTAACATGTTTTCAAATTTAAAACAGAACAAGTCGTTTCTAAATATATAAAAGAAAAAAGTTTAGTATGATTTTTTTTCATAAAGTACAATTTAAAAACTAGGTACTTACTGCCGTTTCGGCGAAAATTATTTCGCATAATGATTCATTTGGCAAATGTTACATTTCGCAACTGTTTATTTTTTCTGAAACTGTAAACTATTCAGGATATATTTCAGGACTATCCTGTAAGTTAAATAGGTTAGGTATGTTTTATAACAATCCTGAAAAGTATACAGTCAGAAAAAATGAACAGTTGCCAAATGAAACATTTTGCGAAATAATTATTCGCCGAAACATTAGTAAACCTTAAAAAATTTACTATTCACTACCTAAACAATTATTAAAATATTTAATGTCACCTCCTAGGTCTTAAAAAATAGATTACAATTCTTATTCCTAAATTACGACTACAGTAAAAATTTATATTAACTAAATGAAACGATTAAATTAATCTAACAAATAACAAAACGTTTTTAAAATATCACTGAGTCTACTTACAAAAGAAATTAACGAAATAAGATGATTAGATGAAAAAGACAATTATTGCACCTCGCTCAGAATTTCCATTACTTAGGATAAATTGAGTGCTATCGATTCTACAGATAAGCTAATATTGTGTGTACAGAAATAAAGAGTTAGGAGATAATGTGCCGCATGTGACGGTCCCGCTCGAGTGGAGTCGCTTTAAGTTCTTTTCATCTAATCACCTTTTTAAAAACAACAGTGGCATCTATTTAGCCAAAACAATGACGTTTATTTTTTATCATCCAAGACGCTACGGCGAAGGTACCATACAGCCAAGTCGTATTTTGTATCTTTTCCATGGGGACAGTTACTGGAAATCATAAAGTTTTAATATTAATTGATGAGCCAAAGAAACGTGTCGGATTTGACTGAATTTGAAGGTTGAATTCATCTAAATGGAAACAAAATATACTAGATCAAAAGCAAATTTATGTTCTTTAGAAAGGACATAAAGTTCTACATATAGTACGTTCCAGAAACCATCCCCAATCCTTTAGCGTATTTTATTAGTTGAAGTTGATTTCCTTCTGCTTCCGCCTGGCTATTTCGGCGCTGGCCTCCTGGATGGCTTCCCAGAGTTTGGCTTCTGAAAGGATCTGTCGGGACAGCTCCTCAATGCCGTTCTCTGGTTCCATTATCGGCAGGGAGTCGTCGTCGACGTACTGGAAATAGATAACATTACTTTTATATATTTCAAACTAAATACAAACTGAAATATAGATGCACAGAAAAAACCCCAGAAAAAAGACCAATGCTGGGAATCGAACCCAGGTCCTCAGCGTTCCGTGCTGCGTGCTTTACCCCTACACCACCACTGGTCTAGAGGTTAGCGACGAATCTTTCCCATACATCGTACATTTCAGTCTGTTATAATCACCTTATGCAGTGATAAGGCACTCATCTATGTTTATGCCCTCTACCGAGAGACTTGAGAGGTGAGCGGGTAGCTCCGAAGGAGTGTTAAAGTTTCATGGGATGACCGTAAAAGTAATAAAAAAATGAAGTTAAAAAATAAATAAAAAAGATACTTCATATCTGACTTGTTTAACATTACTTTTTTTAAATTTATTTATTTTTTGCTCACTAACGTCGATAAGCCAAAGACAGGAACACAGGGAAGGCCATAACAAACCGGGAGCGCGGGACGCTGACGGAGCGTGCTCAGCCTTTCGGAACGTTCTGTCCGTTTCCCAAAACACCCGTTCCCAAAACATCCGTTCCCGTCGCCGCCTTTTCCCAAATAATCCATTTCCCGAAATAAGTGTTTCCCAAAATGTGCTTCACCTAAAACACACGTTTGACTTGATATCCGTAACCCAAAAAGACCTAATCCCGAAATGACCGTCCCCGTCATTGACTTTGACCTTTTCCTAAATAATCCGTTTTCCAAAATGTGCTTCTCCCAAAAGATACGTTGGTCTTGATATCCGTTTCCCAAAACACCCGTTCCCAAACCATATGTTCCTGCCACCACCTTCTTTTGGCAATACGGGTGTCATGATAGACGGATCTTTTGGCATACGGATGCTATGAGAACCGGGTCTTTGGGTCTTTTGCCTACGTTCATTTTAAGAAACTTCTATTTTGGAACGGGTGTTTTAGGAAACGGACAGAACGTTTCAAAAGGGTGCAGCTCAGCGCGGTCAATAACACTGAATCAAATACGGTGTGCCGCGCTGCCGGTGTGTGTCACCGTATATTTGATTCAGTGTTATAGAGCGCGCTAGGCACGCTCCGTCGGCGCCCCGCGCTCCCGGCTTGTGGTGGCCTTTAAAGTTCCTTACAGACTGGCTAAAACTAAAAACTCGTTTCTGGGAAATTTCATATACTTATTACGAGTTTATATTACAACAAAATTCCGAAAAATAACACCGATCAAACAAACAACTTCTAAACAAGGTTTTTCAGTAGTAGACTCTTCGACGTGTTTAACTTGTAATCAACATCATCATCATCATCAGCCTATAACAGTCCACTGCTGGACATAGGCCTCCCCCAATGAGCGCCATTGCGCCCTGTCCTCGGCTAGACGCATCCAGCTTCCACCAGCAGCCTTTCGCAGATCGTCACTCCACCTGGCCGGAGGGCGTCCCACACTACGTTTGCCAAAACGCGGTCTCCACTCAAGAACTCGTTTACTCCAACGGTTGTCGGTTCTTCGACAGATATGACCAGCCCACTGCCACTTCAACTTGCTAATTCTCTGAGCTATGTCGATGACCTTAGTTCTGTGTCGGATATCCTCGTTGCGGATTCTATCTTTCAGAGAAACTCCGAGCATAGCTCGTTCCATAGCTCGCTGAGCGACCTTGAACTGGTGAATTAGCCGCACTGTGAGTGTCCACGTTTCAGCTCCGTATGTCATAACTTGTAATAGCCTGAATTTAATAAAGATCCTTGACGTTGAGGCCTACAAAGGTACCGACCTGCCGTTGCCTCATCAGCTCCTGAACAGGCATCCCCGGGGCATTCTGGGACCTCTTGCGACCGCACCCTGGAACATACCATCCTACCATTGTAAATGCGTAAGTTGTGAGTGTTGTGTCCGTCGCGTTAAAACAAAGGGGTTTAGAACCTAAACCTTAGATGAACAAATGTACTAGACAACGGACAAATAGAGCCTGCCCGCACAGCGATATTTCACAGCGAGGTTTTTTATTCGTAATTCTGTAACACATTGCATTTTAGGTATCCTATTAAATAAATTATATAAATAATTCGTGGGTCGATTGACACCAATTGACCTGGTTCCAAACTAAGCAAAGCTTGTACTATGGGTACTAGACAACGGATAAACATACTTATATAGATAAATACATACTTAAATACATATTAAATATCCAAGACCCGAGCACAAACATTCATATTTGTCACAAAAATATCTGCCCCGACCGGGAATCGAACCCGGGTCCTCAAGCTTCGTAGTCAGGTTCTCTAACTAGGCAACCCGGTCATCAACTTACCGGTGAAGGCGTTGCAGAAGGGTCTCTTCTTCGGCGCCATCACCACTTCTTCAGAAAGCCGAGGGTCGAAGTTCCGTGGGATCTGAAATAACATTAAAAACGATGCTTGCTTTTAAAGTACAGAACCTTCAGGGTGCAAGTCCGACACTCACTTTGCCGGTTTTATTGTTTAATAGTCTAATATTTGGTAGCATAGTGAACGGTTGTGGTACCTACTCTGAATAGCCTAGGATCCGCGTATACAACGACCTTCACCGATCTGGTTAATGGATGAAAAGTATTTTATACTAGCTTTAGCCCGCGACTCCGTCCGCGTGGAATTAGTAATTTGGGCAGCTTATTTTTTTTATCCAATTTGCTTTTTTATCAATTATGGCTCTCCTTAGTTCCTCGATATAAAAAAAAATACCCCCGCACCCCCCCCCCCCCCCTACCCCAACCGAACCCCCCCACCCGCACACCCGCGTTCACATTCACCACCGTACTCCCAGCGTGATGATATATAGCCTTTCTCGATAAATGGGCTATCTAACACTAAAAGTATCGTATCTTTCTTATTTGTGAACCGATTCAAATGAAACAAACACTAAATGTTAATCCAAGAAAATACCAACATACCTATCAGTGAAAACCGCATCCTTCTAGGTTAAGCCGTTTCTGAGATTAGCGCACGCACAGACAAACAGACAATAATTCTAAAAAACATTGTTTTGGGTTCTATTGCGCTAGTAAATAGCCCTAGTGACAGTTTTTCTCAAATATCTTCAATGTACAGACACCGACTTGTTACAGATTTATTATATGTATAGATAGATTGTGATCGGAAAGTTGGTAATCCTTTGCCTCGCTCTGACGGTATAATAAAGCGACAAGGTTCTATAGTGGCATAGAAATCAAACTGGTTGACTGTATTTAGACGCGTTCTCGAACTTTCCGATGATAGTGGTGATGATGATGATGGCGATTACTTACACTGGCTGTATAGCAGATATCCACAAGGAGCAACGCGAGAACGGGCAGGAGAAACACGTGGCGGGCCATGGCGGGAAAAATGACAGCTGACACTTCACGGACAAGATGGCTTCTGCGAAAAAACAAAATGGCGGGCGGTTAGCTTTCAAAACACATTAATTAAATTACACATTAATTTTATGTAGGTAGATCTATCTGCTTTTCACGGACTGATGTGGCATAAAAATACAGATGGTTGGATTGTGCACTTGTCCGTCTTTTCTCGGAGGTACGGCGCAGCTAAGGGTTAGCTCTCTTTAAAAACTAGATGCCCCGCACGCGTAATTGGCATTGATCACTTTTTAGGGTTCCGTACCCAAAGGGTAAAAACGGAAACCCTATTACTGAGGCTCCGCTGTCCGTCCGTCCGTCTGTCACCAGGCTGTATCTCGGGAACCGTGATAGCTAGAGAGTTGAAATTTTCACAGATGATGTATTTCAGTTTTACGAATAAATAAATAAATAATATTAGTTGTCGCTATAACAACAAAAACTAAAAAATGGAATTAAATAAATATTTAAGGGGGCTCCCATACAACAAACATGATTTTTTTGCTCGTTTTTGCTCGATATTGATAACGGCAACAGCTAGATACTTGAAATATTCACAGAATATTGAATTATATATTGACTTTAAAAATAAATCATTAAATTAAAATAAAAAAAAATTTAAGGGGGCTCCCATACAACAAACGTGATTTTTATAGATAATTGTACGGAACCCTTCGTGCGAGAGTCCGACTCGCACTTGGCCGGTTTTTTTAGAATGTGGTCTAATTCCAAAACCATTTCGATTGGTAAATTGATCTAACCAGTCCACGACTGCAGCTCCGCCCCGCATCACCCCCTAGCTTCGCTCCGTCCAGCATCACCCGCTAGCTCCGCTCCGTCCAGCGGACAGGCAGCCTTAATATAGACTTCCGCAAAGAACCGCCAGAATCAATCGATCAATTATTTAGGTGTGAAAAACTTTCGACCGACGTTTTAAATTTAAGCTCTTAGGCATTATAAAATTCAGTCTACAACTTCGTCAACTTCTCAAATCGACTTAAAACCTAATTCACTTTATTTAAACGGTCTCAAACGCCGCGATCCCTCGCAAATTAACTTAGAAAACTTGCAAACAGTTAAAACAAACTTAGGTTGTACAAATAAAAAGAGAAGTTCATTGTTTAACTAACTTGATGACGGACTAATTGGGCTCGGGGGAGAGTTAGTTCGTTAAACCAGCGTTTTGAACAAAAGGTAACTGTCATTTATTTATTTAAACTAAGTCTCAAGGGCAACACTATCTTTCTTCATGTGGACCACAAATGTGTTGTAACAATGTTGCAGCGAGTCACACCATTGATTTTATAAGCATTATAAGTTATAAGTCAAAATAATTTAAAATCTATACATTTTTATGTCAGGGCGGGCCACTCGTAGAGGCTAATATTTTTTAAGCTAAAAGTAAAGTTTTTAAGTTAAAGTAAAAAGAAGGCGAAGGTTTACTAGAACTGAAGGTGCTACTTCGACAAGGAATAAAGGCGACAAAATAAACGCAGTTCTTCCTTCACCTCTTGTTGTGTTTTAACGACCGCTTTAGCCTAGTTGGTAGTGACTCTGCCTACGAAGCAAGAGGTCCTGGGTTCAAATTCCGGTAAGGGCATTTATTTGTGTGATGAGCGCGAATATTTGTTCCTGAGTTATGGATGTTTTCTATGTATTTAAGTATTTATTTATCTATATAAGTATGTTTATCGTCGTCTAGTACCCATAGTACAAGCTTTGCTTAGTTTGGGACTAGGTCGATTTGTGTAAGATTGTCCCCTAATATATTTTTTTTTTTTGAAGAAATCAGTGCAAAGGAAAAGCAATAGTTCCTTGGAAGGAACAGCCAATGAACTACCGCGAATAATCTGTAAACTCCTCAGGAATTATTAAAACGACATTGCATAGAACCCATTAGATTAGGTTAGTTTGATATGGGGTGCGAAGTCGGAAACCTCCTCGAGTGCTCGGGCGTTACCACTCCCTTCTATCCGAGGCGTAGGCCTCATGGGGTGGGGAAGGGTAACGCCTGGGACGGTGCACCCTGGGCAACAACGGTAAGCTAATGTATTCGTACATTAGCTTACCGGTGGCTAATATCCGACTGGGGGGGGGGGGTGTCAGCAGCAATCTCCACATGTGCCCGGAACATGCATAAATCTCTGCATGGTCTGGACTGCACGACTGTTACGGTTCTCCCCTATTAACCCTTGTGGTTAAGGGGGAGAAGAGTAGCGGTTGGGCCCATGGCCAGTGGGGTTGACTGACTGACTGGGGGGGGAGGGGGTCGGCAATTTCCACATGTGCCTGGGCGGTGGTAGGGTTACTGCCTACCGTCTGGGCTTCACGACCGTTACGGTTCTCCCCTGTTAACCCTGGTGGTTAAGGGGGAGAAGAGTAGCGGTTGGGCCTATGGCCTGTGGGGGTTGCTGACACACTGGGGGGGAGGGGGTCGGCAATTTCCACATGTGCTCGGCGGTGATAAACGTCTGGGCTGCACGACCGTTACGGTTCTCCTCTGTTAACCCTGGTGGTTAAGGGGGAGAAGAGTAGCGGATGGGTCCATGACCTGTGGCAATTGACTGACGTACTGGGGGGGTAGGGGTAGCGGGCCCACTTGTGGGTCCGCTTTGTGAGGACAGCGTCTCGCCCTCGGGCGGACGCCTTTTGATGGAGGCGAACCCAAACCAAGTACCTGCTCTGCCACGGCGGACAGGGAAAGGCGAGGGGGAGCCTGGTGGGCGGAAGCGACCCTGCCCTCGGTACCGCTCTGCTTCCAGAGCAGGACATGAGGGCGCGGAAGCTAACGTGAGGGCACGTAACCCCGGCTTGCCGGGAACGTGGGCATCTGCGGAAGCCACGAGGAGTAAACCTCTTTAAACAATCCTTCACCAGCGGGGGAGGCCGGGGAGTGCCGAGCCCGCATTGCACGGTGTCGACAGAGGAGCCCCATCCCGGGGCGGCCAGTGGGCGTCGCGGTGTCTTTTATGCTCCCGTGGCGTTCACAATGGCAAACGAGGGAATCCGTGTGGTTTTTAGTGGGTAGGCCCATTGGGGAGAGCCCCACATACCTCCGTTTCCCCGAACGGTGACGATGCATAAGGTGCATTTTCCACACCAAAAAAAAAAAAAAAAAAGGTTAGTTTGATATATTTATAAAAATCTTAAGAAGTTTACCGTTCATAGTAGGTACCCACTGTTCACGGTAGGTAGTTTCATGTTCAAGGTATTCCGCTTCAAAAAAAACTTTTCGATGTTATACTTATAATAACCTTTCGATATTATTATCTTTTGATATTCAGATATGGCCACAAAAAAACAAAGGGAAATCAAACAGAGGGTCGTGAGTTCAAATCCGGGCTCGCACCTCTGAGTTTTTCGGAATTTATGTGCGAGACTATATTTGAAATTTACCATGAGCTTTACGGTGAAGGAAAACATCGTGAGGAATCCTGCACACACCTGAGAAGAAATTCAATGGTGTGTGTGAAGTTCCCGATCCGAATGGGAACTAAGGCCCAAGCCCTCTCATTCTGAGAGGAGGCCTGTGCCCTGCAGTGGGACGTATATAGGCTGGGATGATGATGATGATTTTGTTCTAAAACATTTTCCTGTAATCTTTGGTTCTTCATTTGATTCCTTTACGTTTATTGACAGTTTGATAAGGGACGAAGAAAACAACGTTATCAAGCGAAGAAAGGTGTATTGTTATTCATGTTTCTTTTCATTATAATTGATAACGTTTTGCTTGAAAAAAGCATCAAATATTGTAGTATGTTTCACTGTTTAAATGTTCATTGTCACCGACTTTATACAATACTAGCTTCTGCCAGATGAGAGAGCTCGTCGCGCACAAATAAAATTTATCGCAAACTCCCGATTTTCATCCCGCGTGAAATTCCAAAAAAATATTTTGACTGCATCTCTATGATCCTAAAATAATGGTTACTGATATAGCCGATATAGGGTCCCATTGATTTCCAATTTCACTCACAATTCGTTATATAAACCATGTTTTTTTTTGATTTCTGTTTACTTTAAGGGAAGATTATTCAGGTAAAATAAAGTTAATTTCTCGAAGTAACTTAGTGTCTTAACTCTTACTATTTTTGAGATATTCAATAATTAAATTTAATGGCTGAACCAGTGTAAAGGGTCCTTCATTACGTCCTATTATTATTTATCTTTTAAATTTCATCAGTAAAGAGTTTTCCATTCATACCTATTTGCTACAAGGAGATTATTGAGGCGAGTTGGTTCGACATCACTACCTATAGGTAACGCCACCAGAGTTGAGGCCACGCTTACATAGTACATAGTACACACAATACATAGTATAAAACAAAGTCGCTTCCCGCTGTCTGTCTGTCCCTATGTATGCTTAGATCTTTAAAACTACGCAACGGATTTCGATGCGGTTTTTTTTAATAGATAGAGTGATTCAAGAGGAAGGTTTATGTGTATAATACATGCATAATTCTGTATATTTAGTATCAGCATTGCAACCGTGCGAAGCCGGGGCGGGTCGCTAGTTATATACTATTTCTTTTATTATGCGTCACATCAATTTCATAATCGTAAACATTGGTAGTGTATCAATAATCGTGTTTAACTCAACGGAAAATGAAGCGATTGATTTTTTTTAAATTTATTTTTTCGATTTTAACTAAAATCAATATACCAGGTAGTTCCTGTCAATGTACCGAGTAATAGATAGTTATATAACCATCACTTTTAAAACTACTTTTAGTGCAGATACGCCGTATTTCCGTATAGCGTGAAGTAGATAAGCGAATATGCACTATCCCCGGACTATCCCCGACGATATTTCAGTAGCTAGAAAAAGCTATGTTTTATCAATACCGTTACAATATGAGACAACCATAAACACTCCCAGTTCCCCAAAATTAGTTTATGTTACTCGTATATTTTACTACCCGGTAATGACAATAATATATGACGCAATAATGTTGTATGACAGACTGTTTAGCTAGATAAGCTATAAAGCGCCACTCTACGACAATTTCGCACAAACCAATTCATTTACATTTCTGAAGTCGATATTTGGAATTACTTCCATCTTGGAATGCCAATTCAGAGTGAAAAACTGGCCAAGAGCGTGTCGGACACGGCCAGGATAGGGTTCCGCAGCCCTTACAACGTGTATACTATTTGTATTCAACAAGTAATATTTTTCTAAGGATTTTGTATTTGTACGGAATTCCCAAGTTGGTATATTTTATAGATCAGGCTGCTATTTACTCTTAAACCGTTATGGTTTTCCATGTTCATTTGTTCATTTGATATATTTACTCATATTTTCAAAATTTTCAAACCAACGACGACAGTAAACCAACTGTTTAGAAGTTAGAGAATTTCTATAATTTGATCATCATCATCATCCTATATACGTCCCACAGCAGGGCTCAGGGCTCCTCTCAGAATCTCCTCTCTAATATATAAAAATCTCGTGTCACGGTGTTTGTTATCGAACTCCTCCGAAACGACTTGACCACTTTTTATTACAAGCTTTTATTTAGCTCACCCCCCCCGTTTGTTTTATTCTTGGGTCAAATCTTGGAAGTCGAATTTGACCCACTTCCAGTGGTTGGATTCACCTGAAATTTGGTATACTTATGTAGGTTGGATGACAATGCAAGTAGAGTCAGCTAAAAAGCTTCCTTTAAAAACTTTGATCAATTATAACTGTAGATGCACAGTCGCGCGCCCGAATATGTCCGAGCCAAATGAGCTCCACTTTGATAAAAGTGGACGACTTTTTTCTCAGTACGTTGTTGTCAATGCAAGCGTAACGATGCCCACGTGCGTCTTTAAAAAGTGCAAAAATCACTCGAAAAAACGGAACAAATCTAATGGAATATCATACTTTCGGTGAGTATCTGTTGTTTTTTCTATTAAATTCTAAGAATCAGAGAGAAATATTGATTTAAATTAATTTTAAAGCCATTTCTAAATTGCTAATTAAAAGATTAACGTTGTCAGAATTCCACAACATTGACATATGCCTTGTCTTTGTCACACGCACAGGAAAGCTTATCAGTAAAACGAAACAGATAAACAACAGAACATAGAACAAAAGTGTAGTGGAGTTGCCATCACCCTATTTTTTTATTTCTAGAATTTTATGTGTTTTTGTTTGAAGTTTTGATTTCCTGGATGTGTATACGTATGTCATGTATGTGTGTATGTGTTACTGGTAAACGTGTGCGATAGTTTGACTGATTGAAAATAAAAATTAATAAAGTTATTATATTAGAAACTAATTTTATTCATAAATAATGAAATTTGTTTGTTTTTTTTTTGTTTTATTATAATACTACCCACCATTACAAAAAAATATACACTGTGACTTCAAATACATAATATTAGGGAGAAAATTATACTACAATATTTTAGACTATCGCGGTCATTACTAATTTCACGAGTTAAAATCGGGTTTTGTTCCGCGTACCTTGATTTTGAAGAAGCCCGATATTTCGGCACAGTTGCATGCGCCATGATCACGAGACGACACTGTGTCAAGGTACGCGGAACAAAACCCGATTTTAACTCGTGAAAATAATACTTTCTGGATCTTCTCATGATTACGAACAACTTCAAGTACTCCCCTACACTCCCCAAGGAACCTAAATGGCAAATTTCAGCTTTCTACGACCAGTAAAACAAATAATCGATCCTGTTGAACTGAATAATATAAATCCCGTTTTTCCATAACCCGTGGGAATTTCGAAAAATGCTAAAAATATTTTTCACTATTATAATTACCTACTTTTATGCCCAATTTGAAGAGTAGTAATTATAATATACATAATTACGGAGATACATAGGAATCCCGTTAAACTGAATATATAAATCCCGTATTTTCCTTATCCCGTGGGAATTTCCAAAAATCCTTCCTTGTTGGATGCCTACTTAGATTATTTATGCACTAGATGGAGCGTCAGGAGCAAACATCGCGATACAAAACGTCCACCATCCATTTGACAGCTTCATATTACGATCGCGTTACGTCATTCCGGTTGTGCTTAATGATACCAGTTAATTTCACATTCCCCAAAATGTGGGGAAAAAATATTAGAGGCCGATAGACGCGAGTAAAAGTGACTGTAAATGGTAATTAAATAAAGTATGAATAAATAAAACTAAAAACTGATTATATATTGTTTTTTCTGTGGCAAAATCGAAATTGAGCGGCCGCGGGGAAATCTAAACACGCGGTAGTGTGTCAAGCTAATTTCAAGGAAATGAAACTGGCAAAGCAGCGCTGTGTGAATATTACACGAACCAATTGGAGCCACTTTTGACCCCTTCATAACTACAATACAAATAGATAGTAGATTGATAAATAAGGGTTGTAAGTAGAGATGGGCTGAGTACTCGTTTACTACTCGGTACTCGGTGTACTCTGCAGTTTTTTTGATACTCGTACTCGGCCGAATAACTCGGTTCAAATGCCGAGTATACTCGGTCTAAATAAAATTATTATTAATCATGCGTATTAAAATAAAACGGGCTTGTAAAACAACCAGATTCGCAATATTTTGCGTATACTCATTGTGTCAACAGTCACTGTACACAATCATCTATTTCCAATGTTTTTAAAATATTTAAGCAATTAATGTGCGGACCAAATGCGTATTACTCGTTAAACAAAAACTGACTAATTTGCGGGGAGAAGGCGGGGGTCCCCGCGACGTTCGCTCGCGGTGGCTGGTAGCGCCCACAGCCCACATAATTTTTTATTCCCCACCCGTGGGGAATTTCGACAAAGCGTTTGGGGATTTTAGCATATTACTATTGGCAACCCTGTCATTCGGAATGACGCAATTGACATATAAGCCAACTTGGCTTATATTTTTATGGGACGTTTTCATGCCGCCTATGCTCCATCTAGTGCATAAATAATCTAAGGATGCCTACATTGTATACACACATTGTACACATTTGCAAAATTTCAAGTCTCTAGGTGCAGCGTTTTGGGCTGTGCGTTTATATACAACAGTCAGTTAGTCAGTTTATCATTTTATACTTATATCTCGAAAACGGTAAACATTTGGAGTAAAGAAAATTAGGTTTAAAATTATCTAAATGACGTCCCCATTCATTCTGTAAAGTGTTGGCGTTAACCTTAATTTCACCGTTTTTTATTGCATTAATTGACAAAAACTTTTTGTAAAGAAAGTCCTCTCCTAAAGTCGGAATGCATTCTTTGTTCTACAACATCATTTCGTCCGCCAAAGCAACGTCAAACTCGTCAAAGCAATCTTACAACGTCGCCTTCAATGTAGCAAGTGAAATTAATCACTATGCCGTTTCTGATAAGGCTTACATTCATATCCGACCAAACGTGTGGAAATTGTGGAGTTTAGCTGTCAAGTGTCAAGCGTTGTGGAGTTTTGCCGCTACCGAAATTCGACTGTAATGAAGTAAAGACTAGGTTCAAATTTCGTCACGTATTTACGTATTTGGGATCAGTTTTCCCTACGCACACGTAAATAAATTTTTAACTGTGAAGTTGCGAAATTCAACTGTAATTAAGTAAAGACTAGGTTCAAATTTCGTCACTTATTCTTTTCACACAAAGTAATTACTTTGTGTAGGTGATGATTTTATTTGTTACGCAAACAAATAAATAGTTCGGACATTCTTTCAAGGGGATTTTGTTCGGCAATGTGTATCTTCAGTTATAATTGATCAAAGTTTAAAAATGAAATTTTTAACAAAACTTATTATGATTATTTTTGTTGTTGTTGGTAGGTCTGAGAGTAGGTCGCAGGCTATTTTTTGTACCCCTAGGTGATAATGAGAAGAAATAATTTATATGGCAAAAAAACGTTTGACGGGTCAGCTAGTCTGGTATATAAAAATCTCGTGTCACAGTGTTTGTCATCGAACTCCTCCGAAACGACTTGACCGATTCTTATGAATATTATGTCTATAGGTATTTGGTAGGTCTGAGAATAGGTCGTAGGCTATTTTTTATACCCCTATTCTTCGCAGACGGATTCGCGACCAACAACTAGTAAGTATTTCTTAGTTTTATTAATTTCGTAATATAAAATATTGATTAAAAAAACGAGAAACTTGTATTCCACAAATTTCTATTGTTCGTGCTGTTTGCGTTTGATTGCCATGGTTATAAATGAAGATTTTACCTGATGCACAAGATCATAAAGTAAAATATAAAACTTAACGTAAAACGTTTTTGCTGAAAAGATTGTAACATTTCCAGTCCCGTCCGACGAAGTTTGTACAGTGTTAAGACACGACTCTCTATTACGAACGAATGTTTTTCTTTCATTTATGTACCTCTTCATTTTTAATGTGTGTTTAAAATTAAGAGACAAACGTATGAGACGTTTCCACGTATTCAATTTGAAGTTAGAAGTGGGAGCGAATAGTGGAAGTGGAACTAACAATTTGGAATCTGGGTTGTTATCTAAGTATGTGTAGGACTCATCATCATCAACATCCAGCCCAAACCCTTTGTGCAAGTATTTTAAATAGGCAACAATTTTTTGGATTATCATCCTCTTTGGCTGTCGGTGGCTGATTGGCGCTAAGCCCATGCCATGCACCGCGGCAAAAAAGAAAGGAGCTGTCAGGGCGGCACTTCTTTAATTTTCGGCGGACGTATATTATATTGTGAATTGGGATGCACCAAAAAAAATAACATATAGTTTTTATATATTTTTTGGAAAGAATAGGATGTTTTAAGATACCATTTTCATCGATTTTGAATTTGGTTGAGTATTTAATTTTTATTTTTTATATTTTTTTTAAGAAATACTTTGGATGACGTCACAGTGAGAGAACCACGTTCCATTGCCTAGAAAACTTCAAGTCGTGCATAACATAATCTGTGGTACTACTGGCCTTATACTTCGAAGTATTCTATATCGATGAACAAAGTGCAAAATTCGAACTTCGTATCGTGCCATTCCTCTCACGCTAATAGTATTTAATACAAGACCGAACAAGACGATGCGATACGAACTTCGATTTTCGAATTTTGGAGTAGCCCCCCTGATTTGTCTTGTCACTGTCAATAATACAAGCACAGCTTAGGGTCCTAAATGAACCATATGACAAATAGTTTTATTTATTTCTCTTCTTTTAGCTTCGATTATTCCTGTTTGTTTAATGGTGTGATAGTAAATAGATATTTTTTATTAAAATCTGATATTTAAATTCTTTTATATTTACTTGCAACGTAGTAATTTAATAATTAAATTTGTAAAAATAAATTGGAAATACTCGTATACATTTCGGACTTTGCGATAAATGACAACTGTTTAAAGCCAGGTGCGCATCATGTGATGAAAGTTCTGTCTTTGTCACTCTTTGCTATTATAAGCAGGACACCAACATTTCAAACTGTCAATTTGCTTTAGAGTGTAGACCTTCCTTATATCTGCTTCTGTGATGATTCACTGCAGGGGTCAAATGAAGGTCATTTACTAAAAATTTCTTTATTTAATTCAGTTTACCATATTTTTGGAATTTGATTTCTGAAAACGCTTCACAAAGCCTATTTCTCCAAACGGTTTTCGATTTATTATACGTTGTCAAAAATTGGGACATCCCAATTGTGCTGTGTAAATAAAAAACATTGTAAATAGTGTTATTTAGTACTAATGATAAATAACGGACATTATTTGGTGTAATACGTAATAGCAAGTGGCGGTGCGGACTTTGCGGCTCTACGGACGGGCTAAGCGAGCCCTTATCGAAGTCGGCTTCCTTGAGGTTTAGAGGCTGCATAGAAACGAATAACCACGGCCTTGGTGACAGTCACTATACATATATCAAAGGTTTTAATGAACACCCTTGGTCCTAGAAGGCTGATATACTTGTATGATATATATGCATTTATATGTTCGATTCAGAGTGACCCCATCTCCGTAACTATGTTAGTATTACGTTGTCAGTATTCTCATAATCCGCAGAGAACGTTTTTCGCTCTTCTTTCATCAATTACACCTAAGGAGTGGAATTCCCTATATAGTAGTAGTGCTGTGGCCGTTTTCAAGTCTAGGGTGAATGAGCATTTACTAGGCAAGCGTGCTCTATCGTAGGCCTCATCTTCGCTTTCCATCAGACGTGATTGTGGTCAAAAGAAAGCGTATAAAAAAAACTAACAAAACTTAAAAAACTGATTTCATGATTTTTAGTACTTATTATTTTTTATATTTATATATTCACTAATACCGATAGGTTTGTGGATGTTGCCGTTGGCAGATTTTCGCTTTATTCAATGAAAGACAATATGAAGAAGCTTTACCATGGCAAAGTAGTGGGCAAAAGCTCATGTTTGTTGGATTACAATGCTAGTACAGCCAGCAGCAGAAGTGGATGAATAGTTACCGTCCTCACAATCATCGACACAGGACTCTACTACCAAGGCAACAAGGAAGTGTGTAAATCAGCACAATAACCGCTCATCCACGTCTGCAGCTGACTGTACATACCGTAAAAAAGATTAGTAAAAGTAAAAAAAGTATTTATTTTCTCCAACACAAAATTTACAATAGATATAGTGAAATAAAGTTAAAACAAATAAGATACAGGAGCCGGCTCTATATCTAAATCCCTAAACATCGTTTGTCCTAATGTAACATTTGCCATAATGATTATTTGCCCTAACTCTTTTTTTTAAAATCTATTAATAGTTCTGGATTGTTATAAAACAAACCTAACCTAACCTATAGAGTTCTAGAAGATAAACTAATCACTTCAAAGTTTCTGAATAATTCACGGTTTCCGAGAAAAAAAAGTGTTAGGACAAATGATCATTATGGCAAACATTACATTAGGACAAACGATGTTAGGGATTTTGAAGGACACCCACAGGAGCCGTGTGGTAGAAAGTTGCCCAAACTGGCAGAAGTACCTGTATGTCAGGTCACCAGATGTCCATAACTAATAGGGGTTTTATTCAATCATAATTTACAGTTTGATTTGAGGTGAAATAAGTTTTTATTAAAAAGTTCATTTTCAATGCAAGCTTTTTCGCGAACTACTTTTTGTTGACTCTACTTGCATTGTCATCCAGCCTACATAAGTATACCAAATTTCAAGTAAATCCTACCACTGGAAGTGGGGCAAATACAACTTGCAAGATTTGAACCGTACATACATATTTACATACATTGCAAGTTAATAAAAAGCTTATAAAAAAGTTTTTAATAGAAATTAACTACAACATAGGTGTATACTAGTTATTTATTATTTAGTTATAACAGCTTTTGATAATGGGGATGGTATTGAATATGATTTTTACGGGTCTATATCGTATCGCCTAATGATTATTTGTCCTAATGATCGATTGTCCTAATTGTATTATTAATGAAACTATCTATTTTTCAGGAAATTTATAAAATAAACTTAACCTAACCTAACCCAATCTAAGTAACCAACGCATGAGGTGTTCTGAAATATTTTCAGTCTCAGGTGTTAGGACAATCGATCACTAGGACAATCGATCACTAGGACAAACAATCATTAGGACAAACAACTTTAGGCTACACGAAGGGCTCCCGATTTTTACACAAGAACTCATTCCTCTCGAGACAGGGCATCCTATGAAATAAATAAACATCTTTTGTACTACTCTTCCGTTTACATTTTCGTTATGATCTTCAACATGTAGCTATGTGACTTTCCTCCGTTTTATCACAGACAGCATAATATATAAGATTATATGCAATATGCACAAGTATTTTCGTCCTTTGGCATTTGTAAGAAACAGGGGCTAAATTCAGGAACGGGCCTTCACGGGTTTGGTAGCGGTAACTCAATCGTTTGGGTTGGGTTTGGTTTGAACTGCTATTCAGGAACGCCAAAAATCATTGGTTTGCGAGAGGTTTGGGATGAGCCTTATTTATTTGTTTATTTATTTATTTACAAAGCGAATTAACAGGAAAACAAGGCTCATCCCAAGCTCAACCCATTCCTATCCTCTCTGAAACGATTGAATTGATTGATTTGAGCCCCAGGTTTATGTCGTTACAAATACCATTGTGAATCGTAGTTAAGTATTCTTTTAAATTGCTACAGTTCAATAATCCTAGAATTTACTCTAATTTTACGTCCACTGCTGAACATAGGCCTCCCCCAAGGCTCGCCAAACAGATCGGTCCCGTGCCATCCGCATCCAACGCGATCCCGCAACCTTAACCAGGTCGTCGCTCCATCTTGTTAAAGGTACGCAATACGCGATACCTACACTTCGTCTTCCGCTCCGTGGACGCCACTCGAGAACCTTTTTGCCTCGTCGGCCATCAGTTCTACGATGCAATATCCCCTGCCCACTGCCACATGAGTCTGGCGATTCTTCGAGCTACGTCGGTGACTTTAAAATATGACTGTAAAAATAGTTGTAAGCGAAAAAATAAATAAATAAAATATTTACAGTAAACCCCACTTGGTCAAGTTTCAAGAAAGACGCAAACAAAATTCTGCGTAGACCTTATGTCGGCAAAGTGATTTTTAACTGTTTATTTTACAGAAAACAGCGCTCCTGGCGAACTGAGACAGCTTGGTGACAGCTTGACGTAGGTTACAAAGTCACAATATGACAGAATATCATACTAAAATCCTACTAACAGTTCACTGTTTTCTTTTGAATTTTTAAAAAAGGTCATCGTTCGTTCATTTAACCCCATTTTCGTTTTAGGGGTAGACGTATTTTTGTAACAGGGTGACAGGTTTACGAGTAGACGGATCAGTACAGTCAACCAATTTGATTACTAAGTTAAGCCACTATAGAACCATGTCATAATGAATCTATATGTTTATCTTCTACGACAGTCATTATTCTTCTTCGTCTTCCTTAATGGCGGCCACTAGGCTTGTGCCAATGTCAGTTAATTGCTCTCTTTAGGAGCGACGTTGTACGGTGATTGTAGTTTTTGCAACTTGATAGTAAAATTCCAGAAACCACGTGGAGACAACTTGCGAATTAAAAAATGTCAGAAACGAGAGCAATGTAGAATTTTGTGATCACTGCAACAGTTAAGGTTAATCACTATGAAAATTATACTTACTACAACTAGCCAAAGAAACAGAAAGAAATAGGTAGTACAAAAATTGGATACTGTCTGCATCCGCCATGTTCGAATGCCACAAATCGAATCCCGACAGTCATTATTGAGTGATGTATGCCATGATGACATTTCGATCTTTGCGAACATGTGTCAACGATAATGAATAGGTAAGGAGTTTGGATGTCCATGAATTGACACTGTCCGTCTATTCTGTCAAAACTTCTTTTTCTTCTCATGTCATGGAGTGAAAACGTTTATAAACTTTTTATGTTTATTGCACGTTGTAATCGTCTAGTAGTTAATGCGACAAGGTTCTATTGTAGCCTAGGAAGCAAATTAGTTGACTGTACCTACCTATGGGTAAATCTGAAAGACGAAAATATCTATCTGTTCTAACGAATCATGCCATCTATTTTAGTGATAAGAAAAACTGTATACATAGATTAAAAAAAAGTTAAACCCATAAAATTATTATTATTATTGTATTTAATTTAATTTTGTTTTTCGCTGACACTTTGCAGCTTTTTTTGTGTTATTGAATTTAATGTGATTTAAATTAGAGTTAATAAATGGTTAGTAATTGACATTAGGTATATGAAGATAGCCAACTTCATCAGTGGGCTTACGCAGCTTTGTGGGCTTCCGAAAAGTTCGTACGGTATTTTCTAAGCTTAGAAAGTTTTCAAACTACTTACAACAATGTTAGAAAATTGTAGGAAACGTTCTAATATAATAAAACTAGCATTTAGTCGCGGTTTCGCATGCGTGAATTATCATCATCATCATCATCATTTCAGCCGAAAGACGTCCGCTGCTGAACATAGGCCTCCCCCAAGGCTCGCCAAACAGATCGGTCATCCGCATCCGACACGTTCTCGCAATCTTGTCCAGGTCGTTGCTCCATCTTGTTGGACGCACACACACACACACACATAGCGGACACACCCCTCTTTTTGTGTCGAGGGTTAAAAATGAAAAGCCGCCTTTAAATCGTGGCCGGAAAAGCGTGAAAAATCATACGATAAAGGCCTTTTTTGTATAAGTTGAAATTCGCATCGGAAATGGAAGATGGAGGCGTTTCCGGGATTATCGTTAAGATATTCAAAAATAATTAGAAAACCGGCCAAGCGCGAGTCGGGCCACGAGCAGTATTATTATCATCTTATCTCGAATCTTTACCTATAAAGCTCCAAACGCACTAACGGTCCCTAGTAGGTAAATATATGGGAAAAGTGTTGAAGAGTTTATCGATTTTTTTTTTGATTTAGGAACTGCCTACCTATCATTAAATTTTGCCCCCTAAATTCCTGTCTAAATATGGCTCTAATACTGGTTCACGAACGTTTACGGCTAAGAATTACAATATAAAAAGCTAAAAATGTTAATGACGACTAGGCAAAATGGTTTGCTTGGGTCGAATGGATTCTACTTACGCTTGAATGCACTCACAAAAACATACACAGAATCACGTCTGAATTCCCAAAGGGGGTAGGTAGTTACGTAGAGCACAAGAAACGTTACATTTACATTTCGAGGCCATCTGTCTGTCTGTCCGCGGCTAAGCTCAGAGACTGTTAGTACTAGAAAACTGTAATTTGGCATGAATATATAAATTAGTCACGCCGACAAAGTGGTTAAATAAAAAAAACTAAAAAAATTTTTTTTAGGGTACCTCCCATAGACGTAAAGTGGGGGTGATTTTTTTTTCTCGGCTAACCCTATAGTGTGGGGTATCGTTGGATAGGTCTTTTAAAACCATTATAAGATTTTTGTATTCAGTGATTTGTTTGCGAAATATTCAACTTTAAAGTGAAAAATTTCATTAAAATCGACCGTCCCCCCCCTCCAAAATCTAAAGTGTTGGGTGGAAAAATTTGAAAAAATTCAAAATGGTAGTAAATATATTAAATTTACAAGGAAAATTATAGCGGCTAAGATTGCTTGGGTATTATTTGTAGTTTAAGAGTAAATAGTAGCCTAAGGTATTAAACATACCGTCACTACTTTGAAAAACTCGTATCTCAAATCAGCATGTAAACAAAACTGAACCTTGATATGCGCATAATATATAACGATTTTGAGATACGAGCTTTTTTCAAAGTATTGACGATACCTAACTTGGAAGGTTCCGTACACATACGAAATCCTTAGAAAAATATTACTTGATTTTTTCGTAATGGCTACGGAACCCTATCTTGGGCGTGTCCGACACGCTCTTGGCCGGTTTTTTATTATTAATTTTTTATATTGTAATTTAATCTAACAACTAATTGCACCATTTTGACTGACTAATTTTAGTTTTGAAATTTATTATTTTTTACGCCAACCGGTAAATCACAGCTGTACTATTATTAAACTGCATGTCATCTTAATATACTATATTCACATGTGATAACGAAATAAATAAATTTGTATTTGTATTTGAAAAATCCTAGGTCCCTGAACATAACGGTAAAGGAAAACATCGTGCTAGCATCTGAATAGAAATTCAATGGTGTGTGTGAAGTTCCCAATCCACACTGAGCCTGCGTGGGAAGCTCCCAAGCCCTCTATTTCTGAGAGGTCTTTGTCCTGGACTAGGACATACTCGTAGAATGAGTGGACGAGGCTTTGTCAAGAATATAACTAGAAATTTTCCTGACACGAACGATGCAAAACTAGTTAGTGACTTCCTTCTGATACTTAGTTTGTCAACACCTTGGCAAAGGGTGGACAATGGATGCAATATACACCGTGGTTTTAGGGTTCCGTACCCAAACGGTAAAAACGGGACCCTATTACTGAGACTTTGCTGTCCGTCTGTCCGTCTGTCACCAGGCTGTTTCTCACGAACCGTAAAAGCTAGACAGTTGAAATTTTCACAGATGATGTATTTCGGTTGCCGCTATAAGAAAAAATACTAAAAACGGAATAAATTAATCCCATACAACAAACGTGATTTTTTTTGCCGTTTTTATAGATAATGGTACGGAACCCTTCGTGCGCGAGTCCGACTCGCACCTGGTCGGTTTTATTTCAGTTAAATTCCACACTTTGCTCGATACATTAACAGAAGCTACCTGGTCTGTTGATCAGTGGCGACGTAGACTGGCAGCTATTTAGACCAGTTGCAGTTTGTAAAGAGATGCCTTTTAGACTAGCAGCGTTTTAGACCGGTTGCCGCTAGGACTAGTCGTTTTAAACGAAATGATATTAGGCCTGTTTGAGTCAAAATGCTTAATATATAATGGGTATGTATTACAATACCGAAGTACGAAAGACCGAATGTAATAAATATCGAATGGGTCAAAAGACCGACACGATTTTTTTCTGAAACCGTTAACTTTTTAAGATTGTTATAAAACAAACCTAACCTAACCTAATGGGTTCTGCATGATGCAGTTTTAATAAATTCTGAAAAGTTTACGGTTTCAGAAAAAAATGGTGTCGGTCTTTTGACCCATTCGATGTTTTAAAACATTCGGTCTTTCGTACTTCGGTATTGTAATACATACCCATATATAATACTAGCTGTTGCCCGCGACTCCGTCCGCGCAGAGTAGGAGTATAAAAAATAGCCTACGACCTATTCTCAGACCTGCCGAATACAGAGAAAAAAGCTTCATAAAAATCGGTCAAGCCGTTTCAGAGGAGTTCGATAACAAACACCGTGACACAAGATTTTTATATACCATTAGATTAGAAGTATTATGATATCGAGTTAATGAACAGACAATAAGTTACGCGAAGTATACCTAAGTTTATGCAATTGACACATACTAAGTTATAGCTTTTCGAAAATGTGTTTTTAAAAAGTCGTGTGATTCAAAACCTATTTTGGGTTTACCACACAGAAACATGGAATAGCAGCGATCTCGGTGATGTTTGTAAATATAGGTTTTTAGTTTTAGATATATCAAGTTATTAAAATACGCAGGTGGACGATCTTCAACCGGCAGTTTACAGGAAGAAAACTATTATATATCTAATATAATATTGTGTTTAAATATTTTGAATTTGTCCTTGCAAAAAAAACCAAGGCAAAACTCCAAAAATCACTAAACAGCAAAAATTACTCCGGTTCTTTATTAATTTTTATAACTTTTTAAAGTAAGAACCTTTAAGTGCGCGAATCCGACCCGTTGCTCGATTTTTTTAATTAAAAGGTCTAATAACCTAACACAAACTCACTTCAATGGACGGTGACCTAACACGTTATTAAAACAAAGAAATAAAGCGTAAGACAAGTGTACACTTACCCCAACAGCGGCAGAATGCAGCTTCAGTCCGAGCCTCCCTATATATAGAGGAGCGAGCACAAAAAACCATAGAGTATCCAACTGAAACTTTTTGTTTGCGTCATTTAAAAGCCCACGCTGTAATATGAATTAGATGATTTGGAATAGTGTTTTATTATTCGTGTTTATTACCGCTTTTCTGAAGGCGGTGTGTAATTTGTTAGCTCAAATAATTCGTATGAGCTTTCGTCATAAATATGTTGTGTTAGCTTTAGATCTTGACTTTGTCCGCGCAAAATGCAAATTTGTGGTATAGTTTCTTCATCTCATTAATCAATAATAAATAAATTACATCGTCGGTATCAGTTAGTGAATACATAACTCCCATTTTTTCCATATTCCGCGGAAATTTTCAAAAATCCCAAAGTTCGTTTTTTACTGTTATAATCTTGTAATTATATTAAGTACTGCATATTTGTAATGTTTTAGCTTATATTTGTTTCCCATTGCTGAGCAAAGGCCCCCCTTCTTGACGGAGCTCTATTCGGAGACTAACTTAGTTCCGCGTGTCATCTCACCATCTCGACTTCGGCCTGCTTTGCTGTTGGGGGTCGCTTAAAGTTATTTAAAGTGTTCCATAAGGAGTTTTATTGTTAGTGCCCGACCGAAAGTTCGGTTTCAGTTTCAGTCGAGTTTCGGCAAAAAAACAGGTTTCGGTTTAGTTTCAGTTTCGGCGGTAAACCTGCCGAAACTACGACTGAAACCGAAACTGCATTTGGGAGTCGATCATGTTCAGCACGTTGAATTCCAAGCGACGAAGACATTTTGCCGCGTCCACGTGTCTAATCATGTGACTGGCTTGTGTTTGCAGTTCGTTTTGTTTGTTGTGAGTTTTCATTTGATTTATTTTGAATTCGGTAAGTTTTAGCATGTGATATAGCATAAGAGTAGGTAGTAAACATCAAAAAATACTCCCTTATTGGTTAATTTAACTCTCTCGCTAATGCTATACCTAAACAAACATTAGTTAGGCACTTGGTACTTACATCTTGGTACTTAATCGTGCATTAGTGGTGATGAAAATATCGAAGACTGCATAGCTATGTGATTTAAAGATAAAAAAATAAAGACTGACTGATTATAATAACGTTTTCTTTATTTTTCCCTCAAAACATGATCCTTGTAAGGAAGATTCGGTTTCGATTTCGGTTTCGGCCGAAACTGACAACGTTGCCGAAATTCAGTTTCGGTTTCGGTCGTCAAAACCAGTTTCGGTCGGACACTAATTATTGTAATTTATTCAAATCCTAGAATTTTCCCAGAATTATTTATGCGAGCAAATCCGCGGATAAGTCTAATTATTTATGATCTGATTATGTAGAGTTACTAATTAAGAACAGCAGTGTAGTTGTTAGTAACAACTAAATCATATCATTATAATAAACACAATTTTCAGCTACAAATTCCCACTAAGTACTAAAAGAGCAGATAAATTACAACATGCCATTTAAATTATATACGATTACTCGGCAACCGAGTTCAAACAATTATATATAAAACAAAAATCATACATTTTACAGCAAAAAAAAATAACAGTAAAATATAATTGATTGCCTCTTGGAAACGAATTCTATGAAATAAATGATTGATTGAAAAAATCAGTCCACTTTTTAAACTTATCACAACATAAAACTTTTTCTGCGGATTACACTTCAACAAAAGACCTTTCAAATAACTTCTTTTCCTCGCCTAAGTGTACCGTGGTAATAACGATAACTTGTAACACTTGTTTTTGTGTACAATAAACATTTTTATTATATTATATTATTATTATTATATTATATTCAGTTTCATGTAAATTTTCTATTTAAATAATAAAATTATTCAGGAGTCTCCATAGCCGCCTGTGTCCGCCGTCCATTTCCGAGCGCCCCCGTGGTGCGTCCCGAATGCTTCTTGACATAACATACAACATACATAGTCGTATATGTACGCTCATTATGCGTTATTGTAATTAACTGGAGTATAGTGGGTTTGAGTCCTGACCTGACTTAGCAATAGTGTTTATTAAATATCAGCAATATATATTATAATTTAACCTAAAACTAAAATCCTTAAGAAATATAATAGGCTAGACGACTAAAAAAAACTGTTTAGTAAATATAAACAGTAAATAAAAATTGACGAGGATTCAGTGCTTAGAAGTTTCGAGTGACGTCACTATATGGTATAATTTTTACCTAAGAGTGACGTCACAAGCCCCTACTCCGGAAGTTTGATGATCTATGCCTTTGTCGATTTTTAATAATATGATAATCCAAAAAATACGTGCCCCATATTTTTCCATAATCTAACTGACGGACTAAATAGAATGACATATTTATAACCCAATCATCATCCCTATAATAACTATAAAATATATCATGAAAAGGATTCCTTTGAGGCAAGGTTCCGAAGATACTGGCAGTGCTCCCCCTTTGAATAGCTAAACTATTTAATTCTTTGTCTGTGGTAGCTGCCAGCTCTTCGGTCTACTGTGATGTCGACTAACCTTTTTGCTATTTCCTTAAAAAGCCCTAGCCTAGCCCTTGCCCTAATAAATCATCATCATCACCATTTCAGCCGTAGGACGTCCACTGCTGGACATAGGCCTCCCTTATTGACGCCCAATCAATAAATGATTTTAATAATTTACTATTTATTTTTTAATTGTACTTTGTTTGCGAATGGATCAAGTCAAATTCAAAATAACTGTAATAAGCACTTATGAATGTCGAAGAATCTGCCACTGGTTCGGAAGATCCCCGTTGAGAAGAATCCGGCGACAAACGCATATGTTTTCATCACACTTGCTCGTCAATGGTCTTATTCCATGCCTGTATACTAAATGACAATGGCCTAAATTGTTCTTAAGGGAGTTATGGATTTACGTACAGTTTTTTCTCCCAAGGGAGTTCTAACTTTCGTTTTAAAATTTGCAAACAAGTTAGTAGGTATGTCATTTCAGACTAAGGAGGTTTCAAGTCAGCCAACGTTTTATTTATATCTTTAGAACTTAGCTAGGTATAACCCAATTTTACAACACAAAACTTATCTACGCTTCATGAAAAAAAACGTTTATTTCATGTGTATTAAAATATACAATAAGTTATCATCAGAATTTAAAGAAATGCCTGTGAACAGATTTAAGGGAAAACTTACAGACTGGTTGTTACAGAATTGCTTTTATAGTCTGGACGAATATTTTAGCTACAACTACATGGGCACTAGGTACTAGACTTCTGATGATTTCATTTCATTTTATAAATTGTAACTTGACATTCCTTTGATTAATAATTTAATTCCTATTTACTTATCTTGACTGTTATTATACTTATTATTGTTGTTCTTGTTGCATTTAGACATTTAAAATTAAGTTTTGTTATGACATGAACTGTTTATTTTTTATTGGTATAATTTAATCTAATTTTAATTTAATATAACACAAACTTTGCATGTTTATCAAAGCAGAATGTATTGGACATAAATTAAAAATAACACCTTGTTTTGTAAAACTACATTCTTGCAAAGAAATAAATAAATAAATAAATAAATGAAACTTCGTTATTTTTATATTTATACTAGTTTGCAGAATCTGGTCGTATGACCATTCGAATTCTAAACTAAACACAGTTTACATTATCTATGGTAAATGACTCGAAAAAAGTGACAATCTTTATTGGCGGTTAGCCATTATTTTATTCAATTTAAGTGTTGAGACAATATAATTTTATATGTATATGTGATGAAAATCATTGTGTGTATCACGGGCAGTAAGGGGATTACAAACTCGAGTCATTAAAAGCCCTCCGCCTTCAGCGTCGGGCTTCTAATAGACGCTCATTAGTAATCCCCTACTTACGGCCCTTGATATATACAATGTACTATTTTTCAAACGAATCTACAATGTTATTTAATTACATACATCTAAAGGTATTCAGCACAACTAAACTTTTTTGACACAGTGGATATGTTTGAAACTAGGGACCACCAATGCGGATCGGAATTATTTCCAAATATCCCTGCCGCAGTCCATGGTAATAATTATTAATTTTATAGTTTTCCTTTAATACTACTATACCTGCAATTAGTGGCAGTCCTTAATAATGCAAATAGCTCTGAAAAATGGTGTTTTTACTGAGTAATTTAACAAAGAAATCAAATTTCGCCCAGCCAAATAGATAGGTAATAGAGCAAATGACAGAAGAAAAAACAAAAGCAAATCAATAATTTAGAATTTTGTTTTTCTCTAAGGCGGGCTTGCGCGGACTTGGGTTAGCTACTTAACTCCGAGTTAACTGCTAACCCATGGTTAACAAGTGTCAAAATGTATGGAATTGTCTTCCTTAATCCAGGGTTACCGTTTTAATTTTTTAACCCTGAACTGTGCAAGTGGCCATAAGCGGCCAGTTGCATTAATATAGGTATTAATGTTTTCTTGACGATGGATTTTATTTTTGTGTGTGTGTGTGTGTGTTTGTGTGTGTACGCGTATGCGTACGTGCCATTCACAGGATTTGAAACAAACACATTAACAAACAAACTTTCAAAGTGTAGTATTAACTCAAAGGTCGTAAAACCCGGGCAAGTGTGTGTTGATGACGCTTAGCGAAGGATCTCGACCAATTTTTGAAATTACATTCATTATCATCATTTCAGCCGAAAGACGTCCATTGCTGAACAAGGCTCGCCAAACAGATCGGCCCCGCGCCATCCGCATCCAATGCGTTCCCGCCACCTTCACCAGGTCGTCGCTTCATCTTGTTGGAGGCCTACCTACACTGCATCTTCCGGCCCGCGGACGCCACTTGAGAACTTTTCGGCCCCATCGGCCGTCAGTTCTACGAGCGATGTGCCCCGCCCACTGCCACTTGAGTCTGGCGATTCTTCGAGCTATGTCCGTGACTCCAGTTCTTGCTCGGATTCTACATATTCAGCTACGCAGCTACACTACACCTGCCCCGTTAAAAAAAAGAAAAAAAAACCTGTTTTTTTCTTAATGGAACGAGGTAAGTACAAACATTTATCTACTGCTTACCTAACCTAATCAAATCACTACATAGTATAAAACAAAGTCGCTTCCCGCTGTCTGTGTATCCCTATGTATGCTTGGATCTTTAAAACTACGCAACGGATTTTGATGCGGATTTTTTTGAGTATTTTGGGCAGATTGTTTTTTTTGATCCAACTTGCTTTTTCATCAATTATGGCTCTCCTTAGTTCCTCGATATAAAAAATACCCCCCCCCCCAATCCCCCCCCCGCCCACCCTCCGAACCCCCCCCCCCGCACACCCGCGTTCACATTCACCACCGTACTCCCAGCGTGAAGTATCGTATCTTTCTTATTTGTCAACCGATTCAAATGAAACAAACACTAAATGTTAATCCAAAAAAATACCAACATATCAGTGAAAACCGCATCCTTCTAGGTTAAGCCGTTTCTGAGATTAGCGCGCACAAACGCACAGATAAACAGACAAACGGACAATAACTCTAAAATTCATTGTTTTGGGTTCTATTGCGCTAATAAATAGCCCTAGTGACAGTTTTTCTCAAATATCTTCAAGGTACAGATACAGACTTGTTACAGATTTATTATATGTATAGATACATGCATAAATGCACCCGTGCGAAGCTGGGGCGAGTCGCTAGTTTATGAATATTCACGGACAGACGGACGGGTGCCTGCAGAACCCCAAAACGACTGCAAAAGTCTGGCTCAAAGATTTTCGCGGTGAATCAGCTACATTACTTATTTAGCCATGGAGCAAATCAGGTAAAGGAATAGTCCAATTTGATAAATAAATATCACGGGACAATTCACACCAATTGAGCTAGTCCCAAACTAAGCAAAGCTTGTACGTCTTAATCATAAATAAGTGATTACTTTTGTACCTTGTCACTTTAACATCATATTTGAAAAGCCATACGAAATTATGTAACGTCTGAAAGCGACAAGGTACAAAACTTATCACTTATTAAATAAAAAATAAATACATACTTAATTGCATATTAAACATCCAGAATCGAGCACAAACATTCTTATTTTTCACACAAATATCTCCTCCGACCGGGAATCGAACCCGGGCCCTCGAGCTTCGTAGTCAATTTCTTTAACCGCTAGTCTATCCGGTCGTCTAAAATAATATTTATAATACTAGCTGTTGCCCGCAGCTCCATCCGCGTAGAATAGGGGTATAAAAACGACGACCTATTCTCAGACCTACCGAATAAGGAGGAAATAATTTCATAAAAAAAATCGGTCAAGCCGTTTCAGAGTAGTTCGATAACAAACACCGTGACACGACATTTTTAGGGTTCCGTAGTCAACTAGGAACCCTTATAGTTTCGCCATGTCTGTCCGTCTGTCTGTCTGTCTGTCCGCGGCTAAGCTCAGAGACTGTTAGTACTAGAAAACTGTAATTTGGCATGAATATATATATTAATCACGCCGACAAAGTAGTTAAATAAAAAAAACTAAAAAAATTTTTTTTAGGGTACCTCCCATAGACGTAAAGTGGGGGTGATTTTTTTTTCTCGACTCACCCTATAGTGTGGGGTATCGTTGGATAGGTCTTTTAAAACCATTGGGGGGTTGGTTACATGATTTTTGTATTCAGTGATTTGTTTGCGAAATATTCAACTTTAAAGTGAAAATTTTCTTTAAAATCGACCGCCCCCCCCCCCTCTAAAATCTAAACTGTTGGGTGGAAAAATTTGAAAAAATTCAAAATGGTAGTAAATATATTAAATTTACAAGGAAAATTATAGCAGCTAAGATTGCTTGGGAATTATTTGTAGTTTAAGAGTAAATAGTAGCCTAAGGTATTAAACATACCGTCACTACTTTGAAAAACTCGTATCTCAAATCAGCATGTAAACAAAACTGAACCTTGATATGCGCGTAATAAAGTTCACTTTGCCAAATTAACGATTTTGAGATACGAGCTTTTTTCAAAGTATTGACGATACCTAACTTGGAAGATTCCGTACACATACGAAATCCTTAGAAAAATATTACTTGATTTTTTCGTAATGGCTACGGAACCCTATCTTGGGCGTGTCCGACACGCTCCTGGCCGGTTTTTTATATAATAGACTAGCTATTGTACGCGACTCCGTCCGCGAAGAATAGGGGTAGGTACAAAAAAATAGCCTACGACATATTCTAAGACCTACCGAATATAGAGAAAAAAGTTTCATAATAATCGGTCAAGTCGTCTCGAAGGAGTTCGATAACAAACACCGTGACACGGCATTTTTATATATTAGAATATTAAATATGAAACTATCGTGAGATTCACTCATAGTGAAAATAAACGGATCACTCACGTCTTAAAACGAGTTGAACTCCTAACAAGTTTTTCATTCTGCGGAACGTGCGTGAAGCCATTGAGATTGGTCGTCATCCAAATTTTAACCGGGATAGTGGATAGTCAGTACCCCTGAGTTGGAAAACAGTGTTGAATGTTCGTACTGCGTCAACGGTGAGTGAGCGAACCTTTACAAAGTGATGTTGTTAGTGTTATGTGCTACCCTACATTTGACAATGACAATAAAAGTGATGATGAAAACGGGGGTAGTTGTGTGACGCTGTCAGTTGCGTCGAGTAGCCGCGCGACCAGGGCAGTAGCACGCAGTGCGCGTTTGGCAGCCGCCGGGACGTGCGACTCCGAGAGGAAGGACTACGGATTAGCCGGAAACATGTCAAGTTAAACTACTTTTAAGACATGAGTGATCCGTTTATTTTCACTATTAGAATATTAGACTAGATGATAAGATTCCTTCTCATTTTTAGAGCTACTCCACTACTTCAATACCCTGGCTGCTGACCGTAGATAAAACTTAGTCTGATTTTACCTTTTAAAGTTTAGCTCGCAAAGCGATAACAAAGACAAACAGAACCATTACAAAACTGTCTGATAAGTTCTTTTTTTTATGAATAAATGAGTGCTAGGTTACTAAAACTCTCGCTTTGACCCGTGACGGTGTTGCTTTGACGCGGGCGAAGTTCGCAATATCATTTCAGCCGAAAGACTTCTACTGCTGAACATAGGCCTCTCCCAAGGCTCGCCAAACAGATCGGTCCCGTGTAATCCGCATCCAACACGATCCCGCAACCTTAACCAGGTCGTCGCTCCGTCATGTTGGAAGCCTACCTACACTGCGTCTTTCGGTCCGTGGACGCCACCCGAGAACCTTTTTGCCCCATCGGCCATCAGTTCTACGAGCATTTTGTGATTGAATGATGGCGAAAAGAAATTTGACTCAGCAGGTGCCTTCCCGTGGCCGTGGTGGCTCTCAAGCAGAGGGTCGTGGGTTCAAATCCGGGCTCGCACCTCTGAGTTTTTCGGAATTCATGCGAAATTACATTTGAAATATAAAATAAATAAAATAAAAATAAATATTACGGGATAAATCACATAAAATTTACCATGATAGATGTGTGTGAGTTGGTCGAGTTAAACTTGTTTTAAGACGTGAGTGATTCGTGTATTTGCACTATTTACCATGAGCTTTACGGTGAAGGAAAACATCGTGAGGAAACCTGGACACACCTGCGAAGTAATTCAATGGTGTGTGTGAAGTTCCCAATCTGCACTGGGCCTCTGAGATCTGAGAGGAGGCCTGTGCCCTTGGAACGTATATAAGCTGGTATGACGATGATGAGGTGCTCTCCAGGGTTGATTTTCAGTCAAACCCTCCCCATTGCATCATTCATTCAACTGCCAGTTTCACCGGCACACGTTCAACGGGTGTCTAAATGAATGAACTGAAACAATTACTTGCCATAAAGATTGCAGACGGTCTTTGAAAAAAGATTCGGCAAATGTCGGACTTTTTTTTTTTTTTTTATGTTAGAAAGGCCAGACAAACGAACTAGTGGGTCACCTGATGTTAAATGATCACCACTGTCCATAGACACCTGCAGCGCTTTACGCGATGCCAGTGCGTTGTCGGCCCTTAAGGAGAGGGAATAGGGGAAGGGGGAGAGGGAGGGGGAGAGGGAAGGGGTGAGGTATTGGGCCCCCGGCACTCTCACTGACCGTACGAAACGCAAGCAGGATTACTGCTGCTTCACGCCGGTTTTCTGTGAGAGGGTGGCACTGCCCCGGACGAGCCGGCCCATTCGTGATGCAGCGGCTAGCTACAACATGGCTCTACTACTACATTTGCAGTCTTTTTCCAAAGACCGATGTGTTTTTTTGTTTTTTTTGTGTGTTACGTGTAATTTGCTCACCCGCGACCTTACGATAGCTACGTTTATGTAAGAATTGCGTTTCATGCAGTTCCTCCACCTCCACACTGTACGAACACACAAATCACACAAACCCAACTATCACCACTATGCTACCAAATGTTAGACCCATGATGATAGATGTGTCTAATTTTCAAGAGAGAGTTTCGTTCCAAGCGGGGGGCCAGGAAAAATAGCTTTAGATTATTTTACATTCCGTTTAACGCGAATACAGTTTGATCAAGACGAAATGGCCCCAAAACTGATGAATGATCCTACTAATATTACATAATGCAAAAGTTTGTGAGTGTGTACGTGTGTATTTGTTAGGTAATTCTTCACGTTAAGGGCCTACCGAGCTTTTCGCGCTAATCGATTTTGGGTGGGCGATTTCGGGCGCGGGGGAGGCACGATGGCTCAAGATAGGTTGGTTGGACTGCGCATGTTTTTGGGTATTTTCATCTTATTACTAAAACAAATACATACATATTTTAAAAATGTAGCAACACTACGCCCTAGAAAACATTTTGTTTTATTAACATTCAAAAGCCATGACCTGCCGTGCAGTATTAGCGTCGTACAACGAATTTGTTTTATTTTTTAGAGACGACTTTGAATTTTTTTCTATCGAGCGAACTATAAAATCGTGTTTCGATAAACACTTGTCATTAAGTGAATCCTCAAATATCTTATAAATGAATTTCAAGACTATAGCTTTTCTTGTAATGATTCAGCACGAGACTAAATGAATGCCATAAAAGCGCCAAAAACACGGTAGACCCTTAAAACGGTTTGACGGGTTTTTGCAAATTGTGTTGACATTAAATTATTTGATAATATTGAACTCCTCAAAAAGAATATGAAATATTATCATAACAAGATAGGTTTCTTTGGAGTCTTTTTTATTTTTCAACTCCAATTTTTCTTTTAATTTATACCATATTCTTCCCTTTCCATAATCACCCTAAGTTCATAATTAATTATATCTCCGCGACCACAAATATCTAACGCGATCCCGTAGAGAAACTCCGAGCATAGTCTCTCCATCACCCTCTGAGTGACTTCGAGCTTTCTTATGAGGCCCATCGTTAGCGGCCACGTCTCAGTGCCATAAGTCATCACTGGCAACACACACTGGTCAAAAACTTTGAGAATGATGAATTCCGCGCAAGAACTTAAAGTCACCGATGTAGATCGAAGAATCGCCAGACTCAAGTGGGAGTGGGCTCGCCCGTAGAACTGATGGCCGATGGGGCAAAAAGGTTCTCGAGTGGTCAGCAGGGGACGTCTTTCGGCTGTATAAGGTTAATAAAGAGCACGATGTCATTTTTGGGAAATACCACGGGAAGTTTTGGGATATCCCGGTATTTCGATTCAATTGCTAGACCTAATAGTCTACGCAGCCGAAGCTACGAGTAAAACTAGTGTTATATTTTATGATGCATATGATTACGTATTTGTGATTTCAGACTCCATTGCGTGTACGCCATTACTCAACTCAAATTCTATTGATTTATTTGTAAAGGAGAGAATAAATCGGTCGGGCAAGCCGGGCTCGCGCACCGAGGGTTCCGTACTTTGTAGGTAAATGTAAATTTTTCTATTTCTTTACTTTTATCTGTCTTTTACATGGTCGCGAACAATTAAATAAGAACATAGATAATATGACTTCAGAAAATACGAATTCTTGTAATAATTAGCTTTGTTATAGTTTGTTTATTTATTTATATGTGTCTGTTTATCCCACTGCTTATATTTGTTTTAGACGTGTACCTATTATAATGTAAGTACTATATATGCATGAGTAGATGTACTATTTTTGTTGCGTTTTAATTTTCTGATCCACTGTTGATGCACCACCTGCTGTAAACTAGTCTTTCCTTCTTTCTGGTAAAGGGTTGCCTGGAAGAGATCGCTCTTAAGCGATAAGGCCGCCTATTGCTTACCTTGTATCTTTCTCTCTGTGTACCTGTTTTCTGTATTGCTTACTATTCCTGGTGTACAATAAAGAGTCATTGTATTGTATTGTATTGTATTGTACGAGTAAGCGGGTCATCTGGTGGGAAATGATCACCACTGATCTGTTGCCGGCCTTTCAAAAACCGGCCAAGTGCAAGTCGGACTCGCGCACGAAGGGTTCTGTAGCATTATCTATAAAAACGGTAAAAAAAACATATTTGTTGTATGGGAGCCCCCTTAAATATTTGTTTTAATATTATGACTGTCGGAGAATAGAGTCCGGCTTCCAAAGGCCACCGAACGCAAGCGTGACGTCAGAGCCGGTTTTGAGTCAAGCTTGGACGCGACCGTTGGAGCGCGAGGGCATTCTGCTTAAAGAGCTCGTGCCGAGCGAACGTGTCTGTTCGGTCTTACTTGAATTAAGTTAGATAGTATCTACTTAGTAAATTAAAAGAAGTTAATTGAACAAAGTCATTTTCTAGTATGTCATAGATGCTTGAGGTTACCCACCATGTCGGATTCAGAAGAGAAAGCGCACCCACCCAGTCCTATTCTCAATGTTCCCTCGACATGATATTTTGTAATTTTAATTATAAATGTAATTAATTAATTCTAATCATTTGCACGTCTGCATGCAGGCCGAATACACTGGACTGGTTATTGGTTTAACATCTTATTGACTGTATTCAAGCAAATAAACATTTCTGATTTCGAAAAAACGGTTAATGTATAAGAATAATTTATTATACTAAATTAATAAAAACATATACTTAAAGGTGTAAATATAAGACTAAAACTACAATTAAATTAAAATAACTAAAACTAAACTTAATAAAAAAAGAGAGGTGGGCCTCTTGGCATGGTGCCCATCACGCAGGCAGCATTCCCGCGCTGAACAGCGATTGCGATTCTTTGCGCGAGAAAGCTGCCGGCGCGAGGGTTGCCTGTTGCCTCTCTCAACCTATTGCTGAGCTCCCTGTGTAGCTCCAGTGCACCCTTACCCCAAGGACCTAGAGTCTCGACGCCGAAAGGAAAGAAAATGTATTATTTTCCATACTTAATAATTTTCATTCTACTACTAATCAACAAATATTATCGGCTTTTGGATATCACAAAATAAATTTAGTAAAATATTATACGCAGTTTATTTTTGCAGGATATTAGAGACTGGGTATTTTTGTGTTTCCCGGGTGTTTAGTTCTGTTTCCGTTTTCGACTTTTGTAGGTTTTCGTATTGAATAACCAACTTAGACGAAGTTTTTCTAAAATAAGTTTCAAGGCCGTACGTTGGTATTATCAAATCGCGAGTGGATTTGTACAAGTTTTTATCGTAAAACTAGCGACCCGCCCCGGCTTCGCACTGGTGCAATGCTGATACACTGCTGATATACTAATTTTTAAGGTGTACAATACTGTACTACATTATTTTGATCTATCTCGTAGGGTTCAGCCAGCGTTTGCAATGTAAGCACAAAAAGTGTGTTTATATACGACATCACATTAGAAACCTCTAAAATTATTAGTGTTTCTCTACTATATTACGCATGTATTATACATATAAACCTTCCTCTTGAGTCTCTCTATGTATTTAAAAAATCCGCATCAAAGTCCATTGCGTAGTTTTAAAGATCTAAGCATACATAGGGACAGACAGACAGCGGGAAGCGACTTTGTTTTATACTATGTACCTAGTGATGATGAGTTGGAAACGATATAACGTCAATCTATACTAATATTATAAAGCTGAAGAGTTTGTTTGTTTGTTTGTTTTCAGTGTTAGATAGCCCATTTATCGAGGAAGGCTATAGGCTATATGTATATTATCACGCTAACACCAATAGGAGCGGAGCGGAAGAATGTTTCAAAATCGGGGGTTTTTGAAGTAAGACTTCTATAGGCGCTAATCTCAGGAACTACTGCTCCGATTTGAAATATTATTTCAGTGTTAGATAGCCCATTTATCGAGGAAGGCTATAGGCTATATATCATCACGCTAACACCAATAGGAGCGGAGCAGAGCGGAAGAATGTTTCCAAATCGGGGTTTTTGAAGTAAAACTTCTATATCTCGGGAACTACTGCTCTGATTTGAAAAATTCTTTCAGTGTTAGCCCAGTTAGATAGGGCGGGTTGGGAGCGGGTGGAGGGGGCGAGTTGGGAGCGGGTTGGGGGCGGGTTGAGAGCGGGTTGGGGGTGGTTTGAGAGCGGGTTGGGGGCGGGTTGGGGGCGGGTTGGGAGTGGGTTGGGGGCGGGTTGGGAGTGGGTTGGGGGCGGATTAGGAGCGGGTTGCGGGCGGGTTGAGAGGGTGTTGGGGGCGGGTTGAGGGCGGGTTGGGAGTGGGTTGGGGGTGGGTTAGGAGCGGGTTAGGGGCGGGGTGAGAGCGAGTTGGGGGCGAGTTGGGAGCGGGTTGGGGGCGGGTTGGGAGCGGGTTGGGGCGGGTTGAGAGCGGGTTGGGGGCAGGTTGGGAGCGGGTTGGGGGCGGATTGAGAGCGGGTTGGGGGCGGGTTGGGGGCGGGTTGAGAGCGAGTTGGGGGCGGGTTGGGGGCGGTTTGGGGGCGGGTTAAGAGCGGGTTGGGGGCGGATTGGAAGCGGGTTGGTTTATTATGAAGTTTCACTTCTTCCGGAAGGATCTAAGGAGAGCCATAATTGATGAAAAAGCAAATTGGATAAAAAAATAAGCTGCCCAAATTACTAATTCTACGCGGACGGAGTCGCGGGCAAAAGCTAGTTTTCCAATATGGCGCCATTATAGACGCCATATTGACGCCATTTTTCCAATATGGCGGCGCGAGCGGCAAACTTACAAGATTACATTAATTTATGACCTTCAACAATAGGGATGTTGACGCCATTAAAAATTAATTTGAAGACACGACTCCAGTAAAAAAAACGCTTTATTTTAGCCCAAAAAACCCGATTAACTTGGGATTAACAGCAAAATTAAATTTTTTGTTGCTTTAAATCAAATAAATAGTTAGTTGATTGAGTTGGCGAACAAGTGACGTCATAAGTTGCTATTACCATTCAAATTCTATGGGAGAATTGTGTTTTGACAGCTCATAAAAAGTATGTCCCTTTTACTCAACCCGATATTATGGCCCTAACTTAAACATAATTATAATCAAGGAAAAATGTTTTTACACCATGTCAGAATTTTTTGAAATGTAATATACATATATGAGTATGAGTTTTAGACGACCAGATGGCCTAGTGGTTAGAGACCCTGACTATGAAGCTTGAGGTCCCAGGTTCGATTCCCGTGTTGGGGCAGATATTTGTATGAAAAATACGAATGTTTGTTCTCGGGTCTTGGGTGTTTAATATGTATTTAAGTATGTATCTATCTATATAAGTATGTTTATCCGTTGCCTGGTACCCATAACACAAGCTTTGCTAAGCTTACTTTGGGACTAGTTCAATTGGTGTGAATTGTCCCGTGATATTTATTTATTTAGTATGGTTAGTTTTATTATTAATAGATCAACTATGAATAGTATTAGATTAATTTGTATGTTTTTTATCCTGACATTATTTTTATGTAATTAATGATGAAATGTATATTATTATGAATTTTATTATTTAAAGTAGGATACAATTTTAAAGTTTTGCATGCCAATGTATGGTGAATTGTGTTGATCCACACTGATTTTTATTTTTTATAACAGCCTATGTACCATGATTCGAGCATATAAACCTTTGACTTTGACTTTGACTTTGAATGAAAAGGTGTCCCTTTAAGCATGGTTTCAAAGATGCTGGCAGCATTCCTCCATTTGAATAGCTAAGCAAGCAAGCTTTGTCCGAGGTAGCTGCCAGCTCTTCGGTCTCCTGTGAAGTCGACTAATAGTAGAGGAGACGTGGAAGATCGACCTTCACCGATCTGTTAACTCGATGAGACATATTTTTTATTAAATATAATTTATAAACAAATATGCCTATGATAACTTGCCTATCGCCTATTTTTTTTTGTTTTTATGTGGAGTGCCTTTAGCCATCTTCCAGCTCCATTATCAGACCCTGGTTACCATCTGGGATCAAAGTCCTCGTCAAGACGAATCAAGCGAGTCCAAACTCAATGGGGTAATTCGTAATTTCATTAATTCAGTATGGCCAAAGGCACTCCACAATAAAACGACCAAACCCCATCGAGTTTGGACTCGTTTGATTCGTCTTGACGAGTACTTTAATCCCAGATGGTAACCAGGGTCTGATAATGGAGCTGGAAGATGGTTAAAGGCACTCCACAAAAAAAAACAAAAAAAATATAGCTATGAACACTTTTCGATAGGCAAATATATATCATAGGCATATTTGTTTATAAATTATATTTGATAAAAAAATATGTCTCATCGAGTTATCAGATCGGTGAAGGTCGATCTTCATCGGCTCTTAAACCATAACCTCTTCGCTATTTCTAAAACCTATTTTATGTTCCCTTACTTCGGTACTTGACGTGCCATTAAGCTTTGTGGTGAGTGTACGGGATGTTAGAAAATTATAGGAAAATTGCAATTTTCCTGCGTCAAGAGAAAATTAAGTTTCCTTGCACAATATTCACTTAAAGGGCATTTGATTTATTGCAATTTTCATAGAAACAAACCCAAACCAATCTTTACTTCACACGTAAAGTTCATTCAATTTTAAGTTTTATCGATATCACTATATATTCACTTTGGGGTGCAAAAAAGAAAGATTTTTCGACAGAAAACCTCAACCGCAAAACACTAACTGTTCGCAAAATGCATAAGTAGCAAAATATCACATTATCATTAGTTGACTGAAACAGACGTTAAAATTTCTTGTTATGGCAAATAGCTGATAAAAAGCGCGTCTAATTTTTTTTATATATATATTTTTTTGGTGACTAGGCTTGGAGGATTTAGACACAAATTTTTCCTATGCATCACACACACATCTCAGCTTGCTTAATCGCTTATTGTAGCGATACTAAAGACATCTATGTTAATGTTCTAATCGAGAAACTTCATCACTCCTTCGGACTATCCGCTCACCCGGATCAAGAGATGTCGCTCTGAAGCAATCTTATCAAGATTGGTTTTGGATTCATTTTCGGGATTTAGACACAATGTTTTTCTAAACCGTCCCGACCAGTGGTGGTGTAGGGGTTTAGCACGCAGCACGGAATGCTGAGGACCTGGGTTCGATTCCCAGCGCTGGTCTTTTTTTTCTGGGTTTTTCCGTGCATTCATGTTTCAGTTTGTATTTAGTATGAAATATATGGATTTCACGGGATGACCGTAAAAGTAAAAAAAAAATTAAGTTGAAAAATAAAAAATACAAAAAGGTTCCAAATAAAAAACCTAAAAACCCGCCTGCGGTGTAAATAAAATAATAAATTAAAAAATCAAAAACCCGTTTGCAGAAATACTGAAAAGGTGGAAACAAGATAAAATGATCAATAACAGTAAAACGAATTTAAAACACGTCGATGGCAGTCTTTCAAAATTTAATGCAACGATAAAATGCAGTCGGAGGCATGGGAGTCAGAGGCTGCATGGGATTTAATGTCACTTCATGCATTTATTATTTTATTTACACCGCAGGCGGGTTTTTAGTTTTTTTAATTACTTTTTTATTTCTTGCTTTTTAGTGTAACCTCCTGAGACCCAGATGAATTATTGAGTATTTGGATTAGGAATCCGTTGTTATTTAGTTAAAGTTCAAAACCAATTTTGAAATATGTAGGTAAGGTACTTAATTTTCCACATGGGTTTCATAGAGAAAATTATTGCTCAAAGATATCTTAGTAAGTAGGTACCTACGTCATCGTTTTAATGCATTGATTGCCAATTTACTAGTCCAAATTGAATTTAAACACATGACTTGTATATATTTTTGTAATCTCTTTTAAAATCCCTTTATTTTGATACCCTACTCGATAGGTTTAAATAAAAAATTTTTTTGAAGACTCACAATTTGGCGCCAAAAATCCGCCATTTTGATTTTTCAAGAATTTCATGTATCCAGTGTTACTCGCGTTATCAAGACGAATCCAATGACGTATCATTTATCAAAATCGGTTCAGCCGTTGTGTATATAAGAGAGGACATAGGAATGGACATACATACATACATACATACATACATACGGGTCAAACACATTACCCTTCCTTCTTCGCAGTCGGGTAAAAACCAATCTTGTTAATTTAATTTCATTAAAATTTGTGTTTATTCAATTCGATTGAAATTTAATAAAGTAAATTATTATTACGTCCATATTGGTAATAATAATATTATAGGTAATCGTGGCATTTCAGTACGCATGTAACGTTACTTTATCATTATTTTGCTCTTCCCAGCCGTCGTTAATGGTTTCACCTCAAATATAAACAATGATTGATAAATTAAGTGTGCGCGCTCAATGTTGATACGTTCCCACATCCCGTTGTCAGTCTGAACGGAGAGGACTCAAGATGTGTCGCATATTACCGAGTGTTGTTTTATGTTGTATATTATTGCGTTTTGCGTCGGCTTACGAATTTGTTGAAGGTGGTAATAGAGGTAAGCCACCATCATCCTTCCAGCCTATACGGGTCATTCATACATACCGTTAGAAACAAAAGTTGCCTCTCCTATGAACAATAATTTGCAAATACAGGGGTCTAGGCTTCGAATATGATCTTGTCCCATTCGGTGTCGAGACCCATGGGTCCAAGGTCCGTGGGGTCCTAGCGCTATGGGGCTATTGGAAATAGCAAAAAGGTTAGTTGACATCACAGGAGACCAAAGAGCTGGCAGCTACCTCGGACAAAGAATTAGGTTAGCTAT
Source organism: Archips xylosteana (assembly GCA_947563465.1). NCBI lineage: Eukaryota > Metazoa > Arthropoda > Insecta > Lepidoptera > Tortricidae > Archips > Archips xylosteana. The sequence continues at coordinate 10,877,061 of OX387370.1, forward strand.
TCAATTAGGTTAGCTTATTCCTTTTCTTAATATATTTTAGATATTATTATTATTAGGTATTATATTTCTTAAGGTTTTTAGTTTCGGGTTAACTGTTGTAAATAAATAAATAAATATTAGGGGACAATCTTACACAAATCGACCTAGTCCCAAACTAAGCAAAGCTTGTACTATGGGTACTAGACGACGATAGACATACTTATATAGATAAATAAATACTTAAATACATAGAAAACATCCATAACTCAGGAACAAATATTCGTGCTCATCACACAAATAAATGCCCTTACCGGGATTTGAACCCAGGACCTCTTGCTTCGTAGGCAGGGTCACTACCAACTAGGCTAAAGCGGTCGTTCAAGTTCGTTGTATATAAAATGTTTATTTATTTATTTATTTATTTCACTGTAAAGTCATGTACATTTCAAAATATGTTATAGTTGTATAAGTCAGTCCACGACGCCCTGCAAGGGCACACAATAATACTTAACTAAATTAAACATTTCATTGTATCGTATTTATATTAAAATCATGCATTTACTATTACATTACATTATATTCATTATGATTATATTATTTCAATTTTCATTTTAAACAGGTACCTATTTAATTATTTATACATGTGATGCCCTTGTAAGGACAAAGCAATATCAGTGGGCCAAACTGAGTATTTTGTTTACAATTATATTAGACACATTATTCTATTTAAATACAATTATTAAAAAATAAAATAATATTAGGGGACCTAGTCCCAAACTAAGCAAAGCTTGTACTATGGGTACTAGACGACGCTAGACATACTTATATAGATAAATAAATACTTAAATACATAGAAAACATCCATAACTCAGGAACAAATATTCGTGCTCATCACACAAATAAATGCCCTTACCGGGATTTGAACCCAGGACCTCTTGCTTCGTAGGCAGGGTCACTACCAACTAGGCTAAAGCGGTCGTTAATATTATTGTTATAATTATTATATTTTAATTATTTATTAGGTAGTCAATTGGCAATGTTCATTCAAATAATAATAGTAACCTAATTTATTAATATTAAATTACAGTTTGGTTTATCAAGAACTCGTCAACAGAATAATAACACTTTTTGATTAGGAATGTCTTAAAATTATTTTTGATAATATTATATCGGGTTTCTTGTCTAATGGATTCTGGTATTTTATTAGTTATTTGTACACATTTATAGTGAGGACCATTTCTGAACATTTTTAAATTAGATTTTGGTAACAATAATTTATTTCTATATTTCACCCTAGTTGTGCTTATGTCTGTCTTTGCTTTAAATAGATCTGGATGCTTACGTACAAACAATGCTGATTCTAATAACTAGATTGAGGGTAGTGTTAACAATTTATGATTTATAAAGTGCTGACGGCAGCTTTCTGGTATGCGTATGTTGGCTATAGATTAGATTAGATTAGATTATTTATTCCTTCAATATAAGATTACATCATAAATTGTACGAAGTCAAGTCACGCGAATTTATATTGAAGTCGTCAAAAGCACACAAATTAAATTAAATCAATGAATCAAATGGATGTCACAAAATGTTAAACTTGAATAAAATAATAAATAACAATAAAACAATTACAATTAAATTTTTTCTCCTCTCAGGATCGTCATAGTTAAAATAAAAATAAATAAATAAAACATTAATAAGAATAATAATGTCACAAACAGGGATCAACCTATTGAAATACATGTCAAATAAAATATTAAAAGTAAAATACAAAGTCAAACCATAATATAAAATAAGTATACATGTCAAAAACTATAATTCAATGTCTGCAAGCAAACTCACTAACAGAGTATAATGGTTTATCCAACAAAAGGTATTATACGGTTTATTTATGTAAGTTGGCCAGGCGTCCACACGCCGATCTAGACTTAACTTTGGCCATGCCCACAGGAGGCACGCGAACAACAAATGTGTATGATTCACATACTAATACATATACTAGCTGTTACCCGCGACTCCGTCCGCGAAGAATAGGGGTCTAAAAAAAAGCATACGACCTATTCTCAGAACTACCGAATGCAGACAAAAAGTTTCGTAAAAGTCGCTCAAACCGTTTCGGAGGAGTTCGATAGCAAGCACTGTGACACGAGATTTTTATATATTAGATATAATATATTATATTCGATTCAGGAGTGATTGTGATCACATGAGTGACAAATGGTCTAAATTGTTCTTTAAGATGTATAATTAATACGTTAACTATACATTATATATTATATTACATAATTAATAGTAAAAAACTGCGATCTTCAAATTAAAAGATACATTTTGAACTTTTAAACTGTTCAAATTAGGGATTTGGGACACGAGACTGGTAATGAGATTTGACGATCGTTTGATTTATTTTTTTAATAATTCTGAATAAAATACACACATATAGGGTGTCACAAAAATGGTGACACCAAATTTGTGTTTCTTACTAATTTAATGTTGGACAATATTGCATTAACTCAATTTTTTAAATTAGTCTGTCAATTATTAAAAAGTAAACTTGTCCGATCCACAGGTGACCATAAGGCTGGCTCTTTCCTCGGTCAACGTAATGGCGTTGCCATACAACGAGGAAACGCAGCCAGCATTATGGGCACCCTGCCCATTAGCAGCGATCTGGGAGATATTTGTAAATACAGGTTTTTAGGTTTAGATTAAGTAAATTTAAGTTTTTTATTTTTGTGTTTTAAAATATGTTTGTGTAAATATGTATATTTTGTTGTTGAATAAATTAATATCATCGTCTGATATAATTTAGAATGTTCACACTTAGTTGAAATATAATCACGAACTCAATGTATGTATACGTACATCACTCACAATAATAGTGTGTATGCCTGATTTGATGAGTAGGTAGGTTACTACTTCTCTATTCGTTTCTGTACGCGTGCTGTTATTTATTTATTCTTCTCTGTACGATTTATGTCAAAGACAATACACCTTTACCTGAGACATTAGTTGAAATCTGGAAAGGATTTTATACAAGTTTAATAAACATGCCAGTAATAAAAATACCACGATATGTACAATTAGCCGAAGCTGAGGACATTCAGCTTATTGGGTATTGTGATGCATCTGTTACAGGCTACGGCTGCTGTATTTACATAAAAGTTAAAGTTGAGGGCCGTTATCACGTTCACCTACTTTGTTCCAAGTCTAGATTGGCTGGAATTGATTCAAAACTGACAATACCTAAGTTAGAATTAAACGGCGCACTTATTTTAGCTAAGCTAGTTTCACATGTGTCAACTGTCATTGATATTCATAATGTACATCTCTTTTGCGACTCCAAGATTGTACTTGCTTGGATGGCAACATCAGCTGTGAAGGTCCCTGCTTACATAGGTAATCGTATTCAAGCTATTAATACATTAACTAAAACCATGCAGTGGCACTACACACCTAGTATTTTTAATCCTGCTGATATAATTTCAAGGGGGGCAGATCCTCTCGAAATTGTAAATAATATACTATGGGAGCATGGACCTGATTATTTGATGTTGCCATCCAAGCAAGTACAATTTATAGCGATTAATATTGTATCACTACGAAAGGGTCCTGTAACACAGGGTATCCTAGCGCAGGTCCCTTAGTTGTTACTTTTTTTGTGAAAACTATTGAAATAAACGCTTTTTCATTTTCATGGACAAATTCAATTTAATAAGATTAATTAAAACAAATGAGTTACAGCATTAACTGAGTAAGAAACATTAATTTTGTGTCACCATTTCTTTGTCACCCGTGCTCGACACTGACCCAGTACATGGCACCTTCAATCTTTTGTCATAGTAAGAGAGGTGACAGATTGGTGTCATCTACTGGGCGTTGAGGTGTCGAGAATTGGCACGTTTACCTTACCGTTAGTCTAATTAAGAGCTTTTTAAATAGTTCTTTAATTAGTGCCGCGATATGCACGTCTTCAAATTTTTACACCTGTTCGGTCAAGCAAAGTTGGCACGTTTTTGTTTTAATTTTAAAGTGTTGATAAAAAAATAAGTAACATTTAGGTTTTGAATAACATCTTGGTCTCTTGACAGTAACTTTAAATAATTTAAGCATGAACACGCATTTCCTACATGAACGTAGCTACATCATCGTATATATTAATACAACGTGCCCACCAGGTGTCCGCGAGAGTCTAACCACGCATTCCTGAGGCCATATGGAGTAATAAACGTTATGTGAACCTAGGTCCAACTTTCGTATTAAGCTCAGATCGCATTTACTGTCTCTCCAGAAACTCTTATCTTGAAAAGTTCTGAACCCTCTCACCTCAACTATATCTCCTTTTCGTTTTTCGCTTCACTTCTTAGACAATTTAATTTAAAGCCTTTATAAATATGGGTAGTACCTAATTTATACATAAAAGGAAATGCTTGTAGTACCTAATTAATTAAATTCAAAATTTTCGCCGATACTTTTTGATTCCCATTTAATAATTAAACTCATTATATGACGAGATTGGGCTGAGTTTATCACGTTGGTCGGAGTCCTTACTCGGTATGGGTACTGGCAGAATATCAGCGCTGCGGCTTGCTGCAGCATTATGCTGAGCCAGCGCCTATTCTTCAGTGCATCACATGGCTTCTCATCTAATATGTGTCTGATATGTTTAATTGTTATTTTATGTTTCTCTTTGCTATTGTTAGTTTTATTATTCTTTAGTTACTAAGCCATGTCTTTGTTTTGGAGAATAAAGATTATATCTATCTATCTATCTATCTATCTAGGTCGAATTATGCTTTTTAACTTTTTTATTTTTTCATAGATAATAAATACGCAATCCCTGCACCTCCACCACTTTCATAGTAAAATTTAAACATAAAAATGGAAATATCTCAAAAACTAAGCATATTTCGACCTAGGTTCAGATAACATTTATTACTCCATTATGGCCTCAGGAATGCATGGTTACACTCACGGAAACCTGGTGGGCACGTTGTATATGGACTTATGTTGTCTGAAATAAATGATTTATTATTATTATTATTGTAAGGTCGCGGGTGAGCAAAGTAATTGTTTCAGTTCATTCATCACTTTAGTATTCCAGTACTGAGTGTAACACACTTATGGTTATTATATTAAACATAATATTGTGATGCAGAAGAGGGGGACAGCTGTAACGACGGCGGCAAAGAAGGGACTTGCACCCGTATTACTAAATGTCACGTCTTCACCGCGAGAGGAAATTGGTGGAAACTGAAAGTAAGTGATAGTTTTAAAAGATTCACTCTTGACTATGTCCCGACCAGTTGTGGTGTACGGGTACAGCACGCAGCACCGAATGCTGAGGACCTGGGTCCAATTCCCAGAGCTGGGCTTTTTAACCCCCGACGCAAAAAGAGGGGTGTTACAAGTTTGACCGCTATGCGTGTGTGTCTGTCTGTCTGTCTGTGGCATCATAGCTCTTAAACGGGTGAACCGATTTGGATGTGGTTTTTTTTTAGTAGAAAGCAGGTTTACCATCGGGTTCTTAGATATGTTTCATCAAAATCAAAATCGGCGGAAGGGATCTTGGACGTATTTAATGGGCTTTGCTTTGACTTAATGTTCAAACATACGAGTGACACAATTGCGTTGGGGGTTTTAAATTTTTTTATTTATAGTTATTATTTCTGGGTTTTTCTGTGCTGTGCATCCATGTTTCAGTTTGTATTTAGTACTAGCTTTTGCCCGCGACTCCGTCCTGTAACCGACGCTATCCAAGCGTGATAACAGTATTATAAATTTATATATATAACGCACCTATATAAAAATATATTTACTTGCCATGTTGACGCATAAAAAAAAAATAACATCGTAAAGAACCTAGATTTATTGCATAGTTTTCAAGTATTCTGAGAGGTCCCAGAATTTTGATTTTAAATGTGACGATTTATGTCTTCAAGTGCGTGAGACCGGCCATGTTAAATTTTGGCTCAAGTGGGCTAATAAAGTTATAGATTTATGAGTTTGTGGAATATTTTCGAAATCCAAAGACGTAGTAATTTTTTTTATATAGGCTGTGTAGAAGGGATAGGGCAGGGAGAGCTTTGTTTTGAGTTAGTTGGATTCCGGGACGCGAAACGCTAAGATGTTTTTATTCACATATGCGTTTAAAAGTAGATTCATAGCATAAAGTTAGTGCTTGTGATTTTTATTCATACAAATTAAAACGATAAAATATACGAGAGCGAAAACCGATTTCGATCGTATTAATTCGTCGACTTATTAAAAATATAGTGCTTAGTGTAGTGATTATTTTTTAAGACTAGACTTTCGTATTCGCGAGGCAGGTCGAGATTTCTCGATCTCGCAGTAGCTGAGACGCAGCAGGATTAACCATACTATCGGCAGCTAAGTTTTAGGATATATATATTTTTTATTAGTGCTATTAAATTAAAATAAGACTTGACTAAATTTTCTTCCATTATAACTCTAGGTGATTTTCTATTAAACAAACTATAAAAACTTAAATTAAACTAAATATAACTTAAACTCATTTGATTAGAACTTATTGATTAATTAACTTAATTTAAGAAGGTGTTTTTATTATTCAGATAGTAGGGGCGAGCGATCGACTAGTATTGCTAGGTATTTTAACTAATTTAGCTAGGTTTATAGTTGTAGGCTGACAATCTTATTGGTGTCATTTCCGGATGACTTAGTTATATTTGTAGATAGTATGAGCTGACGGCGGTTATTCCATTTTTCCTTTAATACAGGTTTTCTAAAGTTATTAGGTATAGTTTTAATTGATTATTCTATTTTATAGTTATTCACTGGTTGTTTTCGTTTTCGGCGTGTTTTGGCACAAGTCAAAAGCAGAGCTTCGTTTCATCATATTTTACTAATATTTTGTATGATTGAGAGTATGAGTGAGTGCATTATAAAATATAATTAATTTTAAGGTGTCACTGTGATTTCGGTGGAGTAAAGGGAAGAGTGTATATTATCTAAATCATTATTCTACGTCACTTTCACTCAACCTGGCATTTCACTGGATTACTGTGTCACGCGTAGCATTGCTTATTTGATTCTAGTCTGTGTCAATCTAGAAGTCTTAGTAGGTATTACTTTTACACTATACACACACTATTCTCTTACACTGCACAATATCACACAACACACACACTAGGTACACAGCACATTTTAATTAATTCACACACACACTAGCTAACACACATGCTAGAAGGTTATTTGGCTGAGACTAGCTCCTGGATATACCGGACAGCAATACGACACACACTAGAACTCATTAATTTGGGTTCTTCACACACACTAGGTACACACACAAGCCCTGAGTCATTTGGGTGTTTATGATCTTTACTAGTGTCTCTGAGGTACATCGTCTTTGGCTTTTCGACCCATGACCGTCTGCGTCTTGTGTGAAGACTAGTTTTAAAGCTGTATCCTTTGCAGGAGTTCACAGAAAAAGTACTTATCATATTCATTTAAATGGTATTCAGGTCACCTTGTACAACTCGTCAACACCCTCTAGCTCTTTGACACAGACATCCGCGGCAGCTTTCGAAGTAGGGAAGCGTAATTGCAAGCATAAATTCAATAAGCATAATTTGCATGAATTGCATTTTTTTTTATGTCTCTGTATGGATGAATGACTGACCTGGTATAAAAGGACACTGATATATTTTGGGTTGCGGTCATTCCCCATCCAGAATGAGTGTTAAATTGTGTAAGTTTGGCTACAGCACAGCCTATATAATATGAATACACAAGTTGGCGTTCATTGAAAGGCCTTTTTGAGGTAGGGGGTTTTTAGGGTAGGGCCAAAAACTTATAAATTTGTATGTCATACATTTTGTTCTGAAGTCGGAGGGCAGCGCTGCAATTGGAATGATGATTCATTTAGCATTTGGCAGGATATTCTAATATTAATAACTATCATCACTTAACTCTGAACTATCTTGATTTATCCACTTAGGTATTTTATAACACAACACAACGTAATAGAGGGTCCTATTTTTAAAACTAGACGATCACATTTATTTTGGCCAATTATTGAAGTGTTAGGTAGCTATAAATACGAACGCTAATTACTTCAGGGCATTTTCATTCATTTCTGATAAGCCCTGGGGAGAAGTGTTACAGTTGATGCCGTGACCGTAGGATTTTAAGTCATTAAAATTTGGACTATTATGGTTCAAATACTTAATTAAAGAATTCGGGTTACTACATGTTAGTGTGAACTTACAATTCTTATAAGATATGAATCTTATAAGAATTACAACGTATAAGAATATTTTGTAAGAATTTTAACTAGTTTGCTGTCTGGTATTTGGTGGAATTTATACGTAAAGCCTTGCCTGTTTGTGGGTTCGACTCCCACAATAACTTATGTAAATATGTTAAATATAAGATATAAATAGAAATATAAGACAGGTTAAGATTTCGCCACAATTATAAGATAATCCCACGTCCGTAGGTTCGACCCCTACGACAGTTTTATCTAAATGTTTATGAGTAAGGTATCAAAAGGTGCCGAATATCGATAAATGGGGTTTAGTAAACACTAATTTATTAAGGAACTGGAACGTATTGGATTATATCATGAGATAATATATTTTAGGGGCGTGAATTTCTAACCCATTTTAGTTAATTACCTCTTTATTGATTAGCGTTAAAATAAGTTAGTAATCAATGTTATTCATGGGTTCGATTCCCGTGTAAAATTTATTGTAACTGCTTATACAAACCATGTGTATTAATTACATAGATAAGTGAAATCCTAAGTATGGGTTCGACCTCTTTGATAATTTTATTGAACTTGATATGCTCTAGTTAACACCTATTGTTGCGACTTTTTTGGTCTGTTTGTCTGTCATAAAAATGTATACATTAGAATAATTGATTGTAACACAAGAACGTGGGTTCGAGTCCCGCGTTATTTTTTTAAGTTTATTGCGTTAATGCGATTTTTGATGTGAAATTTAAATTTCGTGGTCAAGGGGCGTAAAGTAGTTTTAAGTATACTTAGTTGGAGTTAGGTTTATCCAAAAATCTTCTTCGCGGATTCGATTTCCATGGATAATTAGTGATGAATGAGTATAATTCTTTTGTATCACATTATGTATTTCTTACAGGTATTATAGTGAAGATTTCTGTTGCTAGAGAAACTTTAATAGCCTTTATACTAATAAGCGATAGAATAAGGGGCGTATAATTTGTATTGACGATAGAGCAAGGCGTACATTTTGGTAAAAGATAATTATGACGTCGAGCGTTTATTAGATGTTAAACGTTTCCAATTCTAATTATTTTGTATTAATAAGGGAGGCCTATGTCCAGCAGTGGACGTATTACATGACTGAAATGATGATGATGATCATAATAAAGAAATGATGATTAGATAAACATAAGCTATATTTAGTGTACATCTCAGTACAAGCGGGTTCGATTCCCGTACTGTTTTACTTGAAGCAAATGTTTATTAGCCGTAAGTTTATTTCATGCTAGATTATTTCTTAGGTATTTATTACTATGATTATCATTAGTTCGTTTAAATTTGAATAGTATGTTCGAATTTTTAAATACGTACTTTGGCGCGATATAATAATACTATTAAATAATGCCCGCGTTGCATTGTGAGGGGTTCACATCAATGAGTAGCATACCTATCTTTTGCTTTGCTTCTCTGCTACCAAAATAATAATTATTATTTATGTTAGTAACACATTTTTTTATGCTTTGATTACGGTACATATTTTTGTTATTAAGTGTGTATGATATGTTTGTTGTAAAATATGTTTAATGATGGAAATTAAGTTTATCACAGGGCAAATGCATAGTTTTAAATCAATCAAAATTTCATTTGATTGCCATGGTGTTAGTTAGTACTAACATTACATTTTGAGTTGTATGAAGGATAGGAAGACTTTGACAATAATTAATGAATCTTGATTTAGATACCTACATTATTTAATGTATACAAGAAGGTTCCCAGAAATTAAAGTATGTATGTGTGATTTGATTTCGTTTTGGCAAGACAATACAACATTGAGTTATAATTAGGAATAAGTAAACACTAGAATTGCGCTTCATAATTATAAATTTTGTTGGTTTAGAAGTATTCATGTATGTCATGTATGACCTTGTTTGGTGAGATGGACTAGGGAATTACCGTATTAAAGTGAGTATGTATGTATGACTGGTTTAAATACATAAGGTTGCTTTATTTCAAAACCTAAGGCGGGCACTATTATTACTTACTAGACTTTAGTAGGTATGACAAGTGTTGGAAATATTAGGACATAACATAAGACCTAATGTGTAAAGTAGGAATGTCATTACTTACTAGCGAAGCGATAATAAAACTAGGATCTAATTTGACACTAAAGTAAATGAATATTTATGTTAATAGGACGAGTATTAATTATTTCAGTTAATCCTATTCAAGATTCCTCAATATTTTTACATTCTTCAAATGCAAAATACTTCGTCATCTTAGGGGCGTTCTGTAACCGACGCTATCCAAGCGTGATAACAGTATTATAAATTTATATATATAACGCACCTATATAAAAATATATTTACTTGCCATGTTGACGCATAAAAAAAAAATAACATCGTAAAGAACCTAAATTTATTGCATAGTTTTCAAGTATTCTGAGAGGTCCCAGAATTTTGATTTTAAATGTGACGATTTATGTCTTCAAGTGCGTGAGACCGGCCATGTTAAATTTTGGCTCAAGTGGGCTAATAAAGTTATAGATTTATGAGTTTGTGGAATATTTTCGAAATCCAAAGACGTAGTAATTTTTTTTATATAGGCTGTGTAGAAGGGATAGGGCAGGGAGAGCTTTGTTTTGAGTTAGTTGGATTCCGGGACGCGAAACGCTAAGATGTTTTTATTCACATATGCGTTTAAAAGTAGATTCATAGCATAAAGTTAGTGCTTGTGATTTTTATTCATACAAATTAAAACGATAAAATATACGAGAGCGAAAACCGATTTCGATCGTATTAATTCGTCGACTTATTAAAAATATAGTGCTTAGTGTAGTGATTATTTTTTAAGACTAGACTTTCGTATTCGTGAGGCAGGTCGAGATTTCTCGATCTCGCAGTAGCTGAGACGCAGCAGGATTAACCATACTATCGGCAGCTAAGTTTTAGGATATATATATTTTTTATTAGTGCTATTAAATTAAAATAAGACTTGACTAAATTTTCTTCCATTATAACTCTAGGTGATTCTCTATTAAACAAACTATAAAAACTTAAATTAAACTAAATATAACTTAAACTCATTTGATTAGAACTTATTGATTAATTAACTTAATTTAAGAAGGTGTTTTTATTATTCAGATAGTAGGGGCGAGCGATCGACTAGTATTGCTAGGTATTTTAACTAATTTAGCTAGGTTTATAGTTGTAGGCTGACAATCTTATTGGTGTCATTTCCGGATGACTTAGTTATATTTGTAGATAGTATGAGCTGACGGCGGTTATTCCATTTTTCCTTTAATACAGGTTTTCTAAAGTTATTAGGTATAGTTTTAATTGATTATTCTATTTTATAGTTATTCACTGGTTGTTTTCGTTTTCGGCGTGTTTTGGCACAAGTCAAAAGCAGAGCTTCGTTTCATCATATTTTACTAATATTTTGTATGATTGAGAGTATGAGTGAGTGCATTATAAAATATAATTAATTTTAAGGTGTCACTGTGATTTCGGTGGAGTAAAGGGAAGAGTGTATATTATCTAAATCATTATTCTACGTCACTTTCACTCAACCTGGCATTTCACTGGATTACTGTGTCACGCGTAGCATTGCTTATTTGATTCTAGTCTGTGTCAATCTAGAAGTCTTAGTAGGTATTACTTTTACACTATACACACACTATTCTCTTACACTGCACAACATCACACAACACACACACTAGGTACACACCACATTTTAATTAATTCACACACACACTAGCTAACACACATGCTAGAAGGTTATTTGGCTGAGACTAGCTCCTGGATATACCGGACAGCAATACGACACACACTAGAACTCATTAATTTGGGTTCTTCACACACACTAGGTACACACACAAGCCCTGAGTCATTTGGGTGTTTATGATCTTTACTAGTGTCTCTGAGGTACATCGTCTTTGGCTTTTCGACCCATGACCGTCTGCGTCTTGTGTGAAGACTAGTTTTAAAGCTGTATCCTTTGCAGGAGTTCACAGAAAAAGTACTTATCATATTCATTTAAATGGTATTCAGGTCACCTTGTACAACTCGTCAACACCCTCTAGCTCTTTGACACAGACATCCGCGGCAGCTTTCGAAGTAGGGAAGCGTAATTGCAAGCATAAATTCAATAAGCATAATTTGCATGAATTGCATTTTTTTTTATGTCTCTGTATGGATGAATGACTGACCTGGTATAAAAGGACACTGATATATTTTGGGTTGCGGTCATTCCCCATCCAGAATGAGTGTTAAATTGTGTAAGTTTGGCTACAGCACAGCCTATATAATATGAATACACAAGTTGGCGTTCATTGAAAGGCCTTTTTGAGGTAGGGGGTTTTTAGGGTAGGGCCAAAAACTTATAAATTTGTATGTCATACATTTTGTTCTGAAGTCGGAGGGCAGCGCTGCAATTGGAATGATGATTCATTTAGCATTTGGCAGGATATTCTAATATTAATAACTATCATCACTTAACTCTGAACTATCTTGATTTATCCACTTAGGTATTTTATAACACAACACAACGTAATAGAGGGTCCTATTTTTAAAACTAGACGATCACATTTATTTTGGCCAATTATTGAAGTGTTAGGTAGCTATAAATACGAACGCTAATTACTTCAGGGCATTTTCATTCATTTCTGATAAGCCCTGGGGAGAAGTGTTACAGTCCGCGTGGAATTAGTAATTTGGGCAGCTTATTTTTTTTATCCAATTTGCTTTTTCATCAATTATGGCTCTCCTTAGTTCCTCGATTTAAAAAAAATTACCCCCCCTCGCACCCCCCGCAACCCCCCCCCCCCCCCACCGAACCCCCCCCCGCACACCCGCGTTCACATTCACCACCGTACCTACTCCCAAGTCACTACTTCTAAAAACTGTTCTATAAATTCTTAAAATAGACATATCTTTCTTATTTGTGAACCGATTCAAATGAAACAAACATTAAATGTTAATCCAAAAAAATACCAACATATCAGTGAAAACCGCATCTTTCTAGGTTAAGCCGTTTCTGAGATAAGCACGCACAGACAAACAGACAAACAGATAAACAGACAAACAGACAATAATTCTAAAAAACATTGTTTTGAGTTCTATATGTATTGAGTTTTAGACGACCAGATGGCCTAGTGGTTAGAGAACCTGGCTATGAAGCTTGAGGTCCCGGGTTCGATTCCAGTGTCGGGGCAGGTATTTGTATAAAAAATACGAATGTTTGTTCTCGGGTCTTGGGTGTTTAATATGTATTTAAGTATGTATCTATCTATATAAGTATGTTTATCCGTTGTCTAGTACCCATAACACAAGCTTTGTTAAGCTTACTTTGGGACTAGGTCAATTGGTGTGAATTGTCCCATGATATTTATTTTTTTATTTTTTATTGCGCTAATAAATATAGGTAACGCCACCAGAGTTGAGGCCACGCACACAACCACATGTCATGTAATGACAGCGGGATTTTGACGTTGTGTTGTCGTTAAACGTCAACACAACGTCAAAATCCCACTGTCATTACATGACATGTGGTTGTGTGCGTGGCCTCAACTCTGGTGGCGTTACCTTTAGCCCTAGTGACAGTTTTTCTTAAATATCTTCAATGTACAGACACCGACTTGTTACAGATTTATTATATGTATAGATTTCTGGGTTTTTCTGTGCATCCATGTTTCAGTTTGTATTTAGTATGATATGTATTCACTCTTGAGCAGTCAGGCATGTCTGCCTCGGGCAGAAAGAGTTCCGATGGTTGCACATCTATCTAATACCTTTAAACGAGCTATTCTTTTGGTCTTATCTCTGGGAAAACGCTTGGTACCGAGTTTCAGCCCGAGCGGAGCTCGGTCGCCCAGGTACTTATAGCTAAACTGTTTAATCGAGCCCTCGCCTGCGCGGTACAGGGGCTGGGGGGCGGGACGACAAAGGGGGCCGGGAGAGGTGCGGGCGGCAGGCACACGAGGCGCGCACTTCTCTCGGCCCCCTTTTTCGTCACACCCCCCAGCTCCTAACGGTCTAGCTTCCAAAAATAACTGACGGCCGAGGATGTTCAACGAGTATATGCGTGATAGTTTAACAGCTTGTTAGTCTATATATTGATTTAGTGCATGACTGAATATCCATATTTGTATGCCCTTGGGCGCAGCATAGTGATAGGTACAATACAAGTCTATGATCATTGTACCTATTTCACCTATGTTTGAAAAATAAATTGTTTGTATTTGTATTTGGATATATTTGACGATGAGACGTGGCCGCTAACGATGGGCCTCATAAGAAAGCTCAAAGTCACTCAGACGGCGCTGGAGAGGGCTATGCTTGGAGTCTCTCTGCGGGATCGCATTAGAAATGATGAAATCCGCGCAAGAACTAAAGTCACGGACATAGCTCGAAGAATCGCTAGACTTAAGTCGGCACATCGCTCGTAGAATTGATGGCCGATTGGGCCGAAAGGTTCTTGAGTGGCGTCCGCGGACCGTAAGTAAGACGCAGTGTGGGTAGGCCTCCAACAAGATGGAGAGACGACCTGGTTAAGGTTGCGGGAACGCGTTGGATGCGGATGGCGCAGGACCGATCTGTTTGGCGAGCCTTGGGAGAGGTCTATGTTCAGCAGTGGACGTCTTTAGGCTTAAATGATGATGAACGATGATATTTGACGCAAAAAATAAAAAATCACTAAATCACTCTTATCAGGAATCGCGGATTCCCAGGGTCGTGGGTTCAAGATAGCTTACAGAAACGTTGATAACTCGTCGCCTATATTTTTAGTACGCTTAACTAATTATCTGTTTGGGTATTTACAGTACAATACAATGCAATGACTCTTTGTAAACCACAAAGAAAACTACAGAAAAAAAAATCGCGCGTGCAGCGCCTCCGCGCGGAAGAAGTGAAACTTCGTAATGTGGAAATGAAAAAGGCACTTATACATCAATATGAACCTTATTGCAATAACTTAAAGAACTTACTTATGCATCTTTGTGTTTAAATTACTCACTAGATGGTGCTTTTATCAAGTCTCATACAAATTTGCACAGACAGTATGAGTTCTGCTTCGCACTGTCGAAATTTTTAACATCCGCTAGTATATGTACAGGGTGGGCCATGAATTTGTTAACTTTTAAATATTTTATAAAAATTAAACTATTAAAGTTATTCAAAATTTTTTTTTGGTATTGAAATGACAATAAACAGGAATTTATTTTTTAAATATAAACATCATTTACATGACCTCTATTTCGATTTACACATTCTTGTAAATAAGCATCGATTTTTTTGAAGACTCTTCGGCAAAGGGGGCGTGAGATTGCAGACATTTTTTCTCTCATGTTTGCTCTTGATTGAAGCAGTGATATTGGTTTATTAGTGTTAACACGATGCTTCAAATATCCCCATTAGAAGAAATCTGCACGCTTCAAATCGGGACTCCTGGGGGGCCACGGGATGCCCCCTCCCTTAGAAATCAGTTTACCAGGGAACAATTCTTTGACTACCGGTAGAGACTTGTTAGAGATATATTATTTATTTTATATTAGCAGTACGGCTGCTTACCGAATCTAAGATTATTTAAAAGCGAAAAAGTTTTTCGGATGCGCCGGTGGGATTCGAACCCACGTCTCCTGGGTATGCGCCCCAACGGGTGTTCTACCAATTGAACCACGTCGCATGCGTTGCACGTCGGATGGGACGTGGTTCAATTGGTAGAACACCCGTTGGGGCGCATACCCAGGAGACGTGGGTTCGAATCCCACCGGCGCACCCGAAAAACTTTTTCGCTTTTAAATAATATTGTTAGAGATATGGCAAATGGCTCCGTCTTGCATCAACCACGTGTTTTGATTGTAGCCAGTAAATTCTTGCACCTATGATGCCAGGAACACCCTTAATATTCTCACATACCCAGTAGAGTTAACAGTGACCTTACGGCCGCTACTGTTTTTAATTCTTTTCTACAGTCTTTCCTTTAGATGCTTCGAGTAGAAATTGTCACCCGTAACGTCATCTTAGGAGAAAGATGTGGCCTTTGATGTTTTGCTTTGGGCTTTTAGCTGCCCTAAAACCTACAATTCTGTTATTAACGTGCCTATTAAGATGTAAGTGTCGAATCGGTTCACCCGTTTAAAATCAAATTCAAATATGCTCGCGTGGAAGCGTGCTTCCGCGAACATGCCCGACGAACAGGGGGGCTACTCCGAAATTCGAAAATCGAAGTTCGTATCGCATCGTCTTGCTCGCTCTTGTATTAAATACTATTAGCGTGAGAGGAATGGCACGATACGAAGTTCGAATTTTGCACTTCGTTAGTATAAGGCCAGTAGGTACCGAGGCAGACTCACCATCGCTCTAAATGCGTTGTTGAACTGGACTCGAAGAGCGCCGTATCGACGGTTAAGAATCAAAAACACCTAACCAACAAAAATACAACAAAAAAGACAATTTTGGCAGGCTGTGCGAAATTGAATTTTAAATGTAGGTGCATTAAAAGTCCAAAATGCCAAAAAATGTTAGACGGTATTGGTTCTTAACCGTCGGTATGCTTTCAGAGTATTCGCCCATAGGTCGCATGATGCCACAGACAGACACCCGTTTTGCCCGTTTTTTCAGATATGTGGTTTCGTTGGTGAACAATCTGTGATATGCTGCCCCGCCAGAGCCGTAACCACTACTTCTACTACTACTACTACTAGTACTACTACCACTCCTAAGCCAGCCACCACCATTTCTTCGAGGAGGTACAGTTTAACATTTGGTCTTAAAAATAAAACCGGCCAAGAGCGTGTCGGACACGCCCAAGATAGGGTTCCGTAGCCATTACGAAAAAATCAAGTAATATTTTTCTAAGGATTTCGTATGTGTACGGAATCTTCCAAGTTAGGTATCGTCAATACTTTGAATAAAGCTTGTGTCTCAAAATCGTTAATCTGGCAAAGTGAACTTTATTACGCGCATATCAAGGTTCAGTTTTGTTTACATGCTGTTTTGAGATACGAGTTTTTCAAAGTAGTGACGGTATGTTTAATACCGTAGGCTACTATTTACTCTTAAACTACAAATAATTCCCAAGCAATCTTAGACGCTATAATTTTCCTTGTAAATTTAATATATTTACTACCATTTTGAATTTTTTCAAATTTTTCCACCCAGCAGTTTAGATTTTAGAGGGGGGAGGACGGTCGATTTTAATGAAAATTTTCACTTTAAAGTTGAATATTTCGCAAACAAATCACTGAATACAAAAATCATGTAAGCAACCCCCCAATGGTTTTAAAAGACCTATCCAACGATACCCCACACTACAGGGTTAGTCGAGAAAAAAAAATCACCCCCACTTTACGTCTATGGGAGGTACCCTAAAAAAAATTTTTTTAGTTTTTTTTATTTAACCACTTTGTCGGCGTGACTAATATATATATTCATGCCAAATTACAGTTTTCTAGTACTAACAGTCTCTGAGCTTAGCCGCGGACAGACAGACAGACAGACAGACAGACAGACAGACGGACAGACATGGCGAAACTATAAGGGTTCCTAGTTGACTACGGAACCCTAAAAATGATCGTAAAATCTAACATTAACTTAATTTTATTATCAATTTGTTACACTTAAATTATTTAACTGATAAATTGTTCGAAATGAGCCCCCTCCTTCCGGATACACAAATTTAGTCTTCGTTGAAATTGGCATTGATCACTTTTTTACAATGTGGTCTAATTCCAAAACCATTTCGAGAAATAGGATTATTAAATCATTTTATAACATTGTAGTAAAAAAATATTAAATGATCGTGTGTATTTTTGCAAAAATAATCTAATACTTTATTCAACAATTAAATATACATAAACATATTTTAAAACACAAAAATAAAAAAAAAAAAACTTAAATTTACTTAATCTAAACCTAAAAACCTGTATTTACAAATGTCTCCCAAATCGCTGCTAATGGGCAGGGTGCCCATAATGCTGGCTGCATTTCCTCGTTGTATGGCAACGCCAATACGTTGACCGAGGAAAGAGCCAGCCTTTTGCAAAATAATGTTTAACCTTTGTTTGACCTTTCTGTGGGCATTAACTTTGAAATTCTTTGCAACAAGAAAAAAAAAGCCGTCCGTCTAGTTTCTCTATACTATTCTCTGTCACTTCGACGTAGTTATCGTCTGTCAGTTTTAGGATACTATTTTGAAAAACATTCTTCGCGTTTTTTTATATTTTAATATTGGATTTATACAGGAAGTGTTTCATTCCTACCTTGTGGAAATGATTCTGTCATTAGCCCAAACAAATTAATTGTTCGCATTAGAGAAGATTTACAAGAGAAGTGGTGCCGCAAAGTTAATTCAAAGTTTACAAGATGTACTTATTGTTGCGAGGATCATTTTAATGTAAGTATGGATTAAATCCGCCAAAGAACTTTCAAGCGAACACTTCTGACCATTTTATTTTATACGTACAAAAATACTATAGCCGTAGATCGTTTTTTTACCTATTCTCTTGGAAGAATCTGCAACTTTAGTGTTATTGTTATTGTAATGTAAAGTGACATTGTTAGATGACAACTAACCATCGATTGTGACACATTTTTTTGTAATTATGTCTGTGGTTTACACACAGATTCTGCCGCGGCATGTAATTTACGAGAAGTCTATCTCAAATTTTCAATAAATTATCGAAAAATATTGGAGTGATGAATTGCTGAAATATTCAAATTAGTTTCTTAAAATGCTCTATATTTTCGATAAACAAAATAAAAAGGGGGGGTTGGAAAAAATGAACAATCGCAATTCATTTTGTGTAGCCTTCAGCAAAGTGTTGTGGTGTATGCCTTTTATTGTTTTGTAAATGAATTTTAACGGAGACTAAATTTGTGTATCCAGAACGAGGGGGCTCATTTCGAACAATTTATCAGTTAAATAATTTAAGTGTAACAAATTGATAATAAAATATAGTTAAGATTTTACGATCATTTTTATCTTTAAAATGTTTGTTCGAGAAATTTTATCCTGAATAATAATCCTATCGATTAGTATAATAAAATAGCGAGTGTTTGTTTTTAATTTTAGTTGGTTCGAGTCCCGGGCGAGGCAAGCGAGTTTTAAAAATCTTTGAATGCAGTTTTGTTTCTTTTTAAAAATAAAGGAATGTCTCCTTTAAGTAAAATGAGCCAACTTAAGGATTTAACGTAGTTTCCCTCCAGGACCCGACTTATTTTTCCACCCTGTATATGTCTGTTGTCTAATTATCACATTGCAGTGGCACGACGGAGTACATACCTGACATTGCTGAATACGAAGTACTTGATGTTGCCCCGGATGGCTGCTCATACATGCCTCCTGGCCGAACTACGGAACCTATTGGGATTAAATCTTGGGACAGTAAGTATTGTAGCCAATTATGTAGGTACAAGGTGGCAAGGTGGAGGTATACAACTTTTTTTGCCGCCATTTTGTTTTGGTGGCAAATTTGACAGTAGTTGCGTGAAAATTACTTTGTGTAGATACGGCAAATTTGTTATGGAGTGTTTTACGTCTGAACAACGTGTTTTAATTATTAAAACGTTCTACTCAACCCAATCATGGATTGCGGAAAATTGATTGAACGGTGACATTGATTGGCCCCCAAGATCGCCTGATTTATAGGTAACGCCACCAGAGTTGAGGCCACGCACACAACCACATCTCATGTAATGACAGCGGGATTTTGACGTTGTGTTGACTTGACTCTTTGACTTTCTGCCATATGTTTTTACGGCACTCACTCACAAGTGACATTATTTTCGTCAATTCATTCGTGCTGGCTCATGTAAATCGACCTATAAAGTGTTCTCATTTTCGTCTTTCCAGAGTGCATAGAGTATCAAATGCAGTTGGTTTACCCGTGTGAAGAGACTGAAAGCCTTATGGAAGGAAAGGCCCGTAGAGACTATTGTCATCACAATGCCGACGTGCTGATCGTTGGTGGTGTCGATGCGGCACGCGCTGAATTCCCTCACATGGTGAATATATTACATACAGTAGTAGTAGTACTTACTTAAAATAATTGTAGTTAGCCAGATTGGGGTCCAATTATGCAGTGATTAACGGACTTGCGTGTCTTCCATAGCTTGTCCATTGAATCTTCTACTTCCGTATATTACGTATATTTGCGATTACCTGACCGAGCTACGGTAATATGCCAATAGTTTGATGTGATATAACAATAATTATATACTGGGTGGAACCAAACGATGATCCTTTACTTAAACAGGTGATAGTGTTGCTTAAACCGAACAACTTTCTCCAAGGAACATAGGTCAAAAACGAAAAAAAAATTTCATACTCCCATACAAAATATATTGGTTAGCTGACCGACTTATACTATGGCAAGGTGAAAAAACAAAACGTTTTTCGATCTATGTTCCTTGGAGAAAGTTGTTCAGTTTAAGCAACACTATCACCTGTTTTCGGGAAGGACCCCCGTCCTCATCCACTCTGTATAAAAGTCAATTATAAGAAACTAATTTTTCAATATTTTTTCATTTAGTTCACTACTTTTCAAAATTAACTATTGAAACTATTTTGGTTGATGACGACAGATTATAATTGAGGGCTCCCACAAAGCCGAATTTATAAATCTATTTAAATTCGTAGGATGAGGCAACCCCTTTAATTATTTTTTGTGTAGTGGTACACTGTAACTAGTGTCACTTTACTGGCGCTGTCAGAGTGCTAGATGTCAGACAGCGGGTCCAAATCAAACTCCGCAGTTTAATCCACGCGTAAATTGTGAATAATTCTAAATAATGCTATTCCACACTGATTAGTACAACTTGGACCATCTACGAAATTTACTTCAATGTCAAATGAAGGTCATTGCTTATTTGATATGTAATAAATACATATTAAAATTAAATAACTACAGAAAACGATTTAAAAAGCATTTATCTAGAAATGGTTTTTGATTTAAGTACTATAATACTTTACAAAAAAATAGACGACCCCAATTATTTATTTCAAGTATCAAGGACCCACAATGTTTGTCAGTAGCTTAAAATCTAAATTTTAGTAAAGAAATTATAAAATTAATTCACTGACTAGGAGCATGTAACTCCTAACAGTGAAGCAAGTAAGGGCAGAAGTGTTCCGCAAACTTCTTGTGTTCAAGGTACCATCAGCCAATTATGTGGTCTACCACCCTAAAGTTGATAATCGTTTGGATGTCATAAAACAATAATGCCAATAGATATGTCTGACAACTTGAAAGCTCGACTGTAGCGACATATTCATTTGATAGAAGCTTGCTTAAAAATTGATAGACCACTTATTTGGCTGATGGCCAAACGAAATTTTTTGGAGGTACACCATTAATGAAAAATCATGTGAATCAGCGTGATTTACATCTGTTTAAGTATTTTTCTTCCATCCGTCTTTGCGTGTTTTTTGCAGGTGTTATTGGGCTACGGCCAGACCAACGGTACAGCGGTGTGGCAGTGCGGTGGGTCCCTAATCAGTGACCGGTTCATTCTCACCGCCGCGCACTGCACACGTGCTAAAGGATTGTGAGTATACACAATTCATCATCATCATCATCATCATCTCAGCCTGTACGTCCCAGTGCTGGGCACAAGCCTTTAAGAATGAGTTCTTCGTATTCTAAAATCTTTTATATCTGATTCCCCATTGTACCTTTTTATTTATTTATAATAAGAAACTTACATAGCTTAACAGCTATCTATCACTAAGGCACTGAGTAAAACAAATAAACAATAAGAAAAAACTAAACATAGAGGAGAAAACAAACGAAAAAAATGAACAATTACATAATAAAGCTAAAAAAAATAATTTACAAAATATTAAAACACATAAAGATAGACGTGCGTGCATCGCCTCGCAGACGCAGAATTGCAAACATTCACAACATATACTTCTCCAAAGACCGGCGACTTTTTATTGAAAATGCGTAGTTAAGGCCCTAGGTACTGAAACTTTGACGCATTCATGTAATCTCACTTCAATGAAAAGTGTTTATCGAAACACGATCACTTGTAGTTCGTTCGATAGAGAAAAAATCCAAAGTCTCCTCTAAAAAATAAAATAAATTCGTAGTACGACGTAAATACTGCATGGTAGGTCATGACTTTTTGAATGTTAATAAAACAAGATGTTGTCTAGGGCGTAGTGTTGCTACATTTTTAAAATATGTATTTGTTTTAGTAATACGATGAAAATATCTAAATACACGCGCAGTCCAACCAACCTATATATCTTGAGCCACCGTGCTTCCCCCTTGTCCGATAGTCAGTTGCGTTCAGTTCTCCTTCGGCTATCGGACGGGGAACTAGTGTCGCTCGGCTTTGATTCTAGCTGCTCACACGCACACATACACGAGTGCATAGAATACCTAAAACCGGTTAGCGCCAAAAGCTCGGCAGGGCCTTAACGGAAAATAGAAAAACACGGTGTAAGTATAATTAAAATAATTCCAGGGGTTACGTAAACTATGCAATTGTGGGAGCTCACAAACGCACAGACGACGTGGAGCCTTGGCAGGTGCACCGCATCAAGCGCATCATCAAGCACCCCGACTTCAAGCCCCGCACCAAGCACAATGACATCGCCCTCCTTGAAATTAATCCGTAAGTATTTTTCAAACATTTTTGGTCATCATCAGGGCCCATACATTTCACACCTGAGAGCTGACAATGACATAATTTCAAATACGGGAATTAAAACACTACTAGCACTGGCAATATCTTGCCATCCAATATACCGTAGTGTTTCATGTCAAAAGTCTTTGACCAGTCTGCACCAGTGATGACTTATGGCACTGAGACGTGGCCGCTAACGATGGGCCTCGTAAGAAAGCTCAAGGTCACTCGCAGGGAGATGGGGAGGGCTATGCTTGGAGTTTCACTGCGGGATCGCATAAGAAATGATGAAATCCGCGCAAGAACGTTAGTAGTGGTAGAGCCATGTTGTAGCTAGCCGCTGCATCACGAATGGGCCGGCTCGTCCGGGGCAGTACCACCCTCTCTCACAGAAAACCGGCGTGAAGCAGCATTAATCCTGCTTGCGTTTCGTACGGTCAGTGAGAGTGCCGGGGCCCAATACCTCACCCCTTCCCTCTCCCCCTCCCTCTCCCCCTTCCCCTATTCCCTCTACTTAAGGGCTGACAACGCACTGGCATCGCGTAAAGCGCTGCAGGTGTCTATGGACAGTGGTGATCATTTAACATCAGGTGACCCACTAGTTCGTTTGTCTGGCCTTTCTAACATAAAAAAAAGGACTAAATTCACCGACATAGCTCGAAGAATCGCCAGATTTTAAGCAGTGGGCAGCTCTGCTTGAGAGGCTATAAAACCACTAGGCCACCACGCCACCACAGGTCTTAAGTATTGCTTATCCCTCAGAATCACCCTGAACCAGTGGACGGTGCCAGCATGTCTGGACGTGTTCGGTGGTGACCGCAGCAAATCGGCTGCAACCGGTTGGGGCGCCACTTCCCACATGGGTGTACTTGCGAACACACTACAAAAGGTACGATGCTGTTACCTTATGACCCTGTGCGTGCGGGCGGATGACACCACCTCTCCCTACGGTTTAGCTATATGTCAATTGGTGTCAAGTCAATCGTCCTATAATTTATTTATTTTTCTCAAACATGCTATGAAATATTGACGTTATGTTCCTTATAATACGCCACGAAGTATCACAATGCAGGCGCGGCGTGGTGTGCGGCTAGACGAGAGGTCAATAATGGAATTTCATACAACATTGCTGGCCAAGGCCAGCAAAGTGATCGTCTATTGTTTCATACCATGACGTTTATAGGTCTTTGGCATCATAACATTTAGCCATAAAAAAAACTAAGCAATATTTGCGTTATGGTTCATTAAGACCTTCTGCCACTACGCTTATTTAAGGTAAGGTAAGATGATGATGTTGATGGTGGTGATGGTGTTGATGATGGCGGTGATGATGATGCTGATGGTGGTGATGATGATGATGGTGTGATGGTGATGATGATGATGGTGATGATGATGAGATGATGATGATGATGTTGATGATGATGATGATGGTGATGATGAGATGATGATGATGATGAGATGATGATGATGATGTTGATGATGATGATGATGATGTTGATGGTGATGATGGTGATGATGATGGTGATGATGATGATGATGGTGGTGATGATGATGGTGGTGATGATGATGGTGGTGATGATGATGGTGATGATGAGATGATGATGATGATGATGTTGATGATGATGATGATGATGATGGTGATGATGATGGGGATGATGAGATGATGATGATGATGATGATGATGGTGATGATGATGGTGATGATGATGATGATGATGATGGTGGTGATGATGATGGTGGTGAAGGTGATGATGATGGTGATGATGACGACGACGACGACGATGACGATGATGATGGTGGTGATGATGATGATGATGATGATGATGATGATGCATGTTTGAGAAAAACTCTATACAAGCCTTGGCCACGAACAGGGATTGCCGGCCTCGTATCTCTAGATGGCCTCGTTAACACTCGGCCATCTATAACTATTCGGCCGGCAATCCCCTATTTCGCGGCCGCTGCAGTAATGTACTATTATTTCATTTAGTTTTTTTTGTATTCCTTGACAACCACAAGTCGTATACTTACAGGTTACGTTGGAGAAGTTTACGGACAAAGAGTGCAGGGACCATTACCCTAACAGCAGCAGTCGTAGTACCTTCAACTCCACGATTCAGGTCTGCTACGGGGACCACTCCAAGATCTCGGACACCTGCCAGGTACGAACTCATGGTGAAAGAAAGATATCATCATCATCATCATCCCAACCTGTATACGTCCCACTGCAGGGCACAAGCCTCCTCTCAGAATGAGAGGGGTTGGGCCGTAGTTCCCATGCGGGCCCGAGCGGATTGGGAACTTCACACACACAACTGAATTTCTTCGCAGGTGTATGCAGGATTCCTCACGATGTTTTCCTTCATTATGAATTTCAAATGTAATTTCGCACATAATTTCCGAAATCTCAGAGGTGCGAGTCGGGATTTGAACCCATGACCTTCTACTTGAGAGGCCTTAGGTCAAACCACTGGCCCACCACGGCTATGTGGTGAGGTGGGTGAGGTCATCATCTTCATATCAGCCGAAAGGCGTCCACTGCTGAAAATAGGCTTTCTCCAAGGCTCGCCAAACAGATCGGTCCTTTTTAGGGTTCCGTAGCCAAATGGCAAAAAACGGAACCCTTATGGATTGGTCATGTCTGTCTGTCCGTCCGTATGTCACAGGCACTTTTTTCCGAAACTATCAGACCTATGCTGTTGAAACTTGGTAAGTAGATGTATTCTGTGAACCGCATTAAGATTTTCACACAAAAATAGAAAAAAAAAACAATAAATTTTGGGGGTTCCCCATACTGAGAACTAACACTCAAACATTTTTTTTTCATCAAACCCATACGTGTGGGGTATCTATGGATAGGTCTTCAAAAATGGTATTGAGGTTTCTAATATAATTTTTTTCTAAACTGAATAGTTTGCGCGAGAGACACAACCAAAGTGGTAAAATGTGTGTCCCCCCCCCCCCGTAACTTCTAAAATAAGAAAAAGATAAAACTAAAAAAAATGTATGATGTACATTACCATGTAAACTTCCACCGAAAATTGGTTTGAACGGGATCTAGTAAGTAGTTTTTTAAATACGTCATAAATCGTAAACCGCAGTTTTTCATAGATAATGGTACGGAACCCTTCGTGCGCGAGTCCGACTCGCACTTGGCCGGTTTTTTTCTTCTATTTTTTAATACTTTTTTTAACGAGTGGGAAATGCTCCTTATGCATGTCTCCGGCTCGAGGCAGCAGGGGGTCTTTCGGGCTCGCCCACAGACGGTGGGCATACCAAATAAAAACCAGACGATGTTCCCTCTTCGGCCATTAACGCAGACGCCACGGGGACAAAGATTCATCCGCGACGCTCCTGACCATCCCGGGATGGCCCCCCCTTGCGAACACCGTGCAATGCAGGTTCGGGAGTCCCCGCGCTCCCCCGCTGGTGTTGCTGGCGCCCAAAGGCACCACCCTCTTGAAAAACAGATCGGTCCTCGCCATCCGCCTCCAACGCATACGCGTGATTTATCGCCATAGCTGACGAATAAGGCTGGATGTAATTTGAGAAGGACAGAATAGTTCTTATCCCGGAAAATTGCGTTCCCGCAGGATAGTGATGAACCAATTCTTTGCAGACGGAGTCGGGGTAGCAGTTAGTACTTAAATACATTAAACAGGAGTGGAATTCCCTACCTGCGACTGTATTCCCTGAACACTAGTCTAGGACGAAGGAGCATTTACTAGGCAAGCGTGCTCCATCATGGGCTACATCTTCGCTTTCTAGCAGGCGTGATTGTGGTCAAATGCAAGTCTATTATTGTAAAAAAATGTCTTATGTTCCAGGGTGATAGCGGTGGACCACTGACCATCCTGAACCCGCGCCTCCACTGCATGTACACTGTGGTCGGAATCACCTCCTTCGGCGTCAACTGTGGCACTCCGGGCCAGCCTGGCTGGTACACCAAGGTCTCCCAGTACGTGCCCTGGATTGAGCGCATAGTGTGGCCCTAAGATGGCTCCAATAAATCATTTGTGATGCTTCTCGACTTTTTTTGTACACACACACATCATCATCATTTCAGTCGAAAGATGTCCACTGCTGAACATAGGCCTCCCCAAGGCTCGCTAAACAGATCGGTCCCGTGCTATCCACATCCAACGCGATCCCGCAAGCCCCGGTCCGTGGATCCCGGACGCTACTCGAGAACCTTTTTGCCCCATCGGCCATCAGTTCTACGAGCGAGCCCTGCCCACTGCCACTTGAGTGGCAATGCTTCGAGCTATGTCGCCTTTAGTTCTTGCGCGGATTTCATAATTTCTAATGCGATCCCGCAGAGAAACTCCAAGCATAACCCTCTCCATCGCCCTCTGAGTGACTTTGAGCTTTATTATGAGGCCCATCGTTAGCGGCCACGTCTCAGTGCCATAAGTCATCACTGGCAACACACACTGGTCAAAGACTTTTGACTTGAGACATTGCTGTATACATACCCATTTCAGAAAGACGTCCACTGCTGATCCTAGGCGTCCAAGGTTCGCCAAACAGACCGACTCAGCGCCATCCACATTACTGAAAAAAAAATGAACCGTTTTAAGGCTACCACTGACCGGGAGCATAAGAATAAATAATAACAGAGTAGAAGGGAATCTCTTTTGACTGCGTCCAAAACGCCGCCATTTATATACCTACTTCCCCCCTCACGTCGTTATACCCCTCTGATGTCCAGGCGTGTTGCTAGGGTTGCTTACTGTTAAATATTACTTACTCTAAAGATAATATCGCTAAAATATTAAGTTATTATTTACTTTGAAATCATTATTTTATTCTAGTTTTACAAAATATGAGATTTATAAATCATTAGGTACAGTCAAGGATTTTAATTGTTAGGCCACTTGCCACTGTTAGTATTTTTAGCCGTGTAATGCAAATCAGCATATACCAGTATAAGCGGCTTCACCCGATTTGTATTACACGGCTAAAATGCGAACAGTGGCAAGTGGCCTAACAATTAAAATCCTTGACTGTACGTACCTACATATTATAGGTAGGTACTTCTAAGTAAGAATTTATTACAAGTGCCATACCAAAAGAAGCCATTTAAGGTGATTTGGCATCGTTTTTGAATTGTTTATACACCCAAATACACCACAATAACTTGACGTCATTAATTGTTATTTGTTCCCAATAAAACGAACGCGCAAACAGTTAACAGCCAACGCGCGTGCGGCGACGCCGGCCGTGACACCCTGACTGAGTTCTCTCTTAGGGAGTACTCTAATATCGTGACCTTGAGTCCGGCCGGAGCGGGAGTTTCCCTTCTATTCTGTTATTATTTATTCTTATGCCGGGAGCGCGGGGCGCCGATGGAGCGTGTCCAGAGCGCTCTATAACACTGAATCAAATATACGGTGACACACACCGGCAGCACGGCACACCGTGTTTGATTCAGTGTTATTGACCGCGCTGGGCACGCTTTTTCGACGCCCTGCGCTCCCGGTTTATTGTGGCCTTTACTCCTTAAAAATATTATGTATAAATACTTACCAAAATACTTGTTTACATCTACATCGTCCACGCATAATTCACTAGCAAAGCTAAAAATCGGCAAGGCTATTTATCCAAAAATCCATAATCATCATCATCGTTATTAGGTGGTGAATATTATAAATCCCGACTAATCCCGAGTCATTTTCATAAAGAAAAAAAGAGACTCAAGGACTGGTTGCTCTGCAAATGTTTTTATGACCTAAATGATTACTTTGTTTGAATTTTTAATGTATTTTTTTTCTTGATGTTATATTTTTCAATTTATTAGGGTTCCGTACCTAAAACCCCGAACGTCCGTAAAAAACGGGACCTTATTAGGTACTGAGATTTCGCTGTCCGTCCGTCCGTCGTCTGTCCGTCTGTCACCAGACTGTATCTCTCGAACCGTGACAGCTAGACAGTTGAAATTTTCACAGATAATGTATTTCGGTTGCCGCTATAACAACAAATACTAAAGAACAGAATAAAATAAATATTTGAGGGGAGCCCCCTAGAACAAACGTGATTTTTTTTGCTCGTTTTTGCTCGATATTGATAACGACAACAGGTAGACGCTTGAAATATTCACACAATATTTGGTTATATATTATTTACTTTATAAATAAATCATCATCATCATTTTAAGAAACCTAATTATCTTTTCACTAAGACGGATGTTTCCCCTTTTCATAGGAGATACGGAACTAGATCCACCCGACATAAATTGTCTGTTGGAATGTCACCCCCACAGAACTGTAGCTTTTACCGGTAGTTTTCGTTATCTTGCAACCAAGTGCTGGAACAATATACCTACCCCAACCGATAAAGCGTTTAACATCTAAAAAATCCTTCAAAACAAAATATAAATTAATTCTCTTAGAAAAGCAAAGTGGTTGTCCGGTACTTGATTTCGAGTGTGATTTTAAAACGTAGGGTAGGGTGAAGGAACTGTGTGGCGGTTGCGCGTTTGTTTGGGTTGGTTCGGTAGCTGCTATATTATTGCTTATATATGTATAACTGGTGTTTTTTATTACGATATTTTGTTACTTGTGCCTTATTATTAATTGGGCCAATCAACTTTTTTTTGTTTTCTTCTATTTACTCCTTTACAAATAACTCTGTAATCTCTGGTTAGTGAAACCATGATTTTGTAGTAACTAGATAAACTGTTTATCATAGTGCGTATGTGAAAACCAAAAAAAATAAGTATTTTTATGAAAAAATCCGGTGACCTAGGGGACATACCACTATTTCCATACAAATTTCGGGGACATCATTGTCCCCTGGGTCACCAACGAAATAGAAGCTAAACAAAATAAAATAAATATGGCAATTATACCATTATTGACTACAAAAATCTAGCGTTTTGAAAAGTATACTTTAAATAAGGAAAAATAATTAGTTTTTTAATTATTTCGGTTTTCATAGAAAGTTGCAGAAAATCGTTGACAAAAAAAATTGATTGACCCAATTACTGCAGGTGTTAATGATGCTTAGCACTGTTTTGTTTTGTTTTTTTTTTCTTTGTTGTATAATTATTTTAATTAGTAAGTAATTTTTTGGTTTCGATTCTCTGGGCTGTGGCAGAATATCAGTGTTTTGCTCCCATGAGCAATGTTTTGACCACTGAGCCATTTCGCACTACTGCAGCGCATAGAGACAATATAAAATGTATTTACTTTTAAGTTTATACTGATTTCTTTATTTCTGTTAATTTTGATTGTGTGTGCTTGCAGTAACAAAAAAAACGTCTTTATCTATCTACAGTATTACCACTTATATAAGTCACGCCGATGTACCTGCGCAGAAAACTTATTTTGATGTGGAGCGAAAAAATTTCAGCCAATCATAGCACACCACGCGTACGTGCGTCACGTGACTGTCCACTATTGGTTGTTTCGTACGCGCCATATTTGCCCTGTCATCTATGGTTTTCTAGTGGTTCCTTAACGAGATTGTTTTTAATAAGTGCGGCAAATGCTGACTGCGACAGGGTTCTGCGGAGAGCCGCGCACGTTCTTGTCGGTCTATAGCAACCAAGCTTGATTATGCTGTCATAACAAAGATTGAGTAAATTCGGTAAAGATTCCATTGATATTATTTTATTGTGCTATTTTCTTTGATCAATTATAACTGAAGATACACATTGCCGAACAAAATCCACTTCAAAGAATGTCCGAACTTTTTTATTTGGTTGCATAACAAATAAAATCATCACCTACACAGAAATTTGAACCTAGTCTTTACTTCATTACAGTCGAATTTCGGTAGCGGCAAAACTCCACTTGACAGCTAAACTTGACAATTTCACGCAACGTTCTGAGAAAAAAGAAGGCCACTTTTATCAAAGTGGCGCTCATTTGGCTCGGACATTTTCGGGCGCGCGACTGTGGATCTACAGCAAAGAGTATTGTAATATTTATATGAACAAGAGTGGCAACTCTATGGTCAAATATGCATGTATGGAAGGTGCTGCCGCCCTACGGCTGCTCAAGAACTAATGTGACGTTTCTATAGATGTATACATATCTATATGTATATGTTGGTAGTGATGTACAGCTATAGATACGCGTACCTATAGCAATGTATAGTCAAGGATTTTAATTGATAGGCTAATTGCCACTATTCGTATTTTAGCAGTCTAATTCAAATCAGCATAAACGAAGTATAAGCGGCTAAACCCGATTTGCATTATACGGCTAAAATACGAACATTGGCAAGTGGCCTATCAATTAAAGTCTTTGACCGTACAATTTGGTACGCCATGGCCATGGCCGATGAATGACAACTGACAAGTTTGACAAGTCAACCAAGATGGCCGCTAATTTAGTTCTTCGGCAAACACCAGAGATCGCTGTAGTCGCATGAAAAGTGACGATATATATGTAAGTGTGCCCCCCCTGATCTACAGTTATAATTGATCAAAGGCTATTTTATACAATAAATTCGATGCCTCACGTTAGAAAAACCTCACATGTACTTATATTAAGAGAGAGATAGCATGAGTCCGTGTTGTTCTTGTATTTGGAGGCATAAGGTAAAATAATTGTGTTAATGTCATTCAGTGGCGTAGCTACACTTTTAGCGCCCTTACCTGGAGCAAAATTCTTCAAGCGCCCTTTCTCATTTTTCAAGCGCCCTTTCGCTTCTTTGCTTTGAAACTGATTTTAGTTCCGTTTTCCGCTACCTTTTCTGGAGTACGTTTAATTACCGGCTATTTGT
Source organism: Archips xylosteana (assembly GCA_947563465.1). Lineage (NCBI taxonomy): Eukaryota > Metazoa > Arthropoda > Insecta > Lepidoptera > Tortricidae > Archips > Archips xylosteana. The sequence continues at coordinate 10,908,626 of OX387370.1, forward strand.
TTCTTTTATATGTAGAATATCTGTTCGAGACTAAAATTTTCCGAAAAAGTGAATAAAGAATATTTATAATTAATTTGGTAGGAATTTACGATTGGCTTTTGACAAAAAAAATTAAGGGCTCAAACACAATACTGCGAATTCGCGTCGCATCGCCAATATCTGCGAACTCGCACGAATGCAACGCAAGAACTTGCGATCTAATTCGCATCGCGCAAGGTTCAGGTGACCATACAAATTATATGGTCACTTTGAACCTTGGTCTAATGCTACGGATGCACACATCACGACAACGCGAATATTCGCATTATCGCGATATATGTAGCCGAATATTCGCGAATACTTCGGCACTTCGCCCGAAGCTGCAGACCCTTCGCCCCGCTGTCGGTAAATTTGCGCACATCAAAGGCTTTTATCGCGATGAACTTCGCTTGCGCGGCCACATTTCACTCGGCTCAACTTCATCGTGCGTATTGGACGTACTGTCAACTGCAAGCGGCGACGTATTGTTTAGGATTTGATGGTTGTTTACGATGGATTGGAGTAATGATAGAATCTTGGAATTTATTTCTAATTACGAGGATGAGCCTGTACTATTTAAGTAAAAAGTATGCCGCCTTTTCTTCACTTTTTTTCTATTTTTTATTTTGCACAAAGTCAAAAAATAATTGTTGTGCGCCATCAAGTACAGAGCGACAGCTTCGTCCATTTTTCCGCGATAAACTCTGCGGCATTGCTCTCTATAGCAGTGTGGCCATGCACATTCGCCGTAGGCCTAAGACGAAGTTTTATCGCGATAATTCTATCGCGATGTGTGTAGCCCTAGGGTAACCCTTACCGCACGAAATCGCATCGCGGAAATTCGCAGGAACTAGCGATACGAATTGCAGCGATGCGACGTCGCATCGCAGTAATGTGTGGGAGCCCTAAGAGAAAAAAATCTGCGCCCCCCCCCCATCCTCGGCGCCCTGGAACAACTGCTCCCACCGCTCCCGGACGCTACGCCCCAGGCCCTATACTACGAAGCGCGAAATTCGAACTTCGTTTCATGCCGTTCCGCTCACGCTAATGGTATTTATTACGAGAGTGAGAGGGACCGCACGATCCGAACTTCGAACTTCGGATTTCGTAGTAACCCCCCTGATGTCATTGGTATTCACGTTCGGTTTCAGTCGGTGTTAGGTTGCACTATTCTGCGCAAACGATTATTGCCGATGTAACTTATATAAGTGGTAATACTGTATCTATCTATCATTTCAGCCGAAAGACGTCCACTGCAGCTAAACATAGGCCTCCCCCAAGGCACGCCAAACAGATCCGAATGTGTTAAAAACTATAGCTATATCTACATGTATTCGATCCATCAAACCGTCGTAGTAACGAAAACATTACCCACTAAGTGTTTCCTGTTATGAGGCGGTAGATGGCATTACCCATTACCGATAGAGCTTTGTAATGGTCGATCGCCGCCAACCACCATTATGGATATCGCTTCCCTTGAGGTTGTAGGGTATTGAAAGGTCATAGACGCAATTTTCATACTGAGGAGCGTAATTTGTAACAGGATTAAAGTTGTGCGTGCCCGCTTACTCAACAAACAACAAGCAAGTGCAAATTAAACTGTACCTAAAAAATGTGTCATCCGATTTTGTGACTACAAATCGGTCCGGTCGTCCGATAATAGGTCTGAGAATAGGTCGCAGGCTAAGCTAATTTTCTTCGCAGACGCAGTCGCGAGCAACAGTTAGTTTATACTATAAAATACTTATATTACGCAAATAAAATAAAAAAGGAATTTACCATCATTATTATTTTATTACGCAAGCAAAGTCACAAGTATTACATAGTATGATTTATTTACTTAGTACTTAATATGATCTCGTTTTACCTTAAAAAATACAGTCCAAAATTCTGGGTTCATTTTTCTCACTCCACTCCGCTATCCAGCTCCGCGTATATACCTAAGTACTTCCTTTTTTTTAGCATTAGAAATAAGGTAAAAAGTCTTGACGAGTCTTATTATTGAAAAACGCTTTTTAAAAAATAGTAACTATTACTTAGGAAACCTACCAAAAGAGTGTAAAGGACCAATTTCCTTTCAAATTGTAACATATTAGCTGTGACTTATTTTTCAAAAGTGTTATTCAATAAAAAGACACATCAAGGTCGCATATCTTCTTTCTAATGCTAAAAAAAAACTAAGTATATGGACACTTGGACAGACGCAGTTCGTAACTCCGCTTCGCATTATCCCCTCGCTCCGCTCTGCTTCAGTGGACGCGCAGCCTAAAGAAGTGCTGTCTGACAAATAAACAGCAGCAGAAACCCGTTCAAATGTTGATCATAAAATGATCAAAATCAATAAAAAACCGGCCAAGAGCGTAGACACGCCCAGGATGGGGTTCCGCAGCCGTTACGACGTGTAGTATACAGGGTTATTTTTAATTCACTGACATCCTCTTAACCCTGAATTCGTAACACTCAAATAAATGTTTTTTGTTTTACGACTTTTTAAAATGAAGCACTTTTTTTCCCATACAAATACACAGAGTATCATAAAAATAAGAGGAAATCTCAAATTTTCAAAACGTTATAACACCGAAAATATTAAGTTATGACAAAAGCCGTAAAACAAAAAACATTTGTTTGAGTGGTAGGAGTTTAGGGTTAAAAGGATGCTAGTGAATTACAAATAACCCTGTATGTATTCAATAAATATTACGCAAACAAATCACTGTATCGAAAAAGCAGCGATACACTATATGGTTAGACGGAAAAAAATCACCCCCACTTTACGTCAGTGGGAGGTACCCTAGATTTATTTTTCTACATTTTATTTTACTACATTGTCGGGGTAATTGCTATATATATCCATGCAAAATTACAGCTTTCCAGCACTAAAATTTTCTACGGTAAGCCGCGGACAGACGGACAGACAGACATGTCGAAACTACAGGGTTATTTGTAATTCACTAGCATCCTTTTAACCCTAAACTCCTACCACTTAAACAAACGTTTTTTGTTTTACGGCTTTTGTCATAACTTAATATTTTTTGTGTAATAACGTTTTGAAAATTTGAGATTTCCTCTTATTTTTACGATACTCTGTGTATTTGTATGGGAAAAAAAGTGCTTCATTTTAAAAAGTCGTAAAACAAAAAAAATTTGTTTGAGTGATAAGGAATTCAGGGTTAAGAGGATGTCAGTGAATTACAAATAACCCTGTACAAGGGTCCCGTTTTGCCATTTTGACTCCGGAACCCTAAAAACGGTGAATCCAATTATTATTTCGCAGAAACTCGTCTTGAAATGTAAATATCAATGCGAATAATAAATAATTGTTAATGTTTGTCCTGTTATGGGACAAAGCTATCACTGGAGTTGACATGACGCTTTTTCCCGTCTGCCAAAAATATAACATTTTATTACCACATTGCACAAGGAAAATGATTAAATGCCATAGTCATTTAATTTGGGCTCCGTATTATTAAACGGTTACAAGTCAATGAGGGTTTTCTATGAGAGGCTATTTGGCGCTAGTATCGTCAGGTCCGTTTGACAACTTTGACATTTGTTGTATGGGTGTAACGTCAAATAGACCTTACGATAGGTACTAACGCCATCTAGCGATATTCCACCTGTCAGAAAACCCTCATTACTTTGCCCACCGACGACCTTATGACAGCTACGTTTATGCAAAAAATGTGTGTTCATGCAGTTCCTCCACATCCACACTGTTATGTACGAACACACAGAAATCACATAAACCCAATTTTAAATAATTTATTGAATCAGGCGTTACTTTTGCATTTGGTAGTGTTTTAAATCCGAAGATGAGCTCTGGTTGAGTTCGAAACGCGTCAGTGTAGCTTGGTGGTGATGGTTGGGTTTATGTGATTTGTGTGTGTTCGTACAGTGTGGAGGTGGAGGAACTGCATGAGCACAAATTTCTTGCATAAACGTAACTATTGTAAGGTCGCGGGTGAGCAAAGTAATTGTTTTAGTTCATTAAACCCAATTTTCACCACCACGGCCACCTAAAAATTAACTTGTCGAGCAGGTTGTGGTGTGAAAATTTACTACATCCCTAAAGATGTAAATCGAATTTACAACACGGATTTCAAGTTAAATGCAACCTACTTTCAGAGCTTGAGTGATGAAATAGTACATTGTGCATCATGGGCCGTAAGTAGGGGATTACTAACGAGAGCCTATTAGAAGCCCGACTCCGGAGGCGGAGGGCTTTTAATGGCTCGAGTTTGTAATCCCCTTACTGCCCGTGATACACACAATGATTTTCATCACACTGCGAGGAAAAAAAATCCAAAAATGAAATTATTTTGTCTCTAAACATTTAAATTAAATAAATAATGGCTACCCGCCAACACAGATTGTCACTTTTTTCAAGTCATCTACCACAGATAAAGTAAACGGTGTTTAGAATTCGAATGGCCATACGGCCACATTCTGCCAACATGTTAAAAAAATACTTACTAAAATTATTGCAAAACTATTTGATATAAATTTAAAATATAAAAATAACGAAGTTTCATGAAGCGTAGACAAATTTTGTGTAGTATAGGTAATAGTAAAATTGGGTTATAGCTAAGTTTTAAACATATAAATAAAACGTTGCCTTACTTGAAACCTCCTTAGTCTGTTTGCAAATTTTAAAACTAAAGTTAGAACTCCCTTGGGATGAAAAACTGTACGTAAATCCATAACTCCCTTAAGAACAAATTAGGCCTTTGAAATTTAGTATACAGGCATGGAATAACGCCATTGACGAGCAAGTGTGATGAAAAGGTACTTAACAGACTAACAGAGGTACTTTTACATTCTTACTAAGGATTGGAAAGTACCTACGGCATCTAATTCCTGCAGAAATTATCAGAATAAAAAGAATAAGAATTTGCTTTATTGCCACAACACAAATATAAATAAAACAATATCAAGAACAATGAACATAACATTTACAAGTTACATGCCTATAAACACACAATACCACTACATATGCAATTTCCACATTTTCGATAATTTATCTATACTTTGCCACATTTTTCAGTTAAGACTGAGAGTAGAACTTGCTCTGCATATCTAATAAATGCAAAGAAGAAAATTAGCGGAGACAAAACAAAGGTGACTCCTTAGGTCAGTGGTCTGTGTCAAGATCTGGTCGCCATGACAGTAAGAGCGACGCGCGCGCAGCGAACCGACGCGCCATTGTAACGCACTCGATTAAGTTTAAAAAAGTTTTTTTTATTTACCAACTTGGAATTGTGGCGAAGTGTCCAAATTTAAATTACCTTTGTTTTTTTGATTAGTTTTCTGAGGTCTTACAAGGTTTTTGGAAGAAAAGCATTTCGTTCATTGTAGGTTTATAATATCTTCTTCTTTTTCCTGTTAGTGCTTTTTGTAAGGTTGTTTGATAGCAGTAATTATGCGGTCGTAAACACAAATTATCTGTGATTACTTTTAATACTACTAATAATAATAAATGCGAAAATTTGTATGAGTGCGTGTGTTACCAGTTCACGCTAATTATAGTTGCACAGTTTTGGGTGAAATTTAAAATACAGGTTGTCCCGTAAGTAAGGTAAACGTACCAATGCTCGACACCTCAACGCCCAGTAGATTGAAGGGGCCATGTATTGGGTCAGTGTCGAGCACATGGACGTTTACCTTAGTACGACAAACGTAAATTATTATTTTTGAATATCTATTATTTATTTATTCAAGGAGAGCAAACAGAAGCAAGCGTACATAATTTACTTATAAATAAATCACAGACTAACATGCACTTATGCAATAAACTAAACTACATATAACTATAAACTTACTCCCTAAACAGCTCCCACTAAAACATATACCTAAGTGGTATTTATTACAAACTACTGCACAGCACTGAACACACAGTACGAATTTATAAATTCATAAACAATCTTGACTTGAGTCGATTCTGATTATCAAATCGATTGGGATATTCGAGATTCAAAAATATTTAAAAATATTTTTTATATATTAAATGGGGGAACCTATCGATGTTTAGAAAATTTTATTTCCGAAGGTTTAGAATCCCGAAAACTTCATTTGTCCGAAAGCATTTTTTTCTGAAACTGTAAATATTTCAGGACCATCGTGTAGAACCCTTTAGGTTAGGTTAGGGTTGTTTTATAAAAATCCTGAAATATTTACAGTTTCAGAAAAAATGCATTCGGATAAATGAAGCATTCGGGATTTTAAATAATCGGATTTTTTTTTGTCGAGGATATGATAGGTAACCATTAAATGGAATGTTATTAATAAGGCTCGGAATTTTGCGACCGGCTGATGACAGACCGTAGGGAGAGAGCACCGCTTTTTATCGATGTTATCGACAAATCGACAGTTTTTTTTTGATTTATGTTTTTATTAAATAAAACCTTCTAACTTTCCAATGATAAGTACTTTTTTCAGCGGTCAGTGATGAAAAAAGTTGAAATATCGGAAAGTTTAATCCGTTTAGATTGCTTTATTGAAATCACTATAATTACGAATACCTTTATATTTTATAACCTGAGAAAAGATCCTTACTGAGACCACTTACCGTTAGGTAGCTTGTTTGCCTACCCTTTGATAAAACAAAAGAGAAAATATTATTTTGTATTCCTTCAGTTCTTACCATAGCCAATATAGGGTTACCATATGTATATAGAGGGATGCCTGTCTATGGTTCCTAAAATGCCTGATTTTTCAGAAAAATGCCTGTCTAAAGCAAAACGCTGTAAGTAATAAGTAAAAGCCAACAGATAATATTGAAGAAGGATGTTTATTACTGATATTTGTCAGAGGACATTATTTATTTAAATAGATCTTTCTTTTTTTAAAATGCCTGTCTCAGACCAATGCCGGCCGCACGCCTGTCTAAACCTTAAAATGCCTGTCAAACGCGGCAAACGCCTGTCATATGGTAACCCTAAGCCAATATAAATTATTTTGTATTAATGTTCCAAGCAAAAATATATTTACACTTATAAGTAGGTATGTATTAAAGTTACAACTTAATTAACAGTTTGTCGATTTGTCGATAACATCGATAAAAAGCGGTGCTCTCTCCCTACGATCTGTCATCAGCCGCACGCAAAATTCCGAGCCTTAGTTATTAAACTAGTAGACTGGTTAGATCAATTTACCTACCGAAATCGTTATCTAATCTAATATATGAAAGTCTCGTGTCACCGGTGTTTGTTACCGAACTCCTCCGAAACGGCTTGGCCGATTTTTATGAAACTTTTTTCTCTATATTCGGTAGGTCTGAGAATAGGTCGTAGGCTATTTTTTGGGTCAATCAACTTATTTTTGTTAACGATTTTCAGCTACTTTCTATGAAAACCGAAATAATGAAAAAACTTATTATTTTTCCTTATTTAAAGTATACTTTTCAAAACCCTAGATTTTTGTAGTCAATAATGGTATAATTGCCATATTTATTTTATTTTGTGTAGCTTCTATTTCGTGGGTGACCCAGGGGTGTCAGGGGTGAATGATGTCCCCGAGATTTGTATGAAAATAGTGGTATGTCCCCTGGGTGACCGGATTTTTTCATAGAAATACTTATTTTATTGGTTTTCACATACGCACTATGATAAACAGTTTATCTAATTACTACAAAATCATGCTTTCACTAACCAGAGATTACAGAGTTACTTGTAAAGGAGTAAATAGAAATTTACAAAAAAAAGTTGAATGACCCTTTTACACCCCTAGGTGATATGGCAAAACAACGTTTGCGGGGTCAGCTAGTTTTTTTATAAATATCTTCTTTCTTTATTTCATAGTAGCAAAATTTCCATTCGCATTTTTTCAAAAATGCTTTTTTTCTCACTATAGTTTTATACTATGTGTTTTATAGTTTTATAGTATGTTCCGTAGAGAAACTCCAAGCTTAGCCCTCTCCATAGCTCGCTGAGCGACTCTGAGCCTATTCATCAGGCCCATAGTGAAGCACCACGTCTCGGATCCATATGTCATCACTGGGAACACACACTGATTAAAGACTTTTGTTTTGAGGCACTGAGGTATTTTGGACGAAAAGATGTTGCGGAGCTTCCCGAACGCTGCCCATCCGAGTTGGATTCGCCGATTGACCTCCTTCTCGAAGTTGGACCTACCTAGCTGGACGGTTTGTCCTAGGTATACATATGCGTCTACAACTTCAAGAACCGAGTTCTCGACCACAATGGGGGCAGGGACAACATGAACATTAGACATAACTTTCGTCTTGTCCATGTTCATTCTTAGTCCTACCCGTCGAGAGACTCGATTGAGGCCGGGATCGAATCAGAAACGAGGAGATCCGTAGAAGAACCGGGGTCACCGACATAGCCAAATGGATTAGCTCGTTGAAATGGCAATGGGCAGGCCATATAGCACGTAGAACAGATGGCCGTTGGGGGCCAAAAGTTCTGGAATGGAGACCACGGACTGGCAAGCGCAGCGTGGGACATCCACCAACGAGATGAACGGACGATTTGGTGAAGGCCGCAGGTTCAGGGTGGATGCAAATCGCTTCCAATCGTAATGATTGGGCATCAATGAGGGAGGCCTATGTCCAGCAGTGGACGTCCTACGGCTGAAATGATGATGATGATGATGATGAGTTTTATACTGGAGCTTATTTTCACAGTAGTGTTTTTTCCCAATTTGAATTGACACAGAAACAGTGTCGACGGAGCTCCGCTCATGCGGAGCTTCTTCTTCTGTGTGCTTTTGTGTGTTCCCACTCAGAGCGGATTGGGAACTTTATGCAGATCTCCTCATTATGTTTTCCTTCACCATAAAGCTCATGGTAAATTACAAATGTAATTTCGCACATAAATTCCGATAAACTCAGAGGTGCGAGCCGGGATTTGAACCCACGAGCCGAGAGGCCACAGATCTAAACACTAGGCCACCAAGGCTCCAGTCCCCAGTATGTTCGCTCCAACAAAAAAATTTGGCTGTACAAAGATGTATTTCATACTAAATACAAACTGAAAAATGGATGCACAGAAAAACCCAGAAAAAGGGACCAGCGCTGGGAATCGAACCCAGGTCCTCAGCATTTCGTGCCGCGTACTAAACCCCTACACCACCACTGGTCAGGAGTTTAGACATAAACTTTCCTATGCATCGCACAACTCAGCTTGCTTTATTCACTTAATCAGCGATAATAGCGACAGTTTAGTAGCTTAGTTTGTATTTAGTATGAAAGCACCTGGGCGACCGAACTCCGCTCGGGCTGAAACTCGGTACCAAGCGTTTTCCCAAAAATAAGGCCAAGCTAGATCAATTTTTTATCCCCGAAAACCCCCACATGCATTGGAGCCGTTTCCGAGATCCTGATTATATACAAAGCTCGTTTAAAGGTATTAGATAGATAGGTATATGGATTTCACGGGATGACCGTAAAAGTAGAAATTGGGAGTTGAAAAATAAAAAATACAAAAAGACTCCAAAAACCAATCTTTATTCAAATTCAAATTCAAATAATTTATTTCGGACTTTGAGTCCATAGTATTAGTAGTGTTAGTATAGTAGTTATAAATTACAATCTTATTGCTATGGTTAGTATTTTATAATTAGGTATACTAAACTTAAACTTAAATAAAAACTAAACACGCCTGGGCACTGGCATTACAGGCGCGTGCGTGCAGCTGCACGTAACGCTGCAGCAGCGGCGAGTCCCAGCGGTGAGCTAACGTGCTCAGGATGCTATTCGAGCTGCCAAGACTGCGGTTAAGGAGAGACGCACAACTTTTCCTCATGATGGTAAAAAAACAGTCCGTGTGCGACTCCGCGAACATTGTCGACGCACTGCAGTACCGTGGCATCCCGAACAACATTCTGAACGCGTTATTATATTGAAAGCGCAACGCGCCGTAAGCCCGCTGAGTAAAGTTAGTCCACAGACTGCACGTGTAGAATGTTTGGCAAAAAGCCTTAAATAAAGTTAATTTGACAAAAAAAGTTGATTTATACAAAGATGATTTCAAATATCCTGTTCATAAGTTGAATGCATCGTTTGTATGTAAATAACGATGTTCGCGGTAAAACCACTTCAGAACAAGTTTCCTGGTACGGTTTCATACTCCATCAAATAACTGGCTATCTGCAAGTCACGCATGATATTTGAGCTTAGAGCATCAAACCGACAAGAGACGACATGCGCTTTAATTTCTTAGTTTCTGTGCAAAAAAGACACTTTCGATGTAGATAACACTAGCGTACCTCCCAATATACAAATACCCAATATACCAGCGAAGGGCTCTATATCTAAATCCCTAATGATTATTTGTCCTAATGTAATGTTTGTCCTAATGATCGTTTGTCCTAACTCTTTTTATTTAAAATCTATTAATTGTTCTGGATTTTTATAAAACAAACCTAACCTAACCTATAGAGTTCTAGAGGCTAATCACAAAAAAGTTCCTGAAAAATTCACGGTTTCCGAGAAAAAAAGTGTTAGGACAAACGATGTTAGGGATTTAGAATGAGACCCTCTTACATAACGGTCGTTAACTATATAGGGCCTAATAACAAGACAAATCATTAAAGTATAGTTAAGTAAATGAGGATAGCAAATACCAACGAAGATGGTTCTCGAATTAATTGTTTTAACTGTGCTGTGTGTAATCAACAACGTGGCAACCCAAGGTGAGTGGTTTTTGTCGGGGATTTCCCACGAGCTCCATATTTTTCAGTTCCATATCCCTTCGGGTGTCCGAGCCACCTGCCAAACAGACCGTCAAGTGCCGCGGCCATTTTACGCAAGTGTCATGGCCGCTCACGGGCAGTTATCGCGAATCCGTATTTCAAGTCGTTTTGAGGTGGATCCGGGAGCCGGACTGTGGGCACTTTACGGGACGCCGGGAGCCGGCCGCCGAACACCCGAAGGGATATGGAACTAGTGAGATATTCATTTTAAAGGAATTATCCCAGTAGTACCATAATGGAACTACTGGTAGGTACATAGGTACCTATTCATATTTAATTTCTACCTCTGTAACAAAGTACGACTTTTAACCGATTTCAAAAAAGGAGGAAGTCTTATGTTCGGCTGTATGTATGTTTTAGATGTATATACTACGATACGAAACCCGCTTTTCGCACAGGTTCCTTCGAAAGAATTGCCAAAGGAACTACCTCGAGTAAACCAACGTCTTATTTTCGTTAACTTTAAATTTTACAGAAGCCAAAATTAGTGTCAAGTAGAAGTCAGTTGTAAAATTTAGTATTTAGTTCGATATGGAACTATTGAGATCATTTTTTTGACATTTACATATGTATCGACTGTTCCACATGGAACTAGAACTATGGAACACGTTTTGTTTTATTTAGGTCCCTTTTTAGGTCGTCTGTCTACTGGATCAAATGAAATAAGACTAATCAAAACAATCATTCAATCAATCAATAATTGTACCTATCACCACTTAGATTTCAACGCCTTAAGGTGGAAGCGTACGCTCAGGGCGCGAAATTCAAACTTTTTACAGTTTTTAATTTATTGTGGGTAAACGGTGTAACTGTTTAACTTCATATGGTACTTGCGCTTGTAAAACAGTGTTCTTTGTATTATTGTGTAAAGTTTTTTAAGAATAAAACTATTAGCTTGAAATGAAAGTTGTCAAAACGTTGTAAGTCCGAATTTCTATGTTTGACAACTTTTATATCAAGCTAACAGTTTTATTCATAAAAAGCTTTACACAATAATATAAAGAACAGTGTTTTACAACCGCAAGTACCATATGAAGTTAAACAGTTACACCGTTTACCCACAATAAATTAAAAACTGAAAAAAGTTTGAATTTCGCGCCTAGAGCGTGCCGTTCCACCTTAAGACCACGAGTGAGTAGTGAAGTTTTTTTATACAATATAGGCTTGCGTTTGACCACGATCACGCCTGATGGAAGGCGAAGATGAGGCCTACGATGGAGTACGCTTGCCTAGTAAATGCTCATTCACTCTACCTATAGACTTAAATTTAAGAGAATAAGCAGAAAGAAGGCAGTTGAGCGTGGTGTTGCGCGCGTCCCCCAAGCAGTGCAAACCGAACAACAAATACGGGGCACTGTAACCGGTAGTCACGACTCTATTTTCTAGGGCCGGAAGGACGTTTCAGATATTTTTGCACGCTCTGTTGTGGCAGATATTAATGCTGGTGACTGTACGCGCGCTGCACAATCATTCAGACCCTTTTTTTTATGTTAGTGAAGCCAGCGAACTAGTGGGTCACCTGATGTTAAATGAACACCACTGTCCATAGACACTCGCAGCACTTTACGCGATACCAGTGCGTTGTCGGCCCTACAGAAAATTGTACACTCGCCTCTTAAAGGCACCCAGGTCGTAGCTCGATGGGAAGACCCCAGCGGGAAGCTCGTTCCAGATTTTGCAAGTTCGTGGCAAAAAAGACCGCTTAAAACGCACCGTCGAAGACTGCCATTCATCAACATGATGTCGATGAAATGAACGCTTACGACGGGAGGATCTGTAATGGAACCCCGCAGCTGGAATGAAGTCTAAGAGTTCCTCAGAGCATTCCTCGTTGTAGATCTTGAGAGCAAGAGCCTTCCTCCAGAATGGCTTATATAGGCAACAGGCCGTGAACACGACGAGAGTCACTTGGCGGCCTGACTCAACATATAGGGTGGCGACCAGCCACGGCCGAAGCCTACCACCGGAGTAAATGCTTACTGCGTTACTTGGGCCGTCTTCCCCTGCAGGTCTGCACTGTAAGCTTGCTAGACAATCGTATTTGCGTCACAGAAATAGTCCTATGACCCAAAATGGGCAGTGCACCAAGGGCACTCAATAGTATAAGGTTCTATTACTTCTGCCAAATACACAGATCACCGTACAAACGAGGCCACTTTGATGTATTGGTTCTCCACTAGGCGGTGCTTTGGCTGTGATCTGTTGATGGCTACTCAGAGCATTGATAAAGGACATTCAGAGTTCCTAAGATACCCACCTGATTGAATCGGCGTTTAACACGGAAATTATACATGTTCAGAAAAAACATCTAAAATGGCAATAAAATGAATGAAAATCTAAGTGCTGATACAAATTCTCTCGCTGTGGTGTGAACTGCTTCTTAAATCAGTCGTGTATGTTGGGAACTCTGGACCTCCATTATCGCTGCTCTGGATATCCATCATAAGATCTCAACCAAAGCATCAAAGTAGCCTCGTTTGTAAGAAAGGTGGAGTGTGGACCGAATTATTTGACCGTGACGGTGTATAGAGATGAAATGGATTAATTTGTAGGTGTTGGTGAGAGCTGTATCCAAGATGGCGTGCCGGGAGTGTGTACGTTGCTGGGGCAGTGTCAGCCTGTCCTCAGTAATCCACAGAGCCAGTGGTGGACCTTACAAGTAAGTACCAATAAAGAAAAGGCCTCCACAGACGTGGGCGTGCGGGCAACGGCCACGGAGCATGTCCAGCGCGCTCTAAGAGAACCTACGTCCCTTCGCAAGGACAAGGAAAAATAAATAAATAAATTATAAAAGAAATTTTTATTTACCAACATACATAAAGTTATAAATTTACGAAATATAGTACACATTATCTGGTTTGTAAGTACCTATGAGATAAATAGGAAATGAGACTCAGCGAGCCCGCTGGTTTTCAGTCTCCAACCTGATTAAAACTAATTTAAACAACTAAGTAACTATAGGTTAAAATGAAGCCGCTGCCAGAGCGACACTATGACTACCTAATTTAGGCGTCGAACATACATTATCATCATAGCTTATTTTTACTTAGAAAAGGGGCAGACAGAAAACAATTTCACTTTCGAATCGATTCTCGAACTAAAGCTTACAGATAATTGATTGGTTTAGGCATTACTTTACGGAAGTCTACAACAACGACAACATCCCTACCCCGCCACCCCGTCACCAACTTTGGCAGCGGAATAGCTAGGCAAAGACATTGTACCTAATTGTAATTCCAAGTTTATGGAATTTAAACAAAAAAGCAGAGGCGGTAACTTTACCTATTTAGGTACTTGATTTTTGTTGAATGATGTTGAAGGATCGCTGTTGTTTTCAGAGATGTGGTTTCCGAGGTCCTGAGCCCATCATATGCTGCGTTACGCCTCCCCCCACCACCACCACCCTGAGACCTGTCGCCACCACCCCGAAACTTGGGTAAGCATCGAAGCACTTCTTGCCAAAATTGCGAGACCAAAGTTCCACAAGGCAGTTTCAATAATAACTATAAATTAAAAAATTAAATCGCCCAACGCAATTTGGTCACACATTGTATGTTTGAAAATGAAGCAAATGCCCACTATGCGTCTAAGATCCCTTCTGCAGCTAACAAAAGAGCAGATAACTTTGAAACGGCTTTGTTTTAACAGCTGAATAAGGACATGTATTTTATGACAACAACCTCTAACCCACCCTTTTTTCTAGCAGAATAAACATTTAATTACATTTCATTTGGGTTCCGTACCCAAAGGGTAATAACTGGACCCTATTACTGAGGCTCCGCTGTCCGTCCGTCTGTCCGTCTATCACCAGGCTGTATCTCATGAACCGTGATAGCTAGACAGTTGAAATTTTCACAGATGATGTATTTCGGTTGCCGCTATAACAACTCCCATACAACAAACGTGATTTTTTTTGCTCGTTCTTGCTCGATATTGATAACGGAAACAGGTAGACGCTTGAAATATTGACAGAATGTTTAGTTATATATTCACTTTAAAAATAAATAAGTAATGCGCCAAAAACTCGGTGCGGCCGGTATCCTTCACGTACGAGTCCGACTATACTTGGCCGGTTTTTTATTCCAGGTCATCGACAACAGAGTACATACCGGCGGTAAATGATTACCAGCTCAATGTGCCAATCGAAGAAGGCTGTAAAGACCCAGTACCAGGAGTTACAGCCGCAAAAACTGGAAGAAAGGCCTGGGACAGTAAGTTATTTTTGTTTATCACAGCAAAATAATGCCAATGAACTGAAACATTAACTTTGCTCACCCACGACTTTGCGATAGCTACGTTTAAATGTGAAATAATTGGGTGTTCATGCAGTTTCTCTACTTCCACACTGTACGAACACACACAAATCACACAAACCCAACTATCACCACCACCAAACTACACTGACGTGGTTCGAACTCAACCAGAGCTCATCTTCAGAGTACCGCAACCGTTCACTGTGCTACCAAATGTTATGTTATGTTAGTCTAATAGTGAATGCAATAGCAAGTGTCAGCGCGTTAGGCAATAAGCCTACAGTATATACCTTGTTGACTGCGATAACTTTATTTTTTTGTTTATTTTCCAGAATGTATTGAATACAAGGAAACGCTGATATACCCTTGCAAGGAGAGCGTAGCCCTCGTGGCGGACGCAAAAGCACGCGTCAATAACTGTAGACAAAATGCCGACGGCCTCATAGTAGGAGGCAAGGATGCTAACCAGGACGAGTTCCCACACATGGTAAATATACTTACAACAACAACAGTAGCTATACTTACAACGGTAGCAGCAGCAACAACTGCAGAAGTACGCCAACATAGTGGGCGGTAAGGATAACAACCAAAACGAGTTCCCGCTCATGGTACTCAATAGTACATTACTGCAGCGGCCGTGAAATAGGGGATTGCCGGCCGAGTAGTTATAGATGGCTGAGTGTTAACGAGGCCATCTAGAGATACGAGGCCGGCAATCCCTGTTCGTGGCCAAGGCTTGTATAGAGTTTTTCTCAAACATGCATCACCATCACCACCATCATCATCATCACCATCATGATCATCATCAACATCATCATCAACATCATCGTCATCACCATCATCATCATAATCATCATCACTATCATCATCATCATCATCATCATCATCATCATCATCATCATCATCATCATCATCATCATCATCATCATCATCATCATCATCATCATCATCATCATCATCATCATCATCATCATCATCATCATCATCATCATCATCATCATCATCATCATCATCATCATCATCATCATCATCATCATCATCATCATCATCATCATCATCATCATCATCATCATCTCATCATCATCATCATCATCGCCATCATCATCATCACCATCATCATCATCTTACCTTACCTTAAATAAGCGTAGTGGCAGAATGTCTTAATGAACCAAAACGCAAATATTGCTTATAGTTTTTTTTTAATGGCTAAATGCTATGATGCCATAGACCTATAAACGTCATGGTATGAAACAATAGACGATCACTTTGCTGGCCTTGGCCAGCATAGTTGTATTCGAAATTCCATTATTGACCTCTCGTCTAGGCGGTCCCCCACCACCGGCTGCACCTGCACCTGCAACGTGACACTTCGTGGCGTATTATAAGGAACATAACGTCAATATTTCATAGCATGTTTGAGAAAAATAACAACAGTAGGTATACTTACAACAACAACAGTAGCTATATTTATAACGGCAAGCAGGGGCTAAATTCAGGAACGGCTCAACACGGTTTGCGAGCGGTAATGCAATCGGTTGCGAGAGGATAGGGATGAACTGCTATTCAGGAACGCCAAAAATCACTGGTTTGCGAGAGGTTTGGGCTGGGAGCGGGATGAGCCTTATTTATTTAATTATTTACATACATACATACATACAATTACGCCTTCTTCCCAGCAAGGGGATAGGCAGAGACTATTTGTTTCCACCTGCTACGATCCTGACATACATCCTTCGCTTCAGCAACACTCATTAGTCTTTTCATACATGCTCGCCGGTTTTGGGTACTCTTGACCTGACCCTTCTTCAAGACATCCCCAATCTGATCATGAAATGTCCTTCTTGGTCTCCCTCTTCCAATATTTCCATCTACACTCGCATTATATATCTCTTTCGTAATTCTTCCTTCGTCCATCCTCTCCACATGTCCAAACCAACTTAACATCCCTTTCTCTATACGAGTCACAACATCATCTTTCATGCCACAACGTTCCCTTATTAGACTATTCCTCATTCGGTCACTCAAGTTCATACCAATCACACTCCTTAATGCCCTCATTTCCACAGCATTTAGGTATCCTACTTTCATGTTTTTTCTGCCAAACCCAGCTTTCACCATACATAAGTGTCGGAACTAACACCCCCCTATGCACAGCCAAACGAGCCTTCTGAGAGACCCTCTGGCTGTTCATAAAGGCATGCAGCGCTCCATTTACCATATTACCTGCATTTACTCTCCTTTCAATATCACTATCACACTTCCCATCCCTAGAAAACAAAGTACCCAAATACACAAATCGCTTCACTTGTTCTAACTCTTTTATTCCTATCCGCACACAAATATCTGTCATGCATTCTTCTCTCTCTAAAACCATAACCTTTGTCTTACTTACATATTATTATTTAATTATATTATTTATATTATTTAATTATTTATTTATTCATTTATTTTTAGGTATTTACAAAGCGAATTAACAGGAAAATAAAGCTCATCCCAAGCTCAGCCCATTCCTATCCTCTCCCAAACGATTGAATTACCGCTCGCAAACCGCGTTGTGCCTTTCCTGAATTTAGCCCCAGGACGCTCACGTAGTGCGCGGAAAGGATGCTAACCAGTAGGCTTATTGTCTAACGTTTTTGACGCTTGCCTTCGCAATCGCTATCTCTTTCTGTCAAACGGTATAAAACGTTGACAGAAAGAGATAGTGAAAGCGAAGGCAAGCGCCAAAAGCGTTAGACAATACGGCCTCTGAACGAGTTCCCGCACATGGTAACTATACTTACAGCAACAACAGTACCTTTACTTACAACAACAACAGTAGCTATACTTACTTATAACAACAATGGTAGCAGCATCAACAACTGCAAACAATAATAGGTAGGATGTCAACCAGCACAAATTTCTCACATTTTGTAATTATAAAAACAACAACAATAACTACAGCTACGTGATTTACGTGAGGAATAGCAACGGATTTCCCCGCCGGATAATATGATTTAATGTTATCACTTCTTATTGTACCCAAACACAGCTTACTTATTCTTTTTAATGTTAACTTAATACCATAATTACAAATAAACGTCCGACTCAAGTGGTAGTGGGCAGGGACATCGCCCACAGTACCGATGGGCGATGGGGCCAAAAGGTTTTAAAAATGCCGAAAAAAACACGTTTCTTGTATGACGACCCCCTTTGAGTAATTTTCAATTTAATTATATTTTTAGTATTTTTTTTTTTTTATGTTAGATAAATGAACACCACTGTCCATAGACACCCGCAGCGCTTTACACGATGCCAGTGCGTTGTCGGCCCTAAAGGAGAGGGAATAGGGGAAGCGGGAGAGGGAAGGGGTGAGGTATTTCCTGTTATAGCGGCGATAGAAATACATCATCTGTGAAAATTTCCACTGTCTAGCATCATGGTCCATGAGATACAGCCAGGTGACAGACGGACAGACAGACGGACGGACAGCGGAGTCTCATTAATAGGATCCCGTTTTTACCCTTTGGGTACGGAGCCCTAGAAATGAAAGTGCTATTGTCACCACGGATTCTGCGCAAAATCGCGGCTGAAGTATATTCAGTAGTAACTGATCTATATTCTGTTTACATCAGGTACTTCTAGGTTTCGGGCAGTCAAGTGAGACAGCGCTATGGCAATGTGGTGGGTCCCTGCTGAGTGAAAAGTTCATATTGACTGCGGGGCACTGTACCTGGGCACGAGACATGTAAGTACCGAACAACGAACCACGCTACCCTGCTTCCTGCCACGTACGGTGAAACTGTGGAACGGGCGAGGGTCGGTCAAGGAATAAACCAACGGGTAAAAACATAAAAGACCGACCTAAGCACCCCCCAGTGCCCAGCGGGAGAATGCATGCTCCTCTCCCGGCCTTCCAGCAAATGGCTGAGGCAGGACACTGTGGGTAGATTAAGTCCCCTCCCTACCCCTCCCCTCCTAAAAATATAAAGCACACGTTTTTTGTATTAATAATCAATAGAGAAGGGGACTTGTGACCGGGTTTTTTAGTCCGTGCAAGTCGGACACTGTCTGGGCCCTCCATTCCCAGTTCGTCCGAAGGGATTTTTCCCGAGCACAAGTCACTCTTCCTACCCTAAAGTTAAAAAACAGCAAAGACTTCGCGTCTTTGGCCCCTCTGGCGACTAATTAAAAAAAAAAAAAAACTGTGGAACCAGCTTCCGGCAGCAGTGTTTCTAGACAACTATGACATCGGGGCTTTCAAGAAAAGGGTTTATACTTATATTTCATACCAAATACAAAGTGAAACATGGATGCACAAAAAAAAACTCTAAAAAAGACCAGCGTTGGGAATCGAACCCAGGTCCTCAGCATTACGTGACGCGTGCTATTCCCTTACACCACCACTGGTCAGGAGTTTAGACACAAATTTTTCCTATACATCGCACATCTCAGCTTGCTAAATAATCACATTGTGCAGTGATACAGCGCCATCTATGTTAAACTCTCATCGAGAGACGTCGTTTATACTTACTTTAAAGTCCGGCAACAGATTGGTCTGATTGCTCTCTTTGCGTTGTTGATATTTATGGGCGGTGGTGATCAATCAGATGACCCGCTTGTTCGTTTGCCTCCCTCTCATAATAAAATAGAAACGGCCAACTGATGGCAGGCCTCATGCATGCCATGTACTTACGCGCGATATTTACCTACCGCGGGGACGATCTCCTGCGATCGAAATTCCAGTAGGTTGTCACATGCGCGCGCCGACGCACGTTCATTCGTGTTCCACGGAAAAAATATGCCGCCTGGACTTTTATAAGTGAATGGTGAAACAGGGGGCAAATTTTAATAAGACTATGCTAGAATTAATAGCTAATATAACAATTTGGGAGTTCGTATCGTGCTGTCCCTCTTACTCTTCTATAAAAAGCTATAAGCGTGAACGGGATGGCACGATGCGAAGTTTGAAAGTTGACCTTTGTATCTAGTATAACGCTAGGGTACTGTGAGAATGGCAATGTGTTCTGCGTCTGCGCATTACAATAAAAATCCTTTTTTTGTTAGGAGTCCAGAGCTAAAATGGCAAAAACGGAACCCTTATAGTTTCGCCATGACCGTCTGTCCCTTTGTCCGTCCGTGGCTTAGCTTAGGGAATATTAGTGCTAGAAAGTTTGCATGGATATAATATATAGCAATTATTCCGACAAAATGGTAAAACAACATGTAGAAAAAAAATTTATCCAAACTGCCAGCCCTTGTCACTGTCGGCACGCACACATTCTTAAGGAGACGGAGTAGTATATCTGTGGCCATAATCGCGGTAAGTACCAAGGTTTTGTACGGGATGCAGTATCTGTTACGAAGTAACTATTAAGTAAATCTGTGCCGATGGTATCTTTTTGGGTGAATCAACTTTTTACTGTTGTTTACTCTGTCCCGGTTATCCAAGTGACATCTTCATACTGTTCTATAGAATAATGCTTTGGTTGTCCAGGAGACAAAATGTGTAACCATAACAACGGGTGACATGAGAAAGTTGGTTCACTTTCAACCTCGAATTTTTAAGAATTTAAATGAATAGGGATGTTGACGTCATCACTACATAGTATAAAACAAAGTCGCTACCCGCTGTCTGTCCCTATGTATGCTTAGATCTTTAAAACTAAGCAACGGATTTTGATACGGTTTGTTTTTAATAGATAAAGTAATTCAAGAGAAAGGTTTATATGTCTAATACATGCATAATTGCATCTATGAGAAGGCGAGGCGGGTCGCTAGTTAAAAACTAATTCGAAGACACGGCTCCAGTAAAAATACGCTTTATCAAAGCCCTGAAAACCAGATTAATTTTCAATTAACCGCAAAATTAGACTTTTTGATGCTTTAAAACAAATAAATAGTTACAGTAAAATTACATAAAGTTTACCACTGACAGATGGTTTGCCTTCATTTCATATTCAACTTTAACGACTTACAAATAAAGCCAATTTTAGAATACTGTTACCCACGTTTGCAGATTTTGTAATAGCTACTTTATTTGTATAATAATAAAAAATAATAATAAATATCACGGGACAATTCACACCAATTGACCTAGTCCCAAAGTAAGCTTAGCAAAGCTTGTGTTATGGGTACTAGGCAACGGATAAACATACTTATATAGATAGATACATACTTAAATACATATAAAACACCCAAGACCCGAGAACAAACATTCGTATTTTTCATACAAATATCTGCCCGACACGGGAATCGAACCCGGGTACCTCAAGCTTCATAGTCAGGTTCTCTGACCACTAGGCCATGTGGTCGTCAAAAGGTCGTATGGTGTTAAAGTTGGAAATTAAATGAAGGCAAGCCTTCTGTCAGTGGTAAACTAAAAGTAAACGTATTGTACCCATAGCTTTGCTTAGTTTTTGACTAGGTCAATTGGTGTCAATCGTCCCCTGATTTTTTTTTATTTTTTTTTTATCCAAACTGCCAGCCCTGTCACTGCCGGCACGCAAACATTCTTAAGGAGACGGAGTAGGCTATAATCGCGGTATAGGTATTCAAGATTTTGTAAGATGCAGTATCTGTTACGAAGTAACTATTATGTAATCTGTGCTATAAACGTGGTTTTCCTTTGATCCGCAGCGGCCCTGTGACGTACGCGATAGTGGGGTCTCTCAAACGTTCGGACAAAGTGGACAGTTCGCAAGTTCATCGGATCCAAAACATCATCAAGCACCCGCAGTACAAAGCACCCTCACACTACCACGACATAGCTCTGCTGGAGACCCTACATCCGTAAGTCATCGTTAAACAACTGGGAATGTCTAAAAAAATACCAATGGCTTTTATATATTTTTTTTAGACAAGAGTCAATTATAAGAACTTATTTCGATATTTTGTCATTTAGTTCACTACTTTTTGAAAATTAATTATTGAAACAATTTTGGTTGATGATACTGAAAATTGAGTAAACCCTCTAACTTTCATGGATTTTTTTTAAGCAATTTGCTTAAAAATGTTCTATAGAAGTTAAAGGGTTTAGTCATTTTCTAGTAATCTGGAGCCCTATTTCTCCAAATAGGTTGGGTTTGGGCAGCTAAAAAAAAAATGGGTCTGTTATTTAAGACTACTCTCTAACATGTATCAAAATGAAATCAAATTGGAGCCGGAGATTTGGGTTCCTTGAGAGTTGGAAAAAATAATTTTGTATCACGATTGCAATTACGCCCTGTTACACGGTATGTTTCTGGTCTTCAGGATAACTCTGGGGGCATCAGCAGTGCCGGTGTGTCTCGACATCTTCGGTGGAAACACCACTAAAGCCGTCGCCACTGGCTGGGGAGCCACCTCCTGGAGGGGCAAAGACGCTGATGTACTACAGAAGGTAAGGTAACTAGAGATCGGATGATCGAGTGCGGATATGAAAAACCCTGAAAAACCGAATTTCACAAAACCTATTACCGGAAGGCCGAAAATTAAACGTCGAATGTTTGTACATGACCGAAAGTTCAAAATCGCGAAAATACGTTTGACGGAAAGCCCGAAGATCAATATAAAGACCGAAAATTCATAAAAGTGCCCTTTTTGGCAGCGAGCGAGCGAAACGAGCGAGCAGTGCCTACGTTACGAGCACTGACACCCCGGGCAAGAATATTTTGGCACCCACTTAAGGAAATCAAAATCGAGTGCCAGTTTGGCGAAGAAGTATAATTTTTCAAGTTTTTTGTCAAATAAATTCTAAATATTTTTTATTTGGATCCCCATTCCACCTTTTAATGTTCGGCTCTCCTCTCATAGGTCATATCGTAATCGGTCTACTGTTTTCGGGATTTCGTACTTTCGGTTATTTGAAAATATATATTTCGAGCTTCGCATACCGGCTATCGGTATTTTGTACTTTCTGTAATCTGAATTTCGATGTGTTTAGCGTCGATATTTCAACTGTAGGTATTATGATTTTTCGGTATTATATATACGCAGTGCAGATGACATAAGGAACAGGACTATGGAGTAGACATCAGTGTTATACACGATGATTTTTAATCCGTGATCAGGAACCAATTTTTCCTGATCAATATTAAAAAAACATCTATTTTTTTAAATTCCTTTTAAATTAAAATCGTCTATGAGTTTAAAACCTCTTTGACAAGTCAGTTTCTTTAGCAAACTTTGACGCTAGACCTGTCAAATTCCCCGCCAAAGCGATAACACTTGACGAAACTAGAGACAAACTACGATAACATGGCTCGCCCCCCCAAAATACTATTTCAATGTGTTATGTCACATCCTTACGAAAGAGTGTGACATACGTAGTAGTCTGCTTTTGTTTGATTGCTGTCTCAGCACGCACACATGCGTTGAAAGTTTTGATGGTGCTTTATAAACACTTTCACAAATGCATTAAAGACTTCTTGAATTTTGGGGGGCGGGCCATGTTATCGTAGTTTATCTAGGGTTTGCAATCCCGCAAAACGGGATCCCGCATTCCCGCGGGATCCCGCTGCTTTTATTAATCTGCTGGATCCCGCACCTTCAAAGCGCGGATCCGCGGATCCCACAAATTAAAAATTTGGCGCTAAAACTTTCGCGTAAATCGACACAATAATGCCATTTGCTTTTTAAGAGCTTATTTTCAATTGATATCATTGTAATTGCATCTAAGAGAAAGTTGTGATTTGATTATTTTATTAGTCATTATAATATGAATAAGACTGAATTAAAAATATAAAACTGTTGTTACGAGTACCTAAGGGTAAAATTAAACAAAACTATTAAACTATGCCAAACATTTAAGACATGAATTTAAGAAAACAGATCACTAGTTTTGATCATTTTTTTTTAAATTATTTGTTGTTAATTTTTATTTAATGATTTCCAATTGTATTTGAATTGAATTGAATCGATTTGTTACTTATACTTAATTAATAGAAAGTAAATAATTTGTTGCTTTTTTACACAAAAATCAGTAGTTTAAATTTGATTTTATAACATAATTTCAAAGATGCGGGATCCCGCGTGATCCCGCATAACAATCCCGCGGAATTGAATGACCTGCGGGATTGCAATCTCTAAGTTTATCTCTACTAAACTTCAACAAATGTAGGAAGACCATGCATTCCGTGGATGGTTGAGTTCAAAACGCGTCACTTAGTGTGGTGGTGGTGATCGATGGGTTTGTGTAATTTATGTGTATATGTTCAGTGCGGAGGTGGAGGAACTGCATGAACACATATCTTGCATAAACGTAGCTATCATAAGATCGCGGGTGAGTAAAGTAATTGTTTCGTTCATTACTAAAATAACTTGTTGCAGGTGACTCTCACCAAGTTTACGGAGCAGGAGTGTAGGACGAAGTTCCCTGGTACCCGCTACTTAAAGCAAGGTTTTGATACAGACACGCAGATCTGCTACGGTGACTATACTGAACGGGTCGATACCTGCCAGGTAATTTTTTGGTATCACTTCACTTAGTATAATTTCAATTTTAGGGTTCCGCACCTCGAAAGGGAAAATAGAATCACTTTGTTGTCCGTACGTCCGCCCGTCCGTCAGTCAAGACCCTTTTTCTCAGGAACGCGTGGAGGTATCAAGCTGAAATTTATATGAAATACTTAGGTCTACTGTCCCTTGAAGCTGTGAAAAAATCAAACTTCTAAGCCAACGCAATCAAAAGATACACCCATTTATGCCGCAAATTTTCGACACTCGCAAGGGAATCAAAATCTACAGGGTACTTCCCGTGAACTCAGAATCTTGAAATTTGGTACGAAGCAAGATCTTATGGCACAGATAAAGGAAAAATTGCGAATAGCATAAATTTTTTTGTCTGTATCAGTAACCAATCTACAATAATCCCACATTGCGCACATTTTGCTTAGGAGCAGGGGTCTGCTAAGACTGGATGTTTTTTTGGTATCCCTTCATTTGGCATAATTTCATTTTTTTGTGTAAAGTAAATACTCTAGTATTCGACACTATAATTCCATTCATAGACACCCTGCTTGTCGCGTTTTTTGCTACGAATTAAGATTGAAAGTGTCGGTTATTGGGGCACCGTCGGGCACTGGGGGTATTTACCTTACCTAATCATGCTTGATATCGATAAAGATTCGTACTCTAACTCTAGCTAAATTGCGGCAATTTCGAAAATTCCGAAAATTCCGACCTCTGGAGATCAGCCTATGTATTAACAAATGTACAGTAAAATTACATAAAGTTTACCACTGACAGATGGTTTGCCTTCATTTCATATTCAACTTTAACGACCTACAAATAAAACCGATTTTAGAATACTATTACCCACGTTTGCAGATTTTGTTATTATAATAGCTACTTTATTTGTATGGTGTTAAAGTTGGAAATGAAATGAAGGCAAGCCATCTGTCAGCGGTAAACTAAAAGTAAACGTATTGTAGCGTGTGTTTTGTGTTTCCAGGGAGACAGCGGCGGGCCCCTGACCATCCAAAACGCTAAAGTCTCATGCACATACATCATCGTCGGGATCACGTCCTTCGGGAAAGCCTGCGGGACTCCCAAAGATCCCGGCATGTATACCAAAGTATCCCACTACGTGCCATGGATTGAAAGCATAGTGTGGCCTTAGCCGGCCAAGCGCGAGAATGCCTCGCGCACAGCCTAAAATGATACACATTTTTTCGTGTTTCTCATGTATATCAAAAGTTAAGTCTATAACCAATATTTTTCAGACAAATCTGCATCGATGTGTGCCGGGTGGCCGACTTTCGACCCATTTAAATAACCTTGAGTTTGCTCAGAGTCGCTAATTGGCTACTTTCCTAACTAGTCAGTCTTTTAGATTATCAAAAAATATTGGACACGTATTTTTTATTTTGTCAATTAAACAAAAAATTTCGAAGATATGGCGCGTTGAAGTTCACTCACGCCTCAGCCTCGTCACGCGGAACTTCAACGCGCCATATCTTCGTCATTTTTTGTTTAATTGTCAAAAGAAAAATTACGTGTCTAATATTTTTTGATAATGTAAAATACGGACTAATAAGAATTATTATTTTTTTACCTAGGAAACATCCCTATTCTATGTCTACAGGAGAGAATTTTTAGCCCTAAAATAAGTTAGGCATCAAGATACCGAAAGTACACGCAACTGCTAAAACGTCTATTAGCCTTTTTTTAGTAACTAAAGCATCTATTTCCTATAACCTGAATTAAATAACATAGGGTTATTAGACTAGGGTTTTTAGACTTGCGGTCAAACGTATGAACTTTCTGTATTTTAAATCAAATATACATTTGGCGTTTCCATATCAGTACTTCCATAATTGACAACCTTTCATTTTTTTAACACCTGAAAATTACTGCAGGAATAGAAAGAGTTTCGCCTCCTGGAACACGGATAAATATTTATTATAATTTATTTCTCCATATTTAAAAAAAAACAACAAATTTAAAAACATATATAATTATGTACTTACAAGTACTTCCACAGAATAGATATGTTTCCTTTACCCTTTTCACTAGAAAAAAAGCGCTCATAATTTTAAATTAGATATCAACCTTAACGTCAAATTTACGTCATCACTTTTTTTAATAGAGACTAGACAAAAGTAATGGATCTATTCTATCGTTGCGCTCTTTTAGAATAAGCACATCTTTAAAAAGTTTTTTTTTTTTTTTTTTTACATATAAATCTGCAATCGGCCATTCTAGCCATAATCAGATAGTTCTCAATTATACTTTAGGTTTCTTTGGGAGGGTTCCATTGAACACCATCACCAATCTATGTAAGGCTTAGTCTCTCTGGTCTAGCTCTAATATCTGCCATCTTTTCAATCTTGGAGTATATTCGTTCTCGCTCAACAGGTCCCTGGCCAGCTCATTGGAGTGTCTTCGCAATCTGTTCTTATAGCTACTGCAGTATCTATTCACTTCTTGCTTTATAGTAGGTAGTTCAGTGTACTCATGCAGCTCATCATTTCTTGTAAACCACGGGGCACATGTGATTTGTCTCAATATTTTATTTTGAAATCTTTGTAATATTTCCAAGTTGGAGTTGCTAGCTGATCCCCACAGCTGGATTCCGTATGTCCATACTGGTTTTATAACAGTTTTGTATATCAATAGTTTGTTGTTAAGAGTTAGGGTAGATCTTTGTCCTATGAGCCACTGTAGATTCTTAGATCTGATATCTGCTTCCTTTCTCTTCATCATTATGTGATTTTTCCATGTCAATCTTCTGTCCAGGTGGAGGCCCAAGTATTTTACAGTAGATTCACTTGAGAGTGGTTCTCCTTGCATTGAAACTGGCGGACAATCACCTTTACGGAGGGTGAAAGTTATTTGTACTGATTTATTGACACTGGCTCTGATCCTCCACCTTTCAAGCCATTGGTCTATTTTATGAAGGTGAACCTGCAGCTTCCGTGAGGCGGTTCCAGGCATCTTATCACTAGCAAGACAGGCAGTATCATCTGCATAGGTTGCTGTAATCACCCCTTCAGAGACCGGCAGGTCTGCTGTGTAAATTGAATACAACACCGGACCGAGAACAGATCCTTGCGGGACTGATGCTTTGACGTCATACAGGTTTGAAGTTTCTCCGCCAAATTTGACTTGAAATTTTCTGCCTAATAGGTATGATTTTAGTACCATATAGTATGAGTTGGGCAGTCCAGTTTTTAACTTGTACAGCAAACCTGTGTGCCAAACTTTGTCAAATGCTTGCTGGATATCGAGGAAGACAGCAGCGCAGTACTCCTTACACTCCAGGGATTGTCTTATCTTGCTCACAACACGATGATCTTTAAAAAGTTGTAACATATTAATTAATAATCCTAGTGAAAATTTAAAACTATCAGCGTCTTTCTCTTTCCAATCAGAATACAGAGAACGAATCAAATTATAGTCTTAGAAATATGAAATGTTGTCAATTGTGAAATTCGATCTTTTGAACGTCGGTATTCCAAATGAAAGTCAAAATATCTTTATTTGATTTATACTAATGAACGTCGGAAAACCTACGACTGATTGGGAAAAACTGTTGAGAAGAATCCGGCAAGTAACTCGACAAGTTCCAAAATAGATCGTCAATGTCATTTCATTACTTATACTTCATTTAATTTAGAATTGAAAACCACAACATCATTATATTGCGGCTCGTCAACTATTTCTTACCTAGCAAATAGTACAGTACAATAGTCTGGGAGCCGCAAAATAAAATTGTTTTCACACCACCTGCTCGACAATGCCTTATTATATATCATGCAAACCTCTCTCAAAGTAAATCATTATAGCCCTTGGCATTCGACGGGGCGTAATGTTGTACTGAATTTCATTATAACCCGCCGGGCAGTAATGTGATTCTCACTTCTCGTAGTTCTTATTGGTATGCACTTAAAGTCTAATTTCAAAATCACCCGGCGTGCAGGCCAGCGCGCAGCTCGTGCTGGTGCTGGTGCTCAATGTGGCCAGCTCCGCGGGGGCCGCGCCGCGCCTCATTTATTGCAGTTCCGCGGCCGAACGAAAACAAAGTCAAATACTTAAACAAAAGCCACTAGTGTTTCAATACGCTGCAATTTTAAGTATCAAAACTGCAAAAGAAGATAAAACATTAAGAAAATATCGAGTGACGAAAGTGATTTGACTCCTGATTCCATTAAATTAGACTCCTTAGGACCACTTGCACAGTTCAGGGTAAAAAAATTAAATCGGTAACCCTGGGTTAAGAATGACAGTTCCATACATTTTGACACTTGTTAACCCTGGGTTAGCAGTTACCTCGCTCGGAGTTAAGTAGCTAACCCAGGTCTGCGCAAGCCAGCCTTAGAAATTGTTAATAATGTACTCCCAGAGAAGTCGAAGGAAAAATACTTAAAAGCTTACAAAGATGAAAAATGGAAAACTGCGAAAGGCGCAAAGTCAGTGTCAGAATCAGTGCTTCTGGGTCTATTTCGAGTATTTTTCTAGTAGCCTTGGTTTTTATTGTCTCGCAAAAGGTGAGAAAAGTAGAGTATACTCCTCGGGGATAAAACTGATTTTGCCTTGGGCGCACAGATGTACCCACTATCACCTAGTATCAAATTTAATAAGTACCCACCTGCTTTTTTTTTTATATAACTCCAACTATGCATGCAAATATAAGCTAAGATTTTTTTTTTTTTTTCTAGGTTATGTAGTTAGTTATATAGTTTTTGCACAGTATTATATGGAAGTGTTTTGAGTGTTTAATTTCGCCAACAAACTGTTATGCAGTTTGGCGAAAAATGTGAAAATGTATACGCTGTGTAATTATTATTTAATAAATTAAAAAAAAAAAAAAAAAAAAACTTAAATCCTTCACTGCTTCAGGACTCCATCTTAATTCCCTCGCTTCGCTCGGGAAATCTGGAGTCCCTCGATACGCTCAGGATTCAATATCGCGCCCGTGACATAATGCAGTGCTTTATCCCCTTGGTGTACAATCTACTATTTAATGTCACTTTATTTGCGTGTCGTCAATTGTTACTCTAGTACAAATTGTAAAGAGATTACAGTTCACGAGCCGCAATATAATGTTGTTGTGGTTTATAATTCTAAATTAAATGGAGTATAAGGCCGCACCGAGCTTCTTGCGCTAATCGATAAGGTATTCCATGCACTCGTGTATGTGTGCGTGAGAGCGGCTAGAATCAAAGCCGTGCGCGAGCGCATACGACACAAGTTCCCCCTTTGATGGCCGAAGGAGACCTACGCAACTGACTATAAGGACCAGGGGGAGGCACGACAGCTCAAGATAGGGTGGTTAGACTGCGCGTGTATTTAGGTATTTTCATCGTATTACTAAAACAAATGCATATTTTAAAAATGTATCACGAGGCCCTAGAAAACATCTAGTTTTATTAACATTCAAAATGCCGTGCAGTATTTACGCCGTACTAAGAATTTATTTTATCTTTTAGAGACGACCTTGTTTCTTTTCTATCGAGCAAACTACGAGTATGTATGTATGTATGTAAACACTTTATTGTACATAAAACACAAAATAATACAAAACAACAAAACAAAAAGAGTACAAAGGCGAACTTATCCCTAAAAGGGATCTTTTCAAGCTAACCTAGCATGAAAGGAAAAACTTAAAAAAAAGAGATAGCCAAACAATAATTTATGTACAGAGAAAAGAAAGGAAAATATAACATATAAATAAATACACAAAATAAACAACAATAAGTGACTACGACAAATATACTTATACCTAACTTAACACAGAACAAAATACACACATATGAAAAAACAGTGCATGTAAATAACAAGAATACGATTAAGTACCCTACTTCCACAGTTACAAGTAACCATTTTTCGAAATCGCTGATCGTTAGAGTGAATCCTCGAATATCTTACACGTGAATTTCAAAACTAAGGCTTTGCTAGTAATGGTACAGCAAGGGATTGAATGAATGCAATAAATGCGCAAAAGCTCGGTGCGGCCTTTATGATAGCTACCCGTATTCATAATGTGCTACTTCTATAAAAAACAGTTATTTTTTACTATTTTTTTTTTTTTTTTTTTTATGTTAGACAGGCCAGACAAACGAACAAGTGGGTCACCAGATGTTAAATGAACACCACTGTCCATAGACACCCGCAGCGCTTTACACGATGCCAGTGCGTTGTCGGCCCTAAAGGAGAGGGAATAGGGGAAGGGGGAGAGGGAGGGGGAGAGGGAAGGGGTGAGGTATTGGGCCCCCGGCACTCTCACTGACCGTACGAAACGCAAGCAGGATTACTGCTGCTTCACGCCGGTGTTCTGTGAGAGGGTGGTACTGCCCCGGACGAGCCGGCCCATTCGTGATGCAGCGGCTAGCTACAACATGGCTCTACCACTACAAAATAGGGGAAGGGGGAGATTTAGGAATTTTCGAATTGTTTTCTAGACTAGTGCTATGAGGTCTTCTTGCCAAAATTTATAATTCTACGTCAGCAAGAAGTAGGTTATACCTACGTTTTTATTACCATGGTTTTTGTATGGAATTTCTCTGATCTTTTGGTCAGTTTTTGAGAATAAACATTTTGTATTTCTTTACCAATAAAATATTTTTAGTAACATGTTGACTTTTTAATAATAATTCTAATATATAAAAAGCTCGTGTCACGGTGTTTGTTATCGAACTCCTCCGAAACGGCTTGACCGATTTTTGAGTTGAAAGATTCCACCCAAACAAATTTGCAAGTTAATATGAGGCTGCGTAACCACCGGAGCTGTGTGAGGATGCGTTGCGTGCGAGGGATGTGTTTTCATGAACCAATAGAAACACTTCATTTAAAAGGTCCTAAGTGAATGAAGAATTTCTATTGGTTCATGACAAACACATCCCTCGCAACGCATTCTCGCACATCGCTCGTGGAAACGCAGCCTTAAAAAGCTTGTAAAAATGTGTATGATCAATATGATCACAAATGTTAAAGGTAAGTTATATATACTGTTTTAAACTTTCGTGATTTTCACTCATAATTACTATACTAAACGGGACTTATCACGCAATTAATATTTACCTCGAAGTTTTGGCCACATTGCAGCAGCCGTGAGTGAGTTAACTCGTGACCACGGCTGCTGCAATGTGACCGAAACGTCGAGGTAAATATTAATTGCGTGATAGTAGAGGAGACGTGGAAGATCGACCTTCACCGATCTGATAACTCGATGAGACATATTTTTTATTAAATATAATTTATAAGCAAATATGCCTATGATAACTTGCCTATCGAAAAGTGTTCATAGATTTTTTTTTGTTTTATTGTGGACTGCCTTTAGCCATCTTCCAGCTCCATCATCAGACCCTAATACAATCTGGTATCAAAGTACTCGTCAAGACGAATCAAACGAGTCCAAACTCAATGGGGTAATTCGAAATTTTATTAATTCAGTATGGCCAAAGGCACTCCATAATAAAACGTCACAACCCCATCGAGTTTGGACTCGTTTGATTCGTCTTGACGAGTACTTTGATCTCAGATGGTAACCAGGGTCTGATGATGGAGCTGGAAGATGGCTAAAGGCACTCCACAATAAAACAAAAAAATAAGCTATGAACACTTTTCGATAGGCAAGTTATCATAGGCATATTTGTTTATAAATTATATTTGATTAAAAATATGTCTCATCGAGTTATCAGATCTTCAACGGCTCTTAGACCACGATAAGTCCCGTTTAGTACAGTAATTATGGTATGTATATAGCCATTTTTAGGGTTCCGTAGTCAACTAGGAACCCTTATAGTTTCGGCATGTCTGTCCGTCTGTCTGTCTGTCTGTCCGTCCGAGGCTAAGCTCAGAGACTGTTAGTATTAGAAAGCTGTAATTTGGCATGAATATATATATCAGTAAAGCCGACAAAGTGATAATATAAAAAAAAACTAAAAAAAAATTTTTTAGGTTACCTCCCATAGACGTAAAGTGGGGTGATTTTTTTTTCTCAACCAACCCTATAGTGTGGGGTATTATTGGATAGGTATTTGGGTTTCTAAAACCATTTTTTGATAAAGTGAATATTTTCGGAGATATTCACTCCGAAAGTTCAAAATAATGTGTCCCCCCCCTCTAACTTTTGAACAGCAAGACTAAAAAATATGAAAAAAATCACGAAAGTTAAACTCAATAAAAACTTTCTAGGAAAATTATTTTCAATTTAATCAGTAGAGCAGTTTTCAAGTTTTTGTAAATAAATATTTCTAAATTAAGATTGTACTTTAACCGCCATTGCAAGCATTTTTTTTTCTTTAAGTGCCTATAAGATCACGCTAACAGTATCTTCTTTCAAATAAAAAAAATATATTAAGTACATCTGAAAATCAATCAACATACATACTAGTTCTAGTAGACTGCAGATTAGTTACCCAATTCACCGATGGATGGCGCTGTACCGCCGACGTTGGGCCCAAAACAACCACATTAATAAAGTATGCAAAGATTTTTTTCGTTCCTGCTACGGAACCCTATCTTGGGCGTGTCCGACACACTCTTGGCCGGTTTTTTTTAGTCAAGTCTTCATCAGCGTGTGGCATGCCTGGCCAACATTCGGGCCATTTCAACGTCTTAAGTTTGCTGACTCGGGGTTGCTAATTTAATTTCCACAGGAGAGAGAGAGACAACCCAACAAGATGAGCTGTACCCAGACGTCATGAAACTGTGTATCGAAAAATTCTGTGCCACATCACGAATTACTGGAAGTGGTCTTGTGTCCTTGAAGTTTGAAGTAAAGTCGACACAAATAAAAACCGGCCAAGTGCGAGTCGGACTCGCGCACCGAGGGTTCCGTACAAATTCATATGTATCTATGAACATCCAGTCTTAGCAGACCCCTGCTCCTGAGCAAATTGTGCGCAGTGTGGGATCATTGTAATGGTTATTGATATAGACAGAAAGACAAAAACAATTATGCTTTTCGCAATTTTTCTTTTATCTGTGCTATAAGACCTAGCTTCGTACCAAATTTCAAGATTCTGAGTTCACGGGAAGTACCCTGTAGGTTTTGATTCCCTTGCGAGTGTCGAAAATTTGCGGCATAAATGGCTGTATCTTTTGATTGCGTTGGCTTAGAAGTTTGATTTTTTCACAACTCCAAGGGACAGTAGACCTGAGTTTTTGATATAAATTTCAGCTTGATACCTCTACGCGTTCCTGAGAAAAAGGGTCTTGACAGACAGACGGACGGACGGACGGACGGAAAACAAAGTGATCCTATAAGGGTTCCGTTTTTCCTTTTGAGGTACGGAACCCTAAAAACGGCAAAAAAATCATGTCTGTTGTATGGGAGCCCCTCTTAAATAATTGTTTTATATTAATTTAATTGCTTATTTTTAAAGTGAATATGTAACTAAATTTTCAAGCGTCTACCTGTTGCCGTTATCAATATAGAACAAAAACGAGCAAAAAATCACGTCTGTTGTATGGGAGCCCCCTTAAATATTTATTTTATTTTGCTTTTTAGTATTTGTTGTTACAGCGGCAACCAAAATACATCATCTGTGAAAATTTCAACTGTCTAGCTATCACGGTTCATACAGCCTGGTGACAGACGGACAAACGGACGGACAGCGGAGCCTCAGTAATAGGATCCCGTTTTTACCCTTTGTGTACGGAACCCTAAAATTTGGACGTCCCGATGAGATCATACTAATCCATTCTTAGAAGCCATGTGGTGCATTGTATGACATCATTTGTAACTATAAAAAACCTATGACTGGAGGTGGTTTAGATTGCAGATTATTTTCCGATTATTTCAATCTTTCATCCTGCTTATTTTTTCCATAAAACTGACCCGTGATTGATCACTATCTCATCCGATGAAAAGTGCAGATGAGGCCAAAGGTGTAACCTCACTGGTTCAGTAACAGCCTATCACTCTAGCCTTGAAGATTTGAAGATACCTAGGTTGTATTTATAGGGAAATACAGACGACGGGAGCGAATTATATTCTTGAACAGTTCGTATGTTCGTATTAAGATTAGGGTTGCTAGATTCAAGCATTTCGTTTCCGGGAAAATCCGAAAGTCACGAATTCGGTCGGTAGGAAAATATACGAAAATAGATAAATATTTTAAGAAATCATCCTACTTTTGGTGTTTTACAGCTTTGAAAAGAAACATGAAACTGATCTACCTACTTTACTAAAATACAACGCATTGTTTTTTTTAAATATCCAAACTCAAATTGAGTAGGCACCGCTTCTGCCTTTTCTTATTCACGAAGTAAAACTTAGTAAAAATCGGCATAAGTGCTTGTTGAGCGTTTATACCCGCTGAGCTGGCAACGTTGCATTTCTGTTAGTTTTTCTCGATTATTCCATAAAAATTTAATGAAAATTAAAAATGTGGTCAGTATGAATTGTTTTAATATATAAGTTAATGTGTCTACTGCAATAATTATCCGTGATAGACTTTTATTTTTCTTTAAAAACCGTTCTGTAATAATTTGTTCGTTTTCTTGGACTTGATCATGTTTCACTGACAGCGCCTGAGGGACACATTTATTTATTTATTCATAAACCAATAGAATTTTATAATATTACCTACAGGTTAAAATAAATACAAAATAAAATAAAGCACAACCCAACATCACATACTTAACTCAATTTATAAACCTACACTCACTCACAAATGCACACCTACACACATGTACGCACGCATGCTCGTTTGCATGAGTTTGCATGTTAGTATGTATATGCTACTTTTGATTTGTTTATAGCTTGTTGACCTCCTATAAACCTCATAATACGAGTACTTGCCTATGTTATTAAATTGAAAATTGTACTACTGAAATTGTCAGCACTTATCGGTGAGTTTCCGGGATGGGGGCCTGGAGATCTGTAATACAGGTTTTACCTAGTTCAAACTCCAGTCCCTCGCAAAAGTTACTAGTATCTAACTAAACTACCATAATGTTGTATTATTTATAACTATTGCTGTTACCTATGTACTTTTGTGAGGAGAAAATATACGATTATTATTATTATTAATTATTGCAGTAGACAAAGTAACTTATATATTAGAACAATCTTATAGACCACATTTTTAATTTTCATTCAATTTTTATGGAATAATCGAGAAAAACTAGCAAAAATGCAACGTTGCCAGCTCAGCAGGTATAAACGCCCTAATACAATGTTCTTTTGGTATGAAAACATCATTAGACTTAAAAACAAAACTAAACAGTAAAAATTGAGATCGCTTGCTCACTCATTATTATGGAGCAACCTAGTATAGGTAGTAACATCAAGAAAAAAGTAGTATTCGAAATCCGGGTTTTTAAGTGTAATTCCATTCCATTCATGGACACGGTGAGTACAAGGACCGTAATTCCGGGACAATCGCGCATTTCCCGGCCATCTGGCAACTCTAATTAGGATAGATGAATCGAGCCGGTTTGTGGGAGTCAATGTAATAATAACCATGCGGATAAAGTCGTCACTGGACAAGTGAGACGGGGGCGCTTCTATTGGCATAAAAAAGTCTGGATTCATCATTCTATCTAGAAGATAAACTACGATAACATGGCCCCGTGGCCCGCCTCCTCCAAATTACTACCTATTTTCAATGTGTTATCTATGTCAAATCTTTACGAAAGAGTGTGTATGTAGTAGTCTGCTTTTGTTTGATTGCTGTCTGCGTACATGCGTTGAAAGTTTTGGTGGTGCTTTATAAACTTCCACAAATATATTGAAGACTTCTTTAAATTTGGAGGGGTGGGCCATGTTATCGTAGTTTATCTCTACCGTATCCCGTTTACCGTAACGCGGGCAAAGCTATATCTATTCTTTCAATATATTCAAATTGCATGACGCGCCAAAAACCCAACCATTACGATATCAAAGACAAAAGATTTTTTTATGCCATACTGTGTGCTGTGATCAAGGTGCGATGAATAATTCAACAAAAATGTGATCTAACAATGGTCGTTTGTTTTAAATAAAGCTCAGGGTCACTTTTTAGGGTTCCGTTCCCAATTTTTAGGAACCCTAAGTCTGTGGTCTCCATTCCAGAACTTTTGGGCCCCAACGGCCATCTGTTCTGCGTCTATATGGCCTGCCCGTTGCCATATCAACGAGCTAATCCGTTTGGCTATGTCGGTGACCCCGGTTCTTCTACGGATCTCGTATCTGATTCGATCCCGTAGAGAAACTCCGAGCATAGCCCTCTCCATAGCTCGTTGAGTGACTCTGAGCCTATTCATCAGGCCCATAGTGAAGCATCACTGGCAAAACACACAGATTAAAGACTTTTGTTTTGAGGCACTGAGGTATTTTGGACGAAAAGAAATAATACTTAGATGATAAAACAAAAGACAATTGACGATCTCTTTCTCAGCCTAGGCCTGCAATTCTGTATGACAATCCATTACAAAGCAATCGTCTAACCACGCCCGCAACGTCCCGGCCAAAGTGAAGTCAAAATTTCATTGCATTTTTGAGAAAAAGATTTTCCATCGGGAAACTCGGATCTCAATCGGAATACGATGGCACCTGAACTGTCAATCAATGATTGTATTAAATGAGTGACGTTTTCATATCCATTAATGTGGAACATTATTGTTTAGTGTCAAATGTCAAAGTATAGAATAAGATGGGTACTGAAGCTAATTGAGAGAGCACGATAAATACGAACTTTTCCGATAAAGTACGAAGGAAAATCATTTTGCACTATATCTGTACATATTTATGCTTTCCACTGTAAACATAATGAATGGGGTCAAATTAGGGTTAACTATCAATTTAGCAATGTTTTGCAAAACAAGATGATAGTCAACTATCAGTATTTTTTTTAAAGCTCACGCGTATGGCGCATTTCATCAATTAGAAGCAGCTTATCTTTACAATAATGTTGCACCATGTAAATATCGATATCAGTACTTTATCGATAGAAATGGCAGAAAAATGCAAGAAAAGTTCTTTCTGGGACGCTGCATACGTTTTTAAAATAATACTCTTATAGAAACCGGCCAAGTGCGAGTCAGACTCGCGCACGCAGGGTTCCGTACCATTATCTATAAAAACGGCATAAAAACAAGTTTGTTGTATGGGAGTCCCCCTTGAATAATTGTTTTATTTTAATTAAATTATTTATTTTATAACTTAATATTCTGTGAATATTT
Source organism: Archips xylosteana (assembly GCA_947563465.1). NCBI lineage: Eukaryota > Metazoa > Arthropoda > Insecta > Lepidoptera > Tortricidae > Archips > Archips xylosteana. The sequence continues at coordinate 10,946,185 of OX387370.1, forward strand.
CTAGCTTCTACCTGTTGCCGTTATCAATATCGAGTAGAAACGAGCAAAAAAATCATATTGGCAACCGAAATAGGTACCTACATCATCTGTGAAAATTTCAACTGTCTAGCTATCACGGTTCATGAGATACAGCCTGGTGACAGACGGACAGATAGACAGACGGACGGACGGACGGCAAAGTCTCAGTAATAGGGTCCTGTTTTTACCTTTTGGGTACGGAACCCTAAAAAGTATAATCGATCAATCCGTCGTCAGGGATACATAATATCTAAGGCGTATTACAAAATTAATGATTATAGAAAAGACAGGGACGTTTGGAAACGAAGGGTACACGGTAAAATATATCTATACTCTGTCTATTTAACAGAGTTAGTACTAGAAAAATAGAAAATGCACGTAATTAGTCAGCGATAAGGACGATGCACCGGCACATACGTCCCACTGCAGTGCACATATTTAAATATTATTATCTACTACTTTAAATTACATAATTATGATTAATAGATGAATAAACATGACATGTAATTATTTGAGGTGCCACGAGAAAAAACAAAAAAATTACGAGAAATATTACGAATATTCCAACAAACGGCATTGTAAGCCGAGCCCGCCATCGACGTGCGATTGTTGACGCCCACTGACAGTTTCTTGTCCCTTTCATTTGCATACAGTGCAACAGAGAGAACGCCTTGCTAACTCTGTTAAATAGACTGGGTATAGTCACCTAAACAACTTTTTGAGTTAAGCGGTAAAAAAGTAAAAAAAAAAATTTCAAGTAGGTGGGGTAGGGGTACCCTTACGTTGTCAGTATTCCCAAAATCTAAATAAATAAATATTTCGGTACAATTCACACCAATTGACCTAGTCCCAAACCAAGCAAAGCTTGTACAATGGGTACTAGATAACGGGTAAACATACTTATATAGATAAATACATACTTAAAAAAACTACTTTTCTTGCATTTTTCTTCCATTTCTGTCGATATAGTACTGATATCGATATTTTCGTGGTGCAACATTATTGTAAAGATAAACTAGTATAGGTAACGCCACGTGAGTTGGGGCGTGATTACACACATAGCTACATAAAGTACTGATTGCAAAAAAGGTAGTGAATGAATGAAATGAGTGAGTGAAGGAAAATGTGTTATATGTACGATCTTATGATGAAATATTTACGTTATAAAACAATTTGAAACTGATAAGAAATATTCGCAACAAAAAAAAATCGGTGTTTTATAAATAGCGAAAAATATGCTTAGGTATCTGATTCAAATAAAATAGATCAAAATATTTTATTTTCTGTTTTGTTTGAATTATAGATGTATTTTCCTAAATTATTCTTAATGAAATAGGTTGAAGAAATTTTTAGTAAATCTTGTAATTCTATGTCGAGTCTGTTGAATTTGCTATCGGTACGAATAAATGACAAAATCCTGCTGTCATTACATTACGTGCTGTTGTATGCGTGACCTCAACTCTAGTGGTGTTATCTATACTAATTGATAAAATGCGCCATACGCGTGAGCTTTAAAAAAAATACTGATAGTTGACTATCATCTTGTTTTGCAAAACATTGCTAAATTAATAGTATACTTAAATACATATTAAACATCCAAGATTCGAGCGCAAACATTCGTATTTTTCACACAAATGTCTGCCCCGACCGGGAATCGAACCCAGGACCTCAAGCTTCGTAGTCAGGTTCTCTATCAACTAGGCTAACCTGCCGTCTAAAGATTATAGAATATCATCATCTGCACAAAGAGTTTTCGCTCTTCCTTCATCAACCGCACAGCTAAGGAATGGAATTCCCTGCCTGCTACTGTGTTCTCTGAAGACTACAATTTGGCCGCTTCAAGTCTAGGGTGAATGAGCATTTACTAAGTAAGCGTGCTCCATCGTAGGCCTCATCTTCGCTTTCCATCAGGCGTGATTGTGGTCAAACGCAAGCCTATATACTTCTTCTTATTTAAGAGTTACACTCTTGTCGGTGTAGCCGATGAATGGCTCTCCATTTCCCTCTCCTCAAAGCTGCCTCCTTGACCTCCTTATACGACATGACGGCTACCTTCTCCTTTATTTGCTTTATATAATCAATGCTCGGCCTTCCTTTTTTTCGCTTCTCTTCTACTTTTCCTTCCAAGATGACATTTATGAACTCATCATGTCTTATAAGATGACCAATCATTTTTCCTCTCCGATTCTCTATTGTTTTCATTAATGTTCTCTTCTCTTTCACTCTTTCCAGAACCTCTTCATTGGTGACTCTTTCCGTCCAATTGATTTTCTTCATCCTTCTCTAGCACCACATTTCCAATGCCTCCAGCCTTTGCTTATTCTTCTGTGTCATGGTCCAGGTCTCACATCCATATAAGGCTATACTCCATAAAAATGCTCTGATGAATTTTTTCTTAGTGTTCTTTGAAATATTTGATGTGAGTAAGTGTTTTTTTGTGTTAAATGCTTGTTTTGCCATACCTATTCTTGCCTTTATATCTGGTGCACATCTTGAATCTGTCGTAATGACAATGCCTAAATATTTGAAGCTCTTAATATTTACAAGTGGAATACGGTCTATGAATATTATTTGCTGCAGCGTGGTTCCTATTTGAGAGGCTGTAAGCCTATATTGTATAAAAAAATCATATATCTAATGGTAAGTTACATTACAGTACCTTTTTCTTTATGAGAGGGAGGCAAACGAGCAAGCAGTGCCATCTGATGGAAAATGATCACCACCGCCCATTAATATTAACAACTCAAAGAACGTCACTGAACCGTTGCCGGCCTTTTAAAAGGGAGTAAGAATAGGGGAGGGCGCTCTCATGGACCGTACGAAACGCAGCAGGAGTACTGCTTCACGCCGGTGTTCTATGAGGGTGGTACTGCCCCGGACGAGCCGGCCCATTCGTGATGCAGCGGGCTACAAGATGGCTCTACCAAGTCTACCACTACAACCTACTTTGCAAGCTCTACGTTTTGAGATTAAAATCTTATTTTTCAAAAAGGTAAGGCATTTCTTGGCAATGACGGTCCTTCCGAAAGCGCTGGTAGTTTAAAAAAAGTGACATGTAAAAGAGCCCTTTGTTTTCTACTTTCAGAATAAACATGAAAAAATAAAAATACAAAAAGATACTTCATACCAAACTTGTTAAAGGTTAAAGTATGGCTTAGTAGCGACATCTCTTAGTCCGGGTAAGCGGTTAGTTCCGAAGGAGTGCTGACGTCTCTCGATGAGAGCTTAACATAGATGGAGCTGTATCACTGCATAATGAATGTCGAGGGGTGAAAGGCTAATGGTGTTAAGCGACACTATGGGTGATATTGAATATATAACTCAAAATGACTCAAATTGAGTGTATAACTCAATATCACCCATAGTGTCGCTTAACGCCATTAGCCTTTCACCCCTCGATGTGATTTAGCAAGCTGAGATGTGCGATGCATAGGAAAAATTTGTGTCTAAAATCTAAAACTCCTGACCAGTGGTGGTGTAGGGGTTTAGCACGCGGCACGGAACGCTGAGGACCTGGGTTCGATTCCCAGCGCTGGTCTTTTTTCTGGGGTTTTTTTCTATGCATCCATGTTCCAGTTTGTATTCAGTATGAAATACTTTAAATGTTTGTATTTAAATGACACTGTTGCATTGATAACATTATGTTATGATCTCAATGCAGCGTGTTTTGCTATCGACAAACTTTGCCCCATCCCTATTAGAGTTGAGATAAAAATAGCCAGTTTAAACGTCGCAGGCGCAGCTGGTAGTCGCACTGGCTGCTTTAAATTGCTTATTACGTTGCATTTTTGTTAGTTTTTCTCGATTATTCCATAAAAATTGAATGAAAATTAAATATGTGGTGGATACGAATTGTTCTAATATATAAGTTAATGTGTCTACAGCAATAATTATTCGTGATAGACTTTTATTTTCTTTAAAAACGAACTAATTATTACGTAACGGTTCTTAAAGAAAATAAAAGTCTATCACGGATAATTATTAACTTATAAGTTAATGTGTCTATTGCAATAATTATCCGTGATAGACTTTTATTTTCTTTAAAAACCGTTAGGTAATAATTTGTTCGCTTTTAAAGAAAATAAAAGTCTATCACGAATAATTATTGTAATAGACACATTAACCTATATATTAGAACAATTCATATACACCACATTTTTAATTTTCATTCAATTTTTTGGAATAATCGAGAAAAACTAACAAAAATGCAACGTTGCCAGCTCAGCAAGTATAAACGCTCTTAAGTCCCAGCGCATTTGAAGTACAAATCAATTATAAAAATAAATAAATGGGTGTTTCTCCACAAATAATGAGCTATAATATGATGCGAGGATTTGAAAGCCCTTTAGTCCGTTTTCATAATAAGGATGTTGACGCCATTAAAAAATAATTCGAAGACACGACTCCTGAGAACGACTGTGGCCTGCAATGGGACGTATATAGACTCAGATGATGATGATGATGATGATTACACTTAAACGCATTGGCTATGGCTGCATAATCAATATTATAAACATAATTATGTATACGTAGTTGTAAACAACCGGCCAAGTGAGAGTCGGACTCGCGCACGAAGGGTTGTACCATTATTTATATACACGGCTAAAAAAACACGTTTATTGTACGGGAGCCCCCTTAATTATTTTTAAAGTGAATATTTCAAGCGTCTACCTGTTGCCGTTATCAATATCGAACAAAAACGAGCAAAAAAATTAGGTTTGTTGTATGGGAGCCCCCTTAAATATTTATTTTATTTTGTTTTTTAGTATTTTTTGTTATAGCGGCAACCGAAATACATTATCTGTGTCTGTCTAGCTATCACGGTTCATGAGATACAGCCTGGTGACAGACGGACGGACGGACGGAGACGGGTGGACGGACGGACAGCTAAGTCTCATCAGTAATTGGGTCCCCTTTTTACCCTTTGTACCTATTCTCAGACCTACCGAATATAGAGAAAAAGTTTCATAAAAATCGGCCAAGTCGTCTCGTAGGAGTTCGATAACAAACACCGTGACACGAGATTTTTATTACCGTAAAACGGGGTGAGTAGACACGATTTTGAACTTCCAACCCATTTTTAAGAATGAATTTAAATATTAAAGGACATAAAATTGTTTTTCTTTTGTGAGTCCTAACAAACTCTCCGAGTTTGCATCAGAAAAATAAGCCTTATTGCTCTTGGTATAGCGAAAATTTAAAAAAAACACAAGATTTCTTCAAATCCGTAAAACGGGGTCAGTAGGCACGACATATGGGGTGTATGGAGAATTCAGTCAGGGTTGTCACAATTGTGAAAAAAAATTATGCGGGTGATAGGACCTTGTCAAGGGAATAATAAAATAAAATATTTTTATAAGTATACAAAGAATATACATGTAAAAAAAAACTCTTTTCATTTCTATTAACCCCTCCCTTCGTTATTTTTCACCCCCACTGTCGTGTCTTCTCACCCCAAACAGCGTGCCTAATCACCCCATATAGCGTATCTAGTCACCCCGTATCCGTGTCTATTCACCTCAGTTTCTAACCGAAACGGTTATGAAATTACTTTTGTACAAATTACACCTGATTATGAATAAACTCGGTCAAACGTTTTATTATTTAGACACTGCAGACACCGGGTAACTAGATAAAAACGCCACTACACTGTAATTATCACTAAAATCACTATTATAACAAAGTTTTTGGAACTGTTATTTCTTACCTTGGTGACGTCTCTCATTGCACTAAAATATTTAATACTTCTAACTAACTTCACGACTATCGAGTGTTGCAAGCAAAATAAACAAATATTGAACTTAATACTAAAAACCAAAGTAATTGGCTTTAGTGATCATGGTGTTTTTTGTAGCCATGCAAAAAAATCTCGAGAATATTTCTAATCACCCCGCGATTTCTATTCACCCCGTTTTACGGTATATTAGAATTATCTATTTTCTCATAGCTTGAATACTAAGGTAATTCTTTGTTCGAGGAAGCTTCCAGCTCTTCGGTCCCCAGCGACATCGACTCTGTGGTTTCTTTATGAAGACTCAAAAAAAGTGAATACGAGTATATAAATGAAGATGTACAAACTGATATGTGTGTTCGTCTTGTGTTTTGTGTTCGCCGGAGCAACTATGGGTCAGTATATACTATATGTATATATCTTATAATTATTGTTTTTATATATTTTTTGACGTGACAACGTCTAATAAATCGATGAACGCCGGCTGCACGCACGAAAAAGGATGGCTCAGTGTGACGTACATAACGCATTGTCCCGTTACGCGTCCCGTTACGCTCCAGCCGATGAACGATCGGAGCGAGAGCGAGGCACGAGCGAGCGAAAGGCACAATCGGCAAGTCACGTTAAACTATCGTCCGTATACCGACTTTACAGACAACCGTATTTTTTTACAAAATGTGGGCACTCTCAATAACAATTGTACCCGTTTCTATTTTTCAATAAGGAAATTAATTTTCATAAAGAAGTGTCCTTAATTTTGAGGTCACTTTTGTTGTGTTTTCTGACATTCACGAGCAAAAAAAAGTTTGTACATTTAATTTTGGAAATGTTATTTTTTTAGAAATGTCTTATATAGCTCGTCGCCAAACTGATACAAAAAATTGTGTGGAAAATTATGGAAATTTTTTTTTGCCAATTTTTGGTCAATTGGTGACAATCGTCCCACGATTTATTTATTCTAGAGTTCACATTGACTTGATATTTTATATACATAGTAGTTATGTAGTTTGGATGACAAATTGGGTACAATCAGCAAACAAAAAAAATATATTTTTTTTTCATATTTTAAAAAAAGAGCGACATCTCTTGTCCGGGTGAGCGGCTAGTTCCGAAGGAGTGTTGACGTTTCTCGATGAGAACATTAACATAGATGTCGCTAATGTCGCTGCGTAAGTGTATAAAAACAAACTGAAAAGCGTCGATGTATAGGAAAAAATTGTGTCTAAACTCCTGACCGGTGGCGGTGTAGGGTTTTAGCACGCATCACGGAATGCTGAGGACCTGGGTTCGATTCCCAGCGCTGGTCTCTTTTTCTGAGTTTTCTGTGTGTCCATGTTTCAGTTCGTATTTAGTATGAAGTCCATAATTTTTTGTAGTCGGCATAATTTTTTTATGTTTGACAGTAGCTAGCAGCAAATGCGTCTACGGCGTCTGCAAACCCTACAAGTATTGCCAAACTGCCCAACTCGCGCGCACATTGGGGAAGGATATATCGGTAAGCCATATGACTATGAGGAGTTCCGTAGAAGAACAAAGGTTACCGACATCATCATCATCGTCATGCCAGCATACATCCCACTGCAGGGCACAGGTCCTCACAGAATGAGAGGGCTTGGGCCGTAGTTCCCACTCAGCCCAGTGCAGACAGCAGAAATTTCAAATATAACTTCGCACATATGTAGGTAGGTAATAATAATAGGCTAGACGACTAAAAAAAACTGTTTAGTCCGTCAGTTAGATTATTAAAAAATATTGTACACGTATTTTTTCCTTTGTTTGACAAACAAAAAATGAGGAGGATACAGTGCTTAGAAGTTTCGAGTGACGTCACTATATGGTACTATTTTTACCTAAGGGTGACGTCACAAGCCCCCGCTCCGGAAGTTTGATGATCTATATCTTTGTCGTTTTTTAATAATTTGATAAACCAAAAAATACGTGTCCCATATTTTCCATAATCTAAATGACGGACTAATTAGAATGACCAATTTTTAACCCAGTCGTCATCCCTATAATAATAATAATAATAAATCTTTATTTGGAACAGTAACAATTAGGTGCATTACAAAATATGAAAAACGATGTCACCCGCAGAAGTTAAAAACTGTGTCGCAGGTAGCAACGCCCCCCTCCGTAAACAAAGTGATTTAGTTCCAAAATTAATACAAAAGTTTAACTAAAATTTAAGTAAATACACAAAAGAAAAGAAATATAAATATTATGGTCATTAAACTGGTTGTGGGAGTGTGTGTGTGTGTGTGTGTGTGTGCATATGTGTGTATGTGTGCACTTACAAGTGTGTGGGCGTGTTATTGTTAAGTATGATAGGTATGTAAATGCAAGTAAAGTAACGAAATAGGACACGGGTCAAATGTTAACTCACGGGTCAACGTCATAAATAAGTGATCACTTTTGTACCTTATCACTTTAACGTCATGTTTGAAAAGTCATACATGACGGTTCTCACGATACAGGCCCGACCTAGTGTGAGAACCGCTGCTAATCTCTAGTTCCTAGGTGTAAGCTAAGTAGCTGTGTAAACACTTATGGTATTGTACATTTATCTTGGCAAATAAATAATTTTCTATTTTTTCTATTTCATACGAAGTCATATAACGACTGAAAGCGACAAGGTACATAAATGATCTCTTATTTATGACGTTGACTTTACATTTATTTATTTATTTTATTTATTTCCGAAAAACTCAGAGGTGTGAGCCCGGATTCATATCCACGATCCTCTGCTTTTGAGGCATATAGGTCCAAACCATATTCCACGGCTACTATATAACCAGATGGCCTAGTGGTTAGAGACCCTGACTATGAAGCTTGAGGTCCCGGGTTCGATTCCCGTGTCGGGGCAGATATTTGTATGAAAAATACGAATGTTTGTTCTCGGGTCTTGGGTGTTTAATATGTATTTAAGTATGTATCTATCTATATAAGTATGTTTATCCGTTGCCTAGTACCCATAACACAAGCTTTGCTAAGCTTACTTTGGGACTAGGTCAATTGGTGTGAATTGTCCCGTGATATAAAAAAAAAAAAAAAAAAAAAATTGTTTGAGTAATATATTCCTCATTAAATTGTTATCTTAAGGTGGAACTTTTTACAGTTTTTAATTTATTTTGAGGTAACGGTGTAACTGTTTAACTTCATATGGTACTTGCGCTTGTAAAGCAGTGTTCTTTATATTATTGTGTAAAGATTATTAAGAATAAAACTGTTAGCTTGATATAAAAGTTGCCAAACATAGAAATTCGGACTTTCAACGTTTTGACAACTTTTATTTCAAGCTAATAGTTTTATGCTTAAAAAGCTTTACACAATAATATAAAGAACACTGTTTTACAAGCGCAAATACCATATGAAGTTAAACAGTTACACCGTTTACTCAAAATAAATTAAAACTTGTAAAAATTTTGAATTTCGCGCCTAGAGCGCGCCGTTCCACCTTAAATACATACTTTTTACCGGAAGGGAAAAACCACACGCGATTTTAAAGTTAGATAACTACAGGTGGGTACATAATTATATTCCATAACATTAATTATTGGAACTATAATTGACGACCGGATGGCCTAGTGGTTAGAGAACCTGACTACGAAGCTTGAGGTCCCGGGTTCGATTCCCGGTCGGGGCAAATATTTGTATGAAAAATAGGAATGTTTGTTCTCGGGTTAGGGTGTTTAATATGTATTTAAGTATGTATCTATCTATATAAGTATGTTTATCCGTTGCTTAGTACCTACCCATAACACAAGCTTTGCTTAGCTTACTTTGGGACTAGGTCAATTGGTGTGAATTGTCCCGTGATATATTTATTTATTTATTATAATTTTATTGTAATTAATTGCATGGAAAATGGGGGGAGGGCTGTGAAAATTCTTTTCAGAACATAATTCCTGTTCCGTCTTCGCATTTGAAGGCCTTGATAAGTCTTCTAGTGCCTCTCACCCTCATGGAGACAGCTCGTATTACTGAGATTTGAACTTTGACATTTAACAAAAAAATATATGTGAGTACCTACTCGTTTGGTTTTCCCCATTTGGTGTTTAATTTGGATGCTGTTCTTTTCAAGAAATTGTTGTATTCAGTCCCTAAGGCTCCATCACATGAGATGTCTAATGGTGTGAATGAGGCTCATAGGTCTTTTGTGGCTCGGTCGTATTTTAAGTGTTTTTCTCGGCTGTCTGTCTATATATAACTGTTTTTTAAGTTATTGTACAGTTTGACCTATTAAGTAAAGAGACGTGGGTTCGAATTAACTTTGACTTTCGTTTTCTTTTACTTCCAGTAGAAGTCATCTGAGTGTCTACCAATTAGAGTCAGCTTGGTAGGTTCTGATCCCCTACGAGGCAACGGTAATATTAAGCTCGCACCTCTTTATTTTCCGGAATTTATGAATGAAATTACATTCGTAGTTTCTGAAGGATATAAAAATGTCAGTCATTTGTTTCGAATTCGAATTTCAAAGAACAGAAAATAAAGTCACTTACCGTATTTTGTGATGTGAAAGACCTGGTGAAAAATGAGTAATAACGGAGATTTATGATATGCACGTGCTTAGGTAAAATTGTGTATGCGACTATACATATAATTAGGCATAAAAAAAAAACAGAAACACACCAAAACATAAAACGCTGCTGTGTGTTTGGAGCGTGGACTGTAGATTTTCGTGGTTGTTTCTTGGGCTGACTCAAATGAGAAGAAAGATTGTTGTTCACTGATTTTATTACGATAACCAAATTAAAAACACTATACAATTATGCAAGGAGGAAAAATATGTATTATTTGTTAGACACGAGCACAAACGCCGTTTGCGGCCACTATAGGTAGCGGAAACAATACAGAAAAAGGTTCTGCCAACATGAAACAGTTAAAACTTTGTGTTGCCAGCAACACTGTGATCTTATTAAGAATCTCATCTTTGGTTTGTTTCATAAAACCATACTCGTGTATTAATGCCTCTCATTATACACCAGGCACATAAATAACTATTGTGCATGCTACTACATATTAGCTAAATTTTAATATGTGACAGGTAGGTACCGTAAAACCACATAACTCTAGTCCTAGCCTGCAAAAATAGTCCAATTTTCATCCTTACATTATCCTTAAAATATGATAGCTACATGGCTAGACTAAAGCAAATTATTTTAGGCCTAACAACATAATTATATACCCAGAAATAATAGCAGTAAACTATAATATTTTAAGGATAATATAAAATTGGAATATTGTTGCAGGCTAGGACTATAGTTATGTGGTTTTACGGTACTTTAATTTATCATTCTGGAAACTTAAACATAACGCACATTATCACATTTTGTAACATTTTGTCACTTGCTAAATACCATGTTTATGCAAATTAACTATTCTATTCTATAATTTCAAAGGATAATAATCACTCATTTTATACAATAAAAGTTTGATATACTTACCTACTGACGTGATATGATCTATTTGCTTGAGAGTTGCAGTCAGCATCTTACTTTACCATAACTTTACTCCTGCTTGTCATGTCATTTATCAGTCAAGATTTCCCCGTATACATGTTAAATATCGTACAACTTTATGTTTATTAGAAAACCTGAACACTACAGGTTTTCTCATTATTTCATTTACTTTCACAATTAAAATTAAAATTCAAATTCAAAAATATTTATTTGTCAAACATAGGTAAAAAAAGGTATATATAAAACAGGTCATAAGTATCACTATGTTGCGCCATAAGGCATACAAATAGCCACAGCTTGACATGCAGCATGCTTCTTACGAACTAAACTTTAATAATTTTCTATAATTGTATTATACATATAATTGAAATTATGTCATAAACCAAAACTAACAAACTAGACTACTATCCCTAATATACTTATTGACATTATAATAAGCCTTTGCAACCAAAAAAGAACATAATGTTTTTTTTAAAATGTTTTAAATTTTCTATTTTCAAAATTTCTGCTGGTAATCTGTTAAAAATTCTTGGTGCCATCCCAAAGAAACTCTTTGCCATCAAAGCGGTGTTAGAAGGTTTGGTGTTAATTTTACCTTGCTGTCGCAAACTATTAAACTTTGGAAACTGTTCCATATTGCTTTTCACATAGCACGCAACCTCATATATATATAGACATGGCATGGTTAGTATTTTTAGTCTAATAAAGTAAGGTTTGCATGACACTGTTTGTTGAATTCCACACACCGATCTCAAGCATTTCTTTTGACACCTAAATGCCATTTCTCGATCTGTGGAATTCCCCCAAAATATGATACCATATCTTAAAGCTGAGGTAACATATGCATGGTAGGCTGTGAGCACTGCGGTTTGATTTACTACCATTCTTAAGTTGTATAGCGCATAAGAAAATTGATTCAGCTTTTTACACAGATTATCGATATGGTATTTCCACGTCAATTTACTTTCTACGTTTAAACCTAAAAATTTTGTTACATCGTTTTGATCGATTCTATGTTCTCTGTAAGCAACCACTAAATTCGGCGTTTTATTGGTTCTTTGTTTAAAATTCATGATTTTTGTTTTTTTCTAAATTAATTTTTAAGTTGTTTTTGTTAAGCCATTCAATTATTAAGTCTAAAGATTTATTAATGTTTGATTCGTATGTTTGTAAATTATTTCCCGTGAATATAACTGTGCTGTCATCCGCAAATAAAACCATAGGATAGCTGATTGCTCGAGGTAGGTCATTTATATAGATGAGAAACAAAAGAGGACCCAGAACGCTTCCCTGTGGTACTCCATATTTTACCTCCCTAAAATCCGACGCACAAACGACTTCTTCTTTTGATCGAATGCACATTCTGCTAATTTGGGTAATTTGTTTTCGACGGCTTAAATATGATCTTAACAAATCATGAACATTTCCTCGTATGCCATAGTCAAATAATTTATTTAAAAGAACACCATGATCAACATAGTCAAAAGCTTTTGACATATCCATGTATAGTGCGCTTACAGGTATTCTTTTATCTACTTTTGTCATAATTGTCTGCAATTGATCAAAAATTGCCATATTAATTGATCTGTTCTTTCGAAAACCTTTTTGTTCTTTACAAAACATATTTTTTATTTCAAAATTTTCACTCAAACGGTTATAAATTACTTTTTCAATTATTTTGGAAGAAATTGGAATTAACGGTACGGGGCGGTAGTTGTTTACATTTTCTTTGTCCCCTTTTTTGTATATGGGCCTAACAATAGCTATCTTCAACTTATCAGGAAATATACCTTTCTTCATGCACAAGTTGCCAATATAACTGATCGGTGGTGATATAATGTGAGCGACTTTTTTTAATTATTTTTGTCGCTATTCCATCATAGCCTGTGCTATTCGAGTTGTTCAAAGAATTTATTATATTAAAAATCTCATCGGGACAAGTTGGATTCATAAATAAGGAATCAGGTGAACTATATGTCAGAGTGGTTCTATTATTATTATTATTATTCTCTTTATTTATATTTTTTTCTCTTAGGTTAGATTTTTACAATAATTATATAAAAAGTAAAATATAAAACTATACATACAAAACGTAAAATCATTATATAAACCTAACCTAGGGTGCCACCGGCAGCGAGGCGGGGCCTAAGCTATCGGTGGTTAGGGCGACAGAGAGAGGAACCTCCTGACTATCCGCGCAGTGTCCAGGAGTACCGCCTTCTGTATCTGACCCTTGATCCAGCCATCTAGCGAGAGTCTCTTGAGGTGTTGGTCGAGACTCTTCGCTATCAGACCGTTCGCAGAAACGACTATCGGGACAATGATCGTCGAATCAACATCCCACATGGCGGTTATCTCCTGAGCTAGGTCAAGGTACTTACTGGCTTTGTCCTCAGCTTTCACGAGGTTCTCGTTATGGGGGATTTAACGAAGAGCGGTGCCTCTGTCTTGAAGCCACTTATTATTATTATTATTATGAACGTTATTATTAATATTATGTTTGATTTGGTCAATATAGTGATCATTAAATGTTTGTGCGATATCTTTAGGGTTCCTGATTAATTTGTCATTCAATTTAATTTGTAATATGTTTTCTTTTAAAAAAAATAATTTAATAAAAATTTTATGTTTTGTAATTGGCTAAGTAAAGTTTTTTGAAGAGGTGCTAATTATATTTTTTTTCGACAGTGGTCGACTTCAACACTAAGAAACTGCAGGTGTTTTATTTTTATCTCCTTTTATTTATTGGAAATATTTTTTTAAGTGTTCGAGATGACATTTGTGAGATTTTACGGCTGACAAGCGGTTCGTGCTCAGTACTAAGAAGAAATAGAAAAAAAAACGAAGTCAACTGTCGCTTCTGTCAATGTCAAATGAAATATAACCGTTTGCGTTTCGTTTGCTTTGCGTTGCCCAAGAAGTAGTTCCAAAATAGTGATCGATAGTATTCAATCGTGATCCAATTAACGTGCTTAGGTCGTGGAGAAATGCGGTAAAATTGAAAGTCCGGATTTTATGCGGAGGTCGATAAAAATAGTCCAAAAATCACACTGAGCACACCAAAACGCAAAGCAAACGAAACGCAAACGATTTGACATTGACAGAACTGACAGTTGATTTCGTTTTTTTTTCTATTTCTTCTTAGTACTGAGCACGAACCGCTTGTCAGCCGTAAAATCTCACAAATGTCATCTCGAACACTTAAAAAAATATTTCCAGTAAACAACAGGAGATAAAAATAAAACAGCTGCAGTTTCTCGATCTCCAGAACGCCGACTGTCGAAAAAAAAATATAATTAGCACCTCTTCAAAAAACTTTACTTAGCCAATTATTATTTGGTATAACACTTAATTGTCATAATCATCGTATGGTATAAGGTATAATTCTCATTTGATATACGAGTCATATTGTACTGTGTAGTGGTATACTTTATACAAAAATGTAAATTGTTTGCAATTTGCGATAATTATTTTTGGTGGGAGTTTTAACATAACCTAACTACTTTTTTGATAACAGTTTGTTTTGTTTAAGCGTAATTCCCCAATAGGCATTTCTGATAACATTGTTTTCGCGCGTGTTGATAAATTAAGTAACCTAATGTTAATTTAACTATATTATTTTTTTAGGGTTCCGTAACCCCCCTGTTACTAAGACTCCGCTGTCCGTCTGTTTGTCTGTCACCAGGCTGTATCTCATGAACAGTGATAGCTAGACAGTTGAAATTTTCACAGATGATGTATTTCTATTGCCGCTATAACAACAAATAATTAAAGTAAAAAATTAAAGGGGATTAAAGGGGATATTAACACGTTTCTTGTATAAATAAATAAATAAATATCACGGGACGATTGACACCAAATGAACTGGTACCAAACTAAGCAAAGCTTGTACTATGGGTACTAGACAACGGATAAACATACTTATATAGATAAATACACACTTAAATACACATTATACACCCAAGACTCGAGCATAAACATTCTTATTTTTCACACAAATATCTGCCCCGACCGGGAATCGAACCCGGGACCTCAAGCTTCGTAGTCAGATTCTCTAACAACTAGGCTATCCGGTCGTCAATTGTATGACGAGTTTTTTCAGCGTTTTGAACTCGATTTTTGAAATGGAGTTAACTACCTAGACGCTTCAAATTTTCACCAATGTATTAGGTACTGTGGCCGGTACAACAATAAATAATAAAATAGTTATTTGTGCAACAAGAGAGCAAAGTTGGTTTTTACTGCGAGTGTTGATTTTGAATCACGAGTCAGCGAAGGATTCTATAGTTGAATCACGAGCGTCAGCGAGTGATTCTAAGTTAGAATCCTGATTGCGCGAGTGATTCAAATACACGAGATGCAAAAAAACTTTGGTCTCGTGTGACACATACAACTTTTCACCTCAGCAGCGAGAACATAATAAATGGTTAAAGGTATATAAACGTCGTCTTTGTCGTGGTTTTCAACATTGAGTAAATACTCCATAATTGTACCTATATAACAATACAGTATCCGAAAAAGTGTTTGCACCCTTTGCTAGTCTCCAATGCTTAAAAATATCATAAGCTTTTAAATATTTTTCGCGAGACTTTTAAAGTAAGAAACTTAAATCTGCATTTTGTATTACTGCCTTAATTCGTCTGGTGTTCAATTGTTGACTTCGTCACTGGACTCACTCATATCATATTCAAAAATTTATTAAATAAGTACTTATTACTATTCTATAATTTCCAAATTGCCTTTGATCGTGTGTCAAACTCTAGATATCGAACTCAGCAGCTAGCGAAACAGAAGAAGAAAAGAATTAAAATTTGAATCCCGCTATTTTTTAAAAATGCGTTCCGATACTGCGCCCGATATTTATCACGATGTTCAAGATTGTTAAAATTATTAATATTTATATAGATACATGTTAAACTTTGTATTTTTCTACAACATTTTTACTATTTGATTACATAAAAATATAATCCAATTACTAATAAAGTAAATAATTAAATTTGAAATCGAACTTAGAATCAATTTGATCTTATCTCTCGCTCTTTTCGTATCGAAATGAAAGTGACAGATCAAACTGAAGTTGAAATCTTTCGAATTCAGCACATGGGAAGGATGAATGATGGCATTGTCCTCGACAATTAAAAAAAATAATTAAAAAGCTACTTTGTCTCACGCAGTGAGCAAATCGGATTTTGCTCACTGTTTTTTAGTAGCAAAACCTGGCTGTTTGAGGTGCTGAGGTGAAAATATAATTATATATAAAAAAATTAAGAATTTTAGAAACACAATATTTTGTGCGCTTAAACATCACGTTTGTGACAAACAACCGGATAGCCTAGTTGTTAGAGAACCTGACTACGAAGCTTGAGGTCCCGGGTTCGATTCCCGGTCGGGGCAGACATTTGTGTGAATAATACGAATGTTTGTGCTCGAGTCTTGGGTGTTTAATATGTATTTAAGTATGTATCTATCTATATAAGTATGTTTATCCGTTGTCTAGTACCCATAGTACAAGCTTTGCTAAGTTTGGGACTAGGTCAATTGGTGTGAATTGTCCCGTGATATTTATTTTATTTATTTAATTATGGTTTTCAGATATGCATATTTAATTCAATGATAGATAAGTCATAGCAGATTATTTTGTTTGTTATAACTTCATTTTCCATAACAAAGTTTGCTTTAAACTATGATAGGTCTTGTTATAGAATATAAAATACAGTAGGTTATGTTAGATTTGCTTTATAACAATTCTAAAGAAAATACGAGTACTGTTTCAGAAATAAAATAAATTATGGCAAATGAAAGTTATGGAAAACGATACATTATGGCAAACGATAGGGAACCAAGTCATAGTACTTTGTGAGCTATACATTTTGAGATTAAAATCTCAATTTTCAAAAGGTATACATGTTAAATAAATAAATAAAATAAATATCACGGGACAATTCACACCAATTGACCTAGTCCCAAAGTAAGCAAAGCTTGTACTATGGGTACTAGACAACGAATAAACATACTTATATAGATAAATACATACTAAAATACATATTAAACACCCAAGACTCGAGCACAAACACTTTCCTTGGCTTCCATAATTTTATTTTGTATGAAAATTAGTACTAGTAGGGACCAACAGCATGCATTTTTGTAAAACAGTACTATTTAATAAACTATTTTTATTTTTTATTCTCAGGCGATGCCCATCGGCCATCAATTCTTCAACCATCAATTCATTTAATCTTTTTTGCAGCTTTGCAATTCCGGAGGAGCGAAAAAACTAGTATGCTGCTACGATAATATGGCCAGCAAAGTTCCTTTCGTCTCAAATGCTATTTACTTAGTCAACATATTCAACTTTGGCACCAGGGCTACGCCCGTCCGTACTAGAACAGCCAGCTACGGACACTATCCCAGTGGTACCAATCTCCCTCAACGGCCCAGCATCAGTACTGGCTATCTTGGTTGGCCCACAACTAGTACAACGACTACTGCCAGACCGGTGGCGACTACACCACCACCAAGGTAAGATATTTATAATTTACCTCGAACACACAAAGAAATCTGAAAAGGATTACAAGTGGTGCACGTGTGTGTGTGTGTGTGTGTGTGTGTGTGTGTGTGTGTGTGTGTGTGTGTGTGTGTGTGTGTGTGCGCGCGTGCGTGCGTGCGTGTGTGTGCGCTGCGGAAGAGATCTTAGACGCATTTAAGTCAAGTGATTCATTTCCCAACTGCTTTTTTTCTGAAACTGTAAGTAGGTAGGTACTTCAGGATTCATCATCATCATTTCAGCCGAAAGACGTCCACTGCTGAACATAGGCCTCCCCCAAGGCTCGCCAAACAGATCGGCCCTGCGCCATCCGCATCCAATGCGTTCCCGCCCCCTTTACCAGGTCGTCTTGGTAAAGGTGGATGGTAATGTTTGTCCATCTTGTTGGAAGCCTACCTACACTACACTTCAGGATTGCTATAAAACTATTTCTCACTTCTCATGCTCTTAAAATGTTTTAATGTTACTGTAGTCTCTGCATATCGGGACTAAAGCTCCTTTTTAATCTGCAGGAACTAAAGTATTTTTTTTTTTATTTTTTTTGGAAAACCCTAAACAGCCAATCACGGTGTTTGTGAATGGAGGATTATCGCCATTTTCATTGGTTGTGTGTAGACAATTGTTAGGGCGTGGAAATAACCTCAAAATGACAAATGGCAATAATATTTTAAAAATTAAAATACCGGCCAAGTGCGGGCAAAATGTGCGCAGTGTGGGATCATTGTAGATTGGTTACTAATATAGACAAAAAAAATTATGCTTTTCGCAATTTATCCTTTATCTGTGCTATAAGACCTTGCTTCGTACCAAATTTCAAGATTCTGAGTTCAGGGACTTCCCTGAACTCAGAATCGACACTCGCAAGGGAATCAAAACCTACAGGGTACTTACCCTGTAGGTTTTGATTCCCTTGCGAGTGTCGATTTGCGGTATAAATGGCTGTATCTTTTGATTGCGTTGGCTTAGAAGTTTGATTTTTTCACAACTCCAAGGGACAGTAGACCTGAGTTATAAATTTCAGCTTGATACCTTTACGCGTTCCTGAGAAAAAGGGTCTTGACAGACGGACGGATGGACAACAAAGTGATCCTATAAGGGTTCCGCTTTTTCCTTTCGAGGTGCGGAACCCTAAAAAAGATGATAACACTATATAGCGAATATGAATCTATTTAATTAAATTAAGGATGAATTAATTTTATTATGCAGTGCCTTCCGTCCGCAGCTTCACCCGCGATAAATTTTTGAAATACAGTTTTTAAGTTTATTCGTTACATACAAAAATACAAATCTTTCCTCTTTATGATATTAGTGTAGATATGCCAATTGGTTTTCAAGTTTGACTGTTTGAGTGTGTTGGCTAAATATGCAAGCATTTAAAGCGTCACTTTACAAAAAAAATAAAAGATAAGAATAAAACCGCGGAACAAAGTATTTTGCTAAGTAGGTGTAGTAGGTATTTGAATTTTGAACATGTCTATAATTTTCTATTGAGCGTAGGTACTTACGTTGTAAAAAAGTAATATTGTAATTTTGTATAAAACGTCGTTTTTTTCCTCGCATTCAAAGTTAAAATTAAAAGTGTTTAACGCGAGACTAAACAACCATAATGACACGCGAACTACTTATAGCCAAACACTTATGGCTAAACATTTTGTGTCATTATGACATAAGTTCATAGATTACCCCCTGTTTCACCATCCATTGATCAAATTTATTTGACGGATAAATGTGATGCCGTCTCTGTTTGTTTTGTTCGATAACAAAAACTCATTGGCCCAAGCCTTAAGGCCGCCATTAAGGGAAATAATAATAAAACAAAAACAGCTGGGTAATGAAACAGTTGGCAAAAACATTTTCGTCAATTTCGATTTGATTTGGATCCCTGTTTTGTATTGTTTCAGACCGACGACCACCGAGTATGTGCCGCCTGTCTACGATTACGTAACCAATGAACCAGTGTTCGACGGTTGTAGGGACCTGGATCCCAAACTAACGACGAATAAAATTGGGAGACCAGCCTGGGACAGTAAGTATTGTAATAAAATTGTAAGTTGGTTAAATGCAGTCATTCGGATTGTTCCTTGTTCCTAACCCCCTTTTTTTATCGAAAAATATAGAGCATTTTAAGAAACTAATGCAAAGAATTTCAAAGTTAATGCCACTAGAAAGGTCAAACAAAGGTCAAATATTATTTTGCAAAAATACACACGATCATTTAGTACCTATTTTTTTACTAAAATGTTATAAAATGATTTAATAAACCTATTCCTCGAAATGGTTTTGGAATTAGACCACATTGCACAAAGGTGATCAATGCCAATACTTGTACCTACTTATTCAATATACCGCAGTGTCTGAAGTCAAAAGTCTTTTTACCAGCGTGTGTTGCCAGTGATGACTTATGGTATGGCACTGAGACGTGGCCGCTAACAATGGGCCTCACAAGAAAGCTCAAAGTCACTCAGAAGACGATGGAGAGGGCTATGCTTGGAGTTCCTCTGCGGGATCGCATTCGAAATGATGAAATCGGCGCAAGAATTAAAGTCACGGACATAGCTCGAGGAATCGCCAGACTTAAGTTGCAGTGGGCAGGGCACATCGCTCGTAGAATTGACGACCGATAGGGCCGCAAAGGTTCTCGAGTGGCGTCCGTGGACTGGAAGACGCAGTGTAGGTAGGCCTCCAACAAGATGGAGCGGCGACCTGTACCTCTACCATGAGTTACACTAGTTTACAGTGACCGTACTCGCTAGCGACGGCATAAATGATTTGTATGGAGAATTGTGTACAGCGCCTCTAGCGGTCACTTACGGAAGTACAATTCTCCATACAAATCATTTACGCCGTCGCTAGCGAGTACGGTCACTGTAAACTAGTGTAACTCATGGTAGAGGCACTGGTTAAGGTGGCGGGAACGCATTGGATGCGGCCATCTATTTTGCGAGCCTTGGGGGAAGCCTATGTCCAGCAGTGGACGCTTTTCGGCTGAAATGATGATGATGATACTTATTCACGAGAAAGTTCCAAATTAAATAATTCTTCTGGTAAGAAAGAGATGAAAAGATAAAATTATATTACCACGCCGTATTACAAAGCCGTGGTGACCTTTTTTTTTTTTGGGGTGGAAAATGTACCTTATGCATCGTCTCCGTCCGGGGAAACGGAGGGTATGTGGGGCTCTCCCCAAGGGGCCTACCCACTAAAAACCACGCGGATTCCCTCGTTGCCATTGTGAACGTCACGGGAGCACAAGGAGTCACCGCGACGCCCACTGGCCGCCCCGAGATGGGGCTCCTCTGTCGACACCGTGCAATGCGGGCTCGGCACTCCCCGGCCTCCCCCGCTGGTGAAGGATTGTTTAAAGAGGTTTACTCCTCGTGACTTCCGCAGATGCCCACGTTCCCAGCAAGCTGGGTTTACGTGCCCTCACGTTAGCTTCCGCGCCCTCATGTCCTGTACCACTACCATGAGTTTGCAGTGTCCATGCTCGATAGCGACTGCGTAAATGATTTGTATGGAGAATCCATACAAATCATTTACGCAGTCGCTATCGAGTGCGGTCACTGTGAACTTATGGTAGTGGTCCTGCTCTGGAAGCAGAGCGGTACCGAGGGCACGGTCGCTTCCGCCCACTAGGCTCCCCCTCGCCTTTCCCTGTCAGTTTGAAAAATGGCCTCTCAAGCAAGGCATGCATGGCATGGCAAGGGTCGTGGGTTCGAATCCCGGCTTGCACACCTGAGTTCAGAATGTATGTGCAAAATTGCATTTGAAATTTACCATGAGCTTTACGATGAAGGAAAACATCGTGAGGAAACCTGCATACACCTGCGAGGAAATTCAATGGTGTGTGTGAAGTTCCCAATCTGCACTGGGCCCGCGTGGGAACTACATTATGAGAGGAGGCCTGTGCCCTGCAGTGGGACGTATATAATGATGATGAATAGAATATTAGTGGGATCTTGTGGGTATTTAGTCTTGAAACCTGATGCTTCCAGAATGCATAGAATACCAGCAGTTAGTCTACCCTTGCCAACGCAGCGTGACTCTCCTGGGCAACATGGTGCGAGCCAACAACTGCGCACACGCATCCTTCAGCAGGATCAAGACCGCGCACGCCAACGAATTCCCTCACGTGGTTAGAGCTCCATACTTTCATCCTCAACGACCAGAGGACCCTATAAACGATGATTTTACGGTTCCGCACCCAAAGGGTTAATTTTTATTAATATAATTTTTTTAAGTATGAAAAAACGCCACAAAATTAAGTTTTTAAGCTTGCTGCACACTGCACTGCACTGGCTGAACAGCCAGGCCCGTCATGTTCATCGTGCTGCCGCAGCCAGACTGCTCAGTGCGCGAGTATAATATCCTCGTCATGCCCGACTTGCTGCCGCAGGTTGGACATGACGAGGATGAGGTTTTCACTTTTTAATTATGTGGTTTTGGGTACTGGCCAATAAGAATGGCCTTGCTCGTTTAAAAAAAAATCATGTCGGAAAAGAAAAAGTAAAATCGGCGGGAGCAACGCAGTGTTTCGATTGTTTAATTTGACGACCAGATGGCCTAGTGGTTAGAGAACCTGACTACGAAGCTTGAGGTCCCGGGTTCGATTCCCGTGTCGGGGCAGATATTTGTATCAAAAATACGAATGTTTGTTCTCGGGTCTTGGGTGTTTAATATGTATTTAAGTATATATCTATCTATATAAGTATGTTTATCCATTGCCTATATAGTACCCATAACACAAGCTTTGCTTAGCTTACTTTGGGACTAGGTCAATTGGTGTGAATTGTCCCGTGATATTTATTTATTTAATTGTTATTTCCTCGCATTAGTCGTGAAAAGCACAATGTTTAATCTCGGCCAGAAGTGCTATAGATAGACTCGTACTTTCGAGGGCCTCCGCTACGCGTCGGCCCTCAAACTAACTCGTCCATCTATTGCTTACTTTCTAGCCTGTACAACAATGTCTTTCTTTCTTGATTTAATCGTCTTCGGTTATATCGTTCTAGGTGGTGTTGGGATTTAGAAGAAGGTCTGAGGAGCCCTTGCGGTGGGCTTGTACAGGGACGCTGATCAGTGAACGATTCACACTGTCTTCTGCCTACTGCTTGTCCAAGAGGGATAGCAAGTAAGTATACACAATGCCTCAGCTACAGTATCGTTATTCCAACAAGAAGCAGTTCGCAGAATTTGAGTGAAAGTTAATGAATTCGTCAAAACTCTAGATGTATTAACGAGATTTCATTTTTTTGACACCTGAAAATTACTACAAGAATCGAAAGAGTTTCGCCTCCTGATCACGGAAAAGTATTTATTATAATTTATTTCTCCATATTTAAAAAATACAACAAATTTAAAAACATATCTAATTTTACCAGTACCACAACAGAATAGATATGTTCCCTTTACCTTTTTCACCAGAAAAAAGAGCTGTAATAATTTTAAATTTGATAATAAACTTAACGTCAAATTTACGTCACTTTTTTTTAATAGAGACTAGACAAAAGTAATGGTTCTATTGTATCGTGGTTTTGGAGTTACGCCCTTTTAGAATAAACGTATCTTTAAAAAATTGTAACAAATTAATTAATAATCCTAATGAAAATTTAAAACTATCAGCTTTTTTCTCTTTCCAAACAGAACACAGAGAATGAATCAAATTATAGTCTTACAAATATTATGAAATCTTCTCAACTGACAAATTTTTTGTTGAACCTCTTATTTTTTTTGGTTCCCTGTACTTGGTTTGGAAAGACTAACGCTGATAGTTTATTTTTTCCACCGGGGTTTGTACCTATTTAATTTATTATTATTCACTTATTCTAAAATGGCGGAACTCCAGTTCTACCGTAGAATAGACTCTTCACATTAGTCTTGTCTCCTTCGAAAAAAAAAGTTTTATGTGATCCGGTTTTATACCACGAAATTTATAAAAAACTTATACTTATAAAAAATATATATCGTAAAATATAAAAAATACAAAAGGATAAAAAATATGTCCTAATTTTACCAGAGGCCGTATTGTCTAACGCTTCTGACGCCACCATCTTTTTCTATCATCATCTTATACCGTTTGACAGAAAGAAATAGTGATTACAAAGGCAAGCGTCAGAAGCGTAAGACAATAAGTCTGCAGGTCTATGATACAATAGATAAAATGCCACTGCCATTTGCCAAAGAAAAAAATTAAATAAACTGTTCAATAATTTTGTATTTGACATTGACACTGGCAATTTTATTAAGTACATAATTTGGGGGGGCTACTACAAAAGTAGATTTTGATTAAATTTAGTACTAAACATATGGCTGCGTACCCACCGGAGCTGTGCGAGGATGCGTTGCGAGGGATGTGTTTGTCATGAACCAATAGAAACACTTTGTTTAAAAGGTCCTAAGTGAATGAAGTGTTTCTATTGGTTCATGACAAACGCATCCCTCGCAACGCATCTTCGCACATCTCTGGTGGAAACGCAGCCTAAGAGTGACAGGAATGGCATGATACGAAGTTCAAAAATCTAATTTCGTAGTAGCCCCCAAATTATGTAGTACTTAAGAAAATTGACGTTGTCAATGTCAAATACAAAATTATTGAACAGCTTATTTTTCTTTGGCAAAAGGTAGTGGCATTTTATCCATTGTATCGTAGACCTGGTATAATTGGCTACTTTCCTAACTAGTCAGTCTTTTAGATTATCAAAAAATATCGGACACGTATTTTTTATTTTGTCAATTAAACAAAAAATTACGAAGATATGGCGCGTTGAAGTTTCGCGTGACGTCACTTGTTCCTACACTTTGCATGAGCGTTTTAGGAACAAGTGACGTCACGCGGAACTTCAACGCGCCATATCTTCGTCATTTTTTTTGTTTAATTGTCAAAAGAAAAATTACGTGTCTAATATTTTTTGATAATGTAAAATACGGACTAATAAGAATTATTATTTTTTTACCTAGGAAACATCCCTATTAGGACATGTTTTTATTCTTTTCTATTTTTTTTTTTTTTTTTACAAAATTTTTTTTATATTAGGTAAGCGATATAATTTTTTTATAAATATAGTGTAGTGATCAGGAAGCTAAATGTTTTCGAATCGTATACAGAGTGGATGAGGACGGGGGTACTTCCCGAAAACAGGTGATAGTGTTGCTTAAACTGAACAACTTTCTCCAAGGAACATAGATGGAAAAACGAATTATTATTTTTTCACCTTGCCATAGTATAAGTTGGTCAGCTAACCAATATATTTGGTATGGGAGTATGAAATTTTTTTTCGTTTTTCGACTTATGTTCCTTGGAGAAAGTTGTTCAGATAATTTATTGAATCAGGCGTTACTTTGCGGAGGTCCATATTAATGAACTAAAACAATTACTTTGCTCACCCGCGACCTTACAATAGTTACGTTTATGCAAGAAATGTGTGTTCATGCAGTTCCTCCACCTCCACACTGTACGAACACACACAAATCACATAAACCCAACCATCACCACCACCAAGCTACACACAGACAGACAGGCCGAAGTTTTAATACTAGATTTAAAGAGCATGTTTCGGCATATAGGAATGAGCATCCAGATAGATCGAATTTTGCAAAACATTTGTTGGAATCAAATCATTCATTGTTAGATTCAGATTCTTATGAAGTGTTTCATTATTGCGGCAAGGGGTTGCGTCTGGATGCTCTGGAATGCATGGAAATAATTAGGTACAACTCACTATGAAGTCTATTATTAATGAACAGGTAAATTTAGTATCTTCTCCTTTACTGCGGCTTGGGTCTAATTTGAACAGTTAGTATTAATAAAATATGCCTTATAAATAAATAAACAAAAATTCAAGGTAGTTTTATAATATGTCAATAAAAGTTAATTTTTGTGGGGTAGTTTGAGAATAAGAAAAATAAAGTGGGTACTTGTGAAGTTACAGTGACAAGTTAAAACATTTGTTTTGGTTTGTTAGTTTAACATTTGGTAGCATAGCATACGGTTGTGGTAACTCTGAAGATGAGCTCTGGTTGAGTTTGAAACGCGTCAGTGTAGCTTGGTGGTGGTGATGGTTGGGTTTATGTGATTTGTGTGTGTTCGTACAGTGTGGAGGTGGAAGAACTGCATGAACACACATTTCTTGCATAAACATAACTATTGTAAGGTCGCGGGTGAGCAAAGTAATTGTTTTAGTTCATTGGAGAAAGTTGTTCAGTTTAAGCAACACTATCGCCTGTTTTCGGGAAGGACCCCCGTCCGCGTCCTCATCTACTCTGTATAAATAGCGTTTTAAAATGAAATGTTGTCAATTGTCTGTAGTCATAATGCATAGTTCTATTCTAGTTAGTTTTTCTTATACTTTCTTACTTTACTTTCCGAGGGAAATTTATTTTTAAAGAAGTGGGGCGCCGTCTTCATGAGAGAGGTCTTGACCCTCGCTCTGGCTCGTTTCTGGTGTAAAGGTTGACCATTGCAGTTCAACGGGGCAATGCGGCTAGTGTGTTGGGCACCTTTACGCCTGGTACGATCCAGGGTGGGTTATTTGAAAGTTTGTATTTTTCCAAATTGTATTTTGTGTAAATCTGACTTTACTGTAACTTAGTTTCATTGTTTTTAGTGACCAAATATACGCCGCCGTGGGATTTCAGCAGCATCTAGTGGGCAACACTGAAGAATACCAGGAGTACAGAATGGAACCCATTTTTTATAACCCATCATACAATGTGCACAATGAGGACTATCGTTATCACGACATTGCCCTACTGAAATCCGCTACTGAGTAAGTAATTATTTATTTACTAGCTGACCCGGCAAACGTTGTTTTGCCATTTAAATTATAATTTATAGCCTACGACCTATTTTCAGACCTACCGAATATAGATAAAAATGTTTCATAAAAATTGGTCAGATTTATATATATTAGATTTAATAAATAAATTAATAATTATCACGGGACAATTCACACCAATTGACCTAGTCCCAAAGTAAGCCAAGTAAAGCTTGTGTTATGGGTACTAGGCAACGGATAAACATACTTATATAGATACTTAAATACATACTAAACACCCAAGACCCGTGTCG
Organism: Archips xylosteana; assembly: GCA_947563465.1. Taxonomy (NCBI): domain Eukaryota; kingdom Metazoa; phylum Arthropoda; class Insecta; order Lepidoptera; family Tortricidae; genus Archips; species Archips xylosteana. The sequence continues at coordinate 10,973,004 of OX387370.1, forward strand.
CGGAGTATTCCTAGGTTCACAGTAAAATTCAAAGCGACATAGTATTTAGTCTAGATTTCAGGTATATCAGTAAACAAAGCATTTTACTTCCAATTAGGAATGTGTACATACAATGTACCCACATTCCTTTCAGCAACGGAACCCTCGGGTTCCTTCGGAGGACCTCCCTACTCCCCTTATAGTCCATCCCAAGCCACCATGAGCCTGGCACTTCGAGCTCAAGTTTACAGTTACAGTTTAATGATGATGTATGGGGACGCCTCGCTGAGCCAGGCGGGCTGTCGACCGTTTTGCACCGTCATTCAGCCCAACAGTTACAGTTTAGTTTTCTTTCTGTTTTTTATCGGATACATTTTGGAGAGTGTGCGCAGGAATTACATGATTTAATTCCTCCATCTCCATTTCACCAATTAACATCCAGGCGGGGGGAGCGTCTTCATCCTTATGTGGTTAGTATTCCAGTAGCCCGTACGAAGCGGTTCGCGTCATCCTTCCTAATGCGAACTGCTAAGGAATGGAATTCGCTCCCGTCGTCTGTATTTCCTGATAAATACAACCTAGGTATCTTCAAGGCTAGAGTGAATAGGCTGTTACTGAACCTGTGAGGTACACCTTTGGCTTCATCTTCACTTTTCATCAGGTGAGAGGTGAGATAGTGGTCAATCACGGGTCAGTTTTTTGTAAAAAAAAAAAAAAACATTCAATTCATAATTATTTCCATTCTGTGCCATATTCAGTTGCTTTCAACATTACTTATATCACAGATTACTTAATAGTTACTTCGTAACAGATACTGCATCCCGTACAAAATCTTGGTACTTACCGCGATTATGGCCACAGATATACTACTCCATCTCCTTAAGAATGTGTGCGTGCCGACAGTGACAAGGGCTGGCAGTTTGGATAATTTTTTTTTTCTACATGTTGTTTTACCATTTTGTCGGGATAATTGCTATATATTATATCCATGCAAACTTTCTAGCACTAATATTCCCTAAGCTAAGCCACGGACGGACAAAGGGACATGGTCATGGCGAAACTATAAGGGTTCCGTTTTTGCCATTTTAGCTCTGGACTCCTAACAAAAAAATGATTTTTATTGTAATGCGCAGACGCAGAACACATTGCCATTCTCACAGTACCCTAGCGTTATACTAGATACAAAGGTCAACTTTCAAACTTCGCATCGTGCCATCCCGTTCACGCTTATAGCTTTTTATAGAAGAGTAAGAGGGACAGCACGATACGAACTCCCAAATTGTTATATTAGCTATTAATTCTAGCATAGTCTTATTAAAATTTGCCCCCTGTTTCACCATTCACTTATAAAAGTCCAGGCGGCATATTTTTTCCGTGGAACACGAATGAACGTGCGTCGGCGCGCGCTTGTGACAACCTACTGGAATTTCGATCTTAGCAAATCGTCCCCGCGGTAGGTAAATATCGCGCGTAAGTAGGTACATGGCATGCATGAGGCCTGCTTATATGCTTTGCCTTCTGATTTTTCTATTCGTAGTAGCAATACATCAAATTACTCACCGATCTTCAGGTGTTGAACTTCAGCCGGACCAGAGACTATCCAACTCACCCTCTTGGTGACCGCTTCCTATTTCTTCCACTTTATTGTTTTCTCCTGCTATCGTACCAACATTATGGCACCCCTCAGTAGTGTTGCTAGCACACAAATTTAATGTGATGTGTTTCTACTTACCGTTTTGATGTTCTCGCGACAATTCGCGCCAACCCGAGAACAAACATTCGTATTTTTCATACAAATATCTGCCCCGACACGGGAATCGAACCCGGGACCTCAAGCTTCGTAGTCAGGTTCTCTAACCACTAGGCCATCTGGTCGTCTAAAAAAAAGATTAAGATATATTTATTGATAATAAGTTTTGTTAAAAATTTCATTTTAAATGCAAGGTTTTTCACTGACCGTACATTTGGTTGTCTGTACTTGTAATTGTCATCCAACTTACATAAGTATACCAAACTTCAAGTGAATCCGACGACTGGAAGTGGGTCAAACTCGACTTCCAAGATTTTACCCGTACCATCCTTGCCCGTACCAGGGGGGGTTCACTCCGCAGTTTAGGTATGGTCGGTCGGCGCGCCTCCCGGGGAGGGGTATGGCAGTAGGTTATTGTCGCTCGGCATTCGGTTCGCACGCTAGCCGCGTCGCGCGTAATTAAGCATCTTTTTTTCTGTGATTTTTGCAACAAACAATGACTTCTAAACGATCTCATAAATAACTTACTTACTTACTAAAGGTAGTTTACTGAATTAATACGTACTGTTATCTTTCTTGATTTTTATAATACCTACCAAACATCGGCGAGTAGGAACCCTGTGCCCTTGGTTTCGCGGTGCCCAACGGAATATGAACGCTCGAAAGTTGACTTTTGTTCGAGAGTGATCCTTCTGTACGTTAGTACTAGTACCTGGGCGACCGAGCTCTGCTCGGGCAGAAACTCGGTACCAAGCGTTTTCCCAGAGATAAAACCAAGCTAGATCAATTTTTCATCCCCGAAAACCCCCAAATACCAAATTTCATCGAAATCGTTGGAGCCGTTTCCGAGATCCTGATTGTATATGTGCGGGGGAGGGGGTTCAGGGGGTTTCAAAGGGGGGATGAAAGTTTCATTGATTTTGCCGTAGGATGCACCGTTTTCAAGATATTTGACAAAAACACCGGAGGGGTGGGGGGGGGGGGGTGAGAGGGGGGAGGGGATGTGGGGGAGGGAGCACGGGGGTATTAATGGGGGGATGAAAATTTCATTGATTTTGCCGTAGGATGCACCGTTTTCAAGATATTTGACAAAAACACCGGAGGGGGTGGGGGGGGGGGGGGTGAGTGACGTTAAACTGTCGTCCGTAAACCGACTTTACAGACAACCGGCTTTTCCTGTTCTGTGCTCCCAATAGGGAACGTGCACATAGACGGTGCTGCCAACTGAATGTTTGAACTGATTTGAATGTTTTACCTTGATAAGTTTGTTTTACTGTCCGCATAGTGTCTCTTCTGTCGCATTAGTGCTGCCGCCTATAGTTACTGCACGTTCCCTATAATACTTTTTCTCACAAAAAAGTAACTTTATCTCACAAAAAAGTAACTTTTTCTCACAAAAGAAGAAAATTGACGTTTTCTCATGAAAAATAAACTTAAATAAAAAACTAAAAATCTTGAAAAAAAACGTGGAATCGAACCGAGGTCGGCTGGATCCGCGACCACCCGATTTCTAATGTGCTATTATGATCTGCTTGAAGTCGGCGAAATTTAGCTTTGTATTCTAATGCAAACAAAAATAGCCGGAAAACACGAGTAAAAGCGGTTTTCTGAAAATGAAACATAGCTAGATCAGTTTTTCATCTCTGAAAACCCCCACATACCAAATTTCATCGAAATCGTTGGAGCCGTTTCCGAGATCCTGATTATATATATACATATATACAAGAATTGCTCGTTTAAAGGTATTAGATAGATAGATTACTTATTCTGTGCCCGTACGTACATACCTATACATAGGTACATAGTATATAGATACATTGCATGTTAATAAAAAGCCTGTAAAAACGTTTACGTTGTCATCCAATATACAGCAGTGTCTCAAGTCAATGACTTTTGACACTGAGACGTGGCCGCTAACGATGGGCCACATAAGAAAGCTCAAAGTCACTCAGAGGGCAAGGGAGAAAGCTATGCTCGCAGTTTCTCTGCGCGATCGCATTAGAAATGATGAAATCCGCGTAAGAACTACTTAAAGCCACCGACATAATATAGCTCGAAGAATCGCCAGACTCAAGTGGCAGTGGGCAGGGCTCGCTCGTAGAACTGATGGCCGATGGGGCAAAATGGTTCTCGAGTGGCGTCCACGGACCGGAAGACGTAAGTGTAGGTAGGCCTCCAACAAGACGGAGCGACGACCTGGTTAAGGTTGCGGGATCGCTTTGGATGCAGATGGCACGGGACCGATATGTTTGGCGAGCCTTGGGGAGGCCTATGTTCAGCAGTGGACGTCTTTCGGCTGAAATGATGATGATGATGAATAACGTTTAGGTACATAACATTATAGTTATCATAATCACCAATGCGCCACGAAACTTAAACTAAAAATTAAAGAACAACAACAAGTTCCACAATAATATTATGCAAATTTAAGAAGAAGTAATAGGGTCCCGTTTTACCCTTTGGGTACGGAACCCTTAAAAGTAAACGGTACACTTTATTATTTATAGTAGGTACTATTACTAATAGGTACGACAAACAACTTATTTATCTATTACTAGCTGTTGCCCGCGACTCCGTCTGCGAAGAATAGGGGTAGGTATACAAAAAATAGCCTACGACCTATTCTATCCTATTCCAATTCAGCATCTATATTCATTGACAAAAAGGTTTCATAATAGTAGTATAATAGTAGTAGTTTGTAGTGGTAGAGCCATGTTGTAGCTAGCCGCTGCATCACGAATGGGCCGGCTCATCCTGGGCAGTACTACCCTCTCACAGAACACCGGCGTGAAGCTGCAGTACTCCTTCTGCGTTTCGTACGGTCAGTGAGAGCGCCGGGGGCCTAATACCTCTCCCCCTCCTCTATTCCCTTTCCTTTTTCCTCTCCCTTTTAGGGCCGACAACGTACTGGCATCGCGTAAAGCGCTGCGGGTGTCTATGGACAGTGGTGATCATTTAACATCAAGTGACCCACTAGTTCGTTTGTCTGGCCTCTCTAACATAAAAAAATGATAATAATCGGTCAAGCCTTTTCGTAGGAGTTCGATAACAAACACCGTGACACGAGATTTTTTATATATTAGATAGGCCCTGTACATGTACACTGTCATGTTAGTGCTTGTACCTCACAAAACCTAAAACTAGATATAAATTAAACTTGGCATTTCATGCTTGGACATACAAGGAATGTTTCTATAACTTTACTATTGTATTCGTTCTCTCTTACAGCATACGTTTGAACCAGTGGGTGATCCCGGCATGTTTGGACGTGTTCGGCGACGATGGGTTTAGTGCCGTCGCCACCAGATGGCGTGCTCGCTCTTGGAACCAAACTAATTTGCTACAGAAGGTTGGTCAAGTTCGACATACTATGGCTTATGGTCAAGGGTCGGAAAAAGCCTGTCATTTTAAAAACCTAACCCTGTTTCATGCAGTAAGGACTTCCTTACAATGTTACAATACGCTCCAGTGACAGCCGTAGATTGTGAACGAACTTCTTCGAGCCCGCGCAAACAGAGAGCGGTCTGGAGTTCCGAGTTCTGCGTTCTTTCGAATGTACAGGAGTACCTTACGATAACGCACACAGCAGGCGGTCAGACCGCGGCGTTCAAAGCAGAACGCCGCATTCCAGAGTTCTTTTGCCGCCGAGACAGAGAACACCGCGTTCACCGTGATGTTTGAAGTTGGAAATACAGAAAAACTGATCAAATTGCTTAGAAAATGGAGATTAATATATGATTTAAGTCATGTACAGTCAAGTGTAAAAATATGGGTGCACACAACTTGCTCATAAATATGTCCCATAGCTCTTATGTCGTCGAATTAAGGTATAGGTTATATAACGATGGGAGGATTAAATCGATACTTATTTTTGCACTTGACCGTACACTACAAAAATCGTGACAAAAAAGCAGAAACTTGGCTTAAAATTACCGCGGCAAGGGATTCTTCTCGTGTTGTGTTAATTAGGTGCACTCAATATTTTAGAACTTTCTAGGCTCTACAAAATCAATGTTTCTTCTTATAAAGATGAACTTCCTAGCGACATGTTGCACATACAAGAACATGGACGAAAATGGAACGCAAGAATTTGACCGCCTCTCGTGTGCGTTGGAACTCTCGCAATTCACTAATACCCCTAATTTTCAAATTACCATGGGCTCATAATACCTAAAAATACCTAAAATTACAAATTGTCTCATCTTAAAATTTTAAATTTTAGGTATTATGAGCCCATGGTAATTTGAAAATTAGGGGTATTAGTGAATAAGGTATTATGAAATTTAGTTGTTTTAAGCCCAAAGCAAATCGAAAAACTCTGTACGCCACGTACGGTGGGCTGCAAAAATGCATGGACATCTCGGGGCGATAATCGCGTGAGCGCGCGCGTGCTCGGGTATGTTAATAACATCAAACGATCAAACACTGCTCACGCAATTTTCGCCCCGAGATGTCCATGCACTTTTGCAGCCCATCGTACCTACACGTACTGTAACTCCAGACCGCTCTCTGTCTGCGCGGGCCCTCCAACCAACTTCTTTTGGGTCTTGAATTGTCATTGTTATGCACTTTTTCCGAGCCTTGCTTATGATATGAAAGCTGAGCCTAAGGGTACCTTACCATCAGAGATGTGTTATGCTACATTGCTATGCGTTTGATATCCACCAATCACATTAATTGGTCCACATAACATGGCACTGGGACTGGATTCAACTAAGCTAGGGTAAACTACCCAGCTATTAGCCATGCACGAATGATTGACCATATTAGAAAAACATTGTCAAGTGCTAAATGTCTATAATTTTTCATTTGATTAGTATTTGATTATTCAACATAACCCTTCGATAGCCACAATAATAATATGTGTCCAAGCATGTTAGACCCCAATAAAAGACAATGGTACTTACTTACCTTTTGAAGACAGCATGTGAAGTCTCCTTGGTGTCTCGGAGTTGTAGGTATGCGGCTGTAGCCGTCGCTGGGTGAGTCTTGTTGTTGTTTGATGGCTTCTTAAAGTCACGGTTACAATAAGGGAGTTTTGATGATATTAAAAAAAAAAAGTTGCGTGAGCGCAACCCCCGTGCCGATCTGCCGAGAAGAGAGACAGTTCTTATTTTCTGCCACGGCGCCACTGTAAGCGCGGCGAAAGCGCGGGAGGCAGGGCAATGTTGATAAGGCTATTTTTTATACAATATAGTCTTGCGTTTGACCACAATCACGCCTGATGAAAAGCGAAGATGAGGCTTACGACGGAGCACGCTTGCCTAGTAAATGTTCATTCACCCAAGACTTGAATTTAGGGGAATAAGCAGAAAGAAGGCAGTTGAGAAGCAGTGCAAACCGTACAACAAATGCGGGGCACTGCAACCGGTATGCGCGCTGCACAACTGCTCAGACCCTTCCTCCAGATTGCCTTCTATAGGCAACAGGCCGGAACACGACGAGAGTCGGTTGGCGGCCTGGCTCATCCTAAAGGGTGATCTCCGCCTGCCACCGGAGCTGTATCGCTTGTTTAGCACCACCCAGGGGTCACGTGCAGGGTCTCGAGGGTAAACCTACGGACGCGAGCGATTTCAACCCCCTATCATTGTCTCCTATTGTGGAAGTAACATGCTTGGAAAGCATTCACTAAATGGTGCTGTGATTCCTTTATACCCGTCATTGAAGCCACGTAATACTTGGTACGCCCATGATCAGCAATAAAATTAATGTTTCAGGTATTTGTTCATCAATTAAGCAAGCAGGAATACCAGAATAAGTTCCCAAATGGGAATAGAGTAGCGAACCAGATGGGTTACGGAAGCTACGGAATGTCTAACGAGAACTGCAAGGTAACGGAGATTTTTATTTAATTAATTTACTTGCTGCTGCCTGCGATTCCGTCTGCGAAGGATAGGGTATAAATGATAGCCTACGACCTATTTTTAGACCTACCAAATATACAGAAAAAAAATTGATAAAAATCGGTCTAGACGTTTCGCAGGAGTTCGATAGCAAACATCATGACACAAGATTTTTATTATATTAGATAAGGTTGTACCAATGCTTGACACCTCAACGCCCAGCAGATGACACCCATCTGTCACCTCTCTTACTATGACACAAGACTGAAGGTGCCATGATGATTTCCTTCACCGTAAAGCTCATGGTAAATTTCAAATTTAATTTCGCACACAAATTCCGAAATACTCAGAGGTGCGAGTCGGGATTTGAACCCACGATCCACTGCTTGAGAGGCCATAGGTCAAACCACTAGGCCACCACGGCTTAAAAAAATAGACAACTGCAATTTTTTTTTAGTTTATCTCTCTCTCTTTCTATCTCCCTCCCTCTCTCTATCCCCCCTCTCCCTCTCCCCCTTTCTCTTTTTCTCCCTCAAGTATGTATGTGGGTCTTACACATTTTTGGTTCGCGTCTCTCTTGTGGACATGGCTTTGATCAATTATAACTGTAGATCCACAGTCGCGCGCCCGAAAATGTCCGAGCCAAATGAGCGCCACTTTGATAAAAGTGGCCTTCTTTTTTCTCAGTACGTTGCGTGAAATTGTCAAGTTTAGCTGTCAAGTGTCAACCGAAATTCGACTGTAATGAAGTAAACACTAGGTTCAAATTTCTGTGTAGGTGATGATTTTAATTGTTATGCAAACAAATAAAAAAGTTCGGACATTCTTTGAACGGGATTTTGTTCGGCAATGTGTATCTTCAGTTATAATTGATCAAAGGGACATGGCAATAGTTAAGGGTCTATAGCCAATATTTTTTACTCAAGTCTACATCGGCATGTGGGATGCCTGGCCTGTCGGCCCATTTAAATAAATATTAAGTTTGCTGACTCTGATTTGCTAACTTTATGTCCACAAGGAAGATAACTTTTGTTTCTTACTGTTTACACACCCAGTGTGAGGCCCTTTAGACCCACCATACCCCTAGTCATACCCCTGGGGGTAGGGTGGGAGTGGGACAGAACCATACCACCGCAGTGCTGTAGTTAAGTGCTTTCAGGTTTTGTTTTTCCAAATATTACGTATCCGGTGTTAATAGCATCCCATATGACAAAGTATGAGTATATTTTCATACTAAATACTAACTGAAACATGGATACAAAGAAAAAACCCAGAAAAAGAGACCAGCGCTGGGAATCGAACCCAGGTCCTCAGCATTCCGTGCTGCGTGCTAAACCCCTACACCACCACTGGTCAGGAGTTTAAACACAATTTTTTCCTATTTATCATAATTTTTCAGTTTGTTTTTCTATAGTCACTTACGCAGCGACACTAGCGACATCTATGTCAATGTTCTCATCGAGAAACGTCAACACTCCTTCGGAACTATCCGCTCACCCGGACAAGAGATGGCGCTCTTAAGCAATCTTATCAAGATTGGTTTTTGGAGTCAAAGCCGCAAAGCGGGGCTCTGTCGAATTAGTTAAAATTAAATATTAGTATCTGTTACTTGGTTCATCATTAAGGGGGGGGGGGGGGGGTTGGACCGTAAACCAACCACGCTGGTCCAGTGCGGGTTGGTGGGTGGAGCGCCAGAGCCTCGTTTGTTATACGGCAGGGAGTACCACGGGCCCGAGACGTGGTGCTTCACTATGGGCCTGATGAATAGGCTCAGAGTCGCTCAGCGAGCTATGGAGATGGCTATGCTTGGAGTTTCTCTACGGGATCGAATCAGAAACGAGGAGATCCATAGAAGAACCGGGGTCACCGACATAGCCAAACGGATTAGCTCGTTGAAATGGCAATGGGCAGGCCAAAGCACGTAGAACAGATGGCCGTTGGGGCCCAAAAGTTCTGGAATGGAGACCACGGACTGGCAAGCGCAGCGTGGGACGTCCACCAACGAGATGGACGGACGATTTGGTGAAGGCCGCAGGTTCAGGGTGGATGCAAATCGCTTCCAATCGTAATGATTGGGCATCAATGAGGGAGGCCTATGTCCAGCAGTGGACGTCCTACGGCTGAAATGATGATCTGTTACTTATTTTTATTTTTTTTCCATCATATTCCAGCACTACTACGGTGGTATGGTTCTGTCCCACCCTACCCCCAAAGGTATGGTGGGTCTGAAGGGTATCTGAGGGGTTGTATTAATGGTTTTTTTCAGTTCGACAACGAAGGATCTCTGACGGTTGAGAACCATCTCGTCCACTGCATGCACACACTCAAGGGGGTGTTCTCAAGTGCCATCCGCCCAACGTGTGGGCGTTTACCTTCTGGATCCTACACTAGAATCGCCGACTATACGTCCTGGATCGAGCAAATAGTTTGGCCCACGGAGAAAAAAATAGTATGGGCTTCCTAGTACCTGTATCAGAGCATAGATGGTGTTAAAATAAAAATTAATATCCTATATATTGATATTTTTAATTTATTATTTATGACTCGGGATTTATATTTTCACTCGGGCTGGATTTAGAGGTCTAGAGGCCTCGGGGCATAAAAAGGAGTGGAGGCTTCTTGGCCACAAATTATTTAACTATTAAAAAAAAAATTTCAGTCATGATTTTATTAAACTATTTTTGAGGTCTCTATTGTGAGGGCTTTCCTATATTGTGGAGGCTCCAGGGCTCCAGATGCCGTCCCCTAAATCCCGCCCCGTATTCACTAACTAATACCGATGATGATCATTATGGATTTTTGTATACTGCTTTATAGGTAACGCCACCAGAGTTGAGGCTCTGGTGGCGTTACCTATACCGGATTTTAGGTTTAACAAAAGCTACCTAGTATTTGTACGAATATACGAGTGAAAACGCTTTACTTTTTTAATAGGTACGTATAGTAATTATGTTTCTAAACACCATTGAAACGGAAGAATATTTCTGCTGTTGATACTCGCATGTCCGCCACGGGGCTTGAAGAAGCTATATGTTCCGAGGCAATTTTAGAATTCTGAAAAAAAACAACTCTTTTATAGCTAGACAGTTTAACGTTACAAGGGCTGGGGGGTAGGACGACAAAGGGGGCGATAGAAGTGCGGGCGGCGAGCGCGCCTCGTGCGCCTGCCGCCCGCACCTCTCCCGGCCCCCTTTGTCGTCCTACCCCCAGCCCCAGTAACGCGCGGGCGAGACTCATTTAAATGGTTTAGCTATAGGGTTCCTCAAAAAACATCTTGATCTATTTGCTATACGTGCCACTGCTGCGCACAAAGGATGAGAATTAAAGGGATTAGCTTTGATCAATTATAACTGTAGATCCACAGTCGCGCGCCCAAAAATGTCGGAGCCAAATGAGCGCCACTTTGATAAAAGTGGCCTTCTTTTTTCTCAGAACGTTGCGTGAAATTGTCAAGTTTAGCTGTCAAGTGGAGTTTTGCCGCTACCGAAATTCGACTGTAATGAAGTAAAGACTAGGTTCAAATTTCTGTGTAGGTGAAGATTTTATTTGTTACGCAACCAAATAAAAAAGTTCGGACATTCTTTGAAGGGGATTTTGTTCGGCAATGTGTATCTACAGTTATAATTGATCAAAGGGGATTAGGCTGTCGCTCCTACGTGGCCCCAGTGTGGATTAGGAACTTCACACACTAATTGTATGTAGGTTCCCTCACGATGTTTTCCCTCACCGTAAAGCTCATGGTAGATTTCAAATGTAATTTCGCATATAAATTACAAAGAAACTCAGGAGTGCTAGCCCGGGCTCGAACACGCGACCCTCTGTTTGAGAGGCCGTAGGATAAACCACTAGGCCATCTTATTCATCATCATCATCATCATTTCAGCCGAAAGACTTCCACTGCTGAACATAGGCCTCCCTCGTCAAACAGACCAGTCTCGTACCATCCGCATTCTTAACCAGGTCGTTGCTCCATCTTGTAAAGTCACCGACATAGCTCGAAGAATCGCCAGACTCAAGTGGTAGTTGGCCGAGCACATAGCTCGTAGAACTGATGGCCGATAGGCCAAAAAGGTTCTCGAGTGGCGTCCACGGACCGGAAGACGCAGTGTAGGTAGGCCTCCAACAAGACGGAGCGACGACCACGACTATCTAATACCTTTAAACGAGCAATTCTTGTATATATGTATATATATATATATATATAATCAGGATCTCGGAAACGGCTCCAACGATTTCGATGAAATTTGGTATGTGGGGGTTTTCGGGGATGAAAAACTGATCTAGCTATGTTTCATTTTCAGAAAATCGCTTTTACTCGTGTTTTCCGGCTATTTTTGTTTGCATTAGAATATAAAGCTAAATTTCGTCGACTTCGAGCAGATCATAATGGCACATTAGAAATGGGGTGGTCGCGGATCCAGCCGACCTCGGTTCGATACCACGTTTTTTTTCAAGATTTTTAGTTTTTTTTTTAAGTTTATTTTTTATGAGAAAACGTCAAGTTTCTTCTTTTGTGAGAAAAAGTTACTTTTTGTGAGAAAAAGTTACTTTTTTGTTAGAAAAAGTATTATAGGGAACGTGCAGTAACTATAGGCGGCAGCACTAATGCGACAGAAGAGACACTATGCGGACAGTAAAACAAACTTATCTTATTAAACATTCAAATTGATGGCACCCTTATGGCACCAGTTGGCAGCACCGTCTATGTGCACGTTCCCTATTGGGAGCACAGAACAGGAAAAGCCGGTTGTCTGTAAAGTCGGTTTACGGACGATAGTTTAACGTAACTCACCCCCCCCTCCGGTGCTTTTGTCAAATATCTTGAAAACGGTGCATCCTACGGCAAAATCAATGAAATTTTCATCCCCCCTTTAATACCCCCGCGCTCCCTCCCCCGCATCCCCTCCCCCGCATCCCCTCCCCCCCCCCTCTCACCCCCCCCCCCCCTCCGGTGTATATAATCAGGATCTCGGAAACGGTTCCAACGATTTCGATGAAATTTGGTATTTGGGGGTTTTCGGGGATGAAAAATTGATCTAGCTTGGTCTTATCTCTGAGAAAACACTTGGTACCGAGTTTCTGCCCGAGCAGAGCTCGGTCGCCCAGGTACTATTAGTAATAAAACAAATAAAAATAATGTCAATGATATTCGTCTTGTTTCGATTCCGTTGTGTACCTATTATACTGCACTTGCATTTTTTTACTAACCATTATTCTTATTCTGGTAGTTCTTCGAAAATTCATCATCTTCAACAACCTCTGTCTCCATCTCATCACCTCATGCTAATCTTTTTTCTCAGCCTAAGATATTAGGAATTATTTTTGGGTAAATTTGACGCTCCATCGAAAGGTAAAGGAAACGTTTCATTGTATTGGGTAATTTTTATTGTTCGTTGGTAAGTCAAATCGACTTGTTGATGTTTTAAGGTAATTTTAACTTTATTTGTAAAAAAAACAGTTATTAATAATAAACTATACCAACGTCCAAAGGCACGATGATTCAGAAAAAATGATGTGCAAAAAATTATAGTTACTTATTAATAAAAAACTTCGATATTTTGTAATTGATTACATATATTTGGTATGTTAAGTAATTGGAAATTGTTTGAAGTTTCATGTTGATCATAATGTAGGAAAGGGACAGAACATCACTAGGTACTCTAGAGCATTTATCGAAGACTCTCGCGAGGTAATTATAGAGTCTTCTGTAAATAATTTCATTAATATGAGTTTTCTTAAATATTTGATACGTTACGAGGCAAAAAAGTAATTTGTTTGCAATTTGGTATTCCGTGCTGTTTTGAGTGGCATCCATACATTACCTCAGTTACGAAACAATCATTTTATGGAAAGTTTTTCGCTCAACAACATACCTAAATGTGCTGAGAAAAATCAAGTATCAAAAGCGAAAGACATTTTAATACAATAACAGTCTTTTTCAAGTATGAAAATAAGACTGAATTCCTAAGGTAAGTAAAACGTTGTGAAAGTTACCTCCTTGGGTAAAAAAAACATTTATTTACCCTAAAAAAAATGATTAGAAATCCCGAGTGCTGACATAGTTTTTTACGACCGTATACTTGCATTGTATGTTGGTAAGTATTTTATCTGACAACATTATTTGACTAGGAGATAAATTTTCATATGCCACCGGATTAGAGGGAGATAGAGATACCACAGGGTAAGAGTAGGCAAGTGTGGAACGGACTGATTTTTGACAGATCACGTATTTCAACATGGTTCATTATATTTAAGAGCTGTTTGATCAATTTTAAGTTTTATTCCTAGGTGTTCGTTGGTATTCAGTATTGATCACATGTTTAATCTGAAATACAGAAAAATCGTTATTTTCAATGGTCTGTAAACAGGGTGGTACTGGTGGTAAGTATTATGATTATGAGCTTTAGGGTGAAGGAAAATATCGAGAGGAAACGTGACGATGTCTGACAATGTCCGAAGAAAATCAATGGTGTACTTAAATAAATAAATAATTATTAGGGGACAATCTTACACAAATCGACCTAGTCCCAAACTAAGCAAAGCTTGTACTATGGGTACTAGACGACGATAAACATACTTCTGTAGATAAATAAATACTTAAATACATAGAAAACATCCATAACTCAGGAACAAATATTCGTGCTCATCACACAAATAAATGCCCTTACCGGGATTTGAACCCAGGACCTCTTGCTTCGTAGGCAGGGTCACTACCAACTAGGCTAAAGCGGTCGTTAAAGCGGGTGTGTGTGAAGTTTTCAATCCGTACTGGATTAGTGTGAGAACTGCGGGCAAAGTCCTCTTATTCTGCAAGGCCTGTGCCCTTAGATTATTTATACACTAATAAAAAAACGTGTATAAACTAAGTGGGATAATTATGTTCAGGCAGAATGATGATGATAATTGATATATCTATGTATCTATCTGCTTTATGTACTTACCTCTTAAATATAAAAAGCCTGTTCCATTAGTGTTATTGTAACATTTTTCAATGGTATTTTGCAAGGTAGCCAAAGTGTACCTCTATTTTTTCATGTACGAATTGACATTGATTTTGATTATTCTGTCAATGACAAAACTTTTACTTCTGTGAGACATACGGCAATGACAATTTCAAATATACAGCCTTTACTAAATTTATGAAAATAAAAAAATAACCGGCCAAGTGCGAGTCGGACTCGCGCACGAAGGGTTCCGTACCATTAACTATAAAAACGGCAAAAAACACGTTTGTTGTATGGGAGCCCCCCTTAAATATTTGTTTTATTTTAATTTAATTATTTATTTTTGAAGTGAATATGTGACTCAATATTCTGTGAATATTTCAAGCGTCTACCTGTTGCCGTTATCAATATCGAGCAAAATTGAGCAAAAAAATCACGTTTGTTGTATGGGAGCCCCCTTAAATATTTATTTTATTCTGTTTTTTAGTATTTGTTGTTATCGCGGCAACCGAAATACATCATCTGTGAAAGTTTTAACTGTCTAGCTATCACGGTTCGTGCATGGACTTAATACCTAACCAGGACTGAGTACTGCGACAAAAAAGTGAAACCGAAAAAAAAAAACCAGAGAGTTGCATCTCGTTCTAATTAGAGTGATCAAGTACTGGTGCGAGTGGGACACAATTCTCTAGTTTCTCTAGTTTGTATGTTATCTCTCGAACCTATGTCTCTATTTGCCATTATTAAACTGTATGGTTTGGTAATATGGGTCACTTTTGAATGACTAATAAAAGTTAGTACTCAGTCCTGGTTAGGTATTAAGTCTATGGGTTCGTGAGATACAGCCTGGTGACAGATGGACGGACAGCGAAGTCTCAGTAATAGGGTCCCGTTTTTACCCTTTGGCCGGTTTTTTAATAAAGTAGTGAACCAAATAAAAAAATATTGAAATTAGTTTCATAGTGTAATTGACTTTTCTGTACAAAAAAAATATAAAAACACGTCAATAGTTCTGTGAAATACCTACACAGATGGCGCTGTTAATGCATTGAGGTGAATCAACTTTTTTGTGTGATTTACTCTGACCCCGGTTGTCCAAGTGATACTTCATACTGTTTCATCAAAAGTGCTTAGGTTGTTCAAGGAGCAAAATTTGTGTATTTGTGTAACCTACATTGCAAAATGCATTATTAACTAATATCACCAATTTTCAAATTACCCTGGTCTCTTATTAACCTAAATATCAAAACGTCTCAAATACATTACCGTATGACAGATATGACAATATGTGAATAACTTAAACCCAAAACATACTAATAGCAAAATGCCTCTGTCTCAAAATGCCTAATTTTTTTACACTCTCCTGGGGATAAATTGGCTAAGTAAAGTTTTTTTAAGAGGTGCTAATTATATTTTTTTTCGACAGTCGATGTTCTGAAGATCGAGAAACTGCAGCTGTTTTATTTTTATCTCCTATTGTTTACTGGAAATATTTTTTTAAGTGTTCGAGTTGACAATTGTGAGATTTAATGGCTGACAAGCGGTTCGTGCTCAGTACTTAGTAGAAACAGAAAAAAAACTAAGTCATCTGTCACTTTTGTCCATGTCAAACCGTTTGCGTTTTGTTTGCTTTGCGTTTTGGTGTGATTTTTGGACTATTTTTAACAACCTCCGCACAAAATCCGGATTTACAATTTTACCGCATTTCTCCACGACTTATGCACGATAATTGAATCACGATTGAATATTTTTGATCATTATTTTGGAACTGCTTTTTGGACAATGCAAAGTAAACGAAACGCAAACGGTTAGATTTCATTTGACATTGACAATTGACTTTGTTTTTTTTTCTATTTCTGCTAAGTACTGAGCACAAACCGCTTGTCAGCCATTAAATCTCACAAATGTCATCTCGAACACTTAAAAAAATATTTCCAGTAAACAATAGGAGATAAAAATAAAACAGCTGCAGTTTCTCGGTCTAGAAAAAGACTACTGTCGAAAAAAAATATATTTAGCACCTCTTCAAAAAACTTTACTTAGCCAATTCAGGAAGGGCCTTATGGGATGAGCCTTAATTTCCTAGAAAGAAAAAAATAAGGCTCATCCCAATCTCAGCCCAAACCTCTCGCAAACCAGTGATTTTTGGCGTTCCTGAATAGCAGTTCATCCCTATCCTCTCGTTAACGATCGAATTACCGCTCGCAAACCGTGTGGCCCAAGCCGTTGCTGAATTTAGCCCCTGATGATGTTTGTATGAAAATTGTCTCATTTTATTATTATAATTAGTTACTCTCAAGTGGCCAACACCAAAGAAGATAAAAGCAATCATACCTACACGATGATTATCTTTGAGTTGAAAAATTTAGGTATTATGCTACTTGGTTATTTCGAACATTATGTGTTATACTAGCTGTTAAGAATCGTTTAAAAAAAAAATTTAATTAGTTTTTTTTTAATCCTTAATTCTCATTTAAAATTTCACATTATATTAAATCAAATAATTTACATTAAAGCTACTTAAACGTAGCTAGTAAAATAATATAAATAAATGTTTTAATCGAATGCAATCAATGTAAGCCTCACTACGTTAAATGGAGTGCTTCTATGTATTAATAATTTTTTACTATAGCAACATCGCATGTTTTTTAACAATTTTTACATATCATTCCTGTCAACGTATCGATTCAACAAATCCAACGACTGTAACGTTCTTACAACTGATTCCGAATATACCAGCAAAAATCTACAGTCCGTTTTATTCAAACCACATCCCGAAGAAACTGAAGACAAGTTTAGGGATTTTTACACTAGCTGTTGCCCGCGACTCTGTCTGCGATGAAAAATAGCCTACTACCTATTCTCAGACCTACCAAATATAGTCAAAAAAGATTCATAATAATCGGTCACCGTGACACGAGATTTTTATATATTAGAAGATTTTGAGATGAAGGTATTGTGAAGTTTAGGCATTTTGATACTAAGATATTTTAAAATTCAGGTGTTTTGAAACAATATGAATTCATAGGCATTCTAGGTTTTAGGCATTATGACACTCAGTCGTTTTGGCGTTTAGGTGTAATGCTAATTGGGTATAACGAAACCAAGGTATAATGAAACCTACTCAAAAAGTTGATTCACCCATTGAAACTTCTTATGGCCACACAACGCTTTCGATCCAAGGCGTGAAGGTAGCGACGCGCGTGTAGATCCCTGGGATTCCAACGTGACCGCAGGCCTTCCCGTAAGATGTGACGCCTACCACTGTATACATACAGTGGATACGGGTGTTGTGAATCTGCAACGGACCTCCACTGTCGCCCTGAAAAAAAAATAGTTTTTTTTTTTTTTATATCTAATGTAATCTTTTTCTTATTTTTATATACGCCGTATTTTTTTATTTCCATTAAATTCGACATTGCTCGGTACATTAACAAAAACTATATTGATATTTGTTAAAATCGTTTTTTTTTTTTTGTTTTTCATTTCTACTTTTTATTAATCAATATTACAGTGCATAACGGTCCCTTAGAGTTACACAAAATTTAGTGTCTTAGAGTTACACAATAAAAGACAAAGTATATATTTATTATGTAATGTAAAACTCTTACTGACGAAATATAAAAGATAAATAATAATAGGACGTAATGAAGGTCCTTTTTAGGGTTCCGTACCCAAAGGGTAAAAACGGAACCCCATTACCGAGGCTCCGCTGTCCGTCCGTCTGTCCGTCCATACCATTATCTATAAAAACGGCAAAAAAATCAAGTTTTTTGTATGGGAGCCCCCTCAAATATATATTTTTTAATTTAATTATTTATTTTTAAATTGAATATATAACTAAATATTCTGTGAATATTTCAAGCGTCTACCTGTTGCCATTATCAATATCGAGCAAAATCGAGCAAAAAAACAACGTTTGTTGTATGGGAGCCCCCTTAAATATTTATTTTATTCTGTTTTTTAGTATTTTTTGTTATAGCGGCAACCGAAATACATCACCTGTGAAAATTTCAACTGTCTAGTTATCACGGTGCGCGAGATACAGCCTAGTGACAGACGGACCGCGGAGCCTCAGTAATAGGGTCCAGTTTTTACCCTTTGGGTACGGAACCCTAAAACCCAGGGAACCCAGCTTTAGGTCAAAAGAATGTTTTATTATTTTTAAGTTTTTTTATTTTTATTCGAAGGTTATGTGATGCATTACAGTAACAGTATTATTGAAATTGTTGATGATTCACTGCAATAGCCATACCCATAACAAATCTTGTTACACAAGTTGTCGTCACAGTGTGTATGTTTTTGTGTTAAGTTTTTAAATGGGTCCCACTGAAAAACAGCTTTGTGGCTTGCCATAACATTATGCTGAGTGGGGGCCCAATTTATACTATTCGATATTTTTTTTATTTGTAAATTTCCTGTCAAATGTATTTTTGTATCGAATATGTGTAAATAAACATCTTTCTCTCTCTCTCTCTAAAAATAGAGTCATCATCATCATTAATTTAAGAGCTTAGCTCTTGTCGGTGGAGTAATCGCCACTCTTTTCGGTTCTCTGCCAGTGTTTTCAGCTCCTGATACGACATGACATTGACTTTTTCCTTGGCTTGATCTATAAATGACCGTCTCGGTCTTCCCCTGCCTCGCCTGCCTTCTATTTGCCCTTCCAAAATAGTTTTTATATAACTGTCATGTCGTATCAGATGCCCCAGCATATTCCCTCTCCTATTTTCAATCATCCTTAACAGCCGCCTTTCCTCCTCCACCAACTCTAAAACCTCCTGATTAGTTCTCCTTTCAGTCCAGCTAATCCCCTCCATTCTCCGCCAGCACCACATCTCAAACGCACTCAATCTGTCTCGGTCCCGCTGAGTCAATGTCCAAGTCTCGCTCCCATATAATGCTATACTCCAGATGTAGGTCTTAATAAATCTTTCCCGAGTGTTCCTTGAGATTTTGCCTTTAAAAATGTGTTTTTATCATTGAATGCTTTCTTAGCCATGGCTATTCTTGTTTTCACATCCGTGGTGCATCTGGAGTCACAGGTAATCACGCTGCCCAAATATTTAAAACTATTGACCTGCTCAATGGTAGAATGTCCTATATGTATTTGATCTATGACTTGGGTATGCTTTGATGTCATCATAGTTTTTGTTTTCTTAATATTAATTTTAAGTCCAAATTGTCTGAATACGTTGTCCATTTCTGTTACAAGTTGTTCCAGTTGTGCGGAATTTTCTGCTAAAGCTGCGATGTCATCAGCAAACCGTATGAAATGGAAACTTTCTCCATTAATTTTGATACCTCCCTTCCCAGAATCTAACAACTTTCTAATGGCAGTTTCAATAAAAATGTTGAAAATTAAAGGTGAAAGTGGACATCCCTGGCGTACACCCTGTATGATTCCAAAAAAAGTGATTTTGATAAAAATTGGACATCCGACCTCTTGATTATTTTCGCGGGATTTTTTTTTTAATGTATGCATACTTGGCAAGTATCCTTGGCCTCGGTGTGATCTCCGAAGCAGAGCTGGGAAGCTTCGTCGTAGCCCCTCTTCAGGTAGCGGCTGTCAGCCCGGTACCGGCGGGTACACTCCGCCGAGTCGAACTTCATCAGCGTTACCTGTGGATGGCAGACTGTACTTATGATCATTCTCTTATAATGCTCATGCTAATGCTTATGCTCATACCATCATATCATACAGAGTGGATGAGGACGGGGGTCCTTCCCGAAAACAGGTGTTGTGTTGCTTATGGTGGTAACCAGCCGCGGCCGAATGGTAAACTCAACTATCGATAGCGAAACTATCACTATTGCAAGAACACTGAACTTACCTTAAGGAGCCCGTCAGACTTCTTCCCGAGATAGGCCGTGTCGCCCCAGCCGGTCACGGAGGCACGCGGGGCGTCCGCTTCGCCGATATCCAGACACGCGGGGATCACTGTTTGGTCCAGCTTGATCCTAAAAAAAGGGGTCAAAGAGTACTCCGTTATCAACCAGACAGTTTGGTGGACAGCATTAAGGGGGTACCGTGTTTTTGGCGCATTTATTGCATTCATTTAAACTCGTGTTGTACCATTACTAGCAATGCTATAGTCCTGAAATTCATATGTAAGATATTTGAGGATTCACTCTAGCGACCAGTTTTTTTCGAAACACGATTACTTGTAGTTCGCTTAATAGAAAAAAAATCCAATGTCGTCTCTAAAATATAAATTAAACTCGTAAGTACGACGCTAATATTGCACGGAAGGTCATGACTTTTTGAATGTTAATAAAACAAGATGTTTTCTAAGGCGTAGTCTGGCTACATTTTTAAAATATGTATTTGTTTTAGTAATATGATGAAAATACCCAAAAACAGGCGCAGTCCAACCAACGTATCTTGAGCCATCGTGCCTCCCCCAAGCGGCCCCACGCCCGAAATCGCCCACCCAAAATCGATTAGCGTGAAAAACGCGGTACCCCCTTAACGATAATGATAATGCAATGTCAATAAAAAACTTTTTTATTTATTTATTTCAGAAACAAACAGACTTTTATAAATATTTAAATAAATAAATATCACGGGACAATTCACACACTTTGACCTACAGGAAAAAGTGAAGAAGCTGATGAAAAACGTGGTGCTAACTCACTGTCTATCGGTCTCGAGCAACGCGATGTCGTTGTACTTGGAGGGTGCTTTGTACTGTGGGTGTTTGATGATCCTTTTGATCTTGTAGATGTTCGAAGCTGGGACATCTTCTGTGCGATAAAGCAGGCCGACTTTTGCGGTGGACACCTTACTGAGAATAAAATAGTTATACTTATTCAGGGTGATGTCTGTAACTGCGGTAGAAGCTTCAACGATGATTTCACAGAAATTCCGAAGCTAACATGACGATTCTAATGCGCCAAAATGCTTAATTTCAGAAAAATAGTAATTTAGAGTTACAAACGCTAACGATGGACCTCATAATAAAGCTCAAGGTCATTCAACTTTTCTTCGGGGTCATATCAAAAATGATGAAATCCACGCAAGAACGAAAGTCGAAATGGCAACAACAAAACTAAATTACGACGTCTTTGAATCGCTACAGTAACACTTACGAGCCTTTACTGTAGGTGCAGTGACCAGCTGTCATGATGAATCTGTCACTGATGATAGTGCCACCGCAGATGGGATCATCAGGCGACGGATTCTCGAAACTTAGAAGCGCCTGTGAACAAAGACATTACTTTGAAGCTATTTTTACGCGACTGGAATGACGTGGAATGAGTATGAGCATGAAAAAATTTTAAATAAAAAATAGAACCGCCTTCAAAAACACCCAAAAAATATTATTTAAAAATTTAACCGACTATAATGAGCATTATAATATCTTTCTACTAATCGTATGGGCATGACTGCGAATTTGAATAGGAACATGACCATGAGCATGAGAATGAGAATGTAAATGAATATGAGAATGCGTACGAAAATGAGTATGAGAATGAACATGAGCATATAAATGAGAATTAGTATGACAATGAAAATGTAAATGGGAATGATAATGAATAATAATGAATATGAAAATCACAATGAGAATGGCTCATTCCTTTGGCTTCCTTTGAATTAAAATGAGTATAAGATTATACAAATGTGTATACACATTTATGAAAATGAGTATAAGAGTATACAAATGTGTATACATCATACATGTCATCATCATTTCATTCTCATTCAAAAGGAAGCCAAAGGAATGAGCCATTCTCATTGTGATTTTCATATTCATTATTTTCTTTACCACGCTCATGCTTGAGTATGAGAATGTGTATGCCAATGAGTATGAGAATCAGTATGCGTATGAACATGAGTATTAACGTGAATACGAATCCCCTTACCATATGCGGGAACTCCTTGCGCTTCGCCTCCTTGCCACCCACAATGAGCTCGTCCACCTTATGGTCACAGTAGTTAGCGCGAATTATCTTCCCGAGGAAGTCCACTCCTCGCTCGCAAGGGTACAGGAGCTGTTCCTGGTACTCAAGGCATTCTGGAAAACGGTTCGAAGTGAACATCACGCATCATGCTTACTACGTGGTATCATCTCAGACATCAGGAAAATATACGACAAATACATATACATAGTAGTAGTTAGGTTAACTGGAAGAGATCCCTTTGTGGGATAAGTTCGCCTTTGTACATCTGTTTTTCTTGTTAATTGTTATTTTTCATGTTTTACGTACAATAAAGAGTTTTACATACATACATACATACTTTTATAACACTAATTAGCTATTGCCCGCGCCTCCGTCTACGATGAATAGGGGTATAAAAAATAGCCTACGACCAATTCAGACCTACCAAATGTAGAGACAAAAAAACATAAATGGAGTTCATTCAAACACCCACAAACAACGTTACACGTAATTTTTATACAGGATGGAGTTTTGTAATGCCACCTCCAGGGAAGGTAGTCTAAATACTGGAAATAGGAAAATTTACATAAAGGAAACATTCCCTTCTTTTGAAAAGAATGAATACTGCATTCAAAGATTTTTGAAAATTCGATCCGTCTAAAATCTGAAAAAATAGCACCCTATATTTTTATCTCATTGATCGAAGCTTAGTAAATTAAAGTAATTAAATTAGTAACTATGAAACTATGAAACCACAACTTATTTCAATTGGGCTCCATTTTGTCGGATACACAAATTTATAAGTCCAGATACGCCTGCGAAGTAATTCAAAATCAAATCAAATAAGTTTATTTGCTAGAATACAGTTATTAAGGTGTTACAAGAAAGGAAAGGAAGGTGTTCAAAGGTGTAAGTGGGCCATTTCTAGGGTTCCGTACCCATGCGGTAAAAACGGGACCTAATTACTGAGACTCCGCTGTCCGTCTGTCACCAGGCTGCATACAACCTGTGATGATAATGTAAGAGACTTACTGTCCCAAGCTTTTCTTCCAGTTTTCGAAGCGGTGAGTTCCTCTGAGATCGGGGCGCATTGGCTTTCCCCCGACCTCACATCGCTGTACTCGTTTAGTTTAGGCACATACTCCGTTGTTGTCGATCTGTATAAGAAATGGAGTAATTTTATTCAGTAAAAGCACAAATTCGTATGTACGACAATCAAAATAATTACTACTTTTGAACTACGAGGGCAGAATGATAAAGGACTTGCCATACAATACCTACATGGCACCTTCAATCTTATGTCATAGTAAGAGAGGTGACAGATGGGTGTCATCTGCTGGGCGTTGAGGTGTCGAGCAT
Organism: Archips xylosteana; assembly: GCA_947563465.1. NCBI lineage: Eukaryota > Metazoa > Arthropoda > Insecta > Lepidoptera > Tortricidae > Archips > Archips xylosteana. The sequence goes on from OX387370.1 coordinate 10,996,763, forward strand.
TGGTACGTTTACCTTACCTTGCGGTCAACTAAAAACATAGTCATTTAGGTTTAGGTACATGAACTTGTTTGTTCGAAATTCTTATTTACAAATGTCGTGTAGATTGTGCTATTTATTGATATTTTACTTGTTTTATACCTCATATTGTAACGTGCAAAAGAGCAGGTTATTACGACAATATCCTCGTTCTGCCCCATGGTCTCAATAACGATTTTTTAGTGCGTAGTGTTCTTATTAAATCACATAATCGAATTTGCCGCCTACTGGTCAAAAGCTCAACCATTTGCATTCTAATTTAAAAGGACATTATACTAATTACATTTTTTTTGTAGTAAGTTAGTTTGACCATACTGAACATAAGGACGGAGTACGGCGCGCGCGCTCGTATTAGCTCAATTTTATTGTAGATAAAATGGCCGAATATTCGGCGGCCGGTTATCCGGCTATCCGGCCATAGGTTTCGCCGGATATTCGGTATCCGTACCTTTACCATGAGTTACACAAGTTAACAATGACCGTACTCGCTAGCGACGGCGTAAATGATTTGTATGGAGAATTGTACTTCCGTAAGTGACCGCTAGAGGCGCTGTACACAATTCTCCATACAAATCATTTACGCCGTCGCTAGCGAGTACGGTCACTGTAAACTAGTGTAACTCATGGTAGAGGTACCGGTATCCGGCCAAACAACTATCCGTAACATCTCTAGTCGAGACCAACGGCACGGGAGCAGTCGCGTTGCGGTTGGAGACGACTTCACTTCAACCAGAATGCTCTAAATGTTGTATTGAAACTGCAGGTCACCCAACAGCGACCGCTTGAAGCTGTTGCACTGCAGGCTCTAAGCAGTCCGTCTATGAACGAGCTTAGTGGCAAAATCTTGCCTGAAAAGTCTCGCGAAAAATATATTGACGAGCAAAAATAAAGGGTCGGTTACAAAAATGACGATAACGACAAAACCCGCTGTGATAGCTTATTCGAGTAAAATGGGTTTAGTAAACAGTTTTATTCTCAATTAAACTGTTTTTTGTTAAGAATAAAACTCTTTACTAAACTCATTGACGACCAGATGGCCTAGTGGTTAGAGAACCTGATTACGAAGCTTGAGGTCCCGGGTTCGATTCCCGTGTCGGGGCAGATATTTGTATCAAAAATACGACTGTTTGTTCTCGGGTCTTGGGTGTTTAATATGTATTTAAGTATGTATCTATCTATATAAGTATGTTTATCCGTTGCCTAGTACCCATAACACAAACTTTGCTGAGCTTACTTTGGGACTGGGTCAATTGGTGTGAATTGTCCCGTGATATTTATTTATTTATTTATTTATTTTACTCGAAGAAGCTATCACAGCGAGTTTTGTAGTTATCGTCGTTTTTGTAGCCGACCCTTTATTTTTGCTCGTCAGTGTATTTAAAAGCTTATGGTATTTTTAAGCAATAGAAATTAGCAAACGGGTCAAACACTTTTTCGGAGACGTATTGCTATCTACAATAATTATGGAGTATTTACTCAATGTTGAAAGCCACAATAAAAAAGAAAAACGACGTGCATTATACCTTTAATAATTATTATGAATTATTATGTTCTCGCTGCTGAGGTAATAAGTTGTATGTGTCACACGAGACCTAAGTTTTTTTTCCTCGCGCACTCAGGATTCTAACTAAGAATCACTCGCTTACGCTCGTGATTCCACTATAGACAAAAACAACTTTGCTCTGTTGTTGCACAAATAACTATTGTTTTTTTTCCATAACTGTTAAGTATAACTTAGACTCATGCTCGATACTAGTTATCGTTGAGTTTTGGGTCCTTGTAGGTATAAACCGGAGATGATGATGATGATGACTCACTGTATCGAAGTAGGTGTGCCCACAGGGTTGGCTGTGGACCGACCCAGGCAGCAAATAATGGGCTCTTGACCGTCGAAGCCACACCTCTGCAAAAATATATTTGAAATAGGTAAATCGCCAATAACTGGCCACCCTTCAATAACTGGCCCCCACTTACTGAAAATGAACTCTGTTCCCCTGCAAACACAATTCAATTTAGTATAACATGGCCAGTTATTCAAGGGTGGCCAGTTATTAACACCTCATACTAAAAATGAATTTTATTATGGGTGAATAGAGTTCATTTTTATTAGGGTCCCGTAGCCAAATGGCAAAAAACGGAACCCTTATAGATTCGTCATGTCTGTCTGTCCGTCCGTATGTCACAGCCACTTTTTTCCGAAACTATAAGAACTGCGCTATTGAAACTTGGTAAGTAGATGTATTCTGTGAACCGCATTAAGATTTTCACACAGTAAAATAGAAAAAAAAAACAATAAATTTTGGGGGTTCCCCATACTTAGAACTGAAACTCAACAATTTTTTTTTCACCTCACTAGCTCGGAAAGCCCTTTTTGTTTGTTTGACATCTATTAAGAAAATCGCTTTTTATCCACATGTGAAGAAAGAGTTTTGACATTTGAGGGCAGCTTAAGTGATATTTGACAGCTAACAAAACGTAAAACGTTAAAAGTGCTGAATTTTTAAAATCACAATTAATGAATTGCATCGAGTAAAAAACACTAAATACAGTCTTACAAATTTATTTTAATTCATAAATATCAGCATTCAACATTAACCTTCATTCTTGTTGTAAAAACGGATAAAATGTTATGACAGTCCAAGTAAGTCGATGTGCGAACAAAACGCACCCGAAATAATAAAAAAAAAAACTTAAGTCAAAACTTTTCAATTAAATATTCGCATGTTTTTCTAATTATTTTCCTCGCTGTAGTGAGGTGAAAAGTTTTGTGTTATACACGGGTGAAAAGTTATTTTACGTCTCGTGTGTTGAAACACTCACTATCGAAAGGATTCTATTTTTGAACCACTCGCTTCGCTCGTGGTCAATCATAGAATCCTTTCGATAGCTCTTGTTTCAAATGAACACTCGCTGGTAAAATACAACTTTCCCCCCTTGTATAACAAATAACTATTTTCATCAAACCCATACTGTGGGTTATCTATGGATAAGTCTTCAAAAATGATATTGAGGTTTCTAAAGTCTTTTTTTTCTATACTGAATAGTTTGCGCGAGAGACACTTCCAAAGTGGTAAAATGTCTGTGTCCCCCCCCCCCCCCCCGTAACTTCTACAATAAGAGAATGATAAAATTAAAAAAAAATATGTTGTACATTACCATGTAAACTTCCACCGAAAATTGGTTTAAACGAGATCTAGTAAGTAGTTTTTTTATTACGTCATAAATCGTAAACCGCAATTTTTTATAGATAATGGTACGGAACCCTTCGTGCGCGAGTCCGACTCGCACTCGGCCGGTTCCTTTGATCAATTATAACTGTAGATCCACAGTCGCGCGCCCGAAAATGTCCGAGCCAAATGAGCGCCACTTTGATAAAAGTGGCCTTCTTTTTCTCAGTACGTTGCGTGAAATTGTCAAGTTTAGCTGTCAAGTGTCAACCGAAATTCGACTGTAATGAAGTAAAGACTAGGTTCAAATTTCTGTGCAGGTGATGATTTTAATTGTTACGCAACAAATAAAAAAGTTCGAACATTCTTTGAAGGGGATTTTGTTCGGCAATGTGTATCTTCAGTTATAATTGATTAAAGGCCGGTTCTTTTATTTTTCACCTTCAGGTTCCTCCTCGTGGATGGGCTATTGCGTGCTGACGGGCAGTCCCGCAGGAGAAGACACTGCCCTAGGACGCCATTTTGGTTACATGAGTCGCCGTTACCTGTAAATAAATTGGTAAATACATTATGACTTATCGTACGTTTAAGGACTTTAATTCATGAGCCACCTTGGAACCATTTCACAGTAAACGTCATAGTGACATCGCATTAATTAACAAGGAAAATCGTAATGACTTTTCCTTTGAAAAGGTTCAATGGTGGCTCATGAATTAAAGTCCTTGACTGTACCATCAGCCAAAAATTTGGTCTACCCCCTACGGTTGAAGTTCATTTGCACATCATAATACAACGAGGTCGATTTTCGCTTGAAATAATTGGGTGACAGTGACTAAAGACTTCACAGTGAAAAGTCAACCTTAATGATATTTAGATGTCGCAGAAACTTTTGTCAAAACTGGTAGACCTCTTTCTTGGCCGACCGTACCTATCGTAAATGTCGTAATCGCAGACACTGCTCGAAGTTGTTGACGACTATATCTATCTGGGACCTACAATCCAATTAGATAGGTTCAACTTCGAGAAAGATGTCAATCGACGAATTGGGAACGTATCAATATATAAATTTTCTATGAAACTATTGATAAAACGAACTTTTTTAATCGTGTAATCTACAGATTGGTTTAGGTTAGGTTAGGTTTATTTTATGAAAATCCTGTAAAGTCGAGAATTTCCAAGATAATTGCAATTTTTTATTTCAAATGACCATTATGTATTTCGTCCATTATTAATTTTAAACTTTTTATATTATTATTATTTTGATATTTTGATACGTATCCGACGAATTAGACTCGGCTGGGCAGCTTTCGGGAAGCTCTGCAATACCTTGTCATTCGCTGCTGAACATAGGCCTCCCCAAGGCTCGCCAAACAGATCGGTCCCGTGCCATCCGCATCCAACGCGATACCACAACCTTAACCAGGTCGTCGCTCCATTTTGTTGGAGGCCTACCTGCACTGCGTCTTCCGGTCCGTGGACGCCACTCGAGAACCATTTTGCTCCATCGGCCGTCAGTTCTACGAGCGAGCCCTGCCCACTGCCACTTGAGTCTGGCGATTTTTCGAGCTATGTCGGTGACTTTAGTTCTTGCGCGGATTTCATCATTTCTAATGCGATCCCGCAGAGAAACTCCGAGCATAGCCCTCTCCATCGCCCTCTGAGTGACTTTAAGCTTCCTTATGAGGCCCATCGTTAGCGGCCACGTCTCAGGGCCATGAGTTATCTATCACCAGCAACTCACACGAATACACTACTTATTCACTAATTTGTCATAATTAAAATCAGCAAATAAAATAATAGGTATCTTAGATCTAGGCACACGGTAGCGTGTCAAGCCAAGTTCAAGAAAAAGAAACTGGCGAAGCAGCGCCGTGTGTCATCTAATATATAAAAACCGGCCAAGTGCGAGTCGTACTCTTGCACGAAGGGTTCCTTGCCATTGTCTATAAAAACAGCAAAAAAAACTCGTTTGTTCTATGGGAGCCCCCTTAAATATTTATTTTAATTTTGTTGTTATAGCGGCAACCGAAATACATCATCTGTGAAAATTTCAACTGTCTAGCTATCACGGTTCATGAGATACAGCCTGGTGACAGACGGACGGACAGACGGACAGACGGACGGACAGCGGAGCCTCAGTAATAGAGTCTCGTTGTTACCCTTTGGGTACGGAACCATAAAATTCTCGTGTCACTGTGTTTGTCATTGAACTCCTCCGAAACGGCTTGACTGATTTTTATGTAAGTAACCTTTTTTTCTATATTTGGTAGGTCTGAGAAGGTCATAGGCTATTTTTATACCTACCCCTATTCTTCGCAGACGGAGTCGCGGGCAGCAGCTCGTATTATATATTACATGAACCATTTGGAGCCATTTTTGACCCCTTCATAATTCAAAATCTATTTTAACCCTTAAATAGATATATGTACATAGGTATATGCCGTCAAACAGAAAACAAAGCCGATTCAAACTGGCAACGTTTACGGTCCAAAATCGAATGTCTTGACAGGGTTGTCAAATGGTTTAAGGGTCAATTCATAAGTACCTACTACAGCTTAAACGGTTATTGAGATACAAAAGTTTAAATCGAACTTACGTTGTGTCAGGGCACTTTTTACACAAAACAATATCACAACAAAGTAGTAAATTAAATTCGACATTTTAATTTTAAAGATGGCGCCGACGCTCTCTATGCGCGCGCAGGTCCGACTGTCATGGCGGCCGACTGCTTTTTTATGCAAAAAACTAGTATCATAATAATAGATGTCAGGATGTTTGCCAAGAAGTATTCATGTCTGGAGACGATAAAATAAAAAAAAAACGGCCAAGTGCGAGTCGGACTCGCGCACGAAGGGTTCCGTACAATTATCTATAAAAATCACGTTTGTTGTATGGGAGCCAGCCTTAAATGTTTTTTTTTATTTTAATTTAATGATTTATTTTTAAAGTCAATATATAATTAAATATTCTGTGAATATTTAAAGTGTACCTGTTGCCGTTATCAATATCGAGCAAAAACGAGCAAAAAAATCACGTTTGTTGTATGGGAGCCCCCTTAAATATTTATTTTATTCCATTTTTTAGTATTTGTTGTTATAGCGGCAACCGAAATACATCATCTGTGAAAATTTCAACTCTCTATCTATCACGGTTCCCGAAATACAGCCTGGTGACAGACGGACGGACGGACGGACAGCGGAGCCTCAGTAATAGGGTTTCCGTTTTTACCCTTTGGGTACGGAACCCTAAAAGTGAATAATAAATATCACGGGTCAATTCACACCAATTGCCCTAGACCCAAAGTAAGCAAGGCTTGTGTTATGGGTACAAGGCAACGGATACAATAAATTTTCATACAAATATCTGCTCCGACCGGGAACCGAACCCGGGACCTCAAACTTCGTAGTAGGTATACTTCCTTTAAAGACCGGCAACAGATCAGTGACTCTTTAAGTTGTTGATATTTTTAGGCGGTGGTGATCATTTTCCATCAGATCACCCGCTTGCTCATTTGCCTCCCTCTCATAATAAAAAAAAATCTTAGTAGCCATCATAAATATCGGAGCGTTCAGGGTGGTCAAACTCTAAATTAAAAATTTTAAAACCCCCCAACGCGTTTAAGATCTCTGCCGCAGCTAACAAAAGAGCTGATAACTTTGAAACGGCTCAACCAATATTGATGAGACATGTCCAAGAACCATCGCCAGGAAATCTGCTTTCAAATAAAAAAAATCGATAAAAAAAATAAAAAGTTCGAGTTAAAAACGCCGAAGAACAAGTTTCTTGTATGACACCTTTGACAATGGATTTCAATTTTGCAATAGTTTTTCACTCTTCGGGATATTTATAGCTAGACCGTTTAAATGAGTCGTCGCCCGCGCGGTACAGGGGCTGGGGGGTATGACGACAAAGGGGGCAGGGAGAGGTGCGGGCGACAGGCACACGAGGCGCGCATAAGAATAAATAATAACAGAGTAGAAGGGAAACTCCCGCTCCGGCCGGACTCAAGGTCACGATATTAGAGTACTCCCTAAGAGAGAACTCAGTCAGGGTGTCACGGCCGGCGTCGCCGCACGCGCGTTTGGCTGTTAACTGTTTGCGCGTTCGTTTTATTGGAAACAAATAACAATTAATGACGTCAAGTTATTGTGGTGTATTTGGGTGTATAAACAATTCAAAAACGATGCCAAATCACCTTAAATGGCTTCTTTTGGTATGGCACTTGTAATAAATTCTTACTTAGAAGTACCTACCTATAATATGCAGGTACGTGCAGTCAAGGATTTTAATTGTTAGGCCACTTGCCACTGTTCGCATTTTAGCCGTGTTATGCCAATCGGGTGAAGCCGCTTATACTGGTATATGCTGATTTGCATTACACGGCTAAAATACTAACAGTGGCAAGTGGCCTAACAATTAAAATCCTTGACTGTACCTAATGATTTATAAATCTCATATTTTGTAAAACTAGAATAAAATAATGATTTCAAAGTAAATAATAACTTAATATTTTAGCGATATTATCTTTAGAGTAAGTAATATTTAACAGTAAGCAACCCTAGCAACACGCCTGGACGTCAGAGGGGTGTAACGACGTGAGGGGGGAAGTAGGTATATAAATGGCGGCGTTTTGGACGCAGACAAAAGAGATTCCCATCTACTCTGTTATTATTTATTCTTATGAGACGCGCTCGCCACCCGCACCTCTCCCGGCCCCCTTTGTCGTCATACCCCCCAGCCCCTGTACCGCGCGGGCGAGAACTTAATCGCTAGTAAATATCACACATTTTTCTAGTGCACACAAGCTTGATACTAAGGCGCAAGCGTAGGGCGCAAGTCCCACAGAGGGAACCTATCGATGTTTAGAAACTCCTTTACTCGAATTTAATTTATCCGAAAACGGTTCACCGACTTTTTGAAATCCATATGTTTTGTTTTTCCACAACTTCACAATGCCACAGATTCATTTAATCACAGTGTTATTTGCCAACAAATTTAAAATCCCGAAAAACAATATCCATTTTCTCTATTTGCCAACTTAATCAGTTGTCATCTTTTCATAATCTAAATGTTACGAAAAGCCGAAAGTATGTTTTTATTACCTACCTAACCTAACATTAGAGTAAGACAACATTGTCTAATTTACAGCGAGCGAGTTAAGCGAGCGAGCAAGACGGTACGGAGCGGAAGCGACTCGGATAGATTAGGTTCAAAGGCTAATGCGGGAGCGTAGCGGAGCGAAGCTCCCGCATTAGCCTTTGGTGTTAGTTATTTTTTTATAACCACCTAGAAAACCTCTCTACCCACATAGCAAATTCAATACAATATTTGGAAAATATTAAACAACAAAATGAATATTACGCTTCACACATAATTGTATGGTGGCCTTTTGTACCCCTGCCCTTTGCGGGATAATGATTTTGCGGAGTAAATAAATATATTTATGGCAAATGATCCTACGGAATTTAATAAAGTTGAATTTTGAATCATTTGTCAAATAAAAAAATGGATTTTAAAGCATTCGGCAAAAGAAAATATGGTAAATAAAATTTCTGACAAACAATAATTTGGAAAATGAAAAAAAGGAGTTTCGTTTTTCGGAAATGAGCTTTTCGAGAATATGATAGGTAACCCACACAGAAGAGACGTGGGACGGGGGCGCGTCGCAGTAAGCGTCGTTTGTTCGCAGGCCGCGTCTCCGCCCCGTCTCTTCTGTCTGCTTTGGATCGCGACGCTTCTATACATTTAGTATGAAAACTGGTTCAAGGGGCGCCGCGACTGCGACGCGCCCCTGTCCCGCGTCTCTTCTGTGTGGCTTGCGCCTAAAAGCTTCTCCCGTCATAAATACTATGTGGTTACATACATGCAAGGACGTATGTTATTTGAGGTCAATTATGACATCATTTATTCGACATAGGGTCAAACAGGTACGTGTTTTTTAGCTTGGTCGAACGAGCGTATAAATAAATAAATAAAAGAACATTTATTGCCCATAAAATAGAAAAAGAAAATAAAAATACACAAAATTATGTGGCAAAAGGCTCAGGCTCAGCATGTGCGGTGAGGATTGCTCTTCACCACGCTGGTTTTCAGCCTGCGCCCTTATATAAATAAATAAATAAATATTAGGGGACAATCTTACACAAATCGACCTAGTCCCAAACTAAGCAAAGCTTGTACTATGGGTACTAGACGACGATAAACATACTTATATAGATAAATAAATGCTTAAATACATAGAAAACATCCATAACTCAGGAACAAATATTCGTGCTCATCACACAAATAAATGCCCTTACCGGGATTTGAACCCAGGACCTCTTGCTTCGTAGGCAGGGTCACTACCAACTAGGCTAAAGCGGTCGTTGATATAGCGTGCTGACATTGCAAAACAGGCGGGTAGAAAGATCAAAATAACGTACTTATTAATAGTCGACCAAGAAATCCCTTCACCACCCTAGGTTTCAATGACAGTTGCATGGCTCAAAACATCAAAAGCTATTTTCACTATATTATAACGTTCAATGTCTTTCGAAGAAGTTTTTAATTCAAAAGGGCAGATGGTGCTGCATGTAAAAATTTAAACATCAAAATACTGTCGACCAATTTTATAAATTACATATTATATGGCCTTTCAAGTAGAAGGTTGTGGGTTCAAGTCAGGCATTTTGACACAGTGAACATTTTGACATCATTCCAGACTATATACGTCCCACTGCAGGGCACAGGCTTACTCTCAGAAAGAGAGAGTTTGGGCCGTAGTTCCCACGCGGGCATAGTGCGGATTGGGAACTTCACACATACCATTGAATTTCTTCGCAGGTGTATCCAAGTTTCCTCACGATGTTTTCTTTCACCGTAAAGCTCATGGTAAATTTCAAATGTAATTTCGCACATATTTTTTTTTTTTTTATGTTAGATAGGCCAGACAAACGAACTAGTGGGTCACCTGATGTTAAATGAACACCACTGTCCATAGACACCCGCAGCGCTTTACACGATGCCAGTGCGTTGTCGGCCCTAAAGGAGAGGGAATAGGGGAAGGGGGAGAGGGAGGGGGAGAGGGAAGGGGTGAGGTATTGGGCCCCCGGCACTCTCACTGACCGTACGAAACGCAAGCAGGATTACTGCTGCTTCACGCCGGTGTTCTGTGAGAGGGTGGTACTGCCCCGGACGAGCCGGCCCATTCGTGATGCAGCGGCTAGCTACAACATGGCTCTACCACTACAAAAAAATTCCGAAAAACTCAGAGGTGCGAGCCGGGAGTTGAACCCACGACCCTCTGCTTGAGAGGCTTTAGGTCAAACCAATGACCACTACCATTTTGACATACTTATAGTGACAATTTTGATACCGTGGACATTTTAACACATTGAATGAATGAATGAATGAATGATTTATTTGTTTATTTATTTAAGGTGGAAGCGCACGCTCTGGGCACGAAATTCAAACTTTTTACAGTTTTTAATTTATTGTGGGTAAACGGTGTAACTGTTTAACTTCATATGGTATTTGCGCTTGTAAAACAGTGTTCTTTATATTATTGTGTAAAGTTTGTTAAGAATAAAGCTATTAGCTTGAAATACAAGTTGTCAAAACGTTGAAAGTCCGAATTTCTATGTTTGACAACTTTTATATCAAGCTAACAGTTTTATTCTTAAAAAGCTTTACACAATAATATAAAGAACACTGTTTTACAAGCGCAAGTACCATATGAAGTTAAACAGTTACACCGTTTACCCAAAATAAATTAAAACCTGTAAAAATTTTGAATTTCGCGCCTAGAGCGTGCCGTTCCACCTTAATATAGGTATTGCAGAGATTTTTAAAATTTAAGGGCCGTCGTGGCCTAGTGGTTTCACCTATGGCCTCTCAAGAAGAGGGTCGTGGGTTCAAATCCCGGCTCGGACCCCTGAGTTTTTCCAAATTTATGTACGAAATTACATTTGAAATTTACCATGAGCTTTACGTTGAACGAAAGCATCGTGAGGAAACCTGCATACACCTGCGAAGAAATTTAGGGTGTGTGTGAAGTTCGCAATCCGCACTGGGCCCGCGTGGGAACTACGGCCCAAGCCTCGTTTTGAGGGGCCTGTGCCCTACAGTGGGACGTATGATGATGATGATTGTGTATTGGTGATGATTTCCACTAATTCGATTAAACGGGGCAAAGCCACAAAGCATAGCATAGATTTAAAATTAAAACATACGGTCAGTTAAATACCAGCTTGTTGTCAACAGGTTAAGAACCAGTTTAAACCGCCAATTCGACATTGCAACTGAATACTAATGTTATTCTCAATATTGACCTTTAAGCCATAGCAATGCGAGTGACGCGCAATTCGCAGAAACGCAACATATAATTTTGTGATTTATAGGGAAAAACATAACAGATATTGGTTGGTTTTTGTTATATTATATGAAAATAAGCTGTGTGGGGTAACGACTGCTAGTTTTTAGTCAATATTGTGTTGTGTTTAGTGTATTATGTGTAAAATGTACAGGTAAGCTTTCTTTTTTATTCGTTAGTACCTAACATAACCTCTTAGGTACTCATTGAAATCTGCGCTGGGTAGGTACTTACTTGTTTTTTTCAGAACTTAATGTCGAGCTTAGAGACGCTAATTAGTTATAATGCGTATTAAGTTTTTAAGACTACTACTGAACTACTTACTACTACTACTATTTGAGTTGAGAGTTCTGACTAGATACCTACCTATTGATTAAAAAAATAAGTTTTTGTTAAAAATTTCATTTTCAATGCAAGCTTTTTCGCTGGCTGTACTTTTTGTTGGCTGTACTTGCATTGTTACCCAACCTACATAAGTATAGCAAATTTCAAGTAAATCTGACCACTGGAAGTCGGTCAAATTCAACTTCCAAGATTTAACCCCCTGTTCCATCTATCCTCACCGCCTTGTACCCCCCCTGATTGACCCGTACATCATACTTAAGTACATACATTACAAGTTAATAAAGAGCTTTTAAAATCGTAGGTAGGTACTACTAAGTATTATTATATTAATACCAATTTAAAATTATTTCTATAAGGATGATGGAAAATTCTAAAAAATATTTTTAAAAAATATTTTTGAACTTGTATAATAATAACTAGTTAATTATGTGCAAATTTGTATACTGCAAGACATGGAGCTAGAGATACTATTATTGAACATCATAATATTCAATTTAATACCTACTTAATTGCATTTTAGCACCCATATTTTACAAATAAAATTATCTTTATCTTCGGCGTCGGGCTTCTAATAGACTCTCGTTAGTAATCCCCTACTACAGCCCTTGGTGCACAATGTACTATTATTGAAGCCCTCTTATTCTGAGAAAAGGCCTATGCCATGCATAGTATAAGTACCTATAGGCTGGGATAATGATGATTATTTTGAACATTGCGTGTTCAAAATAGAGTTTACTTTAAATTAATTAAAAAAAAAATAGTTCATTTACCAAAAAAACACTTGTTGCAAAAAATGCGGTACATCTATCAGACTCCAAACTAGGCTATTTCATTTATTGTTAGTTTAATAGTTTTGTTACAATTGCTTGTTTAAGAACGAAGGAAAAACATTTAATTTACATAGGCGCATGCAATTAAGAAACATTCGACGTAAATTTACAAGGAAAAAATAATGCAAATATACATAATGAGGATATAAACAGGATATTATGTTGAATACACACAAAATATAGGTACCTATGGAGTTTCTCTGCGGGATCACAAGAAATGATGGAATCCGCGCAAGGAACTAAAGTCACCGACATAGCTCGAAGAATCGCCACACTCAAGTGGCAGTGGGCGGGGCACATCGCTCGTAGAACTGATGGCCGATGGGGCTAAAAGTTTCTCGAAATGGCGTCCACAGATAAGAAGACGCAGTGTAGATAGGCCTCCAACAAGACCGACCTGGTTATGGTTACCGGAGCACGTTTACAGGGTGGTATTGTTTCTTTCAAATTCGTTCCAAATTACATTCAAGGGTCTTTCTCAAATGTGAAAACGAGCTTCTTATTTTTGACGACTTTATGGCTCAGTTTCATAAGTCGATAGGGCCCGCATGCGGGGTGCGGTAGATTTCTAGAACGCATGCCATAGAGCCCGCATTCGGGGAACTGTTTTCATTGGTCGATAGGGCCCGCACGCAGGGTGCGGAAGATTTATATAACGCATGACATAGAGCCCGCATTCGGGAAACCGTTTTCATTGGTCGATAGGGCCCGCACGCAGGGTGGGAAGATTTATATAACATGCCATAGAGCCCGCATTCGGGAAACCGTTTTCATTGGTCGATAGGGCCCGCACGCAGGGTGGGAAGATTTATATAACATGCCATAGGGCCCGCATTCGGGAAACCGTTTTCATTGGTCGATAGGGCCCGCACGCAGGGTGGGAAGATTTATATAACATGCCATAGAGCCCGCATTCGGGAAACCGTTTTCATTGGTCGATAGGGCCCGCACGCAGGGTGGGAAGATTTATATAACATGCCATAGGGCCCGCATTCGGGGAACAGTTATCGACATAATGAGTCTCACTAGTCGTTATACCGCCTGAGAAGTCATCCATCGCACGCTGCATATCGACCGAGTTGTCGAATTACGAGTTTCACTAGTCTTTATACCACCTGCGGGGAGTCACCGCATGCTGAATATCGACCGAATTATCGACCAATGAAACCGAGCCTTGAGCTATGTTATCTTGTTTGTAATTAAGACTATAATATTGAACTTGTACCTACTTCAAGTGTTGTTTTTTGATCAAAATAAATCATTCCTTCTTTAACTACACAGGCTGGGATGCTGTTGATGTGGCGCAGTCGTGAGACGTATCTGTAGTTATGATATCTTAAACCTATTGACTTTAGTTTTTTTTATTAATTTTCAGGTTCCTTGTGATCCTGGCGGTGGTCCACTCGGCTTTAGCTGTTACGGAACCCACCCTTGAAGAGATCATAAATCAAATTTTCGGAGTAGAAACAGGTAGGTAACTTTACTTCGATACCTTAATGATAATTTACATTTAAAAACTTATTGCACAAAGCAAATCCACTGAGTATTTTTCGGAATTTATGTGCGAAATTACATTTGTAATTTACCATAAGCTTTTACGGTGAAGGAAAATTTCGTGAGGAAACCTGCACACACCTGCGAAGAAATTCAATGGTGTGTGTGAAGTTCCCAATCCGCACTGGGCCCGCGTGGGAACTACGGCCCAAGCCCACTCATTCTGAGAGGAGGCCTGTGCCCTGCATATAGGCTGGGATGATGATGATGATGATTTTTTTTACATACCTAATACCTAATACTCAATATCGATAAAGAAACGTTTCTAAAACTATAGTTTGATTGCGACAGTTTTTTGTTTTGCCATGAAAATTCCGATCTCTGATAAAAACACATAAATACTGTAATGTAGGTAGATAAGAACTATGCAGGTGGCGGGTAGAATTAAGTCCTTCAGTTTGCAATATACGTCAGATCGGTAAACGGGTGTTTTATTGTGCTCCTGAAGTATTGAGTTTCCTGAAACCTTCCTGAACATTACAGTGGCGACGAGGACTAAAATAAACTAATTGTAGTGTGTGCAAAACAAGAGAACTTGACAATGTCGATCGGGAAGTTATGCGAGTTCGATATTAAGTGCGGGGTGTGGTCGTCATACGTCGATAGGTTAAAAATGTACTACAAAGTGAATAAAATTGCGGATGACATGAAATTACCTATTCTTATTGCTTCGATCGGAGATGAGGCATACGAATTATTAGTGAATTTGTCGAGCCCCACAAATCCGTCCGAATTGACATTCGATCAAGCTGTCAAGTACATGAGTCAGCATTTACAACCGGCGCCATCGGCGCTTACAGAAAGATATCAATTTAGACAAAGGAGGCAGTTAGCAGGGGAGAACATAGCAAGTTACGTAGCGGAGTTAAGAAGACTATCAAGGTATTGCAAATTCGGAGAAAAGCTGAGTGAAAACCTAAGAGACCAATTCGTTTGCGGTATAAAGAGCGATATCATTCGTCAGCGACTGTTTGCCGAAAATGATGACGTAACCTTGGTGGACGCGGTCAAGGTCGCGGCCGCACTCGAAGCGGCGGAGAGGGATGCTGCCGCGGTAGAGGTTCGGGCTGCGCGGGAGCCGGCGAGCAGCGGAGCGGGCGGGGAGGCGAGCGCGGTGCATGCGCTGGCGCCGACCGCGAGCGGGGCGCGGCGGGGGCGCGCGGCTGGCGGAGCGGCGGGCTCGGCGCGAGCGGGCCAGCAACGCACGGCCGGCGGACCAAATTCGGGGCGCCCTAACGTACAGCGCGCGGGCGGCGCGCAACAATACAATGATGCTTATTGCGGAGCTTGCGGAGCGCGCAACCACGACTATGGGAGCTGTCGCTATCGCAATTTTGTATGCAGCAAATGTCAACGCACGGGACATCTGCGTCGGGTATGCCCAGAGTGGAGGGCGGCCGCAGGAGGACGGCTGCATTTCGGGCAGGCGCAGGACGACGGCGAGGAAGCAGAGGATAGCGCAGTGGAGTATGACATGGAACAGGAGTTGAATCACTTGTGTTTGAACGACTACAGACCAGTAAGTGTTTCCGTGCATATAGACAATAAACTTATTCCTATGGAAATTGACACGGGAACGGCGATCTCGTGCATAAGCCAAGTCACTTTCGATAAATATTTTAGTAACTTAGCTTTAGAACCTAATAATACGATATTAAAATTTATTGATGGAAGCAAGATTAAACCTATGGGAATCATTAAACCAATTGTAAGATATAGAAATATTGAGAAAGTTCTGGAATTATTTGTCATAGAAGGCGGTACGACTTCCCTACTGGGAAGACATTGGTTGTCTGAGTTAAATATTGAGGTGCCTCAATTTAGTTGTAATTTGTTGTATGACAATACAACAAAGCCAGTCAGTGACATGATTGTTAATTTACTCGACAGATACATATAAGGATCTATTCGATGGCAGTCTGGGGCGGTACGCGGGCGGAGCGGCAGCGTTGCGGGTGCGAGAGGGCGCGGTCCCGGTGTTCCATCGCGCGCGGCCACTGCCCTACGCGCTGCGCGAGCGCGTCGACGCAGAGCTGGACGCTATGCTGCGCGCCGGCGTCATCCAGCCCGTGGAGCACTCCGACTGGGCCTCACCACTGGTACCTATTAATAAGCCTGACGGGACCCTACGCCTTTGTGCGGACTACAAGTGTACTCTGAATCCGGCCTTACTGATCGATCGTTACCCTTTACCGAGAATAGAGGATGTGTTGGTTAATTTAAACGGCAATCAATATTTTAGTAAAATAGATTTATCGCAGGCCTACAATCAAATAGAGCTCGATGAATCTAAAAGATATACCGTGATTAACACGCATCGTGGTTTATTTCAGTATAATAGACTGGTATATGGGCTAGCTTCCAGCGTGGGCATTTTTCAGCGAATCATGATACAACTATTTAAGGGCATACCGAACGTTCAAGTTTTTTTAGACGATGTTATAATAGGAGGTAAATCGGAGAAGGAACACATGCAAGCTCTGGAGATTGTTTTTCAACGGCTCAAAGAGAGTGGGTTAAAATTAAAAAAGAGCAAATGCGTGTTTCTGGCGAAAGAAATAACGTATTTAGGCTACGTCGTATCCAAGGAGGGTATAAAAGCAGATAAGTCGAAAATCGAAGCAATTTTACATATGCGATCCCCCAGTAATTTAAGTGAACTGCGTTCATTTTTAGGTATGGTGAATTTCTTTGCAAAGTTTATTAAAAACATCAGTTCACTATTATCACCGTTGTATAATCTTTTACGGAAAAACGTTCATTGGCAGTGGAACAAAGAGTGTGAGCGTTCTTTCCGGAAGGTGAAGGAGATGTTGACGAGCGCAGAAATCCTTTCACACTACGAGCCAAGTCGGCCCGTCGTGCTGACGTGCGATGCCAGCGCGCGCGGCGTCGGCGCCGTGCTGGCCCAGCCCGGCGGCGCGCGCGGCGAGCGCCCCGTCGCATACGCTTCGAGGACGCTTACTGACGCTGAGAAAAATTATTCTCAAATTCATAGAGAAGCTTTAGCTATCATATTTGGACTAAAGAAGTTCCATCAATATTTATATGGTCGGAGGTTTACGTTGCGAACGGACCATAAGCCCCTGGTTTCCATTTTTGGGCCGGAAAAGGGCATTCCGCAGATGACGGCCAGTCGTATGCAACGCTGGGCAGTCATTTTATCGGCATACGATTACGAAATTGAGTATGTGAAGACTGGCGATAACTGCGCGGACGGCTTGTCGCGTTTGCCGCGGGAAGGTCTCGCCGAAAAGGTTGCTCTGCCGGAACAGACGTACTTGCATTTCGCGCAGGATGCTTTACTGTTAGACTACAACGATGTAAAGCGGATGACGGTTAACGACGCCATATTAAGTAGGATTTTAAGTTACGTTCGGGACGGTTGGCCAACGGAATGCGAAGTAACTAATTTAAAACCTTATTTCAATCGGAAACAGGAATTGTACGAGGAGCTCGGCTGCTTAATGTGGGGGCATCGAGTGGTGATACCGGAGGGCTGTAGAAAAAGGGTATTGGATATGATTCATGAACCTCATATGGGCATAGTGAAATCCAAAGCTTTAGCGCGTAGCTACGTCTGGTGGCCAGGCTTGGACGAGGCGGTGGAGGTGGCGTGTCGTACGTGCGGCGTCTGCGCAGCGCATGCCGACCAGCCACCGCGACACGCGCCATGCTCCTGGCCCTGGCCGGCGCGCCCATGGTCTAGGATACACTTGGATTTTACGGGTCCCATTGGCGGCAAAACGTATCTAATTGTTTTGGATGCCATGTCTAAATGGCTGGAGGTATACGTTGTTCCAAGTACGGCTGCTAATTTCACCCTAGACGTACTAAGAGAACTATTTAGCAGATTTGGGCTACCGAAACAGTTGGTGACTGACAATGGCCCACCTTTCACCAGTCGAGAATTTAAGGAGTACTTGAACTTCAATACAATAGAACACATTTTTACGGCTCCATATCATCCAGCGTCAAATGGCGCCGCGGAAAATGGCGTAAAAACTATCAAAAGAGTAGTTAAGAAGGCCATTTCTCAAGGAAAATCTGTTATGGAGTTCATACATACGTTTCTTATGTACTATCGTAACACCGCGCATTGTTCGACGGGAGAAAGTCCCTCTATGTTATTTATGAACCGACGCTTACGTACGCGTTTAGACGCTTTGAAACCGGACAGGGGACAAAAAGCCTGTGCAGCGCAGAGGAAACAGACAGAAGCCGCGGGAGGGGGGTCTAGGAGCGTAGAGACGGGGGACCAGGTCTGGTATAGGCAGTACTTACAAGGAGAAAAATGGGGTCCAGGAACAGTCTTACAGCAGGTAGGTAGGACCAATTTTAAAATAGTAGATAGCCAAGGTAAAGAAGTACATAGGCACATTGATCAGTTAAGGCGAAGGTGTAGTAGGAGTTCACTCGTTTGTCCAAATAGTCCCAAGAGGCAAAACCCAGAAACAGCAGACGGTAGTGAAGTATCAGGGGGGAGGCCGGAGGGAGGAGTGTTAGGGTCGGGGGAAGATGAGCCGGAGCAGCATGCTGAGCTCGGGCAGCCGCCGCCGAGCAGCGCGCCCGCGTCCGCTGCCGCCTCGCCCGCGTCGCCCCAGGCTCGCTCGGAACGACTCTTACGTCAGTGTCGCCTAGATAAGCCACCTAAATATAAGTTTTAGTAGTAAGTTTAAAATGGCCATCTGCGGCATATTACAGCGAACAAGTTAAGTTAATTTAAGATAGCAATAAGGTTTAAGGGTACAAATTAATACATAGCGTTGTCAGGTTCTATAGAATAAGTGTGGAGGAGTGTAATGTAGGTAGATAAGAACTATGCAGGTGGCGGGTAGAATTAAGTCCTTCAGTTTGCAATATACGTCAGATCGGTAAACGGGTGTTTTATTGTGCTCCTGAAGTATTGAGTTTCCTGAAACCTTCCTGAACATTACAAATACATTACTTTGTATCTGGTTTAAAAATTCGCCTAGTGTAGTATTGTTGATGATCAGATCCCGCGGATATCGACAAGGATACGGAGAAGCCTCAAGGCTGCGTGTCGGTAGAAGGCAGGGGCGTGGGCTGCTACGAGTGTCGCTACTGCAACAACAGCATCTTGCAGGCCACCCGCTACCAAACCAACGCCATCGAAGTACTGTAAGTCAATTAATATTATCATCAATTCACCAGTGACTTCGGCGCGTAAGCTTACTATGGATATAGCTTATAACCCCAGGATTCCATTTAAAAAGTTTTTATAAGAATAAGAATAGGAAATCTTTATTTCGCATAAGTAACATGTACATGCTAAACAAGTTAGGTATGAAGTATCTTTTTTCTGTATTTATTTTTCAACTTCATTTTTATTACTTTTACGGTCATCCCGTGAAAACCATATATTTCAAACTAAATACAAACTGAAATATAGATGCACAGAAAAAACCCCAGAAAAAAGACCAATGCTGGGAATCGAACCCAGGTCCTCAGGTAGAGGGCATAATATAGATGCGCGCTTTATCACTGCATAGGGTGATTATAACAGACTGGAATGTACGATGTATGGGAAAAATTCGTCGCTAACCTCTAGACCAGTGATGGTGTAGGGGTAAGCACGCAGCACGGAACGCTGAGGACCTGGGTTCGATTCCCAGCATTGGTCTTTTTTCTGGGGTTTTTTCTGTGCATCTATATTTCAGTTTGTATTTAGTTTGAAATATATGTACATGCTAAAAAGAAAAATAAAAACAATATTAAAAATAGAAATAAGATACATATGTGAAAAGGAGTCCACTCAGCACTCGTCGCATCACTAAAGGTGGCTCGACTATGATATTTATAGTTTCAGTTTTCCAAGTTTTTAATAAGTTTTATTTTATGATTATTTGACTGTACACATTTCATATCGTGATACTATGTTTTATTAAGTGGTAAACACTTGCAACCGTTAACCGAAATGTAAATTTTAAATGAACAATGTACCTATTTATTTACAATGACAAAAACTTTTATGTTTCACTTTTTCTCATATAACCTCAATTAATGTCATGTCTAGAAACTATTCAATATTTTGTGATACCACAGGGGACCGAAGAGCTGGCAGCTTCCTCGCTCAAGGTATCAGCATTGCTATACAGCGAGGTAACGCTGCCAGTATCTTTGGGTCCATGCCGCGGGGGAACCATTTATTAATTTTATTTACTTTTTAGTTTAATTAGTTTCATTTTATTTTTAATTATAGTGTCAATTTATTTAAAGTTAATTATGTCATGTACTTATTTGAATAGTTAACCAATAAATCATTCATCTGTAACTAAACATCTTCTGTAAGCAAATACGAGTCCCGGTATCCCGTGTCTTATCCATATTCAGTATAATGTTTAAGGTCATTCAAATTACACTACCTATTCCGATCTCTGATCATCATCCATCATGATTAAGATTATTACAGCCAAAAGACGTCCATAAGACGTGCATAAGACAAATATAACTAATTGACAACAATTAATTCTTTGAGCCTCTCATTTTATTGGTTATGTACTTGGTTTGGAAAGAATATGCTGATAGTTTTTTTTTCACCAGGCTTTGTATTAAATTTATTATTATTCACTTATTCTAAAATGGCGTAACTCGAGTTCTAGGGTAGAAAAGAACTAGGTACAGTAAACCTGGGGTTACTTTAGGAAATTTTGGGGCTACTTTGATAGATTTAAAATGGTTATAAAAACGCAAATATTCATAGCTCGATTGAGCAAATGACGTAAAAAGTTAGGTGATTTATCAAGCTAGTTATTTCACTGCCACAGATGGTCTAAAAAAATAAAGACACGGCGTAAAAACTGTTTTCCAAAGTAGCCCCTGCATTTTAAAGTAACCCCGTTTTACGGTAGTAGGCATTTCATCTATTGTATTATTAATATAGACCGGGGAAAATTAGGACATATTTTTTATTCATTTTTTTTAATACTACCTATAAGTGATATAAAACTTTTATAAATATAGTGTAGTGTTCAGGAAGCAAAATGCTTTCGAATCTTATATACTTATATTTTGAAGTGTTTAAAATGAAATGTTGTCAATTTCAAAATACTTAATTTGATTTGTTTCAGATTGAAGAATGACCAGTGCACCGCCCAGGTCAAAGTTTGCTGCGTAGCGCAGACAGACTTCTTGAATTTCAGGTACCTACAATACTAAAGTCAGATTATTCAACGTTTATGCCATTATTGATTCTTCCTATTCGCGATTCTGCTGTACAATTATGGATTTTCTTTTCACACAATCGCAATTGATCACATTCGTTATTCTGCACAGGCATTGTTTTAATCAGGGTTCCGTACCGTACCCAAACGGTTCGCACGGGACTATATAAAGACTCCACTGCACGGGCGTAACCAGAAACCAAATAGCTGTAGCCGTAGCCGAAATATTCATAATATACCTTTAGTCCGTTACCAACTGTTAATTAAAAAAAAAACATAATGTTACCCGTCATTTCATTCACATTTTTGTTGTTTTTTTCTGAAACCCCCCTCCGATACTGAAACCTGGCTACGCCCGTGCTCCACTGTCCTGCCCGTCTGCCTGTCACCCGGGCTGTATCTAATGAGCCGTGATAACTAGTCACTTGAAATTTTCACAGATGATGTATTTCTGTTGCCGCTATAACAACAAATAATAACAATATATACTTCATTATCATCATCATCATCATTTCAGCCGTAGGACGTCCACTGCTGGACATAGGCCTCCCTCATTGATGCCCAATCATTACGATTGGAAGCGATTTGCATCCACCCTGAACCTGCGGCCTTCACCAAATCGTCCGTCCATCTCGTTGGTGGACGTCCCACGCTGCGCTTGCCAGTCCGTGGTCTCCATTCCAGAACTTTTGGCCCCCAACGGCCATCTGTTCTACGTGCTATATGGCCTGCCCATTGCCATTTCAACGAGTTAATCCGTTTGGCTATGTCGGTGACCCCGGTTCTTCTACGGATCTCCTCGTTTCTGATTCGATCCGTAGATAAATTCCAAGCATAGCCCTCTCCATAGTTCGCTGAGCGACTCTGAGCCTATTCATCAGGCCCATAGTGAAGCACCACGTCTCGGATCCATATGTCATCACTGGCAACACACACTGATATACACTTAGACCAATATATACTTAGTTATGTTAAATTTTAAAGGGGGTCCTGACTAACCAATTGCCGCTTATGATTATTGCAGGTCTAATGACAAGTGTGGTAAACCGAACCCTGAAGGGATTCCTCGTCGGCGGCGGGCGTTCGTGCGATCGATGCTTCAGGCGGAGTTTCCGTGGCGAGCCTGGGTGTACAGGTAGGAAACTAGCTATTGCTCGTGGCTTTGCTTGTGTAAATCTATTAGGGTCTAGCAATTCAATTTAAGAGGATACGATACGCACCATTGACGTATGACAGCAAAACAAGGGGAAATTAAGAAATGTGTTGCCATGCCGGCTCAGGGATTCCATCAAAAACTTCGGAAAGTTTTCAATGAAAAAATTCAGTCACAGTCAAACAAGATCATGGAAATACAAGATGTAAAACTAGAATATGACAATAATTTAAGAGGATACGATGCGCACCATTTCTCCATACAAACGTAATCCCCTGTTTCCTCCCTGGATAATAGCTTTAGAGCCAAATTTTTTTTACTGAGTAATCTGTATTTACCACAGCTATGTTTCGTTTTTTTCCATATTTCAATTAACATAAGAAATATGAGCTTTCAAAAACTGAAAAAATTGCCCAATTTCAACGTCATTTTCAGGCACTCATCAGAAAATAATCCCTCATATAAACAAAAAAAGGAAAACATAGGGGCATAGCTAAATCTGTCCTGTAATTATTTTTGAAAAAAATAATTTTATTCGTCCAGTTTTCGAGAAGAAAACAGGGGACTACGAAATGCTGTTTTGATCAATTTTACGCGCCTTTTAACGGTCTGAGCTGCAGTTGTCCGGCTCTCGCTGTATTGACACGGAGGGGTTCGGGCGAGACAGCGACATTTCATTAAAATACCTATTTCTCAAAAGTCTCTCAGCCATCGTATCCTCTTAAAGCCTTCGACACACAGCGGGCGGGGCGGGACCTCGACGGGACGCCGACGGGACGGTACATCTGTAATGTACTACTTTAAATAGACGCCGTCAAACAACGCCTTTTGACTCTCAATTTTTTGAGAGTTACTTACTAGGTTTTGAAATCGGGCAGCCAATGCGTCCACATTGGAGCACATGCCAAACGCCCATTACTCGCCACCGCTCTGCTAGTTTAATGTTCAAAACAACTGGATAATTAACCCTAGTTGCTGTTAGACAGATCATTAACCCTTTCACCGCCGCGCCTCGACAAAACGTAAACCTGCTTTGAATCTTATGTCATTGTGTCAAGGTCACTTTGATACTGTACTTTGTGACCTATATATGTGTCGTTGGCTCCAAATGCACAAACAGCGGAGGCGTGGCGGTGCTCTGGCGATGACAGTTGTACTTAATATCCCAACTTGTATGAACGAGTCGCTTAGTACCGAATCGTCTATCTATGAAGAAAAATAGATGGTCTAAGGGCCTACGCTAGCTGACGCGGACGCCCGCCGCGTGCGCCCGCACGCGGATCTAAAATGTACCGAAAATCCGTCGCACGCGCCCGCGCCACTTAGCGCTGTTCATACAATTTCTTATTAGACGCGCGCACGACGGGCGTCCGTTCCGGGTAATCCGCATCAGCTAGCGTAGGTCCTAAAAAGCATAATTATGTCCAATTATGTAAATTGTCCACTGTGTGAAGATGTCTTAATCATAAAATACCCAATTCGCATAACGTCTATGAAGGGACACGGCCAGATAGCAACACGCCCTTAAAGCTGAACGCCAAAATCGCAGAACGTCCAAAAAATATGATGTCGCGTATTTCACGATATAAAAGATATTGCTTTGAATAGGTAGATCAAAATTGATAATATAACCGGCCACTTGAAACACGAACACACTTTTTGGTTATTCTGCTACTTTGACTAACTGCTTTCAATAAGATTTGACGATTTGCTTTTCTGGGTGATAGCGTTTTTGACAATATGTAGTTTGGACATTATGCTACACGGACTAATCGCTATTTTGATGTTCTGCGTTATGGATGTTATGCTAATGGGGCAAAAGGCTAATATTATGACTTCTTGGTCAATTTGCGTCACTGGACATTTTGCTACATAGACGATTAGGTACTGAGTGGAACGAGTTCGCGATACGGTACCGCACAACCGTTCATACAAGTTAGAATATTATACAACCGTCACCGCCACAGCACCACCACGCCCCCGCTGTTTGTGTGTTTGGAGCGTAACATCCCTGATTTATGCCGTTTTCAGTAAAAGCTCAGATACCCCGCTCTGCGCCGCGACATTTGTCCACGAGGACAAAAAGGCCCTCCTCACTCTCGCGTCGTGCGTGCATGCGCACGCGCCCGGCACTCTGGAGGTGGGCTTTAGCAGGAGCGGCGCGCGCGCAGCCGTCAGCGGGATTATAGAACACGAGAGCTACAGGCAAGGTATGTACTTACACGCCCTACCGAGCTTTTGGCGCTAATCGATTTTAGGTATTCTATGCACCGTGTATGTGTGCGTGAGAGCGGTTAGAATCAAAGCCGTGCGTAGCGCAAGCGATACGAGTTCCCCGTCCGATGGCCGAAGGAGAACTAACGCAACTAACTATCGGACAAGGGGGAAACACGATGGCTCAAGATAGGTTAGTAACACTACGCCCTAGAAAATATCTTGTTTAATTAACATTCAAAAAGCCATGACCTGCCGTGCAGTATTTAAGTACGTCGTAGGTAGAGCTTGTCTAGTTTGAAATGACGCGCCCCACCACCGCGTTTGCGCACGGGATTTGGAGCTCAATTTGAGCTACAATAGAGTCTATTGTAGCTTGAATTGAGTTTCGAATCCCGTGCGTGAGTGCGGTGGTGGGGCGCGTCCAGTGGCGAACCTTACATAGAAGCCCAAAAGCCGGGCTTGCCTTATAAATCTCAAATCAAGATTAAAAATAAAAACCAAACATCGTCCAAACGAAAAAAGTTCTAATAAAATCACTTTCATAATAACGCGCTTTATTTTACGTAAAATACCAAGAATTGCATAACAAATCCGCTGCGCGGCCCGACGGCGCTGAACGGCGATAGTAGCGACGTTATAAATAGCATGACATCTCGCTCGCTCTTGTGGGCTTTTACGGGGCTTCCAAGCGCTCTCTTCATACTTAGGAAAACGTTAGTTTTGCAAATATCTATGTATAGCAGCATATATAGCACTTTCTTTGCAATTTTGAATCTGGCTTACGGTGTGAAGTTTGTTGCGTTTGGTTTGTTTGGAACGCGAGTGCGCGGGCGAGATGAATAACTTCACGATTGTTTATATCGAATCGTGGGCCATGCAAGGCGTTGTAAAATCCGTGATTTGATGCAATTACAAAATAAATAGGTATTCTTGTTTAGTGCGGTGCACAGTGCGGTGCGTGTGAGAATGAGTCTGTAAAATTCTGTCTAGTAATAGAATGTTTAATGATTAATGTTTATTTCGGCAAAAAACGGCACAATATAATGAGTGAACTTAAAAAAAAATAGAATGAAGTGTGCTTTGGTAAGCTTGTCCAAACTGAAGAGTAAAGCGGCAACAAGATGGATTTACCTACATTAGGTAAATTACAAAAAAAATAATAAAACATATCTCTCGGCTTGCCATAGCTTGATACCCTAGGCACGCCACTGGTCGCGTCATTTTAAACTAGACAAGCTATACCAACTAAGAATTTATTTTATTTTTATAGGCGACTTTGGATTTTTTTCTATGAGCGAACTACAAGTAGGTAATTGTGTTTCGATAAACACTGGTTATTAGAGTGAATTCTCGAATATCTTACACAAGAATTCAGGTCTAAAGCTTTGCTAGTAATGATACAGCACGAGATTAAACTAGATTTTTTTAGACGACCAGATGGCCTAGTGGTTAGAGACCCTGACTATGAAGCTTGAGGTCCCGGGTTCGATTCCCGTGTCGGGGCAGATATTTGTATGAAAAATACGAATGTTTTTTCTCGGGTCTTGGGTGTTTAATATGTATTTAAGTATGTATCTATCTATATAAGTATGTTTATCCGTTGCCTAGTACCCATAACACAAGCTTTGCCTAGCTTACTTTGGGACTAGGTCAATTGGTGTGAATTGTCCCGTGATTTATTTATTTATTTATTTAAATGAATGCAATAACATCGCACGCTGTATATCGACCGAGTTGTCGACTTATGAGTTTCACTACTTAGTCGTTATACCACTAAAACTATCGACGAAATTATCGACCAATGAAACTCAGCCTTTACTCCTAGTAGAAGCTTTGCTTAGTTCGGGACTACACTCCATTTAATTTAGAATTATAAACCACAACAACATTATATTGCGGCTCGTGAACTGTAATCTCTTTACAATCTGTACTAGAGTAACAATTGACGACACGCAAATAAAGTGACATTAAAACAATTTTATTTGGCGGCTCCCAGACTATTGTACTGTACTATTTGCTAGGTAAGAAATAGTTGACGAGCCGCAATATAATGATGTTATGGTTTTCAATTCTAAATTAAGTGAAGTATAGGTCAATTGGTGTCAATGTCCCATGATTTATTTCCAGGAGACGACAGCAACAACATAGCGATCCTCCAGCTGGTGTCACTGGAGCCCACGCCGACGTGGGCGGCCCCGGCCTGTCTGCCGTGCGCGGCGCCGCCCCCCGTCACGCCATGCATCGTCACCACTGCTGCTGACCTTCGAGTAAGTATCCGCAACTATACCTGTCAGTCATCGGCGTAGCTCGAAGAATCGCCAGAATCACCTAACTAGCAGTGGGAGCAGTGGCGTAGCGTGTCTTGGAGGGGCCTGTATCAAAATTAGTTGGGGGTAGTGTTGCCTATCGATAGTCCAATATCGATAGACTATCGGTAGTATCACCACGTGTCAATACTATCGATAGTATCGATAGTGATTTATAAGCAATGCTATTGATAATGGCAATACTATCGATATTATCGATAGCTTTGTACTATCGATTGTACAAAACTATCGATACTATCGATTGTATTCGGTCATTATTGCAATACTAACGATACTATCGTCGATAGTATTGCCATTATCAATAGTATTGCTTATAAATCACTATCGATAGTAATATCGATATCCTGAATAGTTTGCGAGGTCAACGATCGATAGTCAAACTATCGATAGTTCTGCAACACTAGTTGGGGGGCTTCCCGGGAAGCACGAGATTAAGTGACATTGCGGATAACATTTTAATAATTTTTGCTTACACACGTTAGGGGCCTCTGTAGCCAGGGGGCCCCGTATCATTGATAAAGCAGATACGGCGGTAGCTACGCCCCAGAGTGGGGGGTATATCCCAGGAGTTCCATAGTTCTAGTTCCATATGGAACAATCGGTACATAATTATGTAAATATCAAATAAGGCCATCTATAAATTACGTCACACCAATTTCGATCAATTTGGACCCCTCTCCCCCCCTTGTCACACTTATTACTATGAAAATCGCCATTATTTTGGTCTAGTGTCACAGATCGCTTGAACCCTCCCCCCCCCCTAAATGTGTGACGTAATTTATGGATGGCCCCTAAATTTTACACCTGACTTTGGCTTGAAACTGATTTTGGACAAAAACGCGAGTTCTATGAAACTTAGAATAAGACGTCGGTTGGTTCACTCGCGGCAGTTCCTTTAGCAGTTCCTTCGAAGGCATATCACTATCAGTCACGGTGCAGAGCGATATCTACCTACGTGCATTTCTGTAGGGTTCAACTTCGCGTGTGACATTCCGATGTCATGGTGTACGAGTGAGAGCATAGCATAGCATAGCCCCATAGAATATTGTGTTTATTCGTACGCGCGACCGACGTCAGCGGTCAGCTTCGCACTGAGCGCGCGATAATGGTGTATAGCGCGTCAGCGCACTGACGCGCGCGGCGCGGACAAGCGAGACCGACGCGCGCCATCAGCGGCGCGTAGCAATAAATCTGCCGCGGACGTCAGCGTCGCTGTGCGGTGCCCCATAGAGTATTGTGTATATTCGTACGCGCGACCGACGTCAGCGACCGATGTCAGCGTAGGAGGAAATCAAGCCTAATAAGTCCAGGGGAGACGCTTACTAGGCTAGGCTTGATTTCCTCCTACGCTGACATCGGTCGCTGACGTCGGTCGCGCGTACGAATATACACAATACTCTATGGGTCACCGCACAGCGACGCTGACGTCCGCGGTAGATTTATTGCTACGCGCCGCTGATGGCGCGCGTCGGTCTCGCTTATGGCGCGCTCAGTTCGAAGCTGACCGCTGACGTCGGTCGCGCGTACGAATAAACACAATATTCTATGGGGCACCGCACAGCGACGCTGATGGCTCATACGCGACTGACGGTACGCTCGACCGACGTCAGCGACCGAAGTCAGCGTAGGAGGAAATCAAGCCTTAGTGTGAAAGAAATTTTTCTACCTACTTTTTTCAAGTATAGCTACTCGTTGAAGCGAAATATTGGATACCTATATTAATATCTATCTAATGTTTAGGTATAACAGAGGTACTAATGTGCTCAATAGGTGTATTATTGTTATGAGTAGGTAGGCGAATACCTTATTGGCTAATCTGTTTCGCTTCGTATGAGGTTGCTTTCCGGGAACTATGACCGGTTTACTTTTTATTTAGTGTCACGTCATGTATATGTGGTTAACGACCGCTTAGCCTAGTTGGTAGTGACCCTGCCTACGAAGCAAGAGGTCCTGGGTTCAAATCCCGGTAAGGGCATTTATTTGTGTGATGAGCACGAATATTTGTTCCTGAGTTATGGATGTTTTCTATGTATTTAAGTATTTATTTATCTATATAAGTATGTTTATCGTCGTCTAGTACCCATAGTACAAGCTTTGCTTAGTTTGGAACTAGATCGATTTGTGTAAGATTGTCCCCTAATATTTATTTATTTATTATTTTTATTTATAACTAATTATTATACATGTACTGTACATGTGTCTTAGTGAGACCTGCTAAGGGAGTAAGTGCATGTTAATTAGTATAGTTATTTATCTGTATTATCTTCTTTACACTTAGTTATTTCTGCTTGTTCTCCAAATAAATAAATATTTTTCAGATCGACTCTGTGATCCCGGTGCGGTCGGCGTGCACGCTGGACAACACTACGCTCCCGGACTCGCTCACCTGCGCTCTGGCGCCGCCCGGCGACTACGAACCGGAGGCGGCCGCCGGACTGTACTGCTTGGACCAGGTACAGTCAACCAATTGGATTCCTGGGCCACTGTAGAACCATATCATAATTTTATTATTCAATTTATTTATCTTCTACGACAGTGATTTTTTATTTTTAGGGTTCCGCACTTCGACAGGAAAAAGCGGAACCCTTATAGGATCACTTTGTTGTCCGTCCGTCCGTCCGTCCATCTGTCAAGACTCAAGACCCTTTTTCTCAGGAACGCGTGGAGGTATCAAGCTGAAATTTATATCAAATACTCAGGTCTACTGTCCCTTGGAGCTGTGAAAAAATCAAACTTCTAAGCCAACGCAATCAAAAGATACAGCTATTTATGCCGCAAATTTTCGACACTCGCAAGGGAATCAATACCTACAGAGTACTTCCCGTGAACTCAGAATCTTGAAATTTGGTACGAAGCAAGGTCTTATAGCACAGATAAAGGGAAAATTGCAAAAAGCATAATTTTTTTTGTATGTCTGTCTATATAAGTTACCAATCAACAATGATCCCACACTGCGCACATTGTGCTTAGGAGCAGGGGTCTGCTAAGACTGGATGTTCATAGATACATATAAATTTGTACGGAACCCTCGGTGCACCTCTCTCGACCCCTTTGTCGTCATACCCCTCAGCCCCTGTACCGCGCGGGCGAAGACACATTTAGCTATATTTTTTTTTTTTATGTAAAAGAGGCCAGACAAACGAACTAGTGGGTCATCATCATCATCATCATCATTTCAGCCATAGGACGTCCACTGCTGGACATAGGCCTCCCTCATTGATGCCCAATCATTACGATTGGAAGCGATTTGCATCCACCCTGAACCTGCGGCCTTCACCAAATCGTCCGTCCATCTCGTTGGTGGACGTCCCACGCTGCGCTTGCCAGTCCGTGGTCTCCATTCCAGAACTTTTGGCCCCCAACGGCCATCTGTTCTACGTGGGTCACCTGATGTTAAATGTACACCACTGTCCATAGATACCCGCAGCGCTTTACGCGATGCCAGTGCGTTGTCGGCCCTAAGGTAAAAGGAGAGGGAATAGGGGAGGGGGAGAGGTATTGGGCCCCCGGCACTCTCACTGACCGCACGAAACGCAGCAGGGAGTACTGCTGCTTCACGCCGGTGTTCTGTGAGAGGGTGGTACTGCCCCGGACGAGCTGGCCCATTCATGATGCAGCGGCTAGCTACAACATGGCTCTACCACTACAAAATAAAAAAAAATGGTTTATAAATGTATATTGTTCCAGCACTCCAACCCGCCAGCCTACACAGTCCACGGAATCTTCACCTGGGAGAACCAGAACATCGCTTCATACATCAGCATCTGGAACTTCATGCCGTGGGTGAAAAACAAGCTGAAAATAACTGGTTAATTGTATTTTTTCAACTCATTTCCGAAGTCGTTTTTCATAATTTAATTTGTCATAATTTCACTTTGCATAAAATATATGTCATCTTGTCAGTACGTTAAATTAGGTTAGTTCAATAATTGTGAAGAAAATACTGTTTCAGAATCAAGTTAATTTCTGATAAACTAGCTGTTGCCCGCGACTCCGTCCGCGGAGAATAGTATTGGTTTGTAGTACATGCTATGTATCAGAGATGGCGCTGTATATTGGTTTGTAGTACATGCTATGTATCAGAGATGGCGCTGTATGTGAAAAAAGATTTTCCTGCTTTTCTGTTGAAATTTTTCCTGAATTTTCTTTGTTATAAACCTCACGGAGCCCGAGACCTTTCCAACGAATGCAAAACCGTGGAAATCGGTTCGTGCGTTCTGGAGTTATAGCGTCAGGAAGGAAAACCCGACTTATTTTTATATAGTAGATAATTTTTAAACGTCATTTTGAGATAGCAAATAAGTGATGTCATAGTTTTAGGTCACTATTGCCATACAAAATTATGGAGAATCGCGTTTTGACAAGTCGTTGACAGTATGTCAAATTGATTGGTGTCGTAAATTATTACTTACCTAAGAAGGGTTATTTTAGAAAACTGCATTAAAAATATTAACACGTTCGGCTCCAGCAAGCCCTCTCTATGCTGGCCGAAATGATTGTAGTCACGAATGAGTGCCACTGCCATAGAAGTACGAGTTCTGTTGACACGCATGCGTGTCACTGGCATAAATTAAGAATTTTCTGATCACAGACGTTTCACTGGCACTGAATGTGTTAATTAATAAATATTATTTAATTATGTGTATTGCTAGAAGTGTAATAAAATAACATGCCAACTATCATTTTGACAAAATGTTGGCTTGAAATTTTTTTTAGGGACGTCACGAACTAACGCAATTATTTTAACTATTTTTGACGTTTTTCGATTTGTGAATGTGTTAAGTCACGTTTTTATAAAATGTAAAGATGACAAGGTGCAATTTCGTATTCAAATCTCAATTTTTGTAGACGTATACTTCATTTCTTTAGCATTAGAAATAGGGTAAACAATCTTGATGAGCCTTTTTATTGAAAAACGCTTAAAAAAAAAAATAACTATTACAAATACCTAATGTAAATGACCATAATAATGTGTCCATGTCAGTTGTTAAATATTTGCTGTGATTTTTCAATAAAAAGACACTTCAAGATCGCATACCTTCTTTCTAATGCTAAACAAAAACGAATAAACTATAGACTGACTCATTAACACTATCCAATTTTAGAAAATTAAACCAAGATATACTCAAAATAGAAATAAAAAACATATTTATTTAGTATGATATTTGTTTTATTCAACACATACCTAGTAGGTTTTACAAAGTACGTTTTTGCGCGAGGACCTATTCTTAGCCTCGTAAGTCCAGACTATTTGTTACAGCCATAGATAGTGCTACAGACCGACCAAAAACCCAGATTTATGATTTTGGACTTTATTCTAATAACCGTAAAATTGTTATTTCATTGAATTTGTATTTGGGTGGGGCCGCGAAGAGTGCCAACCGCCGCGCCGTGTCCCGTGTATTACCAATATCGACTAATAGTGTGGTCGTCGAATTGAAATTGGGGTTGTCTATTTTAAAAGCTCTTATTAAGGCGTTTATATCCGCTGAGCTGGCAACGTTGCATTTTTGTTAGTTTTTCTCGATTATTCCATAAAAATTGAATGAAAATTAAAAATGCGGTCTATAACAATTGTTTTACTATGTAAGTTAATGTGTCTACTTCAATAATTATTCGTGATAGACTTTTAT
Source organism: Archips xylosteana (assembly GCA_947563465.1). Taxonomy (NCBI): domain Eukaryota; kingdom Metazoa; phylum Arthropoda; class Insecta; order Lepidoptera; family Tortricidae; genus Archips; species Archips xylosteana. The sequence goes on from OX387370.1 coordinate 11,029,559, forward strand.
TTTCTTTAAAAACGAACAAATTATTAACTAACGGTTTTTCAAGAAAATAAAAGTCTTATTGCGAATAATTATTGCAGTAGACACATTAACTTATATATTAGAACAATTCTTATAGACCACATTTTTAATCTTCATTCAATTTTTATGGAATAATCGGTAACACTAACAGAAATGCAACGTTGCCAGCTCAGCAGGTGCAATGTATCTGTATGTACGGGTCAAATCTTGGACGTCGAATTTGACCCACTTCCATGGTCGGATTCACTTGAAATTTGGTATACTTATGTAGGTTGGATGACAATGCAAGTACAGTCAACAAAAAGTACAGTCAGCTAAAAAAATTGCTCTTAAAATGATTTTTTTTAACATAAACTTATTAATGAATTCATTAATATGGACCTCCGCAAAGTAACGCCTGATTCAATAAATTATAAACTTATTTTTTGCAATGTATAGTAAAGCGAAAACCATTTCGAGATAAATGATTTTTAAGCATTAAACTGGTTAAAGTCGAAGTATTTCTATTCGGTGGTCTAGATCCATGGTTCCCAGCCCGATCTGGTGACACTCAGGAGTTCTGGAGACGTGCAGTGAAGCAGCAAGCATGATATCTGAAAGAGCATAAACAAAAATGGGTGGTTCTACTAGGCGCTTCAAAAGCCAACAGTATTCTGTCGCGTACAGGGAGGGTGAAATTTAACGCTAGTTCCCTACATATCAGAATTACAAAATACTAGATTGCCGACTCACCCTATTTCTAAAATACCAAATTCCCAGAATACCAGACTTTCCTGTGACCGTGTTTCTCATTGTCAGATTGCCAAAAAAGCTTGTTTTCAATACACCATGCTCCATTTAAAACCGAATTCCCATAATATCAGATAGTGAAATCACCAGGCTCGTCAGGCAGGTCGTGGTCGTCGTGAGGAGGCCACGGGCTCGAGTTTTACGAGCCTGGTTATTTCACTATCTGGTACTATGGGAATTCGGTTTTGAATGGAAAATGGTGTATTGAAAACAAGCTTTTTTGCCGATCCGATGTAGAGAAAAACACGGTGTCAGGAAAGTCTGGTATTCTGGCAATTTGGTATTTTAGAAAGAGGGTAATTCGGCAATCTAGTATTTTGCAATTCTGATATTTATAGGGAACGAGCGAAATTTAAATGGTTATACATTATTTGTGTCTCTCCGCTCTTTCCCTCTACTTATCTCTCTCACTCTCTTCTTTCTCTCTAATTCTCTCCTCTCTTTCCCTCTAACTCCCCCTCCCTCTCTTTTCTATCTTCACCTCCCTATCTATATGTGTATCTATCTATCTTTCCCTCTCTTTCCTATCTTACCCTCTACCCACACACTCTATACACAAACACACACACACACACACACACGTGCGCGCGCTGTGCTCGCACGCATGATCTCGCATGCCTACACCCATTTCTAGTTTCTAGTTTATATTTCCTTACTTTTTTATATATTTCAAACTAAATACAAACTGAAATATAGATGCACAGAAAAAACCCCAGAAAAAAGACCAATGCTGGGAATCGAACCCAGGTCCTCAGCGTTCCTTGCTGCGTGCTTACCCCCACACCATCACTGGTCTCCAGCATTGGTCTTTTTTCTGGGGTTTTTTCTGTGCATCTATATTTCAGTTTGTATTTAGTTTGAAATATATGGTTTTCACGGGATGACCGTAAAAGTAATAAAAATGAAGTTGAAAAATAAATACAGAAAAAAAGAGACTTCATACCTAACTTGTTTACTTTTTTATGTTATTTTAGATATTATAGTACTACTTATTATAATATATGGAAGAGCAGGGCTTCCTAATACAGTCATTTTTGCTTACCGGGCAGCTCCATCCCTTACCATAAATGTACGTTCAAATTTTAGAAAATAAAGAATTTTGTATTTTTTTTGTATTTGTACCCCCTCTCTCTCTATCTCTCTCTCTCCTAACTTCCCTCCCTCTCTATCCTCTTTCCCTCTACCTCCCCCCTATCTTCTCTCTTTCCCTCTACCTCCCACTCCCCCTCTCTTACCTGCTCTTCGACGTTATAAACGTCTTTCTTCTCCACATCCCTGAACACGTGGTCCAGCAGCTCCAAATGTTTCTCCCTGTGTTTCAAGTTCTCGTCCTGGCCCATCACTTCGCGATACACGTCGTACGACTGTTCAGTTCCGCGCAAGATGCTTTGTACGTATTTAAACTGAAAAAAGATATATATATATATATATATATATATATATATATATATATATATATATATATATATGTATATATATATATATATATATATATATATTTTAATCTAATATTTTAACGAGGCTTGAATACACCTAATGTGACTATGTCAGCCTCAATATATGTTATTACAAAATAAAATAGTATGCAGGGCACGATAAGTAAAGCTAGTTTAACCCCTCGGAAGCGAAAAAAGACGTGCATTCTAGTCTCAACTGTTTCATATAAAGCCAATTTTATAGATACAAATAAAAATGGATAAAGAATGCCTTAAATTTGGAACGGATCCGCGTCTTAAGCCTTTTGTCGCATATGGTCTCGTTTGGCAATTCATCCCGTTCGCAATTCGTTCTCTTAGTAGATGGTCCGGGATGAATTGCGAACGGGATGAATTGCGAACGGGACGAATTGCCGAACGGGACGAATTGCCGAACGGGATGAATTGCGAACGGGACGATTTGCCGAACGGGACGAATTACCGAACGGGACCATATGCAACAAAAGGGTCTTAAGCCACCGATGGGTTACTCAATAAAAAATACATTATGTCTATTGGGCTATAAAACAAAGTTGAATAAAATTAATGGGGTTATTAAGTTACTTATTATATTTTGTAACTTTTGTGACTTATTACCTTTTGGTGAAACCTGTCACCCATCCATTTGAATGAGACCTTGATGACTGCCTCCAAGAACTGTCTGGAGCCCCGAAGAGCCACTAAGGTGGTCTGCAGACGGCTCTCTAGCACTAAAGACAGATAGACACACTATAGTCGGACAATTGGGGATGTCTATTTTTTGCAATGTTTAGTAATTCGAAAACCACTTCGAAATAAATGCTTCTTAACTCGTTTTCTGGAGTTATTTAATTGTAATATTATGTAATGATTTTATTACTTAACAAATAAGCAATGACCTTCATTTGACTTTGGTGCAGTGACGCCAGAATGTTACTTTTGTAACCTTTTAGGTGATTTTAACTCCTTTAACCCTTTCACCGCCGCGCCTCGACAAAACGTAAACCTGCTTTGAACCTTATGTCATTGTGTCAAGATCACTTTGACACTGTACTTTGTGACCTATATATGTGTCGTTGGCGTTAAAAAGGTTAAGAGCACTTGTTTATCGAGTATCGTATGCTGCCGCAGCGTTGCCAGAAGGTTACTTTTGTAATCTTTTAGGTGATTTTTAACTCCTTGAAGGAAAGAAACCTAAAAACAAACTCCATTTTTTTTTACAATACAATACAATACAAAAACTCTTTATTGTACACCAGGAATAGTAAGCAAGACAGAAAACAGGTACACAGAGAGAAAGATACAAGGTAAGCAATAGGCGGCCTTATCGCTTAAGAGCGATCTCTTCCAGGCAACCCTTTACCAGAAAGAAGGAAGGACTAGTTTACAGCAGGTGGTGCATCAATACAATACAATACAATACAATGACTCTTTATTGTACACCAGGAATAGTAAGCAATACAGAAAACAGGTACACAGAGAGAAAGATACAAGGTAGGCAATATCAACAGTGGATCAGAAAATTAAAACGCAACAAAAATAGTACATCTACTCATGCATATATAGTACTTACATTATAATAGGTACACGTCTAAAACAAATATAAGCAGTGGGATAAACAGACAAATATAAATAAATAAATAAACTATAACAAAGCTAATTATTACAAGATGACAGATAGTACACCTTAAGCATAGATTTAAAGATTGACAGAGACTTTGCCCGTCGTAATGTTACTTTTACGGTCATCCCGTGAAATCCACATATTTCATACTAAATACGAACTGTTTTGTTCGAACTGGTCTAGCTATAGCCAGAAGGCTGGTGAAACACAGCCAGCCTGGTAACGCCCACCTTGTAAGTCGCAGACGGCGAGCAAGTTCCTCGTGAGCCGCGCCGGTAACTCCGCCGCGCCGTGCCGCCAGGCGTCGCCCCAGTCGACGCAGCACAGCCCGCCATCTTGCGACAGCATTATGTTCCGCAGATGGCGGTCGCCTAGCCCTGTTTTATAAACACAGCCAGCCTGGTAACGCTCACCTTGTACGTCGCATACAGCCAGCAAGTTCCTCGTGAGCCGCGCCGGTAACTCCGCCGCGCCGTGCCGCCAGGCGTCGCCCCAGTCGACGCAGCACAGCCCGCCATCTTGCGACAGCATTATGTTCTGCAAATGGCGGTCGCCTAGCCCTGTTTTATAAACAGTTATTAGTGATAGTAGAGACCTGGGGCCTGTTGCATAACAAAGTACAACTAATATTACAATATTAATATTACAAGCGAGAGTTTCGCTTTAGTTATATTAACTAGAATGGGAGTTCCGCTTGTAATATTAGTTGTACTTTATGAGTTAAAATCGGGTTTTGTTCCTTGATTTTGAAGAAGCCAGATATTTCGGCACAGTTGCATGCGCCATGATCACGAGACGACTAACCCGATTTTAACTCATAAAATTAGTAATGACCGCGATAGTCTAAAATATTGTGTAGTTGTACTTTGTTCTTTGTTATACAATTGGGCCCTGAATTAATTTAAATACACTTTCACATTAAGTAGTATAGTCAGTATTTTTGTAAGATGTACTGTATCTATTGTGCACAAATCTATTTGAAATGAGTGTATAGTTCGCCAACAAATTGTTTTGCAATTTGGCGCAATACTGCCCATAATCATCATCATTTCAGCCGAAAGACGTCCACTGCTGAACATAGGCCTCCCCCAAGGCTCGCCAAACAGATCGGCCCAGCGCCATCCGCATCCAATGCGTTCCCGCCACCTTCACCAGGTCGTCGCTCCATCTTGTTGGAGGCCTACCTACACTGCGTCTTCCGGTCCGCGGACGCCACTCGAGAACCTTTCGGCCCCATCGGCCGTCAGTTCTACGAGCGATGTGCCCTGCCCACTGCCACTTAAGTCTAGCGATTCTTCGAGCTATGCAATACTGCCCTGCAGGCCCTAAAACGCAGTAAGAGCAAAAAAGCGATTAGACCATTATGTTCCTTACGCTGTGCTTGTTATAGTTCAATATTCAACAAACGTAAAAACCCTCTTACTGCGTTTTAGTCTGCAGGGCAGAATATTTCACAAGTCATAATGTGTACAATAATTACACAAATAAAAAAAATACCTCTCACCTCTACCGGGTCCCAATACCTATCCCCCTCCCTTATTCTTTCTCCTTTTTAAAGGCCGGCAACAGATCAGTGACTCTCTTTGAGTTGTTGATATTTATGAGCGGTGGTGATCGATTTCCATCAGATGACCCGCTTACTCGTTTGCCTCCCTCTCATAATAAAAAAAAACACTTGGATGCCGATCGTTGTGAAACTGTTTGAGGCCTTATATTGCAAAATGATAGAGTTTTGTGGTAGCAAACATAAAAAAAACGAATGGAAGACCTCTTTCTTAATGCAGTCGATTAATAAAAGCTTGTAAAAACAACTTACCCAAGATCCAGATAATAATAGTCATGAAGCTTAGAGAATCCGTGAAATTCTGCTTCTTTGATATGAAGTCTTGGACGGACGAGCTGCTCTGTTCTATGGCGGACCTAAAACAAAGCAATAATAATTGAAGATATTTCATTTTTTTAACACCTGAAAATTACTACAGGAATCGAAAAAGTTTTGCCTCCTGGACACGGAAAAATATTTATTATAATTTATTTCTCCATATTTAAAAAATGAGAACCTATCGATGTTTAGAAAATTATATTTCCGAAGGTTTAGAATCCCGAAAACTTCATTTGTCCGAAAGCATTTTTTGCTGAAACTGTAAATATTTCAGGATTTATTTCAGGACCATCGTGTAGAACCCTTTAGGTTAGGTTAGGGTTGTTTTATAAAAATCCTGAAATATTTACAGTTTCAGAAAAAAATGCATTCGGATAAATGAAGCATTTGGGATTTTAAATATTCGGAAAAAAATATTTCTTAATTTTGATAGGTAACCTTAAAAATACAAGAAATTCAAAAAAGGTGTATATTTAACAGTTATTACACTCATTACTTTATGAAAGCGATTAAGAATAAATAACAAAGAATAAAACTTAACTATAAACTAAATATTACAAACTAAATGGAACAATAAACCATCTATTTTGAACACCTTGCCAGATGAGCTCTTAAACAAAATGTCAGCTTGTGAATACGAAAGAGTCAAATGTAAAAAACTAATTAAGAGCTATTTTATAGGGTTCGGCGGGGTCGCGGATCTGTCCTAGCTGCGGGTAGGCCTGGGCGGGGCAGGCCCGCGGCGCCGGCGCACCCTACATTTATTTATTTTTTTTGTACATTTATACTTGATTTACCAATCATTTAATATTATTCTATTCGCGGACCGAACCGCGCGATCTCGCTATATGTTACATAAACCAATTATGGTTTTTAACAGTGGCTTGCAATGTAAAAATATAGAAATCTATTATATGAGTAAATAAACTAAAAAAAAAAAAAAAATATATCTGAATTTACCAATACTACGACAGAATAGATAGGTATGTTTCCTTTGCCTTTTTCACCAGAAAAAAGAGCTGTAATCATTTTAAATTTGATAACAACCTCAACGTCAGATTTACGTCATCACTTTTTTAATAGAGACTAGACAAAAGTACCTGATCTGTGTGGTAGTTTTGGAGTTACGCCATTTTAGAATAAGCACATCTTAAAAAAATTGTAATAAAATAATTAATATTCAAGTGAAAATTTAAAACTATCAGCGTCTTTCTCTTTCCAAACAGAATATAGAGAACAAATCAAATTATACTCTTATAAATGTGAAATGTTGTCAATTACTAAAAGCAACCCCGAAACTTTAATTAAGAATTTCGTAGCTCTGCCTAACTCCTTTGGAATACAGGCATTGCTAATCCGTTACTAATGGAGTTAACTTCGTTAAACGTTAATGCGTTACATTTCAAGCGTTTCAATAAAGCGTTTTTTTACTGGAGTCGTGTCTTCGAATTATTTTTTAATGGCGTCAACATCCCTGTTGTTTGAATGGCTTACCTCAAGGCGTAAGCTGGTACTTTGCTACATAGGTCCTTGTGTCTCTGTAGGGAGGCTGCTATGGGGGACTCTATCAGATCGCGGTCGGCTGGCCGCATCACTGTGCTCAGTACTACGAAAATATAATGTGTTTATATTTTATTATAGAAACGATCCCCAATGACCAAAGTTATTATGGATTATACAAACATGACAATGAACTGGACCAAGTACTTTGCTCACCCGCGAACTTACTATAGTTACGTTTATGTAAGAAATGCGTGTTCATGCAGTTCCTCCACCTCCACACTGTACGGACCCAACTATCACTACCACCAAACTACACTGACGCGTTTTGAACTCAACCAGAGCTCATCTTCAGAGTTGGTACCACAACCGTACGCTATGCCACCAAATGTTGGACAAAATACAGCTTGGAGTCTGGTCTTGGAGCAAAGTAATTGTTTCAGTTCATTAATATGGGCCAACGCAAAGTAACGCCTGATTCAATAAATTACAAACATGACTTTATCGTGAAATAATACGGATTACTCATGTCTAAAAACGAGTTTTACTCGACATGTTTCGGGCTAATCCGTAGCTCTTCCTTTCGGAGGAACACGCTACGGCTGCTGCCAAACGTGCACTCAATAAAGAAAAGCAAAGATAGAGTAGGTAGGGCTACGGATTAGCCCAAAACATGTCAAGTTAAACTCGTTTTTAGACGTGAGTAATCCGTTTTATTTCACTATAACATGACAATAGTTATTTATGTGAACGTCGCGTAACGAGAGGCATTAATATACGAGTGTGGTTTTATGAAACGAACTGAAGGTGAGTCTCTTAATAAGATCACACGAGTGGGATGAGTTTAAGTGACGAGTTAACAGACAGACAGACAGATACACTTTCACATTTATAATGTCAGTATGGATAAATATGATAAACATTCGTTTACCGTTAATATTGCAAGCTGATTCGATCAATGTCCTCAGCCTCTCGTGCCCCTCCAGGAATTCTATAAGAGCGCTGTCTTCGTCCAACAAGGTTACCTGTAAAAGGTTGATATTGATAACGGCAACAGGTAGACGCTTGAAATATTCACAGAATATTTAGTTACATATTCACTTTAAAAATAAGTAATTAAATAAGAATAAAACAAATATTTAAGGGTGGCAAGACAAGGCATGTTTTTTTGCCGTTTTTATAGGTAATGGTACGGAACCCTTCTTGCGCGAGTCCGACTCGCACTTGTTTTTGTTTGGTTGTGGCAAAAAATTAATTTAATATCTAATATATAAAAATCTCGTGTCACGGTGTTTGTTACCGAACTCCTCCGAAACGGCTTGACCGATTTTTATGAGACTTTTTTCTCTATATTCGGTAGGTCTGAGAATAGGTTGTAGGCTATTTTTTATACTCCTGGGTGATGTATGGCAAAACAACGTTTGCAGGGTCAGCTAGTCTAATATATAAAAATCTCGTGTCACGGTGTTTGTTACCGAACTCCTCCGAGACGGCTTGACCGATTTTTATGAAACCTTTTTGTCTATACTCCGTAGGTCTGAGAATAGGTCGTAGGCTATTTTTTATACCCCTAGGTGATAATTATAAGGCAATACAACGTTTGCCGGGTCAGCTAGTTATAAAAATGAATCGCTGAAAAGTCAAAGTCAAAGTCAAAATGATTTATAAAATAAATAAATATAAATATCACGGGACAATTCACACCAATTGACCTAGTCCCAAAGTAAGCTTAGCAAAGCTTGTGTTATGGGTACTAGGCAACGGATAAACATACTTATATAGATAGATACATACTTAAATACATATTAAACACCCAAGACCCGAGAACAAACATTCGTATTTTTCATACAAATATCTGCCCCGACACGGGAATCGAACCCGGGACCTCAAGCTTCATAGTCAGGGTCTCTAACCACTAGGCCATCTGGTCGTCAAAATATTGCATATTACATCACAGGCATAAGCTGGAATAATAGATTAGGTATACATGTGACGCCCCGTAAGGGCACGGCAATATCAGAGGGCTATTTTTACAATTAAACACTTTAGACATTGTTCCTATATTTCTGCTAATTAACAGCATATTTCATTTAAAAACATTTCCAAAAGACCAATCCAAACAGCCACACATCCGTATCCCTATTGCTACGTATATACGTAGTAACAAAACACAAATACATATATCTGCTTGGATCCGTTTTTGGATGTATACATCACAAGCATCATTTGCCTGCCATCCTAAGATCTATGTTTAATATTATTACTATGCGCACATGCGTTCACACATATTTATCATTAAAATACTCATCCAAGCTATAGAAACATTTTTCGACCAGAAAGGATTTCAATTGGTTATTAAATGCTACGGCTCCGTCCACGTCCTTCAGGAAACATGGCAGATGGTTGTAGATTTTTATTGTCATGAAGTGTGAGTTTGATTTTATTAGCTTTAGTTTTGAAAATGGCAATTTGATTATGTTTTTATTTCGATTATTTCTTTTGTGTTCTGTTAATATTGAGTATAGATTTATATGTTTTTTTACAAATTTACAAGATTCTAGAATATACATTGAAGTAAATGTGAGAATTTTATGTTTAAGGAAATAAGGTTTGCATGATTCCATTTGATCAATATTAGTAAGTATTCTGATGCACTTTTTCTGTAGAACAAAGATTTTTCTTGCTTTGCAGCTATGTGCTATGTGTTGCTAAGCGCATAACTTCCGATCGACTGCACCAAATTGGATATTTCTTTTTATATTGCGTTTGTTATTGTCAGGAGAAGGTTCTTATGAAAGAAATTTCAAAAAAATACAACGGTGGCGAAGCCGCGGGCAACAGCTAGTTATTAATAACTGTCAAAATGAATGCGATGGCCATTGCGAGGGAGTTAGACAATTAGCCTGCTGGTAGAAAGGTATACAGATGCGAAGCCGGTTATTAACGATTTTAACCAAGCGGTTAAAAACGCATTTTTCGTTATTAACGGTTATTTAACCGCATTTTATTACGGTTAAATACTCGCACAGCGTGGTATGGACAACCAAAAAATAATCAGTCAGTATACTTATGTTCTTTAAATATGATTTATAAAATCTAAAATAAAATCTTTATTCTTCGGATACCGATTTTTCACTTCACCTAGGAGTTGACTGCACAATAAAAAAACATTATTTACCCTTTTTCGTTGTCGCAGTCGGATAATTAACCGTTAATAACTGCATTTTATCGGTAGCTAACCATAAATTTGGTTAATTAACGGTAGCTAACGGATTTTTTACAACTATAGAAAGGTACCATAAGGCTGTCCATTTTAGCGGGTGTTGCTACTCACACTGTACGCAGTCCCCGTGGCGCCGCACACTCTCGCCGCGCATTCGCTCGCGCGCATCGCCGCCGCGTCGCCCGCAAGACTCTCGCCGGACTTGTGGATAGTCCGCCTTATCTTCCCGTTGGAGAGGAGCATTGATATTACGACTGGACGACGGATCGAGTCGGCGAATACTTGTACCTGGAGGAAGAGGCAAAAAGTTCGGGATATTATTATGAAACTCCTAGAGACAATGGCTTCATTAATATTGGGTCAAACTTAAGGTTAGAAGATAACACGTTTGGTATTTATTTTTTCAACTTCAAAAAAAAAATTGAAGTTGAAAAAAAATAAAAAATTACAAAAAGATACTTTTCTCAAACATGCTTTGAAATGTATGCGTTAATGTCACGAACTGAAGCCAGGAAGTTTGTTGTTTATGGCTCCCTACATTACTTCTTGGCCTAGGCCATAAAAGTAAGTATGAAAAACCATTATTGTCCGCTGCTGTAACTTTTTAAATTTGCTTACTAACATTAAACTGACAAAGGAAAAATTACATACAGCCAACGACATTAAAAAAAGTCTATCTTCTTTTATTTCTATAAAACCGCCTAAACTACTGGTGATGGATGGATGGATGTATGGATGTATGGATGGATATATGGATGTACGGATGGGTGTATAGATGTATGGATGGATGTATGGATGGATGGATGGATGGATGTATGGATGGATGTATAGATGTATGGATGGATGTATGGATGGATGTATGGGTGGATGTATGGGTGGATGTATGGATGGATGTATGGATGGACGTATGTATGGATGGATGGGTCTATAATGACTCCCATAAAATTTTTGTTCCGAATTTTCAAGACCATAACGTTTTCTGTCATAATTTTTCTTTGTCATATTATCGGAAGTCATAATATTAAACAACATAAATTGGAGCTACGATTTTCTTAAGTCATAATTATTGTAAGGACTAATAAGTAAACTCATATCATTCAGTGTCAAGAAGCATCACACTTCATAATATTTAAGGTACTAAAGTCACTCATAATAATTATTGCAAGGTCTTTTTTCGCAGGTCATAATTATTTTAAGGCACAATATTACTTTGTAATAACATTCAATGTCATGGTTGTATGACATTTCATAATATTAAAGGTAATAATCCTTTTCTGTGCTGTCATAAAAAAAATACCTAACATCGAAGGCTAAGGCGGGAGAGCTACGCTTACGCTTCGCTCCCGCCTTAGCCTTCTGAACCTAACCTGTCCGAGTCGCTTCTGCCCTGAAAGTCTTGCTCGCTCGCTTCGCTCGCTCGCTGCCAGCGATATGTCTTACAATGTTTCTGAATAATTATCAATGTTCCTTTGGATGTTATAGAATTCAATGTAGATGGTTAGTGCATTTTAGGTAATGAAAAATTATGACTAAAAACAATTATTACTTTAAGATATATGCCCTATAACGTTTCTGAATAATCAACGATATTCCCTTAAATATTATTGATATCAATATTATGACTTTTTAAAGTTATGATCAATGGGATTATGGCTCATTGCAGTTAGAACTATTAAGCGATATGCTTTACAAAAATTATGATCGTCGATATTTATGAGCAAGAATATTATGGACATCAATTTATGACTTTCAAAATTCGGATAAAAAACATTATGGGAGAAAAGGGGCACCCATGGATGGATGTATGGATGGATGTATGCATGGATGTATGGATGGATGGATGGATGGATGGATGGATGGATGGATGGATGGATGGATGGATTATGATGATGATGATGATGCATGTTTGAGAAAAGCTCTATACAATCCTCGGCCGGAAGAGGGATTGCTGGACTAGTTTTACCCCAAATCTCGTCCATCAATCCCTTACTTCACGGCCTCTGCAGTAATGTACTATAGTTAGATAAAGAACCAAACTTGTTAAAAGTATACGCGCTGTATCACTGCAAAAGTGATGATGGCAGGCTGGAATGTACAATGCATAGGAAAAATTTGTGTCTAAACTCCTGGCCAGTGGCGGTGTAGCGGAATAGCACGCGGCACGGAATGCCGAGGACCTGGGTTCGATTCCCAGCATTGGTCTTTTTTCTGGGGTTTTTTTCTGTGTATCTATGTTTCAGTTTGTATTTAGTATGAAATGTTAGAAGATAATTCAAGTCTAGGGCAAAAGAGGATCGTAGGCCTCATCTTCGCTTTTCATCAGGCGTGATTGTGGTCAAACGCAAGCCTATATTGTGTAAAAAGGTATCGCATAAAACTTTCTCTCAAAAAAATAATTGACCGAATTGGTCGGGGGTTGGTCGGTCGATCGGTGGGTTGCTCGATCGGTCGCTTGGTCAATCGTTTGTTTGGTCAGTCGGTGGGTCGTTCCGTCGGTCGATCGGTGGGTTGATGGGTAGGTAAGTCGATGGGTGAATAGGTCCGTTGATAAGTGAATGGTTGGTCGGTGGGTCTTTCTGTCTATCGCTCAATGGTGTATGGTAGAAGCTTGAGGAAAAGTTGTAGTAGTTTAATTTATAGGATGAGTTGAAAACCCCCTTAAATGAATAAGTTACAGTTAAAATGCTCAGCGATCGCGAGCGGTGTTAGTTGTCAACTAAGTAAGAATGCGTCAAATGCGAATAATTATGTTCATGCCAGTAAAAGACTGTACGATGTACGTCGTACAGATGGGTTGGTGGTTCAGTTGATCAGAGGGTTGGTCGTTCGGTGGGTTTTTCCATCGATCGATCAGTTCGTCAGGCTATCAATCAGTCAGACATTGTCTGACGTTCTACAAGGAAAAAACGTACCTTGTCGTAAAACTTGACAATTGTCACTCCCGTTAATCCGAACAGTCTGTCCGCGCCGCTCTCTCTATACTGTATTAGAGCAGGACAAAGATCGGAGAGACGGAGTGAGAGCACAGGCTCTTTGGTTAGAGATAATATTATAGATTGTAGCGTGGTTTTGGAAGTTTCGAGAAAATCACTTGTAGTTTCTGAAAAAATAAATGCTTTTTAACTACTTAACCCGAGGAACGAACCGCGCGCCGCACTGGCGCGTAACGTTTTCGGGCCGGTAGCGTCCCGCGCGCCGCAGTGGCGCATAACGAATTGTTCGTGATTGGCCAATTTATTTTATTAGTTTCGTTTAACTTTCAGGCTATTGGCTATATTTTTCCAAGTCTGTTGTCATTATTGCCTCAAAATAATTTTTATTGGTCAAAATTCAAGCATCCGTTGATTTTTGGTGAATTAATAAAAATGTAACGGCAAACAAATTTTGCACCAGTCCGATACGATTTGTAACGGGTGTGAGTTGTGCGGGTTTGTTTTTGTTGGGTTAAAAAGTATTAAAATGGTAAACTAAGTGTGTAATCGATTCTTAAACTAATTATGTTCAAAATAGTGTAGTGGCAGTAGTGGAAATGTGGAATGTGTCAGTAAATTTAGCTATGTGGCAAAATGTTTTGAGGTTAGAGTGAAAATAATTGAAACGAAACAATAATACATTATTTTCATTACTATCAGGTGAGTTAGAAATAGCAGTGATATTTTAGAAACCTAGTGTGTAATCTCAGCTTTCTAATGATATATAACATTCAGTATATAATTATCGTATAAAAGCACAATTTCGTTTTTTCTAGCATGTAGTACGTAAACAGAATGAACCAAAAATCGTTGGTCGCGTAGGGCATTTTGCGTGAACGGTGGCCGATCGCGCGACGGGTTAATGCTTTACGGACATATTATGTGCGAAAAATGAAGCTTTACTTCGTTTTTTTTAGCATTAGAAATAAGGTAAACAATCTTGACGAGTCTTTTTTATTGAAACACGCTTTTAATAAAACAGTAACTATTAGAAACCAAAAGAGTGTAAATGACCATATTTCCTTTCAAAGTGTTACATATTAGCTGTGACTTATTTTTCAAAAGTGTTTTTCAATAAAAAGAAACGTCATAATCGCTTACCTTCTTTCTAATGATAAAAAAAAACGAAGTATACCTCATTTAGAATATATCATTAAGTCTTTGGTTAAACTTGATATAGATTTTTCACACAAAAAAATCATGAAACTTTTAGAGTATGAGCTGTCCTGTACTTACCAAATTCATATATCGCATACAATTCGTCTTTATATTTGTCTAATAACCTGTAACTTGGGCCAGTGTAGGGGTTTTCGTATATTTTGTTTTTAATTCTATCCAATATAAGTTTCCATTGGTCGGCATCTAGAACATAAAACAGATACAAAATAACATCTAGGTATATCGTTAACATTTCATAAATTCACCGCAGTGGGACTATATAGGCTGGGATGATGATGATGACTGTCTCTGTTATTTCATTTTTCGATTTAGTCCGCGCAGGGTTGTACAGGTATAGTATGTTCCAGTTAAAATGACGAAAAGTACTTAAAACCAACATCTATTGTTTAATTGTTATCTTCAAGTGGGTTTGTAAAACAATTTTTCATCTCTCCTGTTTGGAAAGTTAAATTTTCATGGGTAGATAGCCGGGTGGAAAATTGCGTTTTCATCTCAAGGGTCAGTGACACTTTTTTCCACGTTTCGGCATGGCCATCTAGATGCACGTCGTGACCATGGAGCTTATATACAACACTGGAGGTTGTACGAACTTTTTAAATTTGCTTACTAACATTAAACTGACAAAGGAAAAATTACATACAGCCAACCAATGCTAATGGATGGATGGATGGATGGATGGACGGACGGACGGACGGACGCACGGATAGATGGATGGATGGATTTTACTTTCCTCACAGTCCAAATGAAAAGTAGAGTGTCTAACACGGGTGAAATTACCCATTTCCCCTCGAACTATTGGCGCTCTCACTATCTCGGGTTCAATAGGTCAATTTCCAGCCTTGGTTATCAATCAATGCAGGTGTATCGTTCGGTAGGCCATACTTCGGTCAGTTTTATTACGTCTCTTTGTTATCTTTTCCTTTCATATTCAGCAACAATAGAAGTTGTAAAATCCCATGTTAAGTGCATTTTCGTCATTTTAACTGGAACATACTACACTTAGCAAGTGAGATATACTAATTATGTTCAAGAAAATTTTGTTATTATTATAATTGCTTTTACAATTTACAAACTATTTATTTTACGCATGCAGTCTTATGTAGCTATTAGTGTGCAGTTTTATTTATACAGGGTGTTTGGTAGCTACGTGCAAAGCTGTAAGGGGGTGATAGCCGAGGTATTTTTGAACATTTTTAGCCATATATGTCTTAGCCGAAATTTGATATTTTTTTTTTAAATTGAAGACTTAAAAATTTTAGGAAAATACCCAGAATTTGATAGTCACGAGTCAATATTGCCCCAATGAGCGTTAATTTGGAAACCAAATCTTTTATTTCGGATAGTTTAATGTGTATTGGACCAAATGAAATATTTTTTAAGTGTTATTTATTTTATTAGCAGTACGGCTGCTCACCGAATCTAAGATTATTTAAAAGCGAAAAAGTTTTTCGGGTGCGCCGGTGGGATTCGAACCCACGTCTCCTGGGTATGCGCCCCAACGGGTGTTCTACCAATTGAACCACGTCGCATCCAACCGACTCCCCCGAAATTCTTAATCGCTTACATACGCCAACAGTGGCGTGTGGTAACATCCATCGCAACTATTAGAAGCTACGACTCCTACGTTCCAAATTACATTGGAAATGCGTAAGAAATGATGTACCACATCTATTTATTCAAATATTATTTATTTTATTAGCAGTACGGCTGCTCACCGAATCTAAGATTATTTAAAAGCGAAAAAGTTTTTCGGGTGCGCCGGTGGGATTCGAACCCACGTCTCCTGGGTATGCGCCCCAACGGGTGTTCTACCAATTGAACCACGTCGCATCCAACCGACTCCCCCGAAATTCTTAATCGCTTACATACGCCAACAGTGGCGTGTGGTAACATCCATCGCAACTATTAGAAGCTACGACTCCTACGTTCCAAATTACATTGGAAATGCGTAAGAAATGATGTACCACATCGTTTTTTAAGTGTCTTTCTTGCCAAAAAAACAAAATGGAGGCATTCGAAATTACTAAAAATGTCTTAGGTTGGAACAGAGTCATTTTTCTGTGCTATAAAAAAAAAATTAAAAAAAAATCCTTGAAATGTTCAAACATTTTTAGAAACATGCCTGTTTATTGTTCTTTCTTTTAAGGTATCACTCATTAACATTGCTTGCTAAATCTGAGATAAAAAGTAAAAACCAAACTCAGGGAGCACTTGCTAAGAATGCACTAGTCTTGAAATTTTACAAGTAAATAACATGTGAAAAAGACAAGTCTACGTCATTTTTCTGTGCCATATTTAAAATTTCCAAATTAACGCTCATTGGGGCAATATTGACTCGTGACTATCAAATTATGGGTATTTTCCTAAAATTTCTAAGTCTTCAATTTAAAAAAAAAAAACACATTTCGGCTAAGACATATATGGCTAAAAATGTTCAAAAATACCTTGGCTATCACCCCCTTAAAGCTTTGCACGTAGCTACCAAACACCCTGTATATCTAAGGCTGGATGTTACCAAACTTTTGTCACACGGCGGACACGACGTACAAATACGCGTTCTTGAATCTACATAAGCACGACGACGTCTGTACACGCGTACGCCTACATACATCGCGCGCGCACTCTTCTGGAATCCGGCGAGGTCCGGCAATCTGCGCCTTGAGGGGTGGGGTAACTCGAATCGGTGCGGGGCGGAGCGTGTCCATTCTGTACGTTAGTACTATTATATATTCTGTGCTTTTGTTCCGGGAATAGCGCTTGCTCTCGGACAGTAATTTGACATTACTGTCCTGAGAGTGGGCGTTGTTCTCGGAATGAAGGTTTGGTAAAATCCAGCCTAAACAGCGATCCGGGATGTCACCAACGGTGCTGGCTGAAAATCAGCGCTGGGGTGCTATAAACGCCTCAGCATTATGCTGAGCCAGTGTCCGATTTGCAACCGCAATGACACATTCTACCTTTAGCTTTAGTGTTGCCTTTTGTTTTGTAAAATATTGATGATGTGTCTTGTGTTGTTGTAAATAAATGTATTTTCTTTCTTCTTTCTTTCTTTCTATGCTGTTACCATGGCAACAGGACTCGAGCAACTAACCTTTGTTCTTCAACGCAATCATCAACTCCCCGCAATAGCTTGCCAGCATATGCTGTGAGTCACATACGATCTGCAGACACTGCTTGTATTTCTCTGTACCGTCGTCTTTCGGCGTCACCAAGGGATACGACTTCAGCAAGTAGTTGGGGAACTTGGTGGCGTTCTTCTTTATGAGGTTCCTGGTGAACTGGTCTAAGACAGGCGTGAGGGGTGACAACTGGAAAGTTGATATAGGGTCTAAACAGGGTCTAAAACATAAGAGGATACGATGGCTGAGAGACTTTTGAGAAATAGGTATTTTAATTAAATGTCGTTGTCTCGCCCGAACCCCTCCGTGTCAGTACAGCGAGAGCGGGACACCTGCAACTCAGACCGTTAATAGGCGCGTAAAATTGATCAAAACTTCATAGTCCCCTGTTTTCTTGTCGAAAACTGGATGAATAAAATTATTTTTTTCAAAAATAATTAGAGGACAGATTTAGCTATGGCCCTGTTTTCCTTTTTTGTTTATATGAGGGATTCTTTTCTGGTGAGTGTCTGAAAATGACGTTGAAATTGGGCAATTTTTTCAGTTTTTGATAGCTCATATTTCTTATGTTAATTGAAATATGGAAAAAAAAACAAAACCTAGGGGCATAGCTGTGGTAGATACAGATTACACAGTAAAAAAAAATTGGCTCTAAAGCCATTATCCAGGGAGGAAACAGGGGACTACGTTTGTATGGAGAAATGGTGCGCATCGTATCCTCTTACCGACTGAGATGAAAAATTTAATTGTGATAAAAAACAGACCATGCAATAAATCTTTTCGTTTTTATCACAGTCCCAATTTTAGGGTTCCGTAGCCAAATGGCAAAAACGGAACCCTTATGGATTCGACATGTCTGTCTGTCTGTACGTCGGTATGTCACAGCCACGTTTTTCCGAAACTATAAGAACTATGCTGCTGAAACTTGGTATGTAGATGTATTCTGTGAACCGCATTAAGATTTTCACACAAAAATAGAAAAAAAAAACAATAAATTTTGGGGGTTCCCCATACTTAGAACTGAAACTCAAAAATTTTTTTTCATCATACCCATGTGTGGGGTATCTAGTATTGAGGTTTCTAATATCATTTTTTTCTAAACTGAATAGTTCTTGCGAGACACTTCCAAAGTGGTAAAATGTGTGTCCCCCCTGTAACTTCTAAAATAAGAGAATGATAAAACTAAAAAAAAATATATGATGTAGGTACATTACCATGTAAACTTCCACCGAAAATTGGTTTGAACGAGATCTAGTAAGTAGTTTTCTTTAATACGTCATAAATCGTAAACCGCAATTTTTTATAGACCATTGTACGGAACCCTTCGTGCGAGAGTCCGACTCGCACTTGGCCGATTTTTATTTCAATAAAAGCGTGTTACACCTTCATTATTTCTCTTGACGTCAAAATATAACACGCTTTTATTGAGAAAATTGGGACTGTGTTAAAAATGCAAAGATTTAATGCATCGTTATTATTTATCAGAATTAAATTATTTTCAGCTTTTTAGTTCTTTTTTTATTAACATTTACTTAATAATAGTTTTTGACGTGACATCGTCTAATAAATCGATGAACGCCGGCTGCACGCACGAAAAAGGATGACGCAATGTAACGTACATGTACGTACAGAGCAGTGAACGCCAGAATGTACAAGAGAGCAGCGAACGCCAGGATGTACAATCTTAGTACTAGCGCTCGGGTAATTTTCAATGCGGGGGTGTGGTTGCGGGGGCCGAGGGGGTGCGGGGGAGAGTGCGGGGGCATTAAAGGGGGATGAAAATTTCATTTGCCGTAGGATGCACCGTTTTCAAGATATTTGACAAAAAAACACCGGTTCTCGTCCGATCACCGAGATTAAGCAACGTCGGGCGCGGCCAGTACTTGGATGGGTGACCGCCTGGTTTCATTTTTGTTTTTTGAATGTTTTTTTTACCTTTTGTAACAGCATCTCACAGCATCCCGCCTCCATCTTGCCAGCGTACTCGTCAAGTCGGTTCAATATGACAGCCAACAGCATGTCAACGTTTGAAGTGTTCAGATCCACTGCTTGACAGAAGACTTGTGTCATATCTGACAATACCCTGACATGGGACGATGTGCCTGAAAATATTTTTTTGTTTATTTATTTATTATTGCTATTATATAGGTTATCATTATAAAAACCATCCTATGTCCTTCCTAGGGCCTTAAACTATCTCCATACTTTTGACCTAAATCGGTTTAGCGGTGTAAGCGCGAAGAGGCAACAGACAGACAGACAGGACACACTTTCGCATTTATAATGTTAGGTCGGAAGTATGGATGGATTGGTTTGACCTATGGCTTCTTAACCAGAGGGTCGTGGGTCCCATCCTAACAACTCTGAATTTTTCGGAATTTATGTCCGAAATTACATTTAAATTTTACCATGACCATCGTTCCATCGTCACCATCTCGATGAATGGCTGTCTACCAGTATACGTTTTCTTCGGCACTTCTTGCCACGTACGGCGAAACTGTGGAACCAGCTTCCGGGTGCAGTGTTTCCAGACAACTATGACATCGGCGCTTTCAAGAAAAGGGTTTATATTTCCTTTTTAAGGCCGGCAACAGATTGGCGACTCTCTCTGAGTTGTTGATATATGGACGCCATCATTTTCCGTCAGATGACCCGCTTGCTCGTTTGCCTCCCTATCATAAAAAAATGACCTGGTTGAGGTTTGCCTCTACAAAAAAATCGCGAGTAAACCTGCACACACCTGCGAATAAATTCAATGGTGTGTGTGAAGTTCCCAATCCGCAAGCCCGCGTGGGAACTACGACACTGGGCTGATGATGATGATGATGATTATATCTGGTTATAAATACCACAGTATAGTTGTTACCTGCGTCCCAAGAGTGGTCGTAATGTATCATAGCGGCCTCGAAGATCGAGCTTACGGCTGCTTTGGGCGATTGATTCCAGTCAACCGCTTTGCCGGTCTCATTTACTTGTTGCAGTATTGACTGTAAATTCTGGTAGCACAGCGCTGTAAAGTGTTAAAAATGCTTGTACAGTCAACCAATTTCAATCCCAGGCCACTATAGAACCATGTCATAATGTATCAATTTGTTTATCTTCTACGACAGTGATTATTGCGTGATGTATTATCAAAGGGCGTTTAGAAAGGGATTGAGCACATATGTCATTTTTGAACTAATGCATGATATGACATTGTCAGTGGTAGTGTGCAGACAAATTAAATAGTTATTTTAGTACAATGAAGTTCTAAAGCAAGGAGCAAAACATCAAATTATGTTACCTAAATAAAATACAAATGTTGTAGATAATTGCTTGAAATGGCCATCAAAGTTTTCAGAAGAACCTTCGTTATCTTTTTCTTTATAAACGACCAGATGGCCTAGTGGTTAGAGAACCTGACTACGAAGCTTGAGGTCCCGGGTTCGACTCCCGCGTCGGGGCAGATATTTGTATGAAAAATACGAATGTTTGTTCTCGGGTCTTGGGTGTTTAATATTTATTTAAGTATGTATCTATCTATATAAGTATGTTTATCCGTTGCCTAGTACCCATAACACAAGCTTTCCTTAGCTTACTTTGGGACTAGGTCAATTGGTGTGAATTGTCCCGTGATATTTATTTATTTATTTATTGAAATATGTTAGTACTACATTGCAGATAATTTCTCGGCACCGACCGTTTAATACACCACGATTCATATTTTATACATACGTATTTTTTAACAGCTACGGCAATTTGATAACGCGAAAATATGTGAATTAGTGACAGATTTGTAAGATATGATAATAATAGTGAAAATAAACGGATCACTCACGTCTCAAAACGAGTTTAACTCGACATGTTTCGGGCTAATCGGGAAGGGCTACGGATTAGCCCGAAACATGTCGAGTTAAACTCGTTTTGAGACGTGAGTGATCCGTTTATTTTCACTATGAGTGAGTCTCACGGTAGTTTCATGTTTAAAGTATGATAATAATATTTTTTATAAAACAAATGACAACATTTACCGCGAATAGAGTTCAAATATGCAAAGCATACTTTGTAAATCTATTAATTCTATTATCAATAAGTGTCTGCAGTTATGAAGATATCAAAGATTGACTTATGATCATATTTAATCATTCAATTCAATCAATGTTGTGCTAACGGTACTCTCGGATCCCTTTCTAAACGCTGTTTGATAATAACAAAGGCATAATGTAACTACAATATGAAAGGGGGGTTTGTTAGACCGAAACAGAGGGAGTGTGTGACTGAGTGTGTAAGTTTCGATGATGAAAAATAATCATATCGTATTTTGAAAAAAGCTCGTATCTAAAATCAATATGTAAACCAAACTGAACCTTGAGGCGCACCAGGTAAAGTTCATTTAGTAAGATTATTTATTTTGAGATACGAGTTTTTTCAGAGTAGTGACGATATGTGTACCGTAGGTGTGTGTATACTTACATCCCAGATCTTTATGCAAAAGCAGCATCAGATGATACAATTCTATTGATACCGAAGGATTTCTCGCGTACTCCAAAGTATTATATTTTCCTGAAACAAGAAAAATTTAAAAGTAGGTTGTATATCGCCAATAACTGGCCACCTCATACTAAAAATAAACTCTATTCACCTATAATAGAATTCATTTTTAGTATAAGGTGTTATGTGTTATGCCGTGTCGATGAACGCTACATTCGGATCCTCAACCACCTTCATCGCAACGCTACTGCATGTGTCGCCCTACGTAAGAAGACCAATAAATTTCGTCTGGAGAGAGGGGTCAGGCAGGCAGCACTAGAATGTATATTTCAACAGATGCAATGGTCAGGGAAAGGGCTGATGGTTGATGGAGAGGAGCTGTCAAATCTGAGGTTTGCTGATGATCTGGTTCTGGTCTCGGAGAGCATTCGTGATATGCTAACGACGCTGGAGGACTTGAAACTGGAATCCGAGAAGACTGGCCGTAAAATGAATATGGGGAAAACTAAGATCATGACCAATATTCCCGAAGTCATGGACTACCAGCTTCCAGTGGAGAGAGTGACCGAGTATATATATTTGGGCCATAGGATCACACTAGGCTTTGAGAACCAGGTGGCTGAGGTGGAGAGACGGATTGCGCAGGCGTGGGCTGCGTTCGGTGCCAATAAGAATATATTGCGGGGCAAAGTATCTCTGCATCTCAAAGTTAAAGTCTTCGAGCAGTGTGT
Organism: Archips xylosteana; assembly: GCA_947563465.1. Lineage (NCBI taxonomy): Eukaryota > Metazoa > Arthropoda > Insecta > Lepidoptera > Tortricidae > Archips > Archips xylosteana. Next base: position 11,052,520 of record OX387370.1, read on the forward strand.
CATGCCCGTTCTCGTTTACGGTACAGAGACTATGACTCTTACGCAAAGGTCGGCAGAGAAATTCCGAGTTGCGCAGAGGGGCATGGAGAGAGCGCTTTCGGCTTAAAACCACTAAAGTTCATAATACCTTATTCACTAATGCCCCTAATTTTCAAATTACCATGGGCTCATAATACCTAAAAATACCTAAAATTTCAAATTTTAACATGAGACAGTACTAGCTTTTGCCCGCGACTCCGTCCGCGTAGAATTAATAATTTGGGCAGCTTATTTTTTTATCCAATTTGCTTTTTCATCAATTATGGCTCTCCTTAGTTCCTCGATATAAAAAAAATTACGCCCCCCGCCCCCCCTCGACCCCCCCCCCCCCCGCACACCCGCGTTCACATTCACCACCGTACTCCCAGCGTGATGATATAATAGCCTATAGCCTTCCTCGATAAACGGGCTATCTAACACTGAAAGTATCGTATCTTTCTTATTTGTCAACCGATTCAAATGAAACAAACACTAAATGTTAATCCAAGAAAATACCAACATATCAGTGAAAACCGCATCCTTCTAGGTTAAGCCGTTTCTGAGATTAGCGCGCACAAACGCACAGACAAACAGACAAACAGACAATAATTCTAAAAAACATTGTTTTGGGTTCTATTGCGCTAGTAAATAGCCCTAGTGACAGTTTTTCTCAAATATCTTCAATGTACAGACACCGACTTGTTACAGATTTATTATATGTATAGAATATAGACTATTATTGACATGATTAGATACTATTATTGACATGATTAGGTAATATTATTAGGACAAAGAAATCTTACTAGCTTTATCCAGGAGGCTTTCTAGAATATTCGTGTCGTTTTGCTCGAGCCCGATTTGTCTCATTGCGAGCAGCTTCTGTCTCAGCCATGGGAGGGTCTCGCTCTCGCATAGATCTCTGAAACATAAGAAATCTGTCCAAGTAGTTGGACTCGCGCACCGAGAGTCCCTAAAATACAATATAATATTCTTTATTGATCACGAAAAGCAGTACAGTGACATTACAAAAATAAATATTTAGACGACAATAGGCGGTCCTATCGCTAAAAAGCGATCTCTTCCAGACAACCAATTGTGTCCGCTGGGTGCGGAACACATTCGACGATGAGCTGGGGTTTGAGGTTAGGAGAAAATGAAGGAACGACTTACAGTTGAGCTGATGATGGCGTCGTACGGCGTAGATGAGCTGAGGGTGATGGTTCCTTTCCCCAAGGATTGAGCTGGATGATTTTAACTGCACCACATATGTATCACGAGACACTTTAAGTACCGGCCGGTATACGTGAGTAAGCGAGAGGCGCGAATCGAGAGCAAGCAATGATACGTGTTCACTGTACGGCGCCAGTTTTCGAGTGATTCATGATCGAGTGAGCGATGCCCGCGCGGTCACGTGACTAGTGATGAGTGAATGAGGTGAATCTTGGATGCAACTGTCATACGTCACGCTTGGCGGGAACATCCTGGGGGGCCCGGGGAAGAGCCTCTTCTTGAGCTGAATCCAGTGGCAGCCTTGCTATCTTGAGCACAGGTCTGCGCAGGTGTCCGAGTGCTGTGTCCAGATCCACAACTCGAATCACTCCATCCTTGCCAGGTATTGTGCGGGTAATTCGTCCCAGCTTCCATTGGAGCGGGGGCAGATCATCTTCCTTGATGAGTACGAGCTCGCCAACTTGAGGAGGTGAGGAAGGGGAGAGCCATTTGGAGCGGGTTTGGAGGGTATGGAGGTAGGATCTGGTCCACAGTGTCCAAAAGCGTTGAGATAGAGCTTGTATGAGCTGGAAGCGTTTAAGAGCAGACAGTGGTCTGTCATCAAAGGACAGTTCGGGCAGAGCAGTGAGCGGACGACCTATAATAAAATGTCCGGCAGTTAAGGGTTCAAAGTCTGAAGGGTCAGACGAAAGTGGGCAGAGAGGTCTGGAGTTGAGTACAGCCTCGATTCGTGCTAGAAGTGTGGAGAATTCCTCAAAGGTAAGGTGTTGTTCACCAATTACACGATAAAATAATTGTTTAGTAGATTTCACATTAATTTCGTGTAAAGAACCAAACCAGGGTCCCTTAGGGGGGTTCAGCAACCATGTGATGTGCTGATTGGCAAGTTTGTGTGCGATTGCATCATTATTTTCGGCAAGAAAGTTCTGAAATTCTATGAGCTGATTTCTAGCGCCTACGTAATTCGTGCCGCAATCTGACCTAATAAGAACCGGTGTACCGCGTCGCGAGACGAATCGTTGTAACGCCGCGAGGAAAGCTTCCGTAGTAAGAGCAGAGACGGCCTCCAGATGGACTGCCTTCGTTGAGAGGCAAACGAATATGCAAAAGTACGCTTTCAATAGTTTAGCGTTCCGTAATAGGCTAGACTTGACGAGAAATGGGCCGGCAAAATCAGTCGTGACTTGGCTAAATACGGGCTGAGGTGTGACCCTGTCTGCTGGAAGGTCACCCATGAACGGGGCTTGAGTTTGAGCGCGGCATCGGAAACATCTAATACATTTAAACACCCGGCGTCTGACTGCACGGCGTGCGGATAATATCCAGTATTGCTGGCGTGAAATAGCGTGTAAAGTGTCAGCGCCAGGATGGCAGTGTATTTTGTGGCAGTGGTCAATGATGAGGTCTACGAGCGGGCTAGAACTGGGCAGAATGAGTGGATGTTGAGCGTCGTACCTAATTGACGCATGAGAGAGCCGACCCCCAACTCTCAAGAGACCGTCTTTCACGAATGGCGAGAGGCGCTGGAGTCGGGCGGTACAAAGTTTACTAGTGTGAAGGCGATGAATATCATCTGCAAACTCATTCTGTTGAACAGAGCGGACCCAGAATAACAGTGCGTCCCTACGTTCACCAACTGATAAGGGCCCAGAGCGCCGTGCTTCTGGGTTGTGCTTACAATTAAAAATAAATCGCTTAATACAAGCCGTCACTCCGATGAGCTTGTCAAAAGAGCTGAAGCGAGTGAGCAGATCGTCATCAAGATCGGGAATAGCTATGTGAGCTGGCACCTTTTTCGGCTTAAGGCCTGGTAAGGCATGATGACCTAAGGCGGTTGGCATCTTTGGCCAAGTGCGAGGAGAATCTTTAAGCCAGCTGGGAGACCACCAGAGGGCGTGAGTTGAAAGAGATTGGGCTGACATACCCCTGCTCGCACAATCTGCAGGGTTGAGGTTCGTGGGAACATGTCTCCACGTGGAGCTCGTCGAACATGACGTTATTTTAGCCACTCGGTTGGCCTCGAACGTCTGGAGTCGATGAGGGGGCGTGTTGAGCCACGCTAAAACTATTGTACTATCGGACCAACAGATGTATTGGTCAATAGTAATGTGATCTGACAGTTCAGCTGACACACGAGTCATGAGCTGTGATAAAAGAGCGGCAGCTGAAAGTTCGAGCTTAGGAATTGAGAGGCGATTCTTAATAGGAGCGACCTTTGACTTGGCAATGACTAGATGTACATTGACATGACCGTTGGCATTGAGCTCATGAAGGTAAACGACAGCGCCAAAGGCAGCCTCCGACGCGTCTGCGAACCCATGAAGTGAGTAAGTGGAAGTAGGCTTATACTTGCAAATGTGCCGAGGTATGCGGAGATTCGAGAGTTGAGGAAGATCTTGGGCAATGTACTGCCACTCTGTGAGAACTTCATTGAGAATGGGGTCGTCCCATCCCAGTTTTAAAAGCCATAACTTCTGTAGAAGGATCTTTGCGCGGAGGATGACTGGTGTGACCCAACCGCTAGGGTCATAGAGAGATGCTACGGTGCTGAGAATAGAACGCTTTGTGACTTGAGGGAGCGGGGGAAGAGAGATGCGATAAGTAAACTCATCCGATTGAGGAATCCATTGTATACCTAACACTTTAATGGAATTCGATTCTGGGCTGATGTCAAAGTCCTTAGGCATGTCACATTGGTCATCTGGAAACCGTTCAAGGAGCTGGGAAGAGTTTGAGGTCCATTTACTGAGCTGAAAGCCACCTAGGGCAAGCAAGTCGATTAACTCGTTTTGGAGTGCCTGTGCAGATTCTACAGAGTCGTGACCACAGAGTAAGTCATCAACGAAAATTGAATGGCGAAGGGCATGAGCAGCTTGCGGGTAGCGATGACCATCGTCATCGGCCAGTTCAAGCAGAGTGCGAATGGCATGGTACGGGCTAGACCGTAGACCATACGTGACGGTATTGAGCGCATATGTGAGCAGAGGTTGGTCAGGTGACGATCGCCAGAGAATGAGTTGATACTGTCTTTGATCTGGGTGGATAAGTATGTTCCTGAACATCATTCTGATGTCAGTACTGAAAACTACAGGATGTGTCCTGAAAGACATAATTATGTCAACAATATCTTGTTGAAGAGCTGGACCTGTGTGCAGACAATCATTTAGACTGACCCCATTTGAGCTTTTACTGCTACCATCAAATACAGTGCGTAGCTTGTCTGATTCTGCTTTGAAGATGGCATGATGAGGGATATAGAAATGAGGTTTGTTCGAAAACGTACTGGGGTGACAAGGTGACATATGTCCTAATTTGAGATAATCATTCATAAAGTCAACATATTTAGAGCGGAGGGGCGGATTTGTTTGTAGCTTCTTTTCAAGATTGAGAAATCTACGCAGCGCAATAGCATGAGTGTTTCCTAAGGTTGGCGCTTCAGGTAGAAAAGGCAATGTGACCCTATAGCGGCCTGATGCTTCTCGAGTGGTTGTGGTGCGGAAAATTTCCTCGCACTGGTCTTCTAACGGGCTGGTCTTTATATGAGGTTGGGGTTCTTCTGACTCCCAGAACCTCTCAAGACTTTTACATATTTCATGGGCAGATACATCGGATTCTGACTGTGAGCTGATAATATGAGCTGAGTTACACTGGTTCGCCGGTGCTGCATGCAAGTCCTCAATGGGTCCTATCAATGCAAAGTCAAAAATCGTGCCGAAGGCTATGGGCTTCCCCCGGCCTAATGAAACCTTAGTCCCATCCAGAACTTGGCCGAGAACGTCAGAACCTAATATGAAATCGATGGGAGCTGGTGTATGGTATTCTTGATCCGCTAAGGGAATCGGCGGGTGGCCTCTCACACGTGCGAGGTGAGGGACCTTTTGTATTGGTAGATCGCCAGTAACATTTTCTAAAATATGCGCTGTAGCCGTTATCGTAGGTGTGTCATGTTTTGTGGGTCGACATACTATTGTAATTGAGGCCTTTGAGTTCTGTGTGTGTTGGTTGCCCACTCCTGAGATCTTAAGTGATGTTGAGTTGTGCGGTAAATTTAAAATTCGAGCCATGCGCTGAGTTATTAGTGTTAACATGCTACCACAATCTAACAAGGCTCGTGCTGTGTGAAAATGACCATGTACGTCTGCTATTTTTAGCGAGACGGTAGGCAATAAAATAGGTAACTTATTTACATGCTCTTCACGTTGAGTGGAATTACACAAATAATAATTCTCTTTTTGAGCTGATATCGCGGAGTGGGCTTGTGATGTCTGTGTGTGAGCTGAGTGTGTGTGTTTTGGGTGTGAACGTGTGCGCTGAGTTTGTTTACGTTTACCTATCGTAGCTAGTCATTGTTGACCACCTACACGAGAACCACTGGGCGAGCGGGACTGATTGGGTGGGATGTTCTGAGACGGGGGATTCTTAGGTGAGGCGTGTGCCGAAAAATGTGGTTTCTCATGAGCTGGGCGCTGTCTGGGCTGATCCCTTAGGTGCGGAGGTAGCAGATGAGCGGAGGAGTGAGTTGGAGAAGAAGCATTGGGGCGGTGAAGGGATGTGTGGTGGTTATCCTTCCCACACTCCTTGCAAGCCCGCGTGGACTTGCACTCATTTTCGTAATGAGGGCCTAAGCAGCGCCGACAGCGGTTGCGAGCTTTAATAAAGTCCCACCGGCCTTGGATCGGTTGGTCATTGTACCGTGGGCAGGCGATGAGTTTATGTCCTCCATCGTGACAAAATGGGCAGGGCATATTATTGGCGGTGGGAGCGGTATGAGCGGAAGGCTGAGCTGAGTAGACTGGCCTGTGCTGAGTTGGGGGTGGGGTGCGGTATTCTGGGCGACTCCTCACCGGGGCTATGGGCCGAAATTCCTGATAGGGGGCGCGTCGAGGCGGGCTTCGAGGAGGGACAGCGGGAGACTGCCAGCGATATTGGCCAGACTGTGGCGAAGGCTGATTGGCTCGTGAGGGGCCCGGGCTGGCCCACTCGGTCTCTACACACCGGGCGTGCTCCTCTAAAAAGCTGATCAAATTATTGAGGGTGGGCAGAGTTTGGCGAGATCCATGTTTGCGCTCGAAGAGGGTTCGGAGTTCACCTTTAAGTTTCCGTACCACAATGGATACGAAAACGTAATCGCTCTCCTTCATGGGCAGATCTAAATTATTAAGCGCGCTTTGCGCGGAAATGAGCGGAGTTAAAAAGAGTGCGCGAATGTCTGAGCGCACATGAATTATTGGGAGGCCCAGGATAATGTCTACGAAACGATCGATCAAGACGCGACGATTTTCAAAACGCCTGGTCAAAATGTCCATGGCCACGGTGAAATTTTCATTGGTGAGCTGAAGGTGGGACACCATACTGCGTGCCTCGCCTGATAGACATGAGAGCAGGTAATGGAGTTTTACAGCATCCGAGATTGTGGCCATGTCATCTGTGAGACTCCTGAAAATGGCGATAAAGGAAGGCCAATCTTCTACTTTTGAGCTGAACTTCGGGAGAGCAATCTTGGGCAGAACGGCTGCAGGGGTGGGTGAGGTGGAGGGATGAGATGTTTGCGGGAGTGTCGCGGTCTCACTTAATTTTTGAAAAGTGACCAATATGTCATTGTAGTTAGCAATGGCACCATCGTAGCTCCTCGTGCAGATGGTCTCAAGGTCATCGGAGAGGCCCTCGTCATCCAATATTTCATGGAAGACGTCTTCTAATTTCCTCTTGTATTCTTCTAATTTCGGATACCGCGCTGTAAAGTCGGTGACCGTGTATTTAGTCGTATCTTTGGCTAGAACGGCCACAGCGATCTCCTTGAGCTGAGAGATTGCCTTCAGTGCCTCACGGAAAATAGCCGCTTGAGATTTGGAAGGCATGGTGTTGAGTGGAAAAAAAAATCGAACGTAGATAATAAAAGTAATTCACTGTATATTGAGCTGATAAACGTTTAAACGCTGAGCGGAGATTACAGGGTGAGCAAACTGTTTATTATTAAGTAAACAAACTTAGCGCAAAACAAAAGAGCAGTGAGATTGCGTGGTATCAACTGTATATACCTACGTAGATAAATGCACAAAGCTATGCAAACAAGGGCCGAAGTACAATAGGTATCAAATATATATATGAAACTGAACACCTCTGGTAACTCTAAATTGAATACACTAAAACAAAATTTATTGTATTATTATCCACACTTATGTAAAAACACCAACCTGTATATAGCCAAGTCAGCTGAGCAGCCTGTATACGGCAAGAATTGTGAAGTTATTTTATGAACAACCCAAAAAAAAAAAATTATAAAAAAAAAATAATGCTATATTTATTGCAGTTATTTTTTTTTTTAACACGCTGTATATTTTAATTTATTGAGCTGAGTCTATAAGCACTGTCTGTGAGTTTCTAAACGAAATCAATGTAAGTAAACATAAACTAATGAGAGATCAAGCAACTATTATTGGTACGGCAATAAATTTAATATGTAATTTAATTGGTTATGGGAGGTAGGTATCCTACCGCGCACTTACTAAATACTTAACTAATTAATGGAAATGAAGCAACAAAAAGGACTAATAATGGGCTGAATCGATACTAAATATCTATGTGTAATTATATTTCACGGTAATGGTTCCCGTTAACACGGAACCCTAAAACGATGTAAATACGTAAACTCTTGAGAATGAACTATTAAGTAATATTATAACTATAAATTTATTCACGTTGTAGATGTATTGTATGAGACTATGACATGAACTTATAATTTAACTCGTTAATTATCACTAAAACACTTGGGCTTTGAGATGTAATAATGAGATTTAATAATAGTAGGTACCTACTTTGTACCTTACGTACTACGTATTTACTTAACCAAACTAAAATATTGAGCCGACTAAATTACGTTTGCGCTATTAACGTAACTAAACACCAAGAATAGTCAGTTATACTTAAGTATCTAAATATTGTTTTGACAAGAAAATGATGCAACGGCACCGCGCGCCGTTTTTTTGTTTTATAGACACGAATTCTACACACTTATAATAACAAATGTTTGGCTTTGACAAATCGTAAATACGTTAAAATATAAATGGGGATGGATAATCAAGGGCAGACTACGATACCTGTGTAAGTAGGTAGGTAGTAGGTAATGGAAAGTTCCAGCGATAACGGACGATATACTTTGCCTAGGCAATGGAATGAAATCCGATACTTGTAGTACGTAATGGGATGGATTTATAGTAATACACGGGTCAAGGTCACGGGCAGAATGTTCAAGTAGAAATACGAGAATTTTTTTTTATTATTTTTTCAAATGTGGGTAAGAAAATGTGGGCCAACAATAGTGGGCTTAAGTGGGACTAAAATATGTCCACAAGGGACCAGTTGGAAGAATTGAAGCACCACAAAATGTTTATTATGTACTTTAAGGTTAAGATTGTTAGGTTTAGTGTTATTAAATGCATCCATAATCCCTTAAATGTTAAAAAGTACTAAAATACGGGTTTATTATTATTCATCATTGTTTTATATGTCTGTCGTAATAAACGGTTGTTATTTTGATTTCCGAACTGCAACGGGTACGACTAGATGATTGGAGGGGGAAGAGGGTTTTAAAATAGGTGGCCGGTTGCTTAACCGGCCAATTGCCGTTTAATTTTCAAGCTACTAACAAGTCTTAGATATAAGCGAGAGTGTATTTGTTAAAATATAAAAGTGTGAAGCACAACGGATTTTATTTTATACTTCAGAAGTGGGATCGTGCTCATGGTCACGTAAGTACAAATTTTGATAAATTTTATTGATTCTTTTGCATACACATTATTGTGATTGACTTCTGAAGGTAGTTTATTATTTTCTGGAATGATTGGAAATTGTTTTATAAGTGTATGAAAGTAATCATATTGGCCTTATTTTCTTTATAACTGATATGGTTAAGTTTTAGCTATCGATAAAGTGACAATGTAGGTAAATTCAGATTTATTTTCTACATGTTGCGTAAATCAATAAGGGATATTTTCCGGCTAATCGTTGTACCCGTAGAAATTTAAAAGGGGAGCAGGTAATTAGTTTCCACAAGCAACTAAGTATTTCAATATTTAGTTTTGTTCTTGCCAATCATAACGCGTATTAAACATGTCGGATATCAGTATTCCCAGTAGTATTTTAGGCTAAGGGAAGTAATTTAAGTATCTTCTCAGGACTTTGTTCGCTGTATAATTATTCAGATGTGTGGTTTCTACCCACATTTGTTTTTTTTGTAAGGGTGATTTCAAACGACTAATGCCGTTTTTTTTTTGTGTGTTCGAGGTCTAGACGATGAGTGATCAGAAGGAAAGTGAGGGAACTGAGAGGGGTCGTAGCCTAAGAACGCCAGACCGACATTCGACGGCAAGACAAACTCGTAGTCGAAGCAGGTTGCGTTGTAGTCCAAGTCTCAGCAATCTGACAAAAAGGAAGCGCCAGCTGGATCGTGAAAAAGAACGACTACGGATCCTGGCAGCCGAACTTCGGAGTGAATGCAGAGCACGGGATGAAGCAAGAAGCAGCGGTCTCCGGGCAACAGTGAAAGGTGATCGGTGCCGCCGCAGCGAGAGGTGTGACCCCAGCAGTCCAGAGCATCGCGACGCCGGACCAGAGTGCAGCCGCCGCAGCCGGCGCCGCAGCCGGCAACGCAGCCGACACCGCAGCCGGCGCTGTCGCAGCCGGCGCGGTCGCAGCCGCCGCAGTCGCAGCCGGCGCAGTCGCAGCCGGCGCAGTCGCAGCCGGCGCAGTCGCAGCCGGCGCAGTCGCAGCCGCCGCAGTCGGCGCCGCAGCCGGTGCCGCAGCAGGCGCAGTCGCGGTCGCCGCAGCCGCGAGCAGAGCCAACGCAGTCGCCGCAGCCAGGGGCAGAGCCGCCACAGCCGCGGGGAGAGTCCCCGCAGCCGTCGCAGCCGTGGGCAGAGCCGAGCCAGCCGCGTGCGCAGCCGCCGCAACCGAGAGAGCAACCGTTGCAGCCGCGAGAGCGTCCGTCTCAGCTCCGAGCATCATCGCCCCAGCAGAGCCCGGGACCAAGCACCGCACCGTGCAAGACGACAAATAAGGTCACGTAGCCCTTCATTTTCTGTTAAAGACTTTATGAATATTCTCAATAGTGTTAAAGACAAATCCTCCCAGCCCAACGCCCCTAATTTCAAAAGCATCGATCATAAGAATATTCTACCCGAGTTTAACCCTTCCACTAAAAGTCAGCGTATTGATGTCTGGCTCCGGAAAGTGAATGAATGCGCGAAAGTTTACGGCTGGGATGATAGAACTACTACCCACTTCGCCATGCAAAAATTACAAGGTTTAGCTAAGGTCTGGTACGAAGGGCTAAATACTATTTTATTTTCGTGGCCAGAGTGGCAGGATAAACTAATAAATGCTTTTCCCTTCGAACAAAGCTATAGCCAAACCTTAGAAGATATGCTTCGGAGGAAAAGTAAATTTAACGAACCAATAGAGGTTTACTATTACGAAAAATTATCCTTAGTTAACCAGTGCGATATCAGTGGGGAACGCGCGGTGGACTGTATTATACATGGGATTAGTGATAGGACCACAAGGTCAAGCGCTTTAGCGTTACGTTGTTCTCACCCTGACAGTTTATTGCAATTCTTGATGAGTAATAAGGGCTCAGTTAATTTTACTGACAGATTTAATCCGAAAAATAGATTTATGCCAGATCATGGTAGTTCGCCTAAAATTACCACAAGATCTAATACTAACTTATTATACTGTTTTAATTGTAAAGAAAAGGGGCATCCTTATTTACAATGTCCTAAACCCCTTTTGAAGTGTACGAGGTGTAACAAAATTGGCCATAAGCTTGAAAATTGTAGGTTTTACACGGATAGTAGCGTACATAAGAAAGATGAAGCTAAGACCGTTCAGTTGATATCAGATTCTAATCCTAGTTCCAAGTTCATAAAGACGGTGGAGATCAACGGGGTGCCATTCGAGGCTTTTGTAGATTTTGGTAGTGAGGTAACTCTTATTAAGGAGTCCCTGGCCCGGAGCCTTGAGTTAACACATGATAGTGTGTCAAGTATTATGAAGGGATTTGGGAATCAAAGCGTACTGTCGTTAGGCAATTTAACGGTCGATTTAGTTATCGATGGAATATTCGCTACTGTGAATTGCAAGGTGGTTGAAGACTGTTTGCTTGAGAAGGGCTTGCTGATAGGGCAAACCTTCACCGAGCAACCTCATATTGTTGTTTTTAAGGATTCTAAGAAACTTCAGTTCTTTGACATGAGCAGTGAAATTCCTTTCTCTAATACGAGTATTTTTGATGACCGCTTACTGAAGGTTAAATTATATACGACTGTAGAGTTGTTTGGCCCGGCTTGTGTTAGAGCCTACACGGACGTAAATTTTTGTGGGAACGTAGTTCTTGACAATAAAGTTGTTGGAAAACCAAACCATCAATATATGATTTGTGGAGGTGTATATTCTGTTAACCATGGCCAGTTATATGTTACTCTGTTACCTACATCTCCAGTTCTTTTGTTAGGGGGCACCATTCTAAGTCGTGGTGAAAGAGTCAGCGTCGTGAATAGGATAATACCAGAGCCCAACCATGTAAGTAGCCCTTGTGGACTAGATATAAGTCAAATTCGTACGGGTGCTAATGTTACAATTAGTGATAAGGAAAAACTTTACTCTTTACTTGATCAGTATAAACATTGTTTCGCTTCCGGTCTTAAAGATATAGGCTGTACCGACGTAGCTCACATGAATATAGAATTAAATAGCCAACGCCCTATTGTGTACCGACCATACCGTCTCTCTCATCATGAACGCGATAACGTACGCCAAATGGTCGATGAGATGCTAACAGCGGGTATAATTAGAGAATCTGTGTCTGATTACTCGAGTCCTATTATTTTGGTCAGGAAGAAGGATGGTAAGTTTAGATTGTGTATAGACTATAGAATGCTCAACTCTGTAACTATTAAAGAAAGGTACCCAATTCCTATTATTGAAGACGAGATTGCTAGGTTGTCTGGTCAAACGTGTTTCATTACCCTTGATCTTGCGTCAGGGTACTATCAAGTGCCCATAGCCGAAGCTAGTAAACATCTCACCTCATTTGTCACACCAGATGGACAGTTTGAATTTAATCGCATGCCTTTTGGCCTGGCTAATGCGCCAGCAGTTTTCCAGCGCATGATGAATAACGTACTTGGATCAGCTAGGTTCAGCAAAGCAACTGTATATCTCGATGACGTCTTGATCTTCGGGAAGGATTCTAAGGAATGTCTGGATAGGTTAGAGGAGATATTGAAACTGTTAGAGCAGGCAAAACTTACCTTAAATTTATCAAAATGTGTATTTCTTGAAAATAAAATCGATTATTTAGGATACGAAATTAGTGGTGCAGGGTGTAGGCCCGGGGAGACCAAGATTATAAGCGTTCGCAATTTTCCTCGTCCCTCTAACGTTCATGGTGTGCGTCAGTTCCTAGGTTTAGTGAGCTATTTTCGTAAGTTCATAAATAACTTCGCGCAAATGGCCCAGCCTCTAAGTAAATTATTGAAAAAGGACACCACTTGGGAGTGGTCCGGTGTACAAGAAGAAGCTTTTATAAAATTAAAGGCTTGCTTAGAGGCTAGGCCAGTCCTTGCTATATACGACCCCAAGGCTCAAACGGAGCTCCATACTGACGCTAGCAAAATTGGTATAGGGGGAATCCTTTTGCAGCGTTTGTCGGATAGTGAACCTCTTCGGCCAGTGGCCTATTACAGCCGACAGACTTCTCCCGAGGAGAAGAACTTTCACTCGTACGAGCTTGAAACTCTCGCTGTAGTCTGTTGTTTGCGTAAGTTTAGAGTTTACTTGCTAGGAATGGAGTTTAAAATCGTCACAGACTGTAGCGCTCTCCGCTCTACATTTTTAAAACGAGATCTCATCCCCAGAATAGCTCGGTGGTGGCTATCGTTACAGGAGTTTGATTGCAGTATAGAATACAGGCCTGGTACGAGGATGACACACGTAGACGCTTTGTCTCGCAATCCTGTTTGTAGTGTAGACGTAGGGGATGAGTGTGCGGTAGAGCCAGTCCCAATGGTTATGACGATCAGTGATGAAGATTGGTTACTTACTCTGCAATTGGGCGATAGCGAGCTATGTAGAATTCGCAACGTCTTGGAGGCTGATTTAGATGCCGAAGGCATACAGTACATTAAGGACAATTATTTATTACGAGATAATAGGTTGTATAGATGTCTAGGTGGTAATAAAGACGATATCCGCTGGGTAGTACCAAAGGGGGCAAGGTGGCAGATCTGTCGTTTAAATCACGACAATATTGGGCACTTTGGGGTGGAAAAGACTCTTGAGCGAATAAAGAAAAATTACTGGTTTCCTAAAATGTCGCGATTTGTAAAAAAATATGTCATGGCTTGTCTTGAATGTGCATATGCGAAAAAAGTTTCGACTTCGCACGAGGGCCTTTTACACCCCATACCCAAAATAGAAAAACCATTCCACACACTGCATATTGACCACCTTGGTCCCTTTGTGAAGTCAAAAAGAGGTAATGCGTACTTGTTAGTAGTAGTAGAAGCCTTTACTAAGTTTGTGTTTATTAAGCCATTACGAAATACTAAAACTCAAAATACCATACGTGCTTTAGACGAGATATTTAATACTTTTAGGTCACCTGATCGCTTAGTGAGTGATCGTGGAAGTTGTTTCACGTCACACTCATTTAAAAAGTTTTGCACTGAAAAGGGTATACAACATATTTTGAACGCTGTTTCGAGTCCTAAGTCTAATGGACAGGTAGAAAGGTATAACCGGACCGTCCTTAGCTCATTAACAGCGCAAAACTTGCAATATCACGAAAAAGACTGGGATAAACAAATAGGCAAAATTCAGTGGGGCCTTAACAATACCATTCAAAAGACCACAGGGAGAACTCCGGCAGAAGTTATGTTTGGTACATGTATGAATAGTGAAGTGACACCTAACCTTAATGAAATTGCCGAGAATACACGTGAGCCTATAGACTTGCCGACTATTCGGGAAGAAGTCAAAAAAAAGATTGATAGGGAACAGGAGAAACAGAAAGAGTACTACGATAGGGGTAGGAAACCCGCTCATGTTTATAACGAAGGTGATTTGGTTAAAATAACGGTAACTTCCTTTAATAACGACGGTAAAAGCAAAAAGTTACTGCCGTCTTATTCAGGTCCATATCGTGTTGCTAAAGTTCTGGATAACGACCGGTACAGGTTAGCACCTATTTCTGGTTTTGGTATTAAAAAACATAAGCGAGGTACGACTGTGGCATCTGACAGGATGCAGCCCTGGGTTCACATTGCTGCCCTGAATCTCAATGAAAGCGATGTCGAAGATAGCGCTAGTGATGCTGACGATAATTGTCTTAACGATTAATTAATTAAATAACTGTAAAAAGAGGCATTTAGTTAGTACTTTGTTTTGGCAACGCATTTGCAATCCATTCGGTATTAATGGTGCCAGGGACGAATGTGATCGCTCACCATCAGGTGACCCGCTTGCTCGCTTTCCTTTCTTTATAGTACTTAGAAAGGATGGAGTGTTCGGAAAGGTTCTCTAATAGTTTAATAATAATAATGATAATGATCGCGATTATGTACATTTGTTATTTTTCTCATTTCAGGTCAAGCACGAGAATTGATTGGTTCGTGGCTTGACGATGACTACCTACGCCAGGCGCGAGAATTGATGGGTTCGCGCCTCGGCAGAGACTATCAGCGTCAGGCGTGAGAATTGATTGGTTCACGACTTGACTTGATGAAGACTACCTTTGCATAAAAAAAAAAAAAAAAAAAAATAAAAAAAATAAAAATCATTTATTTCAGGACTAGGAGTCCCATATACAATGTGTTAGTTACATTCTTAATACCTATGTTAGTAAGAGCATAAGATAAAATAAAATATGAATTTAAAATCAAAATCGCAATCAGAATTAAATAAAAAAATCAAAGTACCTAAATAATTAAAAATTCAAAAATTAACATTAAAATTTAAATCAAAATTTGAATAAAGTTACAATTTACATTTAAAACAACACATAATAAAACAAAGCAAGTCATAAATAATGTACTTAATAACAAATAATAATTGATAAATAATGTAATAATGTCAAAATAAATTAATTTATTTATTTAATTAAACCTATGACTATTGCATCCCAGTGCTGCATCATGGGGCAGTCCAAACGCCCGGCCCACATCTTCAGGATGCTGTTGTTGCTGCCGCGCACACGTTGCATCATGGAGGTTATCCTCTTGCGCCGCAGGGCATGAAAGCCGTCTGTTTGCGCTTCTGCAAACATGCCTGACGCACTACAGTATCGCGGCAGCTTCAACAGCATTCTAAAAATATTATTGTACTGGACCCTGAGTGCGTTATACACACGTTGAGTATGACTCATCCACAGACTGCTCGTGTAAAACGTCTGACAGAAGGCTTTAAAAAGCGTTATTTTTACGGATTTAGTACACCGAGCAAATCTGCGAGCGAGCATATTTCCACGAACTGCCATCGCTCTTCTTTCTCTTTCAATATCCATATCGTCCACTAGATCCTGTGTAACAATATGACCAAGGTACCTGAACTTGTCCACTACTTTCAAAGCTACACCGTCCAGCAATAAATCAGGCACAACAGCGGGGTTATATTTTTTATGAGCTTTAAATACAACAATTTCACTCTTCCTCGAATTGTACCTGAGACCATGCTGGACTGCATATCTTTCACACTTTCCGAGAAGCACTCTGAGGGAGTTGATTGAAGGGCCCAGCAACACCATGTCATCGGCATAACTTATATTATTGAGACATGTACCGTCTACATGGCACCCTACATGTGTGTTGCTGAGCTCCCCAATCAGCTCATCAATATATAAATTAAAAAGCAAAGGCGACGTCAACCCACCTTGTCTTACGCCACATTCAAGTTGGTATTCAGTTGACGCTACCCCTGCCCACTTCACTTGATTTACCTGGTTGCTGTACCAAAATTTCAGTAGTGAGACACATTCCGCTGGAACCCCAGTCCTACTGAGCTTACTCCAAAGCAGGTCATATGACACCAAATCGAAAGCTTTCGATAAGTCAAGAAAGCACGCATACACCGGTGTTTTTCTTTGCGTATAGTACCTGACAGTCTGCTTAAGGCAAAAAACTGCACTTTCTGTAGATAATCCCGACCTAAACCCAAATTGAGCATCGTGAAGTTTCACATGTTTATTCAGTTCGTCATTAAGCAGACTATCAAGCACTTTCGATATTACAGGCGCCAGCGAAATGGGTCTATAGTTAGCCATATCAGACAAATCACCCGTTTTATCCTTTACTAGTGGCACAACCATAGTTTTCATAAGTTGCGCAGGTAAGTATGCATGCCTCAAGCATAAAGTAAAGAACTTCGCCAAAATGCGAGGCAAATGGTCACCAGCATACTTGAGGTGCTCAATGCTGAGACCATCATGACCAGGAGACTTGCCGCGCTGCATAGCCTTAATCTTAGATGCAACTGCCTTTGCAGTAAACGTAATGGCCCCATCCCCTGTGATGGTATCAGCACCGAGTCCCTGCTCCCCTGTGAAACCCAATTGTGGCGGTGATACGCTAAAAAATTTCCTAAAATTATTGGCAATACCCTCCCGATCTCCAACCCCACCAACGCTCACAGGCACTCCCGGACGGTTGCTGAATTTTTTAGTGTTCTTCCAAAAAGCTTTAAAGTCTTTTACAGACTGATTGGAGGCTAAGATATCACTCTTAATTTGCTCCTGCCTGTCTTGACACCATTTTAACTTACGCTTAAAAAACTTTCTACTGTCGTACATTTGATCATAAACCGGTCCACACGATGGTTTCCCGGCAGATAGCCAAAGATGAAATTTAGTCCTAGCGTCCCTGTGAGCGTCCGCGACGTGCCTGTTCCAGCCCGCCACATATCCACCTTTTCTGCTGCACTTCTTAGTATTAGATTTTTTTGCGGCATCAGACAATATGCTAATAACAGAGTAGTAAATCCTGTCAAGAAGGATCACGTGATCAGGATTTTTACATGTTTGTTCAGTACAGGTTGACAAAACTGATGGAAAGTCCAACTGCTCCATTTTCTCCTGACACAAAGTATGATAAAGATCTATTTGAGCAATTTGTCTTTCCCCCCAGGCGACCCCACTCCTGTCAGAAACCACAGACTCACACTTAATCTGTACTTTGTGCAAATCACATTCAATAACCAGTGGTAAGTGGTCGGACCAGTACACGTCATGCTGCACCCAAATATTACATATTGTTTCTTTCGCTGACTTACTGACAATACAATGATCCAACCACCTGTCACAGCCATGAGCTTCGCTCGTAAAAGTATATGTATTTGAAGCAACTCCTAACATTTCTATGTCTACACAATACCAATTTTGTTCCGCACAGAATTGAGTCATTTCTTTAAAGAAAAGTTCTTCTGGATGAGCGTTGAAGTCGCCCAGTACATAAACTGCTTCAGTGTCACTATTGTCCTCAATAACTGCGCTTATTTCCCCAAGACACTCAGTAAAAATAGGTAGGTTTTCAGCTGCATTAACAGGCATATACACGCTAAAAACAAGCACAGAACTACCAACAAGATTAATTTTAATTGCCGATAACCGAACGCTATTACATTTAACCACTGAGACCGAATCATAAGCACTTTTCCGCCACAATATAGCCACGCCTCCAAAAGGACGACCCACAAGCAGACCCGCACCCGCGTCCACCGCCGAGACGCCCGTGTACGCGAAGTTCTGATGCACCGTAGCCAACAGTGGCAACTCGTGAGGCAGCAACCACGTCTCCTGTAACACGACGATGTCCGCCTGTTCGCACAGGGCCCGTACCCCCTCAATAGACCGTTTTAACGACTTGCAATTAAATGAGATCAATCTGCTCAAAGTTTTACTTTCCATGGATTCGTAATTAATAATGAAACATAACTATTCAATCCTTTTCTCTATTTTGCTTATCCTGTCTATCTTTAAAATGTATAAAACGCCTAAACGAAACCCCTGTAGGCCATAGTGTGTTATCCATAAAGATATTTAGTCTCTCATGTGACACAAAAATCTTATATGAATTATAGTCCCTGGGTTTGCGCGTTTTTATTTTAAACAATGATACTTTTTCGTTCGTTTTCTGATATATGTAGTCTACCACATCGCTTTCCGAAACCTCCTTATGCACATTGGATACAAACAAAGCAATCCTCTCCTCCGCAGCTTTAAACTTCATATTCGCTACGGGTTCTGCCTTGCCCTTGAAACCAGTAATCCTATTTCTTATTCTTTTCTTCTGAATTAATTTCCATTCCTCGTCGATCTTTGTCTGCTTCCAATCAGTTTCACTGCTGATCATTTCCGCAAAAGATATTCTTTTTGCTGCAGGTGACGACGAACTACCCTTGTTTACATTTGATTTATTTGAACCATTTTCATATAGCACTCTATTCTGAGCCTTAACGCCATTCACTAAGATGGATATCTCTTCTACTTCCTCTTGATCTGATTCATGCACAAGCGGCGTAACCGACTTATGTGTCGATTCAGTATCGGGCAAGTGCGTGTGAAACAGCGCGGCCTCCGCACTCGCGCGTGAAAGGGAAGGCGATAGTCTTGCATTCGGCTCTGACAGCGTAGGTAGGATCAGCTGGGACGATGACTCATTACCGTTATTACTATATTCAACGGACATTACTGACTTGTCGCTTTGATTTAAAAAACCCATCGGCCCACTATCAAGCATAGTACAAGCTCCTCTTCTAGTGTTTACCTTTGCCTGACTATTAAGAACGGATGCATATCTGTCATTATGCCACTTATTTTCCATATCATCCACCCTTTTATTTGTTGCGTACAAGGTTTTTATCTCTGCTAACTCAGATTTTAATTTTATTATATCTTTAAGCACTGTTGAAGCGTCCACATGATCAAACGTTATTGGAGGCAGCTTACATAGATCTTTGGCCACAAATATGGGAAGTAATTCTTTATCCGTTTCTTTGAACACACATATTATATCTTCAAGATCACGTTGAATTTTTCCGACATTTCTTCTTGAAATTTTCTTTTTCTTCGATTTTAAAGAGTCAAACAGCAAAGACTTCGCTGATGCCACTTCCTCTTCGTTAAATCCACCTTTGCATAAAATAATCATGCTTTCATTGCTCATGACGTCAATCTTATTTTGTATATACGCCAACAATTCATTAATAACAATATTGCAGTTTATACATTTCACAACATTCGAAGTCGACATTTCGTTAAACGACTGGTGCGTTCCGCGCACACGCCCGAGCGTTACCGCGTTCAAGCGCTGACTCTCTAAATAAGTATTAGTCGCAGAATTGATTGGCTCGCGACTTAGAATAATTAGTTCCTAGAAGGTCGCAGAATTGATTGGCTCGCGACTTAGAATAATTAGTTCCTAGATGGTCGCAGAATTGATTGGCTCGCGACTTAGAATAATTAGTTCATAGATGGTCGCAGAATTGATTGGCTCGCGACTCAGAATAATTAGTTCCTAGATGGTCGCAGAATGGATTGGCTCGCGACTTAAGAATAAATACGAGATAGTGTAATTTTATAGTAGTAACAATTAGTTGTACAGGATTATAATATCATTATGAGTACCCAGTGATAATCTTAATTTAAAATTAATTTAATTATTACGTAGGCCTGCACTATTATCACATTTATAGGAATTTATCTTTTGTATTTCTGATAACTATACTGATGTACATTGGTCTTAAAACTTTATAAAAACATAATTAAGTACCTATATTTACTATTGTATACAATTAAGATTTTTTTTTTCTTTTCTCTAAACTTTATTTTTTATTTTGTATTATGTTTCAGTCTGCAGTAGATTAGTTAGGTCTTCATGGGGCCAGTGTTAGGTTATCACTTGATTCGTGTACGGGGTCGCACACGTTGTCAGGACGGACGAGTGTTAGGTTTAGTGTTATTAAATGCATCCATAATCCCTTAAATGTTAAAAAGTACTAAAATACGGGTTTATTATTATTCATCATTGTTTTATATGTCTGTCGTAATAAACGGTTGTTATTTTGATTTCCGAACTGCAACGGGTACGACTAGATGATTGGAGGGGGAAGAGGGTTTTAAAATAGGTGGCCGGTTGCTTAACCGGCCAATTGCCGTTTAATTTTCAAGCTACTAACAAGTCTTAGATATAAGCGAGAGTGTATTTGTTAAAATATAAAAGTGTGAAGCACAACGGATTTTATTTTATACTATTGAATGAGTGGGATTTTTTTTTGCAATGGGGGCCTACGGGGGACTGTTATTCACAGGGGGCCAAGGGCTGGGGTTTGTGTCCACAGGGGACCAGTTCAAAGGATCGAAGGACCAGAAATATGTGTCCGCTGGGTGCGGAACACATTCGACGATGAGCTGGGGTTTGAGGTTAGGAGAAAATGAAGGAACGACTTACAGTTGAGCTGATGATGGCGTCGTACGGCGTAGATGAGCTGAGGGTGATGGTTCCTTTCCCCAAGGATTGAGCTGGATGATTTTAACTGCACCACATATGTATCACGAGACACTTTAAGTACCGGCCGGTATACGTGAGTAAGCGAGAGGCGCGAATCGAGAGCAAGCAATGATACGTGTTCACTGTACGGCGCCAGTTTTCGAGTGATTCATGATCGAGTGAGCGATGCCCGCGCGGTCACGTGACTAGTGATGAGTGAATGAGGTGAATCTTGGATGCAACTGTCATACGTCACGCTTGGCGGGAACACCAATTACTCAGAAATTAATAAATATGAACATACTAATGTAGGTGGCAGAAATAACAGACAGGAGAAACGTAGAATTAATAGAAAATAAATATTAAAAACAATACAAATATAATATAAATTATATAAATAAACAAATACGTTAAATATATACATACATACAACACATACTTAATACAATATCAATAGAAAAATTTCAGGCCCTACTTGTAGGTACAATCAAGGACTTTAATTCATGAGCCACCATGGAACCTTTTCAAAGGAAAAGTCATTACGATTTTCCTTGTTAATTAATGCGATGTCACTATGACGTTTACCGTGAAATGGTTCCATGGTGGCTCATGAATTAAAGTCCTTGACCGTACGTCAAAATATACGGTATAAACGGTTGTATCTATAAAAATAGTTATTAATAATCAAAATGGGTATGACGGAATTTGAGATGAACGTTGATTATGGTGATGATGATATGATAGTCTACTCACTCGACGTTCCTTTTGACGCAATCGAGGACCGCACGCGATATACCCATCTCGTTCGCTCGCATGCACCATTTCAGCTCGTGCGAGCGAGACAGCTTGTTTATCCTGTCTTCCTCACTCTGACTGTGTTGCAGAGAATTGTAGTATGATGATCTAAAATCGTCGCATTATTGTAAATGTTATTGTTTTTTTCTGTTTTTATTAAATTACATGAAACTAAAACTAAAAGGCGTCTTAATGTTGCACCCGCGATAGTGGAATGGCCCATTTGTAATAATCGTGTGAACGTAAATTAGACTGTATTAACTTCACTGGTGTTTATTTGGTTGATGAGAAGGACCCGGCATCTTCAGGGAGGCAACTCAACTAACTCCCAAATTGGTGACCCCGGCGTGATACTAACTTCCAAAGAAATTTGAAATCGGTCCAGTAGTTTTTAAGTTTATTCGTATAAATCTTTCCTCTTTATAATATACTAGTCTTCCGTCCGCAGCTTCGCCCGGGATAAATTAATTTTCCCGTAGGAAAAGGTATTTTCCCGCGGCAAAAAATAGCCTATGTCACTCTGTGATAATGTAGCTTTCTAACGGCAAAAGAATTTTTGAATTCGGTCCAGTAGTTTCGGAGCCTATTCAATGCTAACAAACAAACAAACAATCAAATCTTTACTCTTTATAATTAGAGCCCGTTATCTTGTCGCACTGTCATTACTTTTCAGTAATGTTTTTTTTATCGACTATCTAAATGTCGATATATACTGTATGTCACTGATAATTTCAAAGAGGAGTCACTATAGGTACTATTACTTTTGTATAAAAATATATATAACTAGCTTTTTTACCCGCGGCTTCGCTCGCGTTAACCATAAATATTTCAGAGAAGCATGCAATTAAGCAAGCAAGCCTGAAGCAAGCATGCAAGCAAGCATGCAAGCAAGCATGCAAGCAAGCATGCAAGCAAGCATGCAAGCAAGCATGCAAGCAAGCATGCAAGCAAGCATGCAAGCAAGCATGCAAGCAAGAATGCAAGCAAGCATGCAAGCAAGCATGCAAGCAAGCATGCAAGCAAGCATGCAAGCAAGCATGCAAGCAAGCATGCAAGCAAGCAAGCATGCAAGCAAGCATGCAAGCAAGCAAGCACGCAATCAAGCACGCAATCAAGCACGCAAGCAAGCACGCAAGCAAGCACGCAAGCAAGCAAGCAAGCACGCAAGCAAGCAAGCAGTCATGCAAGCAAGCAGTTATGCAAGCAAGCATGCAAGCAAGCGTGCAAACAGCATGCAAGCAAGCAAGCAAGCTTGCAAGAAAGCATGAAAGCAAGCATGCAAGCGAGAATCCAAGCAGGATTCTAGCGAGCATGCGAGCAAGCATGCAAGCAAGCATGCAAGCAAGCATGCAAGCAAGCAAGCATGCGAGCAAGCATGCAAGCAGGCATGCTAGCGAGAATCCAAGCAGGAGGCCCAAATTTTCAAAATTAAAAACTGACATTAATTTATATTGACATTTTTAATTTCGTATTATCTTTTGAATGGCATGTCCGATTTCAATAATTCAAAAAACAATCAACAGGTATTGAACCAGTCTTGCATACGAAATAATTTATTTGGATAAGAATTAATACAAAGGTATGGATAACATGGTCTGATTTTGATAGGCATTTCTATCATCTTTTAAAATGTAAAAAAGTAGTAATAGTGACATAACTACAATAGTTGCACGTATGGTCTCGCGAAGTTTTTTGTAGATATTGATACGTTCTATAATATTGTAAAACATTTTTTTGTTCTATCATCAATACTTTCTGCAGCGCATGCGATGAAAGACATTTTATGGCTAATTTTTTTACACCTTGGGTTGGTTTTAGTAAGATTTTCTGAGGATCTCTAATTTTTTCTAGTAATAAATATAGCCTATGTTACTCAGTGATAATGTAGCTTTCGAACGGCAAAAGAATTTTTGAAATCGGTCCAGTAGTTTTTAAGTTTATTCATTACATACAAAAATACAAATCTTTCCTCTTTATAATATTAGTGTAGATAAACGAAGAAATAAAAGTTGCTCTACATTTTTTGAAGTCATGCTGCGTCTTCTATTTGAAAAGATCCATTTTAAAATATAAAAACTTCTTTCCACTGCGACAGATGTAATGGGAGCGTACTTAAATAAAGAGAAGTTTCTATGCCTCTGTTAAGCATATAGATTTTTTCCAATGTATGATATCCAACATTTTTTTTAATGATAAAGACAGCTTTTTATAAATATGCCGTCCCTTTTCGTGCAAAACTGACTTCAACAGCTGCTTCTTTACATCACTTACTACGGCAATTGATTCTAAAAGCTCGATTGGTTGCCTCTCTAATTTTGTGATTCCTTGCGATAAAATTGACATGTTATCCCTTATAAACTTTAATTTTTTTTTGACATGGCGAAAATTCAATTGCATTATATAAACATCGATATCAAAAAGATCGATAAAAAAAACATTCACGCTCTACTGAAAAACAATTTCAGTGCGACAAGATAACGGGGTCTATTTATGTAGGATGAGTGAAATGAAGCGCAGTATATGCTATTGTTAGTTTTAGTGCTATTGTTAGTTTTATTATTCTTTAGTTACTAAGCCATGTCTTTGTTTTGGAGAATAAAGATTATATCTATCTATCTATCTATCTATCTATGACGTATGATTGGGTAAAAGAGATAGTATGAGATTCGAATGTATGAGTAAGAAAGAGCAAGCACGAATGACGGGTAGATTTTTGAATTAAGAAATAGTAAAAAACAGAGGATCTAGACGCAAGACGAATAAGACGTGTTGATTTGTGATTATTTTTAAATATATTTATTACTTCGATTTCATATTGGTTTTTCTTCAATTTACAATCCCACATTTATAATATTAGTATAGATAATATTAGTGTAGAAGTGTAGACACAAGAGGCGCGCTTCCCGCCCGCACCTATCCCGGCCCTTTTGTCGTCATACCCCCAGCCCCTGTACCGCGCAGGCGAGGACTCATTCAAACGGCCTAGCTATAGTTATGTCATACTAACCTGACCAAAAGCCGCGCTGCCCACTCCGCAAGGCATTCGTTCGTCGTGAAGATGTTGCTGTGTGCGTCTGTCAGTTCCGACGGGTCATGCCGCCACGAGGTTGCCTCAGTTATCTGTTAAAATTAGGTTTTTCTTAACATCCTCCTGAGGCCCACGAAATAGCTATTTATGCAACTGTATCGTAATAGGGGTCCTTAAAACACGAGCGGCCGCAATGTTGTGGCCTTTATGAACTCACGGCTGATATCTCGAAGTGTCTCCGGGGCCACTGGTCCATGGCCCGCACCCAGCCAACGGAGTTGTGGGCCATTTCCTGTTTATACGACACCACCATTTTGTCGAACCACGATGTGATGCCAGTAGGAACTGAAAGACGAAATCACTATGAAAGCAAATTAAAGGTGCGCGGAAAGAACATGTCTACACGATGTTTTTTAATTGGTGATCAGGAACCAAAAAGGGTGACTCTTACCGTGTAATATTCAAATAGTTTTAATTTAACAAAAAGTAGCAAAAAGAACATTGCAACTAGTTGACATTACACAATTTTAAAGCGCGCGACCACGCCGCAGCATTCATACGCAACATATCAGTCTGTCTCCCTCCCTCCCTCCCTCTCTCTATCTCCCTTCATCTATCTTGATTTCTATCTCCATGCATCTCTCTTGTTTGCTGTCTCCCTCCCTCTCTTTCTATCTCTCTCTAACTTTATCTCTCTCACCCTCTCTCTCTCGCAACCGCGACTGTTATAAATCTGAAAGCCTATTTTAAAACTTTTCCCAGCTCCCAAGACTTACCTTCGTAGGCGTCCAAGCGAGAAACTATGTCCCTCCTGGCAGTCCAGAGGGGGGGCAAAGAAGAGTCCCTTATATACCTCCTCTGCTGCAAAGTCAGGTTGTCCCAATTTGATAGTCTGCCAAATGTGACTTTGAGATCTGAAAAAATAATTGTAGGGTCAATAAATGATCACTTTAGTACCTTGTCACTTTAACGTGATGTTTGAAAAGCTTACGTAATTACGACCGCTTTAGCCTAGTTGGTAGTGACCCTGCCTACGAAGCAAGAGGTCCTGGGTTCGAATCCCGGTAAGGGCATTCATTTGTGTGATGATCACGAATATTTGTCCCTGAGTCATGGATGTTTTCTATGTATTTAAGTATTTATTTATCTATATAAGTATGTTTATCGTCGTCTAGTACCCATAGTACAAGCTTTGCTTAGTTTGGGACTAGGTCGATTTGTGTAAGATTGACCCCTAATATTTATTATTATTATAACTGTGTAATATTTTTTTTTATTTAGCCTATATTTGTGTCCCACTGCTGGGCAAAGGCCTCTCCTCTCTTGCTCCAGTCCTGCCTATCAAAGGCGAGCTCCCGCCATCCCACATTATAGGCATCTAGGTCGTCCCTCCATCACCTCTTCGGTCTGCCTCTATTACTTTTACATATATTATAATAATATAATACCAAACCGTTTGGTAAACTGGATTCCAAGGTCTTCTGTTCACATGATCTTAAACTAGCCACAAAGATCTCTGTGTATATGTCCATTGTCCTTCCCAACATCCTTTACTCTGCTGAATCGTGGACCGTGTATCGGAGGCATATCCGCATGTTGGACCGTTTTCACCTGAGATGTCTGCGAAAAATTTTGAAGATCAAATGGTCCGATCGTGTGCGGAATACCGAGGTGCTGCGTAGAGCCAATGTGGGTGGCATCGAGTCCTACCTCATGGGGCGGCAGCTACGGTGGTGCGGACACGTGGCACGAATGCCGGAGCAGCGGATAGCGAAGCGCGTCTTTTACTCAGAACTTCAGGATGGCAAGCGTAAGCATGGCGGACAAGTTCTGAGGTATAAGGACGTGCTAAAGAGGCACATGAGAACGTGCGACATAGTGCCGTCTCAGTGGGAAAATCAGGCCGCCAATCGACTGGAGTGGAGGTCTCAGGTGAAGATCAAAATCCACGATTTTGAACTGAGACGGCGCTGGGACTTAGATGCCAAGCGTGACAATTTAAAAGCCCGACCACCTGCGGCAATCAATTATAATTACGTAAACGGTGCGCTCGTATGCCCGCGTTGTATGAGGATCCTGTCCAATAAAGTTGGATACGTGAGCCACTTGCGAGCGCATGATCGACATGAACGGAGTTGAAGCTGTTGCCATGGTCGAAACCGGCCGGATCGAATCATCATCATCATCAATAATATAATAATAATACGAATACTTTTTATTTATTTCGGGCATCAATGCTCTATAGAATTGACTTTGATTTCCGTTTGACGGCAAATATATTGCCGGTATCGATCTAAGGGTTAAAAATATTTAATTACCTTCAAGAGAAAATGTTGTTGTCTCATCCATTGTTACATCTTGTGTAAGTCGTCGATTGCTAAAAATAAAACATATTATTAAAACCTCTAGTTGCGGTAGTTCGGTTGATTTGTCCGGGACCGAACTGCTGCAACACTTTTTGTCTCAGTAGTTCGGTAAAGACGTCAAACCGAACTGCTGGGAAACCTTTAGTTGCAGTAGTTCGGTTGATTGTCCGGGACCAAACTACTGCCACACTTTTAGTCTCATTAGCTCGGTTGTGACGTCAAACCGAACTACTGAAAATTGAAACGACTCAAAAGCGCGATTAAAAATATAGCTAAATACACAATCCATGAAAAATAAGAGCTAGTTAATTTTATTTGCAATGTTGCTACTTATTTCATTTCCTTGCAATCGAAGTGAAAAGAAGAGTGTACCTAAAACTCTAGCATTAAATCCAACGTCAATGTCAACCAAACGTCTCGGGTAAAATGGCTCGTTTTATGCTCTTGTTGTACAATCTAATCCTTAAACGTCCTTTTGAGTCGTTTCAATTCTCAGTAGTTCGGTTTGACGTCATAACCGAGCTAATAAGACTAAAATTGTGGCAGTAGTTCGATCCCGGACAGTCAACAGAACTACTGCGACTAAAGTCTTCCCAACAGTTCGGTTTGACGTGTTAACCGAACTACTGAGACAAAAAGTGTTGCAGCAGTTCGGTCCCGGACAAATCAACCGAACTACTGCAACTAGAGGTATTAAAACTTTAATTTCAATACTAGGTGAAAAAAACCCGCCTGTATAATTTCCGTTCCCGCGGGAATTCCGGGAAAATATATACCCTTTGTCACTCGCGCAACAGAGACGAATCTAATGAAACCTCACACTTCAAAATCCATTGAGCCGTTTAGGTTGCAGGGCGTGCCAAAGAATGATACACACATACATAAATACATACGCTCAAAAAACATAACCCTCCTTCGACAGTCGGGTGATAAAATACTAGCTGGCGTCCCAAAACTTAACGATAACCCATAAGATATGGTTACAATACGTTTACTTTTAGTTTACCACTGACAGATGGCTTGCCTTCATTTCATTTCCAACTTTAACACCATACAAATAAAGTAGCTATTACAAAATCTGCAAACGTGGGTAACAGTATTCTAAAATTGGCTTTATTTGTACGTCGTTAAAGTTGAATATGAAATGAAGGCAAACCATACTGTCAGTGGTAAACTTACTAACTTACCCTAGTTTAAAAATGTCGTTGCCATAGTAACGTATGTGGACATCTTCGTGAAGGAGAGTGGTTAACGCAGCATCTTCTGTACCATACGTCAGGTCTCTCAGTTCTTTAGCTGGCACCAGCAAACTAAATAGAAAACAACTCTTGTCATTAGTCAGGATACGCGAAATCAAAATAGTGATGTTGCCACCACCAATCAACTGACGTACTTTTTATGAGCTGTCAAAACACAATCCTCCCATTGTTTGAATGGCAATAGCAACTTATGACGTCACTTGTTCGCCAACTCAATCAACTAACTATTTATTTGTTTTAAAGCAACAAAAAATCTAATTTTGCAGTTAATCGAAAATTAATCTGGTTTTCAGGTCTAAATAAAGCGTTTTTTACTGGAGTCGTGTCTTCGAATTATTTTTTAATGGCGTTATAAACGGCTGTATCTTTTGATTGCGTTGGCTTAGAAGTTTGATTTTTTCACAGCTCCAAGGGACAGTAGACCTGAGTATTTGATATGAATTTCAGCTTGATACGTCCACGCGTTCCTGAGAAAAAGGGTCTTGACAGACAGACAGACGGGTATGTATTACAATACCGAAGTACGAATGACCGAATGCATTAAAACATCGAATGGGTCAAAAGACCGACACGATTTTTTTCTGAAACCGTAAACTTCTCAGAATTTATTAAAACGGCATCATACAGGACCGATCAGGTTAGGTTAGGTTTGTTTTATAACAATCTTAAAAAGTTAACGGTTTCAGAAAAAAATCCTGTCGGTCTTTTGGCCAATCGATGTTTTAATACATTCGGTCTTTCGTACTTCGGTATTGTAATACATACCCAGACAGACGGACAACAAAGTGATCCTATAAGGGTTCCGTTTTTTCCTTTTGAGGTACGGAACCCTAACAATGAGAGTGAAGCTGTGAGAGTAAGCTAGTCTTGTATACTTACTCCTGCACACTGCCTCCATGGCCAACCAAGACCCTAGCCACGTCAATACAGAGCGGGGTCATGTCTGTGGGACGCGCCAGAACGGTGCCCAACAGTGGGAGCAAGCGAGAGGCGAGATCGAAGGGTGAACCGGCTAGCACAGAGTGCAGGACCTCTGCGAGCAACGAGCGAGCTGCTTCTGGGCCAGTCTGAAAAGTATACAATACAATAGGGAATGTCGAAAAAAAACTACCAATGGTTATTATATTTTTTTTGTATACATACATATAGAACGATTTTTTTGAGGTGTCCCGATCTCGTTAACAGCCCACCTTTCGAACAAAGCCATTGTATTCTATTATGTCCTCATGTGAATAATCCTCAGTTTAAAATGAAAGTAAATATAAGATAAAATAGCTCATTGAAATAATGACTTTATTATTTACAGTAGAGAGTTCATTTTATATGAAACCTTGTTGGCAGATAATATTTTTCAAAATTGAATGCGTCGTAGACATGCGGCCAAAACAACCAAAACAAACAAAGTTTCATTGAACTCTCTGCTGTAAATAATAAAGTCGTTATTTCAATGAGCTATTTTATATTATATTTACGTTCATTTTACACTTGAGGACATAATATGTTTTAATGTTTATGTTTATAATGTTTATATAATAATACTTAATAATTTTAGTAATGTTTTTTGTATTAACGAGTTAGGCGTTTTGGTGCAAACTGTAAGCCTGACTTTGTATTGAATTGAATAAATAAATAAATAAATAAAATAAATAAATAAATATCACGGGACAATTCACACCAATTGACCTAGTCCCAAAGTAAGCTTAGCAAAGCTTGTGTTATGGGTACCAGGCAACGGATAAACATACTTATATAGATAGATACATACTTAAATACATATTAAACACCCAAGACCCGAGAACAAACATTCGTATTTTTGATACAAATATCTGCCCCGACACGGGAATCGAACCCGGGACCTCAAGCTTCATAGCCAGGGTCTCTAACCACTAGGCCATCTGGTCGTCTATAAAATAAATAAATTAAATAAATAAATAAATAGAATACAATGGCTTTGTTTGAAACGTGGGCTGTAACGAGATCGGGACAGCTCAAAAAATTCCTACTATACATCACTTTTTTTTTCTCTGGTAAACTAACCTTAAGGCTAATAAAAAAAAAAACTTACCATGGCAAACTCCAGAAGTGTCTCCAATATATCATCTATAGGTATTTGAACATCAACACTAGGTTTGCTAGAGTCTGTAATAAAAAATATACAGGGTGTTTGGTAGCTATGTACAAAGCTTTAAGGGGGTGATAGTCGAGGTATTTTTGAACATTTTTAGCCATATATGCCTTAGCCGAAATTTGATATTTTTTTTAAATTGAAGACTTAAAAATTTTAGGAAAATACCCAGAATTTGATAGTCACGAGTCAATATTGCCCCAATGAGCGTTAATTTGGAAATTTTAAATATGGCACAGAAAAATGACGTAGACTTGTCTTTTTCACATGTTATTTACTAGTAAAATTGCAAGACTAGTGCATTCTTAGCGAGTGCTCCCTGAGTTTGCTTTTTACTTTTTATCTCAGATTTAGCAAGCAATGTCAATGAGTAATACCTTAAAAGAAAGAACAATAAACAGGCATGTTTCTAATAATGTTTGAACATTTCAAGGATATTTTTAATTTTTTTTATGGCACAGAAAAATGACTCTGTTCCAACCTAAGACATTTTTAGTAATTTCTAATGCCTCCATTTT
This sequence comes from Archips xylosteana, assembly GCA_947563465.1. Taxonomy (NCBI): domain Eukaryota; kingdom Metazoa; phylum Arthropoda; class Insecta; order Lepidoptera; family Tortricidae; genus Archips; species Archips xylosteana. Next base: position 11,083,394 of record OX387370.1, read on the forward strand.
GTTATTGTGGCAAGAAAGACACTTAAAAAATATTTCATTTGGTCCAATACACATTAAACTATCCGAAATAAAAGATTTGGTTTCCAAATTAACGCTCATTGCGGCAATATTGACTCGTGACTATCAAATTCTGGGTATTTTCCTAAAATTTCTAAGTCTTCAATTTAAAAAAAATATCAAATTTCGGCTAAGGCATATATGGCTAAAAATGTTCAAAAATACCTCGGCTATCACCCCTTTAAAGCTTTGCACGTAGCTACCAAACACCCTGTATATCTTAGCAAAGAATACATAAAAAAAGCGTCCAAGCGCGAGTCGGACTCGCGCACGAAGGATTCCGTACCATTATCTATAAAAACGGCAAAAAAATCACATTTGTTGAATGGGTGCCCCCTTAAATATGTTTTATTTTAATTAGTTATTTATTTTTAAACTTAATATATAACTAAATATTCTGTGAATATTTCAAGCGTCTAACTGTTGCCGTTATCAATATCGAGCATATTTGTTGTATGGCAGCCCCTTAAATATTTATTTTATTCTGGTTTTTTAGTATTTGTTGTTACAGCGGCCACCAAAATACATCATCAGTGAAAATTTCAACTGTCTAGCTATCACGGTTCATGAGATACAGCCCGGTGACAGACGGACAGACAGACAGACTGATGGACGGACAGCGAAGTCTCAGTATTAGGGTCCTGTTTTTACCCATTGGGTACGGAACCCTAAAAAGCTTGCTTTGAATATTTTAAAATATTTACGGTTTCAGGTATAATTTTACATTTGACATAATTATGTACTGTATAAATCCGATGACAATTCAATATTATTATGACGTGGAGCTGATAGAATAGAATAGAATAGAATACGTTTATTTGTGGAACATAGGTGTACATAAACAGTCTTAAAAAAAACAAAAATTCACAAGGATAACGCTTTTTGTGTTGTGCTATTATAAATAAATAGCTTATAATTATATTTCATACTAAATACAAACTGAAATATAGATGCACAGAAAAAACCCCAGAAAAAAGACCAATGCTGGGAATCGAACCCAGGTCCTCAGCATTCCGTGCCGTGTGCCATACCTATAGTTGTAAAAAATCTGTTAGCTACCGTTAATTAACCAAATTTATGGTTAGCTACCGATAAAATGCAGTTATTAACGGTTAATTATCCGCTGCGACAACGAAAAAGGGTAAATGTTTTTTTATTGTGCAGTCAACTCCTAGGTGAAGTGAAAAATCGGTATCCGAAGGATAAAGATTTTATTTTAGATTTTATAAATCATATTTAAAGAACATAAGTATACTGACTGATTATTTTTTGGTTGTCCATACCACGCTGTGCGAGTATTTAACCGTAATAAAATGCGGTTAAATAACCGTTAATAACGAAAAATGCGTTTTTAACCGCTTGGTTAAAATCGTTAATAACCGGCTTCGCATCTGTAGCCATACCCCTACACCACCACTGGTCTAGAGATTAGACACGAATCTTTCCTATACATCATACATACTTGTTGTTGTTGGTCTTTTTTCTGGGTTTTCTTCTGTGCATCTATATTTCAGTTTGTATTTAGTATGAAATATATGATTTCACGGGATGACCGCAAAAGTAATAAAAAATGAAGTTGAAAAAATAAATACAAAAAGATACTTCATAGCTAAGCTAACTAGCTTATAATTAGTTAAGTTAATTTAAGGTTTTTTAATATTCTACCGCATTAGGTTAAGAAAATCTGTAATGGTAGAATAGTTATGGAAAATAAACAAATAAATAATAAAAGTATAACATTCAGGAATCTCTGTTTTGCCAGTAGGCGTACAAATATTTCTGTTTTCCTTTAACAAGTCATTAAGTCTAAATACAATTAATATTCACAGCAGTAATAAAAACAAAAAAAAATAACTAAAGTGCAATAATTTATTCATTTCATTAAAAAAAAATTCTCCAAGAAGGTCTTCTAAAAATGTCTTATGAGGATTCAGAAAAGTTATTGGCTGTCTTAAAATAAATAGGATTAAATAGTGTTAAGGTTATTTTAAGTGCTTATTTTAGAACAAAAAATGTTTTACTACTTGTCTTTTATTCAAAATCTACTTAAAAACATTAGGTGTGTAGGTATTTTGCATTTGATTATTTATGTTAGCATTTTAAGTCCTTTTATACCTGAAACACAGGATTTTATTTTATCCTAGTTCAGGGTGTGTATTATTTACATTTTTTACTGTTTGTTTATCCTTTTAGTTATATTTGTCAAATACGATGTAAAAGTTAATAAAGATTTATTATTATTATTATTTCAAATAACTATTTTAGCAAGGATTTTTATTTAATGAATGTCAATAATAATATCAATATCTGGCGCAATATGTATAAAACTAAAAATTAATGTCATTAGGATGCATAAAATTATATCTGATCTGATGATGGTGCTGGAAGGTGGCCATAGGATAACTCTGTAATAAAACGACACGACCGCATCGAGTTTGATTCGTCTTAACGGGTACTTTGGTAACTAGAGGCAAAAAGTACAGTCGCTTTATTGCGAATTTTTTATTTACCTTCTTCCCTGTTGGTCTGTCGAGCTTTCGATGTGCTGTAACTGCTGAACGTGCCTTGGAAAGCTTTGCTTAGAGTCAAAAGCTTTGTCGGCACGGGGGCGATACTAAAAAAAAAGTATTTTTGATTATGCCGTTTTGAATACGCTATGACGGAAAAGCCTATTGTTTTGACCTATGGTCAGGGGGGTTTCACTCCACAGTTTAGGTATGGTCGGCCGGCGCGCCTCCCGGGCAGGCGTATGGCAGTAGGTTAGGTTAGGTTAGGTTAGGTTAGGCTAGCCGCGTCGCGCGTAATTAAGCATCTTTTTTTCTGTGATTTTTGCAACCAACAATGACTTCTAAACGGGTACGTATCAAAATATATAAAGTTTAAAACAAATAATGGACGAAATACATAATGGTCATTTGATATAATGCAATTTTCTTGGAAATTCTCAACTTTACAGGATTTTCACAAAATAAACCTAACCTAACCTAAACCAATCTGTAGATTACACGGTTTAATCAATAGTTTCATAGAAAATTTTAGTATGTATTATGACCATTATGTATTTCGACCATTATTTGTTTTAAACTTTATATATTTTGATACGTACCCCTTCTAAACGATCTTATAATCCGTATCAAATATACTGTGGCGTTTAAAGGCAGTTTACTGAATTAATACACACTGTTATCTTTCTTGATTTACATACCTACCTAAATATAGGCGAGTGGGAGCCCTGTGCTCTTGGTTTCGGTTCAGCGGTGCCCAACGGAATATGAGCGCTCGTATCACACGATAAGTTTCAATTTCGCGTGCAAGCAGTTAACGGTTACAAGAGTAGGCAAATTTATATACCTAAAGATGACTTTTGTTCGAGAGTGATCCTTCTGTACGCTAGTAAGTACTATTAGTTATTCTGTGCTATGTTCTAACAAGCAGAGGACCATGGATTGAAGCCAAACTTCTTTAGAGCTGTCGAAACACGATCCTCCCATATATTTTGTACGGCAATACCTATACCACAGATTACCTAATAGTTACTTCGTAACAGATACTGCATCCCGTACAAAATCTTGGTACTTACCACGATTGTAGCCACAGATTATACTACTCCGTCTCCTTAAGAATGTGTGCGTGCCGACAGTGACAAGGGCTGGCAGTTTGGATTAAAATTTTTTTTCTACATGTTGTTTTACCATTTTGTCGGGATAATTGCTATATATTATATCCATGCAAACTTTCTAGCACTAATATTCTTTAAGCTAAGCCACGGACGGACAAAGAGACAGACGGTCATGGCGAAACTATAAGGGTTCCGTTTTTGCCATTTTAACTCTGGAATCCTAACAAAAAAGGATATTTATTGTAATTCGCAGAACACATTGCCATGCTCACAGTACCCTAGCGTTATACTAAATACGAAGGTCAACTTTCGAACTTCGCATCGTGCCATCCCGCTCACGCTTATAGCTTTTAATAGAAGAGTAAGAGGGACAGCACGATACGAACTTCCAAATTGTTATATTAGCTATTAATTCTAGCATAGTCATATTAAAATTTGCCCCCTGTGTCACCATTCACTTATAAAAGTCCAGGCGGCATATTTTTTCCGTGGAACACGAATGAACGTGCGTCGGCGCGCGCTTGTGACAACCTACTGGAATTTCGATCTTAGCAGATCGTCCCCGCGGTAGGTAAATATCGCGCGTAAGTACATGGCATGCATGAGGCCTGCCTATACTTCGTTTTTTTAGCATTAGAAATAGGGTAAACAATCTTGATGAGTCTTTTTATTGAAAAACGCTTCAAAACAATAGTAACTTCTACTTACAAAACCAAAAGAATGTAAATGGGCCGATCAACTGTTTTTTGTCACTCGTTGCTATAGTGACGGTCTCCTGGGTCACTCTTTAAACCGTAAGTTTATCTGATTAAAATTTGGCAAACATGCATTTTTGCGGTAGTTTTAAGCCCCTTTTTCAATTGGTCATCTAATAAGCATGTTAGTTAATGTGACACAACATTTCTTCTAATTAAACTCCCCTCCCCAACTCTCATCCTCTTTTTGTCCCCTCGCTGACGGGACAGAATAACAACAAGAAATAGTTGATCCACCCAAATAATCATATGTCCTTGCTAATTAAAAAGACACGTCATGATCGCTCACCTTCTTTTTAATGCTAAAAAACCAAGTAATTCGTTGTAAAGCAACTAAAAATCTTATTTTGCTGTTAATTGAAAATTACTTACTCTGTCCCCGGTTCTCCAAGTGACATCTTCATACCGTTTCATACAAAAATGCTGACGTTGTCCAGGAGACAAAATTTGCGTAACCATAGCAACGGGTAGCAAGAAAAAGTTGATACACCCAATTTTTGTAAGTATTTTTTTTTTGTAGTAATTTACCTCAAAGCGATAGGCTCTTCCCTCAGCTTGATATTCTTGAAATTGTCCGCTTTCCTCATACCGCTGTACAGCATTTCCAGTATGGCTGACACACAGACCGACATATCCAATGCTATGTTACGTAGCGACGGAAGATATACTGTTATAAAGAAGCACTCCGCAAATCTGTAAAAAAATCAATCCAAGATTGATATTGATCTATCGATTGAAAAAAATGGCATCTGTTGCCCTTGGCGATATGTATCCATAATATCCATATCGTCACTACTTTGAAAAAATCTCGTATCTCAAATCAATATGTAAACCAAACTGAACTTTATTGCACATTCAGTAAAGTTCAATTAGCCAGATTATCGATTTTGAGATACGAGCTTTTATCAAAGTAGTGACGATATACTTCTTACGACATCCACGGAAGGAATGGAGAGGTGTAATAAGGATGTTGCCACCACCAATCAACTGACGTACTTTTTATGAGCTGTCAAAACACAATTCTCTCATAGAGTTTGAATGGCAATAGCAACTTATGACGTCACTTGTTCGCTAACTCAATCAACTATTTATTTGTTTTAAAGCAACAAAAAATCTAATTTTGCAGTTAATCGAAAATTAATCTGGTTTTCGGGGCTGAAATGAAGCGTTTTTTACTGGAGTGGTGTCTTCGAATTATTTTTTAATGGCGTCAACATCCCTATTCTAAACCTAGCACCACATGGGTAGCTATAACTTACCTAACACCTAACTCCGTACTCAATATGCCCCCCACTTTTTCTCTCACGACGCTCGCTATATCCCCCCCACTATCAGTTGCACCAATACCAAGACAAGTCAGTACAGTCATGCCATACAAGTCGTCTTTATGTATGTTCAAAATGGGGGTAGTTTCTGTTTTCTGCCGCTTCGCTGACGGCTGGGATGTTGGATGAGCAAAAAGGTCTAAAAAATAAGAAAACAATATTATTTTTCAAAATTGGTATGAAGTGTCTTTTGTATATTTATTTTTCAACTCCATTTTTTTACGGTCATCCCATTTTTTCACGAACTGAAACATGGATGCATAGAAAAAACCCCAGAAAACAGACCAGCGCTGGGAATCGAACCCGTGTCCTCAGCACACCGTGCTGCGTGCTTTTACCCCTACCCAACAGGTCGGGAGTTTAGACACAAATTTTTCCCATGCATCGCACATCTCAATTCGTTAACTAATCACATTTAAACCGTGATACAGCGCCATCTATGTCACACCCTCATCGATAGACGTCAACACACCTTCAGAACTACCCGCTCACCCGGACAAGAGATGTCGCTACTAAGCCCACTTAAAAAAAAATATAAAAAAAGATACTTCAAAACAAACTAGATATATCTTTCGCTTCAACAACACTCATTATCACTTATTTGCATTTCTGTTTAGGTAACTGGCTGAATCAACTTTTTCTTACCACCCGTTGCTATGGTTACACTAATTTTGTCTCCTGGACAACCTAAGCATTTTTCTATGAACCAGTATGAAGATGTCACTTGGACAACCGGGGACAGAGTAAACAACACAAAAAAAGTTGATTCACCCACCGATTTACCGATATAGTTTGTATGACTAACTTTCGTAACACAAAGGAAGCGATCGTGATTTTGTTTTGGGCTTAAGCCCTTAACTACGTACAAATTTTTTGAAAACGACTCCTTTACGTTCGACATTCATCTACGTACCTTCGAAAGCTGTCAACATGACTTCGACAGCGGCCTTCCTGATTTTGACAGAAGAGTTTTGACAGCTGTCAGCGACCTGCAACGCCGCTCGCCTCTTCAAGTCATCCGACATGAGGTTCATACCGTTCTTTACTAGCAACATGGCTGAAATTGCATTTAAACACATTTTAGCTACAAGTAAAAGCAGTAACTTAACAATGGATGCAATATGGTGACGAAAGCAGAACATGGATAAGACTTTTATTAAATTTCGAGTAATATTTATGTATAAAAATATATGCAGTTATTGCTATACATAATATTTTGTCAGTAAGTACGTAATAGCCTCTAATAAAATTATTGGAGTCAGTTATAGAAAGAATTCCAGATTATGATTTTATAAGAAATTTGAGTGATAGTAATAACTTTACTAATAATGGCGAAGTATCACTTTACGCACTTCTCACATCTGTAGATGTCGATGTCGTCATTCCCCTGTAGAAGTGGATAGCGAACATTAATAGAAATAGACTGAAAATATGTAATATAGAAAAAAATATAATTATTTTGTTGTTTTAAATATAATTATGTTGTCGTTTTGAAACCAATTGTAGTCATATCCATATTACAACCATCGGCCGCCCATTATTTATAACCACGTCTTTTTCGCTCTTATTGCGTTGACACAAAGCTATTCCCGATTGGCTGAACATTTGGGGAGAACCTTACCCGTCGGATCCACAACAAGCATCTCGGACAGCTCTATGCTTTCAAACATGTCGGCAACGCACGTGCTGGGACGGTTGTTAGCGACGTACACAGACATGATGTGGAGACATTTGCTTCGGTCCGATGACGTCACTTTCATCACGAAACTTACTATTTTTCTGAAAAAAAGTTTGATAAGGTGGTTAATATTTAACATTATTATCCCTATACAGGGTTATTGGTAAGTCGACCTAATAGTTATGGGGGCGGTCATTTGCAATCATTTTTGTCCCATAATGCCTTATGCAAAAAAATATAAGTTATGAGCAAAAAAAGTAAGAAATCTTCAAAAATTTATTTAAAAAAAATTTGGCAATTTATGTCAACTTTTTTATTTGCTTATGTACAAGATAATATTGCTGTTCTTATGCAATATTAAAAGTATAATTATCTGTACACGTTTAAGAGTGCGAGACCGGAAAGTAAAAAAATAGTGATTTTTTATTATCAGGTTATTCAACAATAATGGCATTAGAACAGAAAATTTTACTAATAAATTTTTCGCTTTTGACGTGCCAACGTCTAATAAATCGATGAACGCCGACTGCACACACGAAAAAGGATGACACAATGTAACGTACATGTACGTACATGTCCCGTACAGAGCAGTGATGGCCAGGATGTACAAGAGAGCATCGCGCGTCAGGACGTACAATCTTAGTACTAGCGCTCGGGTAATTTTTATGGGGGGGTGCGGGGTGGGGGTTGAAGGGGGTTGCGGGGGAGGGGGTGCGGGAATTTTAAAGGGGGATGAACGACCGCTTTAGCCTAGTTGGTAGTGACCCTGCCAACGAAGCAAGAGGTCCTGGGTTCAAATCCCGGTAAGGGCATTTATTTGTGTGATGAGCACGAATATTTGTTCCTGAGTTATGGATGGATGTTTTCTATGTATTTAAGTATTTATTTATTTATATAAGTATGTTTATCGTCGTCTAGTACCCATAGTACAAGCTTTGCTTAGTTTGGGACTAGGTCAATTTGTGTAAGATTGTCCCCTAATATTTATTTATTTATTTATTTAAATTTCATTGATTTTGCCGTAGGATGCACCGTTTTCAAGATATTTGACAAAACACCGGTTCTCGTCCGATCACCGAAGTTAAGCAACGTCGGGCGCGGTCAGTACTTGGATGGGTGACCGCATGGTATCATTTTTGTTTGTCACTATAGTGCGACAAGCTCGCGCGGCTCTCCGCGGAACCCTGTCGCAGTCAGCATTTGCCGCACTTATTAAAAAAAATCTCGTTAAGGACAGCAGAGGCTCCCTGCGACAAGGTTCCGCAGAGCGCCGCGCACGCGCTTGTCAAGGTATAATACTAAGATTTTTGTAAATGGTTGCTAGAAAAAAAAAATATCACAAAGGACGTATGTAAGAAGAAAACGTCCGAACATGTCATAAAATGAACTCATTAAGGGGCTGTTTCACCACCTTATTGTCAAACCACTGGTTACGTAACCAATGAATAAACTAAGTACTGCACAAATCAGTCGGCCAGTTTTTTTTCAGTTTCACCACTCCGGTCCTGCGCAAACTAAGTACCAGTTAACTAATCGTCGGTTTAACAAAAAGTCGGAATAGCAACGTCCCATTTCACGACCACGGGTTCCTGTTCGCATATTTTCGTTCAAAGAGTCGCTCATTATTAAAGCAAAATAAATCGTAAACTATGTAATTTTTAAACACATCTATTTTTTTGCATAAACAAATGTTTAACATTATAATTAATCCAAAAACGGTATTTATTTACGATACTTTGGTTAACAATAACAAAGAAAAATAAAATCACGTAAAACGAATCGAAAAGTGGCGCCAAACCCTTTGGCAGATTAACTTTATTTTTGATGGTGATGTACAAGTTCAGGTAGAACAAACGATTGTGCCACTGAAAAAAAGTCTGTAATTAAAAAATATTACGAAATTTTGGATTTATTTTTAAATACTAAAAGCGTACCTATATTTTTTATTCAAATCTTGATATTTAAATTCTCGTTTGCAATTTAGTATGACTTCTTTCTTTAAAAAATAAAAAATACTTTGATTTATTTTTCTGAAACCGGCTGAAGGGCTCTCCAACCATGGCCACAAAAAAATAAACTAACTAATTAAAAAGATATGTGACGGATAAAAATGCTAAATGCCACCTGATCTGATGGTCAAATTAAGAAATAGTTTGTCCGTCACTTAGCGCTAATCAAGACTGGTGAAACAGAAATTTTTATTCCATGTGACAAATAAGGTTATGATCAAGCTAATCCGAACTTTAAAAAACAACTGCTTCAAAAAAATACAACTGGGTGAATCAACTTCTTAGTGCCACCCGTTGCTATGGTTACACAAATTTTGTCCCCTGGACAACCTAAGCCTTATTCTATGAAACAGTATAAAGTGTCACTTGGACAACCGGGGACAGAGTAAACAACAAAAACTCGATGAACCTACGAAATACCTTAATTCTGCTTCTCCACAGCACGCCGAACTGCCCATACAAGCGTAGTACAAAACTTTCACAAAATTAGTCACATTCATCTTATGCAGCGCCTTCTTGAAGTTTGACAGCACATCGTTCCTGTCACTGTCATTTTGACAGGCCGCTACCGCCAGGCCGAAACACTCCGCGACTTTCGACGGATTTGTGTCCAATTTTGATAGTATTTTTTCCAGTGACTGCGGTACGTATATGTTGACTTTGCATATTGTTTTTAGAAGTTGGAATAGTTTTAGATAAGAGTCTTGAGACTGATCTGAAAAAGAAAAAAGCCGGTCAAGCGTGAGTCGGACGGTTCCGTGCATTCGTACAATGTTTTAAAATTTTAAAAATAGTTCAGTAAAAAGCCAATAAAGAAAAAAAAGCCTGCGATGAAATTCAATGGTGTGTGTGAAGTTGAGTGGTGATTGTCCATCATCATCATCATCCCAGCCTATATACGTCCCACTGCAGGGCACAGGCCTCCTCTCAGAATGAGAGGACTTGAGCCGTAGTTCCCACGCGGGCCCAGTGCGGATTGGGAACTTTACACACACCATTGAATTTCTTCGCAGGTGTATGCAGGTTTCCTCAAGATGTTTTCCATCACCGTAAAGCTCATGGTAAATAAAATTACAAATGTAATTTCGCACATAAATTCCGAAAAACTCAGAGGTGGCTTCGAATGATGATTGTGTGTGTGTAAATTTCCAAACCACTCTGGTATGATGATGATGATGACAGTTATTGTTATTCAGATGTATTTATTTTTCTGTGTTTGTATCGAATATGTGTAAATAAACATTTCTCTCTCTCTCTCTCTCTCTCTCTTATTGGGCAACACTTACCGTCGTCCAAACTATCAAAGTTACCTGTATAATAAGGCTCGAAGCTCTCCCATCCAATTTGTATGGAGCTCCCATACAGCTCCAGGAGTCCGTACAAAGTTTTGAGCAGTCCGTCGAAAGTGTTACTCCTGCGATGATCCATACAAGTCTTTATGAGGTGATGTATGATCTTGTTGAAATACACCGATGTGGCATCTTCTTTCCAATATATGACAGTGTCAAGCTGTAACAAAAAAAATACTATACATATACTAGCTGTTGCCCGCGACTCCGTCCGCGAAGAATAGGGGTAGATATAAAAAATAGCCTACGACCTATTCTCAGACCTACCGACTACGGATAAAAAAGTTTCATAAAAAACACCGTGTGACACGAGATTTTTATATATTAGATTTGTTTTGCGGAGGTTCATATTAATGAACTGAAACAATTTCTTTGCTCACCCGCGACCTAAGGATAGCTACGTTTATGTAAGAAATGCGTGTTCATGCAGTTCCTCCACCTCTACTCTGTACGAACATACACAAATTACACAAAACCCAACTATCACCACCACCAAAATACACTGACGCGTTTCGAACTCAACCAGAGCTCATCTTAGAACGTTGTGTTGTTTCAGTTCATAAACCTTTTCAACGCCACGCCTCGACAAAACGTAAACCTGCTTTGAACCTTATGTCATTTGTGTCAAGATCACATTGACACTGTACTTTGTGACACCTATATGTGTCGTTGGCGTTGAAAGGGTTAATATGGACCACCGCAAAGTAACGCCTGATTCAATAAACTGCTTAGTATTTATGTAATATTTGTAACAATCCATACAAATAGTAACAGAGTGTTTTGCGGAAAATTTGAAAATGACCCAGAAGGCGAATTACCATGTACTTTTTCATACTGACCACATCGAGATGCAGTCCGTTAAGACACGCGCCCTCTGCGACGGTGGTGGCGACCGCCGCGAGCAAACCCGGGAGCAACACGCTAGCGTGCGGCTTCAGATCCTCCTTGCAGTTGCAAATTATCTGTGCAAAAGGAAAATTGAATGTTTTTGTACCAAATTTATTTTTTAGGGTTCCGTACCGGGTAAGGTATAGGGGGTAGGGTAGGGTATGATGATAAGGTATGAGGGGGAGCCCCTTTTCTCCCATAATCTTTTTTATCCGAATTTTGAAAGTCAGAAATCAATGTCCATAATATTCTTGCTCATAAATATCGATGGTCATAATTATTTTAAAGCATATCGCTTAATAGTTCTAACTGCAATGATCTATAATCCTATTGATCATAACTTTAAAAAGTCATAATATTGATATCAATAAAATTTAACGGAATATCGTTGATTATTCAGAAACATTGTAAGGCATATATCTTAAAGTGATAATTGTTTATAGTCATAATTTTGCATTACCTAAAATGCACTAAGCATATACATCGAAATCTATAACATCTAAAGGAATATCAATAATTATTCAGAAACATTGTAAGGCATATCGCTAGCAGCGAGCGAGCGAAGCGAGCGAGCAAGACCTTTCAGGGCAGAAGCGACTCGGACAGGTTAGGTTCAGAAGGCTAAGGCGGGAGCGAAGCGTAGCGTAGCTCCCGCCTTAGCCTTCGATGTTAGGTATTTTTTTTATGACAGCACAGAAAAGGATTATTACCTTTTATATTATGAAATGTCATACAACCATGACACTGAATGTTATTACAAAGTAATATTATGCCTAATAATAATTATGACCTGCGAAAAAAGACCATGCAATAATTATTATGAGTGACATTATTACTTTTAACATTATGAACAGTGATGCATTCATGACACTGAATGATATGACTTTACTTATTGTTCCTTACAATAATTATGACTTAAGAAAATAGTAACTCCAATTTATGTTGTTTAATATTATGACTTCCGATAATATGACGAAAAAAAATTATGACAGAAAACGTTATGGGCTTGAAAATTCGGAACAAAAATTTTATGGGAGTCATTATAGACCCGGTATGAGGGTATGACGGGTATGTCTGTCTGTCCGTCTGTCAAGGGGCTCTGGGGCTCTTTTACCGTAATAGCTAGACACTTGAAATTTTCACAGATTACGTATTACTGTGGCTGCTATACCAACAAAAAAATAAAGTATAGTTAAAAATTAAGTGGGTTTTCAGTGTTTTTAATTGCAGCGCTGGTTGCTAGGCAATAGCTGACGTTGCTAGGGAACGAATAACAGCCATAACCACGGCCGCGCGCATACGAGCGAGCAACCTCATGCTGATTAGATGATTTTGAAAACCTGCCTATAAGTCTGCGATTTTAGTGCTTACATTTTGGCGATTTACTGGACAATGTTTTCAAAACATTGTACGGAGGTACGGTACCCTCCATGTACAAGTTGTACTCCCACTTGGCTGGTTTTTATTTATTTAAATCTTTTTCTGTCATATGTGTAAAACTCTCTCTCCTCCTCTCTCCCCTTCCCTCTCTCTCTCTCCCTCCCTCTCTTTATTTCTCTCTCCCCCTCTCTCCCTCCCTCCCTTTCTCCCTCTCTTTCTCTCTCAGATAATTATCTTGATAATATTCAATCCAAACCTATACTTCCCCAACCTCACCTGAGCCAACAGCCATTTCAAGTTGGTATGGTCGTTTTCTAGAGAGCTCGCCAGCTCTGCCCACAGCGCGAACGGCAAGGCTGCCACGTGGCGGAATAATGCCGTCAAGGTGGCGGCACACGGGTGGGCATTCAGGTCTGTCTCTGGCAGGAGTATGTCTTGGACTTCTGGCTGAAAGACATAAGTTAAGTTAAAAATATTTATTTAATTATGCATCCATTTCCATTTATTCATTTATTTTATTAATCCAGGTGTCACCAATGGTACGGGCTGAAAATCAGCGCTGGGGTGCTTTAAACGCCTCAGCAATGTGCTGAGCCAGCGTCCGATTTGCAAACGCAATGACACATTATATCTTTAGCTTTTGTTTTGTAAAATATTGATGATGTTTGTGTCTTGTGATGTTGTAAAGAAATGTATTTTCTTTCTTTCTTTAATTTAGGATTTGACAAGCACACAAAGTTTTGGGACCTTTCCTCAATAGTAAAAATAAGAGAAAATATAAAAAAAATGTGAATATGACAATAATCATCGTGATTTTATATTATTACAGAGGAAAACTCTGCTGTTTTGATAATCTCGAAAATCTTGATAATTATTACTGGTAATAATATAGATAGTTATTATTGATAATGATATTTATAATTATCACTATAATTATTTTTTTTATTGTGAGACGGAGGCAAACGAGCAAGCGGGTCATCTGATGGAAAATGATCACCACCCATAAATATCAACAACTCAAAGAGTCACCAATCTGTTGCCGGCCTTTAGAGTGAGTATAAACCCTTTTCTAGAAAGCCCCGATGTCATAGTTGTCTGGAAACACTGCTGCCGGAAGCTGGTGTTAATGGTAATTATAATTCATTGTAATTTTAATTTATTACTTGTGTGGTGTCGGGTTTACAATTACACGTCTCCATTTCTTCCTTGAATGTCGTAAGAAGCGACTAAGGAGATAGGTTAAGGTATCAAACCTGTCACTATTGTACCACTTTTATCTAAATTTAAGAGGCTGTTTCACCACCCATTGATTAATTTTACCTGACGGATAAATGTGATGCCGTCTCCGCCTATTCGAACAAAACAAACAGAGACGGCGTCACATATATCCGACAAATAAATTCGATCAATGGATGGTGAAACAGGGGGTTAATCTAAAATTGCTATAAGTAACCCCGAAATTTAAATTTAGCGTTTCGTATGCTCTTGGGATACAGACGTGATGCATGTGTATCATTTATAATAATGTTGATAATGATCACTGGTAATAATATTAACAATTATCAACGACTAGCTGTTGCCCATGACTTCATCTGCGGAGAATTCATTTTATTGTTATCCCGTGGGAACTATGAAATTTTAAGGGATAGTAATTATCCTATGTGTTAATCCAGGGTGTGCCAAACCTCATCCAAATTCAAATTAGTAGCCTTATAATGTTGATAATTATCACCAATAATTATGTTGATAATTATAACTAATAATTATCTTGATAATTATAACTAATAATTATCTTGATAATTATTACTGATAATTATATTGATTATTTGACGATTATTGCTTGATTTATTTTTATTATGAGAGAGAGGCAAACGAGCAAGCGGTTGATTTTATTGAACCTTCATATAATGATACGTACCACATCTTCCTGTTGTGTGTGCAGATCAAACAGCATCGGGTGTTCGGAGAGAGTGCGAAGGAAGATGTGCGAGTGAGACGTGAGAAGCGACGAGGATTCAACGGGCACCGAGACCGGGAGGGACCTGTTGCGTTTTATCTAAAAAAAAAGTTTAATTCACATTTATTTATTTATTTTAAATAAAGTCGTCGTCGACGAAATGGTTTGACTTATGGTCTCTCAGGCAGAGGGTCGAGGGTTTGACCCCGGGCTCGCAACTCTGAGTTTCCGACATTTATTTGGATTTCATCATTTCTAATGTGATCCCGCAGATAAACTCCAAGCATAGCCCTCTCCATCGCCATTGAGTGACCAGGAGGTTTCTAATTAGTATACCGGTAAACTGTTACTTTAGGAAATTTTGGGGCTACTTTGATAGATTTAAAATTATTATAAAAACGTAAATACTCATAGCTCGATTGAGCAAATGACGTAAAAAGTTAGGTGATTTATCAAGTTAGTTATTTCACTGCCACAAATGGTGTAAAAAAAAAAAAACACGGCGTAAAAAACTGTTTTCTAAAGTATAAAAGCACTTCAAAGTAACCCCAGTTTACGGTACTTTTTCAATAGCATATTAAACTTTCGTCTGTGTGAGCGCTGGGTACAGTCAAGGATTGATAAGTGATTTTAATTGATAGGCCTCTTGTTACTGTTCGTAATTTAGCCGCGTAATGCAATTTAGCATATACGAGTAAAAGGCTGCGTATCCACCGGAGCTGTGCGAGGATGCGTTGCGAGGGATGTGTTTGTCATGATTTATTGAATCAGGCGTTACTTTGCGGAGGTCCATATTAATGAACTAAAACAATTACTTTGCTCACCCGCGACCTTACAATAGTTACGTTTATGCAAGAAATGTGTGTTCATGCAGTTTCTCCACCTCCACACTGTACGAACACACACAAATCACATAAACACAACTATCACCACCACCAAGCTACACTGACGCGTTTCGAACTCAACCAGAGCTCATCCTCGGCTCAATGTATACATTTGGTAGCATAGCATACGGTTGTGGTAACTCCGAGGATGAGCTCTGGTTGAGTTCGAAACGCGTCAGTGTAGCTTGGTGGTGGTGATAGTTGTGTTTATGTGATTTGTGTGTGTTCGTACAGTGTGGAGGTGGAGGAAATGCATGAACACGCATTTCTTGCATAAACGTAACTATTGTAAGGTCGCGGGTGAGCAAAGTAATTGTTTTAGTTCATTGTTTGTCATGAGCCAATAGAAACACTTCATTCAAAAGGTCCTAACTGAATGAAGTGTTTCTATTGGCTCATGACAAACACATCCCTAATCACAAGAACGGTTTCTCCTTCTTATCACAAGATGGCGCTGAGCGTCGCTACAAGTTCACTGCTCAAGTACCGACTCACCCAGCTAGGCGTTATAGTCAGGCTATAAGTCTCCTCTTCATCAATGATCTTGTGCCACGCCGCGCCAAACACTAGTCGGTAGACTTTCTCGCTCGGCCGCCGTCGGCAGATGGCAGCACAGTAGCAGTTGTAGAGCACACATTGGAATTGCCTGTAAAACAATGCGTTTGCCTATTTTAAGTTTTTCCTTTCATGCCAGGTTAGCTTGAAAAGATCTCTTTTGGGGATAAGTTCGCCTTTGTACTCATTTTGTTTTGTTTTGTATTATTTTTATGTTTCATGTGCAATAAAGTATTTACATACATAATTTATTGAATCAGGCGTTACTTTGCGGAGGTCCATATTAATGAACTAAAACAATTACTTTGCTCACCCGCGACCTAAAATTAGTTTATTTACATACATACATATACATACAGTCAAGGATGATATAGACTGGATTGGCAATCGCCATAGTACGGTTCGGCCGCGGTTTTTGTAGTTCGATTATTAAATCTAGATGGCGCTGAAATATAGCCAGAGGCTTTGAAGGCAAAACAATAAGACTACAGATGTTTCATATCACTGCAAATGTATTATTATGAAACTGTAGTCTTATTGTTTTGCCTTCAAAGCCTCTGGCTATATTTCAGCGCCATCTAGATTTAATAATCGAACTACGAAAACCGCGGCCGAAGCGTACTATGGCGGCTGCCAATCCAGTCTATATCATCCTTGATACAGTATATTATACAAGTGCATAAAACGCGCGTTTTATACTAGACGTTCATATCGGCTGACGCTGTGAAAAGGTACCAACGGGATGTTATTACTGAGACTCCGCTGTCTGTTTGTCTGTCTGTCACAGGGTTCTATTTCTTGAACCGCGATAGCAAGACATTTGATATTATCACCGGTTATTTTATTATATTACTGTGGCCGCTATAGCAACAAATACTAAAAATAAAATACAATTATAAATACAATACCTACTTAGATTCGTGATACAAAAAACTTTTTTTTCAGCGTTTTTTAACATGATGTTCATAATTTTTTAACTGAACTATTTTCAAAACTTTATGTAGTGGACCGAAACCTTTCATGTACGGTCAATATCAATATGTATCGAATAAGCCTCTCATAATTATGTACCGATAACTTAATTTGACGACATAAGAGCTATGAGACATATTACTGAGCAAGTTGTATGCACCCATATTTTTACATTTGACTGTACGAGTCCGTCTCGCACTTGACCGATTTTTTTTTATAGTAGTGACCTGTAAGTGTCCTTTAACGTCGGCATCGACCGTCGATCCTCTCCATCGCCCTTGATATTTTTTCCACATGAGATATCATATCAAGTCAAAAGCAGTGTGTGTTACCAGTGTTGACTTATGGCACTGAGACGTGGGCGTTAACGATGGGCCTCATAAGAAAGCTCAGTAGCTCAGAGGGCTATGTTTGGAGTTTTTCTGCGGGATCGCATTAGAAATGATGAAATCCGCGCAAGAACTAAAGTCACCGACATATCTCGAAGAATCACCAAGTTCAAGTGGCAGTGGGCAGGGCTCGCTCGTAGAACTGATGGCCGATGGGGCAAAAAGGTTCTCGAGTGGCGTCCACGAACCGGAAGCAGTGTAGGTAGGCCTCCAACAAGATGGCGCGACCTGGTTAAGATTGCAGAAACTTGTTGGATGCGGATGGCGCAGCGATCTATTCGACGAACCGTGGTGGACGCCTATGTTCAGCAACGGTCTTTCGGCTGGAATGGTGACCATGATAATACTGAACCTGTAAGTGTCCTTCAACGTCGGCAACGCGTCCGCAGGGCAGGCGACGGCGTCGCGCAGAGAGGCGCAGGACACCAGCGCCTCGCGGACGACGTGCCACGGCGTCGGTTGTTGGATGCCGCGGTATAGGGGCGACGAGGACGCTTCTAAGGAACTCGTTGGTAGCTAGAAAAATAATAAAAGATAAGGCGTTGCGCGGACCTGGGGTAGCTACTTAACTCCGAGTTAATGGGCCAAGGTTAAGAAGTGTCAAAATGTATGGAACTGTCATTCTTAACCAGGGTTAACGAGTTTATTTTAACCCCGGACCGTGCAAGTGGCCCTAAAAAATCAAATAAATAAATAAATATCACGTGACAATTCACACCAATTGACCTAGTCCCAAAGTAAGCAAAGCTTGTGTTATGGGTACCAGGCAACGGATAAACATACTTATATAGATAGATACATACTTAAATACATATTAAACACCCAAGACGCGAATACAAACATTCGTATTTTTCAAACAAACATCTGCCCCGACGCGGGAATCGAACCCGGGACCTCAAGCTTCGTAGTCAGGTTCTCTACCTACTAGGGCATCTGGTCGTCTAAATAGTATAACAAGTTTGGTATGAAGTATCTTTTTGTATTTTTTATTTTTTCAACTTAATTTTTATTTACTTTTACGGTCATCCCGTGAAATCCATATATTTCATACTAAATACAAAGTGAAACATGGATGCACAGAAAAAAACCCCAGAAAAAAGACCAGCGCTGAGAATCGAACCCAGGTCCTCAGCATTACGTTCCGCGTGCTATTCCCCTACACCACCACTGGCAACTAGTGGTGGTGTTGGTTTATTGTATAAATAATTAAGCCTTAAGTTTGATAATTGCACTTAATTTTATACAGTGTAATATTTTAATCAGTGCACAAATTTTGATATGTGATTCAGTATCGTTGATAGATCACGATTATCTCTTTGAGATTTATTTTACATTTTCAAATTTGGGTTGTTCATAGTTATTCATCCAATAATTGGTCGATTTACTATGAAAAACATAAAATTTAAGTAATAAATATTACAATGAAAAATAATGAAATTTGTTATTTTAACGATACTGAATCACATAATAAAATTTGTGCACTGATTAAAAAATTACTCTGTTTATTTGTGTTATAAATTATCGTATGCCAAAAGGTACATCATAGCCGAACGGGAACCTATCGATGTTTAGAAACTCCTTTACTCGAATTTCATTTATCCGAAAACGGTTCACCGACTTTTTAAAATCCATGTTTTGTTTTTCCACAACTTCACAATGCCACGGATTCATTTAATCACTGTTTTATTTGCCAACAAATTCAAAATCCCGAATCACTATAATCCATTTTTTTATTTGCCACCCTAATCAGTTGCCATATTTTCATAATCTAAATGTAACGAAAAGCCGAAAGTAAGTTTTTATTATCTACCAAACCTAACATCACACTAAGACAACATTGCTTAATTTTTAGCGAGCGAGCGAAGCGTGTGAGCAAGACGGTTCGGAGCGGAAGCGACTCGGATAGATTAGGTTCAAAGGCTAATGCGGGAGCGTAGCGGAGCGAAGCTCCCGCATCAGCCTTTGGTGTTAGTTATTTTTTTTATAACCACCTACAAACCCCCCTACCCACATAGCAAACTCAATAAAATATTTGGGCAACATTAAACAACAAAATGAATATTACGCTCCACACATAATTGTATGGTCGCCTTTTGTACCCCTGACCTTTGCGGGATAATAATTTTGCGGAATAAATATATATTTGGCAAATGATCCTACGGAATTTCATGCAGTTGGATTTTGAATCATTTGGCAAATGAAAAAATGGATTTTAAAACATTTGGCAAAAGAAAATATGGTAAATAAAATTTCGGACAAACAATAATTTGGGAAATGAAAAAAAGGAGTTTCGTTTTCGGAATTTTAATATTCGGAAATGAGCTTTTCGAGAATATGATAGGTAACCTAGCCGAACCACTTTGTAATGCCTATCATCTGTAAAAAATCTACCTGTGATGACGAAATAAAAATTTATATTGATTGAAAAAAAACACACTTACCTTTTCAAATGCAACGAGGAGCAAGCTCAGGCTGATTATATAGCCTTCTATAGACTTCTGGTAGTGACGGTTGGCCTTCACCACAGTCGGACGTTTCGTCAAAGTTGCCAAAATTCTTTCTAGCGTCGAAGCCAGGAATTTCTCACACGATTCCGCAGAAGAGTATCTAAAATAAAATTTTGTTAAAAATTTAATTTTAAGAGCATGCTTTTTAGCTGACTGTACTTGCATTGTCATTCAACTTGCATAAGTATACCAAATTTCAAGTGAATCCGACCATGGGAGTGGGTCAAATTCAACTTCCAAGATTTGACCCGTACATACAAAGATAGATTATGTACAGTCGAAAGCTTAAATATGTATACATACAGTCATCGCGTCAAAACATGTAAACATCTAAATGACATAGAGTTGTATCTTTGATCAATTATAACTGTAGATCCACAGTCGCGCGCCCGTAAATGTCCGAGCCAAATGAGCGCCACTTTGATAAAAGTGGCCTTCTTTTTTCTCAGAACGTTGCGTGAAATTGTCAAGTTTAGCTGTCAAGTGGAGTTTTGCCGCTACCGAAATTCGACTGTAATGAAGTAAAGACTAGGTTCAAATTTCTGTGTAGGTGATGATTTTATTTGTTACGCAACCAAATAAAAAAGTTCGGACATTCTTTGAAGGGGATTTTGTTCGGCAATGTGTATCTTTAGTTATAATTGATCAAAGAGTTGTATAGATATTTTTAACACCTTGTTAACGTATATATATTTTTGCACGTGACCGTACATTGCAAGTAGTTACAGTTAGCGGTAATTAGCCGTGCTGGCCTAGCGGTCTGAGCTACGGCCTTTCAAGCAGAGGGTCGTGGGTTCAAATCCCGCCTTGCACCTCTGAATTTTTCGGGATTAATGTGAGAAATTACATTTGAAATTTACCATGAGCTTTACGGTGAAGGAAAACATCGTGAGGAAACCTGCATTCACCTGCGAAGAAATTCAATGGTGTGTGTGAAGTTCCCAATTCTCACTGGGCCCGCGTGGGAACTACGGCCCAAGCCCTCTCGTTCTGAGACGAGGCCGGTGCCATGCAGTGGGACTTATATACAACAGTTACGAACAGATAACCTAGTGGTTATTTAACTCGTATGAAAATAAAAACGTTCATTCTGCAAGTAGGCGGCAAAAGCCAAGTTTAGACCTGCAAGAAAAATCGTGCAAGTTAAATTACATTGCGCGGTCGCAAAGCAAACTAGTTTGAAGTGGGCAATCGAACGCTGCAGTGTAAAGCAACCTGCGCGATTTTTCTTGCTAGTCTAAACTGGGCTAATGGGGTCTTTTAAATTGCACTTTTTTTAAACTACCAGCGCTTCCGGAAAGACACTGCCAATAAGAATGCGCCGCGTCAGAAAGTCATAATTACAATTACTAACAAAAAAAAATACAATATAAAAGTAACAAAAAGCTTACACAATAAAACAAATACAGGGACGCCTTGATTAAATAACTAAAATTAAACATATTATAATACGTTTACTTTTATTTTACCACTGACAGATGGCTTACCTTCATTTCGTTTCCAACTTTAACACCATACAAATAAAGTAGCTATTACACAATCTGCAAACGTGGGTAACAGTATTCTAAAATTGGCTTTATTTGTAGGTCGTTAAAGTTGAATATGAAATGAAGGCAAACCATCTGTCAGTGGTAAACTTTATGTAATTTTACTGTATAGGTAACGCCACCAGAGTTGAGGCCACGCACACAACCACATCTCTTGTAATGACAGCGGGAGCAAAATCCCGCTGTCATTACATAAGATGTAGTTGTGTGCGTGGCCTCAACTCTGGAGGCGTTACCTATACCTACAATGACCATGCATTCGGTCGAGGAAGGAAGTTTTAAAAATAACCTTTTTTTTAATGGAACTGAGACTTAATTGCTTGAGATCTCATCCATTAAATTCCATTCTGGCTAGGGATTAGTATTCTTCAACACCTGACCACCGATTAAAGATCACCTAATTACCTTAGTAGGGGCACTAGTACGCGGCTACATGCGCGCGCGCCGCGATTCATGTCGTATAGCGCACGACAGATGTCCTCTCTGTTGTACTGCCCAATGGCCGCCAGACACGAGTCCAGTGCCTCGTCCCACCAGCCGGCGCTCGTGTCGTCTGTCAACAAGTTTGTGTGAATAGCCGCCTTTGTACAGTCACTCTGTCGTGCGTGAAACAGCAATAGTGTGCGAAAGAATGCGCGTGTAAAGACGTTGGAAGGGGAAGGGATAGACCATGCGTAAAACTGTGTAAATTGCACTCGCGCCAGTTCCACGCGGTCTATCGCGCACGATTAGCCTTTACACGTTCGCTCTTTCCATTCTCAAAAACGTGTACTTGTAATCGCGCGCGAATGACCGTTAAGCTTAAAAACCGGCCAGGTGCGAGTCGGACTCGCGCACCGAGGGTTCCGTACAAATTTATATGTATCTATGAACGGGTACGTATCAAAATTATAGTTTAAAACAAATAATGGACGAAATACATTATGGTCATAATACATACTAAATTTTTCTATGAAACTATTGATTAAACGAATTTTTTTAATCCTGTAATCTACAGATTGGTTTAGGTTAGGTTAGGTTTATTTTATGAAAATCCTGTAAAGTTGACAATTTCCAAGAAAATTGCATTATATCAAATGACCATTATGTATTTCGTCCATTATTTGTTTTAAACTTTATATATTTTGATACGTACCCCTATGAACATCCAGTCTTAGCAGACCCCTGCTCCTAAGCAAAATGTGCGCAGTGTGGGATCATTGTAGATTGGTTACTGATATAGACAGACGGACAAAAAAAATTATGCTTTTCGCAATTTTTCCTTTATCTGTGCTATAAGAACATACTTCGTACCAAATTTCAAGGTTCTGAGTTCACGGGAAGTACCCTGTAGGTTTTGATTCCCTTGCGAGTGTCGAAAATGTGCGTTGTTTACTGATATAGACAGATACACAAAAAAATTTATGCTTTTCGCAATTTTTCCTTTATCTGTGCTATAAGACCTTGCTTCATACCAAATTTCAAGATTCTGAGTTCACGGGAAGTACCCTGTAGGTTTTGATTCCCTTGCGAGTTTCGAAAATATGCGGAAATTTGCGTTATAAACGGCTGTATCTTTTGATTGCGTTGGCTTAGAAGTTTGATTTTTTCACAGCTCCAAGGGACAGTAGACTTGAGTATTTGATATAAATTTCAGCTTGATACCTCCGCACGTTCTGTAGCAATTGATATGCTACAAATTTATTAGTGTAACCTTTTTCATTGATATTGTGTCTCGTTGTTGGTCTGGCTGATTTCGCTGTCAGCTTGAATTTGAATAGAGACATGTAAAAAAGTATGTGAGTTTGACACAGAGAGAGAGATTTGGGGCGATACGTTGATGACGGTGAAAAATAAGAGATCTCTCGAAAAAATTAATCTTGGTTCCTGTGATTCATGAAATCATAAATTACTACGTGGTTTGTAGTGGTTTCCTCTTTTTTTATAAAATTACGCTACATTATGGCGCCCGAACAATTTTAATCCCGTTATCTTTGTCTTTGTGTTTTTTTGGGTTTCTTTTTCTTTGCTTTTGTCAGGGGCGAGTGCCCTTCGTGCAATATTTGTGCTGGTTGTGTTTGAAGTTACTTTCGACGACGATTTGATTTGTGATAATTCTTTGTTCACAAGCGTTTTATTTGTTTATTTATTTATTGTTGGTGTTCTTCGTTCCAAATATGGCTGAAGGAGGTGATGTTGGACAAATTTCAACTACTCCTAGGCTTGCTTCCCCTGTTATCAACCAGCCACGTCGGGTAATTCAGCCTGACGTGGCAGACGAAGCGTCGCGTAACATATCGGATACCGGCGATCACTCCGCTTCTACTTCAGGCGGTCCAATTAATCCTTATCTTCCTTTAAATTTGCCTATAAAACCAGAATCACTCACCAAATGGAATTTGACTTACTCCGGAAAAACCTGTGTACGTGATTTTTTCAATCGTGTAGAGGAGGAAAGAGATGCTCGTGATATCAGTTCGGAATACATAGTTCGTCGTTTCCACGAACTTTTGTCAGATACTGCTCTGAAATATTTTAGGTCTATCCGTTCACCAAACGTCCGTTATTGTGACCTTAAAGCAGCATTCTACCGGACCTTCGACACAGTAGACTATGACTATAAGACTGAACGCCAGTTGCGTGAACTAAGACAGACGGATACCCAGTCTGCGCGTGATTTCGTTATAGATATACGTGATCTTAACTCTAAACTGAAATCACCCATCAGAGAGTCAGACTTGCTGACAATAATTAAATATAATTTACATCCCCGGTTGTATCCCTGTCTTTCGACGAACGTTATTACTGATGTTGACACATTATTACAAGTAGTATCTAATTTTGAAACTTTTCAAACCCATACAATCCCAAAAGTAGTAGCGCCAATACCAATACAGACCCCAAAAAGCGACCCTGCGCATTTTCTTTGTCCTAAATGTAACAACCCGGGGCATTCATATCGGTTCTGTCCAAATGTACCCGGACCTGTATGCTTCAAATGTCACCGTCCGGGTAACGTAACCCGTGATTGTCCAACATGCAACTACCAATTTACAAACCAAAAAAACTAATTATTACCGGTGAACTGCAAAAGTCTACGGTATCACCGGTAGTTTTAACTGATTCAAGTGACAATAGGCTTTTTATTGAGATTGTTGCTGCCGGGTGCCGCGTTAAGGCGCTTTTAGACTCGGGTGCACAAATGTCATTTATAAATCGATCTTTTCTTTCAAAAGTTGGCGTTCCATTTAGCACTAAAAATTTACCGTCTGTAGTATCTGCAGATAATTCCCCCATTCAGATTTTAGGGACAGTTAGTTTGTCTGTATTTTTTAATGGTTCTAAGGTTCCGCATAATTTTTTAGTTGTGGATAATATAACCTCAAATATGATATTGGGAATTGAGTTTTGGAACCGGTTTGGACTCACTACGGTATTAAGCCGTGCCTTCGATAAGGAAATTAAAGAAAACTTATATATGCCTGACCCAAATATTCGGGATTCACCTTTTTGCGTTAGCGAGGCGCGTTTCATACAAGCTCGCAAATTTTTGACGCCTGTTCAGGAAATTCGACTTCAAGAGGTAATATCGGAATTCGAAGAAATTTCATCAGAAAAAATCGGTTTAGGAAAAACTTCTTGGCTGACTCATAAGATTGAAACTATAGGCCCACCTATTCGTCAGAGATACTATCCTCTCTCACCTGCTAAATTAAAAATTTTGAACGTAGAAATTGATAAGATGTTGGAAGCAGGTGTTATCCGACCTTCCCGATCTCCATGGGCTAGTCCGGTAGTCATGGTTACAAAGAAAGATGGATCTGTAAGATTCTGTGTCGATAGCCGTAAACTAAATAGCGTAACTGTTCGTGACTCTTATCCTTTACCACGCATACAGGATATTTTAGATAACCTAAGAGGAGCAAAATATATGACATCTCTTGATTTCCGTAGTGCTTTTTGGCAAATCCCACTCCATGATAAAGACTCATGTGAAAAGACAGCTTTTATTGTTCCTCAGCGTGGTTTGTTTGAATTTGTGCGAATGCCTTTCGGTCTTACAAACGCCGCTTCAGAAATGCAGCGATTAACTGATATGATCATTAATTATGAATTCACCGGATTGAGCGACGATTGCGTATTTGGATATGTGGACGATTTGATCCTTGTTTCACGAGATTTTGACAGTCACATCCTTCTTATTCGTAAAGTGTTGAATCGTCTTAAACAAGCCGGTTTGTCAGTTAATTTAGAAAAATGTGAATTTTGCAAGCCAGAGTTAAAATACTTAGGATATATTGTCAATGAAAATGGTCTTCAAACCGATCCTAAGAAATTAGAAGCTATAGAGAACTACCCGGTACCTAATACTGCTAAATCTTTGAGAGCTTTTATTGGAATGTGTTCCTATTATAGGCGCTTTGTCGTAAATTTTTCGACTATCATTGCCCCATTGACTGCTCTTATCGGAAAAAAGAAAGGTCGTGACTGTATAGAGTGGAACCTGGATGCTCAAAATGCCTTTTCTAAATTAAAGAAAGAACTTATGAGTTCTCCTTTAATGGCTTGCCCGGATTTTTCAAAGCCTTTTCTTCTCCAATGTGACGCTTCAGCTATAGGAGTTGGTTCAGTTCTATCTCAAAAGATTGATGGTATCGAACATCCGATTTCTTTTTACTCTAGATTGCTTACGAAACCAGAGAAAAATTATGGAACGACTGAACGCGAATTGCTAGCTGTATTAGAGTCTATTAAACATTTTCGTGGATACTTAGATGGTATGAAGTTTACGATTATAACCGACCACATAGCGTTAAAATGGTTATTGACTCTTGACAATCCGTCCGGTCGTCTGGCACGTTGGGCAACGCAAATATCTCAATTCAATTTTGATATAGAGCACCGCAAGGGCGTCTTAAACGTCGTTCCGGATTGCTTATCCCGTCCCCAGATAAACTTAATAACGTACAATGAAGGGGTAAACAATACAACTGACCGTTGGTATAAAAAGATATTTTTAGGTGTTCGTAACAATCCTCAGATGTTTCCAGCTTATTCGATTCAGCAAGGTGTCCTCATGCGCCGTATGCCTTTAGATTCTCCTCTTCATGGTGATCCATGGCGTATTGTTCTTCCAGCTGATAAAACACGCGAATCTATTTTGGAAGCACACAATAATCCACCTTCTATACATCCTGGTACTATGAAGACCTATCTTTTGCTAAAGAAAATTTATTACTGGCCGAATATGTATCACGATATTTCCGAAGTGTTAAGAGATTGTTCAACCTGTAAAGCTCATAAGATTTCTAATACTAAACCACGTGGAAGAATGTTATACCCAAAAAGTGTTACTATGCCTTTGCAGATGATTTCGATTGACTTAATAGGTCCACTACCCTTAGCATATTATGGATATAAGTATATTCTTACCATGGTGGATGTTTTTAGCAAATATGTATGGTTGGTACCCCTGAAGAGAGTAGATGCTAAAGGTATTTGTAATGCGCTCGAAAAAGAAATTTTTTTAATCTTCGGTGTCCCCACATCCATTCTCTGTGACAACGCAACTGTATTTCACAGTAATTTCTTTAGTCGTTTCTTACGTTCTTATAATATTGGGGAGCCTTACTTCACGCCGTATTATTCACCTCAAGCGAACACAGTCGAAAAGTACAACCAAAGTGTCGTTACTTGCCTTTCTATTTTAGTTGAACAAAACCACCGAAGTTGGGCACGACTTCTACCTAAAGTCAAATTATACCTAAACTCTTGTATAAACTTGGCAACTTCTTATTCCCCAAATTTTCTAATGTTTGGAAGAGATGTTATCGTTGACGACAGGCAGTGCCGTGAAAATCAGTCTCTAGGCGGAGATATTGCCGAAAGACGGATTGACCGAGCATCATGTCTTTCTTCACTCAACGAAGTATTTGCTAAGGTCGCCGACAACCTTTCACATGCTTTCCTCGCAAATTCCAAGAGCTATAACCGAAATAGAGTTACGATTACCTTACAAACAGGCGATATAGTTTGGAGGAAGAATTTTGCACGTTCCACTGGTAATGATTTTTTTTCTGGCAAGTTAGCTCCACGTTTTACACGTTGTGTCGTTAGTCGTGTGATTTCCAATCAGGTCTACGAGCTGGAAGATTGTGATTCAAGTCATGTTGGGACTTATCACATAAAAGACATCCTGAAATAAGACGTTTCAGTTATGGTAATTACTTCAATTTTTTTAAATTCCAAAAGACGTTTTGGTCCGTCCTTTGCTTTTCTTGTCCCAAAATATTCGGCAAAATACTGACAGATTATTTTTTCGTATAACTTTTATTTGTTGATTTAGTTTAGATGAGCACGGCATTAAGCGTTATTAGATTTAGATTGATATCTTATTTATGTTAATTACTATGAGAGTCAGATTGATTAGTTTTCTTCATCGTTTATTATCTCAGTTTTCTTCATCTTTTTATCTAAGCGGATTCGGTGTTACGCAGTGATATAATGATTCGGAATTTTTCTTTTAGTTTTACTGTTAAACAATCTTAAATAGTTTTTTTTTTCGCATTTGATGGGCCATTATAACATAGTTTTTTGTAACGTATGTCCTTATCATAATAATCGCGCGGGTGTACTCGCTTTAAGTCATATTTTAAGTGACATTTATTTTGTCAAAGGTTTTGTTCAATGGACGTATTAAATACTGAGTGGCCTTCCATATTTAAATGTTCCGAACTTATCGTACGAATAATGTACTTGTTGTTAAAACTACTTTGATTTATGTGTTAGTAGATTATGCCTCCTTACGTTTATTGTTGCATCTACTTATGTATTTTATAAGAGTTACGCACTTTAAGAATTCGCTTACTTTTTATTAATGAATCCGTGCCGTTGCGTCACTCTAGTCTATCTTATTAATATTGTGTTTAATTGTGTAATCACGGATATTAAGCTAAAAGCTTTTTCTACAGTGGACAGTGTACTGGGGATCGCTTCGCCATTATGATTGTCATAGAGTTTATTATGGTGTCGGAATCTCTCATAACTAGGGTTGTCAAAAACCTTTTGTTAAATTAGGGTTATCTAAGATTTTATAATCAGGGTTGTCAAAGTTTATTAAATTAGGGTTGTCAGAATAATATTAATAGGGTCAACTTTAGTATGAGTTTTAAGTTTTTTTTTTCTTTTGGAAAGGGGATAATTGTAGCAATTGATATGCTACAAATTTATTAGTGTAACCTTTTTCATTGATATTGTGTCTCGTTGTTGGTCTGGCTGATTTCGCTGTCAGCTTGAATTTGAATAGAGACATGTAAAAAAGTATGTGAGTTTGACACAGAGAGAGAGATTTGGGGCGATACGTTGATGACGGTGAAAAATAAGAGATCTCTCGAAAAAATTAATCTTGGTTCCTGTGATTCATGAAATCATAAATTACTACGTGGTTTGTAGTGGTTTCCTCTTTTTTTATAAAATTACGCTACAGTTCCTGAGAAAAAGGGTTTTGACAGACAGACGGACGGACGGACGAACGGACAACAAAGTGATCCTATAAGGGTACAGTTTTTTCCTTTTGAGGTACGGTACCCTAAAAACTAACAAAACATAATCGCGCCCGATTGCGCGCAGGCTTTCCGGCACGCAATCCTGTACGCTCTTGAGAATGCGCGATAGAGCGACTGCATAAAGGCGGCTATTGGCTAGATGGCGCTTGCATCGTGAGGTCCTGACTTTGACATTTGCCAGATTTGACCAGGCTCTCTGTCATTTAGTTTTAAGGCTTGTCATTGTACTGTAATGTGACTTGCAATAAAGAAGCTAAACTCTATTGCGACGTTCTTATACACCGTCTTTTTTTTTGATTTCCGTCAACTTTAAAGTTAATTTCTCGAAGAAACTATGTAGTGTCTTAGCTTTCACTATTTTTGAGATATTCAATAGTTAAATTTAATGACTGAACCAGTGTAAAAGGTGCTTCATTACGTCCTATTATTATTTATCTTTTAAATTTCGTCAGGAAAGAGTTTTCCATTCATAGCTTATACGCTACAAGGAGATTATTGAGGCGAGTTCGCTCGACATTATACAGGGTAATTTTTTAATCAGTGAACAAATTCAGTGAACGTGATTCAGTATCGTAGATAGATCACGGTTATCTGTTCAAGATTTTTTTTTTAAATTTTGAAATTTGGGTTGTTCATAGTAAATCATCCAATAATTACTATGAAAAACAAAAATATAAGTGATTAATATTATAACGAAAAAAACTGAAATTTGTTATTTTAACGACTCTGAATCACATATTAAAATTTGTGGACTTAATAAAAAATTACCCTGTATACTTTTTCTTTTATTATACAGGGTGTTTGGTAGCTACGTGCAAAGCTTTAAGGGGGTGATAGCCGAGGTATTTTTGAACATTTTTAGCCATATATGTCTTAGCCGAAATTTGTTTTTTTTTTTAAATTGAAGACTTGGAAATTTTAAGAAAATACCCAGAATTTGATAGTCACGAGTCAATATTGCCCCAATGAGCGTTAATTTGGAAATTTTAAATATGGCACAAAAAAATGACGCAGACTTGTCCTTTTCACATGCTATTTACTAGTTAAATTTCAAGACTAGTGCATTCTTAGCGAGTGCTCCCTGAGTTTGGTTTTTACTTTTTATCTGAGATTTAGCAAGCAATGTCAATGAGTGATACCTTAAAAGAAAGAACAATAAACAGGCATGTTTCTAAAAATGTTTGAACATTTCAAGGATTTTTTTTAATTTTTTTTTTATGGCACAGAAAAATGACTCTGTTCCAACCTAAGACATTTTTAGTAATTTCGAATGCCTCCATTTTGTTTTTGTGGCAAGAAAGTCACTTAAAAATTATTTCATTTGGTCCAATACACATTAAACTATTCGAAATAAAAGATTTGGTTTCCAAATTAACGCTCATTGGGGCAATATTGACTCGTGACTATCAAATTCTGGGTATTTTCCTAAAATTTCGAAGTCTTCAATTTAAAAAAAAAATATCAAATTTCGGCTAAGATATATATGGCTAAAAATGTTCAAAAATACCTCGGCTATCACCCCCTTAAAGCTTTGTACGTAGCTACCAAACACCCTGTATGTCACGTCAATGTCATAATCGTAAACATTAGTATTGTACCAATAATCGTGTTTATCTCGACGCAAAATACCGCGATTTTTTTTCGATTTTAACAAAAATTAATATACCAGGTAGTTGTTAAAGTACCGACCAACGTATCGAATTTAACGGAAATCAAAAAAAGACTCGATGTAGTAGAAAATATCTGCGTATCCGTATAGCTTTAGACACGTATGCAGACGACTAACGGCCCGTTGTTTGATCAATAGTTAAACAAACTAATAGTCAAATTGCCTTTGAAATGTGTTAACTATTGTTATCATTGCCATACATTTTAACTATTAGTTTATTTAACTATTGATCAAACAGCGGGCCCTTAGTGTAACGTCTTGCGACGCCCCTAAATCAGTTCCGTGACGCCCCGGGGCGAGAAAGCCTGAGCTAGTCAACTCCTGGGACGATTGCTTGGATACTGAAGTACTCACTAGCCACTAGAGCAGCGATGGTCCTCACGTAGAGCGCGCAGGGCCGGTCGGCCAGGGCTTCCAAAAGCGCGGGCCGCAGCTCGCACAGCCGCGCAGGGAACAACGCCAGCACTGACTCACCGCGCGGAGAACTAAACATGTTAAAACAAGACTTAAAAGTTAAAAAAAGCCCCTTCGCTAAAATGAAAAGCGAACCTTTGATCAAATATAACTGAAGATACACATTGCCGAACAAAATCCCCTTCAAAGAATGTCCGAACTTTTTTATTTGTTTGCGTAACAATTAAAATCATCACCTACACAGAAATTTGAACCTAGTCTTTACTTCATTACAGTCGAATTTCGGTTGACACTTGACAGCTAAACTTGACAATTTCACGCAACGTACTGAGAAAAAAGAAGGCCACTTTTATCAAAGTGGCGCTCATTTGGCTCGGACATTTTCGGGCGCGCGACTGTGGATCTACAGTTATAATTGATCAAAGAAGCGAACATTAGAAATGTCAAAAATAACATATCTGGGCGAATCAGGGGGTTTTCAGAAAAAAAATTACCCGTTATGGCTTAATTATCCTTAATTTTCAATACAAAATTTATTAGTCAGTTTTGTGACGGTCCATACAACATGTATGGTTAACTGCGTCACAAAACTGACAATTAAAAGCGGGACACTTTTTTATTGCTTAAATCGATAATGCTTGTGATTCTGAGTAGAAATAACCCAAAATATGTTAGGTTTTTAAAAAAAGTACAGGGTACAATTTTTATGAAAATGCCCATCATCTTTTTTGTGTTGTGTATTCTGTTCCCGGTTGTCCAAGTGACACTTCATAATGTTTCATACAAAAATGCTTAGGTTGTCCAAGGGACAAAATTTGTGTAACCATAGCAGGGTGGCACTAATAAGTTGATTCACCCAAACAACATTCGGTAAATGATCATTTTATAAAGTGCGAGTCAGACTCGCGCACCGAGGGTTCTGTACAAACTTGTACGTAAATAGTTCGTTAGTAAAAGATTAAAAGATTTTTTATGATGAAGCAATAAATTAAACATTTTCGGATTTCCATTCGTGTTTAATTTTGGATTGGATGTTATTAAAAGGGTGAATCAACATTTTTGTGTTGTTTACTCTGTCCCCGGTTGTCCAAGTGACACTGCGTACTGTTTCATAGAGAAATGCTTAGGTTGTCCAAGGGACAAAATTTGTGTAACCATAGCAACGGGTGGCACTAAGAAGTTGATTCACCCAAAAGTATAGCCAAAAAAAACTTGCATTAGCAAATTTATTTCTACAATAAATAATGTTTAATACCTCAAAATGTCTTCCGGTACAAAAGAGACCAGCTTGATTTTCTCCTCAATCTGAAGTTCTTGAGAGCAGATGGAGTCCAACACCCATTGCAGCGGCTTCGAGTCCTGACCTAGACCCTTCAGGCATTCTAGATTAACCAGTAAAGAGTGTTTCTGGGCGAATGTCGTGTGCTTTTCATACGCTGGCCAAAGCTAAGAAAACAGTCCTCAGAATTACTTGGGTACTTAATATTGATTTATCGCAAAGTAATCGACTTCAAATATGCCTTTTAGGGTTCCCAAAGGGTAAAAACGGGACCCTATTACTGAGGCTCCGCTGTCCGTCTGTCTGTCTGTCACCAGGCTGTATTTTAGGAACCGTGATAGCTAGACAGTTGAAATTTTCACAGATTATGTATTTCGGTTGCCGCTATAACAACAAATACTAAAAAACGTGATTTTTTTGCTCGTTTTTGCTCGATATTGATAACGTCAACAGGTAGACGCTTGAAATATTCACAGAATATTTAGTTATATATTGACTTTAAAAAGAAATCATTAAATTAAAATAAAAAATATTTAAGGGGGCTCCCATACAACAAACGTGATTTTTATAGATAATTGTACGGAACTCTTAGTGCGCGAGTCCGACTCGCACTTGGCCGGTTTTTTTCGCGTACAAAGACCCCTCGCAGTCTTCGTCGACCCCTGGGGGTTGATATAGACCACTTTGGGTATCACTGAAATAGAACTTGGATTTTCTGCATGTCCCTTGCAAACGTAGTCTTACACTACCAAACGCGGTCGTAGAAAAACAAGATAATTAAAATAAATAAATGTCACGGGACAATCCACACCAATTGACCTAGTCAAAGTTAAGCAAAGCTTGTACTATGGGTACTAGGCAACGGATAAACAGGCTTATATAAATAGATACATACTTAAATACATGTTAAACACCCAAGACTCGAGAACAAACATTCGTATTTTTAATACAAATATCTGCTATCGGGACTCGATCCTGGGACATCAAGCTTCGTAGTCTGGTTCTCTAATCACTAGGTAGTAAGAAATTAGTTTAAATTAATTAATAATTAACTCACCTTATCAACTAACTCCAACAATTTTTCACGTTCGTCTTTAACATAAGTCTTCTTAACGTAATATTTGACCAAATCATTCAAAATCACACTACACGATTGCATGTCGTGGTCCAGCAAAAAATAGGGTTCCTCAGTCAGAACCTCTGAAAACCCTTGTATGAAGAACCCACAGAACAGAACACCGACATCTTTAATAGCCAAGTTTATTCCTCGGCCTTCAAGCACAAGTTTTTTGACATCGGATATCGGCAAAAACTTCAGACTGACTGTCAAAATGTCATTAAAATATGGGGTTTCGTTGAAATGACACTCTTCTAGCATTCCAGACGAATACAATTTCAGCAAACGTTTCGGCCATTTTGTAATTTCAAATTTGACATCTGATAATATCAGTTCTTTGGTGTCAAAAATTTTTGACATTATTTTTAAGGCATTGACACACAGCATGTGCTGTGGTAAGAAATGTTGCCTTTCTAAGGACTCTGTTATATTTTGCAGTGGCAACTTTTCAGTCCAAATTTGGAAGCTTTTCTGTATCAATCTCGGCGTTGCGACAATGCAATGCTTCTTGAATGTTGAAAAACAACTTTTCAGGTTTTTCCGTAAGTTTTTTGCTGTCCTCGGTGTCAGTTTTATGATGATGTCCGATAGCAGCTCTATTGTTTCCTGAAATAAAAATGATACTGTTCATAGATAGATTAATATAAAGGTCGATACATACGGGTCTTCAAGCAAATTCACTGATTAAAATAAATGGAATACCTGTGTTGCTCCACCGCTAAGTAGTGAGGCCAAGTCGTGCGAAACAGCTACGTTTGCGCTGAAAAAATGCTAAATTGCAAGTAAAAGCATTTTTTCAGCGCAAACGTAGCTGTTTCGCACGACTTGGCCTCACTACTTAGCGGAGGAGCAAAGATACGTTTCTAAAACCAGTTTTATTGCGACAGTTTTTGTTATGCCGTGAAAATTCCGATCTCTGATTGTGATAAAACTAATTGTACCAAAAGTACATTTAAATATTACTCAATTGGGAATGTCTAAGAAAAATTACCAACGGTTTTACATTTTTTTTTGTTAAATTAATTAATTATTGAAACTATTTTGGTTGATGACATCAGATTATAATTAAGGGCTCCCACACAGCCAAATTTCTAAATTCTTACGATAAGGCAACCCATTTAATTATTTTTTGTGTAGTGGTACATTGTAACTAGTGTCACTTTACTGGCGCTGTCAGAGTGCTAGATGTCAGACAGCGGGTCCAAATCAAACTCCGTAGTTTAATCCACGCGTAAAAAATCTAAATAACGCTATTCCACACCGATTAAAGTACAACTTGGACCGTCTACGAAATTTACTTCAATGTCAAATGAAGGTCATTGCCTATTTGATATGTAATAAATGCATTACATTATATTAAAATTAAGTAACTACAGAAAACAATTTAAAAAGCATTTATCTCGAAATGGTTTTCGATTTACATACTCCCTAATTGTATATTTCAAACTAAATACAAACTGAAATATAGATGCACAGAAAAAACCTCAGAAAAAAGACCAATGCTGGGAATCGAACCCAGGTCCTCAGCGTTCCGTGCTGCGTGCTTACCCCTACACCATCACTGGTCTAGAGGTTAGTAGTATGCAGTGATAAAGCGCGCATCTATGTTATGCCCTCTACCGAGAGACTTTAACACTCCTTCGGAACTAACCGCTCACCTGGACCAAGAGATGGCGCTACTGTGCAACTCTAAACAAGTTAGGTATGAAGTATCTTTTTTTCTGTATCCCTAATTGTACCAAAAGTACATTTAAATATTACTCGATTTGCATATCACTTACCTTATATCTCAACTCGAGCATAACTTGACAGTACTCCTCTAAGAACAACAAAATGGTTTCCAAATTAAATAAACCCAGCTCAGTGTCACCAGAAACAGAATTGAACACAAAATCCATGACAACCGCGTTATCCCTCCCCAAAACCATTCTTGACACATCAGTGTCAAAACCAAACACGCTTTTCAAAAGTGTCAAAACGAACACCACTTTGACATCGACATCGTTTTGACATATTCCAAAAACGACCTCCAATAAGTCGTCAATTTTGACATCGTCGATTTTTTTCAAAAATTCCACGGTCATTCTGACAGTCGTTTTATAAATTTTGACATCAGGTATTTTGGTTTTTATTACATTTTTTAAAAGATCGTACACAATTTCTTTTAATACTGCATTTTCGAATAATCCTTTCTTATCGAAAAACATTCTGGTGGCAGAATCGAACACCATTTTTGCGTCGTTTTCGTTGGTTTTCGCCGTCAATATTAGTATTTGTGGAAGAATAGTTTTGCATAATGCGTTGTTGTTTTCTAGAGACGATATTATTGTCTCGGCGACGTCCAGACCAGCTCTTTTTGTTGTAGCTGAAAAAAAAAATGTAATACAAGAGTGTATCAACTTTTTCTTGCCACCCGTGATTATGGTTACACAAATTTTGTCCCCTAGACAACCTAAGCATTTTTCTATGAACCAGTATGAAGATGTCACTTGGACAACTAGGGACTGAGCAAACAACACGAAAAATTTGATTCATCCTCAATAAACCGTGGTGAACTAGTGGTTTGATCTCTAGAATGTCATATTGAAAATTTACGGTGAAGGAAAACATAGTTAAGAAACTTACACTTGCTAAGAAATTCAATCGTTTGTGTGTGAACTACGGGCCAAGGCCTCTTATTCCGAGGAGGCCTACAGTGTACCCCGTTTTTCTGATAACCAATGTAACTTAGTCATTCTATCATCTCAATTTATGGGTGTGAATCATAGAAAAATGGATTGTACAAGGGACAAAATTTGTGTAACCATAGCAACGGGTGGCATAAAAAGTTAACTCACTCTTATAGGCGAAGATGAAAGTGATAGTAAAAATGGTAACCTATCGATGTTAAGAAACTCCTTTACTCGAATTTCATTTATCCGAAAACGGTTCACCGACTTTTTGAAATCCATATGTTTTGTTTTTCCACAACTTCACAATGCCACAGATTCATTTAATCACAGTGTTATTTGCCTACAAATTCAAAATCCCGAAAAACAATATCTATTTTTCTATTTGCCAACTAAATCAGTTGCCATCTTTTCATAATCTAAATGTTACGAAAAGCCGAAACAATGTTTTTATTATCTACCTAACCTAACGTTAGAGTATGACGATATTGCCTAATTTTCAGCGAGCGAGCGAAGCGAGCGAGCAAGACGGTACGGAGCGGAAGCAACTCGGATAGATTAGGCTAATGCGAGAGCGCTGCGGAGCGAAGCTCCCGCATTAGCCTTTGGTGTTAGTAATTTTTTTTATAACCACCTAGAAAAGCCCCTACTAACATAGAAAATTCAATAAAATATTTGGGAAACATTAAACAACAAAATGAATATTACGCTTCACACATAATTGTACGGTCGCCTTTTGCACCCCTGACCTTTGCGGGATAATGATTTTGCGGAGTAAATAAATATAATGATCCTACGGAATTTAATAAAGTCGGATTTTGAATCATTTGTCAAATAAAAAAATGGATTTTAAAGCATTCGGCAAAAGAAAATAATGGTAAACAAAATTTCGGACAAACAAGAATTTGGAAAACGAAAAAAAGGAGTTTCGTTTTCGGAATTTTAATATTCGGAAATGAGCTTTTCGAGAATATGATAGGTAACCAGTGTAAAATACTTACATTCTAAGCTGGTCATCATGACAGTGCACCTCTCAACTGCCAGCTGTAAAATGTCAGCGTCCTCACAGAGCGGCGCTAGGGCTGTGGCGAGCAGTTTCCTGACGCCGCATGACTTTGTAGTGCTTATGTACTGCAAATAAGATCGGGGGATTAAAGAACTATAGATAGACCGTTTGAATGAGTCTTCGCCCGCGCGGTACAGGGGCTGGGGCATAAGAATAAATAAGAACATAGGTAGAAGGGAAACTCCCGCTCCGGCCGGACTCACAGGTCACGATATTAGAGTACTCGCTAAGCGAGAACTCAGTCAGGGTGTCAGCGGCTACAAGGTAGAATATTACAACCGTCACCGCCACCGCACCACCACGCCTCCGTCGTCTGTGCGTTTGGAGCTTAAATGGTGGATTTTTACTTAGCAAAAAAAACCGGCCAAGTGCGAGTCGGACTCGCGCACCGAGGGTTCCGTACAAATTTATATGTATCTATGAACATCCAGTCTTAGCAGACCCCTGCTCCTAAGCAAAATGTGCGCAGTGTGGGATCATTGTTTGTTGTGGGAGATTATTTCATTTATTTATTTATTTGGAGAACAAACAGAAATAAGTGTACAGAAGATAATACAGATAAATAACTACTAATTAACATCATCATGTTTATATTTTGTATCTTATATGAACTTTATGAATCAATAAGTAAATTGTAGATTGGTTACTGATATATACAGACAGACAAAAAAATTTATGCTTTTCGCAATTTTTCCTTTATCTGTGCTATAAGACCTTGCTTCGTACCAAATTTCAAGATTCTGAGATCACGGGAAGTACCCTGTAAGTTTTGATTCCCTTGCGAGTGTCGAAAATTTGCGCCATAAACGGCTGTATCTTTAAAATTTTGTTTGCGTTGGCCACGTTGGCTTAGAAGTTTGATTTTTTCACAGCTCCAAGGGACAGTAGACCTGAGTATTTGATATAAATTTCAGCTTGATACCTCCACGCGTTCCTGAGAAAAAGGGTCTTGTCAGACGGACGGACGGACAACAAAGTGATCTTATAAGGGTTCCACTTTTTCCTTTCGAAGTGCGGAACTCTAGAAACGACAACCTTTCCGAAGGAGCTCAGACTGCGAGGCCTAACTACGCCACTGCTTTATGATCTCACCTGTAAGATTTGCGCGACGCACCGCGCGTCGAGCATGCTCGAAGCGCGCTGTACGGCAGCGGCGAGCGGCGCGGCGCCCGACGCGTGTATCTTGGCCAACGTCTGTACGACGCGCGTGAGAGCATCCTGCGACGCTTGCTCTTTGTTGGATGACACTAAAACAAGTGCATAAAACACGCCACTTTACCCGACAAATATTTATTGAAATCTCTCTCTCTCTCTCTCTCTTCCTCCCTCCCTATATATCTATCTCTCTCTACTTCTCTGTCTTTCTACCTCTCTCTCTTTTTTACCCCTCTCTCTCTCTACTTCTCTATCTTTCTAGCGCTCTCTTTTTACCCCTCTCACTTTCTCTCTCTCTCTTTCTCTCACACCGCGCGTCGAGCATGCGCGAAGCGCGCTGTTCGGCGGCGGCGAGCGGCGCGGCGCCCGACGCGTGTATCTTGGCCAACGTCTATACGACGCGCGTGAGAGCAGCCTGCAACGCTTGTTCTTTGTTGGATGACACTAAAACAGTAGAGTAGTACAACAAGTGCATAAAACACGCAACTTTACCTGACAAATATTT
Source organism: Archips xylosteana (assembly GCA_947563465.1). Lineage (NCBI taxonomy): Eukaryota > Metazoa > Arthropoda > Insecta > Lepidoptera > Tortricidae > Archips > Archips xylosteana. The sequence continues at coordinate 11,122,683 of OX387370.1, forward strand.
ATTGAAACATCATTTTATGTAACATTTGTCCACTTCGTCTTTCGCCCGTTGAGTTGTGAGAGCCTGTTTAGAAAATATCAGTGGTCAGCTAAAACCAACCATATAGCAATCTCTCTCACTCTCTCTCTCTCTCTCTCTCTCTGCTTCTCTCTATCTCTCTCTGCTTCTCTCTATCTCTCTCTAATTCTCTATCTTTCTATCTATCTCTCTCTACCTTTCTATCTATCGTTATCTTTCTATCTCTATCACTATCTACTTCTCTATCTTTCTCCCTATCTCTCTATCTCTCACATTCACAGCGGTCTAACTTAGAAAACCCCTCTTTTTGTGTAGAGGCTTAATAAATTACTCACGATTAGCACAGAGCATGGTCATCAAGACCTGCAGAACCTTCGGGTCCTCGTGATGCAGAGCCAGCACCAGGATCCTGTGAAGGTTGACCCTGAACGTGGCTCCCTGATGCGGCAGGTTCAAGGTCAGCGTCTTCAGGTCCAGGGTTGAACTGGTGTTGTTGTTTACATCTATGTTGCCGTGTTTACCTAAAAAAAGGGCAAGGGGTCCATCATCGGTTAGTTTTAACGAGCGGGTATAGAAAATGTAGTGATGTATTCAATTAAAAACAAAACTTGTTCTACCACAGATAAAATTAAGTAAATACATTAATTTAACTTGATTTAATTTGATTTAATTTAGTTTAATTTCATTTCATTTAATATAATTTAATTTGGTTTAATTTGATGTAATTTTATTTTATTTAATTTAATGTATTTTAATTTGATTTGATTTGCGTAGTCTGATTTAATTTGATGTTGCATGTTTTTTTTTAATTTTAAGTTTATTAATATATTTGTACGCCTCACGGCAAAATATAGCGATCTAAAAAAATTGTAACACCTTTATACCTATGTTTTACAAATAAATAAATGATTGATTGATTGATTGATCATTTTGTAGCTTATTAAGGAGGCTTGCTTTTGGTGCAAAACTTGGAGGTGTCGCTGACGTGGAAGTACTTTAAAAATAGTTGTATCTTGTTGTATGGCAATATATCCTAAAATTGATGTCAATATTGATGTATATAATAATGTAATTGATGTATATTTACTATATGCACAATATACGTGACGAACGTCAAAATCGGCTGGCTAGAAAAAAATATATATTGATGAAAGATCAAATTTTTTTTTTTACAAAAACCTAGAAAGTCTGGAAGGCTGAAATTTTGAATACTTGAGTAATAGAAAGCCATATCAATAAAAAATATATATAAGTCATAACTTCATAAGTCATAACTCGCTGGGGGCAGATTCACTTAGCTTATCCTGGCATGGCCTTTGATATAGATAGAGACAGTTCGAGTCCCAGGAAAGGACATAGGCTTTGATCAATTATAACTGAAGATACACATTGCCGAACAAAATCCCCTTCAAAGAATGTCCGAACTTTTTTATTTGTTTGCATAACAATTAAAATCATTACCTACACAGAAATTTGAACCTAGTCTTTACTTCATTACAGTCGAATTTCGGTTGACACTTGACAGCTAAACTTGACAATTTCACGCAACGTACTGAGAAAAAAGAAGGCCTCTTTTATCAAAGTGGCGCTCATTTGGCTCGGACATTTTCGGGCGCGCGACTGTGGATCTACAGTTATAATTGATCAAAGGACATAGGATAGTTTTAATCCCGGAAAATCGCATAGTTCCCGCGGGATAGGGCTAAACGAAATCTTTGCAGACGATCCTTCTACAGTTCAGGTAAATATCTAAAATGGGATCTAAAATTCTACAATTCTGAAAAAAATACTTACCTAAAAACATTAACACTTCCCTATGCAGAATCCTTATGTGTTTGTCTGACTTGTCGCCACTGGAACGCAGTTTTTTCACTAAGCATATAACATCAAAGGCGTCTTGATGAGTTATTTTACTATTAGTTAGTAAAATATCTAATTTTTTTATGCCATTACACAGTATGGAAGGTTCGACGTCACTTGAAAAGATAATCTGAAAAATCAAAAATTAAAATAAATAGTTATCATAATCATCATCACAGACTGATTACAGAGCACAGGCTTACTCTCAGGATCAGAGGGCTTGGGTCGTAGGTCCCACGCCGGCGTGCGGATTGGGAACTTCACACACACCACTGAATTTCATCTCTCGATGTTTTTCTTCATCGTAAAGTTCATGGTAAACAAATTTAATTTCCATTTTTATTTTGTTGTATGTTTTGACTATTTTTTATTTGTAAAATTGTATGTGATTTCTGCTCGATTATCGATATTCCTTTGGATGTTATAGATTTCGATATATACATATATGCTTAGTACATTTTAGATTATGAAAAATTATGACTAAAAACTATTATTACTTTAAGATAGACCTATATCCAAACTATGCATTTTTGGCAAAATACTTGAAAAAATTGTGACCTCCGAACTAACTAATTGTGTTATTCCCATAATTTCCCCAGAACAACACGGATTTATTCGTGGCCGAAGTGTCGATACCAACCTTCTTACTTTCACAGATTTCATTTTGAACGCTCTGGAGGCTCTTTCTTTTTGAAGGGTTATCAGGTTGACGCCGTGTATACTGATTTCTCAAAAAGCATTTGATAAAATTAATCATACCCAGCTACTTCAAAAATTATATGATCTCGGTATACACGGTGATCTTTACAGATGGATTGGATCTTACATACATAATCGTAGCCAAGCAGTATCTCTAAGAGGCTTTACTTCTAGATATTTGACCATTGATTCGGGTGTACCCCAAGGCTCTCATTTAGGACCACTTTTATTTATCCTATATGTTAACGACATAGGTTCATCACTTATTAGTTCAAGGCATCTTGTTTACGCTGATGACACAAAAATATTTAAAATTATTAAATCAAACAATGACTGCCTTGAACTTCAACGTGATCTTGACAGCTTTGCTGCCTACTGCAACTCCAACCAACTGCTTCTCAACCCCGATAAATGCAAGTGCATCACTTTCACTCATAAGCGCGAACCTCTTCATTTTAATTATAACTTTTTAGGCAAGCGACTAACTAGAGTTTCCTTAGTTCGAGACCTAGGTATCACCTTAGATTCAAAGCTCAATTTTATCTCACATATAGATCTTATTACTGCAAAAGCTTATAAGCAGTTGGGTTTAACCCTTTAAGGACCCAAACACTCTAAAGATTCTATATTCGTCCTATGTCCGTAGTGTTTTAGAATTCGGTTGCGTCGTTTGGACTCCCCAGTATACAGTTCATAAAATGCGAATTGAAAGAATCCAAAATAAATTATTAAAGTCACTCAATTTCTGCCATGGTCTAAATCTGTCTGAAAGTACCGGCAAACGTCATGGTCTCGCACCGTTAGTCGAACGCCGCGTATATATAGATCAAATGTTTTTATACAAGCTTCTAAATAACTATATTGACTCTCCTAATCTTCTTCAAAAAGTTATTTTTAAATTACCTCACCGTATTCCCACTCGCTATCCCCAAACATTCCATATAAGTTTTTGTGGTTCAAATTTTGCCAAACATACTTTCATCCGACGAGCATGTCGTGATTATAATGTTAAATTCTCAAATTTAGATATTTTTTCACTATCATCTGGTAAATACACTAGCATTCTGCGAAGTTCAATATTTTCTTAATAAATATATTGTATGTTTCTTCTAAGTAACCATCAACATACATTATTTGCATGTAAACTTTACTGTAACTACCGTAGTGTTAATATTTTAAATTGATTTTGTACACCATATTCGAAATTCCCTACCATTTCATGCATGTATCATATACCTTCCTTGTTCCGATTTGTTGATTTGTTTTCGTTTATTTTTATGGAACTATAGGTCTGTTTGTTGTTACTTTATCTGATTTATGTTGAAATGTGACTGTTTGTTTCCTAAATAAATTTAAAAAAAAAAAAAAAACATATATGCCTTACAATGTCTCTGAATAATCAACGATATTCCGTTAACGCGGTTAGCGGTGTTCCGTTTGCCCTGCCTACGAAGCAAGAGGTCCTGGGTTCGAATCCTGGTAAGGGCATTTATTTGTGTGATGAGCACGAATATTTGTTCCTGAGTTATGGATGTTTTCTATGTACCTATTCAAGTATTTATTTATCTATATAAGTATGTTTATCGTCGTCTAGTACCCATAATACAAGCTTTGCTTAGTTTGGGACTAAGTCGATTTGTGTAAGATTGTCCCCTAATATTTATTAATTTTTTTTTTTAATTTTATTAATATCAATATTATGACTTATTAAAGTTATGGTCAATAGGATATGGATCATTGCAGTTAGAAGTATTAAGCGATATGCTTTAAAACAATTATGACCATCGATCGATATTATTATGGACATCAATTTATAACTTTCAAAATTCGGATAAAAAAGATTATGGGAGAGAAGGGGATCCCCTTTTGTGATACTTCGCAGCCTATAATATGGATCACATCATAACATCAATATTTCATTACATAATATGTTTGAGTAAAAACTATTTCTTACCTGAAACGCAAAAAGCATGTTGCTCGACTCGATATCTACGGAATCCGGCGCTTGTATGAGAGTCAGGCAACACTCATGTAGCATTGCTTCATCGCGACAGCTTTCAATGCGAAGAGACTGAAAATAAACAAATAAAATACAATATTATATTAGTAATGGGCGGTCGTCGGATGCAAAAAAATATATAAATCTTTTTAATTTAATTAATAAATAAGTAATAAAACCTCTTGCTGTTGATTCTGAGAGAGTGAGATTCTGTGGCAGCTGCTACATTACTACTTTAGACTGTTACGTGCACACTACGACGTTATGAATTTATGAATATACATCAATGTATCTCGAGTCATTTGCACTTCCGAGTTCTACCGATGAATGTCGAGAATTACCGAGTACAGTCAAGGATTTTAATTGATTTGCCATTTGCCAATGTTCGTAATTTAGCCGCGTAACGCAAATCAGCATATACGAGTATAAGCGGCTAAACCCGATTTGCATTACAAGGCTAAATTACGAACAGTGGCAAGTGGCCTATCAATTAAAATCCTTGACTATACCAAAGCGGAAGTAATCGTACTGTACCTACAGAAATAAATTTCAGATTATTTAATTTTGATGCGATTTAGCCACAGACTTCAAATATATGTAGCAGACTTGACATAACTACATGTGTGTGCGTACATATTTCCTATTCCCTCACGCTACAATGATCAGGAATATTGTCATCCCGTTTTCTCATGTGTCGCAACACTGTCCATGAAACCTAAAAAAATGACACATGCTATATTTTGAACGTCAGTTCATTTAAATAAGCTGCCGAAGCTGCAAGCGAATTTTTTGGTAAACTGAGGTTTTTTAATGTTTTTCTCATCAAAATTAGAACTCATTTAGATTTAAAGATGGTGAAATGTAGTGCCTACCTTTGTGAAAGTGTTACATATGGAAATATACCAGGATTAACCTTTCACCGGTAAGTGTTTGTGTGATAGAGATGTGTGCGTTTTTGCCATTATTTGGACTCGTTATGACAAGTCTGCTATTAGGTATATTTGAAGTCTGTGGATTTAGCTAAGTTTACCTTATAAAAGTTAGCGCTTTCTTGAACAGGAGCTTTCAAAAGCACAGCTCTCAAAGCTGATATCAGTTCAGCAGTGGAACAGCTTTCCGCGAGCTCGCAGAGCAAAGAGGCGCAAGATGTAAGCGGAGAAGTTAGGGGGGCCACTTTGGAGGTGAGGCAGAGGAGGGAGGCCAGTTTAGGGGGGATATCCTAAAAAAATAAGAATAAATAAATAAGTATTACGGTATTATGTCCAGAAAAATACTTCTATTACTTGTATTAGAATAGAACTGGACCAAGTACTTTGCTCACCCGCGAACTTACTATAGTTACGTTTATGTAAGAAATGCGTGTTCATGCAGTTCCTCCACCTCCACACTATACGAACACACACAAATCATACAAACCCAACTTTTGCCACCGCCAAACTACACTGACGCATTTCGAACTCAACCAGAGCCCATCTTCAGAGTACATACAACCATATGCTATGCCACCAAATGTTAAATTTTCAATAAAACCTTTAAGCCTAAAATTTTTTTTTTACACTTGTTTTTTTTCTAAGTAGGTAAGGTACATATCTTTTGTCGAACCCACCTCAGAATCCTTTCTTTCCCCCAAGAAAAGAGCCACCGCTGTCGTCAGATAGTTGGCAAACTCCCTCGTGACAACCTGCGCTTTGACAATGACGTCATCGTTGCTGACATCATATAAGTCCCGCCATATTTGCATGGAAGCGTTTTCACACGACTGAGAGATCAGGAAATGTATGGCCGCCTGAAAAGTCCAAATGCAATGCGGTAATATTGGCTAGTTAGGCTAAATGGGGATGTCCATTTTTCTAACTGATGAATGATTTAATGTGTGCGACTGTAGATAATTAGGCATTAAAACACTCGTGTGATCTTATTAAGAAACTCGGCTTCGGCTCCTTCCATAACACCAAACTCGTGAATTAATGCGTCTCATTACTAGTGATCGTTATCAACGTGCAGTTTTCGTAGCAAAGTACGGTTGGCAAAAAAATACACAAGTATTTTTAAAATTATACAGGGTGTTTGGTAGCTACGTGCAAAGCTTTAAGGGGGTGATAGCCGAGGTATTTTTGAACATTTTGAGCCATATATGTCTTAGCCGAAATTTGATATTTTTTTTTTAAATTGATGACTTACAAATTTTAGGAAAATACCCAGAATTTGACAGTCACGAGTCAATATTGCCGCAATGAGCGTTAATTTGGAAACCAAATCTTTTATTTCGGATAGTTTAATGTGTATTGGACCAAAGTAAAGGAGTAAAGTTATGTACCTAGTTAGTAAGCATCACTTGGCACAATAATCTTACTGTCAGAACGTGACGCCAACAAACTGTTTCACAGTTTGGCGTTTTTTAAATATATTGTTATGTATGTGCTAATATTAAAAATAAAAAAAAAATAAAAAAAAAAAAAAATGAAATAATTTTTAAGTGTCTTTCTTGCCACAAAAACAAAATGGGGGCATTCGAAATTACTAAAAATGTCTTAGGTTCGAACAGTCATTTTTCTGTGCCATAAAAAAAATTATAAAAATCCTTGAAATGTTCAAACATTTTTAGAAACATGCCTGTTTATTGTTCTTTCTTTTAAGGTATCACCAGGCCTCATGCATGCCATGTACTTACGCGCGATATTTACCTACCGCGGGGACGATCGCCTGCGATCGAAATTCCAGTAGGTTGTCACAAGCGCGCGCCGACGCACGTTCATTCGTGTTCCACGGAAAAAATATGCCGCCTGAACTTTTATAAGTGAATGGTGAAACAGGGGGCAAATTTTAATATGACTATGCTAGAATTAATAGCTAATATAACAATTTGGAAGTTCGTATCGTGCTGTCCCTCTTACTCTTCTATAAAAAGCTATAAGCGTGAGCGGGATGGCACGATGCGAAGTTCGAAAGTTAACCTTCGTATTTAGTATAACGCTAGGGTACTATGAGCATGGCAATGTGTTCTACGCATTACAATAAATATCCTTTTTTGTTAGGATTCCAGAGCTAAAATGGCAAAAACGGAACCCTTATAGTTTCGCCATGACCGTCTGTCTCTTTGTCCGTCCGTGGCTTAGCTTAAAGAATATTAGTGCTAGAAAGTTTGCATGGATATAATATATAGCAATTATCCCGACAAAATGGTAAAACAACATGTAGAAAAAAAAATTTTAATCCAAACTGCCAGCCCTTGTCACTGTCGGCACGCACACATTCTTAAGGAGACGGAGTAGTATAATCTGTGGCTACAATCGCGGTAAGTACCAAGATTTTGTACGGGATGCAGTATCTGTTACGAAGTAACTATTAAGTAATCTGTGGTATCACTCATTGACATTGCTTGCTAAATCTGAGATAAAAAGTAAAAACCAAACTCAGGGAGCACTCGCTAAGAATGAACTAATCTTGAAATTTTACTAGTAAATAACATGTGAAAAAGACAAGTCTACGTCTTTTTTCTGTGCCATATTTAAAATTTCCAAATTAACGCTCATTGAAGCAATATTGACTCGTGACTATCAAATTCTGGGTATTTTCCTAAAATTTCTAAGTCTGCAATTTAAAAAAAAAAAACAAATTTCGGCTAAGACATATATGGCTAAAAATGTTCAAAAATACCTCGGCTATCACCCCCTTAAAGCTTTGTACGTAGCTACCAAACACTCTGTATATTATTCAGACTTATTAAAATTAAGCCGAATAAACAATCGAAATCAGTTCAACGTATGGCTGTCAGTTTTTCACGTCGATTAGAAAAGAGCTAATTCTTAATAGAATTGACTTTCCACGTTGACGGAGGCTACAAGAGGGTAATTGAAGTGTTTAAAATGTAGCACAAGAGAAGAATTTTATTATATTCTGAAGTAAATGTTTTACAGTAAAAATTAATATTGAATTGTCACATGTATTGATTTTTTTTGCTAACCATATACTTTGCTACGAAAACTGCATGTTGAAAACGATCACTACTCATTACGCACCAACATAAATAACTATTAATGTATAGTATAAATCTTCCCAGGTGAATTTTTCGCTTCGAGCCATTACATTAAATTTGAACCTTAATACTATGACGATACCGTTTGTTTTGAAAGATAAGGGTTCGAAGCGAAAAATTCACCTGGGAAGATTTATACTATAACTCAGCCTATTCTTTTTGAGAAGGAGATGATTATGTCTAGTTATGTGAGCAGGATAGCAATATCTTACCTGTCTCACATCGCGCGGCGAGTCCAATATGCCGTTCACAACTATAGCTTTCCTTTTGGTGGGAGGTAGTTTGTCATAAAACAAAATGGCCGCCTGCAGCAACCTTTCGCTGTTTGGCAGATTGCTCTCTATACACCATTGTATCTATAAAGAAAAGGTTTTGTAAATAATTCGAAAACACTACATTCAGTTTCAGCTAATTTCGAGACAAAATATTAAAATCAAAAATATAAAAATAATATTAACTAAAATAATAATAATTTTAAATGTTAATGCAAAGAAATATTATGTATTTTGGTGAATCAACTTATTAGTGCCACCCGTTGCTATGGTTATACGAATTTTGTCCCTTGGACAACTTAAGCATTTTTCTATGAAACTGTATAAAATGTCACTTTGAACAACCGAGACCAGACTAAACAACACAAAAAGTTGATTTACCCATTTATTTCCTGTGTATCCAGTATAAATCTCTTGCTCTCTCTCTCTCTCTCTCTCCCTCCCCCCTCTCTATTTTCCTCCCACTCTCACTCTTTCTCTCTCACTGTGTCCTTCCCTCACTCACTCTGTGTCACTCCCTCACTCTGTCCCCCTTCCTCCCAGGTCATTTTTCAATATTTAGCACCGTTAGGTGACCTGACATCCAACCAGTACGCTTAGTATAAGTTATACTTCACCAAAATACTTCTCGATCGCGTTTACGTAAAAAAATCAATTACTATGGAAACATGGACAGCGCCTCCGCGCGCGCGCGTCCATGTTTCCATAGAATTGAAATTTTTACGTAAACGCGATCGAGAAGTATTTTGGTGAAGTAAAACTTATACTAAGCGTACTGCCCCTTTAAGTATATCGAGCCCTTTACGGGACTTGAATAAAAAACAACACTTACCATATCAGCATTCCCGTGCGTAACTTTGTCTCTCCTGAATTCGTTCTCCAACGTCTGCATGTCTACATATTGCGTCAGATCGTCTAAACCAGTTATTTTGGCGAAAGCCAAGATCCTGAGCGCTGTCAGTTTCACCTTCGTATGTGAGGCTTGTGTGTGTGGTAATACTTCAATTGATATTATTTTCTAAAATAATAAGCTTATGTTAAAAATATATATATATCCTCCTGAGACCCACGAAAAATATTGTTTCAATGAACTTTTAAACTTTATGTCACTTATGAGTGAGTTCAATGTCACATTAGAATTAGTCCTTTATACAGGGTAATTTTTTAATCAGTGCACAAATTTTGATACGTGATTCAGTATCGTTAATAGATCACGATTATTTGTTCAAGATTTTTTTTTACATTTTGAAATTTGGTTTGTTCATAGTAATTCATCCATAAATTGGTCGAGTTACTACGAAAAAAAAAAAAAATAAGTGATAAAAATTATAACGAAAAATACTGAAATTTGTTATTTTAACGACACTGTATCACATATTAAAATTTGTGCACTAATTAAAAATTACCCTGTGTAAGACTTACTTCTAATGTGATATCAAACTCACTCAAAAGTGACACAAAGTTTGAAGTTCATTGAAACTAAATTTTCGTGGGCCTCAGGAGGATATAATTTTATTGACCAAATGGCTAGAGAACCTGACTGCTTGAGGTCCCGGGTTCGATTCGATTGACATTTATTTATTGTAAGAAAATCTGCACACACATGCGAAAAAATTCAATGGTGTGTGTGAAGTTCCCAATCCGCACTGGGCCCGCGTGGGAACTACGACCCATGCCTTCTCATTATGAGAGGAGGATTCCTTGCAGTGGGACGTATAAGCTAGAATCCCCAGATGATGGGTCCCTATAGTCCCTAAGGTTCCCATAATTTAACAAGTCATAATGTATCATTCTTCATAATCAACGTTAGTCATAAAGTGATTTATTTCCGAAATGGTTTTTAGGGTTCCGTACCCAAGGGTATAAACGGGATCCTTTTACTGATGCTCCGCTGTCCGTCCGTCTGTCCGTCTGTCACCAGGCTGTATCTCATGAACCGCAATAGCTAGAGAGTTGAAATTTTCACAGATGATGTATTTCGTTTGCCGCTATAACAACAAATACTAAAAAAACAGAATAAAATAAATATTTAAGGGGGCTCCCATACAACAAACGTGATTTTTTTGCTCGTTTTTGCTCAATATTGATAACGGCAACAGCTAGACGCTTGAAATATTCACAGAGTATTTAGTTATATATTCACTTTAATAATAAATAATTATATTAAAATAAAACAAATATTTAAGAGGGGCTCTCATACAACAACCGTGTTTTTTTGCCGTTTTTATAGGTAATGGTACCGATTTTTCTTTCGGAATTGTTATAAAACAAACCTAACCTACTGCATTCTATAAAATGGCACTTAAAAAATACTGTTACTGAAATAAATTACTGTATGACGTTGATTATTAAGAATGATACATTATGACTTATTAAACTATGGGAACCAAGGGATCCCGATGATGATATTTACCTCCAAGACTTTCTTGTCAACATGTTTGGACACGACTCTGTAGACATTCAAAATGGCTCTTCCACTGTCCTCGCCAATACATTCCCAAAGCTGATCACGAACATGTCTGTCTAAAGATATCCGTTCACGGAATAGACCTGCATAGTCTTCTAATATCTTCAAGCAGGCTAAAACAAGATCCAATTTATATTATGAACTAGCTTTTACTCCCGACTTCCGACTAACATAGTGAACAGTTGCGATACTCTGAGGATGAGCTGTGATCGAGTTCACAACGCGTCAGTGTAGTTTGGTGGTGATGATAGTTGGGTTTGTGTGATTTGTGTGAGTTCTTACAGTGTGGAGGTGGAGGAACTGCATGAACACGCATTTCTTACATAAACGTAGCTATCGTAAGGTCGCGGGTGAGCAAAGTAAATGTTCAGTATTTTATCAAAATTTAGACCAGGGTCCTGTTGCATAACAAAGTACAGCTAATATTACAAGCGGAACTCTCGCTTCAGTTATACTAACTAGAAAGGGAGTTTCGCTTGTAATATAAGTTGTACTTCAAACTAAATACAAACTGAAATATACATGCACAGAAAAAACCCCAGAAAAAAGACCAATGCTGGGAATCGAACCCAGGTCCTCAGCGTTCCGTGCTGCGTGCTTACCCCTACACCATCACTGGTCTAGAGGTTAGCGACGAATCTTTCCCATACATCGTACATTTCAGTCTGTTATAATCACCTTATGCAGTGATAAATCACCTTATGTCGCTAACCTCTAGACCAGTGATGGTGTAGGGGTAAGCACGCAGCACGGAACGCTGAGGACCTGGGTTCGATTCCCAGCATTGGTCTTTTTTCTGGGGTTTTTTCTGTGCATCTATATTTCAGTTTGTATTTAGTTTGAAATATATGGTTTCGTGGGATGACCGTAAAAGTAAAAAAATGAAGTTGAAAAATAAATAAAAAAGATACTTCATATCTGACTTGTTTAGAGTTGCACAGTAGCGCCATCTCTTGGTCCAGGTGAGCGGTTAGCTCCGAAGGAGTGTTAAAGTCTCTCGGTAGAGGGCATAACATAGATGAGTGCTTTATCACTGCATAAGGTGATTATAACAGACTGAAATGTACGATGTATGGGAAAGATTCGTCGCTAACCTCTAAACCAGTGATGGTGTAGGGGTAAGCACGCAGCACGGAACGCTGAGGACCTGGGTTCGATTCCCAGCATTGGTCTTTTTTCTGGGGTTTTTTCTGTGCATCTATATTTCAGTTTGTATTTAGTTTGAAATATATGGTTTCATGGGATGACCGTAAAAGTAATAAAAAATGAAGTTGAAAAATAAATAAATAAAAAAGATACTTCATATCTGACTTGTTTATAAGTTGTACTTTGTTATGCAACAGGCCCCAGATAGTATAAAATTCGAGTACCCATTCGCGCTGGCCCCGCGAGGGAACTACGGCCCAAGTCTTCTCATTATGACAGGACGCCTATGCCCAGCAGTGGGACGTAATAAACTGAGATGATATTCATCATCGTTTCAGCCGAAAGACGTCCACTGCTGAACATAGGCCTCCCCCAAGGCTCGCCAAACCGATCGGTCCCGTGCCATCCGCATCCAACACGATCCCGCAACCTTAACGAGGTAGTCGCTCCATCTTGTTGTTTGCCTACCTACACTGCGTCTTCCGGTGATGAATATAAAATTCGTCTAAAAATAGTTTACCTGAACGACAGCCATTTTTTTTCATATAAACGCAAGACAGGCTCTCGTAGAAGTTGTTTAACTCTGCAGTTGGCAAATCCTCCCCAAAATGCTTGAACAAACCGCATATACCTTCCAATACAGCTTTGGTGAAAGTATCCTAAAAATATATTTACTATCATCATCAGAAATCGGAATTTTCACGGCAGAATATAAGACTGTCGCAATCAAGCTAGTGTTAGAACCATTTTTTTATCGATATCGATAGTTGTGCAATAGAAGAAAATAACGGTCCACTAAATAAAAAACATATTTAATACAGAATTTTATGTCAGATTTGTATAAAATTATATAGAGACAGATGCAATTTCTTCTTCGAAGTCCGCGTCAGTACACACAGCAGCACATGACATTTTATTTGGTTTGTGATAGTGATAGGCGTAGATAATCATTAATTTCTCAACATTCTCTGGGAGTAGCCTGTTTCGTTTATCACCTGACCTTAAATTCTGTATTCTATTGCACAACTATCGATATCGATAAAAAATTGGTTCTAACACTAGCTTGATTGCGACAGTCTTATATTTTGCCGTGAAAATTCCGATCTCTGATCATTATTATACCTAGAGATGACTGGTTGGATCAATTTGCCAGAATCAAATTTTAGTAGTGGTAGAGCCATGTTGCAGCTAGCCGCTGCATCACGAATGGGCCGGCTCGTCCGGGGCAGTACCACCCTCTCACAGAACACCGGCGTGAAGCAGCAGTAATCCTGCTTGCGTTTCGTACGGTCAGTGAGAGTGCCGGGGGCCTAATACCTCACCCCTTCCCTCTCCCCCTTCCCCTATTCCCTCTCCTTTAGGGCCGACAACGCACTGGCATCGTGTAAAGCGCTGCGGGTGTCTATGGACAGTGGTGTTCATTTAACATCAGGTGACCCACTAGTTTGTTTGACTGGTCTATCTAACATAAAAAAAAAAAAAAAAACATTATTTCCTAGTAACAAAATTTCTATTCGCATTTTTTCCCACGTGCTTTTTTCTCAACATGGGTTTTTAAAGAAGGAAAGAAGAAAGAGAGTGTTTTTATGTACGATTATGTAATATCTGACAGTAAAATTGGCACAGCAACTTCTTAGAAACAATTTCGAAAGTATAGAAATCAATTATAACTGTAGATCCACAGTCGCGCGCCCGAAAATGTCCGAGCCAAATGAGCGCCACTTTGATAAAAGTGGCCTTCTTTTTTCTCAGTACGTTGCGTGAAATTGTCAAGTTTAGCTGTCAAGTGTCAACCGAAATTCGACTGTAACGAAGTAAAGACTAGGTTCAAATTTCTGTGTAGGTGATGATTTTAATTGTTACGCAAACAAATAAAAAAGTTTGGACATTCTTTGAAGGGGATTTTGTTCGGCAATGTGTATCTTCAGTTATAATTGATCAAAGCTCCATGGGCACGAATACTCACTGTATTTTTGTTGTTCTCCAACATATTCAGATATGTACGCCATATTTTGTTTATATCATTGCATAACACAGATGGATGATGTTCACATATGGCACCTGAATAAAATTAAAATAATGTATTTGGTTTTATTGACGTGACAACGTCTAATAAATCGATGAACGCCGGCTGCTTACACGAAAAAACATGACTAGCGACGCAGGCCAGTTGCAAGAGAGCGGCGAGGGCCAGTTGCAAGAGAGCGGCGAACACCAGGATGTACAATGCGGGGTGCGGGGGGGGGGTTTGAATGTTTTGTTATGACGTTGTCACGTTAAACTATCGTCCGTAAACCGACTTTGTAAAAACCGGTTTTTTTTCACAAAACAGGCTTAACCTCAAAGTAGTAATGACAAATTATTATAAACATAAGTTGGTGATTCATGTTCATGATCATATTGATCATCAATCAGCCAAAGAACACCAATTTCTGGACAAAGAATTTCACAACAAAAGGGATGTTGACGCCATTAAAAAATAATTCGAAGCCACGACTCCAGTAAGAAAACGCTTTATTTTAGCCCTGAAAACAAGATTAATTTTCGAATAACTGCAAATTTACATCATAAAATAAATAAATAAATATCACGGGACAATTCACACCAATTGATCTAGTCCCAAACTAAGCAAAGCTTGTACTATGGGTACTAGACAACGGATAAACATACTTATATAGATAGATACATACTTAAAAACATATAAAACACCCAAGACTCGAGCACAAACATTCGTATTATTCACACAAATGTCTGCCCCGACCGGGAATCAAACCCGGGGCCGTAAGCTTCGTAGGCAGGTTCTATAACAACTAGGCTATCCGGTCGTGACTATGGGTATAGCATACATACCAACTAGTAAAGCCAAGGGCGTCTTGCACTGTGAGCCTTCCTCCAGAGAAGTTATGTGCCGTGAGTAATTCTTGGCACCAATCTCAGACTTCTTGGTGACGCATTTGAGGCAGTTGAGAGCATGTTTCCTTAGTTCCGCATCATATGAGAGTAGACACAGCTAGAGGGAATATATTGATGATTTAAACATTTACTTTGCATAGCACAAATAGAGAATCATCTGCTTGAAATGACCATTTTGAGTTTTAACCAAAAATAATGTCTTGTTCAAAAAGAATTTCGACAAAACGTAGTAGTGCTATAAATAATTATAACCCAATTTAAAGACCACTCTAGCCTAGTTGGTAGTGACCCTGCCTACGAAGCAAGAGGTCTTGGGTTCAAATCCCGGTAAGGGCATTTATTTGTGTGATGAGCACGAATATTTGTTCCTGAGTTATGGATGTTTTCTATGTATTTAAGTATTTATTTATCTATATAAGTATGTCTATCGTCGTCTAGTACCCATAGTACAAGCTTTCCTTAGTTTGGGACTAGGTTGATTTGTGTGAGAGTGTCCCCTAATATTATTATTATTAATTTCTTTTTGTTATCATTAATTAAATTGGTCATTATTTATTTTGGCCTAAATCAATTTTGAAGCCAAGTGCTGATTGTGAACTTGCCACACACCACTGAGTTTCTTCGCAGACCCGTGCAGGTTTCCTTACGACGTTTGCCTTCACCGTAAAGCTCATGGTAAATTTCGAATATAATTTTGCACATAAATACCAAGAAACTTAGAGGTGCGAGTCTAGATTCAAACCCACAACCGTTTGCTTGAGTGGTCGGTCATAGGTTAAATCACGGCTACTACAGCTTTTATACCATTTCGGCACAAATGTTTTCATGAAACAAGAAATTTGGAGATATACAGGAATTTTAATATAAATGCCAGATGCAACAGTTAAAAATATTGTAAAGCTTACGAACATTAACAATGTCCTCGTAATACTTCTCAGCGTAGCTCCACTCTGCTACAATTTCTGCCAGCAGTTTCACAGCGTCTCCGAGACCCTTCTGCCAGACCTCGTCGCCACGTCTCTCTGATACAGTACAGAGCAAGTCCACTGGTTTGTAGAGGAGGGTGTCGATAACCCATTCTGTAGACAGATTCGTTAAGTGAATATTTGGATTCATTTCAAAAAAATTGTACATAGTTAACGGTTTAATCAGAACATAAATTACAATTGCTATTTTTGTGTAACAAAAGTTATTCATACAAAGTAAATGGGTAACTCCGTTACACAAAAATAAATAGTTAAATTTTGTTTTTAATTAACCCCTTAATATTTTTAATTTATTACCTATTTGGTATATTAGAAACATTTATACTAATATATAACATATGTACAACTATCCTAGACTAAAAAAAAATGTATGTACAATAAGAAAAAAGAAAACAAAAGTACCCCTTAATTGTGTACAATTTTTTTTAAAACAACTCATTTAGGGATGAAAAAACACCACCGTCCACCACTACCCAAACATGCAGTCTCAGCACTAGTCAATCAATTTAAAAACCGTCTAGACCAATTAGATTAGCAGTACAAGGAATACTTGACCAAGGAACAGCTATAATAATAATAATAATTCATAGATACAGCCAGTACTAAAATATATTTGCGCAGCGGAAAAAAACTAAATACAAAATTGGGTGGTAAAACGTTGTTAATGTAAAAAAAGTTTATTTCTGCCCAAAATCTCCTTAAAAGTAGTTGTCCCGTTTTAAAGTGACAAAGAAATGGTCATGTTAGTTATATCCCTCAGTAGGCTACCTATTCAAAAAAAATATAAAGCAATTAAATTCCTATTGATACCTGTTTCAAAAGGTGCTAAATCGTTTTTCAATGTAGTACTCGCAGTTTGCAGCAATTTCTCAAAAGCTCTGTGTCCAGGCTCTATCGGATGCCCGACAATGGTCTCCCATCGCTCCATAGCGCTCTAAATTACACCGTAGAACAGTAAATGTAATTTATCGTGACTGTGTTTATCGTAACAACACAAGAACAACACTGATAAAAGTGATAAGATAAACAAGACTGAACAAGAACAACTTCCCGGTGATTTCCCGGCAAATATTTTTTTCTAAAAACTGACTGACAGTGACAGTTCTAGGTTCTAGACGTTAACTCAATCGGTAACTTGCGTAATTTAATTGTCATATTTTTAAAAAAATAATTGGTCTCCATATGCGTTTCTTTTACAATAGATAAGTGGTAGAAATGAATTATTTTGCGGCATATTTTGCGAGAATGATCAGTTTTTGAAGTTTTTGTAAAATCTGTTTTGTATGGTGACATCGTTTTAAGAATGTTAGAATAGAGTGATTCCTTTGCTAATTATACAGTTTGACAGTTAAAAAGCTTACACGTCAGTCACAGTCAGGTTAATTACGTCAGTCAGCAGTCTTTGTCATCGTAATTTTAACAACGGAATTTATTCTAAAATCTAGCTTTTTAAGTTAAATTATTCAAACTGGCATCGAAAAGACTACTGTTTGTGGGCTACCACAGCTTCTCACCGACGGTGTCGTATCGGGCCAGCTACAATAGGTTATGTTTTGTACATTCTTATTAGATTCCTTAATAGCGCTATTGAAGCTTTTTCTTAGTGTAACCACTACTTATTAACCAATTATATCATATTATCGTTGGTAAATAAACCCTGAAGCAGCCCTCTTGCTTGTGTGCTGTTATTATCCGTTGTATTTTGAAGTTTTTCCTTATTAGAAGCAGGTAAGTTTATGTTTGGTATTTAGTGAAAATAATGAACGCATCAGTTGCTATGTGGCTTTGTATTGCCCTCGTCATGTCCTTCGTATTACTCATAATCTACCTACGCCATGGACAAATGACTATTTGGATACTTATATTTAATATTCATTTGACCATCATCACATACATTCATTGATCATAATTATTCTTCAGTGGTGTGTCCTGTAGCTTTGCTAGTCGTTTTACTGTACTTTTTTATTCTTTAATAGTTAATGTGTTGTGTGCAGTCGCCGGGGTACCATTCTACATGTATATGTAGCTTATAATAAGTTAAATTGCAAGTTTACTTGACAATGGTTTTGTTTTTTTTTTGTTTGATAGTACAGTAATGTTCACACAAGACCCTGTATTTATTGATCCAGAATAAATGTCAATAGCTGGTTCCCCACTGAGCGAGTTGCCTCACGAGGCTAGCATATGAGGCATAATTTTTTTTTTTTTTTTTATTTATTAAAAAGGTCTAAATCAGTCAAATAAGTCTCACGGTTATCCTTAGTCAGTATACACTCCACCAAAAAATGTATTAAGTCGTCAATCCTATTACAATCCATGCACATTGGAGATTGAACAACTTTCATCATATTTAAAAATTTATTTAATGGTACATGACCTGACCACACTCGAAACACCCACTCAAGTAAATCCCTGGAGAGGCTGGCACTATCAAACTAGGGCACCCGGAAAATTTTGTTCTGTATTGTGTTGTACAGTCAGCAACAAATATGAATACACCCAAAGTACCAAAAATATGCATCCACAACTCTATTACCAGGGCATAAAGGCGTGTATACATATTTTTGGTACTTTAAGTGTATTCATATTTTTGTTGCTGACTGTACCAGATACCTTTTGTTTTTGATACAAAATTGAATGTCTCTTGCCACATATCCAAGCACTTATTTTTTGCACATATCATCAATTCCGTATCATATGGCTTACATAGGAGCTCTATACCGTCCATCACTGCCGAGGCATAATTTTGTTCCACACAAGGTTCAAAACTGCGCCGAAAATGGCTGCCTTTGAGTTTTTTCAGTGGAGACAAGGCTAATAATGTATAACCTGATGACCCTTATGTTAATGCCAAATGGGTTTGAATTATTGGGCTGTGCATTATTGTTAGTAATTCCGTGCATTCGCATTAGAAATGATGAAATCCGCGCAAGAACTAAAGTCACGGACACAGCTCTAAGAATAGCTACACTAAGTGTTTCTTCTAAATAACACTTGACCAATTTTTATGAAACTTTTTTCTCTACACTCGGTAGGTCTAAGAATAGGTTGTGGGCTATTTTTTGTATACCTACCCCTATTCTTCGCAGACGGAGTCGCGGGCAACAGCTAGTAACAGATAAAACCCAAAAATTCCACATCAATTTGGTCACGGCGACCCAAAACCTGACCAACTAATTTCACCTTGCAGCTACACGTTCCTCATCCGCGCCCACTCGAACATGACGACCCCGCAGTGCGCCCCGCGGCAGCCCCGCAGCCCCGCCCGCGCGAGCAACCCCGGCTCGCCGGGAACCCCGACCCCCGCCGTCACGAAGAGATACGACGACATCGTCAAGTCGCAGGAGGACAAGAGGGAGTACAGGTAAGAACGATGCACAATCGAAGGCATAATCTACAGGGTGTAATGGTTAAGGGTAATGTAATGGTTAAGTAAAAAGAAAAATATCCATAATTTTGACATCTAATACTCCCATAGTACGGGATTAGTAGTTAATTTTTAGCTTCTTTATTTTAAAAGGTTATTTTAAAATAAAGACAACCCGTGATAACCCGACGCACGAAGATTAGAGTGTTTAACTCCAACGTCAAGTCAGTCCTACTGTACGGATGCGAGACATGGTTTGTGAGGAAGGACATCACCGATCGGTTGCAGGTGTTTGTTAACAAATGCTTGAGGCGCATCCTGGGAATTTATTGGCCGCGAACTGTGTCAAACGCAAGACTGTGGCAAATGACTGACCAGAAGCCAGTAAGCCGAGAAGTTCTGACAAGGAAGTGGCGATGGATTGGACACACACTTCGAGGGTCAGATACCCACCTGCCCAAGCAGGGTCTCCGCTGGCAATCTACTGGCACAAGACGGCCAGGACGTCCTCGGACCACGTGGAGGCGGTCAGTTGAGAAGGAGGCTGGCTCAATTGGTCTCTGCTGGGAAGAGCTGGAAGAAGCCGCGCAAGATCGAGCCAAATGGAGAACTCTTCTACGAGCCCTATGTCCCTAATGAGGGATAACAGGAATGCATCATCATCATCATCATCATCATTTTATAATTTATAAGATAAAACTTTATTTTTCAAAACACAGGCACACAACACAAAATACATAGTAACATCAAAGAAACGTAAAATATTTAATAGAGCTTGTCTAATTTAAAATGACGCGCCCCACCACCGCATTTACATTTTTTTAAATTAGACAAGCTATACTAGATGTGGACATAATAAAAAAACCGGCCAAGAGCGTGTCGGACACGCCCAAGTTAGGGTTCCGTAGCCATTACGAAAAAATCAAGTAATATTTTTCTAAGGATTTCGTTTGTGTACGGAATCTTCCAAGTTAGGTATCGTCAATACTTTGAAAAAAGCTCGTATCTCAAAATCGTTAATCTGGCAAAGTGAACACCTTTAGTCCCTAGAGACTAAAAAGGGGGTTTAGTCCCGATATGCAGAGACGAACGTACCATTTTACCAGATAGTTTTATGTTAGAACAATAAGTTTCTCTTTTTTTATAATAATTATATAATTTGTGTGTTTTGTGTGGCCTTCCGTGATGTTGCTGTACTGTGGCCCGGCGGAAGACCAGTGCTGGTTTTTAACTAGCGACATGCTGAGCCGGGTCCCTTTTTGTAGCAGCACTAATATGTACCTACATTCCTATGTCTATGTCTATGTTTGTACTCTTATTTTTGCCTGTGTATGTGTTATTGTTGTTATAAAATAAATGTTTTTCTTTCTTTCTTTCATTTTAAGAGCATGAGAAGTAAAAAATACATTCGGCAGGGAAAAATGCAAATAAGCATTGAATAGTAAATTGAATGATTCCATCAACCATTCGTGACTTGTTTTTTGCAGAGGTCTGGAGCTCTCAAATCGCCTAAAGGTCTTGCTAATCAGCGACCCAACCACCGACAAGTCCGCGGCAGCGTTGGACGTCAATGTTGGTATGTTATACTCAATACAGATAAAAAAACCGGCCACGTTTGGGTCGGACTCGCGCACGATGGGTTCCGTACGTATTTATTGAAACCGGCCAAGAGCATGCCGGACACGCCCAAGGTAGGGTTCCGTAGCCATTACGAAAAAATCAAGTAATATTTTTCTAAGGATTTCGTATGTGTACGGAATCATCCAAGTTTAGGTATGTTTCATACCTTAGGCTACTATTTACTCTTAAACTACAAATAATTTCCAAGCAATCTTAGCCGCTATAATTTTCCTAGTAAATTGGATATATTTACTACCATACTGAATTTTTTCAAATTTTTCTGCCCAACAGTTTAGATTTAAGAGAAGGGGGGGGGCGTCGATTTTTATGAAAATTTTCACTTTAAAGTTGAATATTTCGCAAACAGATCACTGAATAGAAAAATCATGTTAGCAACCCCGCAATGGTTTTAAAACACCTATCCAACGATACCCCACACTATAGGGTTAGTCGAGAAAAAAAAAATCACCCCCCTTTACGTCTATGGGAGGTACCCTAAAAAAATATTTTTTTATTTTTTATTTTATCACTTTGTTGGCGTGACTGATATGTATATTCATGCGAAATTACAGCTTTCTAGTACTAACGATCTCTGAGCTTAGCCGCGGACGGACAGACAGACAGACAGACATGGCGAAAGTTGACTACGGAACCCTAAAAACGGCAAAAAAAAACACGTTTTTTGTATGGGAGCCCCCCTTAAATATTTGTTTTGTTTTAATTGAATTATTCATTTTTAAAGTGAATATATAACTAAATATTCTGTGAATAGTTCAAGCGTCTAGCTGTTGCCGTTATCAATATCGAGCAAAAACGAACAAAAAATCACGTTTGTTGTATGGGAGCCCCCTTAAATATTTAATTTTATTCCGGTTTTTAGTATTTGTTGTTATAGCGGCAACCGAAATACATCATCTGTGAAAATTTCAACTATCTAGCTATCACGGTTCATGAGATACAGCCAGGTGACGGACGGACGGACGGACGGACGGACAGCGGAGCCTCAGTAATAGGGTCCCGTTTTAACCCTTGGGTACGGAACCCTAAAAACCGCCGCCAACTAACTGACGTATTTTTTATGAGATGTGAAAACACGACATTCCTATGAATTTTGGTATTCTATTATCTCGCCTCATTCGTTTTTGGTTTAATTCTTATTTCGTCTTATTCTGTATTCGTCACTTCGTCTTGTTCGCTATCCGTCATTATCTTATTTGGTCAAATTCTGTAACTTGTCTCTCTCTTAATAAGTCTTATTCGTTTTTCGTCACGGTCTTTCTTGGACTCATTAGTCGTTCTTTCCTTTCGTTTTTTGTGTTTTGAACGTATCGAAATAATTTTGGCGAATAAGTAAATGAGACAAAAAACGAAAGGGAAGAACGACGAATAGGTCCAAGAAAGACCGTGACGAAAAACGATTAAGACTTATTAAGAGAGAGACAAGTTACAGAACTTGACCAAATAAGATAATGACGGATAGCGGACAAGAGGAAGTGACGAATACAGAATAAGACGAAATAAGACTTAAACGAAATCGAATGAGGCGAGACAATAGGATACCGAAAATAAAAATACAAAAAGACTCCAAAAGAACAATCTTGGTCTTGTTCTACGCTCGAATCTTACCTTATTAATTATTATTGCAGGTTACCTCAGCGACCCAGAGGAGTTGCCAGGTCTCGCGCATTTCTGCGAGCACATGCTGTTTTTGGGGACTAAGAAATACCCAGAGGTAGGTATCCTGCACCCATATTACAACCCTACCCTGTAGGTTTTGATTCCCTTGCGAGTGTCGAAAATTTGCGGCATAAACGGCTGTATCTTTTGATTGCGTTGGCTTAGGAGTCTGATTTTTTCACAGCTCCAAGGGTCAGTAGACCTGAGTGTTTGATATAAATTGCAGCTTGATATCTCCACGCGTTCCTGAGAAAAAGGGTCTTGCCGGACGGACGGACAACAAACCCTAAAAACAGTGTTATTTTTGTTTTTCAAAAATGATGCCAACATATATTTGTTCTGCAGGAGAATGAGTACAACAAGTTCCTATCGGAGCACGGGGGGTCGTCCAACGCGTCGACGTCGTCCGACCACACGACGTATTACTTCGACGTGCTGCCTGACTACCTGGGGAAGTCGCTTGACATGTAAGATACTATATTTCATACTAAATACAAACTGAAACATAGATGCACAGAAAAAAGACCAGCGCTGGGAATCGAACCCAGGTCCTTGGCATTCCGTGCCATGTGCTAAACCCCTACACCACCACTGGTCAGGAGTTTAGATACAAATTTTTCCTATCCATCATACATTTCAGCCTGATAATCACTTCTGCAGTGATACAGCGCCATCTATGTTCAGTTATCATCGAGAAACGTCAACACTCCTTCGGAATTAACCGCTCACCCGGACTAAGAGATGTCGCTACTAGGCCATACTTTGACAAGTTTGAAAAAAAATGGAGTTATGTAAGATACTATCGTCATCATAAAGGACATACAGAAAATTTGCTAGAACATTTTGTTTCGCAAAACTAAAATTGATATGGATTAACTAGTACAGTACATTACTGCAGAAGCCGGGAAATAGCGGAATGCCGGCCGAGTAGTTATAGATATATACGAGGCACAATTACAAACACCGTGACACGAGATTTTTAAATATTAGAAAGATTAGATAAGGAATATAACATCAATATTTCATTGCATGTTTGAGAAAAAAAATTCTCATCATTATCCATCGTAGCCTTTCCATGTTAACTAGAATCAGTGCCCTACAACCTGACTAGGTTACGAACATTTACTTACCAGCACCGAACGTATCGAAATAATTTTGGCGAATAAGTAAACGAGACAAAAAACGAAAGGGAAGAACGACGAATGAGTCCAAGGAAGACCGTGACGAAAAACGAATAAGACGTATTAAGAGAGAGACAAGTTGCAGAATTTGACCAAATAAGATAGTGACGGATAGCGAACAAGACGGAGACGAATACAGAATGAGATGAAAATAAGAATTAAACGAAATAACAAAACATTCAAAAAACAAAAATGAAACTAGGCGGTCACCCATCCAAGTACTGACCGCGCCCGTCGTTGCTTAACCATCGGTGTTTTGTCAAAGATCTTGAAATCTGTGCATCCTACGGCAAAATCAATGAAATTTTCATCCCCCCTTTAAAACCACCGCACCCCCCCTCCCTTAACCCTCCTTCCCCCCACCCCATTAAATACATGCTGGCGTTCGCTGCTCTGTAGGTACATGTACGTAACGTTACATTGCGTCATCCTTTTTCGTGTACGCAGCCGGCGTTCATCGATTTATTAGACGTTGTCACGTCAAATACGAATGAGGCGAGATAAAGATACCTTTCTTGCTACAAAATTAAGGGTAGTTTTAAATACACTGCCACAAAATGTTGGAATAATTTGCCTCCACCATTCAAAAAATTAATCACTATTAGCAATTTTAAGATTAAATTACAAAAATATTTAATTAATTTGCAACAAACATTGCCCGCAGGTGGAAAGGCCAAGTCCTCTTACCTCTGATGCGACTACCTTAAATGTATAAATACCTATGTGTATAATATAATGTATAACTATGTATAATTGAAATAAATAATAATAAAAAATAACTAACTCCCACTATAATATATGTATCTTTTTATTTAATTACACTTTTTATACAGAATTTGTTTGTGCTGATTCCGGTCCAACAAGTTTGATGCACGGATATGAAGGGTTTGACTGAAAATCAGCGCTGTAGCAGGCATCTACTGCAGCTTATGCTGAGTCAAATTCCTTTTCGACATCTATAATTATGTTTTTTGTTTTTATTGTTATTATTGTTCTTTTTATTTTTCTCAGTGTATTAGTCAGTGTATTTTCTTTTTTGATGTCGAATAAAGTTATGTCTATGTCTATGTCTATGTCTAAAATTTCACATTTTAAGGACTCTACCCATTAGACCGTATCATACCATGACCGTGCTTTGAAGTATCAGACACGACAAGCAACACCATACATGCGACGCGACGATGTTGGTCGCTGACGGAACGGTCTAGTCGGCATAGTCTCATGTATTTCAAACAAGTTAGCTTAGCTATGAAGTATCTTTTTGTATTATATTTTTCAACTTCATTTTTTATTACTTTTACGGTCATCCCGTGAAATCATATATTTCATACTAAATACAAACTGAAATATAGATGCACAGAAAAAACCCCAGAAAAAAGACCAATGCTGGGAATCGAACCCAGGTCCTCAGCATTCCGTGCCGTGTGCCATACCCCTACACCACCACTGGTCTAGAGATTAGACACGAATCTTTCCTATAAATCATACATTTCAGTCTGCTAAATCAACACCTTACGCAGTGACAAGCGCTCATCTATGTTACACCCTCTATCGAGAGATTTTAACACTTTTAAACTTTTCTTGTTTAAAGTTGCACAGTAGCGCCATCTCTTGTCCAGGTGAGCGGTTAGTTCCGAAGGAGTGTTAAAATCTCTCGATAGAGGGTGTAACATAGATGTGCGCTTGTCACTGCATAAGGTGATGATTTAGCAGACTGAAATGTATGATGTATAGGAAAGATTCGTGTCTAATCTCTAGACCAGTGGTGGTGTAGGGGTATGGCACACGGCACGGAATGCTGAGGACCTGGGTTCGATTCCCAGCATTGGTCTTTTTTCTGGGGTTTTTTCTGGGGTTTTTTCTGTGCATCTATATTTCAGTTTGTATTTAGTATGAAATATCATGTATTTCAATACAAAGAATATTTTTTTGCCTGACACGCTCCTATTACAGTCATGGTATGATACGGTGTAGTGAGAAGATACCTTGTATAATATTATTCTCACAGTTTCGCTCAGTTCTTCATCGCCCCCCTTTTCACGGAGACTGCGACCGGCCGTGAACTGAGCGCCGTGAACTCTGAGCACGAGAAGAACACCAGCTCGGACACCTGGCGGCTGGATCAGCTCAACAAGAGCACGGCGTCTCCCGACCATCCTTACCACAAGTTTGGGACAGGTAAAAAAAAAAAATCACTTCTCATGCTCTTAAAATGTTACTTTAGTCTCGCATATCGGAACTAAAGCTCCTTTTTAGGGTTCCGTACCCAAAGGGTAAAAACGGGAACCGCTGACTGAGTCTCCGCTGTCCGTCCGTCTGTATGTCTGTCCGTCTATCACCAGGCTAGGCAGGCCGTCTGTCAGGCCAGCTAGAGAGTTGAAATTTTCACAGATGATGTATTTCGGTTGCCGCTATAACAACAAATACTAAGAAATGGAATAAAATAAATATTTAACCCTTTAACGGGCAGGACTGAATAAAATCCTCAATTCAAGCCTCATCGCCAATCTTTAGTCGTAAAAATTTTATACAAGAAAAAGATATATTTCAAACTAAATACAAACTGAAATATAGATGCACATAAAAAACCCCAGAAAAAAGACCAATGCTGGGAATCGAACCCAGGTCCTCAGCGTTCCGTGCTGCGTGCTTTACCCCTACACCACCACTGGTCTAGAGGTTAGCGACGAATCTTTCCCATACATCGTACATTTCAGTCTATAATCACCTTATGCAGTGATAAAGCACTCGTCTATGTTTATGCCCTCTACCGAGAGACTTTAACACTCCTTCGGAGCTACCCGCTCACCTGGACCAAGAGATGGCGCTACTGTGCAACTTTAAACAAGTCAGATATGAAGTATCTTTTTTATTTATTTTTTCAAAATGAAGTTTAAAAAAATAAATAAAAAAGATACTTCATATCTGACTTGTTTAAAGAAAAAGATGTTGTTACGGGTGGTCTTTTTGAGATTGTTAACCTATAAAGGGTTGAGAAGGGTCCCATACAACAAACGTGATTTTGTTTGCTCGTTTTTGCTCGATATTGATAATGGCAACAGGTAGACGCTTGAAATATTTGCAGAATATTTAATTATACATATATTGACTTTAAAAATAAATCGTTAAATTAAAATAATAAAATATTTTATTTTATTTTATTTTTTATTTTAAGTCATTACAATTAAGATTTTTAAAGCAGCTTGTGAGTAAAGGAGTTAGACTTAAACATAAAGATAATTACGATCAGCTATATGGGGTGTGTGGGGTCCTCCCTGCCCAAGAAAAGTTTAGGTATCTTGTGGCCGTTGACCAGTTCAATTCCAACGACCACAAGGTGCCTCGACACCTTAATTCTAGGTCATTGAGACCTGATAAGAGGCCGCATTATGTTGAACCAAAAAGTTGTAATTATTATGGGGAAAGAACATTGGACTATTTGACTCCTCGAATTTTTAATACCATAAAGTTTCCGTATGATAATATAAGTAAAGCAGCATTTAAGATTAAGCTTAAAAATGCACTATTAGAGCTGTATATCAAGTAGCAAAAGTGGTTGGCAATTTAACTTGCTTCGTCTTAGTGTTAATATGCATGTCTTCGCTAATTACTAATTTTAATATCATTAGCATTAGAATAACTCTAACCTTATAGACCTTGTTAAGTAATAATGTGATTTGAGCGTGGCGCGCCAACAAACTGGTCACTCCAGTTTGGCGCATTTAGTGAAATTTAAATAGTATTTGTTTTTTATTTGAATAAATGTTTTCTATCTATCTATCTATTTAAGGGGGGCTCCCATACAACAAACGTGATTTTTATAGTTAAGCACTTTCGAATCGTGTTTTTAAATAAATAAATCTAAATATATAAAAGAAGAAACTGACTGATTGACTGACTGACTGACTGACTGACATATCAACGCACAGCCCAAACCACTGGGCCTAGAGAATCCAAATTAGGCATGTAGATTCCTTATAAGGTCTAAGGGTGCACTAAGAAAGGATTTTTCAAAATACACTCCTTAAGGGGGTGAAACGGGGGTCCAAAGTTTGTATGGGGAAACAAGATTCGTTCGACTGTTTTATTCGAAACTTCAGAGATGTACTTCTAATGATAAATGAGTAAACACGTGTTTCAGGTTTTTTGAGAATTCAACCCCTAAAAGGGGGAAAAGGGGTAACAAAGTCTGAAAATCAACATGGGTGTTGTTTCTACGGTTTATCGGGTCGCTGGTTATGAACACAACAACGGTTTTAAAATTCGATGTGGCGGACGTAAAATACCATCTCCCTGGATGGGGTTGAAATGTCTAAATAAACTAAATGACTGTTGATATATCAACGCATAGCCCATACCACTGGACCTAGAGACTTGAAATTTTGCACATAGATACCTTATACAATGTAGGCATCCACTTTGGAAGGATTTTTGGGAATTCCCACGGGGACGGGAAAAAACGGGATTTATATATTCGATTCCGAGTGACCCTATCTCAGTAACTATAATAACTAGACTCTTCAAACTTGATACACAAGTAGGTATTACATTATTTAAAACAATAATTTCAGCATTTTTAAAAATTCCCACGGGATAAGGAAAAAACGGGATTTATATATTCAGTTCAACGGAATCCTATGAACTATAATTACTAGACTCTTGAAATTTGGCATAGAAGTAGGTAATTATAATAGTAAAAAACAGTTTTAAGGATTTTTGGAAATTCCCACGGGATAAGGAAAAAACAGGATTTTTCGTTTTACTGGTCGTAGAAAGCTGAAATTCGGCATCTAGGTTGCTTGGAGAGTGTACAGGAGGATTAGGAGGGGACTTTTCAAAATTCCCATGGGAACGGGACAAAACGGGATTATTCGTTTTACTGGTCGTAGAAAGCTGAAATTCGGCATTTAGGTTGCTTGGGGAGTGTAGAGGAGCATTGAGAGAGGACTTTTCAAAATTCCCATGGGAACGGGACAAAACGGGATTATTCGTTTTACTGGTCGTAGAAAGCTGAAATTCGGCATTTAGGTTGCTTGGGGAGTGTAGAGGAGCATTGAGAGAGGACTTTCCAAAATTCCTACGGGAACGGGAAAAAACGGGATTTTTCGTTTTACTGGTCGTAGAAAGCTGAAATTCGGCATGTAGGTTTTTTGGGGAGTGTAAAGGAGCATTGAGAGAGGACTTTCCAAAATTCCCACGGGAACGGGAAAAACGGGATTTTTCGTTTTACTGGTCTTAGAAAGCTGAAATTTGGCAAGTGGGTTCCTTGGGGAGTGTAGAGGAGCATTAAGAAAGCATTTCCCGAAATTCTAACGGGAACGAGAAAAAACGGGATTTTGCGTTTTACTGGTTGTAACTAAAATTTCAAAATTCATAAGTTTATACTGTAAGTAGGCCGCAAAGGGTTCTGTAACCGACTTAAAAAAAGGAGGTTATGCATTCCACTTTATGTATTTTTTTATGTAGGTATGTTCACCGATTTCTCGGTCAATTGTGGACCGATTATAAAAATTATTTTTTTATTCGAAAGAATACAATATACTCCTGAGATGGTCCCATTGTCACCAAATCAGGATCTGATGACGGGATCTCAAGGAAATCGAGGGCAACCCTCAAATTTTGTAGGCACGCATTACGTTTTTCATATATTTTCTCAAGCTATTTAAGTGTTTGCGTCTGGTAGACATGATCTCATGTTGATGAGCTGATGATGGAAGGTAAATCTCCTTAACGGTTAGGAGTTGAGGATATTTTTTCAAATATTATAGGTACGTATAGACCGATTGTTGTATTCTTTCAGGTTATCCGGGTGAGCTGATGATGGAAGGTTAAACTCCTTAACGGTTAGGAGTTTTAGGAAGTTTCTTTAAATATCATATGCACATATAGAACTTTAGTTGTATTCTTTCTGGTTATTCAGATGAGCTGATGATGGAGGGTATAACTCCTTAGCGGTTAGGTCACACAACACCTTTACAAAATACTATAATATGTATAATATCAATGCTAAGTAGGTACCCAGCGCTTCCAGTTACTCAAGTTTCCGTAGAAGGTAAGAAAACATTGAATTATACCTAATGCAGGGAAAGTAATAATAGGTTTTATATTATTAACAAGCCTGGTTATTTTAGTGCCCGCTTCCGAATTAGTGAAAAACATTGTATATAAAGAAATACTGTAAAGGACCGTATCTACCTGAAGTTTAGTCGGGCTTGCTTGCACGCTTGCTTGCACGCTTACTTGCACGCTTTCATGCACGCTTGCTTGCTTGCGTGCATGCTTGCTTGCTTGATATCTTAGATCTTTGAAATTCACGTGGTACACGCGAGCGAAGCCGCGGGCAAAAGCTAGTAAATAATAAATAAATATCACGGGACAATTCACACCAATTGACCTAGTCCCAAAGTAAGCTTAGCAAAGCTTGTGTTATGGGTACTAGGCAACGGATAACATACTTATATAGATAGATACATACTTAAATACATATTAAACACCCAAGACCCGAGAACAAACATTCGTATTTTTCATACAAATATCTGCCCCGACACGGGAATCGAACCCGGGACCTCAAGCTTCATAGTCAGGGTCTCTAACCACTAGGCCATCTGGTCGTCTGGTTTTTATTTTGATATTTTAATGTATGCTTGTTTGTAACAGGTAACCGTGACACCCTGGAGACTATCCCGAAGGAAAAAGGCATCGACGTGCGCAGGGAGCTCTTGAAGTTCCATGACAAATGGTATTCAGCTAATATAATGGCGCTGGTCGTCACTGGGAAGGGTAAGTGGTCCCACCCTATTATTACAATAGGGATAACAAGTTTGATATGAAGTATCTTTTGTATTTTTTATTTTTGCATTTACAAACTGATATACAGACAAAACCGTTTATAACGACATTCAAGGGACAGCAACATTTGGTCGTTAAACACGGTTGGTCATTGTAACCAGTGTTACTTTGGTATATAAGATCGTGTAGGGTTTTTTTCTTGGTCTTTACATCCAATATGTCGTTGTAATTGATGTCGCTATAAACGGTTTTGACTGTATTCAGTTTGTATTTAGTATGAAATATATGGTTTCACGGGATGACCGTAAAAGTAATAAAAAATGAACTTGAAAAAATAAATACAAAAAGATACTTCATACCAAACTTGTTAAAAGTTGGCTCAGTAGCGCCATCTCTTGTCCGGGTGAGCGGGTAGTTCCGAAGGAGTGTTGAAGTCTCTCGATGAGGGTATAACATAGATGAGCGCTGTATCACTGCATAACGGATTGAAATGTATGGGAAAAATTCGTGTCTAATCTCTTGACCAGTGGTGGTGTAGTGGTATGGCACACGGCACGGAATGCTGAGGACCTGGGTTCGATTCCCAGCATTGGTCTTTTTTCTGGGGTTTTTTCTGTGCATCTATATTTCAGTTTGTATTTAGTATGAAATACACTGCTGGGGAGTAAGGGGTTCCAAACAACACCAATCGGAACCCAAGCCAACCTCACCGGCCCGTGGTACTCCCTGCCGTATAACAAACGAGGCTCTGGCGCTCCACCCACCAACCCGCACTGGACCAGCGTGGTGGGTTTTACGGTCCAACCCCCCCCCCCCCCTTAATGATGAACCAAAGCCCTAAAATTAGTCCCCAAGTACCCGGCGACACTGAGGGTGAGGCTGATGACAGTAGGCCAAGAACCCCCAGGGTCAGGGGCGATAATCTCCGGGTGAGGAGGATTAACTGTCCAACGACCAACGCACGAAAGAAGGTACCCGGAAGATTGCCCCTACGACGACAACTGGCCCTGGCAACACACAACATCCGCACTTTGAGGACAGACGAAAAGATCACCGAGCTGGAAGAAGAATTGAGCAGATTGCGGTGGGATATTTTGGGGTTATCTGAAGTCCGTAGAGAGGGAGAGGACACGATAACCCTGAAATCTGGTAACCTCCTCTTCTACCGGGAGGGCGACCAACAGTCCCAAGGGGGTGTCGGATTTCTCGTCCACAAGTCCCTCGTTAACAACATTATTACCATCGACAGTGTGTCGAGCAGGGTGGCGTACCTAACACTCAGAATATCTAAAAGATATTCGCTGAAGGTCGTTCAAGTATATGCGCCGACCTCGTCACACCCAGATGAGGAAGTAGAGGCTATGTATGAGGACATCAGTAGGGCCATACATACTCACAAGACTCACTTCAATGTTGTCATGGGGGACTTCAATGCGAAACTGGGCAAGAGAGGCGATAATGAGTTGAAAGTGGGGAGCTTCGGTTATGGGCAACGGAACCGTAGGGGACAGAGGCTGGCCGATTTTCTGGAGAAAGAAGGCCTCTTTATGATGAATTCTTTCTTCCAGAAGCCACCTCACAGGAAATGGACGTGGATGAGCCCCGACGGTTTCACGAGAAACGAGATAGACTTCATCATGACCGACAAGAGACGGATATTCAATGATGTCTCTGTGATACACAGGGTGAAAACCGGCAGTGATCACTTAATAGTAAGAGGCACATTGAATATTAACGTTAAACTTGAACGGTCCCGTCTGATGAAGTCCACGCTCCGACCTACTCGCGCTCAGATCGAAAACCCCGAGAGCTTTCAACTCGAGCTCTCAAATCGCTTTGATTGCCTGGAAGATCACGCGTCAGTGGACGAAATCAATAACAGGTTCGTAGAAACTGTCAACACGGTAGGGTCTCAGTTTTATAAGACCCGTCGTACTAGTAGAACTCTGAAGCTCTCGGAGCATACCCTTGACCTTATGGCTGAACGACGCTCGCTGAGACTGCAGTCTCCCGATGATGCTGAGTCACATAGGCAGCTTAATAGACGAATTCGGAAATCCTTGCAACACGATATGCGTACCTTTAATACTGCTCGTATTAAAGATACAATAGAGCGGAATAAAGGCTCCAAAGTGTTCGCAAGAGATATGTCTATTGGGCAAAGCCAGATGACAAAGCTGAAGAGGGATGATGGCAGTGTAGCGTCGACGAAAGCGGACGTGTTAAGGGAAATCGAAGAGTTTTACAGACGCCTCTACGATTCGGTCACAAAACCTGATTTTAGTGCGGCTGAAGACCCAAGAGCCAAACTGACCCGACACTATACCGAGGATATCCCGGACATCAGCCTGTATGAAATTAGGATGGCCCTGAAACAGCCTAGGAACAACAAGGCGCCGGGTGAGGATGGAATTACTTCTGAGCTTCTGAAAGCGGGTGGATCACCGGTACTGAAAGTCCTTCAGAGACTCTTTAACTCCGTCCTGCTCGAAGGTACCACGCCAGAAGCATGGAACAAAAGCGTGGTGGTGCTGTTCTTTAAGAAAGGTGATAAAACCTTGTTAAAGAACTACAGACCCATCTCGCTTTTGAGCCATGTTTATAAGCTGTTCTCCAGGGTCATTACAAATCGTCTTGAGCGCAGGTTTGATGACTTCCAGCCTCCCGAACAAGCCGGGTTTCGAAAAGGCTACAGTACCGTAGACCACATACATTCGCTGCGGCAAGTTATACAGAAGACCGAAGAGTATAACTTGCCGCTATGTCTAGCGTTTGTGGACTACGAGAAAGCCTTTGATTCGGTCGAAACATGGGCGGTGCTCGAGTCTCTCCAGCGGTGCCATATTGACTACCGGTACATCGAAGTGTTGAAGTGTTTGTATAAAAATGCCACTATGTCGGTTCGAGTGCAGGAACAGAGTTCGAGGGCGATTCCCTTGAAAAGAGGCGTAAGACAGGGAGATGTAATATCTCCGAAACTGTTTACTGCCGCTCTGGAAGACGCCTTCAAGCTCCTGGAATGGAAAGGACTAGGCATCAATGTCAACGGCGAATACATCACTCACCTTCGGTTTGCCGACGATATCGTGGTCATGGCAAAATCGATGGAAGAACTCAGCACGATGCTCGAAGGCCTCAATCGAGTCTCTCGACGGGTAGGACTAAGAATGAACATGGACAAGACGAAAGTTATGTCTAATGTTCATGTTGTCCCTGCCCCCATTGTGGTCGAGAACTCGGTTCTTGAAGTTGTTGACGCATATGTATACCTAGGACAGACCGTCCAGCTAGGTAGGTCCAACTTCGAGAAGGAGGTCAATCGGCGAATTCAACTCGGATGGGCAGCGTTCGGGAAGCTCCGCAACATCTTTTCGTCCAAAATACCTCAGTGCCTCAAAACAAAAGTCTTTAATCAGTGTGTGTTGCCAGTGATGACATATGGATCCGAGACGTGGTGCTTCACTATGGGCCTGATGAATAGGCTCAGAGTCGCTCAGCGAGCTATGGAGAGGGCTATGCTTGGAGTTTCTCTACGGGATCGAATCAGAAACGAGGAGATCCGTAGAAGAACCGGGGTAACCGACATAGCCAAACGGATTAGCTCGTTGAAATGGCAATGGGCAGGCCATATAGCACGTAGAACAGATGGCCGTTGGGGGCCAAAAGTTCTGGAATGGAGACCACGGACTGGCAAGCGCAGCGTGGGACGTCCACCAACGAGATGGACGGATGATTTGGTGAAGGCCGCAGGTTCAGGGTGGATGCAAATCGCTTCCAATCGTAATGATTGGGCATCAATGAGGGAGGCCTATGTCCAGCAGTGGACGTCCTATGGCTGAAATGATGATGATGACACTGCATAAGGTGATGATTTAGCAGACTGAAATGTATGATGTATAGGAAAGATTCGTGTCTAATCTCTAGACCAGTGGTGGTGTAGGGGTATGGCACACGGCACGGAATGCTGAGGACCTGGGTTCGATTCCCAGCATTGGTCTTTTTTCTGGGGTTTTTTCTGTGCATCTATATTTCAGTTTGTATTTAGTATGAAATATACAATAGGGATGTTGACACCACCAATCAACTGACGTACTTTTTATGAGCTGTCAAAACACAATTCTCCCATAGAGTTTGAATGGCAATAGCAACTTATGACGTCACTTGTTCGTCAACTCAATCAACTAACTACTTATTTGTTTTAAAGCAAAAAAAAAATCTAATTTTGCAGTTAATCGAAAATTAGTCCGGTTTTCTGGGCTAAAATAAGCGCTTTTAGGGTGCCGTACCTCAAAAGGAAAAAACGGAACCCTTATAGGATCACTTTGTTGTCCGTCTGTCTGTCTGTCAAGACCCTTTTTCTCAGGAACGCGTGGAGGTATCAAGCTGAAATTCATATCAAATACTCAGGTCTACTGTCCCTTGGAGCTGTGAAAAAATCAAACGTCTAGGCCAACGCAAACAAAAGATACAGCCGTTTATGCCGCAAATTTTCGACACTCGCAAGGGAATCAAAACCTACAGGGTACTTCCCGTGAACTCAGAATCTTGAAATTTGGTACGAAACAACGTCTTATAGCACAGGTAAAGGAAAAATTGCGAAAAGCATAAATTTTTAGTTACATCATATAATTAAATTAAATATTAAGGGGGTCCCGAGTAACCAACATAAAATGATCCCACACGGCGTACATTTTACTTAGAAGCAGGGCTCTGCTAACACTGGATTATTATAGTTACGGCTGTTTACGGCGTATACTTTGGCATAGCCAAAAATGTGTATGGAACCCTCGAATTGTTTTTTTTTACCGGAGTCGTGTCTTCAAATTTCCCTATAATGGGAAACTAACTACTATCCGTCTCTGAAGAATCCGCTATCCCGCGGGAACTATGCAACTTTATATGTTCATTCCTATCTCTATACCAAATTTCGTCTAAATCGGTTCAACAGTTGAAGCGTTAAGAGGTAACAGACAGACAGTCAGACACAGTTTCGCATATATAATATTAGTGTGGATTAATTATGGAAAACGAAGTGCTTCCTGTAATTACTACCTTCTGCTTGCGAAATTATCATGAATTTTAATGAAATGATACCCAAAGAGCTGATTGCATTTGTTGTTTTGCACAATAGTTCTTCAAAACTCAGAGGCGCTAATCCGGACTCGAACCCACGACCCTCTACTCTCGTACCATAGGTCAAACCACTACACCACCACAGCTTTTTTCTAATTTTAATTTTTTTAGAATCCCTGGACGAGCTGGAAGCGATGGTGGTACCCCTATTCTCAGGAGTGGAAGACACCTCGGCGGTGGCGCCATCTTGGCCGGAGCACCCTTTCCCTCCGTCGCTGCGGCGCAAGCGCGCTTACTGCTTACCCGTCAAAGACCTGAGGTCGCTCTCAATAGACTTCCCTATACCAGACACTAGGAAACACTACAAGAGCGGGGTGAGTTGCTTAATTGAGTGACAGATTAATTAACCAATTGACTGATTAATCAACTAATTATTTAAAGTATTCATTGACAAACTGATTAATTTACCAATTGACTGATTAATGAACTAATTGACTAAAGTATCTATTGACGGATTGATTAATTATCTAATTTACAGACTGATTCATGTCTGATCAACTGACAGGTTAACTCGCAGATTAATATGTTAACTAATTGAGTTACGAATTTATGACCCTGCCAAAAGAATCTATGTCTAATATCTCGACTTACTATTTAACCATCACTGTCACTCATAACCACTACACCAATCACCATTACGCCGTCCCACTGTTGGGCTTGCCCATTGTCTTTACTCTCGTGGCGCCATCTTGGCCGGAGCACCCATTCCCTCCGTCGCTGCGGCGCAAGCGCGCGTACTGCTTACCCGTCAAAGACCTGAGGTCGCTCTCAACAGACTTCCCTATACCAGACACTTGGAAACACTATAAAAGCGGGGTGAGTTGCGATCTGCTCAATATGAGATTGCACATTTTGCGATCTGCTCATTATGAGATCTCCACATTTTGCAATCTGCTCATTATGAGATCTGCACATTTTGCGATCTGTTCATTATGAGATCTGCACATTTTGCGACTTGCACATCCTGCTAGTATCGTAAATTATTGTCATGAGCACGATCTCAATTAATTGTAACTATTTTAATGTTCTCATTTAAGCTTTGATCAATTATAACTGAAGATACACATTGCCGAACAAAATCCCCTTCAAAGAATGTCCGAACTTTTTTATTTGTTTGCGTAACAATTAAAATCATCACCTACACAGAAATTTGAACCTAGTCTTTACTTCGTTACAGTCGAATTTCGGTTGACACTTGACAGCTAAACTTGACAATTTCACGCAACGTACTGAGAAAAAAGAAGGCCACTTTTATCAAAGTGGCGCTCATTTGGCTCGGACATTTTCGGGCGCGCGACTGTGGATCTACAGTTATAATTGATCAAAGCATTTAAGTGAATTTATGTAATTCTTCTGAGAATAAAGTATATCGGGGCCTTCAAGAAAAGAGTGTATTGCTCCCTTAAAGGCCGGCAACGGACTAGTGACCCTTCTGGGGTTACTGGTTCTCATGGGTGGTGCTGATCGCTTACCAACAGGTGACCCACTTGCTCGTTTACCTCCCTCTATCTATAAAAAAAAAAAAACTTTTACCCGAAAAAAGTATGAGCTAGGGACCCTTAAATTTTCCGAAGTCCACAGAAACGCGAACAATGAAATGTGTATGACCCTTATCAGCAGAGATCGGAATTTTCACGGCAAAATATAAGACTGTCGCAATCGAGCTAGTGTTAGAACCAATTTTTTATCGATATCGATAGTTGTGCAATAGAAGAAAAAAACGGTCCACTAAGTAAAAAAAACATATTTAATACAGAATTTTAGGTCAGGTGATAAACGAAACAGGCTACTCCCAGAGAATGTTGAGAAATTAATGATTATCTACTACTATCACTATCACAAACCAAATAAAATGTCATGTGCTGCTGTGTGTACTGACGCGGACTTCGAAGAAGAAATTGCATCTGTCTCTATATAATTTTATACAAACCTGACCTAAAATTCTGTATTAAATATGTTTTTTTATTTAGTGGACCGTTTTTTTTCTTCTATTGCACAACTGCCGATATCGATAAATAATTGTTTCTAACACTAGCTTGATTGCGACAGTCTTATATTTTGCCGTGAAAATTCCGATCTCTGCTTATCAGCGTTCAATTGAATGTGGTTTGTTCTCAGCCAGGCCATTACTTGTCGCATCTGCTGGGACACGAAGGCCCGGGGAGTCTCCTGTCAGAGCTGAAAGCCAGGGGGTGGTGTAACAGGTCAGTTCATTCTATTTCCATCACACTTGCTCGTCAATGGTGTTATTCCATGCTTGTATACTAAATGACAATGGCCTAAATTGTTCTTAAGGGAGTTATAGATGCAAACAAGTCATTTCAGACTAAGGAGGTTTCAAGTCAGCCAACGTTTTATTTATTATCTTTAAAACTTAGCTATAACCCAAATTTTACAATAGAAAACTTATCTACGCTTCATGAAAATTCGTTATTTTTATATTTTAAATTTATATCAAATAGTTTTGCAATAATTTTAGTAAAAATAATTTTTTAAACATATTGGCAGAATCTGGCCGTATATTTCGAATTCTAAACTAAACACAGTTTACATTATCTATGGTAGATGACTCGAAAAAAAGTGGCAATCTGTATTGGCAGCCATTATTTTATTGAATTTAAGTGTTTAGCGACAAAATAATTTTATTTTTGGATTTTTTTTCTCGCAATGTGATGAAAATCATTGTGTGTATCACGGGCAGTAAGGGGATTACAAACTCGAGTCATTAAAAGCCCTCCGCCTCCGGCGTCGGGCTTCTAATAGGCTCTCGTTAGTAATCCCCTACTTACAGCCCTTGATGCACAATGTACTATTCTATCACACTTCCTCGTCAATGGTGTTATTCCATGCCTGTATACTAAGGGCTATATCTCACCGGGACACCACGGCGGCGGTGTCTAGCCACCAAACTACCTTCCAAACTGAGCCTCCAACAGAGACACCAGATTCACCGCAGTCTCAAAATGGACGCCGATGAGATAGTTATGCTGACGCTGAGGGAGCGTCGCTGGTGGCGCGACTGGCATACTAATTAGTGGTGGCGCAACCAACGTGGCGGCGCGGCCAGTAATGTTGCATGCACGCGTCTACGCTGGTTGCGCCGCCAAATCCGTTGCGCAACCAAGTGGACGCCAGGTGAGGTACCCTCCATAGAGCTGTATACATTTTGTTGTTGGCAGAGATTGGTTGCGCCGCCGTGGTGTCCCGGTGACAATGGCCTAAATTGTTCTTAAGGGAGTTATGGATTTACGTACAGTTTTTCTTCCCAAGGGAGTTCTAACTTTAAGGGATCTCTACCAGTCAACCTTTGAGTGGATGAAAGGAGCATTTAGCAATAATCATAATCATAAATCATTTATTTGCATAAAACATGGTACATATTTTGTGGCATGGAAGAAAGAGTTTCACATGTTTTGTCACTATATGACGTACAAATTATATTTTACAAATAAGTATATATTTTAATCTTAATAAATTTAATTAATCTAATTATTTAAGTTACACTGTAAGTAGGTACAATTATATTTAGTAAATACGAGAGCGAGTGAAACTACGAGCTGCTCTTATCGCACTGACATTTATTGACAACCATTGACAGTGGTGGGCGCAGCCACGGACACATATCGCCGGCCCCGGAGAACAAAATGATAACCACCATTATCTTAGTTTTATTTTTATGCCATATTTGGAATCCGTAGGTGCCAATGCACCAGCTCAATTTTTTTCGTAATTTTTGTACGGTAAATGACAAAATTGAAACATAATACAATACTATTCAATTTTTTTATTTATATACCTTGTAACTAGAATAAAAGTGTGCAATAATTTTATCATAAAATACTGAAAGCTCATCGCATGACAAACATCTATATTATTATGTTCTCGTCAAAATTAGATCGCTAAGTAATGATATGCGCAGTTATCTTTTTATTGTCGTCGCAAACCGCTAAATACTGTTCGTGCAATGGCGCTCACCAAAACTACGCATTTGAAACGGAACTCTAAAACGTCTTGCCATATCCTTTTGTCACATTGCACGGGTCGAATGTAAATTGCAATGGTCTATATCGACATGTCAAGTGCTAAGGGTACGTGACAATGTTTATTTACAATAACAAACTGCCTCTTAATGTGATCTCAAACCGGCTCGCGAAAACATTGTGTCGGCTTTTTAGTGTTCGATTTCTAAAACTATATAATTATTGGTGTGATTGGAGTATAAGTGAAGTGAGTGACAATGAACAAACAAAGGACATCGCGTTTAATGAATATTATGAATAAACTGCGACGGATAAAAATGTAGTGACTACGAATCATATATATGATTTAAGACAAATATCTAGAGAGAAAAAAATATTGCGATGAAAATGATTCTGAATTGAACCAAGATTTCTCACCAGATGTGTCTGAATATTTGCCTAGCCCAGAGAGATTTCAAAATTTACAGCGCAGTAAGAGTTCTTCAAGCATTGGAGGAGACTCAGATTATTTAGAAAAAGCCTCTCAAAATATAATAAGCACTCCATCAAATATATCGAACATTTCCCTCATATTGAATTCTGTGAATTTTATAGCATCACCTTCAATCGTTTATCAACAACTTAAGGGAACTCCAGAAACAAACACTAATTGTTCCATTGATTTGACACCAACCTCAACACATGAATGTATAGGACCCTCTCATAATTATTCAAAACGATGTCTGAGTCAAATATTCCTTAACGACGCTCAGCCGTCAACATCGTCTAATTCTATAGGTATTTTTGATAACCGAGAACAAGAACTAGCGTCGCCTTTTGACGGTAATGATATAGATGAAACATTACAGAGGAATAGTAATTGTAGCAGTGTACTCTCAGATAAAACGATTATCGGTAATTCAAGCATGACGTATAGACCTGCCCACCAGAGTCCTGGCCCTCAGAGTCCTCCCTGTCACAGTTTTGGCAATGAGAGCCCGGTTCACCAAAGTCTTGTCCGTTGCAGTCCTGCCCATCAGAGTTCCGATCAGAGTTCAGCCCATCAAACTCTTGTCAATCATATTCCTGAGCAGTACACTCCCAACCATCAAAGTCCTGACCCTCAGAGATCTGCCCGTCACAGTCTTGACGGTGAGAGCTTGGTTCACCAAAGTCCTGTTCGTCGCAGTTCTGCCCATCAGAGTCCCGATCAGAGTCCAGTCCATCAAACTCCTGCCCATCATAGTCCAGAGCAGTACTCTCCCAGCCACCGGTGTCCTAACCCTCAGACTCCTGCCTGTCACAGTATTGACAATGAGAGTCCGTTTCACCAAAGTCCTGTCCGTCGCAGTCCTGCCCATCAGAGTCCCGATTACAGTCCACATCAAACTCTTGCCCATCATAGTCTTGAGCAGTACACTCCCAGCTACCAAAGTCCTGACCTTCAGAGTCCTATCCATCACAGTCTTGACAACGATGGCCAGAGTGAGGGAGACTCTGTGCACGCCAACATTGAAAGAGAATTAAAAAATAGAGTCGTGTACACCCCGGACCAGATGTACGCAATCATTATGAACGCGAAAGTCAACGGAGAAAAGTACAACGTTAAAGAAATGCTTCAAAAGGAGTTTTATAACATAAAAAAACTAATAAATAATTAAAATTGGGTCAAAAATGAGGTAGGGCAAAAAGTATCATGGACAC
The DNA here is from genome assembly GCA_947563465.1 of Archips xylosteana. Lineage (NCBI taxonomy): Eukaryota > Metazoa > Arthropoda > Insecta > Lepidoptera > Tortricidae > Archips > Archips xylosteana. Next base: position 11,164,509 of record OX387370.1, read on the forward strand.
AGATAATGGAAGTGAGAGTCGCTTGCTCACAGCCCTCAATTTTACAGTATAAATATGATTTTGATTCTGGATATTCTCTAATGAACATAGAACCTGTCCAAAAAACAAAAAGCAAGCGGGGAACCAAGACAAACAGCAGTTCCTTAGTCAACCCAAATCCTGCCTCCGATTTTGAACATGCCACTCAGAATATATTGAGAACTCCGTCAACTATTTCAAATATTTCGCTTATTTTGAATGCAGCAGATTTCATAGCATCACCTTCACCGACAGTCGGTGGAAATAACAAGATTTGTACTTCTGATTTGACACCAACTTCAAAGCATGCGTTGAATGAATCTTCATTGCAGCGGTCATCAAAACGATGTCTAAATCAAATATTCCAGAACTGCAACCAGCCCTCGACCTTTGATGCTTACGAAGGTGACCAGCACAAAGAACAAACAAGAACCCTTGATGCTACTGATTTGGACGAAACTCTACAACCATAAAATAATACAGAAAGTATCTTAACGCACGAAACGATGATCAGCAATAAAAGCACAACAACGATTCAAAGTTAACCGATAATAATAAATAATAAAATAATGAAAGTCAGTGTTTCTTCTGCAGAGCCGTCAATTTTAAAATACAAATTTTAATATGACGTCGATTCTGAATATTTCCGAATAAACACAGAGTCAATCCAAAAGTTAAGAAGCATGCGAGGTACCAGACAGACACTTAAATCTATAGTCAGCCCAAGCCCTGTCCTTGAAACCGAACTACCAGACCAGTATTATACACCCAGCTCTTGCCAATTATATTATACGACGACCTGATTAGCCTTTGTAAGGCAGGTGATATTCCAAGCTACTATCATGCTTTTTATGAGTCCTTGACTTATGTAAAGAACTTTGAAATGAATAATGATGATGAAGATGATGATCAAGAATAAGAATCAAGTAATAAGTACCTAATAAATTGTATTGTTTTAGTTTTTTTCGAGATTCTGTTAATTTTAACCTAATAATTGAAATAAAGCCAAAGTTGATTACCATGTTATTGTTTCATTGCAATACCAGATAAATTACATTATCATAAAACAAATTTCACAATATTAACGAGAATAAGATGATATGTAACTATTATTTTTACTAATCGAACCGTAAAAATAGTAGAATAAAATGATAAAACAACCATACAATACGTATTTTAAACCCTTGAAAAAGCGGGAATAAAATGATAATCGACTTTATAAATCACAGATGATGATCGATTTCCACTAACTTCTAATTTTTTAAATAACTCCTTTATAATATGTATTATATAAGTGACACTAAAAAAAGAAGAATTCTTAAAAAATTAGCTTTCCGTAACGCTGACTATCATCAGTTTACGTCCACTTGTTTAGAAGTAATTGGCAAAAATGTGTTTTTTATTTTTCCTGAAAAGTTACGTTTTTGCGATTATCATTTTATTCGCCGGAGGCGGCGATATGTATCATCTCCTCCCTCTAATTAACACTACCTATATTTTATAACTAACTTTGGGACGTTTACGCACGCATCTTTTGGGACGCGGGGTCGATGGCCCATCATCGCCTTTTGTGCATTCTGTAGGCCGGTCTGTAGCATCCAGAAACTTGTCACCCTCAGAAGTCTCGGGTAGCTGTGGAGCCGCGGCGGATCCTTCTGTGGGCCAATCAACTTTTAAACCGACACTAATCTGTCCGCGACATTTTTCAAACAATTGCAGATTTTTGTAAGTAAACATGTTTTTTCTGTAATTTAATAGATGAATAGCATGAATACATGCCATCCTACGTAAGTTTAACCTATTAAACCGTGAAATATCTTGTTGGAAGTACGATTTTTTGGTAACGCCAGAGACAATTTTGGTAACGCAGGAGACGCCAAAAACGTCGGTTTAAAAGTTGATTGGCCCTTGTATCTGCGAATATCTTTTCTCCGCTGCATTTAAGGTACGGGACGAAAACGATATGGGTCTTTCGCACCCATCCGCTTCGACCTGGGATAAAATGGCCCCCAGCCCCCCCGGGGAAGCGTCGACAGTTAGGATTAACCTTGCATCGGGATTGAAATGCGTTAGAACCTGTTCAGAAGCTAACTTATTTTTAATATTATTAAAAGCATTAGTATGACTTAAGGTCCATTCCCATTTGGAACCCTTTTTGAGTAATTCGTATAATGGACTAAGTATGTTTGACGCCCCGGGAACAAAGTTCCTATAATAATTAACCAAACCCAGAAAGGATTGAAGTTGATTAACATTGGTAGGCACCGGTGCGTCAACAATGGCTTTTACCTTTTCTGACGATTTTTTTAGACCGTCCTTGCTAATTACGTATCCCAAATAACTAACTTCGTCTTTAAAAAAATCACATTTATCCCTTTGCAAAGTCAGTCCTGCATCCTGTAACCTCTTTAGAACACTATGAAGTCAAGCTACGTGCTCGTGCTCATCCCATCCTCGTCGCCAATAGTAAATACGGGAGCGAGTGAAACTACGAGCTGCTCTTATCGCACTGACATTTATTGACAACCATTGACAGTGGTGGGCGCAGCCACGGACACATGTATCAATATTAATATGTTCTAAATAAATAGTTGGGTCATTCTAAAATTTTACGCAGAACACTCTGTTACTATTTGTATGGAGCTACCACTCTGTTACCACGCATTATTACAAATATTGCAGAAATACTAAGCATCTTCTTTTGATTCCGATAGTCAATAATTATCTGTGATACGTTGCTGATTGCAATCATCAATCATTTCACTTAAATAACCGCAGAAAATAGACAGTGTAACCGGAAACAACTTTTTTTAGGTTGGGACAAATTTACCTGCGCAAAATTTTAGAATGACCCAGTTAACTACGTATAATTCATATTATGCATGTCAAAATAGTAAAATAACAAAATAATAAAATAACAAAACAAATTTCAATAGACAATAAAATCGAAATTTTACAATTCTAGTAACCACGCCCAATTGGGATTGTTCATTTTTGTAACCACCCCTTTTTATTTTTTTTATCGAAAATATAGAGCATTTTAAGAAACTAATTTGAATATTTCAGCAATTCATCACTCCAATATTTTTTTATAATTTATTGAAAATTTGAGATACGACTTCTCGTAAATTACATGCTGTGGCTGAATCTGTGTATAAACCACAGACATAATGACAAAAAAAATGTGTCACAATCGATGGTTACCTAGTTGTCATCTGACAATGTCACTTTCCATGGTCACTTTACAATAACAATAACACTAGAGTTGCCGATTCTTCCAAGAGAATAGGTAAAAAAACGATTTACGGCTATAGTATTTTTTGTACGTATAAAATAAAATGGTCAGAAGTGTTCCCTTGAAAGTTCTTTGGCGGATTTAATCCATACTTACATTAAAATGATCCTCGCAACAATAAGTACATCTTGTAAACTTTGAATTAACTTTGCGGCACCTCTTCTCTTGTAAATCTTCTCTAATGCGAACAATTAATTTGTTTGGGGTATTGACAGAATCATTTCCACAAGTAGGAATGAAACACTTCCTGTATAAATCCATTATTAAAATATAAAAAACGTGAAGAATGTTTTTCAAAATAGTATCCTTAAACTGACAGGTGATAACTACGTCGAAGTGACAGAGAATAGTATAGAGAAACTAGACGGACGGCTTTTTTTTTCTTGTTGCAAAGAATTTCAAAGTTATAATGCCCACAGAAAGGTCAAACAAAGGTCAAACATTATTTTGCAAAAATACACACGATCATTTAATATTTTTTTACTACAATGTTATAAAATGATTTAATAAACCTATTCATCGAAATGGTTTTGGAATTAGACCACATTGTAAAAAAGTGATCAATGCCAATTTGGTTACGTTTTAAAAATTCGTTTAATGAGTAAAAACATTCATTTTGGAATATTGAATGTTACAGTTTGGTGGGCGGGACGCGCATCGGCGCGCGCGGCTTCGGATTTTTCGGCGTGCAAGTGGACCTGACTGAAAACGGCGTCGAGCATATCGACGATATTGTCGTGCTGGTGTTTCAGGTACAGTCAACCAATTTGATCCCTGGGCCAACTATAGAACCTTGTCGTTTTAAACCTGATTAAAATTTGCCAAACATGATTTTTTGTGGTAGTTTTAAACCCCTTCTACAATTGGTCATCTAATAAGCATGTTAGTTAATGAGACACATTTCTTCTAATTAAACTGTACTAATTTTGTCCCCTCGCTGACGGGACAGAATAACATTAAGAAATAGTTGATCCACCCTAATATTATAGTAGAGCTTGTCTAATTTAAAATGACGCGCCCCACCACTGCATTTACGCACATGATTTTTCATGCGATTTGTCGATCGTGATGTTGCACGCTGATCATAGTTAACGGAATAGTTGACGCTCCCAAATAGATGAAGAGTTGTAATTAATATTTGCACGCACTCTTTGATCAATTATAACTGAAGATACACATTGCCGAACAAAATCCCCTTCAAAGAATGTCCGAACTTTTTTATTTGGTTGCGTAACAAATAAAATCATCACCTACACAGAAATTTGAACCTAGTCTTTACTTTATTACAGTCGAATTTCGGTAGCGGCAAAACTCCACTTGACAGCTAAACTTGACAATTTCACGCAACGTTCTGAGAAAAAAGAAGGCCACTTTTATCAAAGTGGCGCTCATTTGGCTCGGACATTTTCGGGCGCGCGACTGTGGATCTACAGTTATAATTGATCAAAGCACGCACTCGTCCAAATCAATAGATTCAGTAAAGGGGCGCGCGTCATTTTAGATTAGACAAGCTCTATAATTAACATTCAAAATTAAAATTAAAAAAACCATAAAAATAAAAATACATATATCTTAACTATAACCAAGGATGATATAGACTGGATTGGCAGTAGCCATAGTACGGATCGGCCGCGGTTTTTGTAGTTCGATTATTAAATCTAGATGGCGCTGAAATATAGCCAGAGGCTTTGAAGGCAAAACAATAAGACTACAGATATTTCATATCACTGCTAATGTATTATTATGCAATATTTTTGAAAAATAATACATTTGTAGTAATATGAAACATCTGTAGTCTTATATTATTTATTTTATTAGCAGTACGGCTGCTCACCGAATCTAAGATTATTTAAAAGCGAAAAAGTTTTTCGGGTGCGCCGGTGAGATTCGAACCCACGTCTCCCGGGTATGCGCCCCAACTATTTGAATAAATAGATGTGGTACATCATTTCTTACGCATTTTCAATGTAATTTGGAACGTAGGAGTCGTAGCTTCTAATAGTTGCGATGGATGTTACCACACGCCACTGTTGGCGTATGTAAGCGATTAAGAATTTCGGGGGAGTCGGTCGGATGCGACGTGGTTCAATTGGTAGAACACCCGTTGGGGCGCATACCCGGGTGACGTGGGTTCGAATCTCACCGGCGCACCCGAAAAACTTTTTCGCTTTTAAATAATCTGTAGTCTTATTGTTTTGCCTCCAAAGCCTCTGGCTATATTTCAGCGCCATCTAGATTTAATAATCGAACTACAAAAACTGCGGCCGATCCGTACTATGGCGACTGCCAATCCAGTCTATATCATCCTTGCTATAACTACGTTCAGAGGAAGTTAAGTATGCAAAAATAATTCAACGACCCCTAGTTTTTTGAGTGTACATGTTTTATCAGTACATAGCAATGCTCCGCGCGACGAAGCCCCAGCGCTGGGTGTGGGAGGAGCAGCGTGACCTCATGGCCATGGAGTTCAGGTTCAAGGACGCCCAGGAGCCGAGGTCGCTCGTCACGTCACACGTCAGCTTGGTGCAGGTAAAAAAGAAAAAATTCTCAAGCTTGCAAAGTTGTTCTTTATGTTGAGAGCATGCTGCATGAAATGACTTTTTATGGTCTCGTGCATAAAGTAAATTTTCTTCTAAGACTAAGGCAATTAAGTGCAAACAGCCACAATCACTAGAAATTTATAAAATATTAGTTTCTTGTTTTTTTTTCTTTAAAACTGGTGTAATATATTACGAAATTAATGAAACTAGGCAAATCTAGTACATTATTAACGACCGCTTTAGCCTAGTTGGTAGTGACCCTGCCTACGAAGCAAGAGGTCCTGGGTTCAAATCCCGGTAAGGGCATTTATTTGTGTGATGAGCACGAATATTTGTTCCTGAGTTATGGATGTTTTCTATGTATTTAAGTATATATTTATCTTTATAAGTATGTTTATCGTCGTCTAGTACCCATAGTACAAGCTTTGCTTAGTTTGGGACTAGGTCGATTTGTGTAAGATTGTCCCCTATTATTTATTTATTTTATTATAGAAACTGCAATGCGTGAAAAATAAGGGCTTGGAAATTTTATTTCCAATATCTGGTAATTGTCATTTTTGTACCCTAACAGTGTGTTGTATACACTGCATAAATGTCACCTGTTATAATGAACATGACTTATAAATGAAATATATAAATGATTTCCTTGCAATCAAAGTGGAAAGCAGAGTGTAAAACTTGAGCATTAAACCCATTATCCTCTCGACATGTCTATCCACCCTCGCTGTACCGGCTCGGTGGCTATATGATCATCTCTTGGCTCGTTTCAAGCGGTATGAAAAGGCTCGTCACTTTTCGACTCTATGTCAACGAGTTAAGGTCGAAACTGGCGTATCTTTTCATTCTGCGGCTATACACTACTGTTTCTCAGGAGTTCCCTATGGAAGACGTGCTGAGCGCTTACTACTTGCTCACGGAGTGGCGTCCCGAGCTGATCGACGAGCTGTTGGAACTGCTCACTCCTGAAAACGTGCGCGTCGGGATCGTTGCCAAGTTAGTAGCTTCAACCATCATTAAATAAAATAAAATAAAAATTGTTAAAAAATTCATTAACAATGCAAGCTTTTTCGCTGACTGACCTTTTTGTTGGCTGTGCTTGCATTGTTATCCAACCTGCATAAGTATACCAAATTTCAAGTAAATCCGACCACTGGCAGTGGGTCAAACTCAACTTGCAAGATTTGACCCGTATATACATACATTGCAAGTTAATAAAACCGGCCAAGTGCGAGTCGGACTCGCGCACGAAGGGTTCCGTACCATTATCTATAAAAACTGCAAAAGAATCTCGTTTTTTTTTTATGAGAGCCCCCTTAAATGTTAGTTTTATTTTAATTATTTATTTCTAAAGTGAAAGTAAATATTATAACTAAATATTCTGTGAATATTTCAAGCGTCTACCTGTTGCCGTTATCTATCAATATCGAGAAAAAACGAGCAAAAAAATCACGTTTGTTGTATGGGAGCCCCCGAAAATATTTATTTTATTCTGGTTTTTAGTATTTGTCGTTATAACAAATACTACTACTTGTGATTATAAGACGCTTAAGAATAACAAGTACAATACAAAAAGTGTTAGATTAAAACTATATGTGCAAAGTCGTGCTAAAAATTATTATGGTAAACGAACAAATGGGTTCCTAGTTCCAAAAATTTATAACAATATTGAGTGGCTAAGAGAAGGAAATCAGTGTACTACAGTTGTGGCCATATAATTAAGAACGATTATTTATTGAGATGATTTTTTCAAAGTAACAAGTATAACTAATTGCCCGTATTTTTTTTATTTCTCTCGGTATTGCAAAACTTTTCTGTACTACCGGTACATTTATTTATGCAACATTGTTGGCTAAAAAATTAATAGAGAAACTTTATACATTCGATCTGAACCTAGTATTAGTACTTACTGGCTGGTCACGTAATTAAGAACGCTGAATAGTTTATTGTTTTTTCAAATTTAAATAGAGAACACTGTGTGGCTCTGTGGTTGTAGATTATTATTCGTATAATTTTGGCGCCATTTCGTGCTGTTAAAGTCTTAAAAGTGATTACTTCGTATAAAAACAATGGGGAAAAATAAAAGTTGTGATAAATCTACAAGAGAAGTAATAATAAAACTTCGCGAGAAGAATTGGTCGTATAAAATGATAGCCGACCATCTGCAATGTTCAAAAACAATGGTTTTCCATGCCGTAAAGTATTTTTCCACGTATCAAACTACTTCAAACGTTCCGCGTGGACCTAGACAGAGAAAGTCATCTCGTCGAGATGATCGAAATATCGTTCGTTTGGCAAAACAAAATCCTTTTAAAGGGTCTAATGAGTTGAGAAAAGAATATTTTGGCGAAAACAACCCTTCAGCAATCTCTGCACGCACTATTCGAAGGCGTTTGGTAGAAAATAAGTTGAACGGAAGGATAGCAAGGAAGGTGCCTATGTTGAAACGATGTCATAGGCAAGCCCGACTTGCATTTGCAAGAAGGTATGAAAACTGGACAGTCAGACAGTGGAAAAACGTTCTTTTTTCTGACGAGACAAAAATAAATAGGGTATGTTCTGATGGAAAACGATATGTACGACGCCCTCCGAATAAAGCATTCGACCCAAAGTACACAAAAGTGACATTAAAGCATGGCGGGGGAAATGTGAAAATTTGGGGGTGCTTTTCTGGACATGGCGTTGGACCTGTTAGGCTGATAGAAGGAAACATGGATCAATTCCAATACAAAAATATACTGCAAGAAACAATGTTACCATATGCCGAAGACGTGCTTCCGGTTATTTGGACATTCCAGCACGACAATGATCCAAAGCATACTGCACGCACCGTTAAGGAATTCCTCACATCACAATCAGTTTCAGTCTTAGATTGGCCAGCCAACAGCCCAGATCTTAACCCAATAGAGCATCTTTGGTGCGAAGTCAAGAAAAAGGTTTCAAATCGACAGTGTGGCAATTTGAGAGAGCTGTACGACGTTTTCTTAGAAGAATGGAACTCTTATTTCTCTTGCGAAATGTCAAAAATTGATAGATTCAATGCCTCGCCGGTGTAAAGCCGTAATTAAAAGCCGTGGACATGCTACTAACTATTAATTTTAGTTCAAATGTATTAATTTGCTTTTTTTTCTATACCAACTTCACATTAATATGATTTATTTAATCTAAGTTTCATATAAAACAACTCTCGAGCAGTTTAATAAATCGTTCTTAATTATTTGTCCAGCTTCATTACTATTTGAATTTATTAGTATAGAGAACAAATAAAATTTGTAAAAAAAAATGTTAGCAATTATACACTATTATTATTAATCCCGTTTGCTCTATCCATGTGGCTATTTTATAACATAACTTGTTACTTCTAAGAAGGAACACAACTAGACATATGACATGATGTAGATAAAAAAAAATCGGAAACTTCAAATCGTTCTTAATTGTATGACCACCACTGTATAAGGAAAGTTAAAAATACTCTCAAAAGGATTCTTTTGCAAAAACTGCCTTAGGGTACATTTTTGCAAAAGTATCCACATCTCTGTATTTATTTGTTGTAACTTTTATTTTGTTTTTAGATGCATGTTTAATTTAAATAGGTACTTACATATAACTAAATTGTAATGAGCGTGTTCTCACCAACAAACTGTCGTATCAGTTTGGCGAGTGGATTTAGACAGTAAGCCAGTATATGTAATACCGTTGAGAAATAAATAAATAAAAAAAAAATAACCGAAATACTGTCTAGCTATCACGGTTCATGATCATGAGATACAGCCTGGTGACAGACGGATGGACGGTCGGATGTATCTCATGAACCGTGATAGACAGTTGAAATTTTCACAGATTATGTATTTCGTTTGCCACTATAACAACGCCGATTTTTTAGCCGTTATTATAGATGATGTTACGGAACCCTTCGTGCGCGAGTCCGACTCGCACGTGGCCGGTGTTTTCAAATCCGTGTGTTTGATATTTTGTTTGTGTGTTGCAGATGCTTCGGAGACAAATGCACACAGGTAGAACCTTGGTATGGCACCAAATATCTTCAGGAGGACATTGATCCAGCTACTATAAAGGTAAAATAACTAAAACTGCATAATAAACTACCAGATACCATAAAAAACCAAAATATAAAATTATTTAAAAGATTTTTTTTTTTAATTTTGAGGGATAATACTTATGATATAAATGAATTCTTAGAACATGATTTTATGGTCTCTAATGTTAGTTAGTTTTTTTTATTTTTATGAGAGAGAGGCAAGCGAGCAAGCGGGTCATCTGATGGAAAATGATCACCGCCGCCCATAAATATCAACAACTCAAAGAGAGTCACTGATCTGTTGCCGGCCCTTAAAAAAGTAGAGGGAATAGGGTAGGGGGTAGGGTAGGGAGGGGGTAAGGCGAGGGAAGGGAGGGGGGTGTAGGGAGTTCTATTGGGGGTATAAAACTAACGGCTATGATTACGCTGATTAATAAACCATATTTCCCCTACAGCAATGGAAAACCGTACAACCAATTCCAGCTCTCCATCTACCGCCGCTAAATGAGTTCATACCAGGGAGGTTGGAGTTGGAGAAAGGCCTCGACCCAACGTGCGAGGCTGTCGCGCCCGCCATTGTTAAGGTAAGACTTTGACACCTCACGACAACTTTGCCTGGGGTAACCGTTAATAAAACCCCATTTACTGGAGCATGCTACCACAGAATCTAAAGAGTAATGTTTCACACGCATATATCAACTAACTTCTGGACTAAAAGTAGGTATAATAAGATAAATCGTTCAGGAAATTGTACAAACATTTCTCTTCTTTTTTGTAACTTAAAATTATGTGATGTTGAGATAGATTTCAGATCAAGTTTATAAGTGTAAAGTCTTAGGTAAAGAGTGTGTTATCTTATCGAACGCTTTGGCGCAAGCTGTAAGTCCGTAAGAAAATTTATAAATAATATAATTAACTTTTTAAAGCTTATAGCAACTTTGCCCATGGAAACGATGTCATGTCACGGCAACTTTGCCTTAAGAAATTACCACGACTTTGCAACTTTGCTTAATTCTACTTAACTAATTCGAAAAGTGGACAAATATTTAGGCAGTAAATATCAATTTTGATGCCATAGCCGAATGTGGTTTTTTTTTATTGTATGTAATTTTTTTTCAACAGGATACACCTCTAATGAGGTTATGGTTCAAGCAGGACAACGAGTTCAAACTGCCCAAAGCGTTCCTCACTTTCGATTTAGTCAGGTAAAGATATCTTCGTTTCCCATAACTTCATTTGCCATACCAGAGTCATACACATACAGTGTTTGATAGTAAATTCTTCAGGATGGACTTGAGGAGATTAAAAAGATGTCTGTCTTTCGAGAAGTATTTTCGCAAAGTATTTATCAATCTTATGTATTACATAAAGTGACATTGTGAGAGAAAAAGGAACTAACATCATTTTAACTAGAGATTAGCGCCATCTATCCGAATATATTAGAATTAGGTAGAGGATTAGGGTAAGTTCCTATCGGATTCCGATAGATGGCGCTGTTACCTACAAACGGCCTGTTTAGCCTGTCCACTGTTGGACATACAGAAAGCGAGGGCACGGGCCGTAGGCGACGCGGGCCCAGTGCGGATTGGGAACTTCACACACACCATTGAATTTCAAATTAGGAGTATTTTCAATAATTACAATGGATATTGTAACTTATTATTACCAAAACAATACCTCAATCGGAAATCAAGTACTCATTGTTGTGTGTGGTATAACTTTGTAATCGCTGGTATTTAAATGGGATTACAAACTTATATGTGCAGTTTCTGTATCATTGAAACGTGACTGAAATTGAAATATTTTTACGTTTTCTAGGACTATGCAGGGTTAAATCTATTTTTGTTTAAAATTTGGAGCCTGTAGGTCTGCTAGAAGTACCTTAGAATTATGATGATCATGAGTCAGTGAGTGTGTCAGTGACAAAACTAAGGAACTTTGACGCCCAATAGTTTTGAAACTGCCAGTTCAAATTGAATGTTATTGAGAATATATCTAGTAGACCAGGGAACCTACGAAATCTGTCTAACTTGCCAAACTATATAACGCCGAGATCTAATAATGTATATGGCCGGAGAGTATGGACGTCCATTCTGCCTTGCATACTAAATAAATTTCCACTAGAAACTATTAAAGAAATTGTGAATAACAAAGCCAACAAGATTAAGGGTATCCTTGTACGTCACTTAGACCAACCTCCTTAACAAAAAGGTTTATGATATTAATGGGTAGTGATGATTTGCCAAACTGTAAGTAACTAAGTAGGTAACTAATATTATTATTATTAACTGCAACAATCCTACAATTTAAGGATTAAAGTTAATGCTTTATAAAGTGCATTTTTTTTTTCTGAAATAAACAGTTTTTTTTTATTTTTTTTTTTCTAAATGTCATTACGCCGTCATTAAAATTCAGGGCTCTAGGTGTAGCCAGCATAAAATTACAGGAGGTTGAAAATAGCCTGGAATGGGTTCGAGAAAAGGATGGTACGGCCGTGCCCTTGCTTTGCTCGACTTGGCTGGGAGAGAGAGAGAGATGTTTATTTACACATATTCGATACACAGGAAATACACTTGACAGGAAAAGATACAATTTAAAAAAATCACCTATTAGTATAAATTGGGAATGTCTAAAAAAAATTACCAGTGGTTTTTATATTTTTTTTGTATAGAAAAGTCAATTATAAGAAACTAATTTCAATAATTTGTCATTTAGTTCACTACTTTTTTCAAAATTAATTATTTAAACTATTTTGGTTGATGACGTCAGATTATAATTGAGGGCTCCCACACTGTCAAATTTCTAAATCTATCTAAATGCGTACGATAAGGCAAAAAAAAAAAAAAAAAATATTTTTTGCGTAGTGGTACACTGTAACTAGTGTCACTTTACTGGCACTGTCAAAGTGCTACATGTCAGGCAGCGGGTCCAAATCAAACTCCGTGGTACAATCCACGCGTAAATTTTGAAGCATTCTAACCACACAGAATAAAGTACGACTTAGACCGGTCACGCAATTTACACCAATGTCAAATGAAGGTCATCGCTTATTTGTTACGTAATAAATTCATTACATAATATTAAAATTAAATAACTACAGAAAACGAGTTAAAAAGCATTTATCTCGAAATGGTTTTCGATTTACTATACATTGCAAAAAAATAGACATCCCCAATTCGACATGTATATATATATATATATATATATATATATATATATATATTATGTATGATCATGCATAACTTTTTATAGAGTAGTCCGATTTTGATGATTCTTTTTTTATTGGAAAGCGTATACCCCGAGGGTGGTCCCATTTAAATTTGGAAACAATAATTCTACCCTAAGGGTAGAAAAACAGGGGATGATTGATTGTTCAGTTACTGATTGTACTATATGACCACGCATAACTTATTACAGAGTAGTCGGATTTTGATGATTCTTTTTTTATTGGAAAGCGTATACCCCAAGGGCGGTCCCATTTAAATTTGGAAATAATATTCCTACCCTCAGGGTAGGAAAACAGGGGATGATTGACTTTCATAATTCTTATTTATTGGATAGATAGGCTATACTTTGAAGTTGGTATTATAAATTTGGAAAAAAATTACCCCAAGGATGGAAAAAAAGTATAAAATAAAAACTTTTTAACAAAAAATTAAACCGCCGAAAAAACTGAAAAGCAAAAAATAATACCTTTTTTGTTTGACCTTAATCTAGGTACCAGTTTGAAGTCGGTGCCTCAGCACGAGCCAGGACGAGTGATAGAAGCCAATCAGGTAGACGATTATAGGTCCACTCCTCCTGGCTAGTGCTGAGGCACCGACTTCAAACTGGTACCTAGATTAAGGTCAAACAAAAAAGGTATTATTTTTTGCTTTTCAGTTTTTTCGGCGGTTTAATTTTTTGTTTAAAAGTTTTTATGATATTGTTGTGTTGGCTGGGGTTGGTTGAATTTCCAAGTCAATGCGTGTGGTCGCTAAGTCGCCTCTACCTCGTTGAGGGTTAAACTTTCTATCCATATTAACTTTCTATTCTATCTTACATCTTGCAAGTCTTCTATTTGAGGTCATGAATTTTAAGAAACCCGATTATCTTTTCACTAAGACAGATGTTTCCCCTTTTCATAGGAGATATGGAACTAGATCCACCCGACATTGTCTGTTGGAATGTCACCCCCACAGAACTGTAGCTTTTACCGGTAGTTTTCGTTATCTTGCAACCAAGTGCTGGAACAATATACCCCCACCGATAAGGCGTTTAACATCAAAAAATCCTTCAAAACACAATACAAATTAATTCTCTTACAGAAGCAAAGCGGTTGTCCGGTACTTGATTTCGAGTGTGATTTTAAAACGTAGGGTAGGGTGAAGGAACTATATGGCGGTTGCATGTTTGTTTGGGGTGGTTCGGTAGCTGCTATATATAACTATTGTTTTATATTACGAAATCAATAAAATTACGCAAATCTGGTAAATTATTATAAATAATGCATTGGATGAAAATTGCAGCTTGTAAATAAATGGTTTCCAATGTTGCTGTTTATTTTCCTTGTAATCGAAGTGAAGAGCAGAGTGTCGAGCATTTGGACCCATTTTCCCCTCGGCGTGTCTGTCTGCCCACGCCGTATCGGCTCGGGTAGTTTTGGGGACGTCTCGGGTGGCATGGCTTGTTTTGTGCTTTTGTTGTAATCTGCTTTTTATTGTCGGTATTAATGATGCTTAGCACTGTTTGTTTTGTTTTTCTTTTGTTGTATAATTATTTTGAATTAGTAAGTAATATTTTGTTCTCGATCCTCTTGGTTGTGGCAGAATATCAGTGTTTTGCTCCTATGAGCAATGTTGACCACTGAGCCACGGCCCTTTTGCACTACTGCAGCGCATACAGACAATATATAATGTTTTACTTTTAAGTTTGTACTGGCTTTTGTATTTTTGTTAATCTTGATTGTGTGTGCTTGCAGTACCAAATAAACGTCTTTATCTATCTATCTATCTATCCCCCAGCCCCATGGCCTACCTGGACCCTATCAACTGCAACCTGACCTCAGTTTGGGTGCTGCTGTTCCGCGACAGTCTCCAGCAGTTCGCTTACGCTGCAGAACTGGCCGGGCTGAGGTGGAGCATCGGGAACGCCAAGTATGGGATCAGCGTGAGTATATCATCATAGCTTGTAGTATTCCTGTGTTCATTCCAGATGGGTCGGTAGCAAAGGGTAGATAATGAACGGATTGGTTGGGATTGGATGCAATGCGGTGACGAAAGCATAATAGAAGAGTTTCAAGAGAGAGAGAAGAATTTTAAGTAATATCTATATATATAAAATTCTAAACTGACTGACTGACTGACTGTTGATATATCAACGCACAGCCCAAACCACTGGACCTAGAGACTTGAAATTTTGCACATAGATACCTTATACAATGTAGGCATCCACTAAGGAAGGATTTTTGGGAATTCCCACGGGAACGGGAAAAAACGGGATTTATAGATTCGATTCCGAGTGACCGTATCTCAGTAACTATAATAACTAGACTCTTCAAATTTGATACACAAATAGGTATTACATTAGTTAAAATATTAATTTCAGGATTTTTCAAAATTCCCACGGGATAAGAAAAAAACGAGATTTATATATTCAGTTCGACGGAATCCTATGAACTATAATTACTAGACTCTTCAAATTTAGCATAGAAGTAGGTAATTATAATAGTAAAAAACAGTTTTAAGGATTTTCAGAAATTCCCACGGGATAAGGAAAAAACGGGATTTTTCGTTTTACTGGTCGTAGAAAGCTGAAATTCGGCATGAAGGTTGCTTGGGGAGTGTAGAGGAGCATTGTGAAAGAAATTTCCAAAATTCCCACGGGAACGGGATAAAACGGGATTTATATATTCGATTCCGAGTGACCCTATCTCAGTAACTATAGTAACTAGACTCTTCAAATTTGATACACAAATAGGTATTACATTAGTTAAAATATTAATTTCAGGATTTTTCAAAATTCCCACGGGATAAGAAAAAAACGAGATTTATATATTCAGTTCGACGGAATCCTATGAATTATAATTACTAGACTCTTCAAATTTGGCATAGAAGTAGATAATCATAATAGTGTAAAACAGTTTTAAGGATTTTTAGAAATTCCCACGGGATAAAGAAAAAACGGGATTTATCGTTTTACTGGTCGTAGAAAGCTGAAATTCGGCATGTAGTTTGCTTGGGAAGTGTAGAAGAGCATTAAGAGAGGACTATCCAAAATTCCCACGGGAACGGGAAAAAACGGGATTTTTCGTTTTACTGGTCGTAGAGAGCTGAAATTCGGCATGAGGTTGCTTGGGGAGTGTAGAGGAGCATTGAGAGAGGACTTTCCAAAATTCCCACGGGAACGGGAATAAACGGGATTTTTCGTTTTACTGGTCGTAGAAAGCTGAAAATTGGCATGTAGGTTGCTTGGGAAGTGTAAAAGAGCATTAAGAGAGGACTATCCAAAATTCCCACGGGAACGGGAAAAAACGGGATGTAGTATGGCAATTGGCCACTTTTAGTGTTTAGCAGTAACACAGTAGTTTACTGCAACATAAACGCATATTGCTTGTGTCAGCGACAATCCACATGTATATAATTTAAGGTTTTCAATTAAACACTCTTTTTCAACGACGCACTCTGGCCTACATCATTTCCTCCGACTCCACGCAAGACCTTTTTGTTCTCCTAATATTACATGGCGACCCTGCCTTAAGAACCGATAAGGAATCAGACCCTGCCAGTGCTGCTGCCTCGTGCGGCACTGCCTGAAGATCAAACACTGGAAGGAAACCGCCGTCAGAAGAAGAGAAAATATGAAGAAATAAAAGAAAAAGAAGAATAAAACAAGTCATCGTTGCCGATGCTGTCACGTGCCGCGCCGTGTCGCCGACCCGCTGCACCACAACGCCTGGCACTTGACCCCAATGCCGACTGCCACGCCAGCAGCCAGGATGGTGCGTGCCACCAGCACGAACCACGCTGCCACCTACAACAGCCGCCACGTGAACAGCCACAACAGCTGCCACCACGCCGCCAGCCACAACAACCGCCTTGGCGCACAAACGCAACACCGGCAACCAGAAGGACCATCGACCCCTGAATGCGCAGATGGTCAGCGCAGACGGAGCAGTTCCATAGGAAGGTAGCATCCCAACCAAGGGACTCCTAACTTAGCGTACTTAGCGTTCCAATTTTATGCTATTTTTTTATCATATTTCTCCTTTTTTTCCCATTAATTATCAAAAAAGCATTCATTTAGTCATTTTTTTTTCTCCTTCCATTGATTAATTCAAAATTGCGTATATTTTAGCTAATTAATTTTATAACATTTTAATTAAGGGATTGTCGCTAAATTTACTCATCATTCAATTAATAACTAAATTTTATCTTATTTTCAGTAAAATTTCTAACTTCATTCTAGTGTCACGTTGTTTAATTAGGTCAAAACATTCAGTTCGCAATAGTACCGTGCAAAGGTAAACGAACGTTGCGGCCGCGCCGTCAGCAAAATTTAACTAGGTCGAGCGCGAGTGCGTCTATTATTCGATATTATAATTTTAAATGAATGAAATTTGATAACTAATAACTCACTCTTACATTAAATTAATTAATTTCTTTTAAACTCATTTAACTTTTTATAGTTATTTCTATTATGGTACGGTACATTTTTTTTTTAAGATTGATAGTTAGAGCACTAGTCCTTCGTACTTGCTCATGGTGTTTGGACTACCGTGCCCTCCGTGAAAGGGGTTGGAGATTTACTAAATCTTAATGCATTTGTGACTTCTAACTTACAGGCACACCAAAATGGGTGACCTGATATGCCAAGTTATTGTAGGGTGACCATGCCCTGGGTGGGTGACCATGCCCATTTATATTGATTATTTGTGTACGAGTGTACACTAGGGAAGTGATAGGAGCAAAAGACTCCAGTTAAAGGCATTAGTATATTAAAATAGTATTATGGTACCGACACCTTAGTAAGAGAGAACCATCAAAGGATAAAGAATTAACAGAATGAGCACAAATAGTAAATTAACAACTCATAATTAAATAGATTTATATTTTTTTTAAACGACTTTACTAAAATTAAATATATTCAAAAGTGACACTAGGAAACGGTTAACACTAGGAAACAATTAAAACTCTTATTGTACTCTTGAACATTGTCTTTAAAAATATTTTCTTATTTTTTTTTTTACATTACCAAACATGTATGTCTAAACTTATACTAAGTAACTTCATTTTTTTTCCCTCAAAATTATTATTGTAAGCAAGTAACATGCGTTAATTTTTTTTTTCCCGCCACCCCGGGGGGGAAATGGACTTTCGGGGGAGGTGTAGTATGGCAATTGGCCACTTTTAGTGTTTAGCAGTAACACAGTAGTTTACTGCAACATAAACGCATATTGCTTGTGTCAGCGACAATCCACATGTATATAATTTAAGGTTTTCAATTAAACACTCTTTTTCAACGACGCACTCTGGCCTACATCATTTCCTCCGACTCCACGCAAGACCTTTTTGTTCTCCTAATATTACAGGGATTTTTCGTTTTACTGGTCGTAGAAAGCTGAAATTCGGCATGTAGGTTGCTTAGGGAGTGTTAAGGAGCATTGAGAGAGGTTTTTCCAAAAATCCCACGGGAACGGGAAGAAACGAGATTTTTCGTTTTACTGGTCGTAGAAACCTGAAATTTGGCAAGTGGGTTCCTTGGGGAGTGTAGAAGAGCATTAAGAAAGGACTATCCAAAATTCCCACTGGAACGGGAAAAACGGGATTTTTCGTTTTTCTGGTCGTAGAAAGCTGAAATTCGTTGCTTGGGGAGTGTAGAGGAGCATTGAGAGAGGTTTTTCCAAAAATCCCACGGGAACGGGAAAAAACGGGATTTTTCGTTTTACTGGTCGTAGAAAGCTGAAATTTGGCAAGTTGGTAGGTTCCTTGGGGAGTGTAGAAGAGCATTAAGACAGGACTATCCAAAATTCCCACGGGAACGGGTAAAACGGGATTTTTCGTTTTACTGGTCTTAGAAAGCTGAAATTCGGCATGAGGTTGCTTGGGGAGTGTAGAGGAGCATTAAGAGAGGACTTTCCGAAATTCCCACGGGAACGGGAAAAAACGGAATGTTTCGTTTTACTGGTCGTAAAAAGCTGAAATTCGGCATGAGTTGCTTGGGGAGTGTAGAGTAGCATTGAGAGAGAACTTTCCCCGTATTAAGAAAGTATTTTCCGAAATTCTTACGGGAACGGGGAAAAACGGGATTTTGCGTTTTACTGGTTGTAAGCTAAAATTTCAAAATTCATAAGTTTATACTGTAAGTAGGCCGCAAAGGGCTCTTTAACCGACTTCAAAAAAAGGACGAGGTTATTTTTTGGAGTTGTATTTTTTTATGTAGGTATGTTCACCGATTTCTCGGTCAATTGTGGACCGATTTTAAAGATTATTTTTTTATTCGAAAGAATATAATATATTCCTGAGATGGTCCCATTGTCACGCAAGCAATCTTGCTTGCATGCTTGCTTGCTTGATATCTTGGTTCTTTGAAATTCTCATGGTACACGCGAGCGAAGCCGCGGGCAAAAGCTAGTTTATGTATAAAAATGGGAATGCTATTATCTCGCCTCATTCGTTTTTCGTCTCATTCTGTATTCGTCTTCGTCTTGTTCGCTATCCGTCACTATCTTTTTTGGTCACATTCAGCAACTTGTCTCTCTTAATACGTCTTATTCGTTTTTCGTCACGGTCTTCCTTGGACTCATTCGTCGTTCTTACCTTTCGTTTTATGTCACATTTACTTTTTTTTTTTACTATCCTATAATTGTGTCCCACTGCTGGGCAAAGGCCACCCCTCTGGTCCTCCACAGATCCCTGTCCTGAACGAAATCTGGCCAATCGCATAAGAATAAATAATAACAGAGTAGAAGGGAAACTCCCGCTCCGGCCGGACTCAAGGTCACGATATTAGAGTACTCCCTAAGAGAGAACTCAGTCAGGGTGTCACGGCCGGCGTCGCCGCACGCGCGTTTGGTTGTTAACTGTTTGCGCGTTCGTTTTATTGGAAACAAATAACAATTAATGACTTCAAGTTATTGTAATATATTTGGGTGTATAAACAATTCAAAAACGATGCCAAATCACCTTAAATGGCTTCTTTTGGTATGGCACTTGTAATAAATTCTTACTTAGAAGTACCTACCTATAATATGTAGATACGTACAGTCAAGGATTTTAATTGTTAGGCCACTTGCCACTGTTCGTATTTTAGCCGTGTAATGCAAATCGAGTGAAGCCGCTTATACTGGTATATGCTGATTTGCATTACACGGCTAAAATACGAACAGTGGCAAGTGGCCTAACAATTAAAATCCTTGACTGTACCTAATGATTTATAAATCTCATATTTTGTAAAACTAGAATAAAATAATGATTTCAAAGTAAATAATAAATTAATATTTTAGCGATATTATCTTTAGAGTAAGTAATATTTAACAGTAAGCAACCCTAGCAACACGCCTGGACGTCAGAGGGGTGTAACGACGTGAGGGGGGAAGTAGGTATATAAATGGCGGCATTTTGGACGCAGTCAAAAGAGATTCCCTTCTACTCTGTTATTATTTATTCTTATGCCAATCGCTTAAATCCGCGTCCAGGTCGTCTCGCCATCTGCGCCTGGGCCTATCATTTACTTATCGCCAATATTATTTCTATACGTTCGATGCTAGTAAATGAATGTTCGTAAGTTAATGAGACAAAACTAAAGGGAAGAATGACGAATGAGTCCAAGGAAGACCGTGACGAAAAACGAATAAGACTTATTAAGAGAGAGACAAGTTACAGAATTTGACCAAATAAGATAATGACGGATAGCGAACAAGACGAATACGAATACAGAATGAGACGAAATAAGAATTAAATGAAAAACGAATGAGGCGAGAAAATAGGATACCTAAAAATATACGCCCCAGGCTTTTCCCAGCATTGGTGTAAAAAATATTATTTTTAAAATTCTTGTCACTTTTGTCTTATGTGATTAGGGGTGGAAAATGGTCATTAAAGTCAGTAAAAGTCAGTACTTTGAGAGTCATGGTCCATTCTTCCAAAAAAGTGGTCCGATTTCTGTAGATTAGATTGAATTGACAAAAATGCGGATTTGTCCATCTCATCATCAACATAACTTTTTATTTTATCCGCCTCTTCTGCAGCCATTTCATCCAGGGAGTACTTTGGCTTATTTTACTTGTCCGGTAATTTAAGTTTTCGAGTACACGGGTATGTGAACCCGGATATCCCGAGCTGCTATTTGCTACAAAATAGTCAGTAAATGGTCAGTATTTCGGAGTGTTCTTGTCAGTAAAGTCTGTATTTTTGGCCATGGAATCAGTTTCCACCCCTGCACTTCGAAGTAACTAGAGACGCGTTTTTAGCGTTTGAATGACGTGTACGGCGTTAAAACGCCAGCGTCGACGTCTGAAGAAGACTACAACAGTACATTTCTATAGTAACCATCATGACGCGGCGTATGAATTGACGCTGTAAGCGGCCGGTGGCGTTGATAGGAGACCATAGCCTTAGGTTTTTGTTCATAATATGAATGAATTCAACAGATTACGATAGACGGCTATGACGACAAGCAACACGTACTACTGGAGAAGATCATAGACCACATAGTGAACTTCAAGGCGGATCCGCAACGGTTCGCCATCATGAAGGAGAACCACATCCGCGGGATCAAGAATTTCGAGGCGGAGCAGCCCTATCAGGTACGTGAAAGAAGTCATTGATTGCCACAACTAATAAAAATACTGTAACATAATAGAAACACAGAAAAAAACATACATAAAGCAACAAAACACAAAACAGGTACGTTACAAAATATGTAAATCTTTATCAAATTTACGTTTTTGTTCTTGCAAAGTCATTGTACTGTTTTTGGTGTTCAATAAAGAATATTTGTATTGTTCCCTAACATAAGTATCCACTTTTCTATGCAGTTAGTACGGAAAAGTGGATACTTAAGTTAGGGAACCGATCTTACATTTAAGTAGAAAGAGGAAACTTGTATGCCATTAATATAGATTAGAAATAGCGTAACGCCTAGAATAC
This sequence comes from Archips xylosteana, assembly GCA_947563465.1. Taxonomy (NCBI): domain Eukaryota; kingdom Metazoa; phylum Arthropoda; class Insecta; order Lepidoptera; family Tortricidae; genus Archips; species Archips xylosteana. The sequence goes on from OX387370.1 coordinate 11,186,523, forward strand.
TACCTTGTGGGACTCCAAGATTTTTACTTTCCAGGTCTCAAGTAGTATCGCCTATTTTTACTACGGTAATAGATCGACCGTCGATCGATGGTAGAATGAATCGTCGACGTCGATCGTTAGTTTCTACCTCATCCGTCAGTTATTCGATCCATGGTAGAATGGGTTGGCACCCGTCGATCGATAGTTTTTAATCTACAACGCCAGGATATTAACATTCCTTAAGCTCGGGAGGCATGGCGGTGACGGTTGTAATATTCTAACTTGTATGAACGGTTGTGCGGTATGTGCCGCGAACTCGTTCATACAAGTTAGAATATTACAACCGTCACGCCGCCGCACCGCCACGCCCCCGCTGTCTGTGCATTTGGAGCTTTAACCTTATAAATAAGACACACGTCAAATTTCTGATACTGATTAGAATTTGAAACTTATGTCAACCTGAATAAAATTTACATTTGAATACACGTATGCTCTGAAATAATTTAAATAACATTTTGGACATGTTTTAGCACGCCGTGTATCAACAAGCTCTGTGCCTGTCCGATCTGGTGTGGACGAGGTGCCAACTGCTGGATGCAGCGGAAAGTAAGTCAACGGACTGTCATCTATGTCATCATCATCATACCAGCTTACATGGGCATTTTCAATTAAAAATGACATCATCCCCGGCCTCCTCTCAGGATGAGAAGGCATGGGCCGTAATTCCCACGCGGGTCCAGCGCGGATTGGGAACTTCATACACGCCAATGAATTTCTTCGTAGGTGCATGCAGGTTTCCTCACGATGTTTACCTTCACAGTAAGGCTATTGGTAAACAAATGTAATTTCGCACATAAATTCCGTAAAACTCAGAGGTGCGAGCCGGGATTTGAACCCACGACCCTCTGCTAAAGAGTCCATAGGTCAAACCACTAGGCCACCTCGGCTTTTGTAATGTACCCGCTACTCTTTCTTCAGAATTAAACATTAATTTTTTGAATTTTTAATTTTTTGACTTTAATTTTTAATTTGATTCTGCTTGTAATTTAGATTTTTAATTCATATTTTATTTTACTTTATTTTGTGATCTTACTAACATAGGCGTTAACCTCTCGTATGCCGGAACGCGGATCCGCGTCAGATTTAATGGTGGCACTTCACTTGGCGTTGCGTGTTCGCGTTGCGCTATTCCCATCTCCGTCTTTCACACTAGAATCGGCATAGTGCTCCTCTCTCGCGCACGCAACTATTTCGTGAAGTGCCAGCATAAGGCTATCTTTTTGTATTTTTTTGAAATCCGTAAAATTAGTACTATTTAAAACAAACGAGACTAGAATCCAGTTTTTAATTACTTCCGGCATACGAGAGGTTAAGAATGTAACTAACACATTGTATATGGAACTCCAGTCCTGAAATAAATGATTTTTATTTATTTATTTTTTTAACGACCGCTTAGCCTAGTTGGTAGTGACCCTGCCTACGAAGCAAGAGGTCCTGGGTTCAAATCCCGGTAAGGGCATTTATTTGTGTGATGAGCACGAATATTTGTTCCTGAGTTATGGATGTTTTCTATGTATTTAAGTATTTATATTCTATGTATTTTAGTATTTTTGACGACCAGATGGCCTAGTGGTTAGAGAACCTGACTACGAAGCTTGAGGTCCCGGGTTCGATTCCCGTGTCGGGGCAGATATTTGTATGAAAAATACGAATGTTTGTTCTCGGGTCTTGGGTGTTTAATATGTATTTAAGTATGTATCTATCTATATTAGTAAGTTTATCCGTTGCCTAGTACCCATAACACAAGCTTTGCTGAGCTTACTTTGGGACTGGGTCAATTGGTGTGAATTGTCCCGTGATATTTATTTTTTTTTTTTTTTATTTATTTATCTATATAAGTATGTTTATCGTCGTCTAGTACCCATAGTACAAGCTTTGCTTAATTTGGGACTAGATCGATTTGTGTAAGATTGTCCCCTAATATTTATTTATTTATTTATTATTTTCTATGGTCTAAATTCGATGTGTGTCCGTGCAGCTATAACGCCGGATATGCTGAACGAGTTTGCGACCCGCTTCATTCGCAAGGTGCACGTCGAAGGGCTCATGTTTGGAAACCTGACCCGAGAGAGAGCGCTGAAGATAGCAGATACCGTAGAGAACAAGTGAGTCTTTAAAACCGCTGTCAATTGAAATTGCGAACAATGTAAATAAACCTTTTATTGAAATATCCATATTCTAGCACTTGTTTATTGTATTAATGGTTTAGGATAGTGTTGTGGTGAGTATTGATTAAATAACACACGGATTTAGCAGTGTTTGATGAGGGAAAATGGAAATTAAAGACATTATAAATACAAGGTTTGTTTACATTGTTTGCAAATTCAATTGACTGACAGTTTAGGGGGTGCCTCTTACCCCCTCGAACGCCGTGAATAGGGATGTTGCCACCACCAATCAACTGACGTACTTTTTATGAGCTGTCAAAACACAATTCTCCCATAGAGTTTGAATGGCAATAGCAACTTATGACGTCACTTGTTCGCCAACTCAATCAACTAACTATTTATTTGTTTTAAAGCAACATAAAATCTAATTTTGCAGTTAATCGGAAGTTAATATGGTTTTCAGGGCTAAAATAAAGCGTTTTTTTACTGGAGTCGTGTCTTGGAATTATTTTTTAATGGCGGCAACATCCCTATTAAATGGGACAGGGTAAAACCGACTCTGTGAGGTTAGGTTCAGAAAGCTAATACGGGAACGAAGCTCAGCGTAGTTCCCTCCTTAGCCTTCGATGTTAGGTATTTTTTGTAATAGCCAGATAATAGATATTTTCAGATACGTTTTAGATCAACGAGCAATTCTTGTATATATGTATATGTATACTCGTATATAATCAGAATCTCAAAAACGGCTCCAACGATTTCGATGAAATTTGGTATGTGGGGGTTTTCGGGGATGAAAAATCGATCTAGCTTGGTCTTATTTTTGGGAAAACGCCTGGTACCGAGTTTCAGCCCGAGCGGAGCTTGGTCGCCCAGTGTTAAGGCCAAGCGCCTGATGCCCGCATCACCAGGCCGCATCGACGCTACAGCGCGGGGGGCGCGGATACGTACCCGGCCGCCACCTCGCGCCTCGGACCTTGGACCTTTCGTATTGCAAGAGATTACCCTCCGTACGCTACCGCATCTCGGTACGCGCCGCGCTTGCACTGGCATTATAATTGTTTCTCAGTTCGATTATTTTTATTATACTCTTTTTTTATACAGTCCACGTATTATTGAAGGAACCATCGAGAATAGATTACCCCTCTAGCGTGCACTAGGGATCTAGACTCAATACCCAGGTACTTAATTGAATAAAACAATCAAAATAATCAACATTGACAAGTGTGTGTGTGTGTGTGTCTAATGGTTTTTTGTCTCTTTCTAGATTACCAAAAGACGCGACGCCGCTTTTGGCTCAGCAGCTGCTCTTGTACCGAGAAGTAGAAATTGACAAAGGTGAGTTAATTCTTTGTTATTTCAGAATGAAAAAAGGTCCTGACTGAATCATTACAACAAATAATTTATTGAATCAGGCGTTACTTTGCGGAGGTCCATATTAATGAACTAAAACAATTACTTTGCTCACCCGCGACCTTACAATAGTTACGTTTATGCAAAAAATGTGTAAAATGTGTGTGGAATGCATGGAAATAATTAGGTACAACACTATGGGGTATTAATGAACAGGTAAATTTTGTATCTTCTCCTTTACTGCGGCTTGGGCCTAATTTGAACAGTTAGTATTAATAAAATATGCCTTATAAATAAATAAACAAAAATTCAAGGTAGTTTTATAATATGTCAATAAAAGTTAATTTTTGTGGGGTAGTTTGAGAATAAGAAAAATAAAGTGGGTACTTGTGAAGTTACAGTGACAAGTTAAAACATTTGTATTGGTTGGTTAGTTTAACATTTGGTAGCATAGCATACGGTTGTGGTAACTCCGAAGATGAGCTCTGGTTGAGTTCGAAACGCGTCAGTGTAGCTTGGTGGTGGTGATAGTTGTGTTTATGTGATTTGTGTGTGTTCGTACAGTGTGGAGGTGGAGGAACTGCATGAACACACATTTTTTGCATAAACGTAACTATTGTAAGGTCGCGGGTGAGCAAAGTAATTGTTTTAGTTCATTACAACAAACATATTTGAATTCTAGCACTATTTTGGTTCGCAAGCTAAGTAGTACGATAGTAACGATGCTGTCGGTACCTACTTGTATCGATATTCCCACTATAGCCGCCCTGTCGACAGATTATCGATAATGGACTATAGGGATGTTGACACCACCAATCAACTGACGTACTTGATCTTTAAAACGACGACTGTCGAAAAAAATACAATTAGCACCTCTTCAAAAAACTTTACTTAGTCCAGAAAAATCGGTGCCCCTTTTCTCCCATAAAATTTTAAGTCATAATGTATAGGTAACGCCACCAGAGTTGAGGCCACGCACACAACCACATCTCATGTAATAACAGCGGGATTTTGTAATTTTGTAATTTTTTTGCAGCACCTGTCATAATTGTACTATAAATGAATGCTATACACATTTCATATCCATTTCTTTTTTAATTTTTTGATTACAAATTTGATTTCCATTATTATTACCACCATTAAGTGTATAGTTAAAATTTTATAAGCTGGGGGTTTAGGACTGCAGACCTCATCTGGTAAAGATAACATTGTTCTCGTTTGTTCTATTATGGACGCACTGCAACGCCGACGATCCACCTGAGTACCGAGATATTTTGTAGTGGTAGAGCCATGTTGTAGCTAGCCGCTGCATCACGAATGGGCCGGCTCGTCCGGGACAGTACCACCCTCTCACAGAACACCGGCGTGAAGCAGCAGTAATCCTGCTTGCGTTTCGTACGGTCAGTGAGAGTGCCGGGGGCCCAATACCTCACCCCTTCCCTCTCCCCCTCCCTCTCCCCCTTCCCCTATTCCCTCTCCTTTAGGGCCGACAACGCACTGGCATCGTGTAAAGCGCTGCGGGTGTCTATGGACAGTGGTGTTCATTTAACATCAGGTGACCCACTAGTTCGTTTGTCTGGCCTCTCTAACATAAAAAAAAAAAAAAAAAAAAACAATGACGAAAGGCCTTTCTAAATGAGTTAAGCTTTTGCAATTTCAACCTTGTGTGTAATGTCGTTTTCAGTAACACAACGTCAAAATCCCGCTGTCATTACATGAGATGTGGTTGTGTGCGTGGCCTCAACTCTGGTGGCGTTACCTATATCATTAGTCATAATCAACGTTAGTCATACAGTGATTTATTTCTGAAACGGTATTTTTTTCAGGACTTTTTTAAATGCCATCTTATAGAAACAGTAGGTTAGGTTAGGTTTGTTTTATAACAATTCCGAAAAATAAATCGTTTCAGAAATAAATCACTTTATGACTAACGTTGATTATGACTAATGATACATTAGTACCTGGGCGACCGAGCTCTGCTCGGGCAGAAACTCGGTACCAAGCGTTTTCCCAGAGATAAGACCAAGCTAGATCAATTTTTCATCCCCGAAAACCCCCAAATACCAAATTTCATCTAAATCGTTGGAACCGTTTCCGAGATCCTGATTATATACACCGGAGGGGTGGGGGGGGGGGTTGAGAGGGGGGGGAGGGGATGCGGGGGAGGGAGCGCGGGGGTATTAAAGGGGGGATGAAAATTTCATTGATTTTGCCGTAGGATGCACCGTTTTCAAGATATTTGACAAAAACACCGGAGGGGGGGGTTAAGTCACGTTAAACTATCGTCCGTAAACTGACTTTACAGACAACCGGCTTTTCCTGTTCTGTACTCCCAATAGGGAACGTGCACATAGACGGTGCTGCCAACTGGTGCCATAAGGGTGCCATCAATTTGAATGTTTTACCTTGATAAGTTTGTTTTACTGTCCGCATAGTGTCTCTTCTGTCGCATTAGTGCTGCCGCCTATAGTTACTGCACGTTCCCTATAATACTTTTTCTAACAAAAAAGTAACTTTTTCTCGCAAAAAATAACTTTTTCTCACAAAAAAGTATCTTTTTCTCACAAAAGAAGAAACTTGACGTTTTCTCATAAAAAATAAACTTAAAAAAAAAACTAAAAATCTTGAAAAAAAACGTGGTATCGAACCGAGGTCGGCTGGATCCGCGACCACCCGATTTCTAATGTGCCATTATGATCTGCTCGAAGTCGGCGAAATTTAGATTTATATTCTAATGTAAACAAAAATAGCCGGAAAACACGAGTAAAAGCGATTTTCTGAAAATGAAACATAGCTAGATCAGTTTTTCATCCCCGAAAACCCCCACATACCAAATTTCATCGAAATCGTTGGAGCCGTTTCCGAGATCCTGATTATATATATATATATACAAGAATTGCTCGTTTAAAGGTATTAGATGACTTAAAATTTTATGGGAGTCATTATAGACCCCAGAAAAATATCTAGGTATACTGAATATATCCATCTACAGGGGCCCACTATCTTCGCCAAACCGAGAACGCAGTGCACAAGTCGTCGTGCGCCTCCTTGTACTACGCGTGCGGCGTGCGAGCTACTCGCCCGAACGTCGCGTTAGAGCTACTCGCCCAAACACTGTCCGAACCCTGCTTCAACGTGCTGAGGACTAAGGTCAGTGGCGAACCTTACATAGAAGCCCAAAAGCCGGGCTTGCCTTATAAATCTCAAATCAAGATTAAAAAAAACATACAGGTGAAGCTAATATAAAGCGTGTAATAAAAACCAAACATCGTCCAAACGAAAAAAGTTCTAATAAAATCACTTTCATAATAACGCGCTTTATTTTACGTAAAATACCAAGAATTGCATAACAAATCCGCTGCGCGGCCCGGCGGCGCTGAACGGCGATAGTAGCGACGTTATAAATAGCATGACATCTCGCTCGCTCTTGTGGGCTTTTACGGGGCTTCCAAGCGCTCTCTTCATACTTAGGAAAACGTTAGTTTTGCAAATATCTATGTATAGCTGCATATATAGCACTTTCTTTGCAATTTTGAATCTGGCTTACGGTGTGAAGTTTGTTGCGTTTGGTTTGTTTGGAACGCGAGTGCGCGGGCGAGATGAATAACTTCACGATTGTTTATATCGAATCGTGGGCCATGCAAGGCGTTGTAAAATGCGTGATTTGATGCAATTACAAAATAAATAGGTATTCTTGTTTAGTGCGGTGTACAGTGCGGTGCGTGTGAGAATGAGTCTGTAAAATTCTGTCTAGTAATAGAATGTTTAATGATTAATGTTTATTTCGGCAAAAAACGACACAATATAATGAGTGATCTTAAAAAAAAATAGAATTAAGTGTGCTTTGGTAAGCTTGTCCAAACTGAAGAGTAAAGCGGCAACAAGATGGATTTACCTACATTAAATTATAAAAAAATAATAAAACATATCTCTCGGCTTGCCATAGCTTGATACCCTAGGCACGCCACTGGGCGCGTCATTTTTTAATTAGACAAGCTATACCAACTAAGAATTTATTTTAATTTTTATAGACGACTTTGGATTTTTTTCTATGAGCGAACTACAAGTAGGTAATCGTGTTTCGATAAACACTGGTTATTAGAGTGAAATCTCGAATATCTTACACAAGAATTTCAGGTCTAAAGCTTTGCTAGTAATGATACAGTACGAGATTAAACTAGATTTTTTTTAGACGATCAGATGGCCTAGTGGTTAGAGACCCTGACTATGAAGCTTGAGGTCCCGGGTTCGATTCCCGTGTCGGGGCAGATATTTGTATCAAAAATACGAATGTTTGTTCTCGGGTCTTGGGTGTTTAATATGTATTTAAGTATGTATCTATCTATATAAGTATGTTTATCCGTTGCCTAGTACCCATAACACAAGCTTTGCCTAGCTTACTTTGGAACTAGGTCAATTGGTGTGAATTTTCCCGTGATTTATTTATTTATTTATTTAAATCAATTGTCAGTTGTCAATTGTAACAATTAGTTTCCTTCTATAATTTTAATTTAATTTAATTTTTTTTATTTTTAATTTAATTTTTAATTTTTATTTTATTATACTACTTTATATTATTGCATGTTACAACTAGCCTCCGCTAAAGGGGTCAATCTGAAAATCAGCGCTGGGGCATGCTGTCATGTGTCCTAGCACTTGCTGAGATTGAGACCCATTGCCGGAACGTAGCTGATTTATTTCCATTTGTTGTTATTTATGTTGTGGTAATAAATGATTTTTTATTTATTTATTTATTTAAATGAATGCAATAACATCGCACGCTGTATATCGACCGAGTTGTCGACTTATGAGTTTCACTACTTAGTCGTTATACCACTAAAACTATCGACGAAATTATCGACCAATGAAACTCAGCCTTTACTCCTAGTAGAAGCTTTGCTTAGTTCGGGACTACACTCCATTTAATTTAGAATTATAAACCACAACAACATTATATTGCGGCTCGTGAACTGTAATCTCTTTACAATCTGTACTAGAGTAACAATTGACGACACGCAAATAAAGTGACATTAAAACAATTTTATTTGGCGGCTCCCAGACTATTGTACTGTACTATTTGCTAGGTAAGAAATAGTTGGCGAGCCGCAATATAATGATGTTGTGGTTTTCAATTCTAAATTAAATGAAGTATACTTAGGTCAATTGGTGTCAATGTCCCATGATTATTTCCAGGAGACGACAGCAACAACATAGCGATCCTCCAGCTGGTGTCACTGGAGCCCACGCCGACGTGGGCGGCCCCGGCCTGTCTGCCGTGCGCGGCGCCGCCCCTCGTCACGCCATGCATCGTCACCACTGCTGCTGACCTTCGAGTAAGTATCCGCAACTATACCTGTCAGTCATCGGCGTAGCTCGAAGAATCGCCAGAATCACCTAACTAGCAGTGGTGGCAGTGGCGTAGCGTGTCTTGGAGGCGCCTGTATCAAAATTAGTTGGGGGTAGTGTTGCCTATCGATAGTCCAATATCGATAGACTATCGGTAGTATCACCACGTGTCAATACTATCGATAGTATTGATAGTGATTTATAAGCAATGCTATTGATAATGGCAATACTATCGATATTATCGATAGCTTTGTACTATCGATTGTACAAAACTATCGATACTATCGATTGTATTCGGTCATTATTGCAATACTAACGACACTATCAATTGTATTGGACATAAAACTATCGATAGTGTCGATAGTATTGCCATTATCAATAGTATTGCTTATAAATCACTATCGATAGTAATATCGATATCCTGAATAGTTTGCGAGGTCAACGATCGATAGTCAAACTATCGATAGTTCTGCAACACTAGTTGGGGGGCTTCCCGGGAAGCACGAGATTAAGTGACATTGTGGATAACATTTTAATAATTTTTGCTTACACACGTTAGGGGCCTTTGTAGCCCGGGGGCCCCGTATCGTTGATACGGCCGATACGGCGGTAGCTACGCCCCAGAGTGGGGGCTATATCCCAGGAGTTCCATAAGTTCTAGTTCCATATGGAACAATCGGTACATAATTATGTAAATATCAAATAAGGCCATCTATAAATTACGTCACACCGATTTCGATCAATTTGGACCCCTCCCCCCCCCTTGTCACACTTATTACTATGAAAATCGCCATTATTTTGGTCTAGTGTCACAGATCGCTTGAACCCTCCCCCCCCCTAAATGTGTGACGTAATTTATGGATGGCCCCTAAATTTTACACCTGACTTTGGCTTGAAACTGATTTTGGACAAAAACGCGAGTTCTATGAAACTTAGAATAAGACGTCGGTTGGTTCACTCGCGGCAGTTCCTTTAGCAGTTCCTTCGAAGGCATATCACTATCAGTCACGGTGCAGAGCGATATCTACCTACGTGCATTTCTGTAGGGTTCAACTTCGCGTGTGACATTCCGATGTCATGGTGTACGAGTGAGAGCATAGCATAGCATAGCCCCATAGAATATTGTGTTTATTCGTACGCGCGACCGACGTCAGCGGTCAGCTTCGCACTGAGCGCGCGATAATGGTGTATAGCGCGTCAGCGCACTGACGCGCGCGGCGCGGACAAGCGAGACCGACGCACGCCATCAGCGGCGCGTAGCAATAAATCTGCCGCGGACGTCAGCGTCGCTGTGCGGTGCCCCATAGAGTATTGTGTATATTCGTACGCGCGACCGACGTCAGCGACCGATGTCAGCGTAGGAGGAAATCAAGCCTAATAGGTCCAGGGGAGACGCTTACTAGGCTAGGCTTGATTTCCTCCTACGCTGACATCGGTCGCTGACGTCGGTCGCGCGTACGAATATACACAATACTCTATGGGTCACCGCACAGCGACGCTGACGTCCGCGGTAGATTTATTGCTACGCGCCGCTGATGGCGCGCGTCGGTCTCGCTTATGGCGCGCTCAGTTCGAAGCTGACCGCTGACGTCGGTCGCGCGTACGAATAAACACAATATTCTATGGGGCACCGCACAGCGACGCTGATGGCTCATACGCGACCGACGGTACGCTCGACCGACGTCAGCGACCGATGTCAGCGTAGGAGGAAATCAAGCCTTAGTGTGAAAGAAATTTTTCTACCTACTTTTTTTCAAGTATAGCTACTCGTTGAAGCGAAATATTGGATACCTATATGAATATCTATCTAATGTTTAGGTATAACAGAGGTACTAATGTGCTCAATAGGTGTATTATTGTTATGAGTAGGTAGGCGAATGAATACCTTATTGGCTAATCTGTTTCGCTTCGTATGAGGTTGCTTTCCGGGAACTATGACCGGTTTACTTTTTTTTTAGTGTCACGTCATGTATGTGGTTATAGGTAACGCCACTAGAGTTGAGGTCACACACACAACCACATCTCATGTAATGACAGCGGGATTTTGACGTTGTGTTGTCGTTTAAACGTCAACACAACGTCAAAATCCCGCTGTCATTACATGAGATGTGGTTGTGTGCGTGGCCTCAACTCTGGTGGCGTTACCTTTAACTAATTATTATACATGTACTGTACATGTGTCTTAATGAGACCTGCTAAGGGAGTAAGTGCATGTTAATTAGTATAGTTATTTATCTGTATCATCTTCTGTACACTTAGTTATTTCTGCTTGTTCTCCAAATAAATAAATATTTTTCAGATCGACTCTGTGATCCCGGTGCGGTCGGCGTGCACGCTGGACAACACTACGCTCCCGGACGCGCTCACCTGCGCTCTGGCGCCGCCCGGCGACTACGAACCGGAGGCGGCCGCCGGACTGTACTGCTTGGACCAGGTACAGTCAACCAATTGGATTCCTGGGCCACTGTAGAACCATATCATAATTTTATTATTCAATTTATTTATCTTCTACGACAGTGATTTTTTATTTTTAGGGTTCCGCACTTCGACAGGAAAAAGCGGAACCCTTATAGGATCACTTTGTTGTCCGTCCGTCCGTCCGTCCATCTGTCAAGACTCAAGACCCTTTTTCTCAGGAACGCGTGGAGGTATCAAGCTGAAATTTATATCAAATACTCAGGTCTACTGTCCCTTGGAGCTGTGAAAAAATCAAACTTCTAAGCCAACGCAATCAAAAGATACAGCTATTTATGCCGCAAATTTTCGACACTCGCAAGGGAATCAATACCTACAGAGTACTTCCCGTGAACTCAGAATCTTGAAATTTGGTACGAAGCAAGGTCTTATAGCACAGATAAAGGGAAAATTGCAAAAAGCATAATTTTTTTTGTATGTCTGTCTATATAAGTTACCAATCAACAATGATCCCACACTGCGCACATTGTGCTTAGGAGCAGGGGTCTGCTAAGACTGGATGTTCATAGATACATATAAATTTGTACGGAACCCTCGGTGCACCTCTCTCGACCCCTTTGTCGTCATACCCCTCAGCCCCTGTACCGCGCGGGCGAAGACACATTTAGCTATATTTTTTTTTTTTATGTAAAAGAGGCCAGACAAACGAACTAGTGGGTCATCATCATCATCATCATCATTTCAGCCATAGGACGTCCACTGCTGGACATAGGCCTCCCTCATTGATGCCCAATCATTACGATTGGAAGCGATTTGCATCCACCCTGAACCTGCGGCCTTCACCAAATCGTCCGTCCATCTCGTTGGTGGACGTCCCACGCTGCGCTTGCCAGTCCGTGGTCTCCATTCCAGAACTTTTGGCCCCCAACGGCCATCTGTTCTACGTGGGTCACCTGATGTTAAATGTACACCACTGTCCATAGATACCCGCAGCGCTTTACGCGATGCCAGTGCGTTGTCGGCCCTAAGGTAAAAGGAGAGGGAATAGGGGAGGGGGAGAGGTATTGGGCCCCCGGCACTCTCACTGACCGCACGAAACGCAGCAGGGAGTACTGCTGCTTCACGCCGGTGTTCTGTGAGAGGGTGGTACTGCCCCGGACGAGCTGGCCCATTCATGATGCAGCGGCTAGCTACAACATGGCTCTACCACTACAAAATAAAAAAAAATGGTTTATAAATGTATATTGTTCCAGCACTCCAACCCGCCAGCCTACACAGTCCACGGAATCTTCACCTGGGAGAACCAGAACATCGCTTCATACATCAGCATCTGGAACTTCATGCCGTGGGTGAAAAACAAGCTGAAAATAACTGGTTAATTGTATTTTTTCAACTCATTTCCGAAGTCGTTTTTCATAATTTAATTTGTCATAATTTCACTTTGCATAAAATATATGTCATCTTGTCAGTACGTTAAATTAGGTTAGTTCAATAATTGTGAAGAAAATACTGTTTCAGAATCAAGTTAATTTCTGATAAACTAGCTGTTGCCCGCGACTCCGTCCGCGGAGAATAGTATTGGTTTGTAGTACATGCTATGTATCAGAGATGGCGCTGTATATTGGTTTGTAGTACATGCTATGTATCAGAGATGGCGCTGTATGTGAAAAAAGATTTTCCTGCTTTTCTGTTGAAATTTTTCCTGAATTTTCTTTGTTATAAACCTCACGGAGCCCGAGACCTTTCCAACGAATGCAAAACCGTGGAAATCGGTTCGTGCGTTCTGGAGTTATAGCGTCAGGAAGGAAAACCCGACTTATTTTTATATAGTAGATAATTTTTAAACGTCATTTTGAGATAGCAAATAAGTGATGTCATAGTTTTAGGTCACTATTGCCATACAAAATTATGGAGAATCGCGTTTTGACAAGTCGTTGACAGTATGTCAAATTGATTGGTGTCGTAAATTATTACTTACCTAAGAAGGGTTATTTTAGAAAACTGCATTAAAAATATTAACACGTTCGGCTCCAGCAAGCCCTCTCTATGCTGGCCGAAATGATTGTAGTCACGAATGAGTGCCACTGCCATAGAAGTACGAGTTCTGTTGACACGCATGCGTGTCACTGGCATAAATTAAGAATTTTCTGATCACAGACGTTTCACTGGCACTGAATGTGTTAATTAATAAATATTATTTAATTATGTGTATTGCTAGAAGTGTAATAAAATAACATGCCAACTATCATTTTGACAAAATGTTGGCTTGAAATTTTTTTTAGGGACGTCACGAACTAACGCAATTATTTTAACTATTTTTGACGTTTTTCGATTTGTGAATGTGTTAAGTCACGTTTTTATAAAATGTAAAGATGACAAGGTGCAATTTCGTATTCAAATCTCAATTTTTGTAGACGTATACTTCATTTCTTTAGCATTAGAAATAGGGTAAACAATCTTGATGAGCCTTTTTATTGAAAAACGCTTAAAAAAAAAAATAACTATTACAAATACCTAATGTAAATGACCATAATAATGTGTCCATGTCAGTTGTTAAATATTTGCTGTGATTTTTCAATAAAAAGACACTTCAAGATCGCATACCTTCTTTCTAATGCTAAACAAAAACGAATAAACTATAGACTGACTCATTAACACTATCCAATTTTAGAAAATTAAACCAAGATATACTCAAAATAGAAATAAAAAACATATTTATTTAGTATGATATTTGTTTTATTAACACATAGTAGGTTTTACAAAGTACGTTTTTGCGCGAGGACCTATTCTTAGCCTCGTAAGTCCAGACTATTTGTTACAGCCATAGATAGTGCAACAGACCGAGCAAAAACCCAGATTTATGATTTTGGACTTTATTCTAATAACCGTAAAATTGTTATATCATTGAATTTGTATTTGGGTGGGGCCGCGAAGCGTGCCAACCGCCGCGCCGTGTCCCGTGTATTACCAATATCGACTAATAGTGTGGTCGTCGAATTGCAATTGGGGTTGTCTATTTTAAAAGCTCTTATTAAGGCGTTTATATCCGCTGAGCTGGCAACGTTGCATTTTTGTTAGTTTTTCTCGATTATTCCATAAAAATTGAATGAAAATTAAAAATGCGGTCTATAACAATTGTTTTACTATGTAAGTTAATGTGTCTACTTCAATAATTATTCGTGATAGACTTTTATTTTCTTTAAAAACGAACAAATTATTAACTAACGGTTTTTCAAGAAAATAAAAGTCTTATTACGAACTAGCTTTTACCCGCGGCTTCGCTCGCGTGTACCATGAGAATTCCAAAGAACCAAGATATCAAGGAAGCAAGCATACAGGCAAGCAAGCAAGCATGCAAGCAAGATGCAAGCAAGCATTCATGCACGCTTGCTTGCTTGCGTGACAATGAGACCATCTCAGGAGTATATTATATTCTTACGAATAAAAAAAGAAAAAAAAAATCGGTCCACAATTGACCGAGAAATCGGTGAACATACCTACATAAAAAAATACACAAAGTGGAATGCATAACCTCCTCCTTTTTTTGAAGTCTTTTAGAGAGCCCTTTACGGCCTACTTACAGTATAAACTTATGAATTTTGAAATTTTAGCTTACAACCAGTAAAACGCAAAATCTCGTTTTTCCCGTTCCCTTAAGAATTTCGGGAAATGCTTTTTTAATACTCCCCTACACTCCTCAAGGAACCCACTTGCCAGATTTCAGCTTTCTATGACCAGTAAAACGAAAAATCCCGTTTTTCCCGTTCCCGTGGGAATTTTGGAAAGTCCTCTCTCAAACCTCCTTTGCACTCCTTAAGCAACCTACATGCCGAATTTCAGCTTTCTACGACCA
This sequence comes from Archips xylosteana, assembly GCA_947563465.1. Taxonomy (NCBI): domain Eukaryota; kingdom Metazoa; phylum Arthropoda; class Insecta; order Lepidoptera; family Tortricidae; genus Archips; species Archips xylosteana. Next base: position 11,201,634 of record OX387370.1, read on the forward strand.
GTAAAACGAAAAATACCGTTTTTGCCTTATCCCGTGGGAATTTCCGAAAATCCTTAAAACCCTTTTTTACTAGTATTACTTCTATGCCAAATTTGAAGAGTCTAGTAATTATAGTTCATAGGATCCCGTTTTTTCCTTATCCCGTGGGAATTTTGAAAAATCCTGATATTAATGTTTTAACTAATGTAATACCTACTTGTGTATCAAATTTGAAGAGTCTAGTTATTATAGTTACTGAGATAGGGTCACTCTGAATCGAATATAAATCCCGTTTTTGAAAAATCCTGATATTGTTACGGAGATGGGTCAACGGGAAACCAGTAAAAGCATTTTTATGAAATTAGTAGCACTTGCAGTCGTTTTCAGCAGGCTGAAATCTGTTTTCAGGCCGTTCTGGAAGAAGTCCTAACACATAACGGTAAATCAGAAATTACCCCAAGTTAGCATTATTTTCAGCAGGCTGAAACATGTTTTCAGGCCGTTTCAGGACACTAACTGTCACATGACACCATTTCCTGAAAACCCGTTTTCAGGCCGTTTCAGGCCAAGTTACAGTCCACCTGTCTCTGGAACATTCTAGAAGGTGTGTGACAAGGATAGCCTATATGTGTGAAAGAGACAGACGATCTTGTTTCGGAACATTCTAGAAAAGTGTGCGAGCGAGATAACATAGCGTACTCGTGAAAGAGACAGACAGATGATCCTGTTTCCGGAATATTCCAGACTGTGCCAGAGAGTTCTAGCTGGAATGTTCTCGAACTTTGTGGACCGATTCACTGGACCTATATAAAGGCAGGCACGGTTCCGACAGAGTCAGTTTTGGAAGAGATACCGAGAGATAAACATCGAAGAGAGATCAAAGTGATTACTAAGTGATTTAAGTGAATAAGTTTAGTGTTGAAAGAGATTCCTTTTTGTTCAATTAAATTAGTTTTACGTTAAAGGCGTATTATCTATCTAACGAACCCTACGGCTCGTAACATTTGGTGTCAGAAGTGGGATAGAGAAATGCCTATAACACCGAGGGACGAACAGGAGGAGTCCGGCGGAGAAGCGCCAGCGATGCAGACGCGGGCACAAGCAGCACGTGACGCCGCTCGTCGTCAAAGTTTTGACAACAACCGCGCCATAAGCGAAAATACCGACCAGTCCAGTCTGCTACTGGCCATGCAACGCATGATGGAGGAGCAGGCTCGACGTCAAAAAGAGGAAACTCGTAGCTTAATGGAGGAGCAGGCTCGCCGTCAGGAGGAGCAGGCTCGACGTCAAGAGGAGCAGGCTCGACGTCAAGAGGAGCAAACTCGGAATTTGATGGAGGAGCAAGCTCGCCGTCAAGAGGAAACTCGTAGCTTGATGGAGGAGCAAGCTCGACGTCAAGAGGAGCAGGCTCGCCGTCAAGAGGAGCAGGCTAACCGTCAAGAGAAGAACACTCGTGCTTTCTTAGAAGAGCACTTGAAGGCAATCGGCGTGCAATTCAAGGAGAAAATAGAGAAGTTAAAATTAGAAGTAGAAGAGCACGACGACAGACTTTTAAAGCATGACAAGCAAATTTTAAGTGTGGAAAAGGAGCTAAAATGTTTAAAGTCTAACGGAATTGTGACCTCTAGTGCGTCTGCAGGCAAACTAAAAGCGCCCCCATTCGACGGTACTTCTTCTTGGGGGGCCTACAAGCTCCAGTTTGAGACCGTAGCCGATTCGAACGGTTGGACCGATAAACAAGCGGTAACCGCCCTTATGTTAGGGCTGCGGGATCAAGCCCTGACAGTATTAGACACTATGACTGGAGAAGTGACTTTAGAACGCCTGAAGGATGCCCTAGAGTCGCGTTATGGTGACTCCCACCTGGAACACGTTTACCGAGCACAGTTGAAGGACAGAATGCAGCTAGCTAATGAGAGCCTGCAGCAATGGTGCCTGGAAATCGAGAAGTTGGTTAGAAAGGCGTACCGGTCCTCACCGTCTCTAGTGGACAGCATGCTAGTGCAGGCATTTATAGATGGCATTAGAGACCGTGAAGTGAAGACAACTGTGAGTCTCGGTCATCACAAGACTTTAAAAGATGCACTCGCTCACGCATTAGAAGTAGAGGCAGTTCGCAGGGATTATCGGTCTTATCGCGTCCGAGGTGTGACGGACAAAGCAAAACCGCGAAGCGGGCCTACGTGTTATGCGTGCGGGGAGGTAGGGCATATGAGATTTTCATGCCCTAAAAAAGACCCCAGATGTGATGTGGAAACCCATCACAGGGATTTTAGAGCTGCAGATGTGGTAACAGGCGCTGCCGCAGAAACGCGGCAGGGAAACGAATAAACGCCAGGACCGCGGGGCAGGTGCTGGCCGGTAATGTGAGGACGGCCCCAAAAATCATGATTTCTCAGACTCAAGATGGGAACACTTTAGTCATCGAAGGCGAAGTCAATGGGACTAAATGCGAGTTAACTTTAGATACCGGAGCCTCGCGCACGGTAATCAGGTACCAGCTTCTGAAGCCTTTTGGCGAGAGATACCCAACCTCACGTGGCAATATTCAACTCCTGACAGCTACTGGCCAGCACATAACCGTTCGAGGAGAGGGTGTCGCTACTTTCAAAATTGGTCGAAACTTCTACCGACACAAAGTTGTGATTGCAGACATAGTTGATGACTGCATCATTGGTTTAGATTTTATGAAAAACCAAAGCTGCAAAATTGACTTAGAAAGCGGCATGTTCAAATGTGGCTTAGAGGAAATCGCCTTAAAAGGTGCAATGTCAAAAGGTGTCTACGATTTTCAAAGAACGATTGCTTCAGGAAGCTCACAAGGCCATGGCAGTAGCGAACAACAACTGGATGCTATACTTGAGACGTGCAGAGAGACCTTGTCAAAGGAAGAAATGGTAAAAGCAAGGAAACTGATGCGGCAATTTTCCGATATTTTTGCAATTAATGATGGAGATTTAGGAAGGACTGGCATAGTCAAACATAGAATTGAGACTGGAACGGAATCACCCATAAGGCTCCGACCACGCAGGGTTCCTGTCGCGTACGAAAGTGAAATACAGAAAATGGTAACCGACATGGAGCAAAACAAGGTAATTGAGCCGTCATCCAGCCCTTGGTGCTCTCCGGTGGTTTTGGTAAAAAAAAAGGATGGTAGTCTAAGATTCTGTGTCGACTATCGCCGTTTGAACGATATCACAAAGAAGGACAGTTATCCACTGCCAAGGATTGATGACACTTTAGACACGCTTAGCGGGGCAAAATGGTTTACCACGTTAGACTTAAAAAGTGGCTACTGGCAGGTGGAAATAGATCCGAGTCATAAAGAGAAGACGGCATTCTCCACGGGCAAAGGACTGTGGCAGTTTAAAGTTATGCCATTTGGTCTTTGTAATGCACCTGCCACTTTCGAACGATTAATGGAAAGAGTGCTATCAGGACTAATTGGAGAAGCATGTCTAGTGTATTTGGATGATGTGGTCATTATTGGAAAGGATTTTGATGATCATATCAGGAACCTGCAACGAGTACTTAACAGATTGCACACAGCTAATCTAAAACTAAGCCCAAAGAAATGCTCGTTCTTTAAAAAGGAAGTTAGTTACTTGGGTCACCTTATATCTGAAAATGGAGTTCGAACTGACCCGGAGAAGATAGTTGCCGTAAAAGAGTGGCGAGTTCCTAAAGATAAAACCGAAGTGCGCGCCTTCTTAGGATTGTGCTCCTATTACCGCAGATTTGTGAAAAACTTCGCTGATATTGCGAAACCTTTGCACAGACTGACCGAAGAGAAAAGACAGTTTATGTGGGACGCAGAATGTGAAGCTGCATTTGAAGAGCTCAAGAATCGCCTGTGTGAGACTCCGATTCTAGGCTATCCTGATCAAGAGCACAAATTTATAGTGGACACAGATGCTAGTGGGACTGGCATTGGAGGAGTACTATCCCAAATTAAGGGCGAACGCGAAGAAGTAATAGCCTACTTCAGTAAGGCATTATCGAAACCAGAACGGAACTACTGTGTCACTCGGAGGGAGCTACTTGCTGTTGTAAAGACGCTACAACATTTTAGCAAATATCTGCTTGGACGTAAGTTCCATCTGAGAACTGATCACGCTGCACTTAAATGGCTACTACAATTCAAGAACCCGGAAGGACAAGTGGCTCGATGGATTGAACAACTGCAAGAGTATGACTTTACGATTGAGCATCGCAAGGGCAAATCTCACGGAAATGCAGATGCACTGTCCAGACGGCCATGTGATGTTGATTGCAAATATTGCGTGAGGCACGAGGGAAAAGACCTCGCTTACGTGAGGCTACTCAGGACAGACACCATTAGTCCGGATTGGTGTGGGGAGGCGATACAAAAGGCACAACAAGAAGATAGCGACATTAAACCAATTTTGGATTGGATGAAATCTTCCGATACTAAGCCACGGTGGAATGACATCGCCAACACCAGCACCACAACTAAGAGTTATTGGGCTCAATGGGATAGCCTGGTTTTTCACAACGATGTGTTATGCCGAAAATGAGAAAATGCTCGTGGTGATGCATCCCATTTACAGCTAGTTGTACCAAGATCCAAGATCCGTGATATCTTAGAAATGTTTCATGGTGGTTCATCGGGAGGACATTTAGGGATAAAAAGGACCCTGATGAAAATAAAAGAAAGATTCTATTGGATACACTGCCGCGAGGATGTAGAAGACTGGTGCCGGAAATGTACAGCTTGTGCAGCTGTAAAAGGACCACAGACCAGAAGTAGAGCTGGGATGAAGCAATACAACGTTGGTGCTCCTTGGGAAAGGATTGCAATTGACATAGCTGGACCTTTCCCGGTATCTGAAAAAGGAAACAAGTACATAATGGTAGTGATGGACTATTTTACAAAGTGGCCGGAAGTGTTCGCCATTCCTAACCAGGAAGCAACGACCGTAGCCGAAGTACTAGTGAACGAGGTTTTCTGTAGAGTTGGGGTACCCTTAGAGATACACAGTGATCAAGGAAGAAATTTCGAGTCCCAACTCTTTCAAGAAATGTGCCGAATAATGGGAATTCACAAAACAAGAACTACGCCTTACCACCCACAGTCAGATGGAATGGTCGAACGGTTTAATCAAACGTTAGAAAGACACCTGGCCAAGTTAGTGGATAGCCATCAGAAGGATTGGGACAAGTATATTCCGTTATTTTTACTGTCATATCGATCTGCGGTTCATGAGAGCTCGAATGTGACTCCAGCAATTGCCATGTATGGTAGGCAGCTTCGATTGCCAGCGGATATAATCACCGGAAGAGTCCCAGATTCACCAGTGAGTATAACAGACTATGCCGCGGAATTACCAGAAAAACTGTACGAAATCCATGAACATGTCAGGATGTCAGAAAGCAAAATGAGTGAAAGGACAAAAACTCGATATGACAGGAAGATGCATCACGTGAACTTTGAAGAAGGCTCACTCGTCTGGCTTCATAATCCTGTAAGACGTAAAGGAAAATATCCCAAACTGCAAGCTGATTGGGACGGTCCTTACACAATAATTACGAAGATTAATGATGTAACTTATCGCATAAAGAAAATGGGTAACGCCAGGAACCTGCCCAAGATTGTGCATGTGAATCGGTTGGCACGTTTCAATGGATCTAATGATGCTCGGGACGAGCATGTCTAAGGAGGGGGCAGTGTTACGGAGATGGGTCAACGGGAAACCAGTAAAAGCATTTTTATGAAATTAGTAGCACTTGCAGTCGTTTTCAGCAGGCTGAAATCTGTTTTCAGGCCGTTCTGGAAGAAGTCCTAACACATAACGGTAAATCAGAAATTACCCCAAGTTAGCATTATTTTCAGCAGGCTGAAACATGTTTTCAGGCCGTTTCAGGACACTAACTGTCACATGACACCATTTCCTGAAAACCCGTTTTCAGGCCGTTTCAGGCCAAGTTACAGTCCACCTGTCTCTGGAACATTCTAGAAGGTGTGTGACAAGGATAGCCTATATGTGTGAAAGAGACAGACGATCTTGTTTCGGAACATTCTAGAAAAGTGTGCGAGCGAGATAACATAGCGTACTCGTGAAAGAGACAGACAGATGATCCTGTTTCCGGAATATTCCAGACTGTGCCAGAGAGTTCTAGCTGGAATGTTCTCGAACTTTGTGGACCGATTCACTGGACCTATATAAAGGCAGGCACGGTTCCGACAGAGTCAGTTTTGGAAGAGATACCGAGAGATAAACATCGAAGAGAGATCAAAGTGATTACTAAGTGATTTAAGTGAATAAGTTTAGTGTTGAAAGAGATTCCTTTTTGTTCAATTAAATTAGTTTTACGTTAAAGGCGTATTATCTATCTAACGAACCCTACGGCTCGTAACAATATTAATGTTTTAACTAATGTAATACCTACTTGTGTATCAAATTTGAAGAGTCTAGTTATTATAGTTACTGAGATAGGGTCACTCTGAATCGAATATAAATCCCGTTTTTTCCCGTTCCCGTGGGAATTCCCAAAAATCCTTCCTTAGTGCATGCCTACATTGTATGTGCAAAATTTCAAGTCTCTAATATATCATTTAGTTTATTTAGACATTTCAACCCGATCGCACCCCATCCAGGGAGATGGTATTTCACGTCCGCCACGTCGGATTTTAAAACCGTTGTTGTTTTCATAACCATAAAAACAACACCCATGTTGATTTTCAGACTTTTTTACCCCTTTTCTCCCCTTTTAGGGGTTGAATTCTCAAAAAACCTGAAACACGTGTTTACTCATTTATCATTAGGAGTACTTCTGTAAAGTTTCGAATAAAATAGTCGAACTATTCTTGTTTCCCCATGCAAACTTTGGACCCCCGTTTCACCCTCTTAGGGAGTGAATTTTGAAAAATCCTTTCTTAGTGCACCTCTAGACCTTATAAGGAACCTACATGCCAAATTTGGAATCTCTAGGCCCAGTGGTTTGGGCTGTGCGTTGATATGTCAGTCAGTCAGTCAGTCAGTCAGTTTCTTCTTTTATATATATAGATAATTATTGCAGTAGACACATTAAGTTATATATTAGAACAATTCTTATAGACCACATTTTTAATCTTCATTCAATTTTTATGGAATAATCGAGAACACTAACAAAAATGCAACGTTGCCAGCTCAGCAGGTATAAACGCTCTTTACTTGCAATGTATCTGTATGTACGGGTCAAATCTTGGACGTCGAATTTGACCCACTTCCATGGTCGGATTCACTTGAAATTTGGTATGCTTATGCAGGATGGATGACAATGCAAGTACAGTCAGCGAAAAAGCTTGCAATGAAAATGTTTTTTTTTGAACAAAAACTTATTTTTTGCAATGTAATAAATGATTTTTAAGCATTAAACTGGTTGAGGTCGAAGTATTTCTATTCGGTGGTCTAGATCCATGGTTCCCAGCCCGATCTGGTGACACTCAGGAGTTCTGGAGACGTGCAGTGAAGCAGCAAGCATGATATCTGAAAGAGCATAAACAAAAATGGGTGGTTCTACTAGGCGCTTCAAAAGCCAACAGTATTCTGTCGCGTACAGAGAGGGTGAAATTTAACGCTAGTTCCCTAAATATCAGAATTACAAAATACTAGATTGCCGACTCACCCTATTTCTAAAATACCAAATTCCCAGAATACCAGACTTTCCTGTGACCGTGTTTCTCATTGTCAGATTGCCAAAAAAGCTTGTTTTCAATACACCATGCTCCATTTAAAACCGAAATCCCATAATATCAGATAGTGAAATCACCAGGCTCGTCAGGCAGGTCGTGGTCGTCGTGAGGAGGCCACGGGCTCGAGTTTTACGAGCCTGGTTATTTCACTATCTGGCATTATGGGAATTCGGTTTTGAATGGAAAATGGTGTATTGAAAACAAGCTTTTTTGCCGATCCGATGTAGAGAAAAACACGGTGACAGGAAAGTCTGGTATTCTGGCAATTTGGTATTTTAGAAAGAGGGTAATTCGGCAATCTAGTATTTTGCAATTCTGATATTTAGGGAACGAGCGAAATTTAAATGGTGATACATTATTTGTGTCTCTCCGCTCTTTCCCTCTACTTATCTCTCTCACTCTCTTCTTTCTCTCTAATTCTCTCCTCTCTTTCCCTCTAACTCCCCCTCCCTCTCTTTTCTATCTTCACCTCCCTATCTATATGTGTATCTATCTATCTTTCCCTCTCTTTCCTATCTTACCCTCTACCCACACACTCTATACACAAACACACACACACACACACACGTGCGCGCGCTGCGCTCGCACGCATGATCTCTTATGCCTACACCCATTTCTAGTTTCTAGTTTATATTTCCTTACTTTTTTATATATTTCAAACTAAATACAAACTGAAATATAGATGCACAGAAAAAACCCCAGAAAAAAGACCAATGCTGGGAATCGAACCCAGGTCCTCAGCGTTCCGTGCTGCGTGCTTACCCCCACACCATCACTGGTCTCCAGCATTGGTCTTTTTTCTGGGGTTTTTTCTGTGCATCTATATTTCAGTTTGTATTTAGTTTGAAATATATGGTTTTCACGGGATGACCGTAAAAGTAATAAAAATGAAGTTGAAAAATAAATACAGAAAAAAAGAGACTTCATACCTAACTTGTTTACTTTTTTATGTTATTTTAGATATTATAGTACTACTTATTATAATATATGGAAGAGCAGGGCTTCCTAATACAGTCATTTTTGCTTACCGGGCAGCTCCATCCCTTACCATAAATGTACGTTCAAATTTTAGAAAATAAAGAATTTTGTATTTTTTTTGTATTTGTACCCCCTCTCTCTCTATCTCTCTCTCTCCTAACTTCCCTCCCTCTCTATCCTCTTTCCCTCTACCTCCCCCCTATCTTCTCTCTTTCCCTCTACCTCCCACTCCCCCTCTCTTACCTGCTCTTCGACGTTATAAACGTCTTTCTTCTCCACATCCCTGAACACGTGGTCCAGCAGCTCCAAATGTTTCTCCCTGTGTTTCAAGTTCTCGTCCTGGCCCATCACTTCGCGATACACGTCGTACGACTGTTCAGTTCCGCGCAAGATGCTTTGTACGTATTTAAACTGAAAAAAGATATATATATATATATATATTTTAATCTAATATTTTAACGAGGCTTGAATACACCTAATGTGACTATGTCAGCCTCAATATATGTTATTACAAAATAAAATAGTATGCAGGGCACGATAAGTAAAGCTAGTTTAACCCCTCGGAAGCGAAAAAAGACGTGCATTCTAGTCTCAACTGTTTCATATAAAGCCAATTTTATAGATACAAATAAAAATGGATAAAGAATGCCTTAAATTTGGAACGGATCCGCGTCTTAAGCCTTTTGTCGCATATGGTCTCGTTTGGCAATTCATCCCGTTCGCAATTCGTTCTCTTAGTAGATGGTCCGGGATGAATTGCGAACGGGATGAATTGCGAACGGGACGAATTGCCGAACGGGACGAATTGCCGAACGGGATGAATTGCGAACGGGACGATTTGCCGAACGGGACGAATTACCGAACGGGACCATATGCAACAAAAGGGTCTTAAGCCACCGATGGGTTACTCAATAAAAAATACATTATGTCTATTGGGCTATAAAACAAAGTTGAATAAAATTAATGGGGTTATTAAGTTACTTATTATATTTTGTAACTTTTGTGACTTATTACCTTTTGGTGAAACCTGTCACCCATCCATTTGAATGAGACCTTGATGACTGCCTCCAAGAACTGTCTGGAGCCCCGAAGAGCCACTAAGGTGGTCTGCAGACGGCTCTCTAGCACTAAAGACAGATAGACACACTATAGTCGGACAATTGGGGATGTCTATTTTTTGCAATGTTTAGTAATTCGAAAACCACTTCGAAATAAATGCTTCTTAACTCGTTTTCTGGAGTTATTTAATTGTAATATTATGTAATGATTTTATTACTTAACAAATAAGCAATGACCTTCATTTGACTTTGGTGCAGTGACGCCAGAATGTTACTTTTGTAACCTTTTAGGTGATTTTAACTCCTTTAACCCTTTCACCGCCGCGCCTCGACAAAACGTAAACCTGCTTTGAACCTTATGTCATTGTGTCAAGATCACTTTGACACTGTACTTTGTGACCTATATATGTGTCGTTGGCGTTAAAAAGGTTAAGAGCACTTGTTTATCGAGTATCGTATGCTGCCGCAGCGTTGCCAGAAGGTTACTTTTGTAATCTTTTAGGTGATTTTTAACTCCTTGAAGGAAAGAAACCTAAAAACAAACTCCATTTTTTTTTACAATACAATACAATACAAAAACTCTTTATTGTACACCAGGAATAGTAAGCAATACAGAAAACAGGTACACAGAGAGAAAGATACAAGGTAAGCAATAGGCGGCCTTATCGCTTAAGAGCGATCTCTTCCAGGCAACCCTTTACCAGAAAGAAGGAAGGACTAGTTTACAGCAGGTGGTGCATCAATACAATACAATACAATGACTCTTTATTGTACACCAGGAATAGTAAGCAATACAGAAAACAGGTACACAGAGAGAAAGATACAAGGTAGGCAATATCAACAGTGGATCAGAAAATTAAAACGCAACAAAAATAGTACATCTACTCATGCATATATAGTACTTACATTATAATAGGTACACGTCTAAAACAAATATAAGCAGTGGGATAAACAGACAAATATAAATAAATAAATAAACTATAACAAAGCTAATTATTACAAGATGACAGATAGTACACCTTAAGCATAGATTTAAAGATTGACAGAGACTTTGCCCGTCGTAATGTTACTTTTACGGTCATCCCGTGAAATCCACATATTTCATACTAAATACGAACTGTTTTGTTCGAACTGGTCTAGCTATAGCCAGAAGGCTGGTGAAACACAGCCAGCCTGGTAACGCCCACCTTGTAAGTCGCAGACGGCGAGCAAGTTCCTCGTAAGCCGCGACAGTAACTCCGCCGCGCCGTGCCGCCAGGCGTCGCCCCAGTCGACGCAGCACAGCCCGCCATCTTGCGACAGCATTATGTTCCGCAGATGGCGGTCGCCTAGCCCTGTTTTATAAACACAGCCAGCCTGGTAACGCCCACCTTGTAAGTCGCAGACGGCGAGCAAGTTCCTCGTGAGCCGCGCCGGTAACTCCGCCGCGCCGTGCCGCCAGGCGTCGCCCCAGTCGACGCAGCACAGCCCGCCATCTTGCGACAGCATTATGTTCCGCAGATGGCGGTCGCCTAGCCCTGTTTTATAAACACAGCCAGCCTGGTAACGTCCACCTTGTAAGTCGCAGACGGCGAGCAAGTTCCTCGTGAGCCGCGCCGGTAACTCCGCCGCGCCGTGCCGCCAGGCGTCGCCCCAGTTGACGCAGCACAGCCCGCCATCTTGCGACAGCATTATGTTCCGCAGATGGCGGTCGCCTAGCCCTGTTTTATAAACACAGCCAGCCTGGTAACGCTCACCTTGTAAGTCGCAGACGGCGAGCAAGTTCCTCGTGAGCCGCGCCGGTAACTCCGCCGCGCCGTGCCGCCAGGCGTCGCCCCAGTCGACGCAGCACAGCCCGCCATCTTGCGACAGCATTATGTTCCGCAGATGGCGGTCGCCTAGCCCTGTTTTATAAACACAGCCAGCCTGGTAACGCTCACCTTGTACGTCGCATACAGCCAGCAAGTTCCTCGTGAGCCGCGCCGGTAACTCCGCCGCGCCGTGCCGCCAGGCGTCGCCCCAGTCGACGCAGCACAGCCCGCCATCTTGCGACAGCATTATGTTCTGCAAATGGCGGTCGCCTAGCCCTGTTTTATAAACAGTTATTAGTGATAGTAGAGACCTGGGGCCTGTTGCATAACAAAGTACAACTAATATTACAATATTAATATTACAAGCGAGAGTTTCGCTTTAGTTATATTAACTAGAATGGGAGTTCCGCTTGTAATATTAGTTGTACTTTATGAGTTAAAATCGGGTTTTGTTCCTTGATTTTGAAGAAGCCAGATATTTCGGCACAGTTGCATGCGCCATGATCACGAGACGACTAACCCGATTTTAACTCATAAAATTAGTAATGACCGCGATAGTCTAAAATATTGTGTAGTTGTACTTTGTTCTTTGTTATACAATTGGGCCCTGAATTAATTTAAATACACTTTCACATTAAGTAGTATAGTCAGTATTTTTGTAAGATGTACTGTATCTATTGTGCACAAATCTATTTGAAATGAGTGTATAGTTCGCCAACAAATTGTTTTGCAATTTGGCGCAATACTGCCCATAATCATCATCATTTCAGCCGAAAGACGTCCACTGCTGAACATAGGCCTCCCCCAAGGCTCGCCAAACAGATCGGCCCAGCGCCATCCGCATCCAATGCGTTCCCGCCACCTTCACCAGGTCGTCGCTCCATCTTGTTGGAGGCCTACCTACACTGCGTCTTCCGGTCCGCGGACGCCACTCGAGAACTTTTCGGCCCCATCGGCCGTCAGTTCTACGAGCGATGTGCCCTGCCCACTGCCACTTAAGTCTAGCGATTCTTCGAGCTATGCAATACTGCCCTGCAGGCCCTAAAACGCAGTAAGAGCAAAAAAGCGATTAGACCATTATGTTCCTTACGCTGTGCTTGTTATAGTTCAATATTAAACAAACGTAAAAACCCTCTTACTGCGTTTTAGTCTGCAGGGCAGAATATTTCACAAGTAATAATGTGTACTACAATAATACTTACAATAAATAAAAAAAAATACCTCTCACCTCTACCGGGTCCCAATACCTATCCCCCTCCTTTATTCTTTCTCCTTTTTAGAGGCCGGCAACAGATCAGTGACTCTCTTTGAGTTGTTGATATTTATGAGCGGTGGTGATCGATTTCCATCAGATGACCCGCTTACTCGTTTGCCTCCCTCTCATAATAAAAAAAAAACACTTGGATGACGATCGTTGTGAAACTGTTTGAGGCCTTATATTGCAAAATGATAGAGTTTTGTGGTAGCAAACATAAAAAAAACGAATGGAAGACCTCTTTCTTAATGCAGTCGATTAATAAAAGCTTGTAAAAACAACTTACCCAAGATCCAGATAATAATAGTCATGAAGCTTAGAGAATCCGTGAAATTCTGCTTCTTTGATATGAAGTCTTGGACGGACGAGCTGCTCTGTTCTATGGCGGACCTAAAACAAAGCAATAATAATTGACGATATTTCATTTTTTTAACACCTGAAAATTACTACAGGAACAGAAAGAGTTTTGCCTCCTGGACACGGAAAAATATTTATTATAATTTATTTCTCCATATTTAAAAAACGGGAACCTATCGATGTTTAGAAAATTATATTTCCGAAGGTTTAGAATCCCGAAAACTTCATTTGTCCGAAAGCATTTTTTGCTGAAACTGTAAATATTTCAGGACCATCGTGTAGAACCCTTTAGGTTAGGTTAGGGTTGTTTTATAAAAATCCTGAAATATTTACAGTTTCAGAAAAAAATGCATTCGGATAAATGAAGCATTCGGGATTTTAAATATTCGGAAAAAAATATTTCTTAATTTTGATAGGTAACCTTAAAAAATACAAGAAATTCAAAAAAGGTGTATATTTAACAGTCATTACACTCATTACTTTATGAAAGCAATTAAGAATAAATAACAAAGAATAAAACTTAACTATAAACTAAATATTACAAACTAAATGGCACAAAAAATATATCTGAATAGGGATGACGACTGGGTTAAAAATTTGTCATTCTAATTAGTCCGTCAGTTAGATTATGGGAAAATATGGGACACGTATTTTTTGGTTTATCAAATTATTAAAAATCGACAAAGATATAGATCATCAAACTTCCGGAGTGGGGGCTTGTGACGTCACCCTTAGGTAAAAATTGTACCATATAGTGACGTCACTCGAAACTTCTAAGCACTGTATCCTCCTCATTTTTTGTTTGTCAAACAAAAGAAAAAATACGTGTACAATATTTTTTGATAATCTAACTGACGGACTAAACAGTTTTTTTTAGTCGTCTAGCCTATTTACCAATACTACGACAGAATAGATAGGTATGTTTCCTTTGCCTTTTTCACCAGAAAAAAGAGCCGTAATAATTTTAAATTTGATAACAACCTCAACGTCAGATTTACGTCATCACTTTTTTAATAGAGACTAGACAAAAGTACCTGATCTGTGTGGTAGTTTTGGAGTTACGCCATTTTAGAATAAGCACATCTTAAAAAAATTGTAATAAATTAATTAATAATCCAAGTGAAAATTTAAAACTATCAGCGTCTTTCTCTTTCCAAACAGAATATAGAGAACAAATCAAATTATATTCTTATAAATATGAAATGTTGTCAATTACTAAAAGTAACCCCGAAACTTTAATTAAGAATTTCGTAGCTCTACCTAACTCCTTTGGAATACAGGCATTGCTGATCCGTTACTAATGGAGTTAACTTCGTTAAACGTTAATGCGTTACATTTCAAGCGTTTCAATAAAGCGTTTTTTTACTGGAGTCGTGTCTTCGAATTATTTTTTAATGGCGTCAACATCCCTGTTGTTTGAATGGCTTACCTCAAGGCGTAAGCTGGTACTTTGCTACATAGGTCCTTGTGTCTCTGTAGGGAGGCTGCTATGGGGGACTCTATTAGATCGCGGTCGGCTGGCCGCATCACTGTGCTCAGTACTACGAAAATATAATGTGTTTATATTTTATTATAGAAACGATCCCCAATGACCAAAGTTATTATGGATTATACAAACATGGCAATGAACTGGACCAAGTACTTTGCTCACCCGCGAACTTACTATAGTTACGTTTATGTAAGAAATGCGTGTTCATGCAGTTCCTCCACCTCCACACTGTACGGACCCAACTATCACTACCACCAAACTACACTGACGCGTTTTGAACTCAACCAGAGCTCATCTTCAGAGTTGGTACCACAACCGTACGCTATGCCACCAAATGTTGGACAAAATACAGCTTGGAGTCTGGTCTTGGAGCAAAGTAATTGTTTCAGTTCATTAATATGGGCCAACGCAAAGTAACGCCTGATTCAATAAATTACAAACATGACTTTATCGTGAAATAATACGGATTACTCATGTCCAAAAACGAGTTTTACTCGACATGTTTCGGGCTAATCCGTAGCTCTTCCTTTCGGAGGAACACGCTACGGCTGCTGCCAAACGTGCACTCAATAAAGAAAAGCAAAGAGAGAGTAGGTAGGGCTACGGATTAGCCCAAAACATGTCAAGTTAAACTCGTTTTTAGACGTGAGTAATCCGTTTTATTTCACTATAACATGACAATAGTTATTTATGTGAATGTCGCATAACGAGAGGCATTAATATACGAGTGTGGTTTTATGAAACGAACTGAAGGCGAGTCTCTTAATAAGATCACACGAGTGTGATGAGTTTAAGTGACGAGTTAACAGACAGACAGATACACTTTCACATTTATAATATCAGTATGGATAAATATGATAAACATTCGTTTACCGTTAATATTGCAAGCTGATTCGATCAATGTCCTCAGCCTCTCGTGCCCCTCCAGGAATTCTATAAGAGCGCTGTCTTCGTCCAACAAGGTTACCTGTAAAAGGTTGATATTGATAACGGCAACAGGTAGACGCTTGAAATATTCACAGAATATTTAGTTACATATTCACTTTAAAAATAAGTAATTAAATAAGAATAAAACAAATATTTAAGGGTGGCAAGACAAGACATGTTTTTTTGCCGTTTTTATAGGTAATGGTACGGAACCCTTCTTGCGCGAGTCCGACTCACACTTGTTTTTGTTTGGTTGTGGCAAAAAAATAATTTAATATCTAATATATAAAAATCTCGTGTCACGGTGTTTGTTACCGAACTCCTCCGAAACGGCTTGACCGATTTTTATGAGACTTTTTTCTCTATATTCGGTAGGTCTGAGAATAGGTTGTAGGCTATTTTTTATACTCCTGGGTGATGTATGGCAAAACAACGTTTGCAGGGTCAGCTAGTCTAATATATAAAAATCTCGTGTCACGGTGTTTGTTACCGAACTCCTCCGAGACGGCTTGACCGATTTTTATGAAACCTTTTTGTCTATACTCCGTAGGTCTGAGAATAGGTCGTAGGCTATTTTTTATACCCCTAGGTGATATAAGGCAATACAACGTTTGCCGGGTCAGCTAGTTATAAAAATGAATCGCTGAATGTGTTGCTAAGCGCATAACTTCCGATCGACTGCACCAAATTGGATATTTCTTTTTATATTGCGTTTGTTATTGTCAGGAGAAGGTTCTTATGAAAGAAATTTAAAAAAAAATACAACGGGGGCGAAGCCGCGGGCAACAGCTAGTTATTAATAACTGTCAAAATAAATGCGATGGCGATTGCGAGGGAGTTAGACAATTAGCCTGCTGGTAGAAAGGTATACAGATGCGAAGCCGGTTATTAACGATTTTAACCAAGCGGTTAAAAACGCATTTTTCGTTATTAACGGTTATTTAACCGCATTTTATTACGGTTAAATACTCGCACAGCGTGGTATGGACAAAGAAAAAATAACCAGTCAGTATACTTATGTTCTTTAAATATGATTTATAAAATCTAAAATAAAATCTTTATTCTTCGGATACCGATTTTTCACTTCACCTAGGAGTTGACTGCACAATAAAAAAACATTATTTACCCTTTTTCGTTGTCGCAGTCGGATAATTAACCGTTAATAACTGCATTTTATCGGTATAGCTAGCTAACCATAAATTTGGTTAATTAACGGTAGCTAACGGATTTTTTACAACTATAGAAAGGTACCATAAGGCTGTCCATTTTAGCGGGTGTTGCTACTCACACTGTACGCAGTCCCCGTGGCGCCGCACACTCTCGCCGCGCATTCGCTCGCGCGCATCGCCGCCGCGTCGCCCGCAAGACTCTCGCCGGACTTGTGGATAGTCCGCCTTATCTTCCCGTTGGAGAGGAGCATTGATATTACGACTGGACGACGGATCGAGTCGGCGAATACTTGTACCTGGAGGAAGAGGCAAAAAGTTCGGGATATTATTATGAAACTCCTAGAGACAATGGCTTCATTAATATTGGGTCAAACTTAAGGTTAGAAGATAACACGTTTGGTATTTATTTTTTCAACTTCAAAAAAAAAATTGAAGTTGAAAAAAAATAAAAAATTACAAAAATATACTTAGTTAGATAAAGAACCAAACTTGTTAAAAGTATACGCGCTGTGTCACTGCAAAAGTGATGATGGCAGGCTGGAATGTATAATGCATACAATGGTTGGTGGTTCAGTTGATCAGAGGGTTGGTCGTTCGGTGGGTTTTTCCATCGATCGATCAGTTCGTCAGGCTATCAATCAGTCAGACATTGTCTGACGTTCTACAAGGAAAAAACGTACCTTGTCGTAAAACTTGACAATTGTCACTCCCGTTAATCCGAACAGTCTGTCCGCGCCGCTCTCTCTATACTGTATTAGAGCAGGACAAAGATCGGAGAGACGGAGTGAGAGCACAGGCTCTTTGGTTAGAGATAATATTATAGATTGTAGCGTGGTTTTGGAAGTTTCGAGAAAATCACTTGTAGTTTCTGAAAAAAATAAATGCTTTTTAACTACTTAACCCGTGGAACGAACCGCGCGCCGCACTGGCGCGTAACGTTTTCGGGCCGGTAGCGTCCCGCGCGCCGCAGTGGCGCATAACGAATTGTTCGTGATTGGCCAATTTATTTTATTAGTTTCGTTTAACTTTCAGGCTATTGGCTATATTTTTCCAAGTCTGTTGTCATTTTTGCCTCAAAATAATTTTTATTGGTCAAAATTCAAGCATCCATTGATTTTTGGTGAATTAATAAAAATGTAACGGCAAACAAATTTTGCACCAGTCCGATACGATCTGTTACGGGTGTGAGTTGTGCGGGTTTGTTTTTGTGGGGTTAAAAAGTATTAAAATGGTAAACTAAGTGTGTAATCGATTCTTAAACTAATTATGTTCAAATTAGTGTAGTGGCAGTAGTGGAAATGTGGAATGTGTCAGTAAATTTAGCTATGTGGCAAAATGTTTTGAGGTTAGAGTGAAAATAATTGAAACGAAACAATAATACATTATTTTCATTACTATCAGGTGAGTTAGAAATAGCAGTGATATTTTAGAAACCTAGTGTGTAATCTCAGCTTTCTAATGATATATAACATTCAGTATATAATTATCGTATAAAAGCACAATTTCGTTTTTTCTAGCATGTAGTACGTAAACGGAATGAACCAAAAATCGTGGGTCGCGTAGGGCATTTTGCGTGAACGGTGGCCGATCGCGCGACGGGCTAATGCTTTTACGGACATATTATGTGCGAAAAATGAAGCTTTACTTCGTTTTTTTTAGCATTAGAAATAAGGTAAACAATCTTGACGAGTCTTTTTTATTGAAACACGCTTTTAATAAAACAGTAACTATTAGAAACCAAAAGAGTGTAAATGACCATATTTCCTTTCAAAGTGTTACATATTAGCTGTGACTTATTTTCCAAAAGTGTTTTTCAATAAAAAGACACGTCAAAATCGCTTACCTTCTTTCTAGTGATAAAAAAAAACGAAGTATACCTCATTTAGAATAATCATTAAGTCTTTGGTTAAACTTGATATAGATTTTTCACACAAAAAAATCATGAAACTTTTAGAGTATGAGCTGTCCTGTACTTACCAAATTCATATATCGCATACAATTCGTCTTTATATTTGTCTAATAACCTGTAACTTGGGCCAGTGTAGGGGTTTTCGTATATTTTGTTTTTAATTCTATCCAATATAAGTTTCCATTGGTCGGCATCTAGAACACAAAACAGATACATAACAACATCTAGGTAAATCGTCATCATTTTATAAATCCCCCGCAGTGGCACTATATAGGCTTAGTGATGTAACATGAAAAAAAAACGACTTTGTTTTTTTTTTCACAATGTTGAAAAAAAAACATGAAAAAAAAAACTAAGTAGCCTTGTTTTTTTTTCTAACTTTGGTTTTTTTTCAGAAATAATTCAATAGGAAATTAATTGTGTTATTGAGGTATGTTATCTAATTTCTTACATTTTACTAAAATAACAATTTGAATTAAGTACTCATGAATCAATTAAACAAAAAATTAGTCTTCCTCTGTGCCAATGTCAGTACCACTTTCAGTAGTAGTCAATGTTGACAATATATTCAATTCATGTAAACTTGGTACTATTGAACCAAAACGCTATGGTAGATTTATAAACAAATAAAAAACTCTAATATTAACTATTAAGTATTAATTCATCTTTTACGGAAACTGCCTTTTTAATTTTAAATTCTGTACCTACTCTTGACAAAAAAAAACATGCTCCAGAAAAGTTTTTTTTCAAAACAGTTTTTTTGCAACGCTAATAGACTGGGGTGAAGATGATGATGTTACCATGGCAACAGGACTCAAGCAACTAACCTTTGTTCTTCAACGCAATCATCAACTCCCCGCAATAGCTTGCCAGCATATGCTGTGAGTCACATACGATCTGCAGACACTGCTTGTATTTCTCTGTACCGTCGTCTTTCGGCGTCACCAAGGGATACGTCTTCAGCAAGTAGTTGGGGAACTTGGTGGCGTTCTTCTTTATGAGGTTCCTGGTGAACTGGTCTAAGACAGGCGTGAGGGGTGACAACTGGAAAGTTGATATAGGGTCTAAACAGGGTCTAAAACATAAGAGGATACGATGGCTGAGAGACTTTTGAGAAATAGGTATTTTAATGAAAAGTCGCTGTCTCGCCCGAACCCCTCCGTGTCAGTACAGCGAGAGCAGGACAACTGCAGCTCAGACCGTTAATAGGCGCGTAAAATTGATCAAAACAGCATTTCGTAGTCGCCTGTTTTCTTCTCGAAAACTGGACGAATAAAATTATTTTTTTCAAAAATAATTAGAGGACAGATTTAGCTATGGCCCTATGTTTTCCTTTTTTGTTTATATGAGGGATTCTTTTCTGGCGAGTGTCTGAAAATGACGTTGAAATTGGGCAATTTTTTCAGTTTTTGATAGCTCATATTTCTTATGTTAATTGAAATATGGAAAAAAACGAAACCTAGAGGCATAGCTGTGGTAGATACAGATTACACAGTAAAAAAAATTTGGCTCTAAAGCCATTATCCAGGGAGGAAACAGGGGATTACGTTTGTATGGAGAACTGGTGCGCATCGTATCCTCTTACCGACTGAGATGAAAAATTTAATTGTGATAAAAAACAGACCATGCAATAAATCTTTTCGTTTTTATCACAGTCCCAATTTTAGGGTTCCGAAGCCAAATGGCAAAAACGGAACCCTTATGGATTCGACATGTCTGTCTGTCTGTCCGTCCGTATGTCACAGCCACTTTTTTCCGAAACTATAAGAACTATGCTGCTGAAACTTGGTATGTAGATGTATTCTGTGAACCGCATTAAGATTTTCACACAAAAAAAGAAAAAAAAAACAATAAATTTTGGGGGTTCCCCATACTTAGAACTGAAACTCAAAAATTTTTTTTCATCAAACCCATGTGTGGGGTATCTAGTATTGAGGTTTCTAATATCATTTTTTTCTAAACTGAATAGTTCTTGCGAGACACTTCCAAAGTGGTAAAATGTGTGTCCCCCCTGTAACTTCTAAAATAAGAGAATGATAAAACTAAAAAAAATATATGATGTAGGTACGTTACCATGTAAACTTCCACCGAAAATTGGTTTGAACGAGATCTAGTAAGTAGTTTTTTTTAATACGTCATAAATCGTAAACCGCAATTTTTTATAGACCATTGTACGGAACCCTTCGTGCGAGAGTCCGACTCGCACTTGGCCGATTTTTATTTCAATAAAAGCGTGTTACACCTTCATTATTTCTCTTGACGTCAAAATATAACACGCTTTTATTGAGAAAATTGGGACTGTGTTAAAAATGCAAAGATTTAATGCATCGTAATTATTTATCAGAATTAAATAAATAAATATAAAATAAATATTAGGGGACAATCTTACACAAATCGATCTAGTCCCAAACTAAGCAAAGCTTGTACTATGGGTACTAGACGACGATAAACATACTTATATAGATAAATAAATACTTAAATACATAGAAAACATCCATAACTCAGGAACAAATAATCGTGCTCATCACAAAAATAAATGCCCTTACCGGGATTTGAACCCAGGACCTCTTGCTTCGTAGGCAGGGTCACTACCAACTAAGCTAAGCGGTCGTTAAAAACCAATTAAATTATTAAATTAAATTATTTTCAGCTTTTTAGTTCTTTTTTTATTAACATTTACTTAATAATAGTTTTTGACGTGACATCGTCTAATAAATCGATGAACGCCGGCTGCACGCACGAAAAAGGATGACGCAATGTAACGTACATGTACGTACAGAGCAGTGAACGCCAGAATGGACAAGAGAGCAGCAAACGCCAGGATGTACAATCTTAGTACTAGCGCTCGGGTAATTTTCAATGCGGGGGTGTGGTTGCGGGGGCCGAGGGGGTGCGGGGGAGAGTGCGGGGGCATTAAAGGGGGATGAAAATTTCATTTGCCGTAGGATGCACCGTTTTCAAGATATTTGACAAAAAAACACCGGATCTCGTCCGATCACCGAGATTAAGCAACGTCGGGCGCGGCCAGTACTTGGATGGGTGACCGCCTGGTTTCATTTTTGTTTTTTGAATGTTTTTTTTACCTTTTGTAACAGCATCTCACAGCATCCCGCCTCCATCTTGCCAGCGTACTCGTCAAGTCGGTTCAATATGACAGCCAACAGCATGTCAACGTTTGAAGTGTTCAGATCCACTGCTTGACAGAAGACTTGTGTCATATCTGACAATACCCTGTCATGGGACGATGTGCCTGAAAATATTTTTTTGTTTATTTATTTATTATTGCTATTATATAGGTTATCATGTCCTTCCTAGGGCCTTAAACTATCTCCATACTTTTGACCTAAATCGGTTTAGTGGTGTAAGCGCGAAGAGGCAACAGACAGACAGACAAGACACACTTTCGCATTTATAATGTTAGGTCGGAAGTATGGATGGATTGGTTTGACCTATGGCTTCTTAACCAGAGGGTCGTGGGTCCCATCCTAACAACTCTGAATTTTTCGGAATTTATGTCCGAAATTACATTTAAATTTTACCATGACCATCGT
Organism: Archips xylosteana; assembly: GCA_947563465.1. Classification (NCBI taxonomy): domain Eukaryota; kingdom Metazoa; phylum Arthropoda; class Insecta; order Lepidoptera; family Tortricidae; genus Archips; species Archips xylosteana. The sequence goes on from OX387370.1 coordinate 11,223,792, forward strand.
TCCATCGTCACCATCTCGATGAATGGCTTTCTACCACTGTACGTTTTCTTCGGCACTTCCTGCCACGTACGGCGAAACTGTGGAACCAGCTTCCAAGTGCAGTGTTTCCAGACAACTATGACATCGGCGCTTTCAAGAAAAGGGTTTATATTTCCTTTTTAAGGCCGGCAACAGATTGGCGACTCTCTCTGAGTTGTTGATATATGGACGGTGGTGATCATTTTCCGTCAGATGACCCGCTTGCTCGTTTGCCTCCCTATCATAAAAAAATGACCTGGGCCCAATTGCATAACAAAGTACAGCTAATATTACAAGCGGAACTCTCGCTTCAGTTATATTAACTAGAAAGGGAGTTCCGCTTGTAATATAAGTTGTATTTTGTTATGCAATTGGGCCCTGGTTGAGGTTAGCCTCAACAAAAAAATCGCGAGTAAACCTGCACACACCTGCGAATAAATTCAATGGTGTGTGTGAAGTTCCCAATCCGCAAGCCCGCGTGGGATCTACGACACTGGGATGATGATGATGATGATTATATCTGGTTTTAAGGGTATGTATTACAATACCGAAGTACGAAAGACCGAATGTATTAAAACATCGAATGGGTCAAAAGACCGACACGATTTTTTTCTGAAACCGTAAACTTCTCAGAATTTATTGAAACGGCATCATACAGAACCCATTAGGTTAGGTTAGGTTCACTTTATAACAATCTTAAAAAGTTAACGGTTTCAGAAAAAAATCGTGTTGGTCTTTTGACCCATTCGATGTTTTAATACATTCGGTCTTTCGTACTTCGGTATTGTAATACATACCCGGTTTTAAATACCACAGTATAGTTGTTACCTGCGTCCCAAGAGTGGTCGTAATGTATCATAGCGGCCTCGAAGATCGAGCTTACGGCGGCTTTGGGCGATTGATCCCAGTCAACCGCTTTGCCGGTCTCATTTACTTGTTGCAGTATTAACTGTAAATTCTGGGAGGACAGCGCTGTAAAGTGTTAAAAATGCTTGTACAGTCAACCAATTTCAATCCCAGGCCACTATAGAACCATGTCATAATGTATCAATTTGTTTATCTTCTACGACAGTGATTATTGCGTGATGTATTATCAAAGGGCGTTTAGAATGGGATTGAGCACATATGTCATTTTTGAACTAATGCATGATATGACATTGTCAGTGGTAGTGTGCAGACAAATTAAATAGTTATTTTAGTACAATGAAGTTCTAAAGCAAGGAAAAAAACATCAAATTATGTTACTTAAATAAAATACAAATGTTGTAGATAATTGCTTGAAATGGCCATCAAAGTTTTCAGAAGAACCTTCGTTATCTTTTTCTTTATAAACGACCAGATGGCCTAGTGGTTAGAGAACCTGACTACGAAGCTTGAGGTCCCGGGTTCGACTCCCGCGTCGGGGCAGATATTTGTATGAAAAATACGAATGTTTGTTCTCGGGTCTTGGGTGTTTAATATTTATTTAAGTATGTATCTATCTATATAAGTATGTTTATCCGTTGCCTTGTACCCATAACACAAGCTTTCCTTAGCTTACTTTGGGACTAGGTCAATTGGTGTGAATTGTCCCGTGATATTTATTTATTTATTTATTGAAATATGTTAGTACTACATTGCAGATAATTTCTCGGCACCGACCGTTTAATACACCACGATTCATATTTTATACATACGTATTTTTTAACAGCTACGGCAATTTGATAACGCGAAAATATGTGAATTAGTGACAGATTTGTAAGATATGATAATAATAGTGAAAATAAACGGATCACTCACGTCTCAAAACGAGTTTAACTCGACATGTTTCGGGCTAATCGGGAAGGGCTACGGATTAGCCCGAAACATGTCGAGTTAAACTCGTTTTGAGACGTGAGTGATCCGTTTATTTTCACTATGAGTGAGTCTCACGGTAGTTTCATGTTTAAAGTATGATAATAATATTTTTTATAAAACAAATGACAACATTTACCGCGAATAGAGTTCAAATATGCAAAGCATACTTTGTAAATCTATTAATTCTATTATCAATAAGTGTCTGCAGTTATGAAGATATCAAAGATTGACTTATGATCATATTTAATCATTCAATTCAATCAATGTTGTGCTAACGGTACTCTCGGATCCCTTTCTAAACGCTGTTTGATAATAACAAAGGCATAATGTAACTACAATATGAAAGGGGGGTTTGTTAGACCGAAACAGAGGGAGTGTGTGACTGAGTGTGTAAGTTTCGATGATGAAAAATAATCATATCGTATTTTGAAAAAAGCTCGTATCTAAAATCAATATGTAAACCAAACTGAACCTTGAGGCGCACCAGGTAAAGTTCATTTAGTAAGATTATTTATTTTGAGATACGAGTTTTTTCAGAGTAGTGACGATATGTGTACCGTAGGTGTGTGTATACTTACATCCCAGATCTTTATGCAAAAGCAGCATCAGATGATACAATTCTATTGATACCGAAGGATTTCTCGCGTACTCCAAAGTATTATATTTTCCTGAAACAAGAAAAATTTTAAAGTAGGTTGTAAATCGCCAATAACTGGCCACCTCATACTAAAAATAAACTCTATTCACCTATAATAGAATTCATTTTTAGTATAAGGTGTTATGTGTTATGCCGTGTCGATGAACGCTACATTCGGATCCTCAACCACCTTCATCGCAACGCTACTGCATGTGTCGCCCTACGTAAGAAGACCAATAAATTTCGTCTGGAGAGAGGGGTCAGGCAGGCAGCACTAGAATGTATATTTCAACAGATGCAATGGTCAGGGAAAGGGCTGATGGTTGATGGAGAGGAGCTGACAAATCTGAGGTTTGCTGATGATCTGGTTCTGGTCTCGGAGAGCATTCGTGATATGCTAACGACGCTGGAGGACTTGAAACTGGAATCCGAGAAGACTGGCCGTAAAATGAATATGGGGAAAACTAAGATCATGACCAATATTCCCGAAATCATGGACTACCAGCTTCCAGTGGAGAGAGTGACCGAGTATATATATTTGGGCCATAGGATCACACTAGGCTTTGAGAACCAGGTGGCTGAGGTGGAGAGACGGATTGCGCAGGCGTGGGCTGCGTTCGGTGCCAATAAGAATATACTGCGGGGCAAAGTATCTCTGCATCTCAAAGTTAAAGTCTTCGAGCAGTGTGTCATGCCCATGCTCGTTTGACTATGACTCTTACGCAAAGGTCTGCAGAGATATTCCGAGTTGCGCAGAGGGGCATGGAGAGAGCCCTTCACCACCCTTCGAGACCGGAAACGTAATGAATGGATCCGAAATAAGACCAAAGTGAAAGACGTCATGGCTGTCATAGCAAAGAAAAAGTGGGCATGGGCAGGACACATTGCGAGGATGGACGAGAGTCGCTGGACGAGGCGAGTCCTTGAGTGGAGACCCAGAGCGGACACTAGGGTACGCGGCAGACCACCGCAGCGCTGGGTGGACGACATTCGGCGACACGGAGGCCAGGACTGGATGAGACGGGCACAGGATCGCCAAGAGTGGAGGAAGAGGGAAGAGGCCTACATCCAAGATTGGATCAACAAGAGGCCAACATGATGATGATGATAAGGTGTTAATTACGGGTAAGTAATACAAGGGGTGTGTTTTACAATACCGAAGTACGAAAGACCGAATGTATTAAAACATCGAATGGGTCAAAAGACCGACACGATTTTTTTCTGAAACTGTAAACTTTTCAGAATTTATTAAAACGGCATCATACAGAACCCATTAGGTTAGGTTAGGTTTGTTTTATAACAATCTTAAAAAGTTAACGGTTTCAGAAAAAAATCGTGTCGGTCTTTTGACCCATTCGATGTTTTAATACATTCGGTCTTTCGTACTTCGGTATTGTAATACATACCCAATACGAGATATAACAACTTATTATCTAATATTCATAATATATACGCTCACTTTATATAAACTCGTTTAGTATAACGTTCACTGGATATAATAAACGAAAAGTATAATTGGGTGAATCAAATTTTTAGTGACACCCGTTGCTATGGTTACGTCCCTTGGACAACCTAGAATTTTCTGTGAAACAGTATGAAGTGTCACTTGGACAACTGGGACAGAGTAAACAACATTAAGAAGTTGATTCACCCAATTGGGATGTCCCAATTTTTGGCAACGTATAATAAATCGAAAACCGTTTGGAGAAATAGGCTTTGTGAAGCGTTTTCAGAAATCAGATTCCAAAAATATGATAATCTGAATTAAATAAAGAAAATTTAAGTAATGACCTTCATTTGACCCCTGCAGTGAATCGTCACAAAGGCAGATATAAAGCAGGTCTACACTCTAAAGCAAATTGACAGTTTGAAATGTTGCTGTCCTGCTTATAATCGCAAAGAGTGACAAAGACAGAACTTTAATCACATGATGCACACCTGGCTTAAACAGTTGTCATTTATCATAAAGTCCGAAATGTATACAATACTCGCAATGTATTTTTACAAATTTAATTATTAAATTACTACGTTACAAGTAAATATGAAAGAATTTAAATATCAGATTTTAATAAAAAATATCTATTTACTATCACACCATTAAACAAACAGGAATAATCGAAGCTAAAAGAAGAGAAATAAATAAAACTATTTTGTCATGGTTCATTTAGGACCCTAAGCCGTGCTTGTAATATTGACAGTGACAAGACAAATCAGGAGAACTACTACAAAATTCGAAGTTCGTATCGTATCATCCCTCTCACTCTCGTGTCAAATCATATTAGCGTGAGCGGGACGGCATGAAACGAAGTTCGAATTATGCACTTCGTAGTAGGGTCTCAGTAGTGCCGTGGTAGTGCCACAGATTATGTTATGTACGACTTGAATTTTTCTAGGCTATGGAACGTGGCTCTCTCACTGTGACGTCATCCAACGTATTTCTAAAAAAAAATATAAAAAATTAAATACTCAACCAAATTCAAAATCGATGAAAATGGTGTCTTAAAATATCCTATTCTTTCCAAATAAAATATAAAAACTATAGGTTATTTTTTTTGGTGCATCCCAATTATAAAATATCTAATTTTGTAATGTATAACGTTGTTTATATATAATATCAATTGTTATAACGATCAAAGCGTATAATGTTCATAACACCTAAGATTTAAAACGTATAAATTCATTAAAAACTTTGATGCAAGCAAACAATCAAGCAATCCATTATTTTTTTCCGCTCTGTTACAAAAAAAACCTAACATCGAAGCTAACCTAACCTATCCAAGTCGCTTCTGCCCCGAAAAGTCTTGCTCGCTCGCTTCGCTCGCTCGCCGCCACATAATTTAACATTTACACATATTATTATATATCATGACTGTTATAGCTAATGTTTGTTATGTTAAAATAAATTAGTCCATATAAATCTTATACAAATTGAAGTTATATAAAAATAACGTTATATAATTTAAGCGTTATACGTCAAAAAAATTATACTTTTTGCTGTTATAGCTAACGTTCATTATATCTTGTGAACGTTATTAAAATGAAATTAGATATTTAGTAGTTATATCTTGTGGGACGCACCCGTTGATTACTGGCCACCCTTCAGTAACTGGCCACGTTATACTAAATTGAATTCTGTTTGTAGGGGAACAGAGTTCATTGTCAGTATGAGCGGACCAGTTATTGAAGGGTGGCCAGTTGCGATTTACCCTATTTTGAAAAATAAACTTTATGACGCGGTTTCGTCAATTCGTGTCGATAGTTGTGCAATAGAAGAAAAAAACGGTCCACTAAATAAAAAAAAACCTATTTAATACAGAATTTTAGGTCAGATTTGTATTAAATTATATAGAGACAGATGCAGTTTCTTCTTCGAAGTCCGCGTCAGTACACACAGCAGCACATGACATTTTATTTGGTTTATGATAGTGATAGGAGTAGATAATCATTAATTTCTCAACATTCTCTGGGAGTAGCCTGTTTCGTTTATCACCCGACCTTAAATTCTGTATTCTATTGCACAACTATCGATATCGATAAAAAATTGGTTGTAACACTAGCTTGATTGCGACAGTCTTATATTTTGCCGTGAAAATTCCGATCTCTGGTTTGGAGCTTTTTTTATTTTTTTTTTTGTTTGGAGCTTTAAAGGAGCTATTACAACTACTATTACTATACTGTAGGTAGCCCGGCGGAAGACCAGTGCTGGTTTTTAACTAGCGACATGCTGAGTCAGGACCCTTTTTGTGACAGCATTAATATGTACATACCTATGTCTACTCTATGTTTGTACTCTTATTTTTGCCTGTGTACGTGTTATTGTTGTTATAAATAAATGTTTTTCTTTCTTTCTTTCTTAAATAAGGTACTAGCTTTTGCCCGCGACTCCGTCCGCGTAGAATTAATAATTTGGGCAGCTTATTTTTTTATCCAATTTGCTTTTTCATCAATTATGGCTCTCCTTAGTTCAAAGATATAAAAAAAATTACGCCCCCCGCCCCCCCTTCGGAACCCCCCCCCCCCTCCCCCGCACACCCGCGTTCACATTCACCACCGTACTCCCAGCGTGATGATATAATAGCCTATAGCCTTCCTCGATAAACGGGCTATCTAACACTGAAAGTATCGTATCTTTCTTATTTGTCAACCGATTCAAATGAAACAAACACTAAATGTTAATCCAAGAAAATACCAACATATCAGTGAAAACCGCATCCTTCTAGGTTAAGCCGTTTCTGAGATTAGCGCGCACAAACGCACATACAAACAGACAATAATTCTAAAAATCATTGTTTTGGGTTCTATTGCGCTAGTAAATAGCCCTAGTGACAGTTTTTCTCAAATATCTTCAATGTACAGACACCGACTTGTTACAGATTTATTATATGTATAGAATATAGACTATTATTGACATGATTAAGTACTATTATTGACATGATTAGGTAATATTATTAGGACAAAGAAATCTTACTAGCTTTATCCAGGAGGCTTTCTAGAATATTCGTGTCGTTTTGCTCGAGCCCGATTTGTCTCATTGCGAGCAGCTTCTGTCTCAGCCATGGGAGGGTCTCGCTCTCGCATAGATCTCTGAAAAATAAGAAATCTGTCCAAGTAGTTGGACTCGCGCACCGAGAGTCCCTAAAATACAATATAATATTCTTTATTGATCACGAAAAGCAGCACAGTGACATTACAAAAATAAATATTTAGACGACAATATGCGGTCCTATCGCTAAAATGCGATCTCTTCCAGACAACCAATTAGTCAGAAATTAATAAATATGAATATACTAATGTAGGTGGAAGAAATAACAGACAGGAGAAACGTAGAATTAATAGAAAATAAATATTAAAAACAATACAAATATAATATAAAGTATACAAATAAACAAATACGTTAAATATATACATACATACAACACATACTTAATACAATATCAATGGAAAAATTTCAGGCCCTACTTGTAGGTACAATCAAGGACTTTAATTCATGAGCCACCATGGAACCTTTTCAAAGGAAAAGTCATTACGATTTTCCTTGTTAATTAATGCGATGCCACTATGACGTTTACCGTGAAATGGTTCCATGGTGGCTCATGAATTAAAGTCCTTGACCGTACGTCAAGATATACGGTATAAACGGTTGTATCTATAAAAATAGTTATTAATAATCAAAATGGGTATGACGGAATTTGAGATGAACGTTGATTATGGTGATGATGATATGATAGTCTACTCACTCGACGTTCCTTTTGACGCAATCGAGGACCGCACGCGATAAACCCATCTCGTTCGCTCGCATGCACCATTTCAGCTCGTGCGAGCGAGACAGCTTGTTTATCCTGTCTTCCTCACTCTGACTGTGTTGCAGAGAATTGTAGTATGATGATCTAAAATCGTCGCATTATTGTAAATGTTATTGTTTTTTTCTGTTTTTATTTAATTACATGAAACTAAAACTAAAAGGCGTCTTAATGTCGCACCCGCGATAGTGGAATGGCCCATTTGTAATAATCGTGTGAACGTAAATTAGGCTGTGTTAACTTCACTGGTTGTTTATTTGGTTGATGAGAAGGACCCGGCATCTTCAGGGAGGCAACTCAACTAACTCCCAAATTGGTGACCCCGGCGTGATACTAACTTCCAAAGAAATTTGAAATCGGTCCAGTAGTTTTTAAGTTTATTCGTATAAATCTTTCCTCTTTATGATATACTAGTCTTCCGTCCGCAGCTTCGCCCGGGATAAATTAATTTTCCCGTAGGAAAAGGTATTTTCCCGCGGCAAAAAATAGCCTATGTCACTCAGTGATAATGTAGCTTCATAACGGCAAAACAATTTTTGAATTCGGTCCAGTAGTTTCGGAGCCTATTCAATGCTAACAAACAAACAAACAATCAAATCTTTACTCTTTATAATTAGAGCCCGTTATCTTGTCGCACTGTCATTACTTTTCAGTAATGTTTTTTTTATCGACTATCTAAATGTCGATATATACTGTATGTCACTGATAATTTCAAAGAGGAGTCACTATAGGTACTATTACTTTTGTATAAAAATATATATAACTAGCTTTTTTACCCGCGGCTTCGCTCGCGTTAACCATAAATATTTCAGAGAAGCATGCAATTAAGCAAGCAAGCCTGAAGCAAGCATGCAAGCAAGCATGCAAGCAAGCATGCAAGCAAGCATGCAAGCAAGCATGCAAGCAAGCATGCAAGCAAGCATGCAAGCAAGCATGCAAGCAAGCATGCAAGCAAGAATGCAAGCAAGCATGCAAGTAAGCATGCAAGCAAGCATGCAAGCAAACACGCAATCAAGCACGCAAGCAAGGACGCAAGCAAGCAAGCAAGCACGCAAGCAAGCAAGCAGTCATGCAAGCAAGCAGTTATGCAAGCAAGCATGCAAGCAAGCGTGCAAACAGCATGCAAGCAAGCAAGCAAGCTTGCAAGAAAGCATGAAAGCAAGCATGCAAGCGAGAATCCAAGCAGGATTCTAGCGAGCATGCGAGCAAGCATGCAAGCAAGCATGCAAGCAAGCATGCAAGCAAGCAAGCATGCGAGCAAGCATGCAAGCAAGCAAGCAAGCATGCAAGCAGGCATGCTAGCGAGAATCCAAGCAGGAGGCCCAAATTTTCAAAATTAAAAACTGACATTAATTTATATTGACATTTTTAATTTCGTATTATCTTTTGAATGGAATGTCCGATTTCAATAATTCAAAAAACAATCAACAGGTATTACCAGTCTTGCATACAAAATAATTTATTTGGATAAGAATTAATACAAAGGTGTGGATAACATGGTCTGATTTTGATAGGCATTTCTATCATCTTTTAAAATGTAAAAAAGTAGTAATAGTGACATAACTACAATAGTTGCACGTATGGTCTCGCGAAGTTTTTTGTAGATATTGATACGTTCTATAATATTGTAAAACATTTTTTTGTTCTATCATCAATACTTTCTGCAGCGCATGCGATGAAAGACATTTTATGGCTAATTTTTTTTACACCTTGGGTTGGTTTTAGTAAGATTTTCTGAGGATCTCTAATTTTTTCTAGTAATAAATATAGCCTATGTTACTCAGTGATAATGTAGCTTTCGAACGGCAAAAGAATTTTTGAAATCGGTCCAGTAGTTTTTAAGTTTATTCATTACATACAAAAATACAAATCTTTCCTCTTTATAATATTAGTGTAGATAAACGAAGGAATAAAAGTTGCTCTACATTTTTTGAAGTCATGCTGCGTCTTCTATTTGAAAAGATCCATTTTAAAATATAAAAACTTCTTTCCACTGCGACAGATGTAATGGGAGCGTACTTAAATAAAGAGAAGTTTCTATGCCTCTGTTAAGCATATAGATTTTTTCCAATGTATGATATCCAACATTTTTTTTAATGATAAAGACAGCTTTTTATAAATTTGCCGTCCCTTTTCACGCAAAACTAACTTCGACAACTGCTTCTTTACATCACTTACTACGGCAATTGATTCTAAAAGCTCGATTGGTTGCCTCTCTAATTTTGTGATTCCTTGCGATAAAATTGACATGTTATCCCTTATAAACTTTAATTTTTTTTTGACATGGCGAAAATTCAATTGCATTATATAAACATCGATATCAAAAAGATCGATAAAAAAAACATTCACGCTCTACTGAAAAACAATTTCAGTGCGACAAGATAACGGGGTCTATTTATGTAGGATGACTGAAATGAAGCGCAGTATATGCTATTGTTAGTTTTAGTGCTATTGTTAGTTTTATTATTCTTTAGTTACTAAGCCATGTCTTTGTTTTGGAGAATAAAGATTATATCTATCTATCTATCTATCTATCTATCTATGACGTATGATTGGGTAAAAGAGATAGTATGAGATTCGAATGTATGAGTAAGAAAGAGCAAGCATGAATGACGGGTAGATTTTTGAATTAAGAAATAGTAAAAAACAGAGGATCTAGACGCAAGACGAATAAGACATGTTGATTTGTAATTATTTTCAAATATATTTATTACTTCGATTTTATATTGGTTTTTCTTCAATTTACAATCCCACATTTATAATATTAGTATAGATAATATTAGTGTAGAAGGCGCGCTTGCCGCCCGCACCTATCCCGGCCCTTTTGTCGTCATACCCCCTGCCCCTTTACCGCGCGGCGAGGACTCATTCAAACGGTCTAGCTATAGTTATGTCATACTAACCTGACCAAAAGCCGCGCTGCCCACTCCGCAAGGCATTCGTTCGTCGTGAAGATGTTGCTGTGTGCGTCTGTCAGTTCCGACGGGTCATGCCGCCACGAGGTTGCCTCAGTTATCTGTTAAAATTAGGTTTTTCTTAACATCCTCCTGATAGCTATTTATGCAACTGTATCGTAATAGGGGTCCTTAAAACACGAGCGGCCGCAATGTTGTGGCCTTTATGAACTCACGGCTGATATCTCGAAGTGTCTCCGGGGCCACTGGTCCATGGCCCGCACCCAGCCAACGGAGTTGTGGGCCATTTCCTGTTTATACGACACCACCATTTTGTCGAACCACGATGTGATGCCAGTAGGAACTGAAAGACGAAATCACTATGAAAGCAAATTAAAGGTGCACGGTAAGAACATGTCTACACGATGTTTTTTAATTGGTGATCAGGAACCAAAAAGGGTGACTCTTACCGTGTAATATTCAAATAGTTTTAATTTAACAAAAAGTAGCAAAAAGAACATTGCAACTAGTTGACATTACACAATTTTAAAGCGCGCGACCACGCCGCAGCATTCATACGCAACATATCAGTCTCTCTCCCTCCCTCCCTCCCTCTCGCTATCTCCCTCGCTCTCTCTATCTCCCTTCATCTATCTTGATTTCTATATCCATCCATCTCTCTTGTTTGCTATCTCCCTCCCTCTCTTTCTATCTCTCTCTGTCATCCTCACTCTCTTTCTATCTATCTCTCTAACTTTATCTCTCTCTCCCTCTCTCTCTCGCAACCGCGACTGTTATAAATCTGAAAGCCTATTTTAAAACTTTTCCCAGCTCCCAAGACTTACCTTCGTAGGCGTCCAAGCGAGAAACGATGTCCCTCCTGGCAGTCCAGAGGGGGGGCAAAGAAGAGTCCCTTATATACCTCCTCTGCTGCAAAGTCAGGTTGTCCCAATTTGATAGTCTGCCAAATGTGGCTTTGAGATCTGAAAAAATAATTGTAGGGTCAATAAATTATCACTTTTGTACCTTGTCACTCTAACGTGATGTTTGAAACGCTTACGTAATTACGACCGCTTTAGCCTAGTTGGTAGTGACCCTGCCTACGAAGCAAGAGGTCCTGGGTTCGAATCCCGGTAAGGGCATTCATTTGTGTGATGATCACGAATATTTGTCCCTGAGTCATGAATGTTTTCTATGTATTTAAGTATTTATTTATCTATATAAGTATGTTTATCGTCGTCTAGTACCCATAGTACAAGCTTTGCTTAGTTTGGGACTAGGTCGATTTGTGTAAGATTGACCCCTAATATTTATTATTATTATAACTGTGTAATATTTTTTTTTATTTAGCCTATATTCGTGTCCCACTGCTGGGCAAAGGCCTCTCCTCTCTTGCTCCAGTCCTGCCTATCAAAGGCGAGCTCCCGCCATCCCACATTATAGGCATCCAGGTCGTCCCTCCATCACCTCTTCGGTCTGCCTCTATTACTTTTACATATATTATAATAATATAATAATAATACGAATACTTTTTATTTATTTCGGGCATCAATGCTCTATAGAATTGACTTTGATTTCCGTTTGACGGCAAATATATTGCCGGTATCGATCTAAGGGTTAAAAATATTTTCACTTCTCATGCTCTTAAAATGTTACTTTAGTCTCTGCATATCGGGACTAAAGCTCTTTTTTGATCTCAAGGGATTAAAGTAAAATTTTTTTAATTGACTATGGAAACCCCTAAACTGCCAATCACGGTGTTTGTGAATGGAGGATTATCGTCATTTTCAGTAACTGGGTATAGACAATTTTAAAGCTTTCCACAGACCGAAGCGCGCTGCGGACGCACTGTAGCGCCCTGCGCTTCGGTCTGTGGAAGCCTTTAGGGCGTGGAAATAACCTCAAAATGACAACTGTATAAAAATATTTAAAAAATAAAAATTTCGTGAAACACATTGAATAATTACGAATATTATTCTATTTAATTAGAAAATATTAAAGATGAATTCATTTTATTTTGCACGTAAAGAAAGATTTCCTTTAGCTTAGGTGTTTTTAATTTGTTTTTTTTTTTTAAAAACGCTGTCGGCAAAGCAGTTCCCTGCTCTGTCGATAAAATAGCAATCCGCACTGTCGGCAAAGCAGTGCTGGAGTGTACTGTAGATAGAGCAGTTACGTTTGAATGTTAATATGGCGTGACTTCAAAATAATGTGATGTCAGTTGCATTTAATAGTAAATAGAAAGTATAATTAGATGTAATTTAACAAAGAATTGGCATATAGAAAATAAACTTAAAAAGTCGTTTCTTTATTCACGGGTAAGTGTTTCAGTTAACAATATATTTTGTGTGTGAACTTAGATCAATTAGGTTAATTTATTTGCCGATTCTAATGAATGAACAATTATCATTCTAACATGCATAGTCCAATTAGTTTTAACATAGTCTTTAAGTTAGAATCTGTTGGCTAATTATGCAAGCATTTAAAGCGTCACTTTACAAAAAAATATAAAAGAAAAGAAAAGACAGCGGTATTTTTTTTGCTATTTGAATTTTGAACAGATGTCCATTGCTCGTATTGAGCGAGCATACGTTGTAAAAAAGTAATTTTGTACGTCGTTTTTTTCCTCGCATTCAAAGTGAAAAGTAGAGTGTTTAACGCGGGACTAAACTACCATAATGACAACTCGAATTATAGCCTCCCTCGCTATCGCTCGGGTGGCTAAATATCTCGTGTCATTATGGCTTGTTTTAGTCCCTTGTTGAACAATCTACTATTAATTACCTTCAAGAGAAAATGTTGTTGTCTCATCCATTGTTACATCTTGTGTATGTCGTCGATTGCTAAAAATAAAACATATTAACATATTAATAAAACATATTAATAAAACATATTAATAAAACATATTAATAAAACATATTAATAAAACATATTAATAAAACATTTAACGACCGCTTTAGCCTAGTTGGTAGTGGCCCTGCCTACGAAGCAAGAGGTCCTGGGTTCAAATCCCGGTAAGGGCATTTATTTGTGTGATGAGCACGAATATTTGTTCCTGAGTTATGGATGTTTTCTATGTATTTAAGTATTTATTTATCTATATAAGTATGTCTATCGTCGTCTAGTACCCATAGTACAAGCTTTGCTTAGTTTGGGACTAGGTCGATTTGTGTGAGATTTTCCCCTAATATTATTTTTTATATTATTATTATATTATTATTAAAACCTCTAGTTGCGGTAGTTCGGTTGATTTGTCCGGGACCGAACTGCTGCAACACTTTTTGTCTCAGTAGTTCGGTAAAGACGTCAAACCGAACTGCTGGGAAACCTTTAGTTGCAGTAGTTCGGTTGATTGTCCGGGACCAAACTACTGCCACACTTTTAGTCTCATTAGCTCGGTTGTGACGTCAAACCGTACTACTGAAAATTGAAACGACTCAAAAGCGCGATTAAAAATATAGCTAAATACACAATCCATGAATAATAAGAGCTAGTTAATTTTATTTGCAATGTTGCTACTTATTTCATTTCCTTGCAATCGAAGTGAAAAGAAGAGTGTACCTAAAACTCTAGCATTAAATCCAACGTCAATGTCAACCAAACGTCTCGGGTAAAATGGCTCGTTTTATGCTCTTGTTGTACAATCTAATCCTTAAACGTCCTTTTGAGTCGTTTCAATTCTCAGTAGTTCGGTTTGACGTCATAACCGAGCTAATAAGACTAAAATTGTGGCAGTAGTTCGATCCCGGACAGTCAACAGAACTACTGCGACTAAAGTCTTCCCAACAGTTCGGTTTGACGTGTTAACCGAACTACTGAGACAAAAAGTGTTGCAGCAGTTCGGTCCCGGACAAATCAACCGAACTACTGCAACTAGAGGTATTAAAACTTTAATTTCAATACTAGGTGAAAAAAACCCGCCTGTATAATTTCCGTTCCCGCGGGAATTCCGGGAAAATATATATCCTTTGTCACTCGCGCAACAGAGACGAATCTAATGACACCTCACACTTCAAAATCCATTGAGCCGTTTAGGCTGCAGCGCGTGCCAAAGAATGATACACACATACATAAATATATACGCTCGAAAAAACATAACCCTCCTTCGACAGTGATAAAATACTAGCTGATGTCCCAAAACTTAACGATAACCCATAAGATATGGTTACAATACGTTTACTTTTAGTTTACCACTGACAGATGGCTTGCCTTCATTTCATTTCCAACTTTAACACCATACAAATAAAGTAGCTATTTCAAAATCTGCAAACGTGGGTAACAGTATTCTAAAATTGGCTTTATTTGTACGTCGTTAAAGTTGAATATGAAATGAAGGCAAACCATCTGTCAGTGGTAAACTTACTAACTTACCCTAGTTTAAAAATGTCGTCGCCATAGTAACGTATGTGGACATCTTCGTGAAGGAGAGCAGTTAACGCAGCATCTTCTGTACCATACGTCAGGTCTCTCAGTTCTTTAGCTGGCACCAGCAAACTAAATAGAAAACAACTCTTGTCATTAGTCAGGATACGCGAAATCAAAATAGTGATGTTGCCACCACCAATCAACTGACGTACTTTTTATAACTGTCAAAACACAACTCTCTCACAGAGTTTGAATGGCAATAGCAACTTATGACGTCACTTGTTCGCCAACTCAATCAACTAACCATTTATTTGTTTTAAAGCAACAAAAAATCTAATTTTGCAGTTAATCGAAAATTAATCTGGTTTTCAGGTCTACATAAAGCGTTTTTTTACTGGAGTCGTGTCTTCGAATTATTTTTTAATGGCGTTATAAACGGCTGTATCTTTGATTGCGTTGGCTTAGAAGTTTGATTTTTTCACAGCTCCAAGGGACAGTAGACCTGAATATTTGATATGAATTTCAGCTTGATACCTCCACGCGTTCCTGAGAAAAAGGGTCTTGACAGACAGACAGACGGGTCTGTATTACAATACCGAAGTACGAATGACCGAATGCATTAAAACATCGAATGGGTCAAAAGACCGACACGATTTTTTTCTGAAACCGTAAACTTCTCAGAATTTATCAAAACGGCATCATACAGAACCGATCAGGTTAGGTTAGGTTTGTTTTATAACAATCTTAAAAAGTTAACGGTTTCAGAAAAAAATCCTGTCGGTCTTTTGGCCAATCGATGTTTTAATACATTCGGTCTTTCGTACTTCGGTATTGTAATACATACCCAGACAGACGGACAACAAAGTGATCCTATAAGGGTTCCGTTTTTTCCTTTTGAGGTACGGAACCCTAACAATGAGAGTGAAGCTGTGAGAGTAAGCTAGTCTTGTATACTTACTCCTGCACACTGCCTCCATGGCCAACCAAGACCCTCGCCACGTCAATACAGAGCGGGGTCATGTCTGTGGGACGCGCCAGAACGATGCCCAACAGTGGGAGCAAGCGAGAGGCGAGATCGAAGGGTGAACCGGCTAGCACAGAGTGCAGGACCTCTGCGAGCAACGAGCGAGCTGCTTCTGGGCCAATCTGAAAAGTATACAATACAATAGGGAATGTCTAAAAAAAACTACCAATGGTTATTATATTTTTTTTGTATACATACATATAGAACGATTTTTTTGAGGTGTCCCGATCTCGTCAACAGCCCACCTTTCGAACAAAGCCATTATATTCTATTATGTCCTCATGTGAATAATCCTCAGTTTAAAATGAACGTAAATATAAGATAAAATAGCTCATTGAAATAATGACTTTATTATTTACAGTAGAGAGTTCATTTTATATGAAACCTTGTTGGCAGATAATATTTTTCAAAATTGAATGCGTCGTAGACATGCGGCCAAAACAACCAAAACAAACAAAGTTTCATTGAACTCTCTGCTGTAAATAATAAAGTCGTTATTTCAATGAGCTATTTTATATTATATTTACGTTCATTTTACACTTGAGGACATAATATGTTTTAATGTTTATGTTTATAATGTTTATATAATAATACTTAATAATTTTAGTAATGTTTTTTGTATTAACGAGTTAGGCGTTTTGGTGCAAACTGTAAGCCTGTTACATATACCTAGCATATACCTAGCATGCATGGAGCTGAGTGCGCACAACACGCACGTGACACCAATGCACCAATCTGAGGAATGCGGAACCGACCTCAATAGGATCATGCCGAGGCAGCAGCGCGTGGATCGACTCAGGCCGCCACCGTCCCTGCCGCTGGACCGTACTTCGTCTCAAACATCGAACGGGTCAACTAGTTTACTTAGCCTAGGAAATAATTGATATTTTTATTATTCTAAATTAAAGTACATTTAAGTAAATCCCGGTTTTTGAGTAATCCGGCTGCAGTTCCCATATTTGGCGCAGTCAATAGGACACTCGTGAGCCGGTCCGCGAGCCGCGAAAAAGGATTACCGAAATCCTTGCAACCCGCCGCCGGCGAGGACCTTCGAGCCTTCATCGAGTACCCGAACCTACGGAGCAGCACCGGACTATCCAGAAATTGATACTCGCTCAAGAAACCGAGATGTTCATGTAAGTGCACCACTTTGATTTATTCGCTGTGTTGTCTTCCTTGTATTCCGTTCCCTTCGTCCTTTAGTTAGATCCTCAAGATTGCTCAATCACGAGAATCGAGAGAAAAAATAGTAGATAGAAATAGAGAATTAAATTTTAGTATAGATTCGATTTCTTCTGAAAGTTTGGAGGGTCAGGAGCTAAACAACATGCCTGTTGATCCCGACGTAATTTTCAAGGCCTTACGCCTCGTTCCCGAGTTCGATGGGAACCCGAATGTTTTAACTAGATTTATTAGGATATGTGACCAGTTAAATGGTGTGTACACCCAAGAGGGAGATCAGTTAGGAAATTTATGTTTGATGAATGGTATTTTGAATAAGATCACAGGATCTGCCGCCAGAACTATTAACTCCAATGGTATCCCTGACAACTGGTCTGGCATAAGAGATGTCCTTATAAATAATTTTTCGGACCAGCGAGACGAGACCGCTTTGTATAACGATTTAGCTGTGCAGGTTCAAGGGCAAAATTCACCCCAGGAATTCTATGATAAATGTCAGACATTGTTTAGTACTATTATGACTTATGTCACTTTACACGAGACCGTTCCTACAACCATAGAGGCTAAGCGGGAACTTTATAGAAAATTAACCATGCAATCATTTGTAAGAGGGTTAAAAGAACCCCTGGGGTCTCGCATAAGGTGCATGAGGCCCGAAACTATTGAAAAAGCTTTGGAATTCGTCCAGGAGGAACTTAACACCATATATTTGCAGCAAAGAAATGACTCACTGACTCATTCCAGACCGCATGCGACTCAAAGACCTTTACAGACCCCTGCGATGTTACACCCTTCGGCCATGGCACCTAAACCTTTCACTTTCGGTAATCAGGTGACTAGTCAATTTCATCAGCGGCCTTCACCCGCACCCCAATTCAAATTCCAAGCTCATAATGCACAACACCAGAATCAACCCCCTCATAGGATGCCATCCCGTACCCAGCAAATGTTTAGAGCTTTGCCACCAAATTATAACCCGAGAAGCAACGTTTTTAGACTTCCCCCCAGGCCGCAGGCAGGCCCTCAGGCCATGAGTGGAGTATCCCATTTCGCCCCTAGGGTCCTACCCTCGGCGTCAACTGAACAAGGTTGGCGTAACTCTAACTTCAGACCCGCAGACGTAAACTTGAATGACTTTACTAGCTATACTGACGACAATGACTGGGTTAACTACGAATATTACTATAGTGACTATGAATCCGCTTATCCCGACCTGTATGACTCTCACTACTCTCATGATGCGTACTATTTGAACCCTCAGCAAATGACAGAGATTAATACCTCTAACGAGCACCAGTTAGAGTCAAGAGATTATCCTCAAGATCCCAATAGTCAAAATGAGGATTTTCGGAAGACCGAGACCTCATTAAAGCCAAGATAGAAATTAATATGCAGACGCAGCGACAGCTTCCTTATATACGAATAGAAAATCCACCACTTAACCTCTTAATAGACACGGGCGCTAACCAATCTTTTATAAGTCCAGAATCAGTGCAAAAATATTTTTCAAACATTCCATTAAATTACGATCCATTCGAAGTAACAAACGTGCACGCGACAACCCGGAACAAGCATTCAATCACTATATCATGTTTCAAAGAATTCAACGAATCCGATGACATAAAGTTATTTGTTTATCGCTTTCATGACTATTTTGACGGACTGATAGGACTCGACTTATTAACTAAATGGGAGGCAAAGATTGACTTAAAAACCAGTACCCTAAATACACGATCTGCTACGAATAAAATTAGAATGTACAATTCGAGAAATGTAAATTTATACGAGGATGTTATCCCAGCGAGATCTTCCAAACTTATTAGAGTACCTATTAATGCTCCAGATGGTGATGTTTTAGTCCAGGAACAGAGAATATGCAACTGTTATGTAACTGAGTGTTTGACAACCGTCATCAACGGTCGTGGAGTTTTGGAGGTCGAAAACTTTACGAACAACGACCTAATTCTCTCCTTAGATCAGCCCGCGCGAGCCGAACTGTACAATAACGAGTGCAGTCGCACCGAACAGGCACTCACGTCGGCAACGCGCGCAAATGAAATAATATCACGTTTGCGTACTGATCATTTGAACGCCGAGGAAAAATCTAACCTAATTACGCTTTGTTCCCGATATCCAGACGTATTTTATGTAGAAGGGGAAACCCTTTCTTTCACAAACAAAATTAAACATTGCATACGGACATCCGACGAACTCCCCGTGTACACAAAAAGCTATAGATATCCCTACATTCATAGAAACGAAGTAAGAGACCAAATTTCAAAGATGTTGCAACAGGGTATAATTAGGCCATCGGAGTCAGCCTGGAGCTCACCCATCTGGGTTGTGCCGAAAAAACTCGATGCTTCCGGAAAACGGAAATGGCGATTGGTTGTGGATTTTCGGAAATTAAACGACAAGACGTATGACGACAAATACCCCATTCCGAATATTACAGACGTACTAGACAAGTTAGGAAATTGTCAGTATTTTACAACCCTTGACCTCGCTAGTGGTTTCTATCAGGTGGAGATGAATCCTGACGACATACCGAAAACAGCTTTCAATGTCGAAAACGGTCATTTCGAATTTCTCAGAATGCCGATGGGGCTAAAGAATTCACCCTCTACCTTCCAAAGGGTCATGGATAATGTCCTTAGAGGTTTACAAAATTCCATATGTCTGGTCTACCTAGATGATATTATCGTATTTAGCACTAGCCTTCAAGAACACATGGTAAATCTAGAGCGTGTGTTCCGGAGACTCAGAGAATCTAATTTCAAAATTCAGATGGACAAGTCCGAGTTTTTGAAATTGGAAACCGCTTATCTAGGCCACATAATAAGTAAGGAGGGTGTCCGACCTAACCCAGATAAAATAAAAGCCGTTGAAAATTACCCATTGCCTAAAACCACTAGGGAAATCAAACAATTTTTGGGCCTTGTAGGATATTACCGTAAGTTTATACCTGACTTCGCACGAATGACAAAACCTCTCACACAATGTTTAAAAAAAGGACGCAAAATTACTTTTGACTCGAATTATACAGCCGCGTTTGAAAAATGCAAGAAACTTCTGACTAACGACCCCATATTACAGTATCCCGACTTCAAGCGTGACTTCCTGTTGACTACTGACGCATCTAACGTTGCCATTGGAGCTGTGCTTTCCCAAGGACCTGTAGGCTCTGATAAACCCGTCGCCTACGCGTCCCGAACTTTGAACGATAGTGAGCTGAACTATAGCACAATAGAAAAGGAGCTGTTGGCTATCGTCTGGGCAACCAAGTATTTCCGCCCCTATCTATTTGGTAGAAAGTTCAAAATTCTAACAGATCATAATCCACTGAAATGGGTAATGAACACAAAGGATCCAAATTCAAGACTCACTAGGTGGCGCTTAAAACTTAGCGAGTACGATTTTACAATTGAATATAAAAAGGGCAAATATAACACAAACGCAGATGCCCTATCCCGCATAGAATTGTACAATGAAGACATAAGTTCCATAGTGGCAAACGCGACCGAAAACCCCTCAATCCTAGATGACTCTCGAACAGACACAGTACATACCGACAAAGAAAACCCCATATTGGAAATCCCGTTTACCGACGAACCATTGAATAAATTCCATCGACAGTTATGCCTGACCTTGACTGGTGACGTAAAAAGGAAACCCACCGTGACTAAACCCTTTGACACCCACATTAGAGTCTCCGTGCAACTATCCGAATCTAATCTCAAGAGCGACCTTATAAATGCAGTTAAAGAATATGTAGTTCCAAAGATAAAGACTGGCTTACTTATAACCCCCACTCTGGCATTGTATAAGATAATCCCAATATTACAGGATGCATTTGCAAGTTCCACTATGAACCTTGTACTCACCAAGGTCGAAGTGGAGAATGTCAAAGAATATCTCAAACAACAAGACCTAATACGTTGTTATCACGAAGGTAAAACCAACCATCGGGGTATCAATGAGTGTTATCTATCCCTTTCGCACAAATACTTTTGGCCCAAAATGAAAGAAAATATTACTAAATTTATCAATGAATGCATTATATGCGGACAAGCGAAATACGACCGCAACCCGATTCGCCAGCATTTTAACGTAGTACCGCCAGCAACAAAACCGTTAGAAATAATTCATATGGACCTTTTTACATGTCAAAAGGAAAAATACGTAACCTTTATGGATGTTTTTTCTAAATACGGTCAAGCTTATCCTTTAAGAGATGGTACCGCTCTAAGCATATTACAGGCTCTCTTAACTTTTAGCACCCATCATGGACTCCCCTTGACAATTGTGACGGATAACGGAACAGAATTTTCGAACCAAATGTTTGCCGAATTTACCAGACTCTATAATATAAAACATCATAAAACTCTAGCTCACACCCCAAATGATAACGGGATAATTGAGAGATTCCATTCCACGCTTTTAGAGCACATTCGTATCCTACATTTACAAAAGAAAAATGAACCCATAATCAACTTAATGCCTTACGCAATAATAGCATACAACAGTTCCGTGCATAGTTTCACAAAATGCAGACCATTTGACATCATAACTGGACATTTCGACCCTAGAGACCCTATTGACGTAGACCTGACCGAGCATTTATTGCAGCAATATATACAGACTCACCGAGACCAAATGAAAATTGTTTATGACGCCATTAATGAGCGCTCACTTGCTGACCGTACCGCTTTAATTGAGAACAGGAACAAAACGAGAGAGCCACAAGCCGAATATGAGTCACAACAACAAGTGTTCATTACGAATCCTATGGCTAGTCGTCAAAAGATTGCCCCGCGTTATATGTACGATACTGTCCTAGCAGACCTACCTATCCACATATATACCTCTAGGAAACGCGGCCCGATAGCGAAGTCTAGGCTGAAACGAGCCCCTAAAACGAACGTATTGTTACAGAATCGCGTTGACGCTGACTCTCGCCCTGACGACCCAGGCTCAGGAGATAAAACTTGAAAGCCTCTCCGACGGACCTGGATTACTACCCTTTCGACTTGGACCAATGAACTTAATTACCCATTACCATACCTTCCTACAATTCATCGATCTGGCAGTTATAGAAAATAACATTAATTTAGTTAAAAATCAAATTACAGATAACAACGACAGGTTGAAAAACGAAACCGTCTGGCTATTCGAAACCCAAGTAGAGTACCTAACTTATAAATTAAATAAAACGCTCTTTCAATTAAAAAGCCTTGAACCTACACGTAATAAGAGAGGTCTCGTTGACGGGCTCGGCTCTATAGTTAAAAGTATTACGGGAAATTTAGATCAAACAGATGCGATCAATTATAATAATGCCATAAAAGTTTTACAGGAGAACCAGGAGAAGGTCATAGTAGAATTTAATAATCACATAAGCCTTAATAAGGAGTGGATGACTTGCCACGATCAGTTAGTGTCCCAAATTGTAGAAAATCAGGCCAAATTGAATGAAACTTTGAATTTTATGTTGAACTCGCCGGGCTACACGGGAAAAGACCTGTTAACGATCGCTAAACTAGACCAACTATTAACTATAATTAGCGATAATGTAGACGAGCTTGCTCTCGAATTAAGTAGGATAGAAAACATATTAGCCTTTACCCGCTCCTCCAGCGTACATCATACTATGTTAGGAGTTAACACTCTCAGCAGTATGATAAAATCCCTTAATAAGATATATCATAAAAATCAAATATTAGATTTAGACTTGCGAGAGCTGTACGATGTAATAGTCCCAGCCTCTTACTATTCGGGAAATAGGATAATATTAATATTTAAATTTCCAATAATATCCTCTCAGATTTATGAGTTATTTAAACTTCCCATATTACCCAACAAATTCAACCAAGCCCTTATACCACCCTATCCTATGATAGCAATCAGCGACAAATCATATGTGTACATAGAGGCAGAATGCCCGAAGTTCCAAACCCGGTACCTTTGCAATGACAAACTACACCAGCAAATGAAGACGGAACCTGACTGCATTCAAAGACTTATTATGGACCAGGTTGTGGACAAATCCTGCCACCAAGTCACTATATCCTTGAATGGAGAAGCACTGGAACAACTGGATGACAAGCATTATGGTATAGTTTTCCCCGAGCCAACAAAAGTGCAGCTGACATGCGACCGTGAGGACTACAATATCCTGAACGGAAGTTACCTCGTAACCATCCCCCATAATTGCAAGCTGCGTACAAAGGAATTCACCCTTATAAACGCTAACAATCGCGTCGAAGGGCAACCTGTAAGAATACTGAACTTACCCACCGGCATCGAACCTACCGCCGCACCCCGCGCCGCGATTTCTCTCAACTCCATCAATCTCAAAGGACTCAACATAATACACGAAAAGATTGTATCCCAGAAGCCAATTGAACCCGCAAAGAAAGAAGACAGCGTAATATACCATACCACCATTCCCTTCTATGGAATTATATCAAGCGCGTGCATACTCGCCTTTGCATTTATCTGTCGACATTATCAGAAGAAAAACAGGAAGCATGAAATCCAGCGGAAGGACAATGACGTCACAACTACCCAGGATAACCAGCCCACTCCAGCAGCGACATCCCACAGCATGACCAGCATTCCGTCAACATTTTTTATAAACTTAAAAAAATAGTTGCCGTTCTTCAGGAGGGAGGTGTTACATATACCTAGCATATACCTAGCATGCATGGAGCTGAGTGCGCACAACACGCACGTGACACCAATGCACCAATCTGAGGAATGCGGAACCGACCTCAATAGGATCATGCCGAGGCAGCAGCGCGTGGATCGACTCAGGCCGCCACCGTCCCTGCCGCTGGACCGTACTTCGTCTCAAACATCGAACGGGTCAACTAGTTTACTTAGCCTAGGAAATAATTGATATTTTTATTATTCTAAATTAAAGTACATTTAAGTAAATCCCGGTTTTTGAGTAATCCGGCTGCAGTTCCCATATTTAGCCTGACTTTGTATAGAATTGAATAAATAAATAAATAAATAAAATAAATAAATAAATATCACGGGACAATTCACACCAATTGACCTAGTCCCAAAGTAAGCTTAGCAAAGCTTGTGTTATGGGTACCAGGCAACGTATATAGTACTATATACTTATATACAGGGTTATTTGTAATTCACTAGCATCCTTTTAACAAAAACATTTGTTTAAGTGGTAGGAGTTTAGGGTTAAAAGGATGCTAGTGAATTACAAATAACCCTGTAGATAGATACATACTTAAATACATATTAAACACCCAAGACCCGAGAACAAACATTCGTATTTTTCATACAAATATCTGCCCCGAAGCTTCATAGTCAGGGTCTCTAACCGCTAGGCCATCTGGTCGTCTATAAAATAAATAAATTAAATAAATAAATAGAATACAATGGCTTTGTTCGAAACGTGGGCTGTAACGAGATCGGGACAGCTCAAAAAATTCCTACTATACATCACTTTTTTTTCCTCTGGTAAACTTACCTTAAGGCTAGTAAAAAAAAAAAAAAACTTACCATGGCAAACTCCAGAAGTGTCTCCAATATATCATCTATAGGAATTTGAACATCAACACTAGGTTTGCTAGAATCTGTAATAAAAATATACAGGGTGTTTGGTAGCTATGTACAAAGCTTTAAGGGGGTGATAGCCGAGGTATTTTTGAACATTTTTAGCCATATATGTCTTAGCCGAAATTTGATTTTTTTTTAAATTGAAGACTTAAAAATTTTAGGAATATACCCAGAATTTGATAGTCACGAGTCAATATTGCCCCAATGAGCGTTAATTTGGAAATTTTAAATATGACACAGAAAAATGACGTAGACTTGTCTTTTTCACATGTTATTTACTAGTAAAATTGCAAGACTAGTGCATTCTTAGCGAGTGCTCCCTGAGTTTGCTTTTTACTTTTTATCTCAGATTTAGCAAGCAATGCCAATGAGTAATACCTTAAAAGAAAGAACAATAAACAGGCATGTTTCTAATAATGTTTGAACATTTCAAGGATATTTTTATTTTTTTTTATGGCACAGAAAAATTACTCTGTTCCAACCTAAGACATTTTTAGTGATTTCTAATGCCTCCATTTTGTTATTGTGGCAAGAAAGACACTTAAAAAATATTTCATTTGGTCCAATACACATTAAACTACCCGAAATAAAAGATTTGGTTTCCAAATTAACGCTCATTGGGGCAATATTGACTCGTGACTATCAAATTCTGGGTATTTTCCTAAAATTTATAAGTCTTCAATTTAAAAAAAATATCAAATTTCGGCTAAGGCATATATGGCTAAAAATGTTCAAATGCACGTAGCTACCAAACACCCTGTATATCTTAGCAAAGAATACATAAAAAAGCGGCCAAGCGCGAGTCTGACTCGCGCACGAAGGATTCCGTACCATTATCTATAAAAACGGCAAAAAAATCACGTTTGTTGAATGGGTGCCCCCTTAAATATGTGTTTTATTTTAATTAGTTATTTATTTTTAAACTTAATATATAACTAAATATTCTGTGAATATTTCAAGCGTCTAACTGTTGCCGTTATCAATATCGAGCATATTTGTTGTATGGCAGCCCCTTAAATATTTATTTTATTCTGGTTTTTTAGTATTTGTTGTTACAGCGGCCACCAAAATACATCATCAGTGAAAATTTCAACTGTCTAGCTATCACGGTTCATGAGATACAGCCCGGTGACAGACGGACAGACAGACAGACTGATGGACGGACAGCGAAGTCTCAGTATATTTTTACCCATTGGGTACGGAACCCTAAAAAGCTTGCTTTGAATATTTTAAAATATTTACGGTTTCAGGTATAATTTTACATTTGACATAATTATGTACTGTATAAATCCGATGACAATTCAATATTATTATGAAATGGAGCTGATAGAATAGAATAGAATAGAATACGTTTATTTGTGGAACATAGGTGTACATAAACGGTCTTATAAAAACAAAAATTCACAAGGATAACGTTGTTTGTGTTGTGCTATTATAAATAAATAGCTTATAATTATATTTCATACTAAATACAAACTGAAATATAGATGCACAGAAAAAACCCCAGAAAAAAGACCAATGCTGGGAATCGAACCCAGGTCCTCAGCATTCCGTGCCGTGTGCCATACCCCTACACCACCACTGGTCTAGAGATTAGACACGAATCTTTCCTATACATCATACATACTTGTTGTTGTTGGTCTTTTTTCTGGGGTTTTTTCTGTGCATCTATATTTCAGTTTGTATTTAGTATGAAATATATGATTTCACGGGATGACCGTAAATGTAATAAAAAATGAAGTTGAAAAAATAAATACAAAAAGATACTTCATAGCTAAGCTAACTAGCTTATAATTAGTTAAGTTAATTTAAGGTTTTTTAATATTCTATCGCATTAGGTTAAGAAAATCTGTAATGGTAGAATAGTTATGGAAAATAAACAAATAAATAATAAAAGTATAACATTCAGGAATCTCTGTTTTGCCAGTAGGCGTACAAATATTTCTGTTTTCCTTTAACGAGTCATTAAGTCTAAATACAATTAATATTCACAGCAGTAATAAAAACAAAAAAAAATAACTAGAGTGCAATAATTTATTCATTTCAAATAACTATTTTAGCAAGGATTTTTATTTAATGAATGTCAATAATAATATCAATATCTGGCGCAATATGTATAAAACTAAAAATTAATGTCATTAGGATGCATAAAATTATATC
Source organism: Archips xylosteana (assembly GCA_947563465.1). Lineage (NCBI taxonomy): Eukaryota > Metazoa > Arthropoda > Insecta > Lepidoptera > Tortricidae > Archips > Archips xylosteana. The sequence goes on from OX387370.1 coordinate 11,250,795, forward strand.
TGATCTGATGATGGTGCTGGAAGGTGGCCATAGGATAACTCTGTAATAAAACGACACGACCGCATCGAGTTTGATTCGTCTTAACGGGTACTTTGGTAACTAGAGGCAAAAAGTACAGTCGCTTTATTGCGAATTTTTTATTTACCTTCTTCCCTGTTGGTCTGTCGAGCTTTCGATGTGCTGTAACTGCTGAACGTGCCTTGGAAAGCTTTGCTTAGAGTCAAAAGCTTTGTCGGCACGGGGGCGATACTAAAAAAAAAGTATTTTTGATTATGCCGTTTTGAATACGCTATGACGGAAAAGCCTATTGTTTTGACCTATGGTCAGGGGGGTTTCACTCCACAGTTTAGGTATGGTCGGCCGGCGCGCCTCCCGGGCAGGCGTATGGCAGTAGGTTAGGTTAGGTTAGGCTAGCCGCGTCGCGCGTAATTAAGCATCTTTTTTTCTGTGATTTTTGCAACCAACAATGACTTCTAAACGGGTACGTATCAAAATATATAAAGTTTAAAACAAATAATGGACGAAATACATAATGGTCATTTGATATAATGCAATTTTCTTGGAAATTCTCAACTTTACAGGATTTTCACAAAATAAACCTAACCTAACCTAAACCAATCTGTAGATTACACGGTTTAATCAATAGTTTCATAGAAAATTTTAGTATGTATTATGACCATTATGTATTTCGACCATTATTTGTTTTAAACTTTATATATTTTGATACGTGCCCCTTCTAAACGATCTTATAATCCGTATTAAATATACTGTGGCGTTTAAAGGCAGTTTACTGAATTAATACACACTGTTATCTTTCTTGATTTACATACCTACCTAAATATAGGCGAGTGGGAGCCCTGTGCTCTTGGTTTCGGTTCAGCGGTGCCCAACGGAATATGAGCGCTCGTATCACACGATAAGTTTCAATTTCGCGTGCAAGCAGTTAACGGTTATAAGAGTAGGCAAATTTATATACCCAGTGGCGTGCCTAGGGTATCAAGCTATGGCAAGCCGAGAGATATGTTTTAGAATTTTTTTGTAATTTAATGTAGGTAAATCCATCTTGTTGCCGCTTTACTCAGTTTGGGCAAGCTTACCAAAGCACACTTCATTCTATTACTAGACAGAATTTTAAATTTTACAGACTCATTCTCACACGCAACGTACTAAAACAAGAATACCTATTTATTTTGTAATTACATAAATTCACGCATTTTTCAACGCCTTGCATGGCATGGCCCACGATTCGATATAAACAATCGTGAAGTTATTCATCTCGCCCGCGCACTCGCGTTCTAAACCAAACGCAGCAAACTTCACACCGTAAGCCAGATTCAAAATTGCAAAGAAAGCGCTATATATGCAGGTATACATAGATATTTACAAAACTAACGTTTTCCTAAGTATGTAGAGAGCGTTTGGAAGCCCCGTAAAAGCCCACAAGAGCGAGCGAGATGTCATGCTATTTATAACGTCGCTACTATCGCCTATCGCCGCGTCGGCCGCCGGACAGCGCCGCTGGGCCGCGCAGCGGATTTGTTATGCAATTCTTGGTATTTTACGTAAAATAAAGCGCGTTATTATGAAAGTGATTTTATTAGAACTTTTTTCGTTTGGACGAGGTTTGGCTTTTATTTTTAATCTTGATTTGAGATTTATAAGGCAAGCCCGGCTTTTGGGCTTCTATGTAAGGATCGCCACTGTATATACCTAAATATGACTTTTGTTCGAGAGTGATCCTTCTGTACGCTAGTAAGTACTATTAGTTATTCTGTGCTATGTTCTAACAAGCAGAGGACCATGGATTGAAGCCAAACTTCTTTAGAGCTGTCGAAACACGATCCTCCCATATATTTTGTACGGCAATACCTATACTTCGTTTTTTTAGCATTAGAAATAGGGTAAACAATCATGATGAGTCTTTTTATTGAAAAACGCTTAAAAAAAATAGTAACTTCTACTTACAAAACCAAAAGAATGTAAATGGGCCGATCAACTGTTTTTTGTCACTCGTTGCTATAGTGACGGTCTCCTGGGTCACTCTTTAAACCGTAAGTTTATCTGATTAAAATTTGGCAAACATGCATTTTTGTGGTAGTTTTAAGCCCCTTTTTCAATTGGACATCTAATAAGCATGTTAGTTAATGTGACACAACATTTCTTCTAATTAAACTCCCCTCCCCAACTCTCATCCTCTTTTTGTCCCCTCGCTGACGGGACAGAATAACAACAAGAAATAGTTGATCCACCCAAATAATCATATGTCCTTGCTAATTAAAAAGACACGTCATGATCGCTTACCTTCTTTTTAATGCTAAAAAACCAAGTAATTCGTTGTAAAGCAACTAAAAATCTTATTTTGCAGTTAATTGATAATTACTTTTTCGTGTTGTTTGCTCTGTCCCCGGTTGTCCAAGTGACACTTCATACTGTTTCATAGTAAAATGCTACGGGTAGCAAGAAAAAGTTGATTCACCCAATTTTTTTAAAGCAATTTTTTGTAAAACTACCTCAAAGCGATAGGCTCTTCCCTCAGCTTGATATTCTTGAAATTGTCCGCTTTCCTCATACCGCTGTACAGCATTTCCAGTATGGCTGACACACAGACCGACATATCCAATGCTATGTTACGTAGCGACGGAAGATATACTGTTATAAAGAAGCACTCCGCAAATCTGTAAAAAAATCAATCCAAGATTGATATTGATCTATCGATTGTAGAAAATGGCATCTGTAGCCTTTGGCGATATGTATCCATAATATCCATATCGTCACTACTTTGAAAAAATCTCGTATCTCAAATCAATATGTAAACCAAACTGAACTTTATTGCACATTCAGTAAAGTTCAATTAGCCAGATTATCGATTTTGAGATACGAGCTTTTATCAAAGTAGTGACGATATACTTCTTACGACATCCACGGAAGGAATGGAGAGGTGTAATAAGGATGTTGCCACCACCAATCAACTGACGTACTTTTTATGAGCTGTCAAAACACAATTCTCTCATAGAGTTTGAATGGCAATAGCAACTTATGACGTCACATGTTCGCTAACTCAATCAACTATTTATTTGTTTTAAAGCAACAAAAAATCTAATTTTGCAGTTAATCGAAAATTAATCTGGTTTTCGGGGCTGAAATGAAGCGTTTTTTACTGGAGTAGCGTCTTCGAATTATTTTTTAATGGCGTCAACATCCCTATTCTAAACCTAGCACCACATGGGTAACTATAACTTACCTAACACCTAACTCCGTACTCAATATGCCCCCCACTTTTTCTCTCACGACGCTCGCTATATCCCCCCCACTATCAGTTGCACCAATACCAAGACAAGTCAGTACAGTCATGCCATACAAGTCGTCTTTATGTATGTTCAAAATGGGGGTAGTCTCTGTTTTCTGCCGCTTCGCTGACGGCTGGGATGTTGGATGAGCAAAAAGGTCTAAAAAATAAGAAAAAAATATTATTTTTCAAAATTGGTATGAAGTGTCTTTTTGTATTTTTATTTTTCAACTCCATTTTTTTACGGTCATCCCATTTTTTCACGAACTGAAACATGGATGTATAGAAAAAACCCCAGAAAACAGACCAGCGCTGGAAACCGAACCCGTGTCCTCAGCATACCGTGCTGCGTGCTTTTACCCCTACACAACTGGTCGGCAGTTTAGACACAAATTTTTCCCATGCATCGCACATCTCAATTCGTTAACTAATCACATTTAAACCGTGATACAGCGCCATCTATGTCACACCCTCATCGATAGACGTCAACACTCCTTCGGAACTACCCGCTCACCCGGACAAGAGATGGCGCTACTAAGCCCACTTAAAAAAAAATACAAAAAAAGATACTTCAAAACAAACTAGATATATCCTTCGCTTCAGCAACACTCATTATCACTTATTTGCATTTCTGTTTAGGTAACTGGCTGAATCAACTTTTTCTTACCACCCGTTGCTATGGTTACACTAATTTTGTCTCCTGGACAACCTAAGCATTTTTCTATGAACCAGTATGAAGATGTCACTTGGACAACCGGGGACAGAGTAAACAACACAAAAAAAGTTGATTCACCCACCGATTTACCGATATAGTTTGTATGACTAACTTTGGTAACACAAAGGAAGCGATCGTGATTTTGTTTTGGGCTTAAGCCCTTAACTACGTGCAAATTTTTTAAAAACGACTCCTTTACGTTCGACATTCATCTACGTACCTTCGAAAGCTGTCAACATGACTTCGACAGCGGCCTTCCTGATTTTGACAGAAGAGTTTTGACAGCTGTCAGCGACCTGCAACGCCGCTCGCCTCTTCAAGTCATCCGACATGAGGTTCATACCGTTCTTTACTAGCAACATGGCTGAAATTGCATTTAAACACATTTTAGCTACAAATAAAAGCAGCAACTTAACAATGGATGCAATATGGTGACGAAAGCAGAACATGGATAAGACTTTTATTAAATTTCGAGTAATATTTATGTATAAAAATATATGCATAATATTTTGTCAGTAAGTACGTAATAGCCTCTATCCTCCAATAAAATTATTGGAGTCAGTTATAGAAAGAATTCCAGATTATGATTTTATAAGAAATTTGAGTGATAGTAATAACTTTACTAATAATGGCGAAGTATCACTTTACGAATAGGTACGCACTTCTCACATCTGTAGATGTCGATGTCGTCATTCCCCTGTATAAGTGGATAGTGAACTTTAATAGAAATAGACTGAAAATATGTAATATAGAAAAAAATATAATTATTTTGTTGTATTAAATATAATTATGTTGTCGTTTTGAAACCAATTGTAGTCATATCCATATTACAACCATCGGCCGCCCATTATTTATAACCACGTCTTTTTCGCTCTTATTGCGTTGACACAAAGCTATTCCCGATTGGCTGAACATTTGGGGAGAACCTTACCCGTCGGATCCACAACAAGCATCTCGGACAGCTCTATGCTTTCAAACATGTCGGCAACGCACGTGCTGGGACGGTTGTTAGCGACGTACACAGACATGATGTGGAGACATTTGCTTCGGTCCGATGACGTCACTTTCATCACGTAACTTACTATTTTTCTGAAAAAAAGTTTGATAAGGTGGTTAATATTTAACATTATTATCCCTATACAGGGTTATTGGTAAGTCGACCTAATAGTTATGGGGGCGGTCATTTGCAATCATTTTTGTCCCATAATGCCTTATGCAAAAAAATATAAGTTATGAGCAAAAAAAGTAAGAAATCTTCAAAAATTCATTTTAAAAAAATTTGGCAATTTATGTCAACTTTTTTATTTGCTTATGTACAAGATAATATTGCTGTTCTTATGCAATATTAAAAGTATAATTATCTGTACACGTTTAAGAGTGCGAGACCGGAAAGTAAAAAAATAGTGATTTTTTTATTATCAGGTTATTCAACAATAATGGCATTAGAACAGAAAATTTTACTAATAAATTTTTCGCTTTTGACGTGCCAACGTCTAATAAATCGATGAACGCCGACTGCACACACGAAAAAGGATGACACAATGTAACGTATATGTACGTACATGTCCCGTACAGAGCAGTGATGGCCAGGATGTAAAAGAGAGCATCGCGCGTCAGGACGTACAATCTTAGTACTAGCGCTCGGGTAATTTTTATGGGGGGGTGCGGGGTGGGGGTTGAAGGGGGTTTCGGGGGAGGGGGTGCGGGAATTTTAAAGGGGGATGAACGACCGCTTTAGCCTAGTTGGTAGTGACCCTGCCAACGAAGCAAGAGGTCCTGGGTTCAAATCCCGGTAAGGGCATTTATTTGTGTGATGAGCACGAATATTTGTTCCTGAGTTATGGATGTTTTCTATGTATTTAAGTATTTATTTATTTATATAAGTATGTTTATCGTCGTCTAGTACCCATAGTACAAGCTTTGCTTAGTTTGGGACTAGGTCAATTTGTGTAAGATTGTCCCCTAATATTTATTTATTTATTTATTTAAATTTCATTGATTTTGCCGTAGGATGCACCGTTTTCAAGATATTTGACAAAACACCGGTTCTCGTCCGATCACCGAAGTTAAGCAACGTCGGGCGCGGTCAGTACTTGGATGGGTGACCGCATGGTATCATTTTTGTTTGTCACTATAGTGCGACAAGCTCGTGCGGCTCTCCGCGGAACCCTGTCGCAGTCAGCAGTTGCCGCACTTATTAAAAAAAATCTCGTTAAGGACAGCAGAGGCTCCCTGCGACAAAGTTCCGCAGAGCGCCGCGCACGTGCTTGTCAAGGTATAATACTAAGATTTTTGTAAATGGTTGCTAGAAAAAAAAATATCACAAAGGACGTATGTAAGAAGAAAACGTCCGAACATGTCATAAAATGAACTCATTAAGGGGCTGTTTCACCACCTTATTGTCAAACTACTGGTTAGGTAACCAATGAATAAACTAAGTACTGCACAAATCTGTCGGCCAGTTTTTTTTCAGTTTCACCACTCCGGTCCTGCGCAAACTAAGTACCACTTAACTAATCGTCGGTTTAACAAAAAGTCGGAATAGCAACGTCCCATTTCACGACCACGGGTTCCTGTTCGCATATTTTCGTTCAAAGAGTCGCTCATTATTAAAGCAAAATAAATCGTAAACTATGTAATTTTTAAACACATCTATTTTTTTGCATAAACAAATGTTTAACATTATAATTAATCCAAAAACGGTATTTATTTACGATACTTTGGTTAACAATAACAAAGAAAAATAAAATCACGTAAAACGAATCGAAAAGTGGCGCCAAACCCTTTGACAGATTAACTTTTTTTTAATGGCGATGTACAAGTTCAGGTAGAACAAACGATTGTGCCACTGAAAAAAAGTCTGTAATTAAAAAATATTACGAAATTTTGGATTTATTTTTAAATACTAAAAGCGTACCTATATTTTTTATTCAAATCTTGATATTTAAATTCTCGTTTGCAATTTAGCATGACTTCTTTCTTTAAAAAATAAAAAATACTTTGATTTATTTTTCTGAAACCGGCTGAAGGGCTCTCCAACCATGGCCACAAAAAAATAAACTAACTAATTAAAAAGATATGTGACGGATAAAAATGCTAAATGCCACCTGATCTGATGGTCAAATTAAGAAATAGTTTGTCCATCACTTAGCGCTAATCAAGACTGGTGAAACAGAAATTTTTATTCCATGTGACAAATAAGGTTATGATCAAGCTAATCCGAACTTTAAAAAAAGTGGTGAAACAGCCCCTAAATCTATCAATAATAACTGTTATAAATACAACTGGGTGAATCAACTTCTTAGTGCCACCCGTTGCTATGGTTACACAAATTTTGTCCCCTGGACAACCTAAGCCTTTTTCTATGAAACAGTATGAAGTGTCACTTGGACAACCGGGGACAGAGTTTTGTAGTGGTAGAGCCATGTTGTAGCTAGCCGCTGCATCACGAATGGGCCAGCTCGTCCGGGGCAGTACCACCCTCTCACAGAACACCGGCGTGAAGCAGCAGTAATCCTGCTTGCGTTTCGTACGGTCAGTGAGAGTGCCGGGGGCCCAATACCTCTCCCCCTCCCCTATTCCCTCTCCTTTTTCCTTAGGGCCGACAACGCACTGGCATCGTGTAAAGCGCTGCGGGTATCTATGGACAGTGGTGATCATTTAACATCAGGTGACCCACTAGTTCGTTTGTCTGGCCTATCTAACATAGAAAAACAACAAAAACTCGATGAACCTACGAAATACCTGAATTCTGCTTCTCCACAGCACGCCGAACTGCCCATACAAGCGTAGTACAAAACTTTCACAAAATTAGTCACATTCATCTTATGCAGCGCCTTCTTGAAGTTTGACAGCACATCGTTCCTGTCACTGTCATTTTGACAGGCCGCTACCGCCAGGCCGAAACACTCCGCGACTTTCGACGGATTTGTGTCCAATTTTGATAGTATTTTTTCCAGTGACTGCGGTACGTATATGTTGACTTTGCATATTGTTTTTAGAAGTTGGAATAGTTTTAGATAAGAGTCTTGAGACTGATCTGAAAAAGAAAAAAGCCGGTCAAGCGTGAGTCGGACGGTTCCGTGCATTCGTACAATGTTTTAAAATTTTAAAAATAGTTCAGTAAAAAGCCAATAAAGAAAAAAAAGCCTGCGATGAAATTCAATGGTGTGTGTGAAGTTGAATGGTGATTGTCCATCATCATCATCATCCCAGCCTATATACGTCCCACTGCAGGGCACAGGCCTCCTCTCAGAATGAGAGGACTTGAGCCGTAGTTCCCACGCGGGCCCAGTGCGGATTGGGAACTTTACACACACCATTGAATTTCTTCGCAGGTGTATGCAGGTTTCCTCAAGATGTTTTCCATCACCGTAAAGCTCATGGTAAATAAAATTACAAATGTAATTTCGCACATAAATTCCGAAAAACTCAGAGGTGGCTTCGAATGATGATTGTGTGTGTAAATTTCCAAACCACTCTGGTATGATGATGATGATGACAGTTATTGTTATTCAGATGTATTTATTTTTCTGTGTTTGTATCGAATATGTGTAAATAAACATTTCTCTCTCTCTCTCTTATTGGGCAACACTTACCGTCGTCCAAACTATCAAAGTTACCTGTATAATAAGGCTCGAAGCTCTCCCATCCAATTTGTATGGAGCTCCCATACAGCTCCAGGAGTCCGTACAAAGTTTTGAGCAGTCCGTCGAAAGTGTTACTCCTGCGATGATCCATACAAGTCTTTATGAGGTGATGTATGATCTTGTTGAAATACACCGATGTGGCATCTTCTTTCCAATATATGACAGTGTCAAGCTGTAACAAAAAAAATACTATACATATACTAGCTGTTGCCCGCGACTCCGTCCGCGAAGAATAGGGGTAGATATAAAAAATAGCCTACGACCTATTCTCAGACCTACCGACTACGGATAAAAAAGTTTCAAAAAAAACACCGTGTGACACGAGATTTTTATATATTAGATTTGTTTTGCGGAGGTTCATATTAATGAACTGAAACAATTTCTTTGCTCACCCGCGACCTAAGGATAGCTACGTTTATGTAAGAAATGCGTGTTCATGCAGTTCCTCCACCTCTACTCTGTACGAACATACACAAATTACACAAAACCCAACTATCACCACCACCAAAATACACTGACGCGTTTCGAACTCAACCAGAGCTCATCTTAGAACGTTGTGTTGTTTCAGTTCATAAACCTTTTCAACGCCACGCCTCGACAAAACGTAAACCTGCTTTGAACCTTATGTCATTTGTGTCAAGATCACATTGACACTGTACTTTGTGACACCTATATGTGTCGTTGGCGTTGAAAGGGGTAATATGGACCACCGCAAAGTAACGCCTGATTCAATAAACTGCTTAGTATTTATGTAATATTTGTAACAATCCATACAAATAGTAACAGAGTGTTTTGCGGAAATTTTGAAAATGACCCAGAAGGCGAATTACCATGTACTTTTTCATACTGACCACATCGAGATGCAGTCCGTTAAGACACGCGCCCTCTGCGACGGTGGTGGCGACCGCCGCGAGCAAACCCGGGAGCAACACGCTAGCGTGCGGCTTCAGATCCTCCTTGCAGTTGCAAATTATCTGTGCAAAAGGAAAATTGAATGTTTTTGTACCAAATTTATTTTTTAGGGTTCCGTACCGGGTAAGGTATAGGGGGTAGGGTAGGGTATGATGATAGGGTATGAGGGGGAGCCCCTTTTCTCCCATAATCTTTTTTATCCGAATTTTGAAAGTCAGAAATCAATGTCCATAATATTCTTGCTCATAAATATCGATGGTCATAATTATTTTAAAGCATATCGCTTAATAGTTCTAACTGCAATGATCTATAATCCTATTGATCATAACTTTAAAAAGTCATAATATTGATATCAATAAAATTTAACGGAATATCGTTGATTATTCAGAAACATTGTAAGGCATATATCTTAAAGTGATAATTGTTTATAGTCATAATTTTGCATTACCTAAATTGCACTAAGCATATACATCGAAATCTATAACATCTAAAGGAATATCAATAATTATTCAGAAACATTGTAAGGCATATCGCTAGCAGCGAGCGAGCGAAGCGAGCGAGCAAGACCTTTCAGGGCAGAAGCGACTCGGACAGGTTAGGTTCAGAAGGCTAAGGCGGGAGCGAAGCGTAGCGTAGCTCCCGCCTTAGCCTTCGATGTTAGGTATTTTTTTTATGACAGCACAGAAAAGGATTATTACCTTTTATATTATGAAATGTCATACAACCATGACACTGAATGTTATTACAAAGTAATATTATGCCTAATAATAATTATGACCTGCGAAAAAAGACCATGCAATAATTATTATGAGTGACATTATTACTTTTAACATTATGAACAGTGATGCATTCATGACACTGAATGATATGACTTTACTTATTGTTCCTTACAATAATTATGACTTAAGAAAATAGTAACTCCAATTTATGTTGTTTAATATTATGACTTCCGATAATATGACGAAAAAAAATTATGACAGAAAACGTTATGGGCTTGAAAATTCGGAACAAAAATTTTATGGGAGTCATTATAGACCCGGTATGAGGGTATGACGGGTATGTCTGTCTGTCCGTCTGTCAAGGGGCTCTGGGGCTCTTTTACCGTAATAGCTAGACACTTGAAATGTTCACAGATTACGTATTACTGTGGCTGCTATACCAACAAAAAAATAAAGTATAGTTAAAAATTAAATGGGTTTTCAGTGTTTTTAATTGCAGCGCTGGTTGCTAGGCAACAGCTGACGTTGCTAGGGAACGAATAACAGCCATAACCACGGCCGCGCGCATACGAGCGAGCAACCTCATGCTGATTAGATGATTTTGAAAACCTGCCTATAAGTCTGCGATTTTAGTGCTTACATTTTGGCGATTTGCTGGACTGTTTTCAAAACATTGTACGGAGGTACGGAACCCTCCATGTATAGTCGGGGTAAGAAAAGGTTCGTCACTTTTCGACTCTAAGTCAACGAGTTAAGGTCGAAAAGTGACGAACGTTTTCTTACCCCGACTATACAAGTTGTACTCCCACTTGGCTGGTTTTTATTTATTTAAATCTTTTTCTGTCATATGTGTAAAACTCTCTCCCCTTCCCTCTCTCTCTCTCCCTCCCTCTCTTTATTTCTCTCTCCCCCTCTCTCCCTCCCTCCCTTTCTCCCTCTCTTTCTCTCTCAGATAATTATCTTGATAATATCCAATCCAAACCTATACTTCCCCAACCTCACCTGAGCCAGCAGCCATTTCAAGTTGGTATGGTCGTTTTCTAGAGAGCTCGCCAGCTCTGCCCACAGCGCGAACGGCAAGGCTGCCACGTGGCGGAATAATGCCGTCAAGGTGGCGGCACACGGGTGGGCATTCAGGTCTGTCTCTGGCAGGAGTATGTCTTGGACTTCTGGCTGAAAGACATAAGTTAAGTTAAAAATATTTATTTAATTATCCATCCATTTCCATTTATTCATTTATTTTATTAATCCAGGTGTCACCAACGGTATTGTGCTGAGCCAGTGTCCGATTTGCAAACGCAATGACACATTATATCTTTAGCTTTAGTGTTGCCTTTTGTTTTGTAAAATATTGATGATGTTTGTGTCTTGTGATGTTGTAAAGAAATGTATTTTCTTTCTTTCTTTAATTTAGGATTTGACAAGCACACAAAGTTTTGGGACCTTTCCTCAATAGTAAAAATAAGAGAAAATATAAAAAAAATGTGAATATGACAATAATCATCGTGATTTTATATTATTACAGAGGAAAACTCTGCTGTTTTGATAATCTCGAAAATCTTGATAATTATTACTGGTAATAATATAGATAGTTATTATTGATAATGATATTTATAATTATCACTATAATTATTTTTTTTATTGTGAGACGGAGGCAAACGAGCAAGCGGGTCATCCGATGGAAAATGATCACCGCCGCCCATAAAAATCAACAACTCAAAGAGAGTCACCAATCTGTTGCCGGCCTTTAGAGTGAGTATAAACCCTTTTCTTGAAAGCCCCGATGCCATAGTTGTCTGGAAACACTGCTGCCGGAAGCTGGTGTTAATGGTAATTATAATTCATTGTCATTTTAATTTATTACTTGTGTGGTGTCGGGTTTACAATTATACGTCTCCATTTCTTCCTTGAATGTCGTAAGAAGCGACTAAGGAGATAGGTTAAGGTATCAAACCTGTCACTATTGTACCACTTTTATCTAAATTTAAGAGGCTGTTTCACCACCCATTGATTAATTTTACCTGACGGATAAATGTGATGCCGTCTCCGCCTATTCGAACAAAACAAACAGAGACGGCGTCACATATATCCGACAAATAAATTCGATCAATGGATGGTGAAACAGGGGGTTAATCTAAAATTGCTATAAGTAACCCCGAAATTTAAATTTAGCGTTTCGTATGCTCTTGGGATACAGACGTGATGCATGTGTATCATTTATAATAAATGTTGATAATGATCACTGGTAATAATATTAACAATTATCAACGACTAGCTGTTGCCCATGACTTCATCTGCGGAGAATTCATTTTATTGTTATCCCGTAGGAACTATGAAATTTTAAGGGATAGTAATTATCCTAAGTGTTAATCCAGGGTATGCCAAACCTCATCCAAATTCAAATTAGTAGCCTTATAATGTTGATAATTATCACCAATAATTATGTTGATAATTATAACTAATAATTATCTTGATAATTATAACTAATAATTATCTTGATAATTATTACTGATAATTATATTGATTATTTGACGATTATTGCTTGATTTATTTTTATTATGAGAGAGAGGCAAACGAGCAAGCGGTTGATTTTATTGAACCTTCATATAATGATACGTACCACATCTTCCTGTTGTGTGTGCAGATCAAACAGCATCGGGTGTTCGGAGAGAGTGCGAAGGAAGATGTGCGAGTGAGACGTGAGAAGCGACGAGGATTCAACGGGCACCGAGACCGGGAGGGACCTGTTGCGTTTTATCTAAAAAAAAAGTTTAATTCACATTTATTTATTTATTTTAAATAAAGTCGTCGTCGACGAAATGGTTTGACTTATGGTCTCTCAGGCAGAGGGTCGAGGGTTTGACCCCGGGCTCGCAACTCTGAGTTTCCGACATTTATTTGGATTTCATCATTTCTAATGTGATCCCGCAGATAAACTCCAAGCATAGCCCTCTCCATCGCCATTGAGTGACCAGGAGGTTTCTAATTAGTATACCGGTAAACTGTTACTTTAGGAAATTTTGGGGCTACTTTGATAGATTTAAAATTACTATAAAAACGTAAATACTCATAGCTCGATTGAGCATATGACGTAAAAAGTTAGGTGATTTATCAAGTTAGTTATTTCACTGCCACAAATGGTGTAATAAAAATAAGGACACGGCGTAAAAAACTGTTTTCTAAAGTATAAAAGCACTTCAAAGTAACCCCAGTTTACGGTACTTTTTCAATAGCATATTAACCTTTCGTCTGTGTGAGCGCTGGGTACAGTCAAGGATTTTAATTGATAGGCCTCTTGTTACTGTTCGTAATTTAGTTCGTAATTCAGCATATACGAGTAAAAGGCTGCGTATCCACCGGAGCTGTGCGAGGATGCGTTGCGAGGGATGTGTTTGTCATGATTTATTGAATCAGGCGTTACTTTGCGGAGGTCCATATTAATGAACTAAAACAATTACTTTGCCCACCCGCGACCTTACAATAGTTACGTTTATGCAAGAAATGTGTGTTCATGCAGTTCCTCCACCTCCACACTGTACGAACACACACAAATCACATAAACACAACTATCACCACCACCAAGCTACACTGACGCGTTTCGAACTCAACCAGAGCTCATCTTCGGAGTTACCACAACCGTATGCTATGCTACCAAATGTTAAACTCTGAGATGAGCTCTGGTTGAGTTCGAAACGCGTCAGTGTAGCTTGGTGGTGGTGATAGTTGTGTTTATGTGATTTGTGTGTGTTCGTACAGTGTGGAGGTGGAGGAACTGCATGAACACACATTTCTTGCATAAACGTAACTATTGTAAGGTCGCGGGTGAGCAAAGTAATTGTTTTAGTTCATTGTTTGTCATGAGCCAATAGAAACACTTCATTCAAAAGGTCCTAAGTGAATGAAGTGTTTCTATTGGCTCATGACAAACACATCCCTAATCACAAGAACGGTTTCTCCTTCTTATCACAAGATGGCGCTGAGCGTCGCTACAAGTTCACTGCTCAAGTACCGACTCACCCAGCTAGGCGTTATAGTCAGGCTATAAGTCTCCTCTTCATCAATGATCTTGTGCCACGCCGCGCCAAACACTAGTCGGTAGACTTTCTCGCTCGGCCGCCGTCGGCAGATGGCAGCACAGTAGCAGTTGTAGAGCACACATTGGAATTGCCTGTAAAACAATGCGTTTGCCTATTTTAAGTTTTTCCTTTCATGCCAGGTTAGCTTGAAAAGATCTCTTTTAGGGATAAGTTCGCCTTTGTACTCATTTTGTTTTGTTTTGTATTATTTTTATGTTTCATGTGCAATAAAGTATTTACATACATAATTTATTGAATCAGGCGTTACTTTGCGGAGGTCCATATTAATGAACTAAAACAATTACTTTGCTCACCCGCGACCTAAAATTAGTTTATTTACATACATACATATACATACAGTCAAGGATGATATAGACTGGATTGGAAATCGCCATAGTACGGTTCGGCCGCGGTTTTTGTAGTTCGATTATTAAATCTAGATGGCGCTGAAATATAGCCAGAGGCTTTGAAGGCAAAACAATACGACTACAGATGTTTCATATCACTGCAAATTTATTATTATGCAATATTTTTGAAAAATATTACATTTGTAGTAATATGAAACATCTGTAGTCTTATTGTTTTGCCTTCAAAGCCTCTGGCTATATTTCAGCGCCATCTAGATTTAATAATCGAACTACGAAAACCGCGGCCGAAGCGTACTATGGCGGCTGCCGATCCAGTCTATATCATCCTTGATACAGTATATTATACAAGTGCATAAAACGCGCGTTTTATACTAGACGTTCATATCGGCTGACGCTGTGAAAAGGTACCAACGGGATGTTATTACTGAGACTCCGCTGTCTGTTTGTCTGTCTGTCACAGGGTTCTATTTCTTGAACCGCGATAGCAAGACATTTGATATTATCACCGGTTATTTTATTATATTACTGTGGCCGCTATAGCAACAAATACTAAAAATAAAATACAATTACAAATACAATACCTACTTAGATTCGTGATACAAAAAACTTTTTTTTCAGCGTTTTTTAACATGATGTTCATAATTTTTTAACTGAACTATTTTCAAAACTTTATGCAGAGGACCGAAACCTTTCATGTACGGTCAATATCAATATGTATCGAATAAGCCTCTCATAATTATGTACCGACAACTTAATTTGACGACATAAGAGCTATGAGACATATTACTGAGCAAGTTGTATGCACCCATATTTTTACATTTGACTGTACGAGTCCGTCTCGCACTTAACCGATTTTTTTTTATAGTAGTGACCTGTAAGTGTCCTTTAACGTCGGCATCGACCGTCGATCCTCTCCATCGCCCTTGATATTTTTTCCACATGAGATATCATATCAAGTCAAAAGCAGTGTGTGTTACCAGTGTTGACTTATGGCACTGAGACGTGGGCGTTAACGATGGGCCTCATAAGAAAGCTCAGTAGCTCAGAGGGCTATGTTTGGAGTTTTTCTGCGGGATCGCATTAGAAATGATGAAATCCGCGCGAGAACTAAAGTCACCGACATATCTCGAAGAATCACCAAGTTCAAGTGGCAGTGGGCAGGGCTCGCTCGTAGAACTGATGGCCGATGGGGCAAAAAGGTTCTCGAGTGGCGTCCACGAACCGGAAGCAGTGTAGGTAGGCCTCCAACAAGATGGCGCGACCTGGTTAAGATTGCAGAAACTTGTTGGATGCGGATGGCGCAGCGATCTGTTCGACGAACCGTGGTGGACGCCTATGTTCAGCAACGGTCGGTCTTTCGGCTGGAATGATGACCAGTTTTTGCAATAAATTGATTCTGATTCTGATTCATAATAATACTGAACCTGTAAGTGTCCTTCAACGTCGGCAACGCGTCCGCAGGGCAGGCGACGGCGTCGCGCAGAGAGGCGCAGGACACCAGCGCCTCGCGGACGACGTGCCACGGCGTCGGTCGTTGGATGCCGCGGTATAGGGGCGACGAGGACGCTTCTAAGGAACTCGTTGGTAGCTAGAAAAATAATAAAAGATTAAGGCGTTGCGCGGACCTGGGGTAGCTACTTAACTCCGAGTTAATGGGCCAAGGTTAAGAAGTGTCAAAATGTATGGAACTGTCATTCTTAACCAGGGTTAACGAGTTTATTTTAACCCCGGACCGTGCAAGTGGCCCTAAAAAATCAAATAAATAAATAAATATCACGTGACATTTCACACCAATTGACCTAGTCCCAAAGTAAGCAAAGCTTGTGTTATGGGTACCAGGCAACGGATAAACATACTTATATAGATAGATACATACTTAAATACATATTAAACACCCAAGACGCGAATACAAACATTCGTATTTTTCAAACAAACATCTGCCCCGACGCGGGAATCGAACCCGGGACCTCAAGCTTCGTAGTCAGGTTCTCTACCTACTAGGGCATCTGGTCGTCTTAATAGTATAACAAGTTTGGTATGAAGTATCTTTTTGTATTTTTTATTTTTTCAACTTAATTTTTATTTACTTTTACGGTCATCCCGTGAAATCCATATATTTCATACTAAATACAAAGTGAAACATGGATGCACAGAAAAAAACCCCAGAAAAAAGACCAGCGCTGAGAATCGAACCCAGGTCCTCAGCATTACGTTCCGCGTGCTATTCCCCTACACCACAACTGGCAACTAGTGGTGGTGTTGGTTTATTGTATAAATAATTAAGCCTTAAGTTTGATAATTGCACTTAATTTTATACAGTGTAATATTTTAATCAGTGCACAAATTTTGATATGTGATTCAGTATCGTTGATAGATCACGATTATCTCTTTGAGATTTTTTTTTACATTTTCAAATTTGGGTTGTTCATAGTTATTGATCCAATAATTGGTCGATTTACTATGAAAAACATAAAATTTAAGTAATAAATATTACAATGAAAAATAATGAAATTTGTTATTTTAACGATACTGAATCACATAATAAAATTTGTGCACTGATTAAAAAATTACTCTGTATATTTGTGTTATAAATTATCCATTTTTTTATTTGCCACCCTAATTAGTTGCCATATTTTCATAATCTAAATGTAACGAAAAGCCGAAAGTAAGTTTTTATTATCTACCAAACCTAACATCACACTAAGACAACATTGCTTAATTTTTAGCGAGCGAGCGAAGCGAGCGAGCAAGACGGTTCGGAGCGGAAGCGACTCGGATAGATTAGGTTCAAAGGCTAATGCGGGAGCGTAGCGGAGCGAAGCTCCCGCATCAGCCTTTGGTGTTAGTTATTTTTTTTATAACCACCTACAAAACCCCCTACCCACATAGCAAACTCAATAAAATATTTGGGCAACATTAAACAACAAAATGAATATTACGCTCCACACATAATTGTATGGTCGCCTTTTGTACCCCTGACCTTTGCGGGATAATAATTTTGCGGAATAAATATATATTTGGCAAATGATCCTACGGAATTTCATGCTGTTGTATTTTGAATCATTTGGCAAATAAAAAAATGGATTTTAAAACATTTGGCAAAAGAAAATATGGTAAATAAAATTTCGGACAAACAATAATTTGGGAAATGAAAAAAAGGACTTTCGTTTTCGGAATTTTAATATTCGGAAATGAGCTTTTCGAGAATATGATAGGTAACCTAGCCGAACCACTTTGTAATGCCTATCATCTGTAAAAATATACCTTTGATGACGAAATAAAAATTTATATTGATTGAAAAAAAACACACTTACCTTTTCAAATGCAACGAGCAGCAAGCTCAGGCTGATTATATAGCCTTCTATAGACTTCTGGTAGTGACGGTTGGCCTTCACCACAGTCGGACGTTTCGTCAAAGTTGCCAAAATTCTTTCTAGCGTCGAAGCCAGGAATTTCTCACACGATTCCGCAGAAGAGTATCTAAAATAAAATTTTGCTAAAAATTTAATTTTAAGAGCATGCTTTTTCGCTGACTGTACTTGTATTGTCATCCATCCTGCATAAGCATACCAAATTTCAAGTGAATCCGACCATGGAAGTGGGTCAAATTCAACTTCCAAGATTTGACCCGTACATACAAAGATAGATTATGTACAGTCGAAAGCATAAATATGTATACATACAGTCATCGCGTCAAAACATGTAAACATCTAAATGACATAGAGTTGTATCTTTGATCAATTATAACTGTAGATCCACAGTCGCGCGCCCGAAAATGTCCGAGCCAAATGAGCGCCACTTTGATAAAAGTGGCCTTCTTTTTTCTCAGAACGTTGCGTGAAATTGTCAAGTGGAATTTTGCCGCTACCGAAATTCGACTGTAATGAAGTAAAGACTAGGTTCAAATTTCTGTGTAGGTGATGATTTTATTTGTTACGCAACCAAATAAAAAAGTTCGGACATTCTTTGAAGGGGATTTTGTTCGGCAATGTGTATCTACAGTTATAATTGATCAAAGAGTTGTATAGATATTTTTAACACCTTGTTAACGTATATATATTTTTGCACGTGACCGTACATTGCAAGTAGTTACAGTTAGCGGTAATTAGCCGTGCTGGCCTAGCGGTCTGAGCTACGGCCTTTCAGGCAGAGGGTCGTGGGTTCAAATCCCGGCTCGCACCTCTGAGTTTTTCGGAATTAATGTGAGAAATTACATTTGAAATTTACCATGAGCTTTACGGTGAAGGAAAACATCGTGAGGAAACCTGCATTCACCTGCGAAGAAATTCAATGGTGTGTGTGAAGTTCCCAATCCGCACTAGGCCCGCGTGGGAACTACGGCCCAAGTTACGAACAGATAACCTAGACCTAGTGGTTATTTAACTCGTATGAAAATAAAAACGTTCATTCTGCAAGTAGGCGGCAAAAGCCAAGTTTAGACCTGCAAGTTGAATTACATTGCGCGGCCGCAAAGCAAACTAGTTTGAAGTGGGCAATCGAACGCTGCAATGTAAGCAACCTGCGCGATTTTTCTTGCTAGTCTAAACTGGGCTAATGGGGTCTTTTAAATTGCACTTTTTTTAAACTACCAGCGCTTCCGGAAAGACACTGCCAAGAAGAATGCGCCGCGTTTCAAAGTCATTATTTTCAAAACATAATTACAATTACAAACAAAAAAATACAATATAAAAGTAAAAAAGAGCTTACACAATATAAATATAAATATCACGGGACAATTCACACCAATTGACCTAGTCCCAAAGTAAGCTAAGCATAGCTTGTGTTATGGGTACAAGGCAACGGATAAACATACTTATATATATAGACACATACTTAAATACATATTAAACACCCAAGACCCGAGAACAAATATTCGTATTATTCATACAATTATCTGCCCCGACGCGGGAATCGAACCCGGGACCTCAAGCTTCGTAGCCAGGTTCTCCACCTACTAGGCCATCTGGTCGTCTACAATAAAACAAATACAGGGACGCCTTGGTTAAATAACTAAAATTAAACATATTACCTACAAATTTAGGACGATCATGCATTCGGTCGATGAAGTTTTAAAAATAACCTTTTTTTATAAAATAAATAAAAAAATTAAATAAATAAATAAATATTAGGGGACAATCTTACACAAATCGACCTAGTCCCAAACTAAGCAAAGCTTGTACTATGGGTACTAGACGACGATAAACATACTTATATAGATAAATAAATACTTAAATACATAGAAAACTTCCATTAACGACCGCTTTAGCCTAGTTGGTAGTGACCCTGCCTACGAAGCAAGAGGTCCTGGGTTCAAATCCCGGTAAGGGCATTTATTTGTATGATGAGCACGAATATTTGTTCCTGAGTTATGGATGTTTTCTATGTATTTAAGTATTTATTTATCTATCTATATACCCATAGTACGAGCTTTGCTTAGTTTGGGACTAGGTTGATTTGTGTGAGAGTGTCCCCTAATATTATTATTATATATTATTATAACTCAGGAACAAATATTCGTGCTCGTCACACAAATAAATTACCGTTATTCGAACCCAGGACCTCTTGCTTCGTAGGCAGGGTCACTACCAACTAGCCTAAAGTGGTCGTTAATGGAACTGAGACTTAATTGCTTGAGATCTTATCCATTAAATTCCATTCTGGCTAGGGATTCTTGTCGTCTTCTTCTTCTTTTTCAACCTTTCACCACCCAATGCTGAGTGTAGGTCTCTTCTAATGCACGCCATTCTTAATATTATAATTGGCCAGGGATTAATATTCTTCAACACCTGACCACCGATTAAAGATCACCTAATTACCTTAGTAGGGGCACTAGTACGCGGCTACATGCGCGCGCGCCGCGATTCATGTCGTATAGCGCACGACAAATGTCCTCTCTGTTGTACTGTCCAATGGCCGCCAGACACGAGTCCAGTGCCTCGTCCCACCAGCCGGCGCTCGTGTCGTCTGTCAACAAGTTTGTGTGAATAGCCGCCTTTGTACAGTCACTCTGTCGTGCGTGAAACAGCAATAGTGTGCGAAAGAATACGCGTGTAAAGATGTCGGAAGGGGAAGGGATAGACCACGCGTAAAACTGTGTAAATTGCACGCGCCAGTTCCACGCGGTCTATCGCGCATGATTAGCCTTTACACGTTCGCTCTTTCCAATCTCAAAAACGTGTACTAATAATCGCGCGCGAATGACCGTTAAGCTTAAAAACCGGCCAGGTGCGAGTCGGACTCGCGCACCGAGGGTTCCGTACAAATTTATATGTATCTATGAACGGGTACGTATCAAAATATATAAAGTTTAAAACAAATAATAGACGAAATACATAATGGTCATATCATAATATATACTAAAATTTTCTATGAAACTATTGATTAAACGAATTTTTTTAATCCTGTAATCTACAGATTGGTTTAGGTTAGGTTAGGTTTATTTTATGAAAATCCTGTAAAGTTGACAATTTCCAAGAAAATTGCATTATATCAAATGACCATTATGTATTTCGTCCATTATTTGTTTTAAACTTTATATATTTTGATACGTACCCCTATGAACATCCAGTCTTAGCAGACCCCTGCTCCTAAGCACAATGTGCGCAGTGTGGGATCATTGTAGATTGGTTACTGATATAGACAGACAGACAAAAAAAAATATGCTTTTCGCAATTTTTCCTTTATCTGTGCTATAAGACCTTGCTTCATACCAAATTTCAAGATTCTGAGTTCACGGGAAGTACCCTGTAGGTTTTGATTCCCTTGCGAGTTTCGAAAATATGCGGAAATTTGCGTCATAAACGGCTGTATCTTTTGATTGCGTTGGCTTAGAAGTTTGATTTTTTCACAGCTCCAAGGGACAGTAGACTTGAGTATTTGATATAAATTTCAGCTTGATACCTCCGCACGTTCCTGAGAAAAAGGGTCTTGACAGACAGACGGACGGACGGACAACAAAGTGATCCTATAAGGGTACCGTTTTTTCCTTTTGAGGTACGGAACCCTAAAAACTAACAAAACATAATCGCGCCCGATTGCGCGCACAGGCTGTCCGGCACGCAATCCTGTACGCTCTTGAGAATGCGCGATAGAGCGACTGCATAAAGGCGGCTATTGGCTAGATGGCGCTTGCATCGTGAGGCCCTCGACTTTGACATTTGTCCGGTTTGACCAGGGTCTCTGTTATTTAGTTTTAAGGAAAGAAAAAGAAAGAAGAAAGAATAGTACATTGTTCATCTAGGGCCGTAAGTAGGGGATTACTAACGAGGGTCTATTAGAAGCCCGACGCCGAAGGCGGAGGGCTTTTAATGACTCGAGTTTGTAATTCCCTTACTGCCCGTGATACACACAATGATTTTCACCACACTGCGAGAAAAAAAATCCAAAAATAAAATTATTTCGTCTCTAAACACTTAAATTGAATAAAATAATGGCTACCCGCCAATACAGAATGTCACTTTTTTCAAGTCATCTACCATAGATAGTGTAAACTGTGTTTAGTTTAGAATTCGAAAGGTCATACGGCCAGATTCTGCCAACATGTTTAAAAAAATATTTTTACTAAAATTATTGCAAAACTATTATTTATTTTATATCAAATTTAAAATATAAAAATAACGAATTTTCATGAAGCGTAGATAAGTTTTGTGTTGTAAAATTTGGGTTATAGCTAAGTTTTAAAGGTAATAAAAAAAACGTTGGCTGACTTGAAACCTCCTTAGTCTGAAATGACTTGTTTGCAAATATTAAAACTAAAGTTAGAACTCCCTTGGGTAGAAAAACTGTACGTAAATCCATAACTCCCTTAAGAACAATTTAGGCCATTGTCATTTAGTATACAGGCATGGAATAAGACCATTGACGAGCAAGTGTGATGAAAAATACATTTATTTACAACAACACAAGACACATCATCAATATTTTACAAAACATAAGGCAACACTAAAGCTAAAGATAGAATGTGTCATTGCGGTTGCAAATCGGACACTGGCTCAGCATAATGCTGAGGCGTTTAAAGCACCCCAGCGCTGATTTTCAGCCCGTACCGTTGGTGACACCCGGATCGCTGTTTTAAGGCTTGTCATTGTACTGTAATGTGACTTGCAATAAAGAAGCTTAACTCTATTGCGACGTTCTTATACACCGTCTTTTTTTTTGATTTCCGTCAACTTTAAAGTTAATTTCTCGAAGAAACTATGTAGTGTCTTAGCTTTCACTATTTTTGAGATATTCAATAGTTAAATTTAATGACTGAACCAGTGTAAAAGGTGCTTCATTACGTCCTATTATTATTTATCTTTTAAATTTCGTCAGGAAAGAGTTTTCCATTCATAGCTTATACGCTACAAGGAGATTATTGAGGCGAGTTCGCTCGACATTATACAGGGTAATTTTTTAATCAGTGAACAAATTCAGTGAACGTGATTCAGTATCGTAGATAGATCACGGTTATCTGTTCAAGATTTTTTTTTTTAAATTTTGAAATTTGGGTTGTTCATAGTAAATCATCCAATAATTACTATGAAAAACAAAAATATAAGTGATTAATATTATAACGAAAAAAACTGAAATTTGTTATTTTAACGACTCTGAATCACATATTAAAATTTGTGGACTTAATAAAAAATTACCCTGTATACTTTTTCTTTTATTATACAGGGTGTTTGGTAGCTACGTGCAAAGCTTTAAGGGGGTGATAGCCGAGGTATTTTTGAACATTTTTAGCCATATATGTCTTAGCCGAAATTTGTTTTTTTTTTTAAATTGAAGACTTGGAAATTTTAAGAAAATACCCAGAATTTGATAGTCACGAGTCAATATTGCCCCAATGAGCGTTAATTTGGAAATTTTAAATATGGCACAAAAAAATGACGCAGACTTGTCCTTTTCACATGCTATTTACTAGTTAAATTTCAAGACTAGTGCATTCTTAGCGAGTGCTCCCTGAGTTTGGTTTTTACTTTTTATCTGAGATTTAGCAAGCAATGTCAATGAGTGATACCTTAAAAGAAAGAACAATAAACAGGCATGTTTCTAAAAATGTTTGAACATTTCAAGGATTTTTTTTAATTTTTTTTTTATGGCACAGAAAAATGACTCTGTTCCAACCTAAGACATTTTTAGTAATTTCGAATGCCTCCATTTTGTTTTTGTGGCAAGAAAGTCACTTAAAAATTATTTCATTTGGTCCAATACACATTAAACTATTCGAAATAAAAGATTTGGTTTCCAAATTAACGCTCATTGGGGCAATATTGACTCGTGACTATCAAATTCTGGGTATTTTCCTAAAATTTCTAAGTCTTCAATTTAAAAAAAATATCAAATTTCGGCTAAGGCATATATGGCTAAAAATGTTCAAAAATACCTCGGCTATCACCCCCTTAAAGCTTTGCACGTAGCTACCAAACACCCTGTATATCTTAGCAAAGAATACATAAAAAAGCGGCCAAGCGCGAGTCGGACTCGCGCACGAAGGATTCCGTACCATTATCTATAAAAATTGAAGAATTTAAAAAAAAAATATCAAATTTCGGCTAAGATATATATGGCTAAAAATGTTCAAAAATACCTCGGCTATCACCCCCTTAAAGCTTTGTACGTAGCTACCAAACACCCTGTATGTCACGTCAATGTCATAATCGTAAACATTAGTATTGTACCAATAATCGTGTTTATCTCGACGCAAAATACCGCGATTTTTTTTCGATTTTAACAAAAATTAATATACCAGGTAGTTGTTAAAGTACCGACCAACGTATCGAATTTAACGGAAATCAAAAAAAGACTCGATGTAGTAGAAAATATCTGCGTATCCGTATAGCTTTAGACACGTATGCAGACGACTAACGGCCCGTTGTTTGATCAATAGTTAAACAAACTAATAGTCAAATTGCCTTTGAAATGTGTTAACTATTGTTATCATTGCCATACATTTTAACTATTAGTTTATTTAACTATTGATCAAACAGCGGGCCCTTAGTGTAACGTCTTGCGACGCCCCTAAATCAGTTCCGTGACGCCCCGGGGCGAGAAAGCCTGAGCTAGTCAACTCCTGGGACGATTGCTTGGATACTGAAGTACTCACTAGCCACTAGAGCAGCGATGGTCCTCACGTAGAGCGCGCAGGGCCGGTCGGCCAGGGCTTCCAAAAGCGCGGGCCGCAGCTCGCACAGCCGCGCAGGGAACAACGCCAGCACTGACTCACCGCGCGGAGAACTAAACATGTTAAAACAAGACTTAAAAGTTAAAAAAAGCCCCTTCGCTAAAATGAAAAGCGAACCTTTGATCAAATATAACTGAAGATACACATTGCCGAACAAAATCCCCTTCAAAGAATGTCCGAACTTTTTTATTTGTTTGCGTAACAATTAAAATCATCACCTACACAGAAATTTGAACCTAGTCTTTACTTCATTACAGTCGAATTTCGGTTGACACTTGACAGCTAAACTTGACAATTTCACGCAACGTACTGAGAAAAAAGAAGGCCACTTTTATCAAAGTGGCGCTCATTTGGCTCGGACATTTTCGGGCGCGCGACTGTGGATCTACAGTTATAATTGATCAAAGAAGCGAACATTAGAAATGTCAAAAATAACATATCTGGGCGAATCAGGGGGTTTTCAGAAAAAAAATTACCCGTTATGGCTTAATTATCCTTAATTTTCAATACAAAATTTATTAGTCAGTTTTGCGACGGTCCATACAACATGTATGGTTAACTGCGTCACAAAACTGACACTTAAAAGCGGGACACTTTTTTATTGCTTAAATCGATAATGCTTGTGATTTTGAGTAGAAATAACCCAAAATATGTTAGGTTTTTAAAAAAGTACAGGGTACAATTTTTATGAAAATGCCCATCATCTTTTTTGTGTTGTGTATTCTGTTCCCGGTTGTCCAAGTGACACTTCATAATGTTTCATACAAAAATGCTTAGGTTGTCCAGGGGACAAAATTTGTGTAACCATAGCAGGGTGGCACTAAATAGTTGATTCACCCAAACAACATTCGGTAAATGATCATTTTATAAAGTGCGAGTCAGACTCGCGCACCGAGGGTTCTGTACAAACTTGTACGTAAATAGTTCGTTAGTAAAAGATTAAAAGATTTTTTATGATGAAGCAATAAATTAAAGATTTTCGGATTTCCATTCGTGTTTAATTTTGGATTGGATGTTATTAAAAGGGTGAATCAACATTTTTGTGTCGTTTACTCTGTCCCCGGTTGTCCAAGTGACACTGCGTACTGTTTCATAGAAAAATGCTTAGGTTGTCCAGGGGACAAAATTTGTGTAACCATAGCAACGGGTGGCACTAAGAAGTTGATTCACCCAGTTGTATTTATAACAGTTATTATTGATAGATTTAGGGGAACGAATTCAGGAGAGACAAAGTTACGCACGGGAATGCTGTTATGGTAAGTGTTGTTTTTTATTCAAGTCCCGTAAAGGGCTCGATATACTTAAAGGGGCAGGTTGGATGTCAGGTCACCTAACGGTGCTAAATATTGAAAAATGACCTGGGAGGAAGGGGGACAGAGTGAGGGAGTGACAGAGTGAGTGAGGGAGGGACACAGTGAGAGAGAAAGAGAGAGAGTGGGAGGAAAATAGAGAGGGGGGAGGGAGAGAGAGAGAGAGCAAGAGATTTATACTGGATACACAGGAAATAAATGGGTAAATCAACTTTTTGTGTTGTTTAGTCTGGTCTCGGTTGTTCAAAGTGACATTTTATACAGTTTCATAGAAAAATGCTTAGGTTGTCCAGGGGACAAAATTTGTGTAACCATAGCAACGGGTGGCACTAAAAAGTTAATTCACCCAAAAGTATAGCAAAAAAAAACTTGCATTAGCAAATTTATTTCTACAATATAACGACCGCTTTAGCCTAGTTGGTAGTGACCCTGCCTACGAAGCTAGAGGTCCTGGGTTCAAATCCCGGTAAGGGCATTTATTTGTGTGATGAGCACGAATATTTGTTCCTGAGTTATGGATGTTTTCTGTGTATTTAAGTATTTATTTATCTATATAAGTATGTTTATCGTCGTCTAGTACCCATAGTACAAGCTTTGCTTAGTTTGGGACTAGGTCGATTTGTGTAAGATGTCCCCTAATATTTATTTTTTATTTTATTTAATATAATGTTTAATACCTCAAAATGTCTTCCGGTACAAAAGAGACCAGCTTGATTTTCTCCTCAATCTGAAGTTCTTGAGAGCAGATGGAGTCCAACACCCATTGCAGCGGCTTCGAGTCCTGACCTAGACCCTTCAGGCATTCTAGATTAGCCAGTAAAGAGTGTTTCTGGGCGAATGTCGTGTGCTTTTCATACGCTGGCCAAAGCTAAGAAAACAATCCTCAGAATTACTTGGGTACTTAATATTGATTTATCGCAAAGTAATCGACTTCAAATATGCCTTTTAGGGTTCCCAAAGGGTAAAAACGGGACCCTATTACTGAGGCTCCGCTGTCCGTCTGTCTGTCTGTCACCAGGCTGTATTTTAGGAACCGTGATAGCTAGACAGTTGAAATTTTCACAGATTATGTATTTCGGTTGCCGCTATAACAACAAATACTAAAAAACGTGATTTTTTTGCTCGTTTTTGCTCGATATTGATAACGTCAACAGGTAGACGCTTGAAATATTCACAGAATATTTAGTTATATATTGACTCTAAAAAGAAATCATTAAATTAAAATAAAAAATATTTAAGGGGGCTCCCATACAACAAACGTGATTTTTATAGATAATTGTACGGAACTCTTAGTGCGCGAGTCCGACTCGCACTTGGCCGGTTTTTTTCGCGTACATAGACCCCTCGCAGTCTTCGTCGACCCCTGGGGGTTGATATAGACCACTTTGGGTATCACTGAAATAGAACTTGGATTTTCTGCATGTCCCTTGCAAACGTAGTCTTACACTACCAAACGCGGTCGTAGAAAAACAAGATAATTAAAATAAATAAATGTCACGGGACAATCCACACCAATTGACCTAGTCAAAGTTAAGCAAAGCTTGTACTATGGGTACTAGGCAACGGATAAACAGGCTTATATAAATAGATACATACTTAAATACATGTTAAACACCCAAGACTCGAGAACAAACATTCGTATTTTTAATACAAATATCTGCTATCGGGACTCGATCCTGGGACATCAAGCTTCGTAGTCTGGTTCTCTAATCACTAGGTAGTAAGAAATTAGTTTAAATTAATTAATAATTAACTCACCTTATCAACTAACTCCAACAATTTTTCACGTTCGTCTTTAACATAAGTCTTCTTAACGTAATATTTGACCAAATCATTCAAAATCACACTACACGATTGCATGTCGTGGTCCAGCAAAAAATAGGGTTCCTCAGTCAGAACCTCTGAAAACCCTTGTATGAAGAACCCACAGAACAGAACACCGACATCTTTAATAGCCAAGTTTATTCCTCGGCCTTCAAGCACAAGTTTTTTGACATCGGATATCGGCAAAAACTTCAGACTGACTGTCAAAATGTCATTAAAATATGGGGTTTCGTTGAAATGACACTCTTCTAGCATTCCAGACGAATACAATTTCAGCAAACGTTTCGGCCATTTTGTAATTTCAAATTTGACATCTGATAATATCAGTTCTTTGGTGTCAAAATTTTTTGACATTATTTTTAAGGCATTGACACACAGCATGTGCTGTGGTAAGAAATGTTGCCTTTCTAAGGACTCTGTTATATTTTGCAGTGGCAACTTTTCAGTCCAAATTTGGAAGCTTTTCTGTATCAATCTCGGCGTTGCGACAATGCAATGCTTCTTGAATGTTGAAAAACAACTTTTCAGGTTTTTCCGTAAGTTTTTTGCTGTCCTCGGTGTCAGTTTTATGATGATGTCCGATAGCAGCTCTATTGTTTCCTGAAATAAAAATGATACTGTTCATAGATAGATTAATATAAAGGTCGATACATACGGGTCTTCAAGCAAATTCACTGATTAAAATAAATGGAATACCTGTGTTGCTCCACCGCTAAGTAGTGAGGCCAAGTCGTGCGAAACAGCTACGTTTGCGCTGAAAAAATGCTAAATTGCAAGTAAAAGCATTTTTTCAGCGCAAACGTAGCTGTTTCGCACGACTTGGCCTCACTACTTAGCGGAGGAGCAAAGATACGTTTCTAAAACCAGTTTTATTGCGACAGTTTTTGTTATGCCGTGAAAATTCCGACCTCTGATTGTGATAAAACTAATTGTACCAAAAGTACATTTAAATATTACTCAATTGGGAATGTCTAAGAAAAATTACCAACGGTTTTACATTTTTTTTTGTTAAATTAATTAATTATTGAAACTATTTTGGTTGATGACATCAGATTATAATTAAGGGCTCCCACACAGCCAAATTTCTAAATTCTTACGATAAGGCAACCCATTTAATTATTTTTTGTGTAGTGGTACATTGTAACTAGTGTCAACTTACTGGCGCTGTCAGAGTGCTAGATGTCAGACAGCGGGTCCAAATCAAACTCCGTAGTTTAATACACGCGTAAAAAATCTAAATGATGCTATTCCACACCGATTAAAGTACAACTTGGACCGTCTACGAAATTTACTTCAATGTCAAATGAAGGTCATTGCTTATTTGATATGTAATAAATGCATTACATTATATTAAAATTAAGTAACTACAGAAAACAATTTAAAAAGCATTTATCTCGAAATGGTTTTCGATTTACATACTCCCTAATTGTATATTTCAAACTAAATACAAACTGAAATATAGATGCACAGAAAAAACCTCAGAAAAAAGACCAATGCTGGGAATCGAACCCAGGTCCTCAGCGTTCCGTGCTGCGTGCTTACCCCTACACCATCACTGATCTAGAGGTTAGCGACGAATTTTTCCCATACATCGTACATTCCAGTCTGTTATAATCACCTTATGCAGTGATAAAGCGCGCATCTATGTTATGCCCTCTACCGAGAGACTTTAACACTCCTTCGGAACTAACCGCTCACCTGGACCAAGAGATGGCGCTACTATGCAACTCTAAACAAGTTAGGTATGAAGTATCTTTTTTTCTGTATCCCTAATTGTACCGAAAGTACATTTAAATATTACTCGATTTGCATATCACTTACCTTATATCTCAACTCGAGCATAACTTGACAGTACTCCTCTAAGAACAACAAAATGGTTTCCAAATTAAATAAACCCAGCTCAGTGTCATCAGAAACAGAATTGAACACAAAATCCATGACAACCGCGTTATCCCTCCCCAAAACCATTCTTGACACATCAGTGTCAAAACCAAACACGCTTTTCAAAAGTGTCAAAACGAACACCACTTTGACATCGACATCGTTTTGACATATTCCAAAAACGACCTCCAATAAGTCGTCAATTTTGACATCGTCGATTTTTTTCAAAAATTCCACGGTCATTCTGACAGTCGTTTTATAAATTTTGACATCAGGTATTTTGGTTTTTATTACATTTTTTAAAAGATCGTACACAATTTCTTTTAATACTGCATTTTCGAATAATCCTTTCTTATCGAAAAACATTCTGGTGGCAGAATCGAACACCATTTTTGCGTCGTTTTCGTTGGTTTTCGCCGTCAATATTAGTATTTGTGGAAGAATAGTTTTGCATAATGCGTTGTTGTTTTCTAGAGACGATATTATTGTCTCGGCGACGTCCAGACCAGCTCTTTTTGTTGTAGCTGAAAAAAAAATGTAATACAAGGGTGTATCAACTTTTTCTTGCCACCCGTGATTATGGTTACACAAATTTTGTCCCCTAGACAACCTAAGCATTTTTCTATGAACCAGTATGAAGATGTCACTTGGACAACTAGGGACTGAGCAAACAACACGAAAAATTTGATTCATCCTCAATAAACCGTGCTGAACTAGTGGTTTGATCTCTAGAATGTCATATTGAAAATTTACGGTGAAGGAAAACATAGTTAAGAAACTTACACTTGCGAAGAAATCCAATGGTTTGAACAAGTTAGCTTAGCTATGAAGTATCTTTTTGTATTTATTTTTTCAACTTCATTTTTTATTACTTTTACGGTCATCCCGTGAAATCATATATTTCATACTAAATACAAACTGAATTATAGATGCACAGAAAAAACCCCAGAAAAAAGACCAATGCTGGGAATCGAACCCAGGTCCTCAGCGTTCCGTGCCGTGTGCCATACCCCTACACCACCACTGGTCTAGAGATTAGACACGAATCTTTCCTATACATCATACATTTCAGTCTGCTAAAAAAAGTCTTATCTCTAGACCAGTGGTGGTGTAGGGGTATGGCACACGGCACGGAATGCTGAGGACCTGGGTTCGATTCCCAGCATTGGTCTCTTTTCTGGGGTTTTTTCTGTGCATCTATATTTCAGTTTGTATTTAGTATGAAATATTCAATGGTTTGTGTGTGAACTACGGGCCAAGGCCTCTTATTTCGAGGAGGCCTACAGTGTACCCCGTTTTTCTGATAACCAATGTAACTTAGTCATTCTATCATCTCAATTTATGGGTGTGAATCATAGAAAAATGGATTGTACAAGGGACAAAATTTGTGTAACCATAGCAACGGGTGGCATAAAAAGTTAACTCACTCTTATAGGCGAAGATGAAAGTGATAGTAAAAATGGTAACCTATCGATGTTAAGAAACTCCTTTACTCGAATTTCATTTATCCGAAAACGGTTCACCGACTTTTTGAAATCCACATGTTTTGTTTTTCCACAACTTCACAATGCCACAGATTCATTTAATCACAGTGTTATTTGCCTACAAATTCAAAATCCCGAAAAACAATATCTATTTTTCTATTTGCCAACTAAATCAGTTGCCATCTTTTCATAATCTAAATGTTACGAAAAGCCGAAAGGATGTTTTTATTACCTACCTAACCTAACATTAGAGTATGACGATATTGCCTAATTTTCAGCGAGCGAGCAAGACGGTACGGAGCGGAAGCGACTCGGATAGATTAGCTTCAGGATAGATTAGGCTAATGCGAGAGCGTTGCGGAGCGAAGCTCCCGCATTAGCCTTTGGTGTTAGTAATTTTTTTTATAACCACCAAGAAAAGCCCCTACCAACATAGAAAATTCAATAAAATATTTGGCAAACATTAAACAACAAAATGAATATTACGCTTCACACATAATTGTACCGTCGCCTTTTGCACCCCTGATCTTTGCGGAATAATGATTTTGCGGAGTAAATAAATATAATGATCCTACGGAATTTAATAAAGTCGGATTTTGAATCATTTGTCAAATAAAAAAATGGATTTTAAAGCATTCGGCAAAAGAAAATAGTGGTAAACAAAATTTCGGACAAACAAGAATTTGGAAAACGAAAAAAAGGAGTTTCGTTTTCGGAATTTTAATATTCGGAAATGAGCTTTTCGAGAATATGATAAGTAACCAGTGAAAATACTTACATTCTAAGCTGGTCATCATGACAGTGCCCCTCTCAACTGTCAGCTGTAAAATGTCAGCGTCCTCACAGAGCGGCGCTAGGGCTGTGGCGAGCAGTTTCCTGACGCCGCATGACTTTGTAGTGCTTATGTACTGCAAATAAGATCGGGGGATTAAAGAACTATAGATAGACCGTTTGAATGAGTCTTCGCCCGCGCGGTACAGGGGCTGGGGCATAAGAATAAATAAGAACATAGGTAGAAGGGAAACTCCCGCTCCGGCCGGACTCACAGGTCACGATATTAGAGTACTCGCTAAGCGAGAACTCAGTCAGGGTGTCAGCGGCTACAAGGTAGAATATTACAACCGTCACCGCCACCGCACCACCACGCCTCCGTCGTCTGTGCGTTTGGAGCTTAAATGGTGGATTTTTACTTAGCAAAAAAAACCGGCCAAGTGCGAGTCGGACTCGCGCACCGAGGGTTCCGTACAAATTTATATGTATCTATGAACATCCAGTCTTAGCAGACCCCTGCTCCTAAGCAAAATGTGCGCAGTGTGGGATCATTGTTTGTTGTGGGAGATTATTTCATTTATTTATTTATTTGGAGAACAAACAGAAATAAGTGTACAGAAGATAATACAGATAAATAACTACTAATTAACATCATCATGTTTATATTTTGTATCTTATATGAACTTTATGAATCAATAAGTAAATTGTAGATTGGTTACTGATATATACAGACAGACAAAAAAATTTATGCTTTTCGCAATTTTTCCTTTATCTGTGCTATAAGACCTTGCTTCGTACCAAATTTCAAGATTCTGAGATCACGGGAAGTACCCTGTAGGTTTTGATTCCCTTGCGAGTGTCGAAAATTTGCGCCATAAACGGCTGTATCTTTAAAATTTTGTTTGCGTTGGCCACGTTGGCTTAGAAGTTTGATTTTTTCACAGCTCCAAGGGACAGTAGACCTGAGTATTTGATATAAATTTTAGCTTGATACCTCCACGCGTTCCTGAGAAAAAGGGTCTTGTCAGACGGACGGACGGACAACAAAGTGATCCTATAAGGGTTCCACTTTTTCCTTTCGAAGTGCGGAACTCTAGAAACGACAACCTTTCCGAAGGGGCTCAGATTGCAAGGCCTAACTATGGCCATGCTTTATAATCTCACCTGTAAGATTTGCGCGACGCACCGCGCGTCGAGCATGCTCGAAGCGCGCTGTACGGCAGCGGCGAGCGGCGCGGCGCCCGACGCGTGTATCTTGGCCAACGTCTGTACGACGCGCGTGAGAGCATCCTGCGACGCTTGCTCTTTGTTGGATGACACTAAAACAAGTGCATAAAACACGCCACTTTACCCGACAAATATTTATTGAAATCTCTCTCTCTCTCTCTTCCTCCCTCCCTATATATCTATCTCTCTCTACTTCTCTGTCTTTCTACCTCTCTCTCTTTTTTACCCCTCTCACTTTCTCTCTCTCTCTTTCTCTCACACCGCGCGTCGAGCATGCGCGAAGCGCGCTGTTCGGCGGCGGCGAGCGGCGCGGCGCCCGACGCGTGTATCTTGGCCAACGTCTATACGACGCGCGTGAGAGCAGCCTGCGACGCTTGTTCTTTGTTGGATGACACTAAAACAGTAAGAGTAGTACAACAAGTGCATAAAACACGCAACTTTACCTGACAAATATTTATTGAAACATCATTTTATGTAACATTTGTCCACTTCGTCTTTCGCCCGTTGAGTTGTGAGAGCCTGTTTAGAAAATATCAGTGGTCAGCTAAAACCAACCATATAGCAATCTCTCTCACTCTCTCTCTCTCTCTCTCTCTGCTTCTCTCTATCTCTCTCTAATTCTCTATCTTTCTATCTATCTCTCTCTACCTTTCTATCTATCGTTATCTTTCTATCTCTATCACTCTCTACTTCTCTATCTTTCTCCCTATCTCTCACATTCACAGCGGTCTAACTTAGAACACCCCTCTTTTTGTGTAGAGGCTTAATAAATTACTCACGATTAGCACAGAGCATGGTCATCAAGACCTGCAGAACCTTCGGGTCCTCGTGATGCAGAGCCAGCACCAGGATCCTGTGAAGGTTGACCCTGAACGTGGCTCCCTGATGCGGCAGGTTCAAGGTCAGCGTCTTCAGGTCCAGGGTTGAACTGGTGTTGTTGTTTACATCTATGTTGCCGTGTTTACCTAAAAAAAGGGCAAGGGGTCCATCATCGGTTAGTTTTAACGAGCGGGTATAGAAAATGTAGTGATGTATTCAATTAAAAAAAAACCTTGTTCTACCACAGATAAAATTAAGTAAATACATTAATTTAACTTGATTTAATTTGATTTAATTTAGTTTAATTTAATTTCATTTAATATAATTTAATTTGGTTTAATTTGATGTAATTTTATTTTATTTAATTTAATGTATTTTAATTTGATTTGATTTGCGTAGTCTGATTTAATTTGATGTTGCATGTTTTTTTTTAATTTTAAGTTTATTAATATATTTGTACGCCTCACGGCAAAATATAGCGATCTAAAAAAATTGTAACACCTTTATACCTATGTTTTACAAATAAATAAATGATTGATTGATTGATTGATCATTTTGTAGCTTATTAAGGAGGCTTGCTTTTGGTGCAAAACTTGGAGGTGTCGCTGACGTGGAAGTACTTTAAAAATAGTTGTATCTTGTTGTATGGCAATATATCCTAAAATTGATGTCATATAATTGTCTTTACTATATGCACAATATACGTGACGAACGTCAAAATCGGCTGGCTAGAAAAAAATATATATTGATGAAAGATTATATTTAGTTTTTTTTTTACAAAAACTATAAAGTTTGGAGGGCTGAAATTTTGAATACTTAATAGAAAGCCATTGTTCGGGTTTAGCCGTAACAATTAAAGATTCAACCGAAATACTGAATGAATTTATTGTATTTAAAACACTTAGAAAATCTAGTTAAATCTAAAATGATGGTTAATGATTATGAGTACGCGCGGCGCTCTTGATGGCTTATTGCGAACTGAATTGGCATTAAAATTGAAGCAATTACAAATAAAATAATACCTAACTAAATGAGGTCAACTTAAAACTGCTTAGTTTAGTTGCCTAAGTAAATGTACGTTGCTTGCTCGTACAGCCATATCAATAAAAAAAAATATAAGTCATAATTCGCTGGGGGCAGATTCACTTAGTTTATCCTGGCATGACCTTTCATATAGATAGAGACAGTTCGAGTCCCAGGAAAGGACATAGGATAGTTTTAATCCCGGAAAATCGCATAGTTCCCGCGGGATAGGGCTAAACGAAATCTTTGCAGACGATCCTTCTACAGTTCAGGTAAATATCTAAAATAGGATCTAAAATTCTACAATTCTGAAAAAAATACTTACCTAAAAACATTAACACTTCCCTATGCAGAATCCTTATGTGTTTGTCTGTCTTGTCGCCACTGGATCGCAGTTTTTTCACTAAGCATATAACATCAAAGGCGTCTTGATGAGTTATTTTACTATTAGTTAGTAAAATATCTAATTTTTTTATGCCATTACACAGTATGGAAGGTTCGACGTCACTTGAAAAGATAATCTGAAAAATCAAAAATTAAAATAAATAGTTATCATAATCATCATCACAGACTGTATACACCCGATTACAGAGCACAGGCTTACTCTCAGGATCAGAGGGCTTGGGTCGTAGGTCCCACGCCGGCGTGCGGATTGGGAACTTCACACACACCACTGAATTTCATCTCTCGATGATTTCTTCATCGTAAAGTTCATGGTAAACAAATTTAATTTCCATTTTTATTTTGTTGTATGTTTTGACTTTTTATTTATTTGTAAAATTGTATGTGATTTCTGCTCGATTATCGATATTCCTTTGAATGTTATAGATTTCGATATATATATTCTTAGTACATTTTAGGTTATGAAAAATTATGACTAAAAACTATTATTACTTTAAGATAGACCTATATCCAAACTATGCATTTTTGGCAAACTACTTGAAAAAATTGTGACCTCCGAACTAACTAATTGTGTTATTCCCATAATTTCCCCAGAACAACACGGATTTATTCGTGGCCGAAGTGTCGATACCAACCTTCTTACTTTCACAGATTTCATTTTGAACGCTCTGGAGGCTCTTTCATTTTGAAGGGTTATCAGGTTGACGCCGTGTATACTGATTTCTCAAAAAGCATTTGAAAAAATTAATCATACCCAGCTACTTCAAAAATTATATGATCTCGGTATACACGGTGATCTTTACAGATGGATTGAATCTTACATACATAATCGTAGCCAAGCAGTATCTCTAAGAGGCTTTACTTCTAGATATTTGACCATTGATTCGGGTGTACCCCAAGGCTCTCATTTAGGACCACTTTTATTTATCCTATATGTTAACGACATAGGTTCATCACTTATTAGTTCAAGGCATCTTGTTTACGCTGATGACACAAAAATATTTAAAATTATTAAATCAAACAATGACTGCCTTGAACTTCAACGTGATCTTGACAGCTTTGCTGCCTACTGCAACTCCAACCAACTGCTTCTCAACCCCGATAAATGCAAGTGCATCACTTTCACTCATAAGCGCGAACCTCTTCATTTTAATTATAACTTTTTAGGCAAGCGACTAACTAGAGTTTCCTTAGTTCGAGACCTAGGTATCACCTTAGATTCAAAGCTCAATTTTATCTCACATATAGATCTTATTACTGCAAAAGCTTATAAGCAGTTGGGTTTAATACTTCGGCTCTCTAAACCCTTTAAGGACCCAAACACTCTAAAGATTCTATATTCGTCCTATGTCCGTAGTGTTTTAGAATTCGGTTGCGTCGTTTGGACTCCCCAGTATACAGTTCATAAAATGCGAATTGAAAGAATCCAAAATAAATTATTAAAGTCACTCAATTTCTGCCATGGTCTAAATCTGTCTGAAAGTACCGGCAAACGTCATGGTCTCGCACCGTTAGTCGAACGCCGCGTATATATAGATCAAATGTTTTTATACAAGCTTCTAAATAACTATATTGACTCTCCTAATCTTCTTCAAAAAGTTATTTTTAAATTACCTCGCCGTATTCCCACTCGCTATCCCCAAACATTCCATATAAGTTTTTGTGGTTCAAATTTTGCCAAACATACTTTCATCCGACGAGCATGTCGTGATTATAATGTTAAATTCTCAAATTTAGATATTTTTTCACTATCATCTGGTAAATACACTAGCATTCTGCGAAGTTCAATATTTTCTTAATAAATATATTGTATGTTTCTTCTAAGTAACCATCAACATACATTATTTGCATGTAAACTTTACTGTAACTACCGTAGTGTTAATATTTTAAATTGATTTTGTACACCATATTTGAAATTCCCTACCATTTCATGCATGTATCATATACCTTCCTTGTTTCGATTTGTTGATTTGTTTTCGTTTATTTTTATGGAACTATAGGTCTGTTTGTTGTTACTTTATCTGATTTGTGTTGAAATGTGACTGTTTGTTTCCTAAATAAATTTAAAAAAAAAAAGAAAAGATATATGCCTTACAATGTCTCTGAATAATCAACGATATTCCGTTAACGCGGTTAGCGGTGTTCCGTTTGCCCTGCCTACGAAGCAAGAGGTCCTGGGTTCGAATCCTGGTAAGGGCATTTATTTGTGTGATGAGCACGAATATTTGTTCCTGAGTTATGGATGTTTTCTATGTACCTATTCAAGTATTTATTTATCTATATAAGTATGTTTATCGTCGTCTAGTACCCATAATACAAGCTTTGCTTAGTTTGGGACTAAGTCGATTTGTGTATGATTGTCCCCTAATATTTATTAATTTTTTTTTTTAATTTTATTAATATCAATATTATGACTTATTAAAGTTATGGTCAATAGGATATGGATCATTGCAGTTAGAAGTATTAAGCGATATGCTTTAAAACAATTATGACCATCGATCGATATTATTATGGACATCAATTTCTAACTTTCAAAATTCGGATAAAAAAGATTATGGGAGAGAAGGGGATCCCCTTTTGTGATACTTCGCAGCCTATAATATGGATCACATCATAACATCAATATTTCATTACATAATATGTTTGAGTAAAAACTATTTCTTACCTGAAACGCAAAAAGCATGTTGCTCGACTCGATATCTACGGAATCCGGCGCTTGTATGAGAGTCAGGCAACACTCATGTAGCATTGCTTCATCGCGACAGCTTTCAATGCGAAGAGACTGAAAATAAACAAATAAAATACAATATTATATTAGTAATGGGCGGTCGTCGGATGCAAAAAAATATATAAATCTTTTTAATTTAATTAATAAATAAGTAATAAAACCTCTTGCTGTTGATTCTGAGAGAGTGAGATTCTGTGGCAGCTGCTACATTACTACTTTAGACTGTTACGTGCACACTACGACGTTATGAATTTATGAATATACATCAATGTATCTCGAGTCATTTGCACTTCCGAGTTCTACCGATGAATGTCGAGAATTACCGAGTACAGTCAAGGATTTTAATTGATTTGCCATTTGCCACTGTTCGTAATTTAGCCGCGTAACGCAAATCAGCATATACGAGTATAAGCGGCTAAACCCGATTTGCATTACAAGGCTAAATTACGAACAGTGGCAAGTGGCCTATCAATTAAAATCCTTGACTATACCAAAGCGGAAGTAATCGTACTGTACCTACAGAAATAAATTTCAGATTATTTAATTTTGATGCGATTTAGCCACAGACTTCAAATATATGTAGCAGACTTGACATAACTACATGTGTGTGCGTACATATTTCCTATTCCCTCACGCTACAATGATCAGGAATATTGTCATCCCGTTTTCTCATGTGTCGCAACACTGTCCATGAAACCTAAAAAAATGACACATGCTATATTTTGAACGTCAGTTCATTTAAATAAGCTGCCGAAGCTGCAAGCGAATTTTTTGGTAAACTGAGGTTTTTTAATGTTTTTCTCATCAAAATTAGAACTCATTTAGATTTAAAGATGGTGAAATGTAGTGCCTACCTTTGTGAAAGTGTTACATATGGAAATATACCAGGATTAACCTTTCACCGGTAAGTGTTTGTGTGATAGAGATGTGTGCGTTTTTGCCATTATTTGGACTCGTTATGACAAGTCTGCTATTAGGTATATTTGAAGTCTGTGGATTTAGCTAAGTTTACCTTATAAAAGTTAGCGCTTTCTTGAACAGGAGCTTTCAAAAGCACAGCTCTCAAAGCTGATATCAGTTCAGCAGTGGAACAGCTTTCCGCGAGCTCGCAGAGCAAAGAGGCGCAAGATGTAAGCGGAGAAGTTAGGGGGGCCACTTTGGAGGTGAGGCAGAGGAGGGAGGCCAGTTTAGGGGGGATATCCTAAAAAAATAAGAATAAATAAATAAGTATTACGGTATTATGTCCAGAAAAATACTTCTATTACTTGTATTAGAATAGAACTGAAACAATTACTTTGCTCACCCGCGAACTTACTATAGTTACGTTTATGTAAGAAATGCGTGTTCATGCAGTTCCTCCACCTCCACACTATACGAACACACACAAATCATACAAACCCAACTTTTGCCACCGCCAAACTACACTGACGCATTTCGAACTCAACCAGAGCCCATCTTCAGAGTACATACAACCATATGCTATGCCACCAAATGTTAAATTTTCAATAAAACCTTTAAGCCTAAAATTTTTTTTTTACACTTGTTTTTTTTCTAAGTAGGTAAGGTACATATCTTTTGTCGAACCCACCTCAGAATCCTTTCTTTCCCCCAAGAAAAGAGCCACCGCTGTCGTCAGATAGTTGGCAAACTCCCTCGTGACAACCTGCGCTTTGACAATGACGTCATCGTTGCTGACATCATATAAGTCCCGCCATATTTGCATGGAAGCGTTTTCACACGACTGAGAGATCAGGAAATGTATGGCCGCCTGAAAAGTCCAAATGCAATGCGGTAATATTGGCTAGTTAGGCTAAATGGGGATGTCCATTTTTCTAACTGATGAATGATTTAATGTGTGCGACTGTAGATAATTAGGCATTAAAACACTCGTGTGATCTTATTAAGAAACTCGGCTTCGGCTCCTTCCATAACACCAAACTCGTGAATTAATGCGTCTCATTACTAGTGATCGTTATCAACGTGCAGTTTTCGTAGCAAAGTACGGTTGGCAAAAAAATACACAAGTATTTTTAAAATAATACAGGGTGTTTGGTAGCTACGTGCAAAGCTTTAAGGGGGTGATAGCCGAGGTATTTTTGAACATTTTTAGCCATATATGTCTTAGCCGAAATTTGATATATTTTTTTTAAATTGATGACTTAGAAATTTTAGGAAAATACCCAGAATTTGACAGTCACGAGTCAATATTGCCGCAATGAGCGTTAATTTGGAAACCAAATCTTTTATTTCGGATAGTTTAATGTGTATTGGACCAAATGAAATAATTTTTAAGTGTCTTTCTTGCCACAAAAACAAAATGGAGGCATTCGAAATTACTAAAAATGTCTTAGGTTCGAACAGTCATTTTTCTGTGCCATAAAAAGAATTAAAGAAAATCCTTGAAATGTTCAAACATTTTTAGAAACATGCCTGTTTATTGTTCTTTCATTTAAGGTATCACTCATTGACATTTCTTGCTAAATCTGAGATAAAAAGTAAAAACCAAACTCAGGGAGCACTCGCTAAGAATGCACTAGTCTTGAAATTTTACTAGTAAATAACATGTGAAAAAGACAAGTCTACGTCTTTTTTCTGTGCCATATTTCAAATTTCCAAATTAACGCTCATTGGGGCAATATTGACTCGTGACTATCAAATTCTGGGTATTTTCCTAAAATTTCAAAGTCTGCAATTTTAAAAAAAAAAACAAATTTCGGCTAAGACATATATGGCTAAAAATGTTCAAAAATACCTCGGCTATCACCCCCTTAAAGCTTTGTACGTAGCTACCAAACACTCTGTATATTATTCAGACTTATTAAAATTAAGCCGAATAAACAATCGAAATCAGTTCAACGTATGGCTGTCAGTTTTTCACGTCGATCTGAAAAGAGCTAATTTTTAATAGAATTGACTTTCCACGTTGACGGAGGCTACAAGAGGGTAATTGAAGTGTTTAAAATGTAGCACAAGAGAAGAATTTTATTATATTCTGAAGTAAATGTTTTACAGTAAAAATTAATATTGAATTGTCACATGTATTGATTTTTTTTGCTAACCATATACTTTGCTACGAAAACTGCATGTTGAAAACGATCACTACTCATTACGCACCAACATAAATAACTATTAATGTATAGTATAAATCTTCCCAGGTGAATTTTTCGCTTCGAGCCATTACATTAAATTTGAACCTTAATACTATGACGATACCGTTTGTTTTGAAAGATAAGGGTTCGAAGCGAAAAATTCACCTGGGAAGATTTATACTATAACTCAGCCTATTCTTTTTGAGAAGGAGATGATTATGTCTAGTTATGTGAGCAGGATAGCAATATCTTACCTGTCTCACATCGCGCGGCGAGTCCAATATGCCGTTCACAACTATAGCTTTCCTTTTGGTGGGAGGTAGTTTGTCATAAAACAAAATGGCCGCCTGCAGCAACCTTTCGCTGTTCGGCAGATTGCTCTCTATACACCATTGTATCTATAAAGAAAAGGTTTTGTAAATAATTCGAAAACACTACATTCAGTTTCAGCTAATTTCGAGACAAAATATTAAAATCAAAAATATAAAAATATTATTAACTAAAATAATAATAATTTTAAATGTTAATGCAAAGAAATATTATGTATTTTGGTGAATCAACTTATTAGTGCCACCCGTTGCTATGGTTATACGAATTTTGTCCCTTGGACAACTTAAGCATTTTTCTATGAAACTGTATAAAATGTCACTTTGAACAACCGAGACCAGACTAAACAACACAAAAAGTTGATTTACCCATTTATTTCCTGTGTATCCAGTATAAATCTCTTGCTCTCTCTCTCTCTCTCTCTCCCTCCCCCCTCTCTATTTTCCTCCCACTCTCACTCTTTCTCTCTCACTGTGTCCTTCCCTCACTCACTCTGTGTCACTCCCTCACTCTGTCCCCCTTCCTCCCAGGTCATTTTTCAATATTTAGCACCGTTAGGTGACCTGACATCCAACCAGTACGCTTAGTATAAGTTATACTTCACCAAAATACTTCTCGATCGCGTTTACGTAAAAAAATCAATTACTATGGAAACATGGACAGCGCCTCCGCGCGCGCGCGTCCATGTTTCCATAGAATTGAAATTTTTACGTAAACGCGATCGAGAAGTATTTTGGTGAAGTAAAACTTATACTAAGCGTACTGCCCCTTTAAGTATATCGAGCCCTTTACGGGACTTGAATAAAAAACAACACTTACCATATCAGCATTCCCGTGCGTAACTTTGTCTCTCCTGAATTCGTTCTCCAACGTCTGCATGTCTACATATTGCGTCAGATCGTCTAAACCAGTTATTTTGGCGAAAGCCAAGATCCTGAGCGCTGTCAGTTTCACCTTCGTATGTGAGGCTTGTGTGTGTGGTAATACTTCAATTGATATTATTTTCTAAAATAATAAGCTTATGTTAAAAATATATATATATCCTCCTGAGACCCACGAAAAATATTGTTTCAATGAACTTTTAAACTTTATGTCACTTATGAGTGAGTTCAATGTCACATTAGAATTAGTCCTTTATACAGGGTAATTTTTTAATCAGTGCACAAATTTTGATACGTGATTCAGTATCGTTAATAGATCACGATTATTTGTTCAAGATTTTTTTTACATTTTGAAATTTGTTCATAGTAATTCATCCATAAATTGGTCGAGTTACTACGAAAAAAAAAAAAATAAGTGATAAAAATTATAACGAAAAATACTGAAATTTGTTATTTTAACGACACTGTATCACATATTAAAATTTGTGCACTAATTA
Organism: Archips xylosteana; assembly: GCA_947563465.1. NCBI lineage: Eukaryota > Metazoa > Arthropoda > Insecta > Lepidoptera > Tortricidae > Archips > Archips xylosteana. Next base: position 11,293,948 of record OX387370.1, read on the forward strand.
AAAATTACCCTGTATAAGACTTACTTCTAATGTGATATCAAACTCACTCAAAAGTGACACAAAGTTTGAAGTTCACTGAAACTAAATTTTCGTGGGCCTCAGGAGGATATAATTTTATTGACCAAATGGCTAGAGAACCTGACTAAAAAGCTTGAGGTCCCGGGTTCGATTCGATTGACATTTATTTATTGTAAGAAAATCTGCACACACATGCGAAAAAATTCAATGGTGTGTGTGAAGTTCCCAATCCGCACTGGGCCCGCGTGGGAACTACGACCCATGCCTTCTCATTATGAGAGGAGGATTCCTTGCAGTGGGACGTATAAGCTAGAATGATGGGGTTGATGGGTCCCTATAGTCCCTAAGGTTCCCATAATTTAACAAGTCATAATGTATCATTCTTCATAATCAACGTTAGTCATAAAGTGATTTATTTCCGAAATAGTTTTTAGGGTTCCGTGCCCAAGGGTATAAACGGGATCCTATTACTGATGCTCCGCTGTCCGTCCGTCTGTCCGTCTGTCACCAGGCTGTATCTCATGAACCGCAATAGCTAGAGAGTTGAAATTTTCACAGATGATGTATTTCGTTTGCCGCTATAACAACAAATACTAAAAAAACAGAATAAAATAAATATTTAAGGGGGCTCCCATACAACAAACGTGATTTTTTTGCTCGTTTTTGCTCAATATTGATAACGGCAACAGCTAGACGCTTGAAATATTCACAGAGTATTTAGTTATATATTCACTTTAATAATAAATAATTATATTAAAATAAAACAAATATTTAAGAGGGGCTCTCATACAACAACCGTGTTTTTTTGCCGTTTTTATAGGTAATGGTACCGATTTTTCTTTCGGAATTGTTATAAAACAAACCTAACCTACTGCATTCTATAAAATGACACTTAAAAAATACTGTTACAGAAATAAATCAATGTATGACGTTGATTATTAAGAATGATACATTATGACTTATTAAACTATGGGAACCAAGGGATCCCGATGATGATATATACCTCCAAGACTTTCTTGTCAACGTGTTTGGACACGACTCTGTAGACATTCAAAATGGCTCTTCCACTGTCCTCGCCAATACATTCCCAAAGCTGATCACGAACATGTCTGTCTAAAGATATCCGTTCACGGAATAGACCTGCATAGTCTTCTAATATCTTCAAGCAGGCTAAAACAAAATCCAATTTATATTATGAACTAGCTTTTACTCCCGACTTCCGACTAACATAGTGAACAGTTGCGATACTCTGAGGATGAGCTGTGATCGAGTTCACAACGCGTCAGTGTAGTTTGGTGGTGATGATAGTTGGGTTTGTGTGATTTGTGTGAGTTCTTACAGTGTGGAGGTGGAGGAACTGCATGAACACGCATTTCTTACATAAACGTAGCTATCGTAAGGTCGCGGGTGAGCAAAGTAATGTTCAGTATTTTATCAAAATTAAGACCAGGGTCCTGTTGCATAACAAAGTACAGCTAATATAACAAGCGGAACTCTCGCTTCAGTTATACTAACTAGAAAGGGAGTTTCGCTTGTAATATAAGTTGTACTTTGTTATGCAACAGGCCCCAGATAGTATAAAATTCGAGTACCCATTCGCGCTGGCCCCGCGAGGGAACTACGGCCCAAGTCTTCTCATTATGACAGGAGGTCTATGCCCAGCAGTGGGACGTAATAAACTGAGATGATATTCATCATCGTTTCAGCCGAAAGACGACCACTGCTGAACATAGGCCTCCCCCAAGGCTCGCCAAACCGATCGGTCCCGTGCCATCCGCATCCAACACGATCCCGCAACCTTACCAAGGTCGTCGCTCCATCTTGTTGTTTGCCTACCTACACTGCGTCTTCCGGTGATGAATATAAAATTCGTCTAAAAATAGTTTACCTGAACGACAGCCATTTTTTTTCATATAAACGCAAGACAGGCTCTCGTAGAAGTTGTTTAACTCTGCAGTTGGCAAATCCTCCCCAAAATGCTTGAACAAACCGCATATACCTTCCAATACAGCTTTGGTGAAAGTATCCTAAAAATATATTTACTATCATCATCAGAAATCGGAATTTTCACGGCAGAATATAAGACTGTCGCAATCAAGCTAGTGTTAGAACCATTTTTTTATCGATATCGATAGTTGTGCAATAGAAGAAAATAACGGTCCACTAAATAAAAAACATATTTAATACAGAATTTTATGTCAGATTTGTATAAAATTATATAGAGACAGATGCAATTTCTTCTTCGAAGTCCGCGTCAGTACACACAGCAGCACATGACATTTTATTTGGTTTGTGATAGTGATAGTAGTAGATAATCATTAATTTCTCAACATTCTTTGGGAGTAGCCTGTTTCGTTTATCACCCGACCTCAAATTCTGTATTCTATTGCACAACTATCGATATCGATAAAAAATTGGTTCTAACACTAGCTTGATTGCGACAGTCTTATATTTTGCCGTGAAAATTCCGATCTCTGATCATTATTATACCTAGAGATGACTGGTTGGATCAATTTGCCAGAATCAAATTTTAGTAGTGGTAGAGCCATGTTGTAGCTAGCCGCTGCATCACGAATGGGCCGGCTCGTCCGGGGCAGTACCACCCTCTCACAGAACACCGGCGTGAAGCAGCAGTAATCCTGCTTGCGTTTCGTACGGTCAGTGAGAGTGCCGGGGGCCTAATACCTCACCCCTTCCCTCTCCCCCTTCCCCTATTCCCTCTCCTTTAGGGCCGACAACGCACTGGCATCGTGTAAAGCGCTGCGGGTGTCTATGGACAGTGGTGTTCATTTAACATCAGGTGACCCACTAGTTTGTTTGTCTGGTCTATCTATCTAACATAAAAAAAAAAAAAAAAACATTATTTCCTAGTAACAAAATTTCTATTCGCAATTTTTCCCACGTGCTTTTTTCTCAATATGGTTTTTTTAAAGAAGGAAAGAAGAAAGAGAGTGTTTTTATGTACGATTATGTAATATCTGACAGTAAAATTGGCACAGCAACTTCTTAGAAACAATTTCGAAAGTATAGAAATCAATTTTAACTGTAGATCCACAGTCGCGCGCCCGAAAATGTCCGAGCCAAATGAGCGCCACTTTGATAAAAGTGGCCTTCTTTTTTCTCAGTACGTTACGTGAAATTGTCAAGTTTAGCTGTCAAGTGTCAACCGAAATTCGACTGTAACGAAGTAAAGACTAGGTTCAAATTTCTGTGTAGGTGATGATTTTAATTGTTACGCAAACAAATAAAAAAGTTCGGACATTCTTTGAAGGGGATTTTGTTCGGCAATGTGTATCTTCAGTTATAATTGATCAAAGCTCCATGGGCACGAATACTCACTGTATTTTTGTTGTTCTCCAACATATTCAGATATGTACGCCATATTTTGTTTATATCATTGCATATCATAGATGGATGATGTTCACATATGGCACCTGAATAAAATTAAAATAATGTATTTGGTTTTATTGACGTGACAACGTCTAATAAATCGATGAACGCCGGCTGCTTACACGAAAAAACATGACTAGCGACACAGGCCAGTTGCAAGAGAGCGGCGAGGGCCAGTTGCAAGAGAGCGGCGAACACCAGGATGTACAATGCGGGGTGCGGGGGGGTTTGAATGTTTTGTTATGACGTTGTCACGTTAAACTATCGTCCGTAAACCGACTTTGTAAAAACCGGTTTTTTTTTCACAAAACAGGCTTAACTTCAAAGTAGTAATGATAAATTATTATAAACATAAGTTGGTGATTCATGTTCATGATCATATTGATCATCAATCAGCCAAAGAACACCAAACTCAGGACAAAGAATTTCACAACAAAAGGGATGTTGACGCCATTAAAAAATAATTCGAAGCCACGACTCCAGTAAGAAAACGCTTTATTTTAGCCCTGAAAACAAGATTAATTTTCGAATAACTGCAAATTTACATCATAAAATAAATAAATAAATATCACGGGACAATTCACACCAATTGATCTAGTCCCAAACTAAGCAAAGCTTGTACTATGGGTACTAGACAACGGATAAACATACTTATATAGATAGATACATACTTAAAAACATATAAAACACCCAAGACTCGAGCACAAACATTTGTATTATTCACACAAATGTCTGCCCCGACCGGGAATCAAATCCGGGACCGTAAGCTTCGTAGTCAGATTCTCTAACAACTAGGCTATCCGGTCGTGACTATGGGTATAGCATACATACCAACTAGTAAAGCCAAGGGCGTCTTGCACTGTGAGCCTTCCTCCAGAGAAGTTATGTGCCGTGAGTAATTCTTGGCACCAATCTCAGACTTCTTGGTGACGCATTTGAGGCAGTTGAGAGCATGTTTCCTTAGTTCCGCATCATATGAGAGTAGACACAGCTAGAGGGAATATATTGATGATTTAAACATTTACTTTGCATAGCACAAATAGAGAATCATCTGCTTGAAATGACCATTTTGAGTTTTAACCAAAAATAATGTCTTGTTCAAAAAGAATTTTGACAAAACATAGTAGTGCTATAAATAATTATAACCCAATTTAACAACCACTCTAGCCTAGTTGGTAGTGACCCTGCCTACGAAGCAAGAGGTCTTGGGTTCAAATCCCGGTAAGGGCATTTATTTGTGTGATGAGCACAAATATTTGTTCCTGAGTTATGGATGTTTTCTATGTATTTAAGTATTTATTTATCTATATAAGTATGTCTATCGTCGTCTAGTACCCATAGTACAAGCTTTGCTTAGTTTGGGACTAGGTTGATTTGTGTGAGAGTGTCCCCTAATATTATTATTATTAATTTCTTTTCGTTATCATTAATTAAATTGGTCATTATTTATTTTGGCCTAAATCAATTTTGAAGCCAAGTGCTGATTGTGAACTTGCCACACACCACTGAGTTTCTTCGCAGACCCGTGCAGGTTTCCTTACGACGTTTGCCTTCACCGTAAAGCTCATGGTAAATTTCGAATATAATTTTGCGCATAAATACCAAGAAACTTAGAGGTGCGAGTCTAGATTCAAACCCACAACCGTTTGCTTGAGTGGTCGGTCATAGGTTAAATCACGGCTACCACAGCTTTTATACCATTTCGGCACAAATGTTTTCATGAAACAAGAAATTTGGAGATATACAGGAATTTTAACATAAATGCCAGATGCAACGGTTAAAAATATTGTAAAGCTTACGAACATTAACAATGTCCTCGTAATACTTCTCAGCGTAGCTCCACTCTGCTACAATTTCTGCCAGCAGTTTCACAGCGTCTCCGAGACCCTTCTGCCAGACCTCGTCGCCACGTCTCTCTGATACAGTACAGAGCAAGTCCACTGGTTTGTAGAGGAGGGTGTCGATAACCCATTCTGTAGACAGATTCATTAAGTGAATATTTGGACTGTTTTCAAAAAAATTGTACATAGTTAACGGTTTAATCAGAACATAAATTACAATTGCTATTTTTGTGTAACAAAAGTTATTCATACAAAGTAAATGGGTAACTCCGTTACACAAAAATAAATAGTTAAATTTTGTTTTTAATTAACCCCTTAATTGTGTACAATTTTTTTTAAAACAACTCATTTAGGGATGAAAAAACACCACCGTCCACCACTACCCAAACATGTAGTCTCAGCACTATTCAGTCAATTTAAAAACCGTCTAGACCAATTAGATTAGCAGTACAAGGAATACTTGACCAAGGAACAGCTAGATACAGCCAGCACTAAAATATATTTGCGCAGCGGAAAAAAACTAAATACAAAATTGGGTGGTAAAACGTTGTTAATGTAAAAAAAGTTTATTTCTGCCCAAAATCTCCTTAAAAGTAGTTGTCCCGTTTTAAAGTGACAAAGAAATGGTCATGTTAGTTATATCCCTCAGTAGGCTACCTATTCAAAAAAAATATAAAGCAATTAAATTCCTATTGATACCTGTTTCAAAAGGTGCTAAATCGTTTTTCAATGTAGTACTCGCAGTTTGCAGCAATTTCTCAAAAGCTCTGTGTCCAGGCTCTATCGGATGCCCGACAATGGTCTCCCATCGCTCCATAGCGCTCTAAATTACACCGTAGAACAGTAAATGTAATTTATCGTGACTGTGTTTATCGTAACAACACAAGAACAACACTGATAAAAGTGATAAGATAAACAAGACTGAACAAGAACAACTTCCCGGTGATTTCCCGGCAAATATTTTTTTCTAAAAACTGACTGACAGTGACAGTTCTAGGTTCTAGACGTTAACTCAATCGGTAACTTGCGTAATTTAATTGTCATATTTTTAAAAAAATAATTGGTCTCCATATGCGTTTCTTTTACAATAGATAAGTGGTAGAAATGAATTATTTTGCGGCATATTTTGCGAGAATGATCAGTTTTTGAAGTTTTTGTAAAATCTGTTTTGTATGGTGACATCGTTTTAAGAATGTTAGAATAGAGTGATTCCTTTGCTAATTATACAGTTTGACAGTTAAAAAGCTTACACGTCAGTCACAGTCAGGTTAATTACGTCAGTCAGCAGTCTTTGTCATCGTAATTTTAACAACGGAATTTATTCTAAAATCTAGCTTTTTAAGTTAAATTATTCAAACTGGCATCGAAAAGACTACTGTTTGTGGGCTACCACAGCTTCTCACCGACGGTGTCGTATCGGGCCAGCTACAATAGGTTATGTTTTGTACATTCTTATTAGATTCCTTAATAGCGCTATTGAAGCTTTTTCTTAGTGTAACCACTACTTATTAACCAATTATATCATATTATCGTTGATAAATAAACCCTGAAGCAGCCCTCTTGCTTGTGTGCTGTTATTATCCGTTGTATTTTGAAGTTTTTCCTTATTAGAAGCAGGTAAGTTTATGTTTGGTATTTAGTGAAAATAATGAACGCATCAGTTGCTATGTGGCTTTGTATTGCCCTCGTCATGTCCTTCGTATTACTCATAATCTACCTACGCCATGGACAAATGACTATTTGGATACTTATATTTAATATTCATTTGACCATCATCACATACATTCATTGATCATAATTATTCTTCAGTGGTGTGTCCTAGTCGTTTACTGTACTTTTTTATTCTTTAATAGTTAATGTGTTGTGTGCAGTCGCCAGGGTACCATTCTACATGTATATGTAGCTTATAATAAGTTAAATTGCAAGTTTACTTAACAATGGTTTTGTTTTTTTTGTTTGAGAGTACGGTAAGGTTCACACAAGACCCTGTATTTATTGATCCAGAATAAATGTCAATAGCTGGTTCCCCACTGAGCGAGTTGCCTCACGAGGCTAGCATATGAGGCATAATTTTTTTTTTTTTTTTATTTATTAAAAAGGTCTAAATCAGTCAAATAAGTCTCACGGTTATCCTTAGTCAGTATACACTCCGCCAAAAAATGTATTAAGTCGTCAATCCATGCACATTGGAGATTGAACAACTTTCATCATATTTAAAAATTTATTTAATGGTACATGACCTGACCACACTCAAAACACCCACACAAGTAAATCCCTGGAGAGGCTGGCACTATCAAACCAGGGCACCCGGAAATTTTTTTTCTGTATTGTGTTGTACAGTCAGCAACAAAAATATGAATACACCCAAAGTACCAAAAATATGCATCCACAACTCTATTACCAGGGCATAAAGGCGTGTATACATTTGGTACTTTAAGTGTATTCATATTTTTGTTGCTGACTGTACCAGATACCTTTTGTTTTTGATACAAAATTGAATGTCTCTTGCCACATATCCAAGCACTTATTTTTTGCACATATCATCAATTCCGTATCATATGGCTTACATAGGAGCTCTATACCGTCCATCACTGCCGAGGCATAATTTTGTTCCACACAAGGTTCAAAATTGCGCCGAAAATGGCTGCCTCGCGAGGCAGTTTTTTCAGTGGAGACACGGCTAATAATGTATAACCTGATGACCCTTATGTTAATGCCAAATGGGTTTGAATTATTGGGCTGTGCATTATTGTTAGTAATTCCGTGCATTCGCATTAGAAATGATGAAATCGGCGCAAGAACTAAAGTCACGGACACCGGTGCCCCTTTTCTCCCATAAAATTTTAAGTCATAATGTATCATTAGTCATAATCAACGTTAGTCATACAGTGATTTATTTCTGAAACGGTATTTTTTTCAGGACTTTTTTAAATGCCATCTTATAGAATGCAGTAGGTTAGGTTAGGTTTGTTTTATAAAAATTCCGAATAATAAATTGAATCAGAAATAAATTACTGTATGACTAACGTTGATTATGACTAATGATACATTATGACTTAAAATTTTATGGGAGTCATTATAGACCCCACGGACACGGCTCTAAGAATAGCTACACTTAAGTGTTTCTTCTAAATAACACTTGACCAATTTTTATGAAACTTTTTTCTCTACACTCGGTAGGTCTAAGAATAGGTTGTGGGCTATTTTTTGTATACCTACCCCTATTCTTCGCAGACGGAGTCGCGGGCAACTGCTAGTAACAGATAAAACCCAAAAATGCCACATCAATTTTGTCACGGCGACCCAAAACCTGACCAACTAATTTCACCTTGCAGCTACACGTTCCTCATCCGCGCCCACTCGAACATGACGAGCCCGCAGTGCGCCCCGCGGCAGCCCCGTAGCCCCGCCCGCGCGAGCAACCCCGGCTCGCCGGGAACCCCGACCCCCGCCGTCACGAAGAGATACGACGACATCGTCAAGTCGCAGGAGGACAAGAGGGAGTACAGGTAAGAACGATGCACAATCGAAGGCATAATCTACAGGGTGTAATGGTTAAGGGTGGCCAGGTGATTATTCCGTAACTATTACACATCATTTAAGTTAATTTTTAGCTTCCTTATTTTAAAAGGTTATTTTATAATTTAAGATAAGATAGGATAAGATAAAACTTTATTTTTCAAAACACAGGCACACAACACAAAATACATAGTAACATCAAGGAAACGTAAAATATTTAATAGAGTTTGTCTAATTTAAAATGACGCGCCCCACCACCGCATTTACATTTTTTTAAATTAGACAAGCTATAATAGATGTGGACATAATAAAAAAACCGGCCAAGAGCGTGTCGGACACGCCCAAGTTAGGGTTCCGTAGCCATTACGAAAAAATCAAGTAATATTTTTCTAAGGATTTCGTATGTGTACGGAATCTTCCAAGTTAGGTATCGTCAATACTTTGAAAAAAGCTCGTATCTCAAAATCGTTAATCTGGCAAAGTGAACTTTATTACGCGCGTATCAAGGTTCAGTTTTGTATACATGCTGATTTGAGATACGAGTTTTTCAAAGTAGTGACGGTATGTTTAATACCTTAGGCTACTATTTACTCTTAAACTACAAATAATTCCCAAGCAATCTTAGCCGCTATAATTTTCCTTGTAAATTTAATATATCTTAGTAGATAAAAATAATAATAAAAAAAATTAAAAAATAATAATAAAAAAAAAAATTAATTTTTTTATTATTTTAATTATTTTTATTATTATCTAAAATGTTGGGTGGAAAAATTAAAAAAAATTCAAAATGGTAGTCCATTTTGAATTTTTTTTAATTTTTCCACCCAACATTTTAGATTTTAGAGGGGGGGGGGACGGTCGATTTTAATGAAAATTTTCACTTTAAAGTTGAATATTTCGCAAACAAATCACTGAATACAAAAATCATGTAAGCAGCCCCCTAATGGTTTTAAAAGACCTATCCAACGATACCCCACACTATAGGGATAGTCGAGAAAAAAAAATCACCCCCACTTTACGTCTATGGGAGGTACCCTAAAAAATTTTTTTTATTTAACCACTTTGTCGGCGTGACTAATATATATATTCATGCCAAATTACAGTTTTCTAGTACTAACAGTCTCTGAGCTTAGCCGCGGACAGACAGACGGACAGACATGGCGAAACTATAAGGGTTCCTAGTTGACTACGGAACCCTAAAAAGAGTGGATTAAAAATACAAGAATACAAGCAATGGAAATCTGTTCAAAATCAAATAGTAAAAAAATACATATTCGCCATCATTCATCATGTTTCACAACTTTTTTTTATATATTTTCGCACAGTTGTCATTTTGAGGTTATTTCCACGCCCTAAAGGCTTACACAGACCGAAGCGCGGGGCATGCGCGCGACACCGCGGAGCGTCCGCAGCGCGCTTCGGTCTGTGGGAGGCTTTAATATTGTCTATACACAGTCACTGAAAATGGCGATAATCCTCCATTCACGAACACCGTCATTGGCAGTTTTTAGGGGTTTCCAAAGTAAATTAAAAAAAAACTTTAGTCCCTAGAGACTAAAATAGAATAGAATAGAATAGAATCATTTATTTCTGTTTAGTGTTACATTTAGGTACTTTTTACATTAAATGTGCCAAACTACAGAGCAGTTTGTCGGCACTTTAGCTCTTGGTTTTTGAAATTACAAATTACAAGCAACGCTAAACATAGGTATAGTTAGTAATAAGATTTGAAATGGTTAGTGTTATGTTATAAGTTATAACTTATGACATTATACTTTAAACTATTTAACTATTACAACAAGCATGATACATATGCACCGCAACAACAATTTAATTAACAATTTAGTTTCAATTATCTATAAAGTACTTTTTTAATTTTAACTTAAATAAATGTTTTTTTGTTATTTCTAAATCCCTAATGAGTTCATTCGGTAGTTCATTATAAATTTGAGGAATCAGGTAACTACTAGTTCTACAACCATAATAGTTGGTGACGGTCGGCATGACATATGGTTTAATCTTTTTGGGACGACTTGAGTAGGTACTAGTTTTTTTAATATAACATTTGATTTATCCAAGTACTCCGTGACCAAAATGTATTTAATTTTCTTGTCAATTGGCAAAATTTTGCAAACTTTGTATAGTGAATCATACTCTCCATGACAATCATTTTTCTGTTTTTCGGTCACAAGGCACTTTAGGAATCTTGTTTGTAAACGTTTTATTTCATTTAAGTGACGACCAGATGGCCTAGTGGTTAGAGACCCTGACTATGAAGCTTGAGGTCCCGGGTTCGATTCCCGTGTCGGGGCAGATATTTGTATGAAAAATACGAATGTTTGTTCTCGGGTCTTGGGTGTTTAATATGTATTTAAGTATGTATCTATCTATATAAGTATGTTTATCCGTTGCCTAGTACCCATAACACAAGCTTTGCTAAGCTTACTTTGGGACTAAGTCAATTGGTGTGAATTGTCCCGTGATATTTTTTTTTTTTTATTTTTTTTTAAGTGGGTAGGAAACGATCTCCCGTAGCTACTCAAGCCGTAACTGAACACCGGCTCCACCAGTGCATGGTACACACAAAACAGAACCGACCTACTTACACTGTACTTGAGGTTATTAAATTGAGCTAACAATAATCTAAGCTTTGCACATACATTTTTTATGTGAGATTTCCAGTTCATGTCTTGATCAATACATAAACCCAAGTACTTTATACACGTAAAAGGGGGTTTAGTCCCGATATGCAGAGACGAACGTACCATTTTACCAGATAGTTTTATGTTAGAACGATAAGTTTCTCTTTTTTTATAATAATTATATAATTTGTGTGTTTTGTGTGGCCTTCCGTGATGTTGCTGTACCGTGGCCCGGCGGAAGACCAGTGCTGGTTTTTAACTAGCGACATGCTGAGCCGGGTCCCTTTTTGTAGCAGCACTAATATGTACCTACATTCCTATGTCAATGTCTATGTTTGTACTCTTATTTTTGCCTGTGTATGTGTTATTGTTGTTATAAAATAAATGTTTTTCTTTCTTTCTTTCTTTCTTTCATTTTAAGAGCATGAGAAGTAAAATACAAAGCATTGAATAGTAAATTGAATGATTCCATCAACCATTCGTGACTTATTTTTTGCAGAGGTCTGGAGCTCTCAAATCGCCTAAAGGTCTTGCTAATCAGCGACCCAACCACCGACAAGTCCGCGGCAGCGTTGGACGTCAATGTTGGTATGTTATACTCTACAATACAGATAAAAAACCGGCCACGTTTGGGTCGGACTCGCGCACGAAGAGTTCCGTACGTATCTATAAAAACGGCAAAAAAAAACCGGTTTTTTTTATGGGAGCCCCCCTTAAATATTTGTTTTGTTTTAATTGAATTATTTATTTTTAAAGTGAATATATAACTAAATATTCTGTGAATATTTCAAGCGTCTAGCTGTTGCCGTTATCAATATCGAGCAAAAACGAACAAAAAATCACGTTTGTTGTATGGGAGCCCCCTTAAATATTTAATTTTATTCCGGTTTTTAGTATTTGTTGTTATAGCGGCAACCGAAATACATCATCTGTGAAAATTTCAACTATCTAGCTATCACGGTTCATGAGATACAGCCAGGTGACGGACGGACGGACGGACAGCGGAGCCTCAGTAATAGGGTCCCGTTTTAACCCTTGGGTACGGAACCCTAAAAACCACCGCCAACTAACTGACGTATTTTTTATGAGATGTGAAAACACGACATTCCTATGAATTTTGGTATTCTATTATCTCGCCTCATTCGTTATTGGTTTAAGTCTTATTTCGTCTTAGTATTCGTCACTTCGTCTTGTTCGCTATCCGTCATTATCTTATTTGGTCAAATTCTGTAACTTGTCTCTCTCTTAATAAGTCTTATTCGTTTTTCGTCACGGTCTTTCTTGGACTCATTCGTCGTTTTTTGTGTTTTGAACGTATCGAAATAATTTTGGCGAATAAGTAAATGAGACAAAAAACGAAAGGGAAGAACGACGAATGGGTCCAAGAAAGACCGTGACGAAAAACGATTAAGACTTATTAAGAGAGAGACAAGTTACAGAACTTGACCAAATAAGATAATGACGGATAGCGGACAAGAGGAAGTGACGAATACAGAATAAGACGAAATAAGACTTAAACGAAAAACGAATGAGGTGAGACAATAGGATACCGAAGATAAAAATACAAAAAGACTCCAAAAGAACAATCTTGGTCTTGTTCTACGCTCGAATCTTACCTTATTAATTATTATTGCAGGTTACCTCAGCGACCCAGAGGAGTTGCCAGGTCTCGCGCATTTCTGCGAGCACATGCTGTTTTTGGGGACTAAGAAATACCCAGAGGTAGGTATCCTGCACCCATATTACAACCCTACCCTGTAGGTTTTGATTCCCTTGCGAGTGTCGAAAATTTGCGGCATAAACGGCTGTATCTTTTGATTGCGTTGGCTTAGGAGTCTGATTTTTTCACAGCTCCAAGGGTCAGTAGACCAGAGTGTTTGATATAAATTGCAGCTTGATATCTCCACGCGTTCCTGAGAAAAAGGGTCTTGCCGGACGGACGGACAACAAACCCTAAAAACAGTGTTATTTTTGTTTTTCAAAAATGATGCCAACATATATTTGTTCTGCAGGAGAATGAGTACAACAAGTTCCTATCGGAGCACGGGGGGTCGTCCAACGCGTCGACGTCGTCCGACCACACGACGTATTACTTCGACGTGCTGCCTGACTACCTGGGGAAGTCGCTTGACATGTAAGATACTATATTTCATACTAAATACAAACTGAAACATAGATGCACAGAAAAAAGACCAGCGCTGGGAATCGAACCCAGGTCCTTGGCATTGCGTGCCATGTGCTAAACCCCTATACCACCACTGGTCAGGAGTTTAGATACAATTTTTTCCTATCCATCATACATTTCAGCCTGATAATCACTTCTGCAGTGATACAGCGCCATCTATGTTCAGTTATCATCGAGAAACGTCAACACTCCTTCGGAATTAACCGCTCACCCGGACTAAGAGATGTCGCTACTAGGCCATACTTTGACAAGTTTGAAAAAAAATGGAGTTTAAAAAATAAAAATACAAAAAGATACTTCATACCAAAGTTGTTATGTAAGATACTATCGTCATCATAAAGGACGTACAGAAAATTTGCTAGAACATTTTGTTTCGCAAAACTAAAATTGATATGGATTAACTAGTACAGTACATTACTGCAGAAGCCGGGAAATAGCGGATTGCCGGCCGAGTAGTTATAGATATATACGAGGCACAATTACAAACACCGTGACACGAGATTTTTAAATGTTAGAAAGATTAGATAAGGAATATAACATCAATATTTCATTGCATGTTTGAGAAAAAAAATTCTCATCATTATCCATCGTAGCCTTTCCATGTTAATTAGAATCAGTGCCCTACAACCTGACTAGGTTACGAACATTTATTTACCAGCACCGAACGTATCGAAATAATCTTGGCGAATAAGTAAACGAGACAAAAAACGAAAGGGAAGAACGACGAATGAGTCCAAGGAAGACCGTGACGAAAAACGAATAAGACGTATTAAGAGATAGACAAGTTGCAGAATTTGACCAAAAAAGATAGTGACGGATAGCGAACAAGACGGAGACGAATACAGAATCAGATGAAAATAAGAATCAAACGAAATAACAAAACATTCAAAAAACAAAAATGAAACTAGGCGGTCACCCATCCAAGTACTGACCGTGCCCGACGTTGCTTAACCTTGGTGATCAGACGAGAACCGGTGTTTTGTCAAATATCTTGAAAACTGTGCATCCTACGGCAAAATCAATGAAATTTTCATCCCCCCTTTAAAACCACCGCACCCCCCCGCCCTTAACCCTCCTTCCCCCCACCCATTAAATACATGCTGGCGTTCGCTGCTCTGTAGGTACAAGTACGTAACGTTACATTGCGTCATCCTTTTTCGTGTACGCAGCCGGCGTTCATCGATTTATTAGACGTTGTCACGTCAAATACGAATGAGGCGAGATAAAGATACCTTTCTTGCTACAAAATTTCACATTTTAAGGACTCTACCCATTAGACCGTATCGTACCATGACCGTGCTTTGAAGTATCAGACACGACAAGCAACACCATACATGCGACGCGACGATGTTGGTCGCTGACGGAACGGTCTAGTCGGCATAGTCTCATGTATTTCAAACGAGTTAGCTTAGTTATGAAGTATCTTTTTGTATTTATTTTTTTCAACTTCATTTTTTATTACTTTTACGGTCATCCCGGGAAATACATGATATTTCATACTAAATACAAACTGAAATATAGATGCACAGAAAAAACCCCAGAAAAAAGACCAATGCTGGGAATCGAACCCAGGTCCTCGGCATTCCGTGCCGTGTGCCATACCCCTACACCACCACTGGTCTAGAGATTAGACACGAATCTTTCCTATAAATCATACATTTCAGTCTGCTAAATCAACACCTTACGCAGTGACAAGCGCTCATCTATGTTACACCCTCTATCGAGAGATTTTAACACTTTTAAACTTTTCTTGTTTAAAGTTGCACAGTAGCGCCATCTCTTGTCCAGGTGAGCGGTTAGTTCCGAAGGAGTGTTAAAATCTCTCGATAGAGGGTGTAACATAGACGAGCGCTTGTCACTGCATAAGGTGATGATTTAGCAGACTGAAATGTATGATGTATAGGAAAGATTCGTGTCTAATCTCTAGACCAGTGGTGGTGTAGGGGTATGGCACACGGCACGGAATGCTGAGGACCTGGGTTCGATTCCCAGCATTGGTCTTTTTTCTGGGGTTTTTTCTGGGGTTTTTTCTGTGCATCTATATTTCAGTTTGTATTTAGTATGAAATATCATGTATTTCAATACAAAGAATATTTTTTGCCTGACACGCTCCTATTACAGTCATGGTATGATACGGTGTAGTGAGAAGATACCTTGTATAATATTATTCTCACAGTTTCGCCCAGTTCTTCATCGCCCCCCTTTTCACGGAGACTGCGACCGGCCGTGAACTGAGCGCCGTGAACTCTGAGCACGAGAAGAACACCAGCTCGGACACCTGGCGGCTGGATCAGCTCAACAAGAGCACGGCGTCTCCCGACCATCCTTACCACAAGTTTGGGACAGGTAAAAAAAAAAATCACTTCTCATGCTCTTAAAATGTTACTTTAGTCTCGCATATCGGAACTAAAGCTCCTTTTTAGGGTTCCGTGCCCAAAGGGTAAAAACGGGAACCGCTGACTGAGTCTCCGCTGTCCGTCCGTCTGTCTGTCTGTCCGTCTATCAGCAGGCTAGGCAGGCCGTCTATCAGGCCAGCTAGAGAGTTGAAATTTTCACACATGATGTATTTTGATTGCCGCTATAACAACAAATACTAAGAAATGGAATAAAATAAATATTTAACCCTTTAACGGGCAGGACTGAATAAAAACCTCAATTCAAGCCTCATCGCCAATCTTTAGTCGTAAAAATTTTATACAAGAAAAAAATGCAAAAAGATGTTGTTACGGGTGGTCTTTTTTGAGATCGTTAACCTATAAAGGGTTGAAAGGCTCCCATACAACAAACGTGATTTTGTTTGCTCGTTTTTGCTCGATATTGATAATGGCAACAGGTAGACGCTTGAAATATTTGCAGAATATTTAATTATACATATATTGACTTTAAAAATAAATCGTTAAATTAAAATAATAAAATATTTTATTTTATTTTATTTTTTATTTTAAGTCATTACAATTAAGATTTTTAAAGCAGCTTGTGAGTAAAGGAGTTAGACTTAAACATAAATAAATAAATAAATAATATTAGGGGACAATCTCACACAAATCGACCTAGTCCCAAACTAAGCAAAGCTTGTACTATGGGTACTAGACGACGATAGACATACTTATATAGATAAATAAATACTTAAATACATAGAAAACATCCATAACTCAGGAACAAATATTCGTGCTTATCACACAAATAAATGCCCTTACCGGGATTTGAACCCAGGACCTCTTGCTTCGTAGGCAGGGTCACTACCAACTAGGCTAAAGCGGTCGTTAAGATAAAGATAATTACGATCAGCTATATGGGGTGTGTGGGGTCCTCCCTGCCCAAGAAAAGTTTAGGTATCTTGTGGCCGTTGACCAGTTCAATTCCAACGACCACAAGGTGCCTCGACACCTTAATTCTAGGTCATTGAGACCTGATAAGAGGCCGCATTATGTTGAACCAAAAAGTTGTAATTATTATGGGGAAAGAACATTGGACTATTTGACTCCTCGAATTTTTAATACCATAAAGTTTCCGTATGATAATATAAGTAAAGCAGCATTTAAGATTAAGCTTAAAAATGCACTATTAGAGCTGTATATCAAGTAGCAAAAGTGGTTGGTAATTTAACTTGCTTCGTCTTAGTGTTAATATGCATGTCTTCGCTAATTACTAATTTTAATATCATTAGCATTAGAATAACTCTAACCTTATAGACCTTGTTAAGTAATAATGTGATTTGAGCGTGGCGCGCCAACAAACTGGTCACTCCAGTTTGGCGCATTTAGTGAAATTTAAATTGTATTTGTTTTTTATTTGAATAAATGTTTTCTATCTATCTATCTATTTAAGGGGGCTCCCATACAACAAACGTGATTTTTATAGTTAAGCACTTTCGAATCGTGTTTTTATTTTGATATTTTAATGTATGCTTGTTTGTAACAGGTAACCGTGACACCCTGGAGACTATCCCGAAGGAAAAAGGCATCGACGTGCGCAAGGAGCTCTTGAAGTTCCATGACAAATGGTATTCAGCTAATATAATGGCGCTGGTCGTCACTGGGAAGGGTAAGTCGTCCCAGCCTATTATTACAATAGGGATAACAAGTTTGATATGAAGTATCTTTTGTATTTTTTATTTTTGCATTTACAAACTGATATACAGTCAAAACCGTTTATAACGACATTCAAGGGACAGCAACATTTGGTCGTTAAACACGGTTGGTCATTGTAACCAGTGCTACTTTGGTATATAAGATCGTGTTGGATTTTTTTCTTGGTCGTTACATCCAATATGTCGTTGTAATTGATGTCGCTATAAACGGTTTTGACTGTATTCAGTTTGTATTTAGTATGAAATATATGGTGTCACGGGATGACCGTAAAAGTAATAAAAAATGAACTTAAAAAAATAAATACAAAAAGATACTTCATATCAAACTTGTTCAAAGTTGGCTCAGTAGCGCCATCTCTTGTCCGGGTGAGCGGGTAGTTTCGAAGGAGTGTTGAAGTCTCTCGATGAGGGTATAACATAGATGAGCGCTGTATCACTGCATAACAGATTGAAATGTATGGGAAAAATTCGTGTCTACCTCTAGACCAGTGGTGGTGTAGTGGTATGGCACACGGCACGGAATGCTGAGGCCCTGGGTTCGATTCCCAGCATTGGTCTTTTTTCTGGGGTTTTTTCTGTGCATCTATATTTCAGTTTGTATTTAGTATGAAATATACAATAGGGATGTTGACACCACCAATCAACTGACGTACTTTTTATGAGCTGTCAAAACACAATTCTCCCATAGAGTTTGAATGGCAATAGCAACTTATGACGTCAAAGCAAAAAAAATGTAATTTTGCAGTTAATCGAAAATTAGTCCGGTTTTCTGGGCTAAAATAAGCGCTTTTAGGGTGCCGTACCTCAAAAGGAAAAAACGGAACCCTTATAGGATCACTTTGTTGTCCGTCTGTCTGTCTGTCAAGACCCTTTTTCTCAGGAACGCGTGGAGGTATCAAGCTGAAATTCATATCAAATACTCAGGTCTACTGCCCCTTGGAGCTGTGAAAAAATCAAACGTCTAGGCCAACGCAAACAAAAGATACAGCCGTTTATGCCGCAAATTTTCGACACTCGCAAGGGAATCAAAACCTACAGGGTACTTCCCGTGAACTCAGAATCTTGAAATTTGGTACGAAACAACGTCTTATAGCACAGTTAAAGGAAAAATTGCGAAAAGCATAAATTTTTAGTTAAATCATATAATTAAATTAAATATTAAGGGGGTCCCGAGTAACCAACATAAAATGATCCCACACGGCGTACATTTTACTTAGAAGCAGGGCTCTGCTAACACTGGATTATTATAGTTACGGCTGTTTACGGCGTATACTTTGGCATAGCCAAAAATGTGTATGGAACCCTCGAATTGTTTTTTTTTACTGGAGTCGTGTCTTCAAATTTCCCTATAATGGGAAACTAACTACTATCCGTCTCTGAAGAATCCGCTTGTCGCTATCCCGCGGGAACTATGCAACTTTATATGTTCATTCCTATCTCTATACCAAATTTCGTCTAAATCGGTTCTACAGTTGAAGCGTTAAGAGGTAACAGACAGACAGTCAGACACAGTTTCGCATATATAATATTAGTGTGGATTAATTATGGAAAACGAAGTGCTTCCTGTAATTACTACCTTCTGCTTGCGAAATTATCATGAATTTTAATGAAATGATACCCAAAGAGCTGATTGCATTTGTTGTTTTGCACAATAGTTCTGAAAAACACAGAGGCGCTAATCCGGACTCGAACCCACGACCCTCTACTCTCGTACCATAGGTCAAACCACTACACCACCACAGCTTTTTTCTAATTTTTATTTTTTTAGAATCCCTGGACGAGCTGGAAGCGATGGTGGTACCCCTATTCTCAGGAGTGGAAGACACCTCGGCGGTGGCGCCATCTTGGCCGGAGCACCCTTTCCCTCCGTCGCTGCGGCGCAAGCGCGCTTACTGCTTACCCGTCAAAGACCTGAGGTCGCTCTCAATAGACTTCCCTATACCTGACACTAGGAAACACTACAAGAGCGGGGTGAGTTGCGATCTGCTCAATATGAGATCTGCATATTTTGCGATCTGCTCATTATGAGATCTGCACATTTTGCGATCTGCTCATTATGAGATCTGCACATTTTGCGATTTGCTCCTTATGAGATCTGCACATTTTGCAATCTGCTCATTATGAGATCTGCACATTTTGCAATCTGCTCATTATGAGATCTGCACATTTTGCGATCTGCTCATTATGAGATCTGCACATTTTGCAATCTGCTCATTATGAGATCTGCACATTTTGCGATCTGCTCATTATGAGATCTGCACATTTTGCAATCTGCTCATTATGAGATCTGCACATTTTGCGATCTGCTCATTATGAGATCTGCACATTCTACGATTTGCTCATTTTGCGACTTGCACATCCTGCTAAGTATCGTAAATTATTGTCATGTACTGCAAATCTGAATTAATTGTAACTATTTTAATGTTCTCATTTAAGTGAATTTATGTAATACTTTTGAGTATAAAGTATATCTTAAACCCGAAAGAAGGTATTGGCTATGGACCCTTTACTTTTCCGAAGTCCGCAGAAACGCGAACAATGAAATGTGTATGACCCTTATCAGCAGAGATCGGAATTTTCACGGCAAAATATAAGACTGTCGCAATCGAGCTAGTGTTAGAACCAATTTTTTATCGATATCGATAGTTGTGCAATAGAAGAAAAAAACGGTCCACTAAGTAAAAAAACATATTTAATACAGAATTTTAGGTCAGGTGATAAACGAAACAGGCTACTCCCAGAGAATGTTGAGAAATTAATGATTATCTACTACTATCACTATCACAAACCAAATAAAATGTCATGTGCTGCTGTGTGTACTGACGCGGACTTCGAAGAAGAAATTGCATCTGTCTCTATATAATTTTATACAAACCTGACCTAAAATTCTGTATTAAATATGTTTTTTTATTTAGTGGACCGTTTTTTTTCTTCTATTGCACAACTGCCGATATCGATAAATAATTGTTTCTAACACTAGCTTGATTGCGACAGTCTTATATTTTGCCGTGAAAATTCCGATCTCTGCTTATCAGCGTTCAATTGAATGTGGTTTGTTCTCAGCCAGGCCATTACTTGTCGCATCTGCTGGGACACGAAGGCCCGGGGAGTCTCCTGTCAGAGCTGAAAGCCAGGGGGTGGTGTAACAGGTCAGTTCATTCTATTTCCATCACACTTGCTCGTCAATGGTGTTATTCCATGCTTGTATACTAAATGACAATGGCCTAAATTGTTCTTAAGGGAGTTATAGATGCAAACAAGTCATTTCAGACTAAGGAGGTTTCAAGTCAGCCAACGTTTTATTTATTATCTTTAAAACTTAGCTATAACCCAAATTTTACAACAGAAAACTTATCTACGCTTCATGAAAATTCGTTATTTTTATATTTTAAATTTATATCAAATAGTTTTGCAATAATTTTAGTAAAAATAATTTTTTAAACATGTTGGCAGAATCTGGCCGTATATTTCGAATTCTAAACTAAACACAGTTTACATTATCTATGGTAGATGACTCGAAAAAAAGTGGCAATCTGTATTGGCAGCCATTATTTTATTGAATTTAAGTGTTTAGCGACAAAATAATTTTATTTTTGGATTTTTTTTCTCGCAATCTGATGAAAATCATTGTGTGTATCACGAGCAGTAAGGGGATTACCAACTCGAGTCATTAAAAGCCCTCCGCCTCCGGCGTCGGGCTTCTAATAGGCTCTCGTTAGTAATCCCCTACTTACAGCCCTTGATGCACAATGTACGATTCCATCACACTTCCTCGTCAATGGTGTTATTCCATGCCTGTATACTAAGGGCTATATCTCACCGGGACACCACGGCGGCGGTGTCTAGCTACCAAACTACCTTCCAAACTGGGCCTCCAACAGAGACACCAGATTCACCGCAGTCTCAAAATGGACGCCGATGAGATAGTTATGCTGACGCTGAGGGAGCGTCGCTGGTGGCGCGACTGGCATACTAATTAGTGGTGGCGCAACCAACGTGGCGGCGCGGCCAGTAATGTTGCATGCACGCGTCTACGCTGGTTGCGCCGCCAAATCCGTTGCGCAACCAAGTGGA
Organism: Archips xylosteana; assembly: GCA_947563465.1. NCBI lineage: Eukaryota > Metazoa > Arthropoda > Insecta > Lepidoptera > Tortricidae > Archips > Archips xylosteana. Next base: position 11,315,707 of record OX387370.1, read on the forward strand.
CGCCAGGTGAGGTACCCTCCATAGAGCTGTATACATTTTGTTGTTGGCAGAGATTGGTTGCGCCGCCGTGGTGTCCCGGTGACAATGGCCTAAATTTTTCTTAAGGGAGTTATGGATTTACGTACAGTTTTTCTTCCCAAGGGAGTTCTAACTTTAAGGGATCTCTACCAGTCAACCTTTGAGTGGATGAAAGGAGCATTTAGCAATAATCATAATCATAAATCATTTATTTGCATAAAACATGGTACATATTTTGTGGCATGGAAGAAAGAGTTTCACATGTTTTGTCACTATATGACGTACAAATTATATTTTACAAATAAGTATATATTTTAATCTTAATAAATTTAATTAATCTAATTATTTAAGTTACACTGTAAGTAGGTACAATTATATTTAGTAAATACGGGAGCGAGTGAAACTACGAGCTGCTCTTATCGCACTGACATTATGTGATCAAACGAACTTCGCAAGTGAAGTTCGATCATTATTATATGAGTCGCTTCATTCGAAGATATAATTAATTACCAGGTAGTACCTTAAACCTACAGGCAACTATTCGCACGCTTTAAAAGACATTTTCTGACTAATGACGTCAAAAACACTTCCGGTTTACCCTTCCCTAGCTTGACGCCATGATGACCACCTCATTTTTTCAGAGATTCAAGCATAACTTTCGTTTAGGGGTACTATAGGGTGGGTGGGAGATTATATCTTCGAATGAAGCGACTCATATAATAATGATCGAACTTCACTTGCGAAGTTCGTTTGATCACATATTATATTTCGTCGCTTCATTCTTCGATATAATTAATTACCAGGTAGACTTTCAGAGATGAAAGTTTTGCGTTTGATTTAGAACAAATAAACAACCAAATCTTGTAAATTTGTATTATTGAATCCATTTGAATCCATGTAAACAGAATTTTTTAATTAAATGTACTTAATGAATTAAATAAGTATACAAAACAATTATTATTTAGATAAACGAATACATAATTATCTTATTCTTTATCATCTTATTATTTAAGTGACGGCAGGCATACAGATCTTGCAAATTGGCCCTCGTCAATCACGGCTCTGTTATAGAAGCGAGCAAAAGTGCTTGATGAGGCTGTCCAGCCAGCCGTCTTTCTGATCGTCTCGATGTCGACGCCGCGGGCGCGCGCGGCGGAGGTCGCGGCGTGGCGCGTGCTGTGCGCGCCAAACACTGACACTTCGACGCCGCTATCTGACAATACTTGTTTGATCCATCTGCTGATGGATTGCGCTGTGGCAGCTTTGTGGGGTTTCTTAAACGTTATCAATAGGTTTCCCATGCTACAGGCTCTTATATTTTTTGTTAAAAATATATAATCCTTCAGAGCCGTAGCAGGGCAAATTGTAATATTTTCACCAAAATAGGGCAAGAATAATACGGGTTGTTCCCGGTCTGGAGCTGAAGTTTTGATGATGTCCGGTATGGCAATCTTAATCCCGCTCTCCGATATCGCAATATTTTCAATTTTTATTAGTGAAAGGGTTTGTACCCTATGGGCTGTACATATAGCCAATAATACTGTCAATTTTTTGGTAATTTTCTCTAAAGACAATTTTGTATTGGGGAACCAATGAGAAACATGGCTTATTACCAATTGAGGATCCCAAGTATGCAAGTACTTAGGCCCGCTTGGCCTAAGTTTATACGCACCTTTGAGCAGGCGTTTAACGTTCTCATCTGAACCGATTCTATTTCCCAAAAGCAGTGATATTGCGGAGCGGTGGCTATTAAGACTGCCATACGCACAACCTTTGTTGAACTGTTCTGTTAAAAAGGACAATAGAGCCAATTTTGAAGGTTCAAAAGGATCTAAATTATTAGCATGACAAAACTGCCACCAGAGCTTAAGAGAAACGTTATATTGTTTCACGGTACTGTCAGATAGCGACGATAGCGTCAACGTCATCGCCGCGACCGGGGTCTCTCGCCCGCTGAGGGCGCGCCGCAGAGCCTCGCGGCACCCAGGGTAAGGTTCCGATGCAGGGGATGACGTTCCCTGGAACCAGATTGTAAAAGAGATTTATTAGGGTTCAAATAGAGGATTTCGGACTCTAATAATCTCTGTAAAAGTGGAAACCAAGGCTGAGAGGGCCAAATTGGGAAAACCAGTATACCGTCTGCCTTCTCGTCACATATTTTTCTTAGACACCTTAATATTAAAGAGAACGGTCGAAATGCGTAAAAGAAAACGGATTTCCAGTTTATTGTGAAGGCATCTACTGTAACTGCGTCTGGATCTTGTTTCCAGGAAACAAAATGATTGCATTTGGCATTAGTGCGAGATGCAAATAAGTCAATTTCGGGCTGTCCAAAACGTTGCGTTATCGACTGGAAAGCATTGTTTGACAGCTCCCATTCTGTATCTATATTTATAATTCTAGATTCAACATCAGCACAGTTTTCTTTTGTATTGACATATGAAGCAAATAACCAAATTTTTCGCTTCTCGCACCATTGCCAAATTTCCCTAGACAAATTGTTCAAATGTGGGAACTGGATGCCTCCCATTCTATTTACATAGCTAATTGCTGTAGTGTTATCGACACGTAGTAATATTGAGCAATTAGTTTCATCGCGAGCAAATGATTTCAATCCTAAGAAAACTGCGAGTAATTCTGATTAATGTGGTAGTCTTGTTCTGTAATTTTCCACTTGCCGTGCACACGGTTTTCGCGACAAACTGCGCCCCATCCTGTCCTAGAGGCATCTGTGTAAATTTCAAGTTTATAACTAGACCGCCTCATAGGACAGGATGCGGTAAGAATGTTATCCGACCACCATTCTAGGTCATCTAATATTGTGTTTGGGAGGATTACTTTTGCTTCATAGTTATTGTATTTTTGTAAAAATAAGAACTTTTGCCTCTCCAATATTTTGGTGTATAAATATCCGTACATTACGGCAGGGCAAGCAGAAACAAGGACACCGATGAGCTGGGCGAAGTCGCGAATTGAACACCGTGGTAGTGTTGAATATTTGTTAACCAAATGAGCAATGTTACTACGTTTCTTACTAGGTAATGATAATGTTAAGGTATTTGTGTCGAAGATAAAACCAAGGAATTGACAAGTTCGTTTCGGATTCAAACGGCTTTTTTCCAAATTTACCACAAAACCTAAACACTGCAGTAATTGCAAAGTCTCATTAACGTTATTAATACAATCGGAATAATTATCTCCGATGCATAATATATCGTCCAAATATATAACTGACTTAAAGCCACGAGATCGCAGATGAGTCATTACTTCCTTCATTATTTTAGTAAAGACCCTAGGTGCTACGGATAAGCCATAGGGTAAAGCTGTAAACTCATATGTGGTAACCTTATCGGTATTATCGGGTTGAAATTGAAATCTTAGAAACTTTCTGTCCGAGTTATGGATAGGTATAAGAAGATATGCTTCTTTTAAATCTATTGTAGCTAAGTATCCCCCACGTGGTATGAGTTTAGTCGCTGTTCGGTAGTCTTCCATTTTAAAATGGGACTTTGCAATATACTTGTTCAGTGATTTTAAATTTAAGATAAAACGTTTGCTGCCGTTAGATTTAGGTGCCAAACATATTTTAGAAATATATTGGCCCTCTAACGGAGCGCACTCGGTTATAGCTCCTAATTCTAATAAACCATCTATTGCATTCCCCATGTCACGCTTTTCGCTACGTGAAAAAGTGTTTTGAGGCACAACAGACTGAGAAACATCGTTACAGAAGGGAATGGAATAACCGTTTTTAATCCAATCAAGTACTACTGTATTATTTGTTACATTAAGCCAACAATTAAAGTAGTTTCTAATTCGTCCTGCGTGTACCTGCTTTACTGACGTGTCGGTGCACGCGGCTTGTCCGGGAGTGAGGTCTTCGCCTGCGGCGCCGCGTAGGGGCGTCGTGCTGCGGCGGCCGGGTTCCTGGCACCCCCTCGCCCCCCCCTGTTCGATGGGTAGCGTGGAGGAGGAGGTGCTATCCAGTTTCCCTGGTAGCCGGAACGATTACCCGTCGGTTGAGAAGGCGTGGTCGGCTTTTGGGGTTTAACGGCTTTTTTAATTTGAAGGCCTTGCTTTTCGATAGCCTTCGCGGCCTTTATCTTGTCTGACAATTTATTTCCAAATAAGGTTTCGTCTCTTTTCGCATCCTGAACTACGTGCGAGAATGATTTGTCTAAGCTGGAAGTCAGCAGCTTCATTCGGTTTTCCGTATTGCTGAAATGTAAGTCTGCTAAAATACGGCACCCGTTACTGAGGTGTTTTATAGCCGGTAATTTATCCTCACCTTTAAGCAGCGAATCCATGCCTCTGTTGATGGCTGCTACCCCAATGCCGAGCTGTTGCTGCCAAACTGCCAGTTTCTTGTCCCTATTTCTTGCCATTTCCGTGATGGCTGCCGAAATTTCGGCATTCAACTTAGGTGCTTGAAGCAACCTACAATTGTCTGGGACTAAATATTGTTTAATGAGTTGGTCTTTCGTATCTTTAGGCATGCCCTTTTCTAGTAAGGGAAGCCATAACTGCGCTAAATTATCATGAATTTTTGCGCCGAATTCAGGACTATCTGAGATAAATTCCCCCAAAGCCACTAATACCTCCGGGTCCAAGTCCGGCACGGCGGACGCGGGCGCGGGCGGCGGCGGCAGCGCGGCGGGCGTGTCCGGCGGCGCGGCTTCGGCGTCTTCGACATTGTCCTCTGCGGCCGATCCGGACTCCGGCGGAGCCGGGTCAGAGCTTTGGGCCGCGACATTAGAATCGCTTCCGTAATCTTCGTTATCTAAAATACAAATGCGTATTTTAATTTGTGAAGAAATAAAAATTTATAAGGTGAGGGTAGAAAAATAATTTATATTTTACTCGGGGAGTTCGATATATCTGTCTGCGAGTCAAGTATTACAGATTAACGTATATCTATTGTAGACAATACGTACGTTCTGTAAACGTTTTATTACAATTATCCTTAACCTCGGAATAGAGTCCCTCACGCAGTTTTTCAACATTAAAATTGAATGAGGGTGAATGACATGTTTGTGCCGGCAGACATGGCGTTTACAGATAAACGTATATCTATTGTAGATTATACGTACGCTCTGCAATACGCTTGACGTCGTAGGAGACCCACAGTGAACCCCGATGTAAAAAGACAGTTTAGCCGTTGCAAGGAAATAAAATTTTATAAAATGAGGGTAGATGTATTTCTACCCGAGAGGTTTATTATATCCGTTAAACAGATATGAATTTTACAGATTAACGTATATCTATCGCAGATTATACGTACGTTCTGTAAAATTATTGTCATCGTTGGAGACCCGCAGTCAACCCCGATGCAAAAACCTCTATCCGATAAAAACGGCTTTAACCTTAGCGGTAATAATATTCGTAATTTTACGCTTACCTTTTTCACTGTCTTCGCTAGATGATTCTATTGGAGACACTATTCGACGACGGGAACTTAATTTTTGTAATTTTCGTATTTTATTTTCGTACCGGTCGATTAAATCTTGATATTTGCGCTTCGGCATTGCGGACCGGTGGCGCGTGCGTTCGTCGCCTCGCACGAAAAAGGAATGAGGTGGTCATCATGGCGTCAAGCTAGGGAAGGGTAAACCGGAAGTGTTTTTGACGTCATTAGTCAGAAAATGTCTTTTAAAGCGTGCGAATAGTTGCCTGTAGGTTTAAGGTACTACCTGGTAATTAATTATATCGAAGAATGAAGCGACGAAATATAATCATAATCATAAATCATTTATTTGCATAAAACATGGTACATATTTTGTGGCATGGAAGAAAGAGTTTCACATGTTTTGTCACTATATGACGTACAAATTATATTTTACAAATAAGTATATATTTTAATCTTAATAAATTTAATTAATCTAATTATTTAAGTTACACTGTAAGTAGGTACAATTATATTTAGTAAATACGGGAGCGAGTGAAACTACGAGCTGCTCTTATCGCACTGACATTTATTGACAACCATTGACAGTGGTAGGCGCAGCCACGGACACATATGTATCATCTCCTCCCTCTAATTAACACTACCTATATTTTATAACTAACTTTGGGACGTTTACGCACGCATCTTTTGGGACGCGGGGTCGATGGCCCATCATCGCCTTTTGTGCATTCTGTAGGCCAGTCTGTGGCATCCAGAAACTTGTCACCCTCAGTAGTCTCGGGTGGCTGTGGAGCCGCGGCGGATCCTTCTGTGGGCCAATCAACTTTTAAACCGACACTAATCTGTCCGCGACATTTTTCAAACAATTGCAGATTTTTGTAAGTAAACATGTTTTTTCTGTAATTTAATAGATGAATAGCATGAATACATGCCATCCTACGTAAGTTTAACCTATTAAACCGTGAAATATCTTGTTGGAAGTACGATTTTTTGGTAACGCCAGAGACAATTTTGGTAACGCAGGAGACGCCAAAAACGTCGGTTTAAAAGTTGATTGGCCCTTGTATCTGCGAATATCTTTTCTCCGCTGCATTTAAGGTACGGGACGAAAACGATATGGGTCTTTCGCACCCATCCGCTTCGACCTGGGATAAAATGGCCCCCAGCCCCCCCGGGGAAGCGTCGACAGTTAGGATTAACCTTGCATCGGGATTGAAATGCGTTAGAACCTGTTCAGAAGCTAACTTATTTTTAATATTATTAAAAGCATTAGTATGACTTAAGGTCCATTCCCACTTGGAACCCTTTTTGAGTAATTCGTATAATGGACTAAGTATGTTTGACGCCCCGGGAACAAAGTTCCTATAATAATTAACCAAACCCAGAAAGGATTGAAGTTGATTAACATTGGTAGGCACCGGTGCGTCAACAATGGCTTTTACCTTTTCTGACGATTTTTTTAGACCGTCCTTGCTAATTACGTATCCCAAATAACTAACTTCGTCTTTAAAAAAATCACATTTATCCCTTTGCAAAGTCAGTCCTGCATCCTGTAACCTCTTTAGAACACTATGAAGTCTAGCTACGTGCTCGTGCTCATCCCATCCTCGTCGCCAATAGTAAATACGGGAGCGAGTGAAACTACGAGCTGCTCTTATCGCACTGACATTTATTGACAACCATTGACAGTGGTGGGCGCAGCCACGGACACATGTATCAATATTAATGTGTTCTAAATAAATAGTTAACTACGTATAATTCATATTATGCATGTCAAAATAGTAAAATAACAAAATAATAAAATAACAAAACAAATTTCAATAGACAATAAAATCGAAATTTTACAATTCTAGTAACCACGCCCAATTGGGATTGTTCATTTTTTGTAACCCCCCCTTTTTATTTTTTTTATCGAAAATATAGAGCATTTTAAGAAACTAATTTGAATATTTCAGCAATTCATCACTCCAAGATTTTTTTATAATTTATTGAAAATTTGAGATACGACTTCTCGTAAATTACATGCTGTGGCTGAATCTGTGTATAAACCACAGACATAATGACAAAAAAAATGTGTCACAATCGATGGTTACCTGGTTGTCATCTGACAATGTCACTTTCCATGGTCACTTTACAATAACAATAACACTAGAGTTGCCGATTCTTCCAAGAGAATAGGTAAAAAAACGATTTACGGCTATAGTATTTTTTGTACGTATAAAATAAAATGGTCAGAAGTGTTCCCTTGAAAGTTCTTTGGCGGATTTAATCCATACTTACATTAAAATGATCCTCGCAACAATAAGTACATCTTGTAAACTTTGAATTAACTTTGCGGCACCTCTTCTCTTGTAAATCTTCTCTAATGCGAACAATTAATTTGTTTGGGGTATTGACAGAATCATTTCCACAAGTAGGAATGAAACACTTCCTGTATAAATCCATTATTAAAATATAAAAAACGTGAAGAATGTTTTTCAAAATAGTATCCTTAAACTGACAGGTGATAACTACGTCGAAGTGACAGAGAATAGTATAGAGAAACTAGACGGACGGCTTTTTTTTTCTTGTTGCAAAGAATTTCAAAGTTATAATGCCCACAGAAAGGTCAAACAAAGGTCAAACATTATTTTGCAAAAATACACACGATCATTTAATATTTTTTTACTACAATGTTATAAAATGATTTAATAAACCTATTCATCGAAATGGTTTTGGAATTAGACCACATTGTAAAAAAGTGATCAATGCCAATTTGGTTACGTTTTAAAAATTCGTTTAATGAGTAAAAACATTCATTTTGGAATATTGAATGTTACAGTTTGGTGGGCGGGACGCGCATCGGCGCGCGCGGCTTCGGATTCTTCGGCGTGCAAGTGGACCTGACTGAAAACGGCGTCGAGCATATCGACGATATTGTCGTGCTGGTGTTTCAGGTACAGTCAACCAATTTGATCCCTGGGCCAACTATAGAACCTTGTCGTTTTAAACCTGATTAAAATTTGCCAAACATGATTTTTTGTGGTAGTTTTAAACCCCTTCTACAATTGGTCATCTAATAAGCATGTTAGTTAATGAGACACATTTCTTCTAATTAAACTGTACTAATTTTGTCCCCTCGCTGACGGGACAGAATAACAACAAGAAATAGTTGATCCACCCCAATATTATAGTAGAGCTTGTCTAATTTAAAATGACGCGCCCCACCACCGCATTTACGCACAGGATTTTTCATGCGATTTGTCGATCGTGATGTTGCACGCTGATCATATAGTTAACGGAATAGTTGACGCTCCCAAATAGATGAAGAGTTGTAATTAATATTTGCACGCACTCTTTGATCAATTATAACTGTAGATACACATTGCCGAACAAAATCCCCTTCAAAGAATGTCCGAACTTTTTTATTTGGTTGCGTAACAAATAAAATCATCACCTACACAGAAATTTGAACCTAGTCTTTACTTTATTACAGTCGAATTTCGGTAGCGGCAACACTCCACTTGACAGCTAAACTTGACAATTTCACGCAACGTTCTGAGAAAAAAGAAGGCCACTTTTATCAAAGTGGCGCTCATTTGGCTCGGACATTTTCGGGCGCGCGACTGTGGATCTACAGTTATAATTGATCAAAGCACGCACTCGTCCAAATCAATAGATTCAGTAGAGGGGCGCGCGTCATTTTAGATTAGACAAGCTCTATAATTAACATTCAAAATTAAAATTAAAAAAACCATCAAAATAAAAATACATATATCTTACCTATAACCAAGGATGATATAGACTGGATTGGCAGTCGCCATAGTACGGATCGGCCGCGGTTTTTGTAGTTCGATTATTAAATCTAGGTGGCGCTGAAATATAGCCAGAGGCTTTGAAGGCAAAACAATAAGACTACAGATGTTTCATATCACTGCAAATGTATTATTATGCAATATTTTTGAAAAATAATACATTTGTAGTAATATGAAACATCTGTAGTCTTATATTATTTATTTTATTAGCAGTACGGCTGCTCACCGAATCTAAGATTATTTAAAAGCGAAAAAGTTTTTCGGGTGCGCCGGTGAGATTCGAACCCACGTCTCCCGGGTATGCGCCCCAACTATTTGAATAAATAGATGTGGTACATCATTTCTTACGCATTTTCAATGTAATTTGGAACGTAGGAGTCGTAGCTTCTAATAGTTGCGATGGATGTTACCACACGCCACTGTTGGCGTATGTAAGCGATTAAGAATTTCGGGGGAGTCGGTCGGATGCGACGTGGTTCAATTGGTAGAACACCCGTTGGGGCGCATACCCGGGTGACGTGGGTTCGAATCTCACCGGCGCACCCGAAAAACTTTTTCGCTTTTAAATAATCTGTAGTCTTATTGTTTTGCCTCCAAAGCCTCTGGCTGTATTTCAGCGCCATCTAGATTTAATAATCGAACTACAAAAACTGCGGCCGATCCGTACTATGGCGACTGCCAATCCAGTCTATATCATCCTTGCTATAACTACGTTCAGAGGAAGTTAAGTATGCAAAAATAATTCAACGACCCCTAGTTTTTTGAGTGTACATGTTTTATCAGTACATAGCAATGCTCCGCGCGACGAAGCCCCAGCGCTGGGTGTGGGAGGAGCAGCGTGACCTCATGGCCATGGAGTTCAGGTTCAAGGACGCCCAGGAGCCGAGGTCGCTCGTCACGTCACACGTCAGCTTGGTGCAGGTAAAAAAGAAAAAATTCTCAAGCTTGCAAAGTTGTTCTTTATGTTGAGAGCATGCTGCATGAAATGACTTTTTATGGTCTCGTGCATAAAGTAAATTTTCTTCTAAGACTAAGGCAATTAGGTGCAAACAGCCACAATCACTAGAAATTTATAAAGTATTAGTTTCTTGTTTTTTTTCTTTAAAACTGGTGTAATATATTACGAAATTAATGAAACTAGGCAAATCTAGTACATTATTAACGACCGCTTTAGCCTAGTTGGTAGTGACCCTGCCTACGAAGCAAGAGGTCCTGGGTTCAAATCCCGGTAAGGGCATTTATTTGTGTGATGAGCACGAATATTTGTTCCTGAGTTATGGATGTTTTCTATGTATTTAAGTATATATTTATCTTTATAAGTATGTTTATCGTCGTCTAGTACCCATAGTACAAGCTTTGCTTAGTTTGGGACTAGGTCGATTTGTGTAAGATTGTCCCCTATTATTTATTTATTTTATTATAGAAACTGCAATGCGTGAAAAATAAGGGCTTGGAAATTTTATTTCCAATATCTGGTAATTGTCATTTTTGTACCCTAACAGTGTGTTGTATACACTGCATAAATGTCACCTGTTATAATGAACATGACTTATAAATGAAATATATAAATGATTTCCTTGCAATCAAAGTGGAAAGCAGAGTGTAAAACTTGAGCATTAAACCCATTATCCTCTCGACATGTCTATCCACCCTCGCTGTACCGGCTCGGTGGCTATATGATCATCTCTTGGCTCGTTTCAAGCGGTATGAAAAGGCTCGTCACTTTTCGACTCTATGTCAACGAGTTAAGGTCGAAACTGGCGTATCTTTTCATTCTGCGGCTATACACTACTGTTTCTCAGGAGTTCCCTATGGAAGACGTGCTGAGCGCTTACTACTTGCTCACGGAGTGGCGTCCCGAGCTGATCGACGAGCTGTTGGAACTGCTCACTCCTGAAAACGTGCGCGTCGGGATCGTTGCCAAGTTAGTAGCTTCAACCATCATTAAATAAAATAAAATAAAAATTGTTAAAAAATTCATTAACAATGCAAGCTTTTTCGCTGACTGACCTTTTTGTTGGCTGTGCTTGCATTGTTATCCAACCTGCATAAGTATACCAAATTTCAAGTAAATCCGACCACTGGCAGTGGGTCAAACTCAACTTGCAAGATTTGACCCGTATATACATACATTGCAAGTTAATAAAACCGGCCAAGTGCGAGTCGGACTCGCGCACGAAGGGTTCCGTACCATTATCTATAAAAACTGCAAAAGAATCTCGTTTTTTTTTTATGAGAGCCCCCTTAAATGTTAGTTTTATTTTAATTATTTATTTCTAAAGTGAAAGTAAATATTATAACTAAATATTCTGTGAATATTTCAAGCGTCTACCTGTTGCCGTTATCTATCAATATCGAGAAAAAACGAGCAAAAAAATCACGTTTGTTGTATGGGAGCCCCCGAAAATATTTATTTTATTCTGGTTTTTAGTATTTGTCGTTATAACAAATACTACTACTTGTGATTATAAGACGCTTAAGAATAACAAGTACAATACAAAAAGTGTTAGATTAAAACTATATGTGCAAAGTCGTGCTAAAAATTATTATGGTAAACGAACAAATGGGTTCCTAGTTCCAAAAATTTATAACAATATTGAGTGGCTAAGAGAAGGAAATCAGTGTACTACAGTTGTGGCCATATAATTAAGAACGATTATTTATTGAGATGATTTTTTCAAAGTAACAAGTATAACTAATTGCCCGTATTTTTTTTATTTCTCTCGGTATTGCAAAACTTTTCTGTACTACCGGTACATTTATTTATGCAACATTGTTGGCTAAAAAATTAATAGAGAAACTTTATACATTCGATCTGAACCTAGTATTAGTACTTACTGGCTGGTCACGTAATTAAGAACGCTGAATAGTTTATTGTTTTTTCAAATTTAAATAGAGAACACTGTGTGGCTCTGTGGTTGTAGATTATTATTCGTATAATTTTGGCGCCATTTCGTGCTGTTAAAGTCTTAAAAGTGATTACTTCGTATAAAAACAATGGGGAAAAATAAAAGTTGTGATAAATCTACAAGAGAAGTAATAATAAAACTTCGCGAGAAGAATTGGTCGTATAAAATGATAGCCGACCATCTGCAATGTTCAAAAACAATGGTTTTCCATGCCGTAAAGTATTTTTCCACGTATCAAACTACTTCAAACGTTCCGCGTGGACCTAGACAGAGAAAGTCATCTCGTCGAGATGATCGAAATATCGTTCGTTTGGCAAAACAAAATCCTTTTAAAGGGTCTAATGAGTTGAGAAAAGAATATTTTGGCGAAAACAACCCTTCAGCAATCTCTGCACGCACTATTCGAAGGCGTTTGGTAGAAAATAAGTTGAACGGAAGGATAGCAAGGAAGGTGCCTATGTTGAAACGATGTCATAGGCAAGCCCGACTTGCATTTGCAAGAAGGTATGAAAACTGGACAGTCAGACAGTGGAAAAACGTTCTTTTTTCTGACGAGACAAAAATAAATAGGGTATGTTCTGATGGAAAACGATATGTACGACGCCCTCCGAATAAAGCATTCGACCCAAAGTACACAAAAGTGACATTAAAGCATGGCGGGGGAAATGTGAAAATTTGGGGGTGCTTTTCTGGACATGGCGTTGGACCTGTTAGGCTGATAGAAGGAAACATGGATCAATTCCAATACAAAAATATACTGCAAGAAACAATGTTACCATATGCCGAAGACGTGCTTCCGGTTATTTGGACATTCCAGCACGACAATGATCCAAAGCATACTGCACGCACCGTTAAGGAATTCCTCACATCACAATCAGTTTCAGTCTTAGATTGGCCAGCCAACAGCCCAGATCTTAACCCAATAGAGCATCTTTGGTGCGAAGTCAAGAAAAAGGTTTCAAATCGACAGTGTGGCAATTTGAGAGAGCTGTACGACGTTTTCTTAGAAGAATGGAACTCTTATTTCTCTTGCGAAATGTCAAAAATTGATAGATTCAATGCCTCGCCGGTGTAAAGCCGTAATTAAAAGCCGTGGACATGCTACTAACTATTAATTTTAGTTCAAATGTATTAATTTGCTTTTTTTTCTATACCAACTTCACATTAATATGATTTATTTAATCTAAGTTTCATATAAAACAACTCTCGAGCAGTTTAATAAATCGTTCTTAATTATTTGTCCAGCTTCATTACTATTTGAATTTATTAGTATAGAGAACAAATAAAATTTGTAAAAAAAAATGTTAGCAATTATACACTATTATTATTAATCCCGTTTGCTCTATCCATGTGGCTATTTTATAACATAACTTGTTACTTCTAAGAAGGAACACAACTAGACATATGACATGATGTAGATAAAAAAAAATCGGAAACTTCAAATCGTTCTTAATTGTATGACCACCACTGTATAAGGAAAGTTAAAAATACTCTCAAAAGGATTCTTTTGCAAAAACTGCCTTAGGGTACATTTTTGCAAAAGTATCCACATCTCTGTATTTATTTGTTGTAACTTTTATTTTGTTTTTAGATGCATGTTTAATTTAAATAGGTACTTACATATAACTAAATTGTAATGAGCGTGTTCTCACCAACAAACTGTCGTATCAGTTTGGCGAGTGGATTTAGACAGTAAGCCAGTATATGTAATACCGTTGAGAAATAAATAAATAAAAAAAAAATAACCGAAATACTGTCTAGCTATCACGGTTCATGATCATGAGATACAGCCTGGTGACAGACGGATGGACGGTCGGATGTATCTCATGAACCGTGATAGACAGTTGAAATTTTCACAGATTATGTATTTCGTTTGCCACTATAACAACGCCGATTTTTTAGCCGTTATTATAGATGATGTTACGGAACCCTTCGTGCGCGAGTCCGACTCGCACGTGGCCGGTGTTTTCAAATCCGTGTGTTTGATATTTTGTTTGTGTGTTGCAGATGCTTCGGAGACAAATGCACACAGGTAGAACCTTGGTATGGCACCAAATATCTTCAGGAGGACATTGATCCAGCTACTATAAAGGTAAAATAACTAAAACTGCATAATAAACTACCAGATACCATAAAAAACCAAAATATAAAATTATTTAAAAGATTTTTTTTTTTAATTTTGAGGGATAATACTTATGATATAAATGAATTCTTAGAACATGATTTTATGGTCTCTAATGTTAGTTAGTTTTTTTTATTTTTATGAGAGAGAGGCAAGCGAGCAAGCGGGTCATCTGATGGAAAATGATCACCGCCGCCCATAAATATCAACAACTCAAAGAGAGTCACTGATCTGTTGCCGGCCCTTAAAAAAGTAGAGGGAATAGGGTAGGGGGTAGGGTAGGGAGGGGGTAAGGCGAGGGAAGGGAGGGGGGTGTAGGGAGTTCTATTGGGGGTATAAAACTAACGGCTATGATTACGCTGATTAATAAACCATATTTCCCCTACAGCAATGGAAAACCGTACAACCAATTCCAGCTCTCCATCTACCGCCGCTAAATGAGTTCATACCAGGGAGGTTGGAGTTGGAGAAAGGCCTCGACCCAACGTGCGAGGCTGTCGCGCCCGCCATTGTTAAGGTAAGACTTTGACACCTCACGACAACTTTGCCTGGGGTAACCGTTAATAAAACCCCATTTACTGGAGCATGCTACCACAGAATCTAAAGAGTAATGTTTCACACGCATATATCAACTAACTTCTGGACTAAAAGTAGGTATAATAAGATAAATCGTTCAGGAAATTGTACAAACATTTCTCTTCTTTTTTGTAACTTAAAATTATGTGATGTTGAGATAGATTTCAGATCAAGTTTATAAGTGTAAAGTCTTAGGTAAAGAGTGTGTTATCTTATCGAACGCTTTGGCGCAAGCTGTAAGTCCGTAAGAAAATTTATAAATAATATAATTAACTTTTTAAAGCTTATAGCAACTTTGCCCATGGAAACGATGTCATGTCACGGCAACTTTGCCTTAAGAAATTACCACGACTTTGCAACTTTGCTTAATTCTACTTAACTAATTCGAAAAGTGGACAAATATTTAGGCAGTAAATATCAATTTTGATGCCATAGCCGAATGTGGTTTTTTTTTATTGTATGTAATTTTTTTTCAACAGGATACACCTCTAATGAGGTTATGGTTCAAGCAGGACAACGAGTTCAAACTGCCCAAAGCGTTCCTCACTTTCGATTTAGTCAGGTAAAGATATCTTCGTTTCCCATAACTTCATTTGCCATACCAGAGTCATACACATACAGTGTTTGATAGTAAATTCTTCAGGATGGACTTGAGGAGATTAAAAAGATGTCTGTCTTTCGAGAAGTATTTTCGCAAAGTATTTATCAATCTTATGTATTACATAAAGTGACATTGTGAGAGAAAAAGGAACTAACATCATTTTAACTAGAGATTAGCGCCATCTATCCGAATATATTAGAATTAGGTAGAGGATTAGGGTAAGTTCCTATCGGATTCCGATAGATGGCGCTGTTACCTACAAACGGCCTGTTTAGCCTGTCCACTGTTGGACATACAGAAAGCGAGGGCACGGGCCGTAGGCGACGCGGGCCCAGTGCGGATTGGGAACTTCACACACACCATTGAATTTCAAATTAGGAGTATTTTCAATAATTACAATGGATATTGTAACTTATTATTACCAAAACAATACCTCAATCGGAAATCAAGTACTCATTGTTGTGTGTGGTATAACTTTGTAATCGCTGGTATTTAAATGGGATTACAAACTTATATGTGCAGTTTCTGTATCATTGAAACGTGACTGAAATTGAAATATTTTTACGTTTTCTAGGACTATGCAGGGTTAAATCTATTTTTGTTTAAAATTTGGAGCCTGTAGGTCTGCTAGAAGTACCTTAGAATTATGATGATCATGAGTCAGTGAGTGTGTCAGTGACAAAACTAAGGAACTTTGACGCCCAATAGTTTTGAAACTGCCAGTTCAAATTGAATGTTATTGAGAATATATCTAGTAGACCAGGGAACCTACGAAATCTGTCTAACTTGCCAAACTATATAACGCCGAGATCTAATAATGTATATGGCCGGAGAGTATGGACGTCCATTCTGCCTTGCATACTAAATAAATTTCCACTAGAAACTATTAAAGAAATTGTGAATAACAAAGCCAACAAGATTAAGGGTATCCTTGTACGTCACTTAGACCAACCTCCTTAACAAAAAGGTTTATGATATTAATGGGTAGTGATGATTTGCCAAACTGTAAGTAACTAAGTAGGTAACTAATATTATTATTATTAACTGCAACAATCCTACAATTTAAGGATTAAAGTTAATGCTTTATAAAGTGCATTTTTTTTTTCTGAAATAAACAGTTTTTTTTTATTTTTTTTTTTCTAAATGTCATTACGCCGTCATTAAAATTCAGGGCTCTAGGTGTAGCCAGCATAAAATTACAGGAGGTTGAAAATAGCCTGGAATGGGTTCGAGAAAAGGATGGTACGGCCGTGCCCTTGCTTTGCTCGACTTGGCTGGGAGAGAGAGAGAGATGTTTATTTACACATATTCGATACACAGGAAATACACTTGACAGGAAAAGATACAATTTAAAAAAATCACCTATTAGTATAAATTGGGAATGTCTAAAAAAAATTACCAGTGGTTTTTATATTTTTTTTGTATAGAAAAGTCAATTATAAGAAACTAATTTCAATAATTTGTCATTTAGTTCACTACTTTTTTCAAAATTAATTATTTAAACTATTTTGGTTGATGACGTCAGATTATAATTGAGGGCTCCCACACTGTCAAATTTCTAAATCTATCTAAATGCGTACGATAAGGCAAAAAAAAAAAAAAAAAATATTTTTTGCGTAGTGGTACACTGTAACTAGTGTCACTTTACTGGCACTGTCAAAGTGCTACATGTCAGGCAGCGGGTCCAAATCAAACTCCGTGGTACAATCCACGCGTAAATTTTGAAGCATTCTAACCACACAGAATAAAGTACGACTTAGACCGGTCACGCAATTTACACCAATGTCAAATGAAGGTCATCGCTTATTTGTTACGTAATAAATTCATTACATAATATTAAAATTAAATAACTACAGAAAACGAGTTAAAAAGCATTTATCTCGAAATGGTTTTCGATTTACTATACATTGCAAAAAAATAGACATCCCCAATTCGACATGTATATATATATATATATATATATATATATATATATATATATATATTATGTATGATCATGCATAACTTTTTATAGAGTAGTCCGATTTTGATGATTCTTTTTTTATTGGAAAGCGTATACCCCGAGGGTGGTCCCATTTAAATTTGGAAACAATAATTCTACCCTAAGGGTAGAAAAACAGGGGATGATTGATTGTTCAGTTACTGATTGTACTATATGACCACGCATAACTTATTACAGAGTAGTCGGATTTTGATGATTCTTTTTTTATTGGAAAGCGTATACCCCAAGGGCGGTCCCATTTAAATTTGGAAATAATATTCCTACCCTCAGGGTAGGAAAACAGGGGATGATTGACTTTCATAATTCTTATTTATTGGATAGATAGGCTATACTTTGAAGTTGGTATTATAAATTTGGAAAAAAAATACCCCAAGGATGGAAAAAAAGTATAAAATAAAAACTTTTTAACAAAAAATTAAACCGCCGAAAAAACTGAAAAGCAAAAAATAATACCTTTTTTGTTTGACCTTAATCTAGGTACCAGTTTGAAGTCGGTGCCTCAGCACGAGCCAGGACGAGTGATAGAAGCCAATCAGGTAGACGATTATAGGTCCACTCCTCCTGGCTAGTGCTGAGGCACCGACTTCAAACTGGTACCTAGATTAAGGTCAAACAAAAAAGGTATTATTTTTTGCTTTTCAGTTTTTTCGGCGGTTTAATTTTTTGTTTAAAAGTTTTTATGATATTGTTGTGTTGGCTGGGGTTGGTTGAATTTCCAAGTCAATGCGTGTGGTCGCTAAGTCGCCTCTACCTCGTTGAGGGTTAAACTTTCTATCCATATTAACTTTCTATTCTATCTTACATCTTGCAAGTCTTCTATTTGAGGTCATGAATTTTAAGAAACCCGATTATCTTTTCACTAAGACAGATGTTTCCCCTTTTCATAGGAGATATGGAACTAGATCCACCCGACATTGTCTGTTGGAATGTCACCCCCACAGAACTGTAGCTTTTACCGGTAGTTTTCGTTATCTTGCAACCAAGTGCTGGAACAATATACCCCCACCGATAAGGCGTTTAACATCAAAAAATCCTTCAAAACACAATACAAATTAATTCTCTTACAGAAGCAAAGCGGTTGTCCGGTACTTGATTTCGAGTGTGATTTTAAAACGTAGGGTAGGGTGAAGGAACTATATGGCGGTTGCATGTTTGTTTGGGGTGGTTCGGTAGCTGCTATATATAACTATTGTTTTATATTACGAAATCAATAAAATTACGCAAATCTGGTAAATTATTATAAATAATGCATTGGATGAAAATTGCAGCTTGTAAATAAATGGTTTCCAATGTTGCTGTTTATTTTCCTTGTAATCGAAGTGAAGAGCAGAGTGTCGAGCATTTGGACCCATTTTCCCCTCGGCGTGTCTGTCTGCCCACGCCGTATCGGCTCGGGTAGTTTTGGGGACGTCTCGGGTGGCATGGCTTGTTTTGTGCTTTTGTTGTAATCTGCTTTTTATTGTCGGTATTAATGATGCTTAGCACTGTTTGTTTTGTTTTTCTTTTGTTGTATAATTATTTTGAATTAGTAAGTAATATTTTGTTCTCGATCCTCTTGGTTGTGGCAGAATATCAGTGTTTTGCTCCTATGAGCAATGTTGACCACTGAGCCACGGCCCTTTTGCACTACTGCAGCGCATACAGACAATATATAATGTTTTACTTTTAAGTTTGTACTGGCTTTTGTATTTTTGTTAATCTTGATTGTGTGTGCTTGCAGTACCAAATAAACGTCTTTATCTATCTATCTATCTATCCCCCAGCCCCATGGCCTACCTGGACCCTATCAACTGCAACCTGACCTCAGTTTGGGTGCTGCTGTTCCGCGACAGTCTCCAGCAGTTCGCTTACGCTGCAGAACTGGCCGGGCTGAGGTGGAGCATCGGGAACGCCAAGTATGGGATCAGCGTGAGTATATCATCATAGCTTGTAGTATTCCTGTGTTCATTCCAGATGGGTCGGTAGCAAAGGGTAGATAATGAACGGATTGGTTGGGATTGGATGCAATGCGGTGACGAAAGCATAATAGAAGAGTTTCAAGAGAGAGAGAAGAATTTTAAGTAATATCTATATATATAAAATTCTAAACTGACTGACTGACTGACTGTTGATATATCAACGCACAGCCCAAACCACTGGACCTAGAGACTTGAAATTTTGCACATAGATACCTTATACAATGTAGGCATCCACTAAGGAAGGATTTTTGGGAATTCCCACGGGAACGGGAAAAAACGGGATTTATAGATTCGATTCCGAGTGACCGTATCTCAGTAACTATAATAACTAGACTCTTCAAATTTGATACACAAATAGGTATTACATTAGTTAAAATATTAATTTCAGGATTTTTCAAAATTCCCACGGGATAAGAAAAAAACGAGATTTATATATTCAGTTCGACGGAATCCTATGAACTATAATTACTAGACTCTTCAAATTTAGCATAGAAGTAGGTAATTATAATAGTAAAAAACAGTTTTAAGGATTTTCAGAAATTCCCACGGGATAAGGAAAAAACGGGATTTTTCGTTTTACTGGTCGTAGAAAGCTGAAATTCGGCATGAAGGTTGCTTGGGGAGTGTAGAGGAGCATTGTGAAAGAAATTTCCAAAATTCCCACGGGAACGGGATAAAACGGGATTTATATATTCGATTCCGAGTGACCCTATCTCAGTAACTATAGTAACTAGACTCTTCAAATTTGATACACAAATAGGTATTACATTAGTTAAAATATTAATTTCAGGATTTTTCAAAATTCCCACGGGATAAGAAAAAAACGAGATTTATATATTCAGTTCGACGGAATCCTATGAATTATAATTACTAGACTCTTCAAATTTGGCATAGAAGTAGATAATCATAATAGTGTAAAACAGTTTTAAGGATTTTTAGAAATTCCCACGGGATAAAGAAAAAACGGGATTTATCGTTTTACTGGTCGTAGAAAGCTGAAATTCGGCATGTAGTTTGCTTGGGAAGTGTAGAAGAGCATTAAGAGAGGACTATCCAAAATTCCCACGGGAACGGGAAAAAACGGGATTTTTCGTTTTACTGGTCGTAGAGAGCTGAAATTCGGCATGAGGTTGCTTGGGGAGTGTAGAGGAGCATTGAGAGAGGACTTTCCAAAATTCCCACGGGAACGGGAATAAACGGGATTTTTCGTTTTACTGGTCGTAGAAAGCTGAAAATTGGCATGTAGGTTGCTTGGGAAGTGTAAAAGAGCATTAAGAGAGGACTATCCAAAATTCCCACGGGAACGGGAAAAAACGGGATGTAGTATGGCAATTGGCCACTTTTAGTGTTTAGCAGTAACACAGTAGTTTACTGCAACATAAACGCATATTGCTTGTGTCAGCGACAATCCACATGTATATAATTTAAGGTTTTCAATTAAACACTCTTTTTCAACGACGCACTCTGGCCTACATCATTTCCTCCGACTCCACGCAAGACCTTTTTGTTCTCCTAATATTACATGGCGACCCTGCCTTAAGAACCGATAAGGAATCAGACCCTGCCAGTGCTGCTGCCTCGTGCGGCACTGCCTGAAGATCAAACACTGGAAGGAAACCGCCGTCAGAAGAAGAGAAAATATGAAGAAATAAAAGAAAAAGAAGAATAAAACAAGTCATCGTTGCCGATGCTGTCACGTGCCGCGCCGTGTCGCCGACCCGCTGCACCACAACGCCTGGCACTTGACCCCAATGCCGACTGCCACGCCAGCAGCCAGGATGGTGCGTGCCACCAGCACGAACCACGCTGCCACCTACAACAGCCGCCACGTGAACAGCCACAACAGCTGCCACCACGCCGCCAGCCACAACAACCGCCTTGGCGCACAAACGCAACACCGGCAACCAGAAGGACCATCGACCCCTGAATGCGCAGATGGTCAGCGCAGACGGAGCAGTTCCATAGGAAGGTAGCATCCCAACCAAGGGACTCCTAACTTAGCGTACTTAGCGTTCCAATTTTATGCTATTTTTTTATCATATTTCTCCTTTTTTTCCCATTAATTATCAAAAAAGCATTCATTTAGTCATTTTTTTTTCTCCTTCCATTGATTAATTCAAAATTGCGTATATTTTAGCTAATTAATTTTATAACATTTTAATTAAGGGATTGTCGCTAAATTTACTCATCATTCAATTAATAACTAAATTTTATCTTATTTTCAGTAAAATTTCTAACTTCATTCTAGTGTCACGTTGTTTAATTAGGTCAAAACATTCAGTTCGCAATAGTACCGTGCAAAGGTAAACGAACGTTGCGGCCGCGCCGTCAGCAAAATTTAACTAGGTCGAGCGCGAGTGCGTCTATTATTCGATATTATAATTTTAAATGAATGAAATTTGATAACTAATAACTCACTCTTACATTAAATTAATTAATTTCTTTTAAACTCATTTAACTTTTTATAGTTATTTCTATTATGGTACGGTACATTTTTTTTTTAAGATTGATAGTTAGAGCACTAGTCCTTCGTACTTGCTCATGGTGTTTGGACTACCGTGCCCTCCGTGAAAGGGGTTGGAGATTTACTAAATCTTAATGCATTTGTGACTTCTAACTTACAGGCACACCAAAATGGGTGACCTGATATGCCAAGTTATTGTAGGGTGACCATGCCCTGGGTGGGTGACCATGCCCATTTATATTGATTATTTGTGTACGAGTGTACACTAGGGAAGTGATAGGAGCAAAAGACTCCAGTTAAAGGCATTAGTATATTAAAATAGTATTATGGTACCGACACCTTAGTAAGAGAGAACCATCAAAGGATAAAGAATTAACAGAATGAGCACAAATAGTAAATTAACAACTCATAATTAAATAGATTTATATTTTTTTTAAACGACTTTACTAAAATTAAATATATTCAAAAGTGACACTAGGAAACGGTTAACACTAGGAAACAATTAAAACTCTTATTGTACTCTTGAACATTGTCTTTAAAAATATTTTCTTATTTTTTTTTTTACATTACCAAACATGTATGTCTAAACTTATACTAAGTAACTTCATTTTTTTTCCCTCAAAATTATTATTGTAAGCAAGTAACATGCGTTAATTTTTTTTTTCCCGCCACCCCGGGGGGGAAATGGACTTTCGGGGGAGGTGTAGTATGGCAATTGGCCACTTTTAGTGTTTAGCAGTAACACAGTAGTTTACTGCAACATAAACGCATATTGCTTGTGTCAGCGACAATCCACATGTATATAATTTAAGGTTTTCAATTAAACACTCTTTTTCAACGACGCACTCTGGCCTACATCATTTCCTCCGACTCCACGCAAGACCTTTTTGTTCTCCTAATATTACAGGGATTTTTCGTTTTACTGGTCGTAGAAAGCTGAAATTCGGCATGTAGGTTGCTTAGGGAGTGTTAAGGAGCATTGAGAGAGGTTTTTCCAAAAATCCCACGGGAACGGGAAGAAACGAGATTTTTCGTTTTACTGGTCGTAGAAACCTGAAATTTGGCAAGTGGGTTCCTTGGGGAGTGTAGAAGAGCATTAAGAAAGGACTATCCAAAATTCCCACTGGAACGGGAAAAACGGGATTTTTCGTTTTTCTGGTCGTAGAAAGCTGAAATTCGTTGCTTGGGGAGTGTAGAGGAGCATTGAGAGAGGTTTTTCCAAAAATCCCACGGGAACGGGAAAAAACGGGATTTTTCGTTTTACTGGTCGTAGAAAGCTGAAATTTGGCAAGTTGGTAGGTTCCTTGGGGAGTGTAGAAGAGCATTAAGACAGGACTATCCAAAATTCCCACGGGAACGGGTAAAACGGGATTTTTCGTTTTACTGGTCTTAGAAAGCTGAAATTCGGCATGAGGTTGCTTGGGGAGTGTAGAGGAGCATTAAGAGAGGACTTTCCGAAATTCCCACGGGAACGGGAAAAAACGGAATGTTTCGTTTTACTGGTCGTAAAAAGCTGAAATTCGGCATGAGTTGCTTGGGGAGTGTAGAGTAGCATTGAGAGAGAACTTTCCCCGTATTAAGAAAGTATTTTCCGAAATTCTTACGGGAACGGGGAAAAACGGGATTTTGCGTTTTACTGGTTGTAAGCTAAAATTTCAAAATTCATAAGTTTATACTGTAAGTAGGCCGCAAAGGGCTCTTTAACCGACTTCAAAAAAAGGACGAGGTTATTTTTTGGAGTTGTATTTTTTTATGTAGGTATGTTCACCGATTTCTCGGTCAATTGTGGACCGATTTTAAAGATTATTTTTTTATTCGAAAGAATATAATATATTCCTGAGATGGTCCCATTGTCACGCAAGCAATCTTGCTTGCATGCTTGCTTGCTTGATATCTTGGTTCTTTGAAATTCTCATGGTACACGCGAGCGAAGCCGCGGGCAAAAGCTAGTTTATGTATAAAAATGGGAATGCTATTATCTCGCCTCATTCGTTTTTCGTCTCATTCTGTATTCGTCTTCGTCTTGTTCGCTATCCGTCACTATCTTTTTTGGTCACATTCAGCAACTTGTCTCTCTTAATACGTCTTATTCGTTTTTCGTCACGGTCTTCCTTGGACTCATTCGTCGTTCTTACCTTTCGTTTTATGTCACATTTACTTTTTTTTTTTACTATCCTATAATTGTGTCCCACTGCTGGGCAAAGGCCACCCCTCTGGTCCTCCACAGATCCCTGTCCTGAACGAAATCTGGCCAATCGCATAAGAATAAATAATAACAGAGTAGAAGGGAAACTCCCGCTCCGGCCGGACTCAAGGTCACGATATTAGAGTACTCCCTAAGAGAGAACTCAGTCAGGGTGTCACGGCCGGCGTCGCCGCACGCGCGTTTGGTTGTTAACTGTTTGCGCGTTCGTTTTATTGGAAACAAATAACAATTAATGACTTCAAGTTATTGTAATATATTTGGGTGTATAAACAATTCAAAAACGATGCCAAATCACCTTAAATGGCTTCTTTTGGTATGGCACTTGTAATAAATTCTTACTTAGAAGTACCTACCTATAATATGTAGATACGTACAGTCAAGGATTTTAATTGTTAGGCCACTTGCCACTGTTCGTATTTTAGCCGTGTAATGCAAATCGAGTGAAGCCGCTTATACTGGTATATGCTGATTTGCATTACACGGCTAAAATACGAACAGTGGCAAGTGGCCTAACAATTAAAATCCTTGACTGTACCTAATGATTTATAAATCTCATATTTTGTAAAACTAGAATAAAATAATGATTTCAAAGTAAATAATAAATTAATATTTTAGCGATATTATCTTTAGAGTAAGTAATATTTAACAGTAAGCAACCCTAGCAACACGCCTGGACGTCAGAGGGGTGTAACGACGTGAGGGGGGAAGTAGGTATATAAATGGCGGCATTTTGGACGCAGTCAAAAGAGATTCCCTTCTACTCTGTTATTATTTATTCTTATGCCAATCGCTTAAATCCGCGTCCAGGTCGTCTCGCCATCTGCGCCTGGGCCTATCATTTACTTATCGCCAATATTATTTCTATACGTTCGATGCTAGTAAATGAATGTTCGTAAGTTAATGAGACAAAACTAAAGGGAAGAATGACGAATGAGTCCAAGGAAGACCGTGACGAAAAACGAATAAGACTTATTAAGAGAGAGACAAGTTACAGAATTTGACCAAATAAGATAATGACGGATAGCGAACAAGACGAATACGAATACAGAATGAGACGAAATAAGAATTAAATGAAAAACGAATGAGGCGAGAAAATAGGATACCTAAAAATATACGCCCCAGGCTTTTCCCAGCATTGGTGTAAAAAATATTATTTTTAAAATTCTTGTCACTTTTGTCTTATGTGATTAGGGGTGGAAAATGGTCATTAAAGTCAGTAAAAGTCAGTACTTTGAGAGTCATGGTCCATTCTTCCAAAAAAGTGGTCCGATTTCTGTAGATTAGATTGAATTGACAAAAATGCGGATTTGTCCATCTCATCATCAACATAACTTTTTATTTTATCCGCCTCTTCTGCAGCCATTTCATCCAGGGAGTACTTTGGCTTATTTTACTTGTCCGGTAATTTAAGTTTTCGAGTACACGGGTATGTGAACCCGGATATCCCGAGCTGCTATTTGCTACAAAATAGTCAGTAAATGGTCAGTATTTCGGAGTGTTCTTGTCAGTAAAGTCTGTATTTTTGGCCATGGAATCAGTTTCCACCCCTGCACTTCGAAGTAACTAGAGACGCGTTTTTAGCGTTTGAATGACGTGTACGGCGTTAAAACGCCAGCGTCGACGTCTGAAGAAGACTACAACAGTACATTTCTATAGTAACCATCATGACGCGGCGTATGAATTGACGCTGTAAGCGGCCGGTGGCGTTGATAGGAGACCATAGCCTTAGGTTTTTGTTCATAATATGAATGAATTCAACAGATTACGATAGACGGCTATGACGACAAGCAACACGTACTACTGGAGAAGATCATAGACCACATAGTGAACTTCAAGGCGGATCCGCAACGGTTCGCCATCATGAAGGAGAACCACATCCGCGGGATCAAGAATTTCGAGGCGGAGCAGCCCTATCAGGTACGTGAAAGAAGTCATTGATTGCCACAACTAATAAAAATACTGTAACATAATAGAAACACAGAAAAAAACATACATAAAGCAACAAAACACAAAACAGGTACGTTACAAAATATGTAAATCTTTATCAAATTTACGTTTTTGTTCTTGCAAAGTCATTGTACTGTTTTTGGTGTTCAATAAAGAATATTTGTATTGTTCCCTAACATAAGTATCCACTTTTCTATGCAGTTAGTACGGAAAAGTGGATACTTAAGTTAGGGAACCGATCTTACATTTAAGTAGAAAGAGGAAACTTGTATGCCATTAATATAGATTAGAAATAGCGTAACGCCTAGAATACTACCTTGTGGGACTCCAAGATTTTTACTTTCCAGGTCTCAAGTAGTATCGCCTATTTTTACTACGGTAATAGATCGACCGTCGATCGATGGTAGAATGAATCGTCGACGTCGATCGTTAGTTTCTACCTCATCCGTCAGTTATTCGATCCATGGTAGAATGGGTTGGCACCCGTCGATCGATAGTTTTTAATCTACAACGCCAGGATATTAACATTCCTTAAGCTCGGGAGGCATGGCGGTGACGGTTGTAATATTCTAACTTGTATGAACGGTTGTGCGGTATGTGCCGCGAACTCGTTCATACAAGTTAGAATATTACAACCGTCACGCCGCCGCACCGCCACGCCCCCGCTGTCTGTGCATTTGGAGCTTTAACCTTATAAATAAGACACACGTCAAATTTCTGATACTGATTAGAATTTGAAACTTATGTCAACCTGAATAAAATTTACATTTGAATACACGTATGCTCTGAAATAATTTAAATAACATTTTGGACATGTTTTAGCACGCCGTGTATCAACAAGCTCTGTGCCTGTCCGATC
This sequence comes from Archips xylosteana, assembly GCA_947563465.1. Lineage (NCBI taxonomy): Eukaryota > Metazoa > Arthropoda > Insecta > Lepidoptera > Tortricidae > Archips > Archips xylosteana. The sequence continues at coordinate 11,342,567 of OX387370.1, forward strand.
TGGTGTGGACGAGGTGCCAACTGCTGGATGCAGCGGAAAGTAAGTCAACGGACTGTCATCTATGTCATCATCATCATACCAGCTTACATGGGCATTTTCAATTAAAAATGACATCATCCCCGGCCTCCTCTCAGGATGAGAAGGCATGGGCCGTAATTCCCACGCGGGTCCAGCGCGGATTGGGAACTTCATACACGCCAATGAATTTCTTCGTAGGTGCATGCAGGTTTCCTCACGATGTTTACCTTCACAGTAAGGCTATTGGTAAACAAATGTAATTTCGCACATAAATTCCGTAAAACTCAGAGGTGCGAGCCGGGATTTGAACCCACGACCCTCTGCTAAAGAGTCCATAGGTCAAACCACTAGGCCACCTCGGCTTTTGTAATGTACCCGCTACTCTTTCTTCAGAATTAAACATTAATTTTTTGAATTTTTAATTTTTTGACTTTAATTTTTAATTTGATTCTGCTTGTAATTTAGATTTTTAATTCATATTTTATTTTACTTTATTTTGTGATCTTACTAACATAGGCGTTAACCTCTCGTATGCCGGAACGCGGATCCGCGTCAGATTTAATGGTGGCACTTCACTTGGCGTTGCGTGTTCGCGTTGCGCTATTCCCATCTCCGTCTTTCACACTAGAATCGGCATAGTGCTCCTCTCTCGCGCACGCAACTATTTCGTGAAGTGCCAGCATAAGGCTATCTTTTTGTATTTTTTTGAAATCCGTAAAATTAGTACTATTTAAAACAAACGAGACTAGAATCCAGTTTTTAATTACTTCCGGCATACGAGAGGTTAAGAATGTAACTAACACATTGTATATGGAACTCCAGTCCTGAAATAAATGATTTTTATTTATTTATTTTTTTAACGACCGCTTAGCCTAGTTGGTAGTGACCCTGCCTACGAAGCAAGAGGTCCTGGGTTCAAATCCCGGTAAGGGCATTTATTTGTGTGATGAGCACGAATATTTGTTCCTGAGTTATGGATGTTTTCTATGTATTTAAGTATTTATATTCTATGTATTTTAGTATTTTTGACGACCAGATGGCCTAGTGGTTAGAGAACCTGACTACGAAGCTTGAGGTCCCGGGTTCGATTCCCGTGTCGGGGCAGATATTTGTATGAAAAATACGAATGTTTGTTCTCGGGTCTTGGGTGTTTAATATGTATTTAAGTATGTATCTATCTATATTAGTAAGTTTATCCGTTGCCTAGTACCCATAACACAAGCTTTGCTGAGCTTACTTTGGGACTGGGTCAATTGGTGTGAATTGTCCCGTGATATTTATTTTTTTTTTTTTTTATTTATTTATCTATATAAGTATGTTTATCGTCGTCTAGTACCCATAGTACAAGCTTTGCTTAATTTGGGACTAGATCGATTTGTGTAAGATTGTCCCCTAATATTTATTTATTTATTTATTATTTTCTATGGTCTAAATTCGATGTGTGTCCGTGCAGCTATAACGCCGGATATGCTGAACGAGTTTGCGACCCGCTTCATTCGCAAGGTGCACGTCGAAGGGCTCATGTTTGGAAACCTGACCCGAGAGAGAGCGCTGAAGATAGCAGATACCGTAGAGAACAAGTGAGTCTTTAAAACCGCTGTCAATTGAAATTGCGAACAATGTAAATAAACCTTTTATTGAAATATCCATATTCTAGCACTTGTTTATTGTATTAATGGTTTAGGATAGTGTTGTGGTGAGTATTGATTAAATAACACACGGATTTAGCAGTGTTTGATGAGGGAAAATGGAAATTAAAGACATTATAAATACAAGGTTTGTTTACATTGTTTGCAAATTCAATTGACTGACAGTTTAGGGGGTGCCTCTTACCCCCTCGAACGCCGTGAATAGGGATGTTGCCACCACCAATCAACTGACGTACTTTTTATGAGCTGTCAAAACACAATTCTCCCATAGAGTTTGAATGGCAATAGCAACTTATGACGTCACTTGTTCGCCAACTCAATCAACTAACTATTTATTTGTTTTAAAGCAACATAAAATCTAATTTTGCAGTTAATCGGAAGTTAATATGGTTTTCAGGGCTAAAATAAAGCGTTTTTTTACTGGAGTCGTGTCTTGGAATTATTTTTTAATGGCGGCAACATCCCTATTAAATGGGACAGGGTAAAACCGACTCTGTGAGGTTAGGTTCAGAAAGCTAATACGGGAACGAAGCTCAGCGTAGTTCCCTCCTTAGCCTTCGATGTTAGGTATTTTTTGTAATAGCCAGATAATAGATATTTTCAGATACGTTTTAGATCAACGAGCAATTCTTGTATATATGTATATGTATACTCGTATATAATCAGAATCTCAAAAACGGCTCCAACGATTTCGATGAAATTTGGTATGTGGGGGTTTTCGGGGATGAAAAATCGATCTAGCTTGGTCTTATTTTTGGGAAAACGCCTGGTACCGAGTTTCAGCCCGAGCGGAGCTTGGTCGCCCAGTGTTAAGGCCAAGCGCCTGATGCCCGCATCGCCTGGCCGCATCGACGCTACAGCGCGGGGGGCGCGGATACGTACCCGGCCGCCACCTCGCGCCTCGGACCTTGGACCTTTCGTATTGCGAGAGATTACCCTCCGTACGCTACCGCATCTCTGTACGCGCCGCGCTTGCACTGGCATTATAATTGTTTCTCAGTTCGGTTATTTTTATTATACTCTTTTTTTATACAGTCCACGTATTAATAATAAATAATAATGATAATAATATTAGGGGACAATCTCACACAAATCGACCTAGTCCCAAACTAAGCAAAGCTTGTACTATGGGTACTAGACGTCGATAGACATACTTATATAGATAAATAAATACTTAAATACATAGAAAACATTCATAACTCAGGAACAAATATTCGTGCTCATCACACAAATAAATGCCCTTACCGGGATTTGAACCCAGGACCTCTTACTTCGTAGGCAGGGTCACTACCAACTAGGCTAAAGCGGTCGTTAAACCGGTCGTTAGCGGTATTATTGAAGGAACCATCGAGAATAGATTACCCCTCTAACGTGCATTAGGGATCTAGACTCAACACCCAGGTACTTAATTGAATAAAACAATCAAAATAATCAACATTGACAAGTGTGTGTGTGTGTGTGTGTGTGTGTGTGTGTGTCTAATGGTTTTTTTGTCTCTTTCTAGATTACCAAAAGACGCGACGCCGCTTTTGGCTCAGCAGCTGCTCTTGTACCGAGAAGTAGAAATTGACAAAGGTGAGTTAATTCTTTGTTATTTCAGAATGAAAAAAGGTCCTGACTGAATCATTACAACAAACATATTTGAATTCTAGCACTATTTTGGTTCGCAAGCTAAGTAGTACGATAGTAACGATGCTGTCGGTACCTACTTGTATCGATATACCCACTATAGCCGCCCTGTCGACAGATTATCGATAATGGACTATAGGGATGTTGACACCACCAATCAACTGACGTACTTGATCTTTAAAACGACGACTGTCGAAAAAAATACAATTAGCACCTCTTCAAAAAACTTTACTTAGTCCAGAAAAATCGGTGCCCCTTTTCTCCCATAAAATTTTAAGTCATAATGTATAGGTAACGCCACCAGAGTTGAGGCCACGCACACAACCACATCTCATGTAATAACAGCGGGATTTTGTAATTTTGTAATTTTTTTGCAGCACCTGTCATAATTGTACTATAAATGAATGCTATACACATTTCATATCCATTTCTTTTTTAATAATTTGATTACAAATTTGATTTCCATTATTATTACCACCATTAAGTGTATAGTTAAAATTTTATAAGCTGGGGGTTTAGGACTGCAGACCTCATCTGGTAAAGATAACATTGTTCTCGTTTGTTCTATTATGGACGCACTGCAACGCCGACGATCCACCTGAGTACCGAGATATTTTGTAGTGGTAGAGCCATGTTGTAGCTAGCCGCTGCATCACGAATGGGCCGGCTCGTCCGGGGCAGTACCACCCTCTCACAGAACACCGGCGTGAAGCAGCAGTAATCCTGCTTGCGTTTCGTACGGTCAGTGAGAGTGCCGGGGGCCCAATACCTCACCCCTTCCCTCTCCCCCTCCCTCTCCCCCTTCCCCTATTCCCTCTCCTTTAGGGCCGACAACGCACTGGCATCGTGTAAAGCGCTGCGGGTGTCTATGGACAGTGGTGTTCATTTAACATCAGGTGACCCACTAGTTCGTTTGTCTGGCCTATCTAACATAAAAAAAAAAAAAAAAAACAATGACGAAAGGCCTTTCTAAATGAGTTAAGCTTTTGCAATTTCAACCTTGTGTGTAATGTCGTTTTCAGTAACACAACGTCAAAATCCCGCTGTCATTACATGAGATGTGGTTGTGTGCGTGGCCTCAACTCTGGTGGCGTTACCTATATCATTAGTCATAATCAACGTTAGTCATACAGTGATTTATTTCTGATACGGTATTTTTTTCAGGACTTTTTTAAATGCCATCTTATAGAAACAGTAGGTTAGGTTAGGTTTGTTTTATAACAATTTCGAAAAATAAATCGTCTCAGAAATAAATCACTTTATGACTAACGTTGATTATGACTAATGATACATTATGACTTGAAATTTTATGGGAGTCATTATAGACCCCAGAAAAATATCTAGGTATACTGAATATATCCATCTACAGGGGCCCACTATCTTCGCCAAACCGAGAACGCAGTGCACAAGTCGTCGTGCGCCTCCTTGTACTACGCGTGCGGCGTGCGAGCTACTCGCCCGAACGTCGCGTTAGAGCTACTCGCCCAAACACTGTCCGAACCCTGCTTCAACGTGCTGAGGACTAAGGTGAGATCGTCTGAAATATAATAAAGAGTTCGTTTATAGGGTTGCATAAACCAGCTATGGTTTTTGATTGTGCCTACATTTGTATACAAATTTACACAATAAAATAATGTATACAAATGTAAATACAAATATATGGTTAATTTTCGTGTTACAATGGAAAAAGTCAATGGTAACTTTAACCACCTGCTGATGCAGCTTTAACAATGTGCCAACTTTTTGGTCTTCACCCGTATACATTGTCGTACAGGAACAACTGGGCTACATAGTGTTCAGCGGCGTGCGGCGCTCCAACGGCGTCCAAGGGCTGCGGGTGATCGTGCAGAGCGACCGCCACCCCGCGTACCTGGAGCAGAGGATAGAGGCCTTCCTGAAGGGGGCGCAGGTAATTCAGGGGGGAGGGGTGAATTTTTTTCACATTATTTAACAATTGGGGATGTCTAAAAAAAAATACCCATGGTTTTTTATATTTTTTTTGTATAGAAAAGTCAATTATAAGAAACTAATTTCAATATTTTGTCATTTAGTTCTCTACTTTTTTCAAAATTAATTATTGAAACTATTTTAGTTGATGACGTCAGATTATAATTGAGGGCTCCCACAATGCCAAATTTCTAAATCTATCTAAATGCGTACGATAAGGCAACCCCTTTAATTATTTTTTGCGTAGTGGTACACTATACACTGTGTCACTTTACTGGCACTGACAAAGTTCTAGATGTCAGACAGCGGGTCCAAATCAAACTCCGTAGTATAATCCACGCGTAAATTGTGAAGAATTCTAACCACACAGAATAAAGTACGACTTGAACCGGTCACGCAATTTACACCAATGTCAAATGAAGGTCATTGCTTATTTGTTATATAATAAATTAATTACATAATATTAAAATTAAATAACTACAGAAAACGAGTTAAAAAGCATTTATCTCGAAATGGTTTTCGATTTACTATACATTGCAAAAAATAGACATCCCCAATTCATAAATAATGCATTCTTCATAATCAGCGTCAGTCATAAAGTGATTTATTTCTCAAACGGTTATTTATCGGAATTGTTATAAATATAAGTAGTTGCCCTCCATGTGGCGTTCAATCTTTCCACTCTGTATATTAAGGCAGGTTTAGACAGGGTCAGTAACTGACTTCGAATTCGAGACAAGTCAGCGCTGACCCGAGAAATACCCAATGTAAATTGATTTGAAGTCAGTCCAGCGGTGGGAGGTCAGCGCTGACTTTCAATAATTAAATAAATAATAATAATTTATTGAATAATAAGCCACACATATATACAAACAATCCAAGTCTTATGTATAGTTAGCATCTTAAAAACACTCGTCATCATTTCAGCCGAAAGACGTCCACTGCTGAACATAGGCCTCCCCCAAGGCTCGCCAAACAGATCGGCCCTGCGCCATCCGCATCCAATGCGTTCCCGCTACCTTCACCAGGTCGTCGCTCCATCTTGTTGGAGGCCTACCTACACTGCGTCTTCCGGTCCGCGGACGCCACTCGAGAACCTTTCGGCCCCATCGGCCGTCAGTTCTACGGGCGATGTGCCCTAAGCTGCCCACTGCCACTTAAGTCTAGCGATTCTTCGAGCTATGTCCGTGACTTTAGAAACACTCGTAATAACTAAAAATATAATGCAATAAGTAGGCTTGTAAAAGACATTAAGATAGATCCTCTGACCTTCATACTAGGATAACCTGTGTTATGAAGATCAGCGGTTTGGTATTGGAATACTAAGGTAACAATTTCACTTCAATCCTGCGCAACGATGCATTTCAGTTTTATTAATCTTATATTCACTGACAATAAAGAATACATATACAAGTTTATAAAAAGTAATAATTATATTCCGTGTGTTTTTATGCGTGTATGTGTGTGTGTATTCGTATCTGTGTGTGTGTGGACTGGACAGCTGGCCATTATACACAACTAAAGTAAAATACAATGTCGTACCTAGTGTTATTAATGCCAACAAGTGTTTGTCACACCAATAACATATTTTCTGTTTCTTCGTAATCTAGCTTTTTGAGCCAGCACTTGAGTTTTTTTTTACACTCAAATTTGTTTAAATTATCTATACTAATATCCTTATTAATTTACATCGGGTATGTCTCGGGTCAGCGCTGACTTGTCTCGAGTTCGAAGGCAGTTACTGACCCTGTCTAAACCTGCCTTTATGCCCTCATGCGAAGAATAGGTATTTTAGCTCACCTAATTTCTATCACTGTTCGTCAGGATTATCTAGAGGAGATGTCAGAGGAGGAGTTCGTGAAACACCGCGCGGCGCTCGCGGCGCAGCGGCTGGAGCGGCCCAAGCGCATGTCCACGAAAGCCTCTCAGATGTGGAGCGAGATCAGCGCTCAGGTAAGGCTACGCAACGTCTAAACAACATTCCAGATGCCCCAGGACCAAGGATGATATACTACTGGATTAGCAGTCGCCATAGTACAGTACGGCCGCGGAAAAGTAGTTCGATTATTAAATCTAGATGCCGCTGAAATATGGCCAGAGGCTTTGAAAGCAAAACAATAAGACTACAGATGTTTCATATTACTGCAAATGTATTATTATGCAATTAAAACGTCTGTAGTCTTATTGTTTTGCTTTCAAACCCTCGGACTATATGTCAGTGTCATCTAGATTTAACAATCGAACTATTTTTCCGCGGCTGAACTGTACTATGGCGACTGCTAATCCAGTAGTATATCATCCTTGCCCAGAACTCAATGGTAACCAGAATCCGTCAGGGCCGAATGAACGGTCTATTCTGACTAGTTCCATTATTAGTTCCATTGATGGAACTAGTTAGACTTTTTTCCGAGTCATCATCATCATCCCAGCCTATATAAGTCCCACTGCAGGGCACAGGCCTCCTCTCACGATGTGAGGCGTTGGGCCGTAGTTCCCACGCGGGCCCAGCGCGGATTGGGAACTTCACACACACCATTGAATTTCTTCTCAGGTGTATGCAGGTTTCCTCACGATGTTTTCCTTCACCGTAAAACTCGTGGTAAATTACAAATGTCATTTCGCACATAAATTCCGAAAAACTCACGAGGTACGAGCCCGGTCTCGAACCCACGACCCTCTGCTTGAGAGACCATAGATTAAACCACTAGGCTACCACGGCTTAGGTTTTTCCAAGTAGTTAAATTAATAATGCAGAGTTAATTTAATGGAACTAAATGGAATGTACCTATCTAAGTATAAATCATTTTTAGGGTTCCGTAGTCAACTAGGAACCCTTATAGTTTCGCCATGTCTGTCCGTCTGTCTGTCTGTCTGTCTGTCTGTCCGCGGCTAAGCTCAGAGACTGTTAGTAGTAGAAAGCTGTAATTTGGCATGAATATATATATCAGTCACGCCGACAAAGTGATTATATAAAAAAAAATTAAAAAAATTTTTTTAGGGTACCTCCCATAGACGTAAAGTGGGGGTGATTTTTTTTCTCGACTAACCCCATAGTGTGGGGTATCGTTGGATAGGTCTTTTAAAACCATTGGGGGGTTGCTAACATGATTTTTGTATTCAGTGATTTGTTTGCGAAATATTCAACTTTAAAGTGAAAATTTTCATTAAAATCGACCGTCCCCCCCCCCCCCTCTAAAATCTAAACTGTTGGGTGGAAAAATTTGGAAAAATTCAAAATGGTAGTAAATATATTAAATTTACAAGGAAAATTATAGCGGCTAAGATTGCTTGGGAATTATTTGTAGTTTTAGAGTAAACAGTAGCCTAAGGTATAAAACATACCGTCACTACTTTGATAAACTCGTATCTCAAATCAGCATGTAAACAAAACTGAACCTTGATACGCGCGTAATAAAGTTCACTTTGCCAGATTATCGATTTTGAGATACGAGCTTTTTTCAAAGTATTGACGATACCTAACTTGGAAGATTCCGTACTACGAAATCCTTAGAAAAATATTACTTGATTTTTTCGTAATGGCTACGGAGCCCTATCTTGGGCGTGTCCGACACGCTCTTGGCCGGTTTTTTAATAAGCAAAGGAATCGATATTCAGTACCTTCTATTAATTGTTTGCATTCGTTTTTATTTTATTGCGTTGAATGTAACTACTCGGAAGAAAAAGTCAAACTAGTTCCATCTGTGGAACTGATAATGGAACTATTCGAAATAAACCGAATTAACAATGTTGGCTCCCCCAGACAATGTAAAGGTTATACAGTAAAATTACATAAAGTTTACCACTGACAGATGGTTTGCCTTCATTTCATATTCAGCTTCAACGACCTACAAATAAAGCCAATTTTAGAATACTGTTACCCACGTTTGCAGATTTTGTAATAGCTACTTTATTTGTATGGTGTTAAAGTTGGAAATGAAATGAAGGCAAGCCATCTGTCAGTGGTAAACTAAAAGTACACTTATTTATTGTAGCCGGGTTTCCATAGTAAGTCGGCCCTTGCATCAAATGGGCTCGGTTTTTTTTGTGAGTACCTCTTGTAGTGAAGAATATTTTATTATTTTACATACTTTCACATTTATTTTATAACTAGCTTTTGCCCGCGACTCCGTCCGCGTGGAATTAGTAATTTGGGCAGCTTATTTTTTTTATCCAATTTGCTTTTTCATCAATTATGGCTCTCCTTAGTTCCTCGATATAAAAAAAATACCCCCCCCCCCCCCGCAACCTCCCCCCCCCCCCGCACACCCGCGTTCACATTCACCACCGTACTCCCAGCGTGATGTGATGATATATAGCCTTCCTCGAAAAATGGGCTATCTAACACTGAAAGTATCGCATCTTTCTTATTTGTCAACCGATTCAAATGAAACAAACACTAAATGTTAATCCAAGAAAATACCAACATATCAGTGAAAACCGCATCCTTCTAGGTTAAGCCGTTTCTGAGATTAGCGCGCACAAACGCACAGACAAACAGACAATAATTCTAAAAAACATTGTTTTGGGTTCTATTGCGCTAGTAAATAGCCCTAGTGACAGTTTTTCTCAAATATCTTCAATGTACAGACACCGACTTGTTACAGATTTATTATATGTATAGATATAGATATTACTAATTATGGATATGATATTATCCTTTTCAGGTGTACAACTTTGACAGACCTCATGTGGAAGTTGAAGTGTTGAACACTATAAACAAGGAGGAGCTAATACAGTTCTACAAGGTAAGATACCACATTTTTCTTACTTCTAACCAAGGATGATATAGACTGGATTGGCAGTCGCCATAGTAAGGACCGGCCGCGGTTTTTGTAGTTCGATTATTAAATCTAGATGGCGCTGAAATATAGCCAGAGGCTTTGAAGGCAAAACAATAAGACTACAGATATTTCATATCACTGCAAATGTATTATTATGCAATATTTTTGAAAAATAATACATTTGTAGTAATATTAAACATCTGTAGTCTTATTGTTTTGCCTTCAATGCCTCTGGCCTTTGATCAATTATAACTGTAGATCCACAGTCGCGCGCCCGAAAATGTCCGAGCCAAATGAGCGCCACTTTGATAAAAATGGCCTTCTTTTTTCTCAGAACGTTGCGTGAAATTGTCAAGTTTAGCTGTCAAGTGGAGTTTTGCCGCTACCGAAATTCGACTGTAATGAAGTAAAGACTAGGTTCAAATTTCTGTGTAGGTGATGATTTTATTTGTTACGCAACCAAATAAAAAAGTTCGGACATTCTTTGAAGGGGATTTTGTTCGGCAATGTTTATCTTCAGTTATAATTGATCAAAGCCTCTGGCTATATTTCAGCGGGTGTGTTTTACAATACCGAAGTACGAAAGACCGAATGTATTAAAACATCGAATGGGTCAAAAGACACGATTTTTTTTTCTGAAACCTTTAACTTTTCAGAATTTATTAAAACGGCATCATACTGAACCCATTAGGTTAGGTTAGGTTTGTTTTATAACAATCTTTAAAAGTTAACGGTTTCAGAAAAAAATCGTGTCGGTCTTTTGACCCATTCGATGTTTTAATACATTCGGTCTTTCGTACTCCGGTATTGTAATACATACCCATTTCAGCGCCATCTAGATTTAATAATCGAACTACAAAAACCGCGGCCGATCCTTACTATGGCGACTGCAAATCCAGTCTATATCATCCTTGCTTCTAACTTCTTTATATTTATAACTCGTTTTATTTGCTATAGGAACATATAAGCGACTCATCGAAGAACCGTCAGAAGTTGTCGGTGTACATAGTTTCGACGGCGGAGGGGGGCGCTGGTGTCGAAGAAAATGGAGACAGCAAGATGCCCGATAAAGAGGTAAGTCTACACACTGAAAGAAGTAAAAATATACAGGGTGTTTGGTAGCTACGTGCAAAGCTTTTTAGCCATATATGTCTTAGCCGAAATTTGATATTTTTTTTTTAAATTGATGACTTAGAAATTTTAGGAAAATACCCAGAATTTGACAGTCACGAGTCAATATTGCCCCAATGAGCGTTAATTTGGAAACCAAATCTTTTATTTCGGATAGTTTAATGTGTATTAAACCAAATGAAATAATTTTTAAGTGTCTTTCTTGCCACAAAAACAAAACGGAGGCATTTGAAATTACTAAAAATGTCTTAGGTTGGAACAGAGTCATTTTTCTGTGCCATAAAAAAAATAAAAAAAATCCTTGAAATGTTCAAACATTTTTAGAAACATGCCTGTTTATTGTTCTTTCTTTTAAGGTATCACTCATTAACATTTCTTGCTAAATCTGAGATAAAAAGTAAAAACCAAACTCAGGGAGCACTCGCTAAGAATGCACTAGTCTTGAAATTTTACTAGTAAATAACATGTGAAAAAGACAAGTCTACGTCATTTTTCTGTGCCATATTTAAAATTTCCAAATTAACGCTCATTGGGGTAATATTGACTCGTGACTATCAAATTCTGGGTATTTTCCTAAAATTTCTAAGTCTTCAATTTAAAAAAAAAAAAACAAATTTCGGCTAAGACATATATGGCTAAAAATGTTCAAAAATACCTCGGCTATCACCCCCTTAAAGCTTTGCACGTAGCTACCAAACACCCTGTATATTTATAACAACCATAACACACATAGGCTGACATAGTCACACAGATGCACTTAAGCCTCGAAAAAAAAGAGAATAAAAAACCATAACACACACACAGGCTAACAGTACAAACACAAATTCACTGCGTCTTAAGAGGCTACCGCGTTTTTCGCGCTAATCGATTTTGGGTGGGCGATTTCGGGCGTGGGGCCGCTTGGGGGAGGCACGATGGCTCAAGATAGGTTGGTTGAACTGCACGTGTTTTTGGTTATTTCACCTTATTACTAAAACAAATACATATTTTAAAAATGTAGCTAAACTACGCCCTAGAAAACATCTTGTTTTATTAACATTCAAAAAGTCATGACCTTCCGTGCAGTATTAGCGTCGTACTACGAGTTTATTTTATTTTTTCGAGAAGACTTTGGATTTTTTTTCTATCGAGCGAACTACAAGTAATCGTGTTTCGAAAAAAACTGGTCACTAGAGTGAATCCTCAAATATCTTACATATGAATTTCAGGACTATAGCATTGCTAGTAATGATACAGTACGAGTTTAAATGAATGCAATAAATGCGCCAAAAACACGGTAGCCCCTTAAAAATTATCTAGAATATACCAATACTCGTAGATAATTGGGCAAGTTAGTCAGTCACAGTCAAAATATTACCTTTAGCCAATAGGGATGTTGACGCCATTAAAAAATAATTCGAAGACACGACTCCAGTAAAAAAATGCTTAATTTTAACATTGAAAACCAGATTAATTTTCGATTAACTGCAAAATTATATTTTTTGTTGCTTAAAAACAAATAAATAGTTAGTTGATTGAGTCGGCGAACAAGTGGCGTCATAAGTTGCTAAATATTGCCATTCCAACTCTATGGGAGAGATGTGTTTTGACAGCTCATAAAAAGTACGTCAGTTGATTTGTGGTGGCATCATCCCTATTTAGGCTATTAGCACTTACGAGTGTCAAAGAATCTTCAACGGTTCAAGTAACTGAACAAGGTAAATTTTGTTCGAAACAGGTGTATAATGTTATTTAATTAAGAGGGTTTATACCTGCTGAGCTGGCAACGTTGCATTTTTGTTAGATTTTCTCGATTATTCCATAAAAATTGAATGAAAATTAAAAATGTTTTGAATACAAATTGTTCTAATATATAAGTAATGTGTCTACTGCAATAATAATTCGTGATAGACTTTTATTTTCTTTAAAAATGAACAAATTATTACCTAACGGTTTTTAAAGAAAATAAAAGTCTTATCACGAATTATTATTGCAGTACACACATTAACTTATATATTTGAAGAATTTGTATACAAAACATTTTTAATTTTCATTCAATTTTTATGGAATAATCGAGAAAAGCCCTTCAGAAACTATTCGATACCGCCATCCGTGAAGGGAAAACACCAGAAGCATGGAACAGAAGTGTAGTGGTGCTGTTCTTCAAAAAAGGCGATAATACCTTATTGAAGAATTATAGACCCATTTCACTTCTGAGCCATGTTTACAAGCTGTTTTCGAGAGTCATCACGAATCGTCTCGCGCGCAGGTTAGACGACTTCCAGCCTCCCGAACAAGCCGGGTTTCGAAAAGGCTTTAGCACCGTGGCCCACATACATGCGTTGCGGCAGGTTATACAGAAAACCGAGGAGTATAACCGCCCCCTTTGCCTGGCATTTGTGGACTACGAGAAGGCCTTCGATTCGATCGAGACTTGGGCTGTACTGCAGTCTCTCCAACGGTGCCAAGTAGACTACCGGTACATCGAAGTGTTGAAGTGTCTGTATAATAACGCCACAATGTCCGTCCAACTTCAGGATCAGATGTCGAAGCCCATTCTGTTGCAGCGGGGAGTCAGACAAGGAGATGTTATCTCTCCGAAACTGTTCACCGCTGCACTAGAGGATGCGTTTAAGACTCTGAACTGGGAAGGGCGTGGCATCAATGTAAATGGCGAATACTTCACTCACCTTCGATTTGCCGACGACGTGGTGCTTATGGCTGAGACCTTGGAGGACCTCAGTGCGATGCTCGCTGACCTCGGAAGTGTCTCCGAGAGAGTTGGTCTTAAATTGAACATGGACAAGACGCAGGTCATGTCGAACGCCCATGTTGTACCAACTCCCGTCGTAATCGGAGATACTTTGCTCGAAGTTGTTGACGACTATATCTATCTGGGACATACAATCCAATTGGGTAGGTGCAACTTCGAGAAAGAGGTCAATCGACGAATTAGACTCGGCTGGGCAGCGTTCGGGAAGCTCCGCAATATCTTGTCATCCGATATACCGCAGTGTCTTAAGTCAAAAGTCTTTGACCAGTGTGTGTTGCCAGTGATGACTTATGGCACTGAGACGTGGCCGCTAACGATGGGTCTTATAAAGAAGCTCAAGGTCACTCAGAGGGCGATGGAGAGGGCTATGCTTGGAGTTTCTCTGCGGGATCGCATTAGAAATGATGAAATCCGCGCGAGAACTAAAGTCACGGACATAGCTCGAAGAATCGCTAGACTTAAGTGGCAGTGGGCAGGGCACATCGCCCGTAGAACTGACGGCCGATGGGGCCGAAAGGTTCTCGAGTGGCGTCCGCGGACCGGAAGACGCAGTGTAGGTAGGCCTCCAACAAGATGGAGCGACGACCTGGTGAAGGTAGCGGGAACGCATTGGATGCGGATGGCACAGGGCCGATCTGTTTGGAGAGCCTTGGGGGAGGCCTATGTTCTGCAGTAGACGTCTTTCGGCTGAAATGATGAAATGATGAATTGAGAAAAACTAACAAAAATGCAACGTTGCCAGCTCAGCAGGTATAAACCCTCTTAAGTACCAATAAATTGTTCATTGGTTTGTCCTATGCCCTTTCAAGTAGAGGGTCGTGGGTTTCAGAGGACTGAGTTTTTCGGAATTTATGTACGGAGTTGCCTTTGAAATTTACCATTTGCTTAATGGTGAAGGAAAACATTGAGAAATGCAATGGCGTGTGTGAAGTTCCCAACACATATTCGGCCCACGTCGGTCTGAGAAGCCTGTGCAGTGAGACTTATATTATATAGATGGATTATCATTTTTAATTGGATCTTTTTTTTGCAGCCCGTTAAAATAATCGACCTGGTGGAATTCAAGTCGAGGAGGCGCCTCTACGCACACCCCGCGCCATTCATCACAAACATTCCCAGAAAAGGTGCCCAGTGCAAGCTATAACATAGCACGGTACATCTAATAGTAGATACAGGGCCTGTTTATGCCCCACACGCGACGGTGGATTGTATTGCGATCCGGCGTCAACGTTAAAAATATCCCTAAAACTCCACAAAGGAACGGTCTAGCTGAGTGGTCTGTTTGAATAGTAAGGCCGGCCAAGTCGTATCTGATCCCAGCATAATATTTATTCTTAATTGTGCTACTTACATAATGGTTACTCTACCCACCAGTACTGGCTTCCGATCGCAGGCGATGGTAGACTGTACTGCGAACCAACGTCATAAAGATATACTCTAGACTCCACAAAAGAACGGTTTAGCCGAGTGGTATGTTCGAATTGTTAAAGCTGGCCAAGTCGCATTTTTCCGATTCCATGGTATTTCTATTTAAAATAGTGCTGCGTTATAGGTCGCTATTTGCCCCCAAATCAGTATTGAATTACGCCCGCAGTCTAGAGTAGATTGTGTTGTGATCCAGCGGTCAAAATCATAAAGATACCCCCTAGACTCCACAAATGAACTATCCGAGCGTTATGTTAGAACTTTTAAAACCGGCCTAGTCGTACAATACAGTACAATACAAATATCATGTATGTATAAAATAGTATAATATGTCGTATTTCTCGATTCTGAAGAATATCTTTGTCAATGGCATTGCATGACTACTTCAATTACGCTATCCGGCTTCAACATTACAAAAATATCCCAAAGACTACAAAAGAACGGTCTGGCTGAGTGAGTGGTAGGTTACAACTGTTAAAAGCAGAGAATATGTATTCTAATAGTGCTGCGTACAGAATGCTTACTCTTCGCTCAAGCTAACCTAGCTTCCAGTTGCAGGCGACAGTTCATTGCATTGCTAACTGGCGTCAACATCCTAAAGATATCCCCTAGACTCCACAAACAAACTGTCTAGCTGAGTGGTATGCTCGAATGATTAAGGCCGACTATTTCGCATCTCCCAAACCACCAGAATATCTGTTCTAATAGTGCTGCGTGCAGAATGGTTACTCTTCGCTCCAGCCGGTACTAGCTTCCGGTCGAAGCCGATGGTAGACAATAATAATAATAATAATTATCCTAAATGTATCTCAAAGACTCCTCAAACGAACGGTCTGTCTGAGCAGTCTGTTAGAATTGTTATTCTTATAGTGCTGCGTTCAATGTCACCCCCACCCCCTCCATTACTGGCATCCCCCCGCAGGCGGCGGTAAAGTATATTGCTATCAAGCGTCAACATCATAAATACCCTAGACCCTAGACTCCACGAACGAATGGTCTAGCTGAGTGCTATGTTCGAATTTTTAAGACTGGCCAAGTCGCTTGTTCTGATTCCGCAGAATATATATTTTTATAGTGCTGCGTACAAAATCATTACCTCCCCCCCCCCCCCCCATCAGTCAGTACACTGTATTGTGATACGGCATCAACATCATATAGATATTCCCTAGACTCCACAAACGGTCTAGCTGAATGGTATGTTCGAACTGTTAAGGCGGGCCAAGTCGCATGTCTATTAGCCCTCGCAGGCTACATTTGATTGCATTTTATTGCGCACACGCATGTTGGCGAGTGTATAGATTACCTGTAGTATTAATAACGCGTGTTCGGTCGCACATTGTTGGTATACTGTATAAAGTTGCTATAACGAGTTTCTAGTGCTTAATCTTAACGCCATAATACTACTTTTAAATAAATTAATAAAAAACCTAATTTAATGAATTTCGTTCAAAAGTGAATTAAGTTTTTTACGTACAATACATTAACATCGTAGTACTATTTGTGCTTTTTAACCGATCTAAAAAAGAAAGTTCTCAATTGACATGCATGCCCATTTTTATTTTGTTCTATTTTCATTATATATCAAGAATCACCATGGGGTAGACATATTGGAGTTTGATATTTTGCCATCGAATTCTACAACAACAAACTGTCGATAAAAAAAAAAACTTAATTCACACCTCATTTGATTTTTTCCAAATACGCACATATATAAATAATTTTGAATTTATGTCACTTGGGACTTATCACGCAAATAACATTTAATATTTACCTCGACGTTTTGGCCACATTATGCCACAATGCGTGATAAATTCCATGAGTGGTAATACAGAGTTATGAGTGAAAATCACCAAAGTTTAAAACATTATACGTGGACGAAACGTCGAGATAATTTTAGTTGATCGTGATAAAGTACCAGTGATCATTAAAAATAAGGAGTCTGCAATACATTTTATTAGTACAAATAATGTAATACTGTAGAAAATAGGGATAAAGAGTAGAAAATGGATGAAAAAGGTAAACATTTTGGCTTAGTACTGAATCGTCTACATAAAAACAATTTTATTTTTGATATCTTCTAAGGTTCACTAAGGTTCATATGCCAAGGATGATATAGACTGGATTAGCAATCGCCATAGTACAGATCGTCCGCAGAAAAATAGTTCGATTATTAAATCTAGATGTTGCTGAAATATAGCCCGAGGCTTTGAAAGCAAAACAATAAGACTACAGATGTTTCATATTACTACAAATGTATTATTTTTCAAAAATATTGCACAATTTGGAGAAATGCTCCTTAGTCGTTTGATACGTAGATGATCGGGTACTGAGTCAAAAGTTTCATGTAATTTGTTGCCCTGTACTACCAACTAATGGTATCATTATGTTTCTACTCTTTGTCATTCAATGTATTTGCGATGCACGAAAAGACATTTTTTATTGTTATTTATTTTGTGATAGTGTTATTTGTGGTTGTTTCTATGAGTTGTATATTTTTATTGACGCTTACATTTAAGGATAATAAAAAATAATGTTGAATCAGGCGTTGTTTTATTTTCGTTATACCTAGACTTACATTATCACGTGCAACACAAGACGGACCTTGTTGGTTTTTTGACGTGACAACGTCTATAAATCGATGAACGCCGGCTGCATACACGAAAAAGGATGACGCAATGTATCGTACATGTAACGTTACATTCTACAGAGCAGCGAAGGCCAGTATGTACAAGAGAGCGGCGAACGCCAGTATGTACAAGAGAGCAGCGAACGCCAGCATGTACAATCTTAGTACTAGCGCTCGGGTAATTTTTAATGGGGGGGTGAGGTGGTGCGGGGATTTTAAAGGGGAGGTTGAAACTTCATTGATTTTAGGATGCACCGTTTTCAAGATATTTGACAAAACACCGGTTCTCGTCCGATCGCCGTGGTTAAGCAACGTCGGGCGCGGTCAGTACTTGGATGGGTGACCGCCTGGTTTTTTGTTTTTTGAATGTTTTGCTATGACGTTGTGACGTTAAACTATCGTCCGTAAACCGACTTTACAGACAACCGGTTTATTACGTAAAAGGTAAGAATGTAGATAGGGTCAACGTCATAAATAAGTCGTCACTTTTGTACCTTGTCACTTTAACGTCATGTTAGAAAAGCCATACAAATATATGTAACGACTGAAAGCGACAAGGTACGAAAGTGATCACTTATTTGTGACCTTCTATGTACTCGGATGGAAACCAAAAACTTTGACCACATTAAGTGGTGGTTAAACATAAAAAATCCCCCACAATAGGGTAGATCATGATCATCATTATTATTTCAGCCATAGGACGTCCACTACAGGACATAGGCCTCTCTCATTGATACCCAATCATTACTGTAACAGTGTTGGAATCGGCTTGCATCAATCTTGAACCTGCAGCCTTTACCAAATCGTCCGTCCATCTCGTTGGTGGACGTCCTACACTACGCTTGCCAGTCCGTGGTCTCAATTCGAAAACCACATTTGAGAGAGAGAGAAATTTTGTTATTCAGCTGCTTTAAAACAAATAAATGAAGTTTATTTATTGAATCAGGCGTTACTTAGCGAATTTCCACATTAATTAACTGAAACAATTACTTTGCTCACCACACCACTGTAATAGCTACGTTTATGTAAAAAATGCGTGTTCATGCAGTTACTCCCCCACCTCACCACTCATGAACATTTATCGTAAGCTCGCAGCTGAGCAAAGTAATTGTTTCAGTTCGTTAAATGAAGTTGATTAAATTAAGATAAAGATAAAGATAATTTATTCAATAATTTGTAGTACAAGATGACAAGAAATACAATATTTTACAAAAATCTACGTAACACGTATGCCTGCACTAGGGTTACTAGAGAACTCTGTATCGCAGGCTAAACGAGCTATCATAAATAATTAAAATAAAGAAATAATCAGCTAAGCTTAACTAACAGTGCAAATATTTCATAAAAATATGCAGACATAAAATAAAGTTGAATCCAGACACAATAAAGAAAAATAACAAATTATTCGAAGTAATTACAAAAGTATAGCTAAAACAATTGATTTTTTAAATCTAAATAAGTACGTAAACATCATCCGTCATACATAAGAAGGTATTAAGGTCGTATAAACCATACTTCCATTGCAATTTTTATCCGGGTCAGAGCCGATGTGAAAATTTGTTGACTAAGAACTTAACATATTCATGCCTAAGGTAAAAATAATAATATAGATAATTTATAATTTATGTTAATAGGTCAGCCATATGGCCATCATTTGTTTTATATTTTATACAGTGGTAAATTTACAAAAAAAAAAAAACTTAAATGAAGTAAAATAATTTTATAACAATTATCGCGAAAACCTAAAGAGATACAAAATGTGGCTATTCGGTGCCTTCGTAATCTATTGAACTTATGAAACGTTTTTCAGCCATGATTTTTGCTGGTCAGCCAGCCGCACCTGTAATATGGTTGCTCGGTTTTTTAAAACGCAAGCAAGTAGCGCAAATTGACATACAAGTGAAGTTTTAAATAAAAACAAAAATACAGATAACAATTCAAATAGTTAACCTGTTTCCACTAAAATAAAAAAGCCTATGCACCACCCCCTCATTTCCAGGGCTTTAAAAAACAACACGACAGCCCGCGCTGCTTCTGACAGACGCCATTTTTATGACGTCATAAATTATCCAAAATGGCGGCCATCCGTCAAACGTCAGACGCACGAGGATAAACGAAATAGTGACCTATAAAATTTTGGCGCGAATAGCGGAATGGCGTGAAATATGTGCTCTATCTATTTATTACCTAGACTAGGCACTGGTGCCACCTCCGGCGACGAGCGAAAAAACGAGTAGAACTAGAAACGAGTGGGCGAGCGGTGAGAAGCGAGTGTGTAGTTTATAGGTATAGTTTGGTCGCTCGGCTATAAGAGAATGTTCGAGTGCTACGGGCGATTGTACGGTAGAATGATCGCTCTGATCGCGAAGCGTTTATCGTCGAGTGCCTACCGCTGAGCGAGTTTTATCGTTGACAGTTTTTATCGCTGCGATCAACTAGTGAAGAGAGAGTCAGCGATGAAATATAAATATATATCTCTCTCTTTTATTTACACGGGAGCGATTATCTTTTGTTCGTTTCTTGGGCGGGAAAATTGCCGATAGCTCATCGCTTACTCTCTGGCGGTGGGACCAGTGTCTAGGTAAGTAGGATGCATTTAAAACGTGACCCCGTACTTACTTATTTAGTTTTTTTGTCGTCCACGAATGAATATCAATTAGATTCGAGCCCACACTGGCGATTTGCAAACTTATTAACCTCTTGACCGCCTCAAAACAAACAAAGTGACGTGCTCTCTAACGCCACAGAACTACAGAAAAGAAAACCGGCCAAGAGCGTGTCGGACACGCCCAAGATAGGGTTCCGTAGCCATTACGAAAAAATCAAGTAATATTTTTCTAAGGATTTCGTATGTTGTACGGAATCTTCAAAGTTAGGTATCGTCAATACTTTGAAAAAAGCTCGTATCTCAAAATCGTTAATCTGGCAAAGTGAACTTTATTACGCGCGTATCAAGGTTCAGTTTTGTTTACATGCTGATTTGAGATACGAGTTTTTCAAAGTAGTGACGGTATGTTTAATACCTGAGGCTACTATTTACTCTTAAACTACAAATAATTCCCAAGCAATCTTAGCCGCTATAATTTTCCTTGTAAATTTAATATATTTACTACCGTTTTGAATTTTTTTTAATTTTTCTACCCAACAGTTTAGATTTTAGAGGGGGGGACGGTCGATTTTAATGAAAATTTTCACTTTAAAGTTGAATATTTCGCAAACAAATCACTGAACACAAAAATCATGTAAGCAACCCCACAATGGTTATAAAAGACCTATCCAACGATACCCCACACTATAGCGTTAGTCGAGAAAAAAAAATCACCCCCACTTTACGTCTATGGGAGGTACCCTAAAAAAAATATTTTTTGTTTTTTTACTTTACCACTTTGTTCGCGTATTTGATATGTATATTCATGCCAAATTACAGCTTTTTAGTACTAACAGTCTCTGAACTTAGCCGCGGACAGACAGACAGACAGACGGACAGACATGGCGAAACTATAAGGGTTCCTAGTTGACTACGGAACCCTAAAAAAGGAGCAGTAGAACGTCTCCATACAAACGGCCGGAACGCGAGTTCTCAGCCTCGAAATCTCAGCATACTTCGGCAACCATCAGTCAGGGGTGCCGCGCGGTTACGTTCGGTCGGCGCGGGACTCACGCGCGTTTATTACGTCCCTACCTATTAACTATGTCACGACGACATGAACAGTATTGTTCGGTGTACGGGTGTTTTAAATTCATCTATATCGAAACCGGAATTGTCATTTTTTAGATTACTAACTCAGTCGGAATTTATACTCTTAAATTCAACAATAAAGCTTTTCGCACATCCCAGAAGAGGCGCAAATATTCTCCGTGGCTAATTTGTAGGTAGCAAATATACGTAGCGAAGAAATTAAACAAAACCGTTTCAAAACATTACGTTTTTGTGGTTTTAAAATAACGTATAATGCGTTTTTGTTAAACATCACTTAGGTACTTCATTCCTTCCATAATTTCCTAAAGCTGGAAATCCTTCCCTACTTTAAATTTCATGTGACATTATCAAAACATACCTAACTGAAGCGTGGCACTATCGCGAGTTTGTGTACCGAGCCGGCGTAGGTAATTATAATCAAGGACGCTACTGCTCCTTTTTTCTTTTCTGTGACAGAACAAACCTTCTAGTCGAGCGCGCAGCTTGTTCGTCGTGCCTATGGGGCTGGGACGCCATGATGTTACTAACGTACGTCAGCATTCATCATCATTTCAGCCGTAAGACGTCCACTGGTGAACATAGGCCTCCCCCAATGCTCGCCAAACAGATCAAACAAACAGATGAATGCGTGCTCGCCACCTTAACCAGGTCGTCGCTCCATATTGTTGGAGGCTTACCTACACCGTCTTCCGGTCCGCGGACGCCTTTCAACCTTTCCCCATCGGCCATCAGTTTTACGAGCGATGTGCGGGATGTGCCCTTCCCACTGCCACTTGAGTCTGGCGAAAGCGATCCCGCAGAGAAACTCCGAGCATAGCCCTCTCCATCGCCCCCTGAGTAACCTTGAGCTTACTTGTGAGGCCTATCGTTAGCGGCCACGTCTCAGTGCTATTATAAGTCATCACTGGCAACACACACTGGTCAAAGACTTTTGAACTGAGTCACTGCGCTGTACAGGATGTTCCAGAACACTGCCCAGTCGAGTCAGATTCGTCGATTGATCTCTTCCTCGAAGTTGGACCTACCTAATTGGACTGTGTAAATCTAGTTCTAATCTAATTGAAATGTATCTACTAAGCTATTTTGAATAGACTTTACATAAACATGGAAGGACGTAAAACAGCTGCCTCGATCAGATTTTTCTAAATGCTATAATAGACAGTGTTGAGCTAATAACAGTAAACAAACTAAAAGCGTGATTAAAAGATATTTTATGAAAGATATATTTAAGAGGGAAGGGACGGATGCGCACTCAGACTTAGGTTATATGTAAGTTAAAACAAAAAAACTGCATGCATGGGAAGTCATGATTTATATAATAAATTTACTATCTTCTCGTATTGTATAAGTACTTAGACTAATTACGCGTGAGCATCTCAGTCTTTCACTAACCGAGGCCACGCAAAATCCTTAAAATTAGGATTAAGGACTCGTTTTGCATGTTTTGTAATGTTCTTTGCTTGAAATAAACAGCTTAATTTTTTTTTTTTTTTTAAATATCTTCTTGTTTATCTAGACTCCTAAATACGTATTGACTAATGGATTACTGATAGTATATTCTGCTTACATATTGGTAGAATTCTCGGAAATCTATTTTGAATAATCCTAAAGTATCCTTACTAAACTAATATCATCTTTAAAGTGAGTTTGTTTATTTCGTTTTCACACGATCATGATGTAAATTCGGCATATTCGGTATGGCATTGAGATATTTTCTTTGAGGATATTTTATTTTAATGCCCATAGAAGAGACGAGACGGAGGCGCGGCCTCGTCTCTTCTGTCTGCTTTGGGTCGTGACGTTTCTATACATTTAGTATGAAAACTGGGGCTAAATTCTGGAACGGCCCACACTGTTTGCAAGCGGTAATTCGATCGTTTGCGAGAGGATAGAGACAGTGGCGTAGCTAGTTAACCAAAGGCCCTGGGGCAAAAAATAAACTAGGGCCCCAACCCGTGTTTGTTTACCTACATGGTAAGACAAGTAAGGATGAATGCACTTTAAATTCACTAGACTCGTGCGCTTGTAAATTCACTAGTAGCGTTTTATAACCGCGTTTCTCATAGGTCCGCGTTTATAGTTTGTAATTCAGAGTCCGAGGGGCCCCCTGAGCTTGGAGGCCCCGGTGCACTGCCCCGCTTGCCCTACGGTAGCTACGCCACTGGATAGAGATGAACTGCTATTCAGGAACGCCAAAAATCACTGGTTTGCGAGAGGTTTGTGCTGAGCTTGGGATGAGCCTTATTTTCCTAAGGCTAAATTCAGGAACGGACGGTTTGCGAGCGGTAATTCAATCGTTTGGGAGAGGATAGGAATGGGTTGAGCTTGGGATGAGCCTTATTTTCCTGTTTATTCGCTTTGTAAATAAATAAACAAACAAATAAATAAGGCTCATCCCAAACTCAGCCCAAACCACTCGCAAACCAGTGATTTTTGGCGTTCCTGAATAGCAGTTCAAACCAAACCCAACCCAAACGATTGAATTGGCTAAGTAAAGTTTTTTTAAGAGGTGTTAATTATATTTTTTTTCGAAAGTTGGCGTTCTGAAGATCGAGAAACTGCAACTATTTTATTTTTATTTCCTATTGTTTACTGGAAATATTTTTTTAAGTGTTCGAGATGACATTTGTGAGATTTAATGGCTGTCAAGCCGTTCGTGCTCAGACCTTAGTAGAAACAGAAAAAAAACGAAGTCATCTGTCACTTTTGTCCATGTCAAACAGTTTGCGTTTCGTTTGCTTTGCATTTTGGTGTGATCAGTGTGATTTTTGGACTATTTTTAACGACCTCCGCACAAAATCCGGATTTTCAATTTTACCGCATTTCTCCACGACCTATGCACGATAATTGAATCACGATTGAATATTTTCGATCACTATTTTGGAACTGCTTCTTGGACAACGCAAAGTAAACGAAACGCAAACGGTTAGATTTCAATTGACATTGACAATTGACTTCGTTTTTTTTTTTCTATTTTTATTGAGTACTGAGCATGAACCGCTTGTCAGCCATTTAATCTCACAAATGTCACCTCAAACACTTAAAAAAATATTTCCAATAAATAGTAGTAGGTAAAAAAAAAACAGCTGCAGTTTCTCGGTCTTGAAGACGACTGCTGTCGAAAAAAATTATAATTAGCACCTCTTCAAAAAACTTTACTTAGCCAATTACCTTGACCTGACGACCTTGCAATACTGGGGCAGTGTGAGAGGGAGGTGATAGACATGGCGGGTGTACTGGAGGAGGTAGGGAAACAGGTGGGTCTCAGAATCAGTCGAGAGAAGACTGAATACCTCTACATGAAGAGATACAAGGACTGCAGGGCTAAGAGGAAAGACCTTGTTGTAAAAGGTGCAACATATAGAGGTGTCAGTAAGTTTATGTATCTCGGATGTACGGTCACCGACACTAACCAAAGGGAGGACGAAATCGACATCCGTATAGTCAATGCGCTAAGATGTACGGCAGCCCTTCACAAGGTACTGGTGTCCAAGTTGATAAGGAAGACTACAAAGATCCGCGTTTACAATACAGTTATTAGGCCGATTCTATTGTACGGGTGTGAAACTTGGACTCTAACGTTGAAGGAGGAAAACAAACTCTTGGTTGCGGAACGTAAGATTTTGCGAAAGATTCTGGGTCCAACAAGGGACAATGACGGAAATTGGAGGCGAAGGTTCAACCAGGAAATAGAGGAACTAGTGTCTGAGCCGAATATCATCGGGGAAGTAAAGGCTGCCCGACTTCGGTGGCTGGGGCATGTGGAAAGAATGGGAGAGGATCGAGCTGCCAAAAGAGCGTATCTTGGGCGACCATCCGGAAGGCGTCCGGTGGGTCGACCAAGATACCGGTGGAAAGATGAAGTTGCTAAAGATCTGAAGGAGCTGGACGTGTCCGATTGGTCAGACTTGGCACAGAGCAGGAAGGAATGGCGCACTTTAATGTCGGAGGCCAAGATCCACTTCGGGTCGCTGAGCCAGCGAAAGTAAGTAAGTAAGTAGCCAATTACCGCTACCAAACCCGTGAAGGCCCGTTCCTGAATTTAGCCCCTGGGACTAGGAAATCTAACTAGGATCCCAAGCTCAGCCCAAACCTCTCCCAAACCAGTGATTTTTGGCGTTCCTGAACAGCAGTTCATCCCTATCCTCTCGCAAACGATCGAATTACCACTCGCAAACCGTGTTGAGCCCTATTTTCCTAGTCTAGGAAATCTAACTACGATCCCAAGCTCAGCCCAAACCTCTCGCAAATCAGTGATTTTTGGCGTTCCTGAACAGCAGTTCATCCCTATCCTCTCGCAAACGATCGTATTACCGCTCGCAAACCGTTTTGGACCGTTCCTGTATTTAGCCCCATTTAAGCGGCGCCGCGATTGCGACGCGCCCCCGTCCCACGTCTCTTCTGTGTGGCTTGCGCCTTTAATAACAACAAGAGATAAGTACTTAGTTTTTATTCGCAGACAAAGTAGCGAGTGACAGCTAGAATCCATAAATGAATCTAATACCTTTAAACGAGCAATGCTTGTATATACAGGGTTATTTGTAATTCACTGACATCCTCTTAATCCTGATTTCCGATCACTCAAACAAATGTTTTTTGTTTTACGACTTTTTAAAATGAAGCACTTTTTCCCATACAAATACACAGAGTATCGTAAAAATAAGAGGAAATCTCAAATTTTCAAAATGTTATTACACCAAAAATATTAAGTTATGACAAAAGCCGTAAAACAAAAGACATTTGTTTAAGTGGTAGGAGTTTAGGGTTAAAAGGATGCTAGTGAATAACAAATAACCCTGTATATCATCAGAATCACAAAAACGGCTCCAACGATTTCGATGAAATTTGGTATGTGGGGGAAAACGCTTGGTACCGAGTTTCAGTCCGAGCGGAGCTCGGTCGCCCAGGTACTAGGTATTATAAATGTGAAAGTGTGTTTGTTTGTTTGTTTGTCCTACTTTCACGTCGAAACTATCTATCTATCTATCTACAGCCATTGTCCGTCCACTGCTGGAT
This sequence comes from Archips xylosteana, assembly GCA_947563465.1. Lineage (NCBI taxonomy): Eukaryota > Metazoa > Arthropoda > Insecta > Lepidoptera > Tortricidae > Archips > Archips xylosteana. Next base: position 11,369,241 of record OX387370.1, read on the forward strand.
GTAGGCCTCCCTCGCGATCCTGGGCTTCCCTCATTCATCCACTGCCCGCTGTCCTCCTAAGGTCATCAGTCCAACGTGTCGCAGGGCGTCCCACACTACGCTTTCCTAAACGTGGTCTCCACTCCAGGACACGTCTGCTCCAACGATTGTCAGTTGTACGTCAAACGTGACCAGCCCATTGCCACTTCGGCGTGCTAATCCTTCGGGCTATGTCAACGAAACTGAGCGATGGATTAATTTATTGAATCAGAGACCGTATTGTCTAACGCTTCTGACGTTTGCCTTCGCTTTCACTATCTCTTTCTGTCACCATCTTATACCGTTTGACAGAAAGAAATAGTGATTGCGAAAGCAACCGTCAGAAACGTTAGACAATAAGCCTGCAGGTTACTTTGCGGAGGATGAACTGAAACAATTACTTTGCTCACCCGCAGAATAATCAATAATACTTAGTAATCGCGTAATTGTCTTAAAACAGGCGTGTTGGCCTAGCGGTGTGACTTATGGCCTCTCAAGCAGAGGGTCGTGGGTTCCGATCCCAGCTCGCACCTCTGAGTTTTTCGGAATTTATGTGCCAAATGACATCAAAGTGAATGTGAAATATACAGTGGTGGTCATACAATTAAGAACGATTTGAAGTTTCCGATTTTTTTTATCTAAATCATGTCATATGTCTAGTTGTGTTTCTTCTTAGAAGTAACAAGTTATGTTATAAAATAGCCACATGGATAGAGCAAACAGGATTAATAATAATAGTGTATAATTGCTAACATTTTTTTTTACAAATTTTATTTGTTCTCTATACTAATAAATTCAAATAGTAATGAAGCTGGACAAATAATTAAGAACGATTTATTAAACTGCCCGAGAGTTGTTTTATATGAAACTTAGATTAAATAAATCATATTAATGTGAAGTTGGTATAGAAAAAAAAGCAATTTAATACATTTGAACTAAAATTAATAGTTAGTAGCATGTCCACGGCTTCTAATTATGGCTTTACACCGGCGAGGCATTGAATCTATCAATTTTTGACATTTCGCAAGAGAAATAGAGTTCCATTCTTCTAAGAAAACGTCGTACAGCTCTCTCAAATTGCCACACTGTCGATTTGAAACCTTTTTCTTGACTTCGCACCAAAGATGATCTATTGGGTTAAGATCTGGGCTGTTGGCTGGCCAATCTAAGACTGAAACTGATTGTGATGTGAGGAATTCCTTAACGGTGCGTGCAGTATGCTTTGGATCATTGTCGTGCTGGAATGTCCAAATAACCGGAAGCACGTCTTCGGCATATGGTAACATTGTTTCTTGCAGTATATTTTTGTATTGGAATTGATCCATGTTTCCTTCTATCAGCCTAACAGGTCCAACGCCATGTCCAGAAAAGCACCCCCAAATTTTCACATTTCCCCCGCCATGCTTTAATGTCACTTTTGTGTACTTTGGGTCGAATGCTTTATTCGGAGGGCGTCGTACATATCGTTTTCCATCAGAACATACCCTATTTATTTTTGTCTCGTCAGAAAAAAGAACGTTTTTCCACTGTCTGACTGTCCAGTTTTCATACCTTCTTGCAAATGCAAGTCGGGCTTGCCTATGACATCGTTTCAACATAGGCACCTTCCTTGCTATCCTTCCGTTCAACTTATTTTCTACCAAACGCCTTCGAATAGTGCGTGCAGAGATTGCTGAAGGGTTGTTTTCGCCAAAATATTCTTTTCTCAACTCATTAGACCCTTTAAAAGGATTTTGTTTTGCCAAACGAACGATATTTCGATCATCTCGACGAGATGACTTTCTCTGTCTAGGTCCACGCGGAACGTTTGAAGTAGTTTGATACGTGGAAAAATGCTTTACGGCATGGAAAACCATTGTTTTTGAACATTGCAGATGGTCGGCTATCTTTTTATACGACCAATTCTTCTCGCGAAGTTTTATTATTACTTCTCTTGTAGATTTATCACAACTTTTATTTTTCCCCATTGTTTTTATACGAAGTAATCACTTTTAAGACTTTAACAGCACGAAATGGCGCCAAAATTATACGAATAATAATCTACAACCACAGAGCCACACAGTGTTCTCTATTTAAATTTGAAAAAATAATAAACTATTCAGCGTTCTTAATTACGTGACCAGCCAGTAAGTACTAATACTAGGTTCAGATCGAATGTATAAAGTTTCTCTATTAATTTTTTAGCCAACAATGTTGCATAAATGAATGTACCGGTAGTACGGAAAAGTTTTGCAATACCGAGAGAAATAAAAAAATACGGGCAATTAGTTATACTTGTTACTTTGAAAAAATCATCTCAATAAATAATCGTTCTTAATTATATGGCCACAACTGTATATGTTGACGACCAGATGGCCTAGTGGTTAGAGACCCTGACTATGAAGCTTGAGGTCCCGGGTTCGATTCCCGTGTCGGGGCAGATATTTGTATGAAAAATACGAATGTTTGCTCTCGGGTCTTGGGTGTTTAACATGTATTTAAGTATGTATCTATTTATATAAGCCTGTTTATCCGTTGCCTAGTACCCATAGTACAAGCTTTGCTTAACTTTGACTAGGTCAATTGGTGTGGATTGTCCCGTGACATTTATTTATTTTAATTATCTTGTTTTTCTACGACCGCGTTTTTTGTTAGTGTAAGACTACGTTTGCAAGGGACATGCAGAAAATCCAAGTTCTATTTCAGTGATACCCAAAGTGGTCTATATCAACCCCCAGGGGTCGACGAAGACTGCGAGGGGTCTATGTACGCGAAAAAAACCGGCCAAGTGCGAGTCGGACTCGCGCACTAAGAGTTCCGTACAATTATCTATAAAAATCACGTTTGTTGTATGGGAGCCCCCTTAAATATTTTTTATTTTAATTTAATGATTTCTTTTTAAAGTCAATATATAACTAAATATTCTGTGAATGTATTTAAGTATGTATCTATCTATATAAGTATGTTTATCCGTTGCCTAGTACCCATAACACAAGCTTTGCTAAGCTTACTTTGGGACTAGGTCAATTGGTGTGAATTGTCCCGTGATATTTATTTATTTATTTATTTATTTATTTATTTATTTATTTATTTATTTATTTATTTATATATGTATTTTGACTGAATTATGGCAGATGCCCCATTTCTGGCCACTTTAAGACCATAGACTTGCCACCATACCTTAGTAAACTCAACTTAAAGTTGAAAATGGCCAAAACCGGCCCGTGGCCAGAACTGGGGCATCTGCCCTAAATACATCATCTTCAGTGATCGGTTATTTGGAATCTCCCTCGCGGGATATCAAGTAGAAAAGTTAATATAGATAGTTAAAATTCCTTAGAGATAATTTAAATTGTTTTATTTTTGTACGGTTTGTTAGGTATTCTATTCGGTATTCTTCTATATTAACTTTTCTACTTGATATCCCGCGAGGGAGAATCCTAATAACCGATCACTGATCATCATCATCATCATCCCAGCCTCAATACGTCCTGCAGGGCATTGACCTCCTCTCAGAAAGAAAGAACTTGGACCACAGTTCACAATACAGAACCCTAAAAAGTTATTGACCCATATCTAAACAAGTTTAACGACTAATCACTAAACTGGTGATAACCATATCATAAAAATCCCGCAGCAACGTCTCCCGTACAAATAATCATAAAAACGCATTCATAACATTTCACCTAATTGTCATAATCGTGTCATAACAATTATACGTACCGTGATGTGCGTGTGTGCCGCCCTTTTGTGTAACGCGATCCGTGACGCGCGTGTGTGAGTGAGCAGGTATCAGCTTTCGTGGTGCCAGCGTAGAGATTTACCCGTTTTCGTGGGTAAATTGCGGATGGTAGAGCTTTTTGGGAGCTTTTAATTTTTTACTGTTAATTCCTTTGATACGATAGATTCGTTGGATAAAAATGAGTGGAAAGTAGGGGAGGCCTTTTCCTTGCAGCGAAACGTCAAACGAAAAATCCTTTAAATTCAATGGTTATCATGTCACTCAACTTGATTTAGCAAAAGATTTTTTAACAGTAACACCCCACCGCAGGCCACAAGCCTCCTCTCGGGTATGTATTACAATACCGAAGTACGAAAGACCGAATGTATTAAAACATCGAATGGGTCAAAAGACCGATACGATTTTTTTCTGAAACCGTTAACTTTTTAAGATTGTTATAAAACAAACCTTACCTAACTTAATGGGTTCTGTATGATGCCCTTTTAATAAATTCTGAGAAGTTTACGGTTTCAGAAAAAAATCGTGTCGGTCTTTTGACCCATTCGATATTTTAATACATTCGGTCTTTCGTACTTCGGTATTGTAATACATACCCCTCCTCTCAGAATGAGAGGGAGGTACAGTCAAATCCCCAACAAAAGCAGGCACTCTTCCATGCTGATAGTATGGAAAAGTGGGATACCCAAGCTAGGGAACCGAACCTACTACTTAAAACTACATTTACATTGAACAATAACAACAAATTAATTTGTTGCAATAACCTATATTTCTAAGCGCCTCAAAGCAGCAGTTCCTCAGTTTCTGTATAGTCCATTTTTCTTAACCAAACGTGGAGTAACTCCTTACATTCATCATATCGCAAGCTGTAGATGTGAATTACATTGTTTATTTTATTATATAAGTAAGCAGACTGCACATCAAACTGGAATACCTAACTCTGTAAATGGTTGATTTTATTTCTTTAAGTTTGATTTCTTTGAGTTTGGAGTAACTTACATAGTTGTTTTATTATAACGTATTTTGGCAAAAACGTATTTGTGCTTGGATTTTATGTTATAAACCAACTGAACGCAGAAAGATACAAGTTTGACAAAAGATGGCCCTGAAACGGTTCCACGAGACCTATTAGGGAATTGCAAATACTTGTAGACATGACTATAATTAAGAAATCCTGCACCTCAAAAATGGCAGATCTATCAAGATAAAATGAACTTTAAAAAAAAACTACGATGAAACAGGTAAACGCCATCTCTTTTTTGAGTCAACTGTCAAAAGACATCTGTGTTAAAATTATGACAAAAACTACTTAAGTACTTAATCTATCCCCATTGAAAACATAAATAACAACGACAATTGATTAATATAAAAAATAATCATCTGAACTCCCATGAATACAAAAGTAAAGTGAGCAATAATACGGCTCACCCCAAACATCAAACATCCCCCTCGCTCGAAAATAGGGTAATTCTCCCCACCGGGAATCCTTCCTACGCTGGCAACACAAACTGGCGACGAGTCGGCAAAACAAAATTCCTTCCCTAGTCCGCGTCCAGCACGCAAACCGAAGCGTTGCGTAGTGTGGCAACCCTAGTGCACAACGTGTGAAGCCAGTGCCATAAAAAAAGAAAAACCTAGTGAAGTGTCTGTGGTTTAATTTTTTTATAATCAGTGCAACCGTGATTGTCATTTTTCCCGCGCGGTAAGTTGACAGCATGTTTTTTTTGCTTTTTTTTTTCGATTTAAGCTGTTTTTCCAGCCAATGCCTCAATATTTTTTTAATTATTTTTTTTATTTAACACTATTCGTTAAGGAATATGAAATCGAAAAGAAAATCCAAAATTAAAAGACGAAATTTTTTATAAACGATTACATTGTATTGTAAGCCAATGACCTCTATCAAATATTAATTACTTTTTAATGTTTTTTTACAATTATCAATACGACACGAGTAATTTGAACTTAGATAGTATTGAAATTAAATAATTATCATTCGCATTTGATTTTTAATAATTATTATTAAAGATTTGTTTCATTCAACACATAAATTACAATCAAACATTTAAAAAATCTCGTGTTTTTGTTACGTAATTTTGCATTTTCATTGTTATGTTAGCAACCGGTTTAACTCCAAAGGGGAAAGCTTTTGGCTTCAAGTATTACAAACGCGTATTTTGTAATTTTCGCCCGCATTGGAGTCGTTCTTATTTTTATTGCTTTATTGTCCTTGTGTTTATAAATTGTTAATAAAGAATCCAAATATATTACCAATTTTTGCAGTTCAAGGTTTGCCTGTTTTTGGACGATTTGTGTATCACTTTGTTTTAAAAGTAACAAAAACAATTTGTTGTTTTGATAATAATTATATTGAGACTAATAGAAAACATTCGCATTGGATTTTTAAAGTTAGCTATTAATCCATACTAATATTATAAATGCGGGAGTCTCTGACTGAGCCATTTTATATTTTGTTACACCTTTTGACTTTTTTTCGCTAAATTTCATGTGATTTCTTCTCAGAATCACAAGCTTTTCCATCCTACTAGGAGTAAAAAAGTGTCCCAAAACTTCCATATAATTTTCGATTCTTCTGTTTCGTTACGGTCATGGTCATATCGATACCTACCTTATAGTTCACACTGATAATTACAATACAATACAATACAAATATTCTTTATTTGATTACCAAAAACATCCTACTAATAATAAACTGCACTGCTGCTGCTATAATTACAATGAACTGCACGTACAAACTATCTCTGTATGTCCTAGTAATACATTGTTCATTTGTATGTGCAGTTCATTGTAATTAGTATGAGTGTAAACTAAGGTATCGATATAAAGTCTATGAAAAATGGTAACGGAACGGAAAAAAACTTGGGACACATTTTGTCTCCTAGTAGGATCGAAAAAGCTCGGGATTCTGAACAAAAACTCTGTCTGTTAAGACCTTTTACGTTCAAACCCCTGAACCGATTTATATGAAATTTGGTATGGAGATAGTTTGAGACCCTGGAAAGGACATACGCACCTTCGGTACAACAGTGTATCATCTCGAAATAATATAGTGTATTATTTCAAGATGATACACTGTTGTACCGAAGGTGCATATGATAGTTTTTATCTCGAAAAATTGTATAGTTCTCGCGGGATAGCGATAAACGAATTGTTTCCGATTAACCGATTAAGATATAATTTGGTATCGAGACAATGATAACTCTCGGAAGGACATAGGATAGAATTTATTCCGAGAAAATTTCTTAGATCTCTCAGAATCGAACCAATAGGGATGTTTCCTAGGTAAAAAAATAATAATTCTTATTAGTCCGTATTTTACATTATCAAAAACTATTAGACACGTAATTATTCTTTTGACAATTAAACAAAAAATGACGAAGATATGGCGCGTTGAAGTTCCGCGTGACGTCACTTGTTCCTAAAAAGCTCATACAAAGTGTAGGAACAAGTGACGTCACGCGAAACTTCAACGCGCCATATCTTCGTAATTTTTTGTTTAATTGACAAAATAAAAAATACGTGTCCAATATTTTTTGATAATCTAAAAGACTGACTAGTTAGGAAAGTAGCCTATTCTACGCACAGAGTCGCGGGCGAGAGCTCGCAGTTAATTGAAAAAAATTGATTGTACATGAAACTACCTCATAGTGAAAAAATCACCAGAGAGCGGTGGCGGGTAGTGCGCGTTTGGGAGCATCCGCCGTGCCATGTGCTCCGGGAAGAAGGGCTACGGATTAGCCCGAAACATGTCGGGTTAAACTCGTTGAAGACGTGAGAGATCAATCTATTTTAAAGTGAAAAAATTCTCTTTAAAATAGATTGTCCTTCTTTTCTAAAGTCGGTTGAAAGAGTAGGATCATAACATACACATAAACACACGTCAAGACTAAAAGCTACATCTAGTTACTTGGGTACCTTCTACGTTTCTATGTCGTATCTAAAAAATAAAAAAAAACAAAAAGTTTATTTGGTTTTCACAAGATTGTGGTTCCTAGTAAAACAAGGTTGGAACCTTCCATTGAGCAAATAAATGCTTTTTCTAGGTTCTAACTTAGATATAAATAGGTACTAATACAATAAATGTGAAAGTTTTTGTCTTGACCGGACAGTCTAGTGGTCAGAGAATCTGACTACACAGCTTGAATTCCCAGATTCAATACCCGTTGGAGCACAAATGAAAATTAACATATATAGAAAAAAAAAACCGGCCAAGTGCGAGTCGGACTCGCGCACGAAGGGTTCCGTACAATTATCTATAAAAATCACGTTTGTTGTATGGGAGCCCCCTTAAATATTTATTTTATTTTATTTTTAGTATTTGTTGTTATAGCGGCAACCGAAATACATCATCTGTGAAAATTTCAACTCTCTACCTATCACGCACGGTTCCCGAAATACAGCCTGATGACAGACGGACGGACGGACGGACGGACAGCGGAGCCCCAGTAATAGGGTTTCCGTTTTTACCCTTTGGGTACGGAATCCTAAAAAACATACAGTCGAACAAAGACCCTCCTCCTTTTTTGAAGTCGGTTAAATACGATCGTCTGTTCTCGAGTCTTGGATGTTTAATAAGTACCTATTTAAGGAAGAAAACATTTATTTGTGACAACACAACCAACCCGGCCTATATACGTCCCACTGCAGGGCACAGGCCTCCTCTCAGAATGAGAGGGTTTGGGCCGTAGTTCCCACGCGGGCCCACTGCGGATTGGAAACTTCACACACCTTTCTTCTCAGGTGTGTGCAGGTTTCCGCACGATGTTTTCCTTCACCGTAAAGCTCATGGTAAATTACAAATGTAAATTCGCACATTTCTGAAAAACCCAGAGACGTGTGAGCCCGGACTCGAACCCACGACCCTCTGCTTGAGAGTCCATAGGTTAAACCACTGGACCACCACGGCTTATTGTATAATTGACTAAAACATTTAAACATCCAAACTTATTTACAATCTTTCTCATTTATAATAGTGATAGGATTTCGAATCGACGCATGTAATTATTAAATTATTATGCAAAGACTTTTTTCACTGCAAAAGACAAAGGAAGCACTGAAAAGAAAACTCACCCTAACAAGATTACGGAATGACTAAAAAAAATAATCCGGTTAGGTTGCGAGCGCTCCCAAGATTAGAATACATTTGGACTAAACAAAGAGAATTGACAAAAACCTTTTCTCCACGGGTTTCTTTGAAATTGGGCATCGTAGGCATCTTCGCTTTTCATCAGGCATGATTGTGGTCAAACGCAAGCCTCATCATTATCATTTCAGCCGAAAGACGTCCACTGCTGAACATAGGCCTCCCCCAAGGCTCGCCAAACAGATCGGCCCTGCGCCATCCGCATCCAATGCGTTCCTGCTACCTTCACCAGGTCGTCGCTCCATCTCAAACGCAAGCCTATATTGTATAAAAAATTGTTTACTTATCCGGTTCGAAGGACCAAAAAAGTTTAAGGTTTATTAAAATACTAGCTTTTTAGGCTGCCAACGGTGTACTTTCGTTATATTGTGAAACAAATCAAATGAAATAACGACCGCTTTAGCCTAGTTGGTAGTGACCCTGCCTACGAAGCAAGAGGTCCCGGGTTCGAATTCCGGTAAGGGCATTTATTTGTGTGATGAGCACGAATATTTGTTCCTGAGTTATGGATGTTTTCTATGTATTTAAGTATGTATTTATCTATATAAGTATGTTTATCGTCGTCTAGTACCCATAGTAAATAAATAAATAAAATAAATAAATAAATATTAGGGGATAATCTTACACAAATCGACCTAGTCCCAAACTAAGCAAAGCTTGTACTATGGGTACTAGACGACGATAAACATACTTATATAGATAAATAAATACTTAAATACATAGAAAACATCCATAACTCAGGAAGAAATATTAGTGCTCATCACACAAATAAATGCCCTTACCGGGATTTGAACCCAGGACCTCTTGCTTCGTAGGCAGGGTCACTACCAACTAGGCTAAAGCGGTCGTTAAATACAAGCTTTATAGTACAAGCTTTGCTTAATTTGGGACTAGGTTGATTTGTGTAAGATTGTCCCCTAATATTTATTTATTTATTTTATTTATTTAAAGCACCAGTCTTGATCCGATCATCAAACTTGAGATGATTAAGTTTAGGCTATTGTCAAGTTAAATTTTACTGTACGGTCAAGTGCAAAAATAAGTATCGATTTAATCCGTCCATCGTTATAAACCTGTAAAAACACTGTAAAATTATTAGTGTCCAAAACAGGTTTAAACTCGCTATTATCAGTGAAGAAATCCATAGATCTGTATGCTTAGTATAAGTTTTACTTCACCAAAATACTTCTCGATCGCGTTTACGTAAAAAAATCAATTACTATGGAAACATGGACAGCGCCTCCGCGCGCGCGCGTCAATGTTTCCATAGAATTGAAATTTTTACGTAAACGCGATCGAGAAGTATTTTGGTGAAGTAAAACTTATACTAAGCGTACTGTACGCTTAGTATAAGTTTTCCTTCACTTCAATACTTCTCGATCGCGTTTACGTAAAAAATTCAATTACTAGGAAAACATGGAGAGCGCCTCCGCGGCCGCGCGTCCATGTTTCCATAGAATTGAAATTTTTACGTAAACGCGATCGAGAAGTATTTTGGTGAAGTAAAACTTATACTAAGCGTACAGAGTGCTTAGTATAAGTTTTCCTTCACTTCAATACTTCTCGATTGCGTTTACGTAAAAATTTCAATTCTATGGAAACATGGAAGCGCGCGCGCGGAGACGCTGTCCATGTTTCCCTAGTAATTGATTTTTTTACGAAAACGCGATCGAGAAGTATTTTGGTGAAGTAAAACATATACTAAGCGTACAGTACGCTTAGTATAAGTTTTCCTTCACTTCATTTGTTGGCGAATACTACACTCCTTATTCTTAACATTATGTTTCTATACCTATACTCATACCACCACTACCTATACCCTATGATATTTAGCAATAGGTACCTACTATTAATTCAGTTACATCACGTAGTTTATTATATAACTTAGTAATGATACTTAATTTTTTTATTCAAGGAAAGCATCTATCAAATCGCCGGCCCCGGAGAACAAAATGATAACCACCATTATCTTAGTTTTATTTTTATGCCATATTTGGAATCCGTAGGTGCCAATGCACCAGCTCAATTTTTTTCGTAATTTTTGTACGGTAAATGACAAAATTGAAACATAATACAATACTATTCAATTTTTTTATTTATATACCTTGTAACTAGAATAAAAGTGTGCAATAATTTTATCATAAAATACTGAAAGCTCATCGCATGACAAACATCTATATTATTATGTTCTCGTCAAAATTAGATCGCTAAGTAATGATATGCGCAGTTATCTTTTTATTCTCGTCGCAAACCGCTAAATACTGTTTGTGCAATGGCGCTCACCAAAACTACGCATTTGAAACGGAACTCTAAAACGTCTTGCCATATCCTTTTGTCACATTGCACGGGTCGAATGTAAATTGCAATGGTCTATATCGACATGTCAAGTGCTAAGGGTACGTGGCAATGTTTATTTACAATAACAAACTGCCTCTCAATGTGATCTCAAACCGGCTCGCGAAAACATTGTGTCGGCTTTTTAGTGTTCGATTTCTAAAACTATATAATTATTGGTGTGATTGGCGTATAAGTGAAGTGAGTGACAATGAACAAACAAAAGACATCGCGTTTAATGAATATTATGAATAAACTGCGACGGATAAAAATGTAGTGACTACGAATCATATATATGATTTAAGACAAATATCTAGAGAAAAAAAAATATTGCGATGAAAATGATTCTGAATTGAACCAAGATTTCTCACCAGATGTGTCTGAATATTTGCCTAGCCCAGAGAGATTTCAAAATTTACAGCGCAGTAAGAGTTCTTTAAGCATTGGAGGAGACTCAGATTATTTAGAAAAAGCCTCTCAAAATATAATAAGCACTCCATCAAATATATCGAACATTTCCCTCGTATTGAATTCTGTGAATTTTATAGCATCACCTTCAATCGTTTATCAACAACTTAAGGGAACTCCAGAAACAAACACTAATTGTTCTATTGATTTGACACCAACCTCAACACATGAATGTATAGGACCCTCTCATAAGAATTCAAAACGATGTCTGAGTCAAATATTCCTTAACGACGCTCAGCCGTCAACATCGTCTAATTCTATAGGTATTTTTGATAACCGAGAACAAGAAATAGCGTCGCCTTTTGACGGTAATGATTTAGATGAAACATTACAGAGGAATAGTAATTGTAGCAGTGTACTCTCAGATAAAACGATTATCGGTAATTCAAGCATGACGTATAGACCTGCCCACCAGAGTCCTGGCCCTCAGAGTCCTCCCTGTCACAGTTTTGGCAATGAGAGCCCGGTTAACCAAAGTCCTGTCCGTTGCAGTCCTGCCCATCAGAGTTCCAATCAGAGTTCAGCCCATCAAACTCTTGTCAATCATATTTCTGAGCAGTACACTCCCAACCATCAAAGTCCTGACCCTCAGAGATCTGCCCGTCACAGTCTTGACGGTGAGAGCTTAGTTCACCAAAGTCCTGTTCGTCGCAGTTCTGCCCATCAGAGTCCCGATCAGAGTCCAGTCCATCAAACTCCTGCCCATCATAGTCCAGAGCAGTACTCTCCCAGCCACCAGTGTCCTAACCCTCAGACTCCTGCCTGTCACAGTATTGACAATGAGAGTCCGTTTCACCAAAGTCCTGTCCGTCGCAGTCCTGCCCATCAGAGTCCCGATTACAGTCCACATCAAACTCTTGCCCATCATAGTCTTACACTCCCAGCCACCAAAGTCCTGACCTTCAGAGTCCTATCCATCACAGTCTTGACAACGATGGCCAGAGTGAGGGAGACTCTGTGCACGCCAACATTGAAAGAGAATTAAAAAATAGATTCGTGTACACCCCGGACCAGATGTACGCAATCATTATGAACGCGAAAGTCAACGGAGAAAAGTACAACGTTAAAGAAATGCTTCAAAAGGAGTTTTATAACATAAAAGAACTAATAAAAAATAAAAATTGGGTCAAAAATGAGGTAGGGCAAAAAGTATCATGGACACAGATAAAGGAAGTGAGAGTCGCTTGCTCACAGCCCTCAATTTTACAGTATAAATATGATGTTGATTCTGGATATTCTCTAATGAACATAGAACCTGTCCAAAAAACAAAAAGCAAGCGGGGAACCAAGACAAACAGCAGTTCCTTAGTCAACCCAAATCCTGCCTCCGATTTTGAACATGCCACTCAGAATATATTGAGAACTCCGTCAACTATTTCAAATATTTCGCTTATTTTGAATGCAGCAGATTTCATAGCATCACCTTCACCGACAGTCGGTGGAAATAACAAGATTTGTACTTCTGATTTGACACCAACTTCAAAGCATGCGTTGAATGAATCTTCATTGCAGCGGTCATCAAAACGATGTCTAAATCAAATATTCCAGAACTGCAAACAGCCCTCGACCTTTGATGCTTACGAAGGTGACAAGCACAAAGAACAAACAAGGACCCTTGATGCTACTGATTTGGACGAAACTCTACAACCAGAAAATAATACAGAAAGTATCTTAACGGACGAAACGATGATCAGCAATGAAAGCACAACAACGATTCAAAGTTAACCGATAATAATAAATAATAAAATAATGAAAGTCAGTGTTTCTTCTGCAGAGCCGTCAATTTTAAAATACAAATTTTAATATGACGTCGATTCTGAATATTTCTGAATAAACACAGAGTCAATCCAAAAATTAAGAAGCATGCGAGGTACGAGACATACACTTAAATCTATAGTCAGCCCAAGCCCTGTCCTTGAAACCGAACTACCAGACCAGTATTATACACCCAGCTCTTGCCAATTATATTATACGACGACCTGAAGCCAGGTGATATTCCAAGCTACTATCATGCTTTTTATGAGTCCTTGACTTATGTAAAGAACTCTGAAATGAATAATGATGATGAAGATGATGATCAAGAATAAGAATCAAGTAATAAGTACCTAATAAATTGTATTGTTTTAGTTTTTTTCGAGATTCTGTTAATTTTAACCTAATAATTGAAATAAAGCCAAAGTTGATTACCATGTTATTGTTTCATTGCAATACCAAATAAATTACATTATCATAAAACAAATTTCACAATATTAACGAGAATAAGATGATATGTAACTATTATTTTTACTAATCGAACCGTAAAAATAGTAGAATAAAATGATAAAACAACCATACAATACGTATTTTAAACCCTTGAAAAAGCGGGAATAAAATGATAATCGACTTTATAAATCACAGATGATGATCGATTTCCACTAACTTCTAATTTTTTAAATAACTCCTTTATAATATGTATTATATAAGTGACACTAAAAAAAGAAGAATTCTTAAAAAATTAGCTTTCCGTAACGCTGACTATCATCAGTTTACGTCCATTTGTTTAGAAGTAATTGGCAAAAATGTATTTTTTATTTTTCCTGAAAAGTTACGTTTTTGCGATTATCATTTTATTCGCCGGAGGCGGCGAAATATGCTTTGACTTTTTTTTTTTTTTTTTTTTTATGTTTGATAGGCCAGACAAACGAACTAGTGGGTCACCTGATGTTAAATGAACACCACTGTCCATAGACACCCGCAGCGCTTTACACGATACCAGTGCGTTGTCGGCCCTAAAGGAGAGGGAATAGTGGAAGGGGAGAGGGAGAGGGAAGGGGTGAGGTATTGGGCCCCCGGCACTCTCACTGACCGTACGAAACGCAAGCAGGATTACTGCTGCTTCACGCCGGTGTTCTGTGAGAGGGTGGTACTGTCCCGGACGAGCCGGCCCATTTGTGATGCAGCGGCTAGCTACAACATGGCTCTACCACTACAAAAAACTTTGGTTTTAAATTTTAAATGCTCCTTTACTTATACATTCTGTTTCAGGGAAAAGTTTAGGGATTGATAGGTATTGATTCTCTCGTTCTTTGTCCGTAGTAATTACAAGATCTTGGTTCCCTCCCTGTAGCTCACACGCGACGTTATTCTTAAGAGGGTTTATACCTGCTGAGCTGGCAACGTTGCATTTTTGTTAGTTTTTCTCGATTATTCCATAAAAATTGAATGAAAATTAAAAATGTTTTGAATACAAATTGTTCTAATATATAAGTTGAACAATTTGTATTCAAAACATTTTTAATATTCATTCAATTTTTATGGAATAATCGAGAAAATAGTTTTTCTCGATTATTCCATAAAAATTGAATGAAAATTAAAAATGTTTTGAATACAAATTGTTCTAATATATAAGTTGAACAATTTGTATTCAAAACATTTTTAATATTCATTCAATTTTTATGGAATAATCGAGAAAAACTAACAAAAATGCAACGTTGCCAGCTCAGCAGGTATAAACCCTCTTAAATTATGCTCGTTATTATTTGTTTGCTCGTTAGGTTTCCGGAGCCAAAATGGCAAAAACGGAACCCTTTTAGTTTCGCCACGTCTGTCTGTCCGTCTGTCCGTCCGCGGCTTAGCTGTTGCGGCTAGAAAGCTGTAATTTTGCATGAACATAGTGTAGCAATTATCCGGACAAAGTGAAAAATAAAAGTTTTTTTAGGGTACCTCCCATAGACCCCGCTTCATTTGACCGAATTTCATCTGCTATAAATAACGTTTACCATACAATATTGTATACTTAGAAGCGTGCATTTTTCAGGATTTTTTGAAATGTCGTCATAAAGAATACAGTAGGTAGGTTAGGTTACATTTGTTTTATAACAATTCTGAAGAAACTACTGTTACAGATTGGTTTGTAGAGTCTTTTTGTATTTTTTAAAACCAATCTTGATTAAATTGCTTAAGGGCGACATCTCTTGGTCTGGGTGAGCGGTTATAGTTCCGAAGGAGTGTTGACGTCTTTCGATGGGAGCATGACATAGATGTCGCTAGAGTATCGTTGCAAAAGTGATTAAAGCAAGCTGAGATGTGCGATGCATAAGAAAAATTTGTGTCTAAATTCCTGACCAGTGGTGGTGTAGGGGTTTAGTACGCGGCACGGAATGCTGAGGACCTGGGTTCGATTTCCAGCGCTGGTCTTTTTTCTGGGTTTTTCCGTGCATCCATATTTCAGTTTGTATTTAGTATGAAATATACTGTTACAGAAATAAATCAAATTACATTATGCCAAATGAGAATAATGGGAAACCATACATTATGGCATATGAAAGTCGGGCAAACGATGGAGAACCATTACATCTACATATCAAGTACCTACTTACCACAGTGTTTGCCTTCCCACGGCTTGGAGTGTCGATATCAAACGCAAACATACATATTGACAAATGATAATTCATTTCAATTTATCAAACGGCTTCATCATTATTTGATGAACATGATATTATTATTAGTTGCAAGGACGTCTAGTTGTACAGCCAACGTCATAAATAGTGATCACTTTTGTACCTTATCGCTTACCTATAAAAAAAAATATTTCGGACAACTTACGACGTGATCCATATCGAGTTAGTAACAAACTTACATGACTACGTTAGTAAATACATTTATTCATAGAATGCAAATATTAAGAAACAATAACAATAATTAAAACTTAACTATAAACTAAATATCTAACTTAAAAACTACTAGACTAACCCCCTGTTTCACCATCCATTGATCAAATTTATTTGACGGATAAATGTGATGCCGTCTCTGTTTGTTTTGTTCGAATAGACGGAGACGGCGTCATATTTATCCGTCAGTTAAAATTAATCAATGGGTGGTGAAACAGCCACTTAGTCTAAAAAAGGCCCCCGTGGCATCGTACCCAAAAGGCTGGCAGCAAACCCTCGTTGAATGGCGATGGCGATTTGTTGAGAGAGGTAGCTGCCAGCCCTTTGGTCTCCAGTGGTGTCGACCAGACTTTACGTTAGTTAATTAGTTAGGTACATGGTATGTCAGAGAGCGGTGCAGACTGGCCTATGGCTTTACAAACATGACGTTAAAGTGACAAGGTACAAAACAAAAGTGATCACTTCTGACGTAGACCCTACGTCTGGTATTACACGTGGGCTACTTTTTATTCCAATATTCCTATGTAATCCGGATAAAATTCCCAAATCAGCATTAAGCTGAGCCAGGGGCCACTTTGCAACCGGAATGACACACTGTCTTTATCCTTCTTGTCTATTTAACCCCCGCCCGCCTGACACAAAAAGAGGGGTATTATAAGTTTGACCGCTATGTGTGTGTGTCTGTCTGTCTGTATGTATGATTCAGATGCCGTTTTTTATTAGAAAGCTGGTTTCTTGGCGATGGTTCTTAGACATGTTTCATCAAAATCGGTTCAGCCGTTTCAAAGTTATAAGCTCTTTTGTCAGCTGCAGAAGGAATCTAAGACGCATACTTAATGGGCATTTACTTTATCTTCAAACATACAATATGTGCGACCAAATTAAGTTGGGGGTTTTTATAGAATTTTTAATTTATAGTTATTTACTAGTCTTTTTTTTATGTTAGATAGGTCAGACAAACGAACTAGTGGGTCACCTGATGTTAAATGAACACCACTGTCCATAGACACCCGCAGCGCTTTACACGATGCCAGTGCGTTGTCGGCCCTAAAGGAGAGGGAATAGGGGAAGGGGGAGAGGGAAGGGGTGAGGTATTGGGCCCCCGGCACTCTCACTGACCCTACGAAACGCAAGCAGGATTACTGCTGCTTCACGCCGGTGTTCTGTGAGAGGGTGGAACTGCCCCGGACGAGCCGGCCCATTCGTGATGCAGCGGCTAGCTACAACATGGCTCTACCACTACAAAAAGTAGTCTTACTTCTTACTTACTTCACGCTAAAACGGTTTGACGGATTCTCATGAAACTTGGCATACAGATAGTTTACAACCTAATTTAACATATAGAATTCTTTTTATACCGGAAAATTGGATATTTCCCGCTAGAAAACGATAAACAAATTCGTCGCAGACGGAATCGTAAGCAATAGCCATAACCAGTAATCAATATAGAAATCGATCTAAATAATAGAATGTCACAGAGTCCAACACACCTACAAAGACATAGAAATCGTCAGAACTGGTTTAGTTTTATAAAAAGCCTTGATCTTTGACATGTGTGTTGGACGTACAATGAGATGCAAAAGCACAATAAAGTTTAGTATTTTTTCTCATAAATCTGAGAATTACAAACCATTTACAGGGGAGTTCAATCACCTGTTCATTCTAAATCCCTAACATCGTTTGTCCTAATGTAATGTTTGTCCTAATGATCGTTTGTCCTAACACTTTTTTTCTCGGAAATCGTGAATTTTTCAGGAACTTTTTTGTGATTATCCTCTAGAACTCTATAGGTTAGGTTAGGTTTGACACCCATCTCTTAGTATGACATAAGATTAAAGGTGCCATGTATTGGGTCAGGGTCGAGCACAGGGACGTTTTCATTATTTTAAGGTATTCAACTACGTCCACAATGGGACGCCAATTTCTTTAGTACCTACTCTAGTTACGTTCAGATCGTTAAAGGTAATTGGCGGGTTTTTCTTTTGTAAAACACTAAACAACAAATATTAAACATGAACAACAACAACATCAATAATAATATGTGATAATAATGAGTATAATTATATTTCTCTCGCTCTCTCTCTCTCTCGCTATCTCTCTCTACCATTGTATATCAATTAGGAATTATTATTTGAGGGCCGAACAAACGCACTGGCATCGCGTAAGGCGCTGCGGGTGTCTATGGACAGTGGTGTTCATTTAACATGAGGTGACCCACTAGTTCGTTTGTCTGGCCTCTCTAACATAAAGAAAAAAACGTTTTTTTTATAATTTTTATTTTGTCATTTTTTAATTTTAATTAATTGTAATTAATTTAATTGTAATCATTTATAAAAAAACCAGAACAATTAAAAGATTTTAAATAAAAAGAGTTAGGACAAACGATCATTAGGACAAACATTACATTAGGACAAATAATCATTAGGGATTTAGATATAGAGCCGAATAATAAAAATAATTTTGAAAAAAACTGACCCAGTTCGAACCATTATCTATAACAAAAAAAAAACATGTCCGTTGTATGGGAGCCCCCTTAAATACTTATTTATTTTATTCTTTAGTATTTGTTGTTACAGCGGCAACAGAAATACATTATCTGTGAGAGTTTCAACTGTGTATGTGTTCATGACAATATAGCCTGGTGACAGACGGACGGACGGCGGTGTCTTAGAAATAGGGTCCCGTTTTACCCTTTATACGGAATCCTAAAAACATGTTCATATTTTAAAAAATGTGCTAATTTTGTGATGGGTTGAGTTACCGATTTTCTTTTTTCAAACCTACCAGTTTCTACCAATTTGTTACGGTACATTTTTTCTAAAACTAGTCTTGGTAATATTGATGGCTGCTGTACCGCATATAAATAGTAATAATTATTATTTCGATGTATGCTTGACCATGAGATTGATTTCAAACGGTGACGGATGAAATCTTTAGTCGTTACTCGTTAGCTCGCTGTAGGAATGGTTGTGATGATAATTAATTGTTTTAATCAACTGTTATGCTTTCTAATTGCTTGATTCAAGCGTAAATTTGTGGAGTCATTATCAGTAAACTACAATATATATATGTTATTCGCGTGTCTCATGTGGAAATGGCAAAAGTTAAGACCCTACCGAGCTTTTGGCGCATTTATTGCATTCATTTACTCCCTTGCTGTATCATTACTAGCAATGCTATAGTCCTGAAATTCATGTGTAAGATATTTGAGGATTCACTCCAGTGACCAGTGTTTTTCGAAACACGATTACTTGTAGTTTGCTTCATAGAAAAAAATCCAAAGTCGTCTCTAAAAAATAAAATTAATCCTTAGTGCGGCCACAGAATATATAATAGTACTAACGTACAGAATGGACACGCTCCGCCCCGCACCGATTCGAGTTACCCCACCCCTCAAGGCGCAGATTGCCGGACCCCGCCGGAATCCAGAAGAGTGCGCGCGCGATGAATGTAGGCGTACGCGTGTACAGACGTCGTCGTGCTTATGTAGATTCAAGAACGCGTATTTTGTACGTCGTGTCCGCCGCGTGGTGCGGCGTAAATACTGCACGGCAGGTCACGAGTTTTTGAATGTTAATAAAACAAGATGTTTAGGGCCTAGTTCTGTTACATTATTAAAATATGTATTTGTTTTAGTAATACGATGAAAGTACCTAAATACACGCGCAGTCTGACCAACCTATCTTGAGCCGTCGTGCTTCCCCCTTTTCCGTTTAGTTAGTTGCGTTAGTTCTCCTTCGGCCATCTTACGCACGGCTTTGATTCTAGCCGCTCTCACGCACAACATACACGGGTGCATAGAATACTAAAATTGATTAGCGCAAGAAGCTCGGTAGGGCCTTAAGGGTCTATAGCTAATATTTTTAGTCCAATCTACAGTTTTATGGGTTCTGTAGCGGCCTACGGAACGGTGAAGCCAGCTCGTTTCCCCCTGTCTTATAAATATATAAATTATCAATTTTTTCCACCCTAAAGGGAGTCAACAAAAACCGATAAATATTCCACACAACGCCAAACACTATTTACCGGTTCTCCCGCACTAAAATAAAACCGCGCGCCATCTGGCGAGTCTAGACAGGAAACTGTATTCGAAATTCAATTTGCCTAGAATTTGTCGCCACAAAACGATGCGCTGCGGCGTGATGCCGCCACAACTTAACTAAGGTACCCTAAACGCACCTTCAATCTTATAAAGAGAGGTGACAGATGGGTGGTATCTACTGGGCCTTGAGGTGTCGAGCATTGGTACGTTTCACCATCGGGGTTCTTGAATTTTTTTACATGACGTCATTGAGTACAGTTGGGGAATCGTCCACTTGAATTGATCATTTTGAATTCGAAATGAATCTTGATAAAATGCAGTTAGGTACTTGTGCTGAATCAGAATCAGAATACATATTTTTATTGTAAGTATAACTGTGGTACAGTCGGCCAAAAATAAGGTCTACCCTCCTACGGTCGAAGTTCATTTGCACTTCACATGATGACAGTGACTTAGGGATATTTAGATGTCACAGAAACTTTTGTCAAAACTGGTAGACCACTTTCTTGGTCGACCGTACATAGGGTGAGAAAAAATAGAGGTAGGTAACAACAGTTCCCCATACAGGCAAATAAAAATAAATAAATCTAATACCTTTAAACGAGCAATTCTTGTATATACGCGATCTTATGATAGGTTTATGCAACAAATGTGTGTTCATGCACATGCAGCAGTGGAGGACCACTTCCACACTGTACGAACACACAAACCACACAAACCCATCTATCACCGCCACTACACTGACTGACGCGTTTCGAACTCAACCAGAGCTCATCTTCAGAGCTCTCTCTCTTCTTTTTTGCCCTAAAGTCGGTATAAGGAGCCTGACTACGAAGCTCTAGGTCCCGAGTTCGATCGCCAGTCGGGGCAGAAATTTCTATCTAAACCATAAACCAAGAAATAAGTACATATTCGCTTAATCCTCTTCTAACTTAAGCTACAAACACTCAAAACCTCTCCTAACACTTCGTAATCGGCTATACCATTGTACCGCCGCCATGGTAAACAAGGTAAAATAGACTAATTACGTAGCCCGACAATAGGGAGGGAGGTTACCGGTTTTTAGTATCGATAATCGATAAGATAAATGTAGGTACTTCGTTTATTTTAGGATTAGAAAAATAACTAAGTACAAATTGAAAATTTTAAAACCCCCGACGCAATTTGGTCACACATATTTTGAAAATAAAGTAAATGCCTATTATGCATCTAAGATCCCTTCCGCAGCTAGCAAAAGAGCTGATAACTTTGAAATGGCTGAACCAATTTTGATGAAACATGTCTAAGAAACCAGCTTTAAAAAAAAAAACCGCATCCGAATCGGTCCACCCGTTTAAGAGCAATGATGCCACAGACAGACAGACAGACAGACACACACACATAGCGGTCAAACACCCCTCTTTTTGTGTCGGGGGTTAAAAAAGTAAAGAGTAAACAATCTTTTTGTTTCGATTATTATACTAAACGCAAACAATATTTACCTCGACGTTCCGGCCACATTGCAGCAGCCGTGGTCACGTGTTGATTGCTGCAATGTGGCCGAAACGTCGAGGTAAATATGGTTTGCTTGATAAGTCCCGTTTAGTACCTATAATAATTATAAGCGAAAATCACGAAAGTTTAAAAGTCTTTCTTTTGAAAAACGCCTTTAAAAAAATAGTAACTTACTTATGAAACCGAGATGGAGCGACGACCTGGTTAGGGGGCTACCGTGTTTTTGGCGCATTTATTGCATTCATTTAAACTCGTGCTGTATCATTACTAGCAATGCTATAGTCCTGAAATTCATATGTAAGATATTTGAGGATTCACTCTAGTGACCAGTTTTTTTCGAAACACGATTACTTGTAGTTCGCTCGATAGAAAAAAAATCCAAAGTCGTCTCGAAAAAATAAAATAAACTCGTAGTGCGACGCTAATACTGCAGGCAGGTCGTGACTTTTTTAATTCAAATTCAAATTGTTTATTAAAATAAATAATTATTTACACGAAAAGTCGTTAGTAAGCGCTGAGATTATGTCTATGTGTTAGTAAACAAAGACCGACATACTAAAGTACTGACACGATACAAATTGACCTTAATGGAACACTAACAACCTAAACATAACAAAATAAACATAATACAAACAATACCGTGCTATATTCATAAATAACTTAAATGCCTAAACTAGGATACTAAAGTAGCCTGTTTCTTAGGCAAATAAATATTTTGAGTGCTAAAGAATAAATAACATATCTAACTAATTAAAATATTAAAATATTAGTTCGTGTTTTGCATATAGAAGGTAGATATTAAATTACACAACTATCATAAGCAGGTTTTCAGTTTCCTCATAAGACATGCTTTTTAGCCACTCTATAAGTTTAATTTTGCAGCTACTATAATTTGAATCATAAATATTAAGACGCCTATTGATTTTATTGTAAATAAAAGGACCCAAAAATGCAGAGAACCGGTGTATAAAAGCGTGATTTGCGCGAGGTTAATAAAACAAGATGTTTTCTAGGGCGTAGTCCGGCTACATTTTTAAATATGTATTTGTTTTAGTAATAAGATGAAAATACCCGATAAAACCAACCTATGTTGAGCCATCGTGCCTCCCCCACGCGGCCCCACGCCCGAAATCGCCCACCCAAAATCGATTAGCGCGCAAAACGCGGTACCCCCTTAAGATAGCGGGATCGCGTTGGATGCGGATGGCACGGGACCGTTCTGTTTGGCGAGCCTTGGGGAGCAGTGGACGTCTTTCGGCTGAAATGATGATGATGATAAACCCTTCGTATGTAAACCTGACGCTAGCTTGATCAGTATTAAAAACCCAAAAGATTACAATCTAATTTCGTCATAAATTTTATTAACGCAATTTTATTGTATCGATTAACCAGTCTGTGATCGTAAAACCGCTGTCGATAAGCACATCCCTAGCGGGGCGCTGCACGAATGCGATAACCTGTTCAAATAGTGATGTGCATCCAATCTGCATGCATTATCGGTTCAGACTGGGTGGCGCAACTTTACGTTTGGAAATGCAAGATACGGATATTATAAACGTTTCACGGATCCTGATGAAATATGGCTCACAGATAGTTCATATCCCGGATTAACATATAAAAGAAAATAAAGAAAGAAACATTTATTCGTGAAAAACAAAAATAAGTTTTTGTTAAAAAAAAAACTATTTTAAATACATGCTTTTTTGCTGACTGTACCTTTCTTGCCCTTTGTTACCAAAGTACTCGTTAAGACGAATCAAACGAGCCCAAACGCGATGGGGTTATGTCGTTTTATTACAGAGTTCCTATGTCCACCCTCCTGCTCCATCATCAGATCAGCTCCATGGCATAATAATTGCATTGTCATCGGATTTATACATGCATGCAAAATTTCAGCTCAATCGGTTGAATATAACTACCTCTTAGATTATTTATACACTAGATAGAGTGTCAGTAGCAAACACTGCGATACAAAACGTCCAAAAACCCATTTGACAGCTTCATCTTACGATCGCGTTAAGTCATTCAGACTGAAGAGGCAAATGACATATGTATAAGCCAATTGTTGGCTTATATTTTTCGGGACGTTTTCACTAAGCTCTATCTAGTGGATAAATAATCTAAGATCTACCTCAAATTTGAGTTGAAAGGTTCCACCCAAACAAACATACATTGCAAGTTAATAAAAAGCTGTAGCCAATCTAAATATACCTTAGCCTAGCGATTCAACGAGGAAATGCTGCCAGCATCTTCGGCACAATGCCGCAGGGGCATTTTTTAGATATAGTTTAGTTTTTAATTTAGTTTGTAATAGTATTATTTTTGTTTGTTTAGATCTAGTTTAGTTTTTAATTTAGTTTGTAATATTTTTAGTTTATAGTTAAGTTTTATTCTTTGTTATTTTTTCTTAATTGTTATAGCTTAATTCATACGCAATAAAGACCTATGTAGGATAGGTATTTTTTATCCCCGAAAATTGCATTATTCGCAGACGGAGTCGTGGGCTATACCTATACTCCGTTTAATTAAGAATTATAAACCACAACAACATTATATTGCGGCTCGTGAACTGTAATCTCTTTACAATTTGTACTAGAGTAACAATTGACGACTCGCAAATAAAGTATTTTTTTTTTATATTAAACTGACCCGTGATTGACCACTATCTCACCTGATGAAAAGTGTAGATGAGGCCAAAGGTGTACCTCACTGGTTCAGTAACAGCCTATTCACTCTAGCCTTGAAGAGACCCAGGTTGTATTTATCAGGAAATACAGACGACGGGAGCGAATTCCATTCTTTAGCAGTTCGCATTAGGAAGGATGACGCGAACCGCTTCGTACGGGCCACTGGAATACTAACCACATAAGGATGAAGACGCTCCCCCCGCCTGGATGTCCGTTGGTGAAATGGAGATGGAGGAATTAAATCATGTAATTCCATTAAGTGACATTAAAACAATTTTATTTTGCGGCTCCCAGACTATTGTACTGTACTATTTGCTAGGTAAGAAATAGTTGACGCGCCACAATATAATGATGTTGTGGTTTATAATTCTTAATTAAATGGAGTATAGTCCAATCGTATTTAAAAGTCAGTTCAATTTTTTTTAATAAAGATAAGCTTACGACAGCTACAGTCCATAACTTCTTTGTCACTCTTTCCGATTGTTTTTTTTTTTTTATGTTAGATAGGCCAGACAAACGAACTAGTGGGTCACCTGATGTTAAATGAACACCACTGTCCATAGACACCCGCAGCGCTTTACACGATGCCAGTGCTTTGTCGGCCCTTAAGGAGAGGGAATAGGGGAAGGGGGAGAGGGAGGGGGAGAGGGAAGGGGTGAGGTATTGGGCCCCCGGCACTCTCACTGACCGTACGAAACGCAAGCAGGATTACTGCTGCTTCACGCCGGTGTTCTGTGAGAGGGTGGTACTGCCCCGGACGAGCCGGACCATTCGTGATGCAGCGGCTAGCTACAACATGGCTCTACCACTACAAGAATTTAGTATCATTATCATCATTTCAGCCGAAATACGTACTGCTAACAAAGCCCTCCCCCAAGGCTCGCCAAACAGATCGTTCCTGCGCCATCCGCATCCCGCAAACTTAACCAAGTCGTCACTCCATCTTATTGGAAGCCCACACTGCGTCTTCCGGTCCGTGAACGCCATTCGAGAACCTGTAGCGGCCAGATAAAACAATTACTCCCCTCGCCCCAGTCGGTTCCATGCGTCGGCAAAAGTGACGAAACAACTGCACACCGGCGCGTGGAACTGCGCGGCTGATTTCAGATGGAAGATCAAAGATTGCTCGGTCATAAAGCAGCAGCTCATTCCTTGCAGCGGCACGGTCTGGAGCAGAGCTCTGAAAGTCTCCTTGAATACCTTTGATCAATTATAACTGAAGATACACATTGCCGAACAAAATCCCCTTCAAAGAATGTCCGAACTTTTTTATTTGTTTGCATAACAATTAACACACAAATTACACAGAAATTTGAACCTAGTCTTTACTTTATTACAGTCGAATTTCGGTTGACACTTGACAATTTCACGCAACGTACTGAGAAAAAAGAAGGCCACTTTTATCAAAGTGGCGCTCATTTGGCTCGGACATTTTCGGGCGCGCGACTGTGGATCTACAGTTATAAAAGTTGAATACCCATAACGTTCTTAGAATCCTTAAGAGGATACGATGCGCACCATTTCTCCATACAAACGTAGTCCCCTGTTTCCTCCCTGGATAATGGCTTTAGAGCCAAATTTTTTTTACTGTGTAATCTGTATGTCACAGCTTTCAGCTTTCAGCTAGGTTTCATTTTTTCCATATTTCAAACTGAAAAAATTGCCCAATTTCAACGTCATTTTCAGACACTCATCAGAAAAGAATCCCTCATATAAACAAAAAAAGGAAAACATAGGGGCATAGCTAAATCTATCCTCTAATTATATTTGAAAAAAATAATTTTATTGGTCCAGTTTTCGAGAAGAAAACAGGGGATTACGAAATGCTGTTTTGATCAATTTTACGCGCCTATTAACAGTCTGAGCTGCAGTTGTCCCGCTCTCGCTGTACTGACACGGAGGGGTTCGGGCGAGACAGCGACATTTCATTAAAATACCTATTTCTCAAAAGTCTCTCAGCCATCGTACCCTCTTAAGTCCATTTATTGTAAATACTTTTTTTTTTTTATGTTAGATAGGCCAGACAAACGAACTAGTGGGTCACCTGATGTTAAATGAACACCACTGTCCATAGACACCCGCAGCGCTTTACACGATGCCAGTGCGTTGTCGGCCCTTAAGGAGAGGGAATAGGGGAAGGGGGAGAGGGAGGGGGAGAGGGAAGGGGTGAGGTATTGGGCCCCCGGCACTCTCACCGACCGTACGAAACGCAAGCAGGATTACTGCTGCTTCACGCCGGTGTTCTGTGAGAGGGTGGTACTGCCCCGGACGAGCCGGCCCATTCGTGATGCAGCGGCTAGCTACAACATGGCTCTACCACTACAAAATATATCTTTTGATATATCTTTTCCTTATATTTTCATTATACGTTCGTGTGCCTTTTGATACCGTTTATTTATTAGCATCTTTACGAAGCCTCAAGAGGCGCACTTAGTAATATAAACCTCTTGGCCCCATCGGCCATCAGTTCTACGAGATTTTGTATAGAAACTTAAAATTTTAATTTCAAAACGGCTGTTTAATATTTCATCCAATTTAATCAAACGATAAATTAAATTAATACATTCAACGACCTTATTGAACTTCACGTATCTTAGATTTTCGAAGACCAATAAATAAACTGACACTTCGGACTGTTAAAAGTTAACTGTCATTCCCATAATATATCAATTTACATGTTAAAATGTTTGTTTTTTAAATGCTCGCTCATTTGGTGTGAGGGAATGTGTTTTGTCACAGAATAACTAAATATTGGGTAGAGGTGGGCAACAATGGCCGCAGTCATTTAATTTTTTAACTTACTCGTAAACTGTAAAGCCTTCTTTTCACCCGACTTGCGAAGGAGGGTTATGTTTTTCAAACGTATATAATTATGTACGTATGTGTCATTCTTTGGCACGCCTCAATGGGTTTTGAAGTGTGAGGTGTCATTAGATTCGTCTCAGTTACGAGAGTGACATATAGGGTATATAATGTATTTTCCTGGAATTCCCATGGGAACAAGAATCATGCAGGCGGGTTTTTTTCATTTAGTATTGAAATTAAAGTATTAAATTTACGGTTTCAGAGAAAAAAATAATTATGGCAAACGATCATTATGACAAATCGCATGCTTATGGTAAATCGAGTTTAAAGTTTAAACATGCGAAATGTTACATTATAACTTAGGTACAATGTTATAGGACACAGTTAGAACGACTGACTGGATATAGTTCCGTAGTGACACGAAATTTACCCTAACTGTATGGTTGTACTCACTTAAATCATGTCTTTGCATCTTTCTCCCTTGCACTTTTAATATTCAGTTTTGTACACAATCGAATTTGCACCTTATCCTTCAAGTTTTAGGTTAAGTTTCGGATGAGCTGATGGTACATAGAACCTTATGCCACAGAAGGTATGACCCTAGGCGACGTTTGACGTTTATTCTTAAATATGGCGGCTTTGCTCGGATTAAATTGAGCTTACACGATATGGCAACGATACGATATCGTTACGATCAATAATCTGGGGCTAAATTCAGGATCGGCCGTAGGGCGTATGGGTTGCGACTTTGATCAATTATAACTGTAGATCCACAGTCGCGCGCCCGTAAATGTCGGAGCCAAATGAGCGCCACTTTGATAAAAGTGGCCTTCTTTTTTCTCAGAACGTTGCGTGAAATTGTCAAGTTTAGCTGTCAAGAGTCAAGTGTCAACCGAAATTCGACTGTAATGAAGTAAAGACTACGTTCAAATTTCTGTGTAGGTGATGATTTTAATTGTTATGCAAACAAATAAAAAAGTTCGGACATTTTTTGAAGGGGATTTTGTTCGGCAATGTGTATCTTCAGTTATAATTGATCAAAGGGTTGCGAGCGGTAATTCAATCGTTTGGGAGAGGATAAGAATGGGCTGAGCTTGGGATGAGCCTTATTTTCCTGTTAATTCGCTTTGTAAATAAATAAATAAATAAGGCTCAGCCCAAACCTCTCGCAAACCAGTGATTTTTGGCGTTCCTGAATAGCAGTTCATCCCTATCCTCTCGCAAACGATTGAATTACCGCTTGCAAACAGTGTTCGGCCGTTCCTGGCCCTATACTACGAAGCGCGAAATTCGAACTTCGTTTCATGCCGTTCCGCTCACGCTAATGATATTTATTACGAGAGTGAGAGGGACCGCACGATCCGAACTTCGAACTTCGAATTTCGTAGTAACCCCCCTGAATTTAGCCCCTGGTATACGTGGAAATCATAACTTGATGTGATTTTATTTGAAACTGGCTGTTGCCCGCGTCTCCAGCCGCATTTACATTTGTCTAACACGATGGCCTACCTGTTGCCGTTATCAATATCGAGCAAAAACGAGCAAAAAAATCACGTTTGTTGTATGGGACCCCTCCTAAATATTTATTTTATTCAGTTTTTTAGTATTTGTTGTTATAGCGACAACCGAAATACATCATCTGTGAAAATTTCAACTGTCTAGCTATCACGGTTCATGAGATACAGCCTGGTGACCGACGGACGGACAGACGGACTGACAGCGAAGTCTCTGTAATAGGGTCCCGTTTTTACCCTTCGGGTACGGAACCCTAACAATGGTAACAATGCCTTATGAAACCAGAAGAGTGTAAATGACCATTAGTTCTTTCTAATCGTTACATATTTGCTGTGAATTATTTTTCAAAAGTGTTTAAGCTAAAAGAAAAAAAAACCGGCCAAGAGCGTGTCGGACACGCCCAAGATAGGGTTCCGTAGCCATTACGAAAAAATCAAGTAAATTTTTTCTAAGGATTTCGTATGTGTACGGAATCTTCCATGTTAGGTATCGTCAAATTATAGACCCATTTCCTTACTATCTCCTTTTTCTAAAATACTTGAAAAAATTATAAATAATAGATTGGTCAAGTATCTAGAGGATAACTGTATTTTATCTGAGAAGCAATATGGTTTTAGATCAAAAGTCTCAACCGCTGATGCTGTACATCATCTTACTGATTTTGTAGTACAAAATCTTAATAATGGTCTTCACACACTGGGAATTTTCCTAGACCTAGCCAAAGCTTTTGATACTGTGTCTAGTCCTATTCTTTTGAGTAAGCTTGAAACTATAGGTATTCGAGGAACTCAGCTGAAACTTTTCGAAAGTTACTTGGAACACCGAACTCAATGTGTTAAGATAGGAAATGTTTTCAGCAATGACCAGGAAAACACATCTTTTGGTGTTCCCCAAGGAAGCATTTTAGGACCAACCCTATTTTTAATTTTTATAAATGACCTCTGTAACTTAAAACTGAAGCATGGAACAATCATAACATATGCAGATGATACGGCCCTACTTTTTGCGGCTGACTCTGATGCTGAAGTTTATAAGCATGCGCAACACGGGTTCAATATGGTTAATAAATGGCTTCAGCTCAATTTACTAACTCTTAATGCCGATAAAACTAACTATATTAAGTTTTCAATGCGGAAATGTACGCCTACGCAAATTGATTCTACATTATATGCCCATTATTGTAACTTTCCCACAGATGGCCAATGTGTGTGTTCCGCTATTAAAATTACCGACCGAATAAAATACTTGGGCATTATAATAGATGAAAATCTTTCGTTCAAACATCACATAGAAGCGTTATGTGCTAGAACTCGTAAGTTGATATTTGTATTTAAAAAGTTGCGACATATAGCGGATCCTAAATTAATTAGGCAAGTTTATTTCTCGCTATGTCAGTCAGTCCTAACCTACTGTATAACAACATGGGGTGGGGCGGGTAAAACATTTTTTCTAGCCATTGAGAGAGCGCAAAGAGCTATTCTTAAGGTGTCCACTTTCCGCCCTTTCCTTTTTCCTACTAATCTGCTTTATAAGTCGTGTAATGTGTTAACAGTTCGACAATTATTTATATTCAGTATAGTACTTAAGCAGCACGCAGCACTACCCTATAACACGGTACTAACGGATAAAAGGCGAAAGGACATAGTTTGCTCTCAAAAAATAAGACCCAAATTTGCTTTCACGCACAGGTTTTTTGTTTTCTTAGGACCACTGCTCTATAATAGATTAAATTCAGTTTCGCATATTTATCCCCTAAATGTTAATAAATGCAAAAAAAGTCTCCTAGAGACACTGCAAAATATGTCGTACGAAGATACAGAAAAATTATTATTAGTTGTAAAGTAGGTAGATTGTGTTTGCTACCTTTATTTTTGTTAGATTTTAATTTTTAGGTTACTATTTTGGTTATTTATATTTGTATTGTATTTTGAGAGAAGTTTTTGATTGTGTTTTTCACTGATTGATTGTTTATTTATTTAAAACTTATATTTTAGCTCTTACAGCCCGAAACACAGGATTTCCTAGTTCGGGCCCATGAGTTGCTTACTTAGGTTTAGTATAAGGAAACTTTGTACCTATTAAGTTATTCTGTAAAAATCAAATTTTTCAATAAATTTATTTATCTTATCTTATAAGGGTTCCTAGTTGACTACGGAACCCTAAAAAGAAAAAAAATACATACAGTCGAACATAGAACCTCCTCCTTTTCTTGAAGTCGGTTTGAAAAAGCGAAGTATAACAGTGTCTAAGCTACGCAGTAAAGTAAAACTACGGAACCCTAAAACTAGCAAGGAGAATTAGTACCTACCCCGTGTTAACGATAGCGGTGCATCTCAGAGAACCTTTTTATGGCAAAAAAACCATCGACCCTTCTTCAAATTTACGATAGCGTTATAAGGTTTTTAATTATCATTTCTTATCCCAAATATCTCGTAGCAATCTCCGACAAACTTACATTTGCAGCTGTAAATATCGAACCCTCCGAATATTCAATCTTTCCAATCAACTCATGAACTTTTTATGAGTTGTCATCATGTCAAAACAATCAACTATTTATTTGTTTTAAAGCAGCTAAAAATCTATTTTTGTAGTTAATTGAAAATCTTGTTGTATGTAAATCATACAAAAAAACCCTGGATTGTGCAAGTGACTTTTATAGGTATGAAAGATGACTACATATTATAAGTTAAAAGTTTGTTTGGAACTAAAAAAACCTCAATGACTGATTTGAACAATTTTTTACACATGCAGAATTGGGATGTCTATTTTTTTGTGAATCGAAAACCATTTCGAGATAAATGCTTTTTAAACCGTTTTCTGTAGTTATTAATTTTTAATATAATGTAATGCATTTATTACATAATCAAATAAAAAATGACCTTCATTTGACATCGAAATATATGTTGTGAAATATAAGTTGCACTTTATTCTGTGAGGAATAGAATTATTTACAATGTAAGCCGCTTCCAACCGTAATGATTGTGTATCAATGAGGGAGGCCTATGTCCAGCAGTGGACGTCCTACGGCTGAAACGATGATGATGATGATAGTGAATTTGATTTAATTTTGAAATGAACTAAATGCAAAAATATTGAAACTAGTTTCTTATAATTCACTTTTCTGTACAAAAAATATCTATATAAAAACCATGCGTAATTTTTTAGACGTTACAATTGTATATTTATTTACTGTTTTCATGTTTGTGATTTTTGTTTATCTGTGTGAAATTCTTGTAATTGTGTGTCTTCTTGTGAAAGTGAATAAATATATCTCCTTTCTTTCTGTCTATACTAAATAAAAAAAAAACTGTTGACGTATCAGGGTTCTTGGGGTTTATGTTTTTTTCTTAGTCGCCAAGTTTTAGAGACGGCAAATCTACTTCGTATTAACAATTTAGTTAAATAAACAATCGGTGGGGGGTAAATCAATTACTATAAATAAAGTAGAAGTTGATTTGGGTCATAATGTTTTAATTCGTTGTTGGAGCACCTGCTTCATTCGGAAAAAGTTTTAACTTTGGGAGTTTGAGAAATTCGAATTAATTGTACTTCTAACTACTAGGATGTTTATACTTTGTTAAAGACTCCATCTGCGAAGAATAGGGGTATAAAAAATAGCCTACGACCTATTCTCAGACCTACAAAATTAAATAGAAATAAGAAATCAATAGAAAAAAAAATTGATAAAAATCAGTTAAGCCGTTTCGGAGGAGTTCTATAACAAACACCGTGACACGAGATGTTTATATATTAGAAGATTACTGTTATAATTTTGGTAATTTAATGTAATGCAATATTAATAACTAACTAATTGATCTAAGAATCTTGATGTTACTAATAAATTTATGGACAAAAATGATGTCTGCAATGAATGTTTTTAATTTAATATTCATACATATGTTACATACAAACGTTAAAGGCGACTTCAGTGGTCAATACTTTGTGACCAACCAAAGATATTTCAAAGCTTAATAACCTAAAAAACTATATTTTTAAATTATGCTAAGTAGTATCCGAGCGGAGCGGAGACTACAAACCGTCAACTCCTTCGGAATGAAAAAAAAAGTATAAAGAGTGCAGCATAGAGTTGTCGCGACGCGTTAATGCCGGTGTCACGTCGCGCTTATTGGCTCTTCTCACGACTAGGGGTGGGAAAAGTATCGATAGTTTGAACATTTATCGATAAATAAAAAAAGAATAAAGAGCGCAGAGCATAGAGATGTCGCGACACGTTAATACCGGTGTCACGTCGCGCTTATTGGCTGTTCTACGACTGGAGGTGGGAAAAGTATGGATGGTTTCAACATTTGTTCGTGTCGTCACAGTTTGTATGTTTTTGTGTTTAGTTTTTAAATGGGTCCCACTGAAAAACAGCGTTGTGGCTTGCCACTACATTATGCTGAGTGGTGCCCAATTTATATACCATTCGATATTTTTTTTTTGTAAATTTCCTGTCAAATGTATAATTTTTCTGTGTTTGTATCGAATATGTGTAAATAAACATCTCTCTCATCTCTCTCATTTGTCAATATCAACATGTAGAACCTCTGTAAAATGTCTATCGTCTCTACTAGGTAAGGCGTGAAGAGTGTAAAAACGCGTTATACAATAAAATACAAATACAATAGGCGGCTTTATTGCTACGAAGCGATCTCTTCCAAGCAGCTTTATTTATTAAGCAAAATTATTTTATCATGTGACATTTTTGTCCTTCCTCTATATTTTCATTATCTAATTATTTCTGAAGACTCCAGAGTAAAATCTAGGAGTGCAAATGCCATCTTATCATGCAGGGGTGGTGGAAGCCCAATATATAATATAGCATTATAAGGGCCACTTGCACAGTTCGGGGTTAAAACATTAAATCGGTAACCCTGGGTTAAAAATGACAGTTCCATACATTTTGACACTTGTTAACTCGAAGTTAGCTAACCCAGGTCCGCGCAAGCCCGCCTATGTTATGTAAACAAATCAACAAATCACAAGGTCCATTCCTTCTTGCTCGAGGCAACATGAATTTATCTCGAAAAGTCAAAACCTGCATTTAAATTACCACCGCAACTAAAAAATTTGCCTTACAATAAATTTTAAAAAATGCTACATATATGGCTTCTAGAACATAGATTTTATAAATAATACTGGCATAATTAATTTATTGACATGTAAGTAGAATAAGTGGATTAAACATTGACATAAGTACTTAATTATTCATTTACAAAAATTACTGATGTATTCATATTCATATTTAATTTAAATTGTTTGCTTGATCGAATTTTAATAGGTATGATAAAACTGTTAATATTTTGCATGCTGCTTTGTTAATAGCTGAATAAGGAGGACATGTATTTTATGACAACAACCTGTAACCCACCCTTCTTCTGGCAGAATAAACATTTCATTTCATTTGCATCAGTGTTGTTTTAGAGGTGCGATATTTAGACCAGAGCTATTCATCGATATCTCCGTCACGTCCCATCACTAGCTCTACAAATATTGACGTATCGATTGAGCCCGCGAGCGTCAACACAGATATTTGTATAGAAAGTTAATTTGCTTCACTGGAGTCGACACTTAGTGTTCCGGGATTTACTGTGTTATTCAGAGTCCTTATACAGCTTTACATCTCGCCAATGACCGTTGGCTACAAAGCACATGATAAGAGTTGACTTTAGGTTTCAATCAGACACGAGCTTGAAGCGAATGCTTAGAGATGGCGAAAAGTTTTATCGATATTTATGAATATCGATATTATGTGTTTACATAAATAATAAACGAATAAATCATGAGACGTTTGACGGCAATTGACATTAAGCATGTACTATGGGTTCTAGATAACAGATTAACAACTTGTAAAGCTAAAATGTTAAAGAAACTTGGTCGACTATACAACACATTCCTCGTTTTCTACATCAATTCTTACTCAAACAATATACCACTAGACAGACAGGTACGTATGTACGCCGTCTAAAACCTGTCAGCTCACCCATATCACAGAAATTCCAGAAATCTGACGCCATTCCATCTCCATCTCGCTCCACTTGCCGGGATATTGGTTTTCGTTAATACTTTTTGTTACGGAGCTACTGATGTGAAATAGTTGGATAGGATTAAATCGTTTGCAACTTGAGAATATAAGTACGGTTTTACTGATGCGGAGCTGATGCAGAAACGATTAAGTTATCATTTCAGTTGAAATCAAGGTCTCAATCTATCGCGTGTGATTTAAAAAATGCACCTTTTGGTGGTAAGAACTTACAATACAATAAAATCCGCACAAAGCATTTTCGCTCTTCCCTCATCAACCGCACAGCAGAGCTAAGGAGTGGAATTCCCTGCCTGCGACTGTGTTCCCTGAACACTACAATTTGGCCGCTTTCAAGTCTAGGGTAAATGAGCATTTACTAGGCAAGCCTGCTCCATCGTAGGCCTCATCCAGGCCGGGCACACTTACATATATCATCACTTTTCATGCGACTACAGCGATCTCTGGTGTTTCCTGAAGAACTAAATTAGCGGCCATCTTGGTTGACTTGTCAAACTTGTCACTTGTCATTCATCGGCCATGGGCATGGCGTACCAAATTGTACGGTCAAGGACTTTAATTGATAGGTAATGCCAATGTTCGTATTTTAGCCGTATAATGCAAATCGGGTTTGGCTTGGCCGCTTATACTTCGTATATGCTGATTGCTGATTTGAATTAGACGGCTAAAATACGAATAGTGGCAATTAGCCTATCAATTAAAATCCTTGACTGTACATTGCTATAGGTACGCGTATATATAGCTGTACATCACTACCAACATATACATATAGATAGGTATACATCTATAGATACGTCACATTAGTTCTTGAGCTGCCGTAGGGCGGCAGCGCCTTCCATTCAAAATTCCATTCATTCTGCCTGTTATGCTTTGAAAAGCCTTAGAGATGAATTGACAGTAGAACAACTTAAGACAGTGTACTACGCACTAGTTGAATCCAAATTGCGGTACAGCATTATGTTCTGGGGAAATAGCTACATGTATAATATAAATAAAGCCCTGCTTGCACAAAAGAGAGCGATACGGTCCTTGTTGCGTCTTCCTCAGTGGATATCTTGTAGAGAACACTTTAAGAAGTTGAATATTCTGACAGTTCCTAGCTTATACGTACTGGTCTTACTCACAGCGTTTGTGAAAGATATGTCGAAATATGAGACTCGCGAGGAACAAAAGTTGCGGTTACTTACGCGCACCAAAAATTTCAAGCATAGTTTCTGTCCTAAGCATATGATTGAGAAGCATTGCACTAGGCACCAAACAATAAGAATTTTCAATAAGCTTCCTACTAACTTAAAGATGATTACGAACTGCGTCGCGTTTAGGAATCAATTGAAAACATATTTGTTGAGGGGGTGCTTCTATACTATTGAGGAAATATTTGCACAAGATAATTGACCTGTCATAATTTTAATTTACACATTCACTGTATTTTTCATGAATAAATGTTGAATTGAATTGGACTATTAATTGAATTGATGTTGATTTTACTGTAAAAATTTAGGCTGAATTTATTAATACTGTTTTAATAATAATAATATTTTTTTTGTTGACATTGTATTAATTTTGTATTTAATTTTAATTTCCTGTTTTGTTCGTTAATTGAATTCCACGGTGTGACATCTTGTTTAATTTTAATAGAAATGACAATGATTTTAGATTTAAGATTGTCAAATAGTTGCAATGCCCTTGCAGGGTTCACGTCTAACTGTGCTTATGTAAGACCTTTACACTACGTGTGAGCAATAAAGTTTATGATTTATTTATGATTTATGATTCATACATGCATATTTGACCATAGAGTTGCCACTCTTGTTAATATAATATTACAATACTCTTTGGCCTCATCTTCGGTTTCCATCAGGCGTGATTGTGGTCAAACACAAGCCTATATTGTATAAAAATGAGCTTTCTATGCGATACGGTACCCTAAAAATAACGTGTATCGTTATATTAATCGTTCATTCAACCGTAATATCTATAAAAACCCTTCAATCTAACCTTGACACTTTATCGATAAGTCAACAGCGTTTATCTAATGCTTAACACCGTGCTCCATCACTAGTGTCAATATTGACAGCTCCGGCTGTCACTTCAATAGAAGGCTATCTTTAATAGAAAAAGTGGGTGAAAATAGTTAAAGCGAGAAAAAATTACATAGGATCCCAAACACAAAATCCTAATTTTATAAACTAGCTGCCCAAAAATATAAATATAAAATTGCTGTCTCACTTAATCACTTTTGTAAGTACAATAGTGAAGATATATTTTTCCATGTATTTGTTTTTTCTGTATTGTTTTCTTTGTGGTGTACAATAAAGAGTCATTGTACAGATGTAGTGCAAAATGATTATCCTACGTAATTTGTCGGAGTAGTTCGTATTTATCGTGCTCTCTCAATTAGCTTCAGTACCCATCTTACACTCGCGTAGCCATCATACATTTTTCACTTTGACATTTGACACTAAAGAATAAAGTTCCATATTAATGGTTATGAAAATGTCACTCATTTAATACAATCATTGATTGACAGTTCGGGTGCCATCGTATTCCGATTGAGATCCGAGTTTTCCCGATGTAAAACCATTTTGCACTACATTGTATTGTATTGTATTTCTCGGGTGACGCCGAGGGTTATAACTAGTGTCTGAATATAACATTGTAAACACGGAATATTACAATAAAGTGATGGCTATCGCATTCGTAACGGCACCTGGCCATGTGAACTACAATGGGGTGTTTTGAAATATGACCACGCTTCCTTTAGTTAGGCTGTCCACATACATGCTATTATCGCGACCTTTATCGTATGCAGTGTTCCGCAAACTTTTTGTGTCAAAGTACACCTAGCCAAACGAAATTTTTTGGAGGTAGGTACACCATAGTTTTTTGACATGGTACATTTAGATTATGACTTTTTTTGTGATGCTGTTGTTGTTAACAAGTTGTTAACATACGTATAATTTGCATAGTTTTTTGTTCTGTGATTTTCATTTTACTGTTTGGGTACCTAAATGTCAACTTGCCAAACCAAGTTTTAATTTTGCCTGCCAGATGATGCAGAGATGTATGAAACTACTCATGTGAAAGACCTTTCTATACACCACATTTTATGTAAAATAAAGTCACTTACTTACTTACGGGCTCTAAGAGAGGGCATTTTAGTCGTTCGCGCACAGCCGCCCTAACATCACAATATAGGTCACCGATGTAAACAATATCTCTGTCTCATACCGCGCATTAATTATCATTTGTGTAATTAAGAGAATACGACTCCGAATTATGTTGAGGAAAACTGGGGGAGCGACGTCTGTGTTGGCAAAAGACGACCCTTGTAACTTTTGGTTGGAAAATCCATGTGGCACTCAGGCCGGGCACACTTACATAATATATCATCACTTTTCATGCGACTACAGCGATCTCTGGTGTTTCCTGAAGAACTAAATTAGCGGCCATCTTGGTTGAGTTGTCAAACTTGTCACTTGTCATTCATCGGCCATGGGCATGGCGTACCAAATTGTACGGTCAAGGACTTTAATTGATAGGCCACTTGCCAATGTTCGTATTTTAGCCGTATAATGCAAATCGGGTTTAGCCGCTTATACTACGTACTAGCTTTTGCCCGCGGCTTCGCTCGCGTGTACCATGAGTATTCCAAAGAACCAAGATATCAAGCAAGCAAGCATACAGGCAAGCAAGCAAGCAGGTCCACAATTGACCAAGAAATCGGTGAACATACCTACATAAAAAAATACATAAAGTGGAATGCATAACCTCCTCCTTTTTTAGAAGTCGGTTAAAGAGCCCTTTGCGGCCTATTTACAGTATAAACTTATGCATTTTGAAATTTTAGCTTTTTACAACCAGTAAAACGCAAAATCCCGTTTTTTCCCGTTCCCGTAAGAATTTCGGGAAATGTTTTCTTAATGCTCCCCTACACTCCCCAAGGAACTCACCTGCCAAATTTCAGCTTTCTATGACCAGTAAAACGAAAGATCCCGTTTTTCCCGTTCCCGTGGGAATTTTGGAAAGTCCTCTCTCAATGCTCCTCTACACTCCCCAAACAACCTACATGCCGAATTTCAGCTTTCTACGGCCAGTAAAACATAAAGTCCCGTTTCTTCCTGTTCCAGTGGGAATTTTGGAAATCCCTCTCTTAATCCTCCTCTACACTCCCCAAGGAACCCACTTGCCAAATTTCAGTTTTTGTATGACCAGTAAAACGAAAGATCCCGTTTTTCACGTTCCCGTGGGAATTTTGGAAAGTCCTCTCTCAATGCTCCTCTGCACTCCCCAAGCAACCTATATGCCGAATTTCAGCTTTCTACGACCAGTAAAACGATAAATCCCGTTTTTTCCTTATCCCGTGGGAATTTCCGAAAATCCTTAAAACTGTTTTTTACTATTATAATTACCTACTTCTGTGCTA
Source organism: Archips xylosteana (assembly GCA_947563465.1). Taxonomy (NCBI): domain Eukaryota; kingdom Metazoa; phylum Arthropoda; class Insecta; order Lepidoptera; family Tortricidae; genus Archips; species Archips xylosteana. Next base: position 11,408,601 of record OX387370.1, read on the forward strand.
AATTTGAAGAGTCTAGTAATTATAGTTCATAGGATTCCGTTGAACTGAATATATAAATCCCGTTTATTCCTTATCCCGTGGGAATTTTGAAAAATCCTGAAATTGATGTTTTCATTATTGTAATACCTACTTGTGTATCAAATTTGAAGAGTCTAGTTATTATAGTTACTGAGATTCGGTCACTCGGAATCGAATCTATAAATCCCGTTTTTTCCCGTTCCCGTGGAAATTCCCAAAAATCCTTCCTTAGTGGATGCCTACATTGTATAAGGTATCTATGTGCAAAATTTCAAGTCTCTAGGTCCAGTGGTTTGGGCTGTGCGTTGATATATCAACAGTCAGTCAGTCAGTCAGTCAGTCAGTTTAGAATTTTATATATATAGATAATATGCTGATTTGAATTAGACGGCTAAAATACGAATAGTGGCAATTAGCCTATCAATTAAAATCCTTGACTGTACATTGCTATAGGTACGCGTATATATAGCTGTACATCACTACCAACATATACATATAGATAGGTATACATCTATAGATACGTCACATTAGTTCTTGAGCTGCCGTAGGGCGGCAGCACCTTCCATACATGCATATTTGACCATAGAGTTGCCACTCTTGTTAATATAATATTACAATACTCTTTGGTGGCACTTCTGAATTATAGGTACCTCGGTTACGAGAATAAAGACTTATATGATCAATGATCGGATTTCCCGGTGCAGCACGGTGAGATTTCAAGTAGAAAACATAACATGGATATGACCAAAGGTACCGGATTTCGTTTGAAAAAAAAATGATGTCGATATAGGAGGTATACTTAAATAGGCAGTTCAAATCTAATATATAAAAATCTCGTGTCACTGTGCTTGTTTTTCTTTATCTAACTCCTCCGAAACGGCTTGACCGATTTTTGTGAAATTTTTTCTCCACATTCGGTAGGCCTGAGAATAAATCGTAGGCTATTTTTCATACCCCTGTTCTTCGCGGACGGAGTCGCGGGCGACAGCTAGTTAACATATATTTTTTAGGCTTTGCCAAATTTGACGAGATGGTCTAGTGGTTAGAGAATCTGACTACGAAGCTTGAGTTCCCAGCTTCGATTCCCGGGTAGGGGCAGATAATTTTTATGAAAAACAAAACACCAATGTTTGCTCTCGAGTCTTGGGTGTTTAACATGTATTTAAGTATGTATCTATCTAAGTATATAAGTATGTATATCCGTTGCCTAGTACCTACCCATACCTACATACCACAAGTTTTGCTGACTTTGCCGTTTTCTCGTTTGCCTCCCTCTCATAATAAAAAAAAAACAGGATTATTTGAAGAGTCTGAGTTTTACGGTTACCATGAGCTTTACGGTAAAGTAAAACATCGTGAAGAAGCCTGCATACACCTGAGAAGAAATGCAATGGTGTGTGTGAAGTTCCCAATCCGCACAGGGCCCGCGTGGGAACTACGGCCCAAACCCTCTCATTCTGAGAGGAGGCCTGTGCCCTCCAGTGGGACGTACATAGGCTGGGATGATGATGATGATGATGGCAGGATTGTTTAACTACGATACCAAATGTTCATTTCAATTCGTTTCTCACATAAATAAATCGCTCATTAATAAAATCCAATTAGGATTGGTCTTGAAATAAAAATGAAACGGCGGTCGTAAATATTAGAAGCCTGTAATTAATGTAGTCCGAGCGCCCGCTTGCGGTTTAGCTTCCTATTTGAATTAGATAATGTTTGGGTGCGTACCAAAGAAATTCAATGAGAGAGAAAGAGAGGGAGATATTTATCTACCCATGTTTGATACACAGGAAAAAAACCGGCTGTCTGTAAAGTCCGTTTACGGACGATAGTTTAACGTGACCACGACATAACAAAACATTGATGCAATGATTGCATACTTTTGCCGATTGTGCCTTTCGCTTGCTCGTGCCGCGCTCTCGCACCGATCGTTCATCGGCTCGAGCGTAACGGGACGCGTAACGGGACAATGCGTTATGTACGTTTTGACGACCAGATGGCCTAGTGGTTAGAGACCCTGACTATGAAGCTTGAGGTCCCGGGTTCGATTCCCGTGTCGGGGCAGATATTTGTATGAAAAATACGAATGTTTGTTCTCGGGTCTTGGGTGTTTAATATGTATTTAAGTATGTATCTATCTATATAAGTATGTTTATCCGTTGCCTAGTACCCATAACACAAGCTTTGCTAGGCTTACTTTGGGACTAGGTCAATTGGTGTGAATTGTCCCGTGATATTTATTTTATTTATTTTTTTTATTTATAGGGATGTCACGAATATTCGCATTCGCATTTGCATAATGCGAATACGCATCATTTTTAACATTCGCATTCGCATCAAATGATGCGAATGTTTTGCGAATGCGAATGTGTGCAGGTCGTGTCTTGGCTCGCTCGCGCGGCGCGCGACGGTAACTTGTCGTCGGCTCGCGCATGCGAAACATTACAATGTTGATTTTGTAACAATAATTTTTTTATGTTAGATTTCATTAAAAAATACTTTTTGTATTCAATTACAATGTTGATTTTGTAACAATAACTTTTTTATGATTGATTTCATTTAAAATTACTATTTATCTGTGATATTTCAATTTTTTTCCAAACATTCGCATTCGAACATTCGCATCCTGGACATTCGCATTCGCATTCGCGAATGTGTAAATTTTGACATTCGTGACATCCCTAGTACTATCGCCCCAAGCGCCAGATAACCACCTTAAAGGCCCAGTTTGCGTGCAGTGGCTAGACATCTGTCCATAACAATCCATAGCAATAAACATCAACGGCTGCAAGCAAATTTGTTATGAAAATGGGTATCTGGCGCTTGGGGCGATAGTACGTTACACTGAGTCATCCTTTTTCGTGCGGGCAGCCGGCGTTCATCGATTTAATAGACGTTGTCACGTCAAACATACATTTGGCATGAAAGAGTACAATTAAAAAACATCGAATAGTATAAAAAAATAACAACAGTACAATGGTATAATGTGAAGCTCAAAAGTCGTGGTGCCCTAGTGGTTTGACCTATGGCCTCTCAAGCAGAGGGTTGTGGGTTCGAGCCCGGACTTGCACTTATGAGTTTTTAGAAGTTACATTTGTAATTTACCATCATGAGCTTTAGGTTAAAGGAAAACATTTTGAATATGAAATAAAAAGGATAACTCACGTCTTTAAACGAGTTTAGCTCGTTTCGGACTAATTCGTAGCCCTTCCTCCTGGAGCTGACGCCACTTCGGCTGCTGCCAAACGCACACAACGCGCCACCGCTCTGCTCACGCGGGTGCTCGACTAAACTGACACCAAGTCAGATATGAAGTATCTTTTTTATTTATTTTTTCAACTTCATTTTTTTATTACTTTTACGGTCATCCCATGAAACCATATATTTCAAACTAAATACAAACTGAAATATAGATGCACAGAAAAAACCGCAAAAAGATGAGTGCTTTATCACTGCATAAGGTGATTATAACAGACTGAAATGTACGATGTATGGGAAAGATTCGTCGCTAACCTCTAGACCAGTGGTGGTGTAGGGGTAAGCACGCAGCACGGAACGCTGAGGACCTGGGTTCGATTCCCAGCATTGGTCTTTTTTCTGGGGTTTTTTCTGTGCATCTATATTTCAGTTTGTATTTAGTTTGAAATATAAACTGACACCGTCATACAACTACCCACGTTTTCGGCGTCATTTTTATTGGCATGACATGTCGAGCTCAACTCGTTGTCCGTACTTTTGATATAAGAAAAACATCGTGAGGAAACCTACACACACATGCGTTAAGTAATTCAATGGGTTGTAAGAAGTTCCAATCCGCACTGGGCCTGCATGGGAACTACGGCTGAAGCTCTATCATTCTGAGAGTTTTTTTTAAAGTATAGACGTTAGTCAAAACAGCCGGCCCCCAGACTATAAAATTGTTCAAAGCGTAAATTGACTAATAGTCATATATCATAGTGTCTGTGCGTTCCTGTACGGTTAGCAGCAAAAGCTTATGAACTTTTTCAATGAAAAAAAAAAGCTTATGAATTTATTTCTTTGTCAGTGTAGTTTGGTGGTGGTGATGGTTGGGTTTATGTGATTTGTGTGTCGTATTGTGGAGGTGGAGGAACTGCATGAACACGCCTTTCTTGCATAAACGTAACTATCGTAAGTTCGCGGGTGACCAGAGTAATTGTTTCAGTTCATTAATATGGACCTTCGCAAAGTAACGCCTGATTCAATCAATTATTTAAAACGTTTCTTCTTTCTTTTTTCAAAGTTTTTTTTAAGCGACTATTCATCTTCGATTGGTTAGAACTTTGGTACAGATATAATATACGTTTATAATAATATGTAGGTTATATGTACATACATTAGTTTGGATGTCAATACAAGTGAGTACAATAGTAAAGTTCACTTAGCAAAAAGCTGGTATTTGCACACCCTGAGACATGAATGATAATGAAATAAGTTCTTGTATAAATAAGAAAGTCAATCAGACCATTCAGTCTATTAGAGAGCGATGGAGAGGGCTATGCTATGCAAAGCCTATGACCTAAACTCTAAACATGGTACGCGATTTTAAGAAACTCATTACGTAACGATTGTATGAAACATTTCTGTACGTATACGGACCAGTTTGAAATCGTTTTTTAGTTCCAATGCATTCCAAAATGTAATGGTTCGATTACACCCACACGTCAGAAATCAAATCGACTTTTTCGACCACAAATCGACAAGCATGACCCGTCGAAAATTCCAGTAATGAGATCACGTATCGTTTAATCTTTTATAGACATTATACTAACTTCTACTCTCGGCTTCGCTTGTTTGAACTGGCTCGGGGGAGGGCTTATAAATAAAAAACTGGCCAAATGCGAGTCGGACTCGCGCATCGGGTATGTATTACAATACCGAAGTACGAAAGACCGAATGTATTAAAACATCGAATGGGTCAAAAGACCGACACGATTTTTTTCTGAAACCGTTAACTTTTTAAGATTGTTATAAAACAAACCTAACCTACCCTAATGGGTTCTGTATGATGCCGTTTTAATAAATTCTGAGAAGTTTACGGTTTCAGAAAAAAATCGTGTCGGTCTTTTGACCCATTCGATGTTTTAATACATTCGGTCTTTCGTACTTCGGTATTGTAATACATACCCAGCGCATCGAGGGTTCCGTACAAATTTTTACTAATTTTGGGTATCTCAAAATACAGGGTTATTTGTAATTCACTAGCATCCTTTTAACCCTAAACTCCTATCACTTAAACAAATGTTTTTTGTTTTACGGCTTTTGTCATAACTTAATATTTTTGGTGTAATAACGTTTTGAAAATTTGAGATTTCCTCTTATTTTTACGATACTCTGTGTATTTGTATGGGAAAAAAAGTGCTTCATTTTAAAAAGTCATAAAACAAAAAACATTTGTTTGAGTGATAGGAATTCAGGGTTAAGAGGATGTCAGTGAATTAAAAATAACCCTGTATACACCGTAAACAGCCGTAACTATAATAATCCAGTGTTAGTAGAACCCTGCTTCTAAGTAAAATGTACGCATTGTGTAATTATTTTATATTGGTTTTTCGATATCCACTTATATTTAATATAATTATATATTTATTATTTGTTGTTGTACCGGCTACAGTAATACATAATCGGTGAAAATTTCAAGAACTTAGTTAACGCCATTATAAAGATCGAGTTGAAAACGTTGAAAAAAGCAGTTTCTTGTATGACGACCCCCTTTAATTATTTACTTTATTTTATTTTTAGTATTTGTTGTTATAGCGGCAACAGAAATACATCATCTGTGAAAATTTCAACTGTCTAGCTATCACGATTCATGAGATACAGCCTGGTGACAGACGGACAGACAGACAGACGGACGGACAGCGGAGTCTCAGTAATAGGGTCCCGTTTTTACCCTTTGGGTACGGGACTAGAAAAATTCGTTAAACTTTGATTTTCTTGCAGACGGTACATCGATAAATCTCCCATAATCTGTATCTAGCCGTTTCATAAACAGACAGAGATGGTAATATGATAAGACTATCTCACGCAAGAATGTCTATTTGGAATTGCTTAAGCGTTTCCTTGCTTTGGTACCAAGTTTCAAATGACATTACGATTGGGCTTGTTGATGACTCGCGTTGACTTTCATAATTTAATGATTCACTTATTTTGACATTTCTAACTTTAATCTACGTACAGATGTAGTGCAAAATGATTTTCCTTCGTACTTTATCGGGAAAGTTCGTATTTATCGTGCTCTCTCAATTAGCTTCAGTACCCATCTTATTCTATACTTTGACATTTGACACTAAACAATAATGTTCCATATTAAGACGCTGTCAACACCAACGTCGGCGCACACTGTCTATTTGTATCGGAGTAAACGAGATGCCGCTATTACTGGGCAGCCGGGTATATTGAAATTTATCGGGCAAATATTGAATTAAAAAAAAACTGTGGATTATTTGTGAAATATGACTCGTTAGCGGTTTAGGTATGAATATGTTGATTTCATGTTTTTAATTGCAGACGCATACGCCACAAAAATAAAGACATAGAACCGTTTAATGATGATTTTAAGACCTATCTTTGCAATTATTTTCTATCGAGCCGATTCTGTCCAATTATGTATCGAGTCCGTCCACGGTCTTTGAAATATGATGAATATTAACATATAATTTTTTTGATGTGCTAGGACAAACAGTTTTTCTTAAAAAACTGTTTAAATGACATCAATTTCAACAAAATTAGGTGTTGTCAGCCTCTTAATGGATATGAAAACGTCACTCATTTAATACAATCATTGATTGACAGTTCGGGTGCCATCGTATTCCGATTGAGATCCGAGTTTTCCCGATGGAAAATCATTTTGCACTACATCTGTATCTATCAATTCGGGGTTGAGAGCTTTGGTCCGCTGGTGCAAAAAGTCTCTACAAAGACATTTCTAAACGGCTTTGTGATACCACAGGAGACCGAAGAGCTGGCAGTGTCTTGGCCGCGGGGGAACCTTTTAATTGTTAATTTCATCTAGTTGTATTTTTATTTTATTCTTTTTTATTTTTGGAATAGATTTATTTTTACTAAAAATAAAACAAGTAAGAAAAAATAACAATGAATAAAACTAAACTATAAACTAAATATTACAAACTAAATTTAAAACTATAAACTAAATATCTAACTTAAAAACTACTAAACTAAGTCTAAAAAAGGCCCCCGTGGCATCGTACCCAAAAGGCTGGCAGCATTCCCTCGTTGAATGGCGATGGCGATTCGTTGAGAGAGATAGCTGCCAGCCCTTTGGTCTCCAGTGGTTTAATCTAATCTTTAGTTTAATCTCTTTTATTCTTAATTCCAGTGTTAATTTATTTAAAGATATTATGTCCTGTATTTAATAAATATTATTTTTGTTATCTAGGCTTAACAAGCACATAATGTTATGAATGTGGAAGAAACCACAAGTTCATTCATTGTCACTGGAAGAAAACCCTTTTGAAAAGAACCCGGCAAGAAACTCATATTTTTTTTAAAACAGATCGATTTTTTTAACACAATAACCGTTATTTGAAACTAGAGATCGCCAATGCGGATCGAAATTATTCCAAAACATAGGTAATCATAAATAAAAGACCTGAGTGAAGAGGCATTCGGTCGCCGGGTGAAAAGCCTTTTGATGGATAACCCTCTGTATTCTTTAAGTGAGTTTTTGGACATAATTTTTTCTTGACATAATTTTTAATGTTAGTAATTATGTTTTTTTAATTAAATTTATTTTGTTATGACGATCCCTATTGGAAATACCATTCATTTGTAGCTATTTTTGTACTTTCATTGACATAATTAATTATTTGTTTTTGATAACTCCCACTTGGGGACGAATTTATTTTGACATTTGCATTTTATTGATTTTTTTTTCATCTTTGGTTATTTTTATTATTATATTGTTATGTTTTGTTTTTTTTTTTATATAAATTTTTGACGATCTCAGCATAAATTCTTATATACTGACTTTAATGTATTATATCTGAGTGAATAAATAAACTTAACTTAACTTGTCTGTTTAAAAGTTCACTATCAGGTACGATTCCTTGATTAAAGAATTGACCACAAACACCACAATCACGCCTGATGGAAAGCGAATGATTGAACGATGAATGGAATTATGATGTAGATTGGATATGGTGGAGCGAATTAGTTCCAAACCTCTAAATATCCAATCTTCAAAACTTTATCTTTTATAGTAATTAGTAGGATAATAAATAAACTTAATTTAATAAACTTCTTTCGCTCCTCGTACTGTCAATTTTAGAGTTGCCAGCAGCATAAATATAAGATTCTCGGAAGTAAAAAATAGCTGAATTATATTTCTGATTACTGGGCTTTTTATCTACTCGTGCTTATCTAATATTTATTATTGTTCGTTTATAATCACTGGACGCAGAGTCAGCTGTTAATGATGTACTGACGCATTAAAGTTTCCGGCTTGCTGACAGTTCACAAAGCTATCACGGCGGCATTCCGAATAGAGTAGTCAGTCATTTATCATAATTATCATTGGCATCTTATATTAATTTGTCGCAGTAAAAAGTAGCGTTTGATTATCAAGGATAGTGCAGCTTTTCATTAGTGAACCAATTTTCATCATCATCATCAACAGCCTATGCTCGTCCACTGCTGGATATAGGTCTCTCCCCTGGCACGCCACTGAGCACGATCCTCGGCAACTCTCATCCAGCTCTTGCCAGCCGCCTTGCGAAGATCATCGCTCCACCGAGTCTGAGGACGTCCTACCAATTTTATAATTGGCTAGTTGTGTAGTTCTAGTTTTTTAATTTACAAATTTATAGATATTCGTACACAGGCACACCTGTCGGCGAGGCGTGCCTGTTTGCAAGAGTCTAAGTCATCATCATAATTATTTCAGGCAAAGATGTCTATTGAACATAGGCATCCCCCAAGGTTCTCTAAACCGATCGGTGCTGCGCCATCCGCCTGGGGCGCGATTCTATAGTCCATTTGTGATCGGTGTACCAAGAAACGTGTGTTACAATTTGACCGTTAATTCAAACCTTAGGCCTCCCCCAAGGTTCCCCAAACAGATCGGTGCTGCGCCATCCGCCTGGGGCGCGATTCTATAGTCCATTTGTGACCGGTGTACCAAGAAACGTGTGTTACAATTTGACCGTTAATTCAAACCTTAAATTAAAGGAAGTATAGCCTACGACTACTAAACTATCCCAAATGACAACATCACATTTAAACCAATTTAAAACTCGCTCGCTCATTTTATTAAAAACAGATTGTGTGTATTAAAATAAGATATTCCTCATTAGGCGGTCGTTCGTCCCATTTAGTACGGCATGAATCAACGTGACGTATAATATCTAATAATAAAATCTCTTTGTGATGGACAGACGTAAATAATGGGGCTGTGTTAATAAATGAAAATGGTAAACATACCTGACTGCTCAATCATACCTCACTCTCGTACACTCTCGCCTCGTACTTCGCCTCGTGCTTCGTCTCGTGTCTCGGCTCGGCGTCTCGCTCCGGTGGCGAGCGTTGCGAATCACGAGACGAGGCGCGAGCGTATATTCACACTCCCGTCACAGAATAAGTACAGAAATAAATCTACATACAAAGTGCGCTCGAGCAACGCACACATAGACACTGCTCACAGACACGATATCTCGGAACAGTTCGATCGCGACTGCTAGCCGCGTGAGGCGCGCGCTGTGGTCGCGCGTACTTATTTATTTTGTGTCGCGCGTCTGTGGAATTTTTCGAGTGCAATAATGGAGCAACAAAAAAAAGGTTATTATAGTTAACTGTTCAGTGGACGGTTGTTTAAATTCAACCCTAAACGGTGAATGGTCGTTTTTTAAGCTACCAGTGGTTTCAGAGAGGTAAGTTTAGTAGGTATCTGCTTGTATTTCGATGGTTCATTTTAACGTTACATAGAATAGTTAGCTAGATATACCTATCTACCTCGCCCCAACTCCCAAAGTAATAATAGTTTCCTATTTTGAATCAGTATAAATAAACGTTACCTTACAAAAATGTGGTTAGGTACTTATACCTAACTACATTTTTGTAAGGTAAATTCATGCCACTAATATTACGTAAGTTGAAAACATGTCTTTTTGTTTGTATAGATATTGTGTTGTTTTTAGTGTCATTAGATAGGTTTAGGTCTAAAACCGATAGGACAATGGAAATTGTATAACTAGGATAATCCGTTTAGAAGTTATTAGGGATTTTCGATAGTGAAAATTGACAAACGCTAAATTTTGTAGGTAGGTATTTTTATTATTATTATTTTATATTTCCATTCTTCCCGTTTAAATATCAACAATAAATCAAACAAATAGAAACGAGTGCCACTTTCACGATAAGTTTTATGTGCATATGCCATAATTGACAACCCTAGAGCGACCGCCGAGCGTAGGTATGAAAAGTGAAGTACATACACTTTATTTACTTCTGTACTTATTTATTTTGTGCTCCCGTCTTGTTGCTCGGCTCGCAGTTCGTCTCGCCATTCGTACAAGAGTGTAAATGAGCTATCAGAATTCAGATTCTTAATCGTTCTTCGTCAAAGTACACCCTCAGTCTATTCAAAGCCAAAGTATTTTTTTTAATTCAATTTAGGCTTCAATTCAATCACTTATGAAGGTCGAACATGGTCGAAAGAAAACATGGATGAAGAAGAAAAACGGCCAAGTGCGAGTTGGACTCGCACACGAAGGGTTCCGTACCATCTATTAAAACGGCATAAAAACACGTTTGTTGTATGGGAGCCTCCCTTAAATATTTGTTTTATTTTAATTCAATTATTTATTTTTAAAGTGAATATTCTATAGTAACTAAATATTCTGTGAATATTTCAAGCTAGACCTGTTGCCGTTATCAATATCGAGCAAAAATGAGCAAAAAAAGTCACGTTTCTTGTATGAGCGACCCCTTAAATATTTATTTTATTCTGTTTTTTAATATTTGTTGCTATAGCGGCAATCATCTGTGAAAATTTCAACTGTCTAGCTATCACGATTCGTGAGATACAGCCTAGTGACAGACGGACGGACGGACGGACGGACGGACAGCGAAGTCTCAGTAATAGGGTCCCGTTTTTACCCTTTGTATACGGAACCCTAAAAATTATGTATTCAACGATGTATAATTTGGTCTAAACGGCTCGTGCCGTCTTTCATTGCGATAACATTCTTTCGTATCGCGACTCACGTCACTCGCCTTTTACGACCTCACTTGTACAACGTTGCATAAAATACTATTTATTTATTTATTGCGTTTCACATTGTACATTTGGTGTTACAAAATAAAATACAGCTTCAATGTGAACCCTGTAAGGGCACAGCAACAGTAGGACAGATACGCATTTCATTAATAATATGTCAGCATAATTATAAACTATTATTTAAAACATCATTAATCATTTTTACAGCTAATTAAAATTAAAATTGAACAGATAAATAGTTTCACAAATTCATACCTACACACACATTCGCATTTTAACGACCGCTTTAGCCTAGTTGGTAGTGACCCTGCCTACGAAGCAAGAGGTCCTGGGTTCAAATCCCGGTAAGGGCATTTATTTGTGTGATGAGCACGAATATTTGTTCCTGAGTTATGGATGTTTTCTATGTATTTAAGTATTTATTTATCTATATAAGTATGTTTATCGTCGTCTAGTACCCATAGTACAAGCTTTGCTTAGTTTGGGACTAGGTCGATTTGTGTGAGATTGTCCCCTAATATTATTATTATTATTTTTTTTATTTTTTTATTTACCAATTACACCATATCACATTCAGCAATGACTATAATTTAATAAATAATAAGTTATAGATAACATTCTTCTTTTTTTTTTTAAATCCTAGAATAAAATAAAATCAATATCAATTTTCATCAAAAAATTCTTGAACACTGTAGTATGATTTCTCACTCAAAAATGCCTTTAGGCGGTGCTTAAATATGTTCATGTTATTTTCTTGTTTAATTTCTTTAGGTATCTTATTAAATATTTTAATTGACATATACTATTATGTTTTTCCTATGTTCAGCAGTCGACTTCTTTCGACTGAAATGATGATGGTGAAGGGGGCGAACGCACCTTTCTTGTGCGCCATCTTTCTTACAGTTTCATTTATTACAACTGGTGTACGTGTGCGTGACATGACACGAGATAAGAGAATATGTAAGCAGGTATATGTTTCGTTATAGTGTTAAGTACGGTATGTTAAATAGTGTAAATAAGGTAACTTATGTACACCTAGGTAGTGTAAGTAACCCGCAATTTTTTCACCTGTATCTGAGCCAATGTTATTTCAAAGAACAACTCCCCAATGATCATTACTCACTCTTCGAGTCTTTTAAAACAATTCAGAAATAGTTTTTAAAGTAAATAAGGGAAAGAGATTTTAAAATAAACCGCGCGGAAGCCAAAGACAACAACTTCTTGAAAAACGGGAGGTGTCAGTCTGTCTATAGTGAAAAACAGCCCAAATAAACAAAGATTGTGAATAAATGCGGTGCCAACTAAATCAACGGCTTCTAGGAAAATATCAATCTAGATTTAGTCGATTTTCTGAGGTGGATTCACAAGTGCTGGCGCAAATGGATGAAATGAGCGAATGAAAGTATTTGTGTGTTACGCTCTTGAATACACTTCACACAAATATGATAACTATAAATTAAAAATTTTAAAAACCCTTAATTATGTCTAAGATCCTGTCCGCAGCATACTAAAGAGCTGATAACTTTGAAACGCTGGACCAATTTTGATGAAACATGTCTAAGAACCATCGCCGTATCCAAATCGGTCACCCGAGCTATGATGCCACTGACAGACACACACACGCACACACACATACACACACATAGGCGTGTATGTAAGGTGTGCGTCCAAAAAAATGTGCGTGGAGAAAAAGTTTCATAAAAATCGGCCAAGCCGTTTCGGAGATGTTCGTTAACAAACACCGTGACACGATATTTTTATATATTAGATTAGATGTAGATAAAGATACTATAATCTTAACTAAGATAAAAACCAAATACCTAAGAGCTTAAAACTAAATTAATTCTAAAAAACCGGCCAAGTGCGAGTCGGACTCGCGCACCGCGGGTTCCGTACAATTTATATGTATCTATGAACATCCAGTCTTAGCAGACCCCTGCTCCTAAGCAAAATGTGCGCAGTGTGGGATCATTGTTGCTGATATAGACAGACAGACAAAAAAAATTATGCTTTTCGCAATTTTTCCTTTATCTGTGCTATAAGACCTTGCTTCGTACCAAATTTCAAGATTCTGAGTTCACGGGAAGTACCCTTTTGGTTTTGATTCCCTTGCGAGTTTCGAAAATATGCGGAAATTTGCGTCATAAACGGCTGTATCTTTTGATTGCGTTGGCTTAGAAGTTTATTTTTTTCACAGCTCCAAGGAACAGTAGACTTGAGTATTTGATGTAAATTTCAGCTTGATACCTCCACGCGTTCCTGAGACAGACGGACGGACGGACGGACGGACAACAAAGTAATCCTATAAGGGTTCCGTTTTTTCCTTTTGAGGTACGGAACCCTAAAAACAGGCTGGCAGCGTTCCCTCGTTAAACTTCTGCAAGTAAATAAAATTAATCAGAGATTAAATCACTTTTATCAACTTTATTTTATTGACTGATATATCCGATTTGTAATAATAAAAACTGTGTGGCATTGCGTTTATTTCATACATTTTTATAGCTTATCCATAAATATGCATGGAAAGAGTCGTAAAGATGTCCGTTGACTGATATCATTCGATTCATTCGTTCGTTTCATTCCATTTCATTTGAAGACCGGATTGCTAGTGGTTTGAGATTGTAATTGATTCATTCAGGGGCTGTATTGTCTAAGTTCGGTTTTACGCTCAATCTGGCATCAGTTTAGTCCATCATTCTGGTCAGAATGACGAAAGAAATCGTATACCTAACCATCTCGGACTGATGGCAAGGACTGATGAAAATTTAATACTTTAAACATTATTCTCTGCGGGATCGCATTAGAAATGATGAAATCCGCACAAGAGCTGACATCACGCACATAGCTCGAAGAATCGCCAGACTCAAGTGGCAGTGGGCAGGGCACATCGCTCGTAGAACTGATGTCCAATGGGGAAAAAAGTGTAGGTAGGCCTCGAACAAGATGGAGCGACGACCTGGTTAATGCGGACGGCACGGGACCGATTTGTTTGGCGAGCTTTGGGGGAGGCCTATGTTCAGCAGTGGACGTCCTTCGGCTGAAATGATGATGATGATGAATCCTACTCAAATGGACCCAACAATTATCCCACTCAATTCAATAACAAGGTATACTCAAACTAACAACATTAACACTGCCACAGCCCAATAAAAGTTAACAGTTTAACAGCTACAGACACAAAGCGTGGACACGGCTACAAACAGTTTAGGCGATGCGTGGGCGCATGGACGGACACGTTTGCATTGGGCAGCGTTAAGGGGCAGACGGACCAACAGAGCATAGAGAGAGAGAATATTTTATTTTATTTTATTCGGAAAACCAACAGCTATTTTATTTTAAAAGTAGATACTATAAGTTAATATCAGAAAAGCCAATTACAGGTCTTCACAGATAATACTATTATATAAACAGAAACAGGCACAAGTTAATCAAAACAAAACAGTGACCTGATTGCAAAAAAAAGAGAAAAAAAAAACTACACAAAAGAAAGACGGAAATACGGATGCATACAAGGTATAAATTAATATACAATTGCTTGTACTCTCAATTGGGAATGTCTAAAAAAAATTACCAGTGGTTTTTATATTTTTTTTGTATAGAAAAGTCAATTATAAGGAACTAATTTCAATATTTTGTCATTTAGTTCTCTACTTTTTTCAAAATTAATTATTGAAACTATTTTAGTTGATGACGTCAGATTATAATTGAGGGCTCCCACAATGCCAAATTTCTAAATCTATCTAAATGCGTACGATAAGGCAACCCCTTTAATTATTTTTTGCGTAGTGGTACACTATGCACTGTGTCACTTTACTGGTACTGTCAAAGTGCTAGTAGATGTCAGACAGCGGGTCCAAATCAAACTCCGTAGTATAATCCACGCGTAAATTGTGAAGAATTCTAACCACATAGAATAAAGTACGACTTGAACCGGTCACGCAATTTACACCAATGTCAAATGAAGGCCATTGCTTATTTGTTATATAATAAATTCATTACATAATATTAAAATTAAATAACTACAGAAAACGAGTTAAAAAGCATTTATCTCGAAATGGTTTTCGATTTACTATACATTGCAAAAAAATAGACATCCCCAATTCTGACCATAATTATAATTCGTCATTTCATAAGAATTGTATGGCATGCGGTCCGGGGCTCATGTGTGCATGGTTCATGGCTCGGGGTCGTATGTATTATAATGTATGTACCTATAATATAAATACTTTAGTTTTTTAATTAAGCAGGGTACAGCTGATGTTGAAGTGAGCGTAGTATTCGCCAATAAACATTATAGTTTGGCGAAATTAGTGATGTAACTAAAAAAAAAAAAAAAAAACTCAATATAAGTATTTATTTACCAAGTAGTCCTTTAACCTACTAGGTAAATAAATACTTATATCTTCGAATGAAATGACTATTATAATATCGATTGAACTTCGCTTCAAGAAGTTCGTTTGATCTTATATTATATTTTCAGGATATTATTTTAAGATTCGAACGTTAATGGCCAATATTTGGCGTACGCAAGTGATTAAAATAAAATAACTAAAGTTTTAGTTTTTGTGTGTTTTTTTATAGATAAAGTTTCACAATTAAGGAGTGGAATTCCCTGCCTGCGACTGTGTTCCATGAACACTACATTTGGCCGCTTTCAAATCCAGGGTGAATGAGCATTTACTAGGCAAGCGTGCTCCATCGTAGACCTTATCTTCGCATTCCGTCAGGCGTGATTGTGGTCAAACGCAAGCCTATATTGTATAAAGAAAAGTTTCCAGTGAGTTGGTGTAATTGGTAGCACACTTGACGCATATAACCAAGTGACAGGAATTCGGATCCCATCCGAAGCACCCGAGAAAACATTCGCATAAAAAAAACAGTCAGATTTTTAGTAAATTTAAAAAATATGTATAAAATCTATGCCTTAACGCATGATGCGTTTATCCGAACGCATTTTGTTTATGACTCTATCTCGCTGCGCATACGCATGCGCGGGTCGTGAACATAAAAAATATGAACCAACCACGCACACTCCAGCAAAGGATTGCTATCTACATACCTTGTATGTAGCTAAATATGACATCTCTTTTTTATTGTTTATTCACTCAAATAAAATAATATTAAATAAATAATATATTAGGGGACAATCTCACACAAATCGACCTAGTCCCAAACTAAGCAAAGCTTGTACTATGGGTACTAGACGACGATAGACATACTTATATAGATAAATAAATACTTAAATACATAGAAAACATCCATAACTCAGGAACAAATATTCATGCTCATCACACAAATAAATGCCCTTATCGGGATTTGAACCCAGGACCTCTTGCTTCGTAGGCAGGGTCACTACCAACTAGGCTAAAGCGGTCGTTAAACAAAACAAAAGAAGGACAGATAAATACCCTATATCAAGGATGATATAGACTGGATTGGCAGTCGCCATAGTACGGTTCGGCCGCGGTTTTTGTAGTTCGATTATTAAATCTAGATGGTGCTAAAATATAGCCAGAGGCTTTGAAGGCAAAACAATAAGACTACAGATATTTCATATCACTGCAAATGTATTATTATGCAATATTTTTGAAAAATAATACATTTGTAGTATTATGAAACATTTGTAGTCTTATTGTTTGGCTTTCAAAGCCTCTGGCTATATTTCAGCGCCATCTAGATTTAATAATCGAACTACACCGCGGCCGATCCGTACTATGGCGACTGACAATCCAGTCTATATCATCCTTGCCCTATATGCACCTCTGCCAAACTGTTGGCATTAAGTTCAATAAGTTCCCGATCCGCACTCGGCCCGCGTGGGAACTACGGCCCAACGCCTCACATCGTGAGCGGAGGCCTGTGGCTACAGTGGGACGTATATAGGCTGGGATGATGATGATGAGTGTGACAAAAAGCCTCTCATTTTTTGAGCATCTCTGTAGAAAATTGTTTTCAAAATTGTCACACGTCACCTGTCGCTCGACATTCACTCGTCGTCACTGACGTTGTCACGTTGGTGAAATAGGGCGTTTATAGGTAACGCCACGAGAGCCGAGGTCACGCACACAACAACATGTCTTGTGATGACAGCGGGATTTTGACTTTTATTCATACCGACAGCAAGTTCAACAGACTCAACAGTGAATTACAGATTGTCCAAAAATTTAGACGAAAATTTAAAGAACCTGACTACGAAGCTTGAGGTCCCGGGTTCGATTCCCGTGTCGGGGCAGATATTTGTATGAAAAATACGAATGTTTGTTCTCGGGTCTTGGGTGTTTAATATGTATAGTACCTGGGCGACCGAGCTCTGCTCGGGCAGAAACTCGGTACCAAGCGTTTTCCCAGAGCTAAGACCAAGCTAGATCAATTTTTCATCCCCGAAAACCCCCAAATACCAAATTTCATCGAAATCGTTGGAACCGTTTCCGAGATCCTGATTATATACACCGGAGGGGTGGGGGGGGGGGTTTGAGAGGGGGGGAGGGGATGCGGGGGAGGGAGCGCGGGGGTATTAAAGGGGGGATGAAAATTTCATTGATTTTGCCGTAGGATGCACCGTTTTCAAGATATTTGACAAAAACACCGGAGGGGGTGGAGGGGTGAGTCACGTTAAACTATCGTCCGTAAACCGACTTTACAGACAACCGGCTTTTCCTGTTCTGTGCTCCCAATAGGGAACGTGCACATAGACGGTGCTGCCAACTGGTGCCATAAGGGTGCTATCAATTTGAATGTTTTACCTTGATAAGTTTGTTTTACTGTCCGCATAGTGTCTCTTCTGTCGCATTAGTGCTGCCGCCTATAGTTACTGCACGTTCCCTATAATACTTTTTCTAACAAAAAAGTAACTTTTTCTCGCAAAAAAATAACTTTTTCTCACAAAAAAGTAACTTTTTCTCACAAAAGAAGAAACTTGACGTTTTCTCATAAAAAATAAACTTAAAAAAAAAACTAAAAATCTTGAAAAAAAACGTGGTATCGAACCGAGGTCGGCTGGATCCGCGACCACCCGATTTCTAATTGTGCCATCATGATCTGCTCGAAGTCGGCGAAATTTAGCTTTATATTCTAATGCAAACAAAAATAGCCGGAAAACACGAGTAAAAGCGATTTTCTGAAAATGAAACATGGCTAGATCAGTTTTTCATCCCCGAAAACCCCCACATACCAAATTTCATCGAAATCGTTGGAGCCGTTTCCGAGATCCTGATTATATATATATATATATATATATATATATACATATATACAAGAATTGCTCGTTTAAAGGTATTAGATAAGTATGTATTTATCTATATAAGTATGTTTATCCGTTGTCTAGTACCCATAGTACAAGCTTTGCTTAGTTTGGGACTAGGTCAATTGGTGTGAATTCTCCCATGATATTTATTTATTTATTTAACCTATTTCGTTGAGAATTATGTAGGAAAATACATCTAGTTAAAAAAAAACAGAAAGTAAAATATTTTATTTAAATCATATAATCAAATTTTTCGCTATTTATCAATACCGATTTTTTTGTTGTGAATATTTCTTTTCAGTTTCAAATTATTTTATTGAAATAAAATAGGTTAGGTTAATAAAATAGTATTGCGTAGACAGTATTCACCATAAGATCATATAAATCACATTTTCATTCACTCACTCATTTCATTTATTCACTACTTTTTTTGCAATCAGTACTTTATGTAGCTGTGTGTGTAATCATTCACCTCAACTCTCGTGGCGTTACCTATACCTTTACTTGCCCGAATTTCATCTGCTGTAACAACGTTTGCCATAAAATATATGCATTTCTAGCATTTTTCAGGGTTTTTTTGAATTGTCATTTTATAAAATACAGTAGGTTAGGTTAGGTTTGTTTTATAACATTTCTAAAGAAAATACTGTTTCAGAAATAAATTAAATCGAAGCGATAAGGCCGCCTTTTGCTTACTTTGGATATTTTTTCCATGTAACTACTTGTTTTTCTGTACTGTTTTATTTGTTGTATACAATAAAGAGTCATTGTATTGTTGTATTGTATTTTTTTGTAAATTATGTCAAAAGATAATTATGGAAAACGATACATTATGACAAATAAAACTCGGACAAACGATAGAGAACCAAAATAGGGGCCTGGTGTTTAATTTCTAACCCCATCTATTGAGCAGCAGTCAGCACATCTCCAGTTAACTGCAAGATAAATGCCACTAATTCAATTATCATTAGCTTCATAAAGACGTCTTGTTCTCTAGGGAATCATCTTACCGTCGATTCCCGTATTAATTTAGGCCTCATTTACCAAAACGGTGTGAGAAACCAATGTCCTAGTGGTTGGAGAACCTGACTGCGAAACTTGACGTCCCGGGTTTGATTCCCGAGCCGGGGCAGATATTTGTAAGAAAAATACGAATGTTTGCTCTCGAGTCTTGGGTGTTTACTTAATATGTTTTTGTATTTATTAAATATGTGTCTATCCATAGAAGTATGTTTAACCGTTGTGTTGTATATTGGAACTAGGTCAATTGGCTTGAATTGTCCCGTGATATTTATTTATTATTTAATGCTACATTTCAAATCAAAATCAAAATGTTTATTCTGCAAGTCAAATTCAAAAATATTTATCAATTTTCACACTAACCCCTCCCGGTAAGTATATTTAGCAATACCTACTTGAGTTGGGAGGGACCGCTCCTTCCAAGAAGCCGCAAAGACTTCTTTTACATGTCAGTTTTTTTAAACCACCAACGCCTTCGTAAGGACCATCATTGCCAAGAAGAATGCATCGCATGAAACTTGGCAGAAAATATTTTTTGAAAGCAAAGTAAAATAACAATTACAAAAAAACATATGGATTACAATATAAAATTAAAGAAAAAACATATGGTAAAAGATACAGGGATTTATGGGGTCCCTTAGTTAAATAACCAACACTTCAGCAAGTCAGATATGAAGTATCTTTTTTATTTATTTTTCAACTTCATTTTTTATTACTTTTACGGTCATCCCATGAAACCATATATTTCAAACTAAATACAAACTGAAATATAGATGCACAGAAAAAACCCCAGAAAAAAGGCTAATGCTGGGAATCGAACCCAAAGTTAGCTCCGAAGGAGTGTTAGTCTCTCGGTAGAGGGCATAACATAGATGAGCGCTTTATCACTGCTTAAAGTGATTATAACAGACTGAAATGTACGATGTATGGGAAAGATTCGTCGCTAACTTCTAGACCAGTGATGGTGTAGGGGTAAGCACGCAGCACGGAACGCTGAGGACCTGGGTTCGATTCCCAGCATTGGCCTTTTTTCTGGGGTTTTTTCTGTGCATCTATATTTCAGTTTGTATTTAGTTTGAAACACTTCAGCAGGCTAATTGTCTAACTCCCTCGCAATCGCCATCGCGTTCATTTTGACAGTTCTTGTATGGGCTGACAATTGGTATCAGAAACAGCCAGCTGTCACAGCCATAGGTACAAAAAGTGTAATTTCAAACCGATGCCAAGTGTCAACATATATTATTTAGCTTTTTGGTTTCCAGTGACGATATAGCCAAGATGTTAAGTTTTGGCCATATCACACTTGTTGTGCTAAAACCATGGCGAGCTAAAAATCGATTAAAAACGTGAGTTATGCGTATTTTTCGGATTACTAATGTTTGGCAAAAAATGTTTTCCAAAGTATCACATCGCAAACTTTTTTTCCCAAATTTTTATTTGGCAAAAACTCAATTGTCAAAACTACTTATCGCAATTTTACAGTCAGCAAACCTCTTTTTTGGCAAGTGATTGTTTAGCAAATAATTACATGGTCATGTTCTATTTTCCCAAAATTTTTTTTTGGCAAATGTATCGTTTGGCATAACATACCAATCCCAAAAAATTGCATGGCATACGGTTTATATCCCAATTTGGGTAGTGCGTAGGATAAAAATTAATAATACTGGTATTGTGAAATACGGCGGGATAAAGTGAAGAAGTGTACTGCATCTATGACTACTACATTAAAGCATGGGAAACATTAAATGTCATGGTTGTATGACATTTCATAATATCAAAGGTAATAATCCTTTTCTGTGCTGTCATAAAAAAAAATACCTAACATCGAAGGCTAAGGCGGGAGCTACGCTACGCTTCGCTCCCGCCTTAGCCTTCTGAACCTAACCTGTCCGAGTCGCTTCTGCCCTGAAAGGTCTTGCTCGCTCGCTTCGCTCGCTCGCTGCCAGCGATATGCCTTACAATGTTACCTACTATTGTATATCTGCAACGAAATATTGCATGGCATACGACAGGTGTCACCAATTATTGACCAAATGAATAAAATGCGAAATGTAACTTTGCTAAACATTCGTTTGGGAAATGAAACTATTGCGATAAGTTATTTGGGAAGTCATATTTGGGAAAAATAATTTGCCAAACGGCAGTACACCGTATTTTTCACTATGAGTAGAGACTGTAGCGGCAAGCCAAAGGCACCTCCCGTCATCTGTGCTGTCTTGGATCTTCGATTTATGACAAAGGGCTTTGCGTTTTAAACTACCCCAGCGCCCTCCGGCGGGCCCCACTTAATTTAACACGATGGGATTATGCGCGGGACACTACTGTACCTACCTACTTACTAACAATAGGGTTGCTACACAAAATAAAAGGTTTTTAAGTATCTAATGTCGTGGTAGCATGTTGGAAAATACTCGAATGAACAAAACATCGAATACTAAGTATAAATTGGGCAACACTCAGCATAATGTTGCGGCAAGCCGCACTGCTTTACGATGAAATGTGCTTAAATAATGATCAACATAAAAGCTTGTTTATTAAAATGCACATTTTCCATTAGAGTATGCGTGCACGAGCAACTTTGTCTCCGCGACTTTATCAAGTCTATGGGTTAGTATGGAAGTGCGCCACGTAGCACCACGACTCCCAGAATACAAATACACAGACTTGATAAAATAGTCGCGGAGACAAAGCTGCTCGTGCGCGCATACCCTAATATGACAAAATTTTCTATCGGAATCGAGACGCGCGCGCGCACGTAGGAAAACACGTACACACACACACACACACACACACACACACACACACCTTACTACGACAACTGCTTGGTGACATTCATTATTCACATATCCCTTGTTGTCTTATATTTATATTGTTTTTAGTTTTAGCTTTAATTTTTTGTCATTTTTTATTTTATTTTTTGTTTTTCGTTTTTTTTGTTTATTTTTTTGTAGGGAGGAGCCTTCTTATGCTTGGTCACAGGTTTTACCTATTTAGAGAGTAGAGTTTCTAGTTATAAGGACTGTGCCTAAAGATGTATACTTTTTTCAAGCTTTTCATTAATTTCCAATGTATGTATGTATGTAAGTAACTATGTATGTACAAGTCAAATCTTGCATATTAAATTTGACACACTTCCCGGTTTCCGATTGAACTAAAATTTTGCATACGTATGTAAATTGGATGAAAATGCAAAATTATTATGACATGGAGCTGATCAGATGGAGCTGGAAAGTGGCTGACTGTACTTTTTGCCCCTGGTTACCAAAATACTCGCTAAGCCCAAACTCTATGCGGTCTTGTCGTTATTACGGAGATCTGTCGTTATTACAGAGTTCTAGAACAACACACGTCGTAACACACACGTGTAAAACGACACACGTCGTTACACAGTGCGACACGACCGCATCGTGTTTGGGCTTAACGAGTATTTTGGTAAACAAGGGCAAAAAGTACAGTCAGCAAAAAAAGCTTGTATTAAAAATAGAATTTTTAACAAAAACTATTAACAGTAAATTTACTATTATTATTACTCTCTAGCGAGACCTTATATTACCTTAGACCTAGTATAGAAAAAATTAGGGCATACACAAAACCGTGTAGCAAGTGTTGCCAGCCCTCTGCCTCCCCACGTACAGCGTGAACATATTTGCATTTGCTCTTTATTGCAGAGCCTGGGGACTCCAGGGGACTCCGCACAGGGTCCGCCGGTTGCTTAGGCTATTTAAGTTACTATACTTCATTTAATTTAGAATTGAAAACCACAACATCATTATATTGCGGCTCGTCAACTATTTCTTACCTAGCAAATAGTACAGTACAATAGTCTGGGAGCCGCAAAATAAAATTGTTTTAATGTCACTTTATTTGCGTGTCGTTAATTGTTACTCTAGTACAAATTGTAAAGAGATTACAGTTCACGAGCCGCAATATAATGTTGTTGTGGTTTATAATTCTAAATTAAATGGAGTATAAGTTAGTCCGTCGCCGTCGCTAAGGAGACTGTTAGGCTGCGTTTCCACCAGAGATGTGCGAGGATGCGTTGCGAGGGATGTGTTTGTCATGAACCAATAGAAACACTTCATTTAAAAGGTCCTAAGTGAATGAAGTGTTTCTATTGGTTCATGACAAACACATCCTTCGCAACGCATCCTCGCACATCTCTGGTGGAAACGCAACCTTATGATGGCCATCATGGTGGAATTAATGAAATGAAACAAAACGAATAATAAAAATGTAGGCTACTTACATTTAATAATACATTACAAACTTACATTTTATCATAATACTATCAACTAACTTATAATCTAATTATTTACAAATACTTAACACTACAATAATAATAATAATAATTACTTAGCCTAAAACATAAACACTTAGTAACACTAACACACTATAATTATCTAAGTACTTTAACATGAGTCATCATCATCATCATCGTCACCGATTATCGTTGACGTGCTAACTGGTCGCGGTACAATGCAACCGCGCAATCGAATGCAGTCCGTCGGCTGCGCACGCGCAACAGGCGCGTGACGTAGCGCGCACGGAGTCGATCTACCGTACTCCGTCAGAGAGTTAATACGAACGCCTACCCGTGCATTGTTTACTCTCGCGGCTCGCTAATTTATTTATTGATTTTATTGTTATACTTGTTGTGATACGCTTTCTATTCTTTCGAACTGTTTCTCCTTGTGTGTGCTTCTTCAATCACTCCTTCTGTGCTGTACAAATAGTAATAAACTATTATAAAAAGTGACTTTGGATTTCATACTCATCCGAGATTACCTCACGTAAGTCCTACACTGGTGACCCCAGGGAGAACACTACTCTAGACGAAGAGCACCGGGAGAACCGTACGTAACCAACAAGTTCCCACTATGCCGAATCCTGAGCAAGGAAACCAACCAAACGGAAATCAAGGCGACCGTGGTGAAGAGCAAAGTGGTGGGCGCGTTTCCACTACACCATCGTCATCGGATATTTTTAAAGTCGGAGTGCGCGTCCCACCCTTTTGGCCTGAAGAACCTGAAATTTGGTTTTCGCAAATTGAGGGCCAGTTTGCTATTGCCGGCATTACCAATGATCAGACGAAATTTTATTACGTCATTAGTCAACTTGATCGTCAATTCTCCAAGGAGGTCAAGGACATTATTACGCATCCACCGGCGAGTAACAAGTACGGGAAGATCAAGGAAGTGTTGATCAAACGTCTCGGTGATACCAGTGAGGAGAAGTCACAGCAACTCCTTATGCATGAGGAGCTCGGAGACCGCAAGCCCTCCCAATTCTGGCGGCATCTTCAGGATCTAGCTGGAAATCAAGTCTCCGAAGAATTCCTTCGCACCATGTGGATCAGCCGGCTACCGTGGAACATACAGACTGTGCTAGCGGCACAACCTAACGCAGAGATGAGTCTTCTAGTAGACCTCGCGGACAGAATCCATGCTGTGGTCAAGTCGACACCGCAAGTCGCCTCTACGAGCCATACCCCAGGTTCCAGTCTGGATGCCGTGGTCAAGGAGATCGCGGAACTCAGGAAGCAGGTCCACGCATTGACAATGAACAACAGTCGTCAATCTCGCGCCCATAGTCGTGGCCATTTCAAGTCTGGGAAGCAAAGTCGTTCCAAATCCAATAAGCGGAGCCGTTCCAACACCAGATCGCAGTCCAGCTACAGGAAATACCCCACCTGTTGGTACCATGCGCGGCATGGCATTAACGCGCACAAATGTGTCAAGCCCTGCGACTTCGGGAAGCCGGGAAACGCTTCGGGCAGTCGGTAATGGCGGCAACTGACAGCCCAACTTCCTCTGGTCGCCTGTTCGTCATCGACAGAAGGTCGAAGATGCAGTTTCTGGTCGACACCGGTAGCGACCTCTGCGTCTTCCCCAAGTCTCAACTGCGTGAGCGACGATCACCGACAAGCTACCAGTTAACAGCAGCCAACGGGACGACCATTGACACCTTCGGTTACACACATATTAGTTTAGATTTTGGACTTCGTCGTGAATATCCTTGGCGTTTTGTTGTTGCTAATGTTACCAAGCCAATTATAGGTGTAGATTTTTTATCACATTATCATTTGATAGTAGATTGTAGAAACCAGAAATTAGTTGATAATTCCACTAGCTTAAGTACTTCTGCTATTTCTGCTACTAGTAATGATATTTCTTCTGTTAAAGTATTGTACACCGGTGATACCAGCTATCATCGTTTGCTTTCCCAGGAATTTCCTGTTATCACACGACCAGCTGGCACGCAACGCACAATACCACACAACACACAACACCACATACGAACTACCCCAGGTCCACCCGTATCCTGTGCCCCGCGGCGCCTTGCTCCGGATAAGCTGAAGGTAGCCAAGCGGGAATTTGAGGACATGTTGGCGAGCGGAACAGCTAGACCTTCTGAGAGCCCGTGGTCGTCGCCGTTACACTTAGCTCCGAAGAAAGATAACGGTTGGCGTCCTTGCGGTGACTATCGCCAACTAAATGCTCGCACTATCCCGGATAGATACCCCATCCGTCATTTGCACGACTTCGCTCATAGCATATCTGGTTGTAAGGTTTTCAGTACTATCGATCTTGTGAAGGCTTACAACCAGATACCCGTATGCACTGAGGACATACCAAAGACGGCTATTACAACCCCCTTTGGTATGTTCGAATTCCCATTTATGACGTTTGGTCTGCGTAACGCCGGCCAAACGTTTCAAAGGTTTGTAGATGAGATTACCCGTGGTCTAGACTTCGTCTATTGCTACTTGGATGATTTCTTAATATTTTCAAGGGACGCAGACCAGCACCGAAATCACCTTCGCGAAATCTTCACCAGACTTCGAGACTACGGCATGGTGATTAACGTGTCCAAATGTGTCTTTGGAGCTCCCCAGGTAACCTTCTTGGGTTATTTGATTTCGGAGAGCGGTACCAAGCCATTGGACTCAAAAGTCGGAGCCATACAGAACTTTCCCCCTCCTGAGGATGTTAGGCAACTGCGTCGATTTTTAGGCATGGCCAACTTTTATAGGCGATTCCTGCCTAACGCCGCACAGACACAAGCGCCTCTTAATTCCCTTCTAACGGGGGCAGTAAAAGGTTCAACGCCTATTAAACTTACAGGTTACGCTCTGAAAGCTTTCGAAGACACAAAAGAAAGCTTATCCAACGCAGCATTGCTCGCCCACCCGGATTGCCGAGCCAAACTAGCGTTGGTGACAGATGCGTCGGACACATCAATAGGCGGAGTTCTACAACAACTAGGCAAGGACAATGCATGGCAGCCCTTAGCCTTCTTCTCCCATAAATTGAGTCCGTCCCAAACCAAATATTCACCATACGATCGTGAACTGCTAGCAATTTATGAGGCCATCAAGTACTTCCGGCACATGTTAGAAGCTAGGCACTTTACCATCTATACCGACCACAAGCCGATCAGTTTTGCTTTCCACGAAAGGAAACATAACTGTTCGCCTAGGCAGTACAGACACCTGGACTACATATCACAGTTCACAACCGACATACGCCATATCTCCGGCAAAGACAATGTTGTGGCCGACACCTTGTCGCGGGTTGCTGAACTTGAAGCACCAATCGATCTGTCTATGTTGGCTAAGTCTCAAGTGTCCGATGCTGAATTAGCCGAGTACATCAACTCGTCATCTCTACGACTAAAAAAGATGGAACTGCCAGGAAGCCGTTACTTATTGTATTGCGACGTTAGCACGTCAACTCCCAGACCCTTTGTAACTAAGAGCTTCCGCAGGACAGTCTTCAACACTCTGCATTCCTTAAGTCACCCAGGGGCTAACGCAACTGCAAAACTAGTAGCTCAGCGTTTTGTTTGGCCCAGTGTAAGGAAAGACTGCAGGGAGTGGGCAAGATCTTGCCTAGCTTGTCAGCGAACTAAAGTAAGTCGGCACGTGTCTGCACCCGTAGGCAGCTACGACTTACCACGCGCCCGTTTCCAGCAAGTGCACATCGACCTTATCGGTCCCCTTCCGGTCTCTCACGGCTACCGTTATTGCTTGACAGCTATTGACCGCTTTACGCGATGGCCTGAAGTCATACCTATAGCGGACATCACGGCAGAAACGGTGGCCAAGGCACTAATCACTGGTTGGATAGCCAGATTCGGTTGTCCAGTAGATATTGTCACAGATCGCGGCCGGCAATTTGAATCCGCGCTGTTTCAATATCTCTCTAAGTCCATTGGTTTCCGCCACATGCGGACAACGGCTTACCATCCAGCATGTAATGGCCTTATTGAAAGGTTTCACAGGCAGCTCAAGGCCGCCATTACATGCCACGCCGATACCAACTGGACTGACACGCTACCTCAAGTCCTCCTAGGCATAAGATGCGCCTTCAAAGAAGACTTGCAAGCCTCTCCTGCTGAATTACTATACGGTGAACCGTTACGCCTTTGTGGAGAATTTTTCGATCCTAGCATACCCGGTACCACTGACATGACAGATTTTACCGCGAGGTTACGCTCATTCGCCTCAAAAATTAAACCGGTTCCCACCTCCCATCACGGCAACAAAAAGATTTTTGTGTTTAAAGAACTGGCAACCGCTGAATACGTCTTCCTTCGCGATGACGCTTCACGAGCCCCTCTAACGCCCGTATATTCTGGCCCACACAAAGTCTTGGAGAGAAGCGAGAAATATTTTAAACTTCTGGTAAAAGGTAAAATAGTCACTGTGACTATTGACCGTCTAAAACCGGCCTACCGCTTGGCCGATGATTGCCCTTTAGCTACCCAATCCCCCATAGTACCTCCCACCACTATAAGTACTAAAGTAGCTAAGGTGCCGCAAAACACAAAACCAGAATGTACATACGACCATGATCCAGGAAAGGTACTTAGAACTACACGCTCGGGAAGGCAAGTGCGTTTCCCGAATTATTATCGCCCCTAACCAGGTCTCTGGAGGGGAGTGATGTAGGCTACTTACATTTAATAATACATTACAAACTTACATTTTATCATAATACTATCAACTAACTTATAATCTAATTATTTACAAATACTTAACACTACAATAATAATAATAATAATTACTTAGCCTAAAACATAAACACTTAGTAACACTAACACACTATAATTATCTAAGTACTTTAACATGAGTCATCATCATCATCATCGTCACCGATTATCGTTGACGTGCTAACTGGTCGCGGTACAATGCAACCGCGCAATCGAATGCAGTCCGTCGGCTGCGCACGCGCAACAGGCGCGTGACGTAGCGCGCACGGAGTCGATCTACCGTACTCCGTCAGAGAGTTAATACGAACGCCTACCCGTGCATTGTTTACTCTCGCGGCTCGCTAATTTATTTATTGATTTTATTGTTATACTTGTTGTGATACGCTTTCTATTCTTTCGAACTGTTTCTCCTTGTGTGTGCTTCTTCAATCACTCCTTCTGTGCTGTACAAATAGTAATAAACTATTATAAAAAGTGACTTTGGATTTCATACTCATCCGAGATTACCTCACGTAAGTCCTACAAAAATATAAATAAAATAAATAAATAAAAAGTAATTTATTGCCACAACCAAAAAATTACAATGAACATAAAAAGAAGCACAGAAAAAACTATACAAAAACAAAAAAACCGGCCAAGTGCGAGTCGGACTCGCGCACGTAGGGTTCCGTACTTTTTAGGTAGGTATGTCAAAATATACGCCGTGAACAGCCGCAACTACAATAATCCAGCGTTAGCAAAATCCTGCTTCTAAGTAAAATGTACGCAGTGTGAGATCATTTTATATTGGTTTTTCAAGACCCCCCTTAATATTTAATATAATTATATTTTTATTATTTGTTGTTATAGCGGCCACAGTAATACATAACCGGTGAAAATTCCAAGTGTCTAGTTAACGCCATTCAAGCCATCAAGTTAAAAACGCTGAAAAAACACGTTTCTCGTATGACGACCCCCCTTAGTTTGTTACTTTATTTTATTTTTAGTATTTGTTGTTATAGCGACAACCGAAATAATCATTATCTGTGAAAGTTTCAACTGTCTAGCTATCACGGTTCTTGAGATACAGCCTGGTGACAGACGGACAGACACAGACGGACGGACATTGGAGTCTCAGTAATAGGGTCCCGTTTTCACCCATTGGATACGGAACCCTAAAAAGGACCGGTCTGCTTGGCGAAAGTTGGGGTTCATCTATGTCACACGGCGGCCACGACGTACAAAATACGCGTTCTTGAATCTACATAAGCACGACGACGTCTGTACACGCGTACGCCTACATACATCGCGCGCGCACTCTTCTGGATTCCGGCGGGGTCCGGCAATCTGCGCCTTGAGGGGTGGGGTAACTCGAATCGGTGCGGGGCGGAGCGTGGCCATTCTGTACGTTAGTACTATTATATATTCTGTGTCTATGTCGAGTAGTATACGTCTTTCGGCTGAAATAATGTTGATAATCTCAATTTCAACATCATTAAATTTTTATTTTATTTTTAAAGTTCCCGGCCGGCGCGGGAAGCGCTCGGCGCCCCCAATTACAAGAGATGCTAAGATAAGCGGGTTCGAGTCCCGCCCGTATTTTTGCTAACAAAGCTTATAATTAAATCTGTTCGTTTTAAACAATAGTGATGGCATTCAGATTAACTGTGTGTTAAAATGTTGAACCATTGTGTTAAGGACATGCGTTCAGGCCTCGGTTCACAGGATAGTATTTTTTCTACTTCTGCACTTTTATCCGTTTTTTACATGGTCACGAACAATTGACATTCATTTTTTTATCACCTGTAAATTACTACAGGAATCGAAAGAGTTTCGCCTCCTGAACACGGAAAAATATTCATTATAATTTATTTCTTCATATTTAAAAAAATACAACAAATTTAAAAAACATATGTGTACTTACCTGTACCTCCACAGAATAGATATGTTTCCTTTACCCTTTTCACTAGAAAAAAGAGCTGTCATAATTTTAAATTTGATAACAACCTTATTGTCAAATTTACGTCATCACTTTGTTTTAATAGAGACTAGACAAAAGTAATGGATCTATTCTATCGTCACGCTCTTTTAGAAAAGCACATCTTTAAAAAATTGTAATAAATTAATTAATAATCCTAGTGAAAAATTAAAACTATCAGCGTCTTTCTGTTTTCAAACAGTATACAGAGAACGAATCAAATTATAGTCTTAGGAATATGAAATGTTGTCAATTAAATAAGAACATAGATAATATGACTTCAGAAAAGTCCATAGTTTATTCCCCATAACGACAAATTGTGTCTTAATGTCGTTATAATGATACACCTAGCTGCCACAGATTATTACATGTAGTTATTATTATTATTATTATCGTTTATTTTCAGAATTATTGACACATACATTTTTACATAAATTAATTGTACTGCCAAACTGCGTAGCAGTTTGTTGGCAGTTCGAATGCTCTTGATACACCTTGTGTCTTACATCTAATTAGTTATATTCATGCATTATTATTTACTATGTATACAAAAATACTAAGCATGCAATTTGACATTTTAATTTTAGTGAGAACTAAAAGCAGTGAAAAGTGGGTACCGAATGAATACGAGTTATCCATTCTCACTGCCCTTTATCCCAATAATTATCTATAAAGAACTTTTTGACATTATTCATAAAATTATTTATTCTAACTTTCTCATCAAACAACTTCTGCGGTAAGGCGTTATAAATTTTAGGAGTCATGTACTCAAATGTGCGTTCTCCATAGTAATTAGTTGCGTTATATTTATCAGGGAATAATTTAGTTATTAATAATTTATTTTTAGTTATTTTAGTTTATGAACGTAAAAATTTTCGCGAATTATACCAGACCACCAGGAAACTGAGTAATCCAAACGCTGTTCCTCGTAAGAAACCGCTTCGCAGTAAAAACGGTGACCTCTTGTGTACCACGGAAGAGCAGCTGGCAAGATGGAATGAGCATTTTGGTGATCTCTTAAGCCGTTTCCAGCTTTCCGACCTGGTTGATGATGCTGAAACATCTGATCGCATCCTGCAAATAGGTGTTTCTCCTCCAACAGCCGATGAAGTTGCAAAGGCAATTGGTCAACTGAAGAATGGTAAGGCTCCAGGAATTGATAACATCTGCCCTGAGATGCTGAAAGCTAACAAACATCAAGCCACTCTGCTGCTGCATCCCCTGATTTTGAAAGTGTGGGAATTGGAAGACGTTCCTGATGAATGGAGACAGGGCCTGCTAATCAAGGTTCCGAAGAAAGGTGATCTCTCGGTGTGCGATAACTGGCGTGGCATTACGTTGTTGCCAGTCGCGGCAAAGGTTTTGGCGAAGGTCTTGTTGAACCGCATGTCACCTGTGATTGAGAGTGAGCTGAGAGAGGAGCAAGCTGGTTTTCGGGCGGGACGCTCCTGCACTGATCACGTCAACACGCTGCGGGTGATCATTGAAGAGTGTGTCGAATGGCACATGGAGCTCTACCTTACATTTGTAGATTTCGAAAAAGCATTCGACACCGTGAAATGGTCAGCCATGTGGTCATGCCTGCGAAGAAAGGGTGTTCCGCCAAAAATCGTTAATTTGATTCGTTCCCTCTACAACAATAGCACGTGCCAGGTTGTACACGATGGGATTTTTGGACAACCAATTTTCATCACTGCCGGAGTGAAGCAGGGTTGCCTTTTGTCGCCGCTTCTGTTCATTATCATCCTAGATGACATCATGGACCGCGCCGTTGGCCGTCAGACGCGAGGGATCCCTTGGAAGGATAAACAGCTGGAAGATTTGGACTACGCTGATGACATAGTGCTCTTGTCTAATGATCTCGATGGGATGCAGACTAAATTGGAGGATCTTCAGGGCGAGGCCAGCGGCTACGGCCTGCGGGTGAACACGGCAAAAACTGTGGCCATGAGGGTAAATCACAGCAACTCGGGCTCGCTAGTTTTGGGAGACTTGCACCTAGACTTGGTTGACTCCTTTTGTTACCTCGGCTGCATGCTGGCCAACAATGGTGGTGCTGACACTGATATTGACAACCGCATTAAGAAGGCTAAAGCGGCCTTTGCCCAGTTGACACCTGTCTGGAAGTCTGGCATACTGCCGCGGCGTCTGAAGCTGTCTGTCTTTGAGAGCAATGTAAAGTCTGTCCTGTTGTATGGCAGCGAAACTTGGAGGATCACCAAAACGCTCATCAGCAGACTTCAGGTGGCTGTCAACAAATGCCTCAGGTCCATACTCCGTATCCATTGGCCAAACACAATATCCAACGTGGACCTCTGGGAAAAGTGTCACCAAGTCCCAATAGGCAAAGAGATTGCTGTGCGGCGCTGGCGATGGATTGGCCACACCATGAGAAGGCAGGAAGGCAACGCCGCACAAGTTGCTTTTGAATGGCGGCCCGGTGGTAGAAGAAGGCCGGGGCGGCCCACGCATAGTTGGAGGCGATCTGTGGAGGCTGAGCTGAGGCGTGTGGGTTCCACGTGGGATCACGTGAGGGAGGCGGCGCAGGATGGGGAGGCGTGGAGACGGACATCAGCGGCCCTTAGCTCCACCTGGGAGATATAGGACAAAATCATCATCATCATAATTTTAGTTTATATTAGTTATTCCAACACTATTGTCGGCCATTGGGCAGTCTGCGTACAAGGAGTGAGGGGAGGGGTGAGGGGTCATGCAAGGGGCAGTTTGTATTGCTCAATAATAACGAGAATTTAGTAAACAAATAACATTTTAAGGGGCCAGGACATGTACGATTATGTATTAATTTTGCGGATTGGGAACTTCCCACGCACCATAGAATTTCTTCGCAGGTGAATGCAGGTTTCCTCACGATGTTTTCCTTCACCGTAAAGCTCATGGTAAATTACAATGTAATTT
Organism: Archips xylosteana; assembly: GCA_947563465.1. Classification (NCBI taxonomy): domain Eukaryota; kingdom Metazoa; phylum Arthropoda; class Insecta; order Lepidoptera; family Tortricidae; genus Archips; species Archips xylosteana. Next base: position 11,442,003 of record OX387370.1, read on the forward strand.
CGCACATAAATTCCGAAAAACTCAGAGGTGCGAGCCGGGATTTGAACCCACGACAATAGGTCAAACCACTAGGCCACCGCGGCATAAAAAAGCATAACATGAAAAAAATTTGTATTCTTTGCAGCTTTACAGCGGTTCTTACGAATTTAATTATAACAAAGGGTCAAGCTACCCCATGTTTGACCTCTCCTACCCCTCTACCCCTTACTCCTGTGACACGTGCGAAACTGACCCATGGTCGGCAATCGGCGTATGTGGGAATTCCACCCCATGCTTATACTACAGATGTGTATTCTAAGGCAAATTGTAATGTTTAAAAAAAAGGCAAGAGTGTTTTGGACACGCCCAGGATGGGGTTCCGCAGCTGTAACGAAGAAATCCTTGCAAATCTTATTAATTTTACTATAAAATAAATAAATAAATAAATATCACGGGACAATTCACACCAATTGACCTAGTCCCAAAGTAAGCTTAGCAAAGCTTGTGTTATGGGTACTAGACAACGGATAAACATACTTATATAGATAGATACATACTTAAATACATATTAAACACCCAAGACCCGAGAACAAACATTCGTATTTTTCATACAAATACCTACTACTACTACTAATAATATTATACTGTCCGTATTAAGCAAGCAATATTTTATAAGTCAGTCTGCTATTTACTCTTAAACTACTAATAATTCTCAAGCAAACTTAGTCGTTGTAGTATTCCTTGTTAATCAATTTGAGATGTTTCCTCCCATCCTGATTATTTTTAATTTTTATTTCGATTTTAACAAAAAAAAACATTTTAAGATTGAATATTTCGCAAATGAATCACCTTATCGAAAAATCGTCTTAACAACCTTGTAATGATTTTAAAAGACCTATCCAACGATACCCCACACTATAAATTTAGACGAGAAAAAAAATCACCCCCACTTTACGTCTAATGGAAGTACCCCTAAAATATATGTTTTTTTTTTACATTTTATTTTATCACTTTGTCGGAGTGATTGCTATATACATATATCCGTGCAAAATTACAGCTTTCTAGCACTAATAGCCACTGCGCTAAGCCACGGACAGACCGACGGATATCTCCATTGTCAGAAACTTCAGAAACGCGTAGGTAGTAGGTAATAACACTTAAATTACTAACTTACACATCATCATCATCATCATCCCAGCCTATATACGTCCCACTGCAGGGCACAGGCCTCCTCTCAGTCAGATTGAGAGGGCTTTTGCCGTGGTTCCCACGCGGGCCCAGTGGTGGGTGGGGTGTTATACACGCCTCACCATTATGCTGAGCCAGTGTCCAATTTACAACCGCAATGACTCTATCTTTACCAGTCGTGTTGTCTATTTGTAATAATATTTTTTTTTTTTTTTTATGTTAGTGAAGCCAGACAAACGAACTAGTGGGTCACCTGATGTTAAATGAACACCACTGTCCATAGACACTCGCAGCGCTTTACGCGATACCAGTGCGTTGTCGGCCCTGCAGAAAATTGTACACTCGCCTCTTAAAGGCACCCAGGTCGTAACTCAATGGGAAGACCCCAGCGGGAAGCTCGTTCCAGATTTTGCAAGTTCATACCGTTCATATTGATGTGTCTCGTGATTTTGTAAATAAACGTATTTTTCTTTTTTTTCTTCTTTAAGTAAATGACAGAGAATAGCTATTTATTTAGTAAATTGTCGTGAAATTGGTGAAATTTCGGACTAAAATAACATCTTCACTGACCCTCTTTCTTTAAAAACACGAAAGCTATCATAAACATAAATTCCAACCATCATCACAGTCAAACCACAATAACAATTAGGGCCCCAAAACTGTCCAATCTATCACGACAAAAACCGGTGAAAAAAACCGATAAGTATCACAGAACCGGTATCGCATGTCATCCGTCACGCCCGCTGCCCGCCCCTAGAGAGATGATAGAAAAAACCCTCGAGACTTAAGGCCACAACAAACCGGGAGCGCGGGGTGCCGACGGAGCGTGCGCAGCGCGGTCAATAACACTGAATCAAATACGGTGTGCCGCGCTGCTGGTGTGTGTCACCGTATATTTGATTCAGTGTTATAGAGCGCGCTGGGCACGCTCCGGCGGCGCCCGCGCTCCCGGTTTGTGATGGCCTTAGGATACTTTCCCACCAGAGCTGTGCTATGTTACTATGCTATGGTTTTTTTTTATTATAAGAGGGAGGTAAACGAGCGTGTCATTTGATGAGAAATCATCACCGTCCATAAATATCAACAACTCAAAGAGAGTCACTAATCTGTTGCCGGCCTTTAAAGGGAGTATACCTAAACCCTTTTGAAAGCCCCGATGTCATAGTAGGGATGTTGACGCCATTAAAAAATAATTCGAAGACACGACTCCAGTAAAAAAACGCTTTATTTAGACCTGAAAACCACATTAATGTTCGATTAACTGCAAAATTAGATTTTTTGTTGCTTTACAACAAATAAACAAATACTTAAATAGTTGATTGAGTTGGCGAACAAGTGAGGTCATAAGTTGCTATTGTCATTCAAACTCTATGGAAGAGTTGTGTTTCGACAGCTCATAATAAGTACGTCAGTTGATTGGTTGAACTTTTTACGCGGACGAAACGATAAACAAACTTATAAAAATCGAATACTGAAAAATCTCGTATACAAAAACCGGGTTTAATTCAATTAGTTCTAATTGACAAGCAATAGAGGGAGATTATTAAGTTATGCCGGGGTCAACGAACCCTCAATTGACTCAACAAAAGGACCCGACGAAAAATACGTGCCATGGGATTACAATAACGACACAAGCTGGGCGTACTTGTTAGTTTGAATTTAGGGTTCCGTAGAAAAACCGTCCGTTAATCACAAATCTAATATACAAAAATCTCGTGCCACGGTGTTTGTTATCGAACTCCTCCGAAACGGCTTGACCGATTTTATGAAACTTTTTCCTCTACACTCAGTAGGTCTGAGATGGTCGTAGGCTATTTTTTATATCCCTACACTTCGCGGACGGAGTCGCGGGCAACAGCTAGTAAATAAATAATAATAAACAAATAAATCATGGGACGACACCAATTGACCTAGTCCCAAACTAAGCAAAGCTTGTACTATGGGTACTAGACCACGGATAAACATACTTATATAGATAATTACAAACATTGTGACTGATGTCTTTAAAATTTAATTTTAAATATGACAATGCAGATCAAACAAAAAGAGCACAATGAAATGGCACATGTATATGTGATTATTCATGTTCTTGGAAATATGACAATGGAGAGTTAGTTGGCACAATCGGATACAATTACAGTGTTTCTGAAAAAGACACTTGTAACAGGTGTGAGACGTTTTACATAAATTGTTTTATTGGAAAGAAATATTCGTGGGAACAAATAATAATTTATTGAATCAGGCGTTACTTTGCGGAGGTCCATATTAATGAACTGAAACAATTACTTTGCTCACCCGCGACCTTACGATTGTTACGTTTATGGAAGAAATGGGTGTTCATGTAGTTCCTCCACCTCCACACTGTAAGAACGAACATACAAATCAGTCAATGTAGTTCGGTGGTGGTGATAGTTAGGTTTGTGTGATTTATGTGTGTGTTCGTACAGCTAGAGTGGAATTCCCTGCCTGCGACTGTGTTCCCTGAACACTACAATCTGGCCGTTTTCAAGTCTAGGGTGAATGAGCATTTACTAGACAAGCGTGCTCCATCGAAGGCCTCATCTTTGCTTTCCATCACGCGTGGTTGTAGTGAAACGCAAGTCTATATTGTTTAAAGAAACGGGAACAAATTGAGGCTTATTTGAATGACTGGATATCCTACTGGTTAGAGAAGCTGACTGCGAAGCTTGGGTCCTGGGTTCGAACTTCGGTCAAGGCATGACTGCTCTGTTATCTGGAATCCTACTATAGCTAAACCGTTTAAATGATTCCTCGCTCGTGCGGTACAGGGGCTGGGGGTATGACGATAAAGGGGGCCGGGAGAGGTGCGGACGGCAGGCACACGCTAAGTTTGCGTGCTTGTTTAACACTTGAATATCTTTTTAACATTAGGTAAGAGTTAGGACACTTAGGTCTTTGAGAAACTAACTTCATTTGGCCTATTAAATGTACCCTTAAAGTTAAAGGACATCAAAAATAACACAACGTATATATGTCGGACACATCCATCGTCCGACCGTTTGTTTTTTGTTCCAAAGTCTCAAAGTCCTCAAATCCGTCTTTGAGTTCAAACTTTAAAAAAAGATCTAAATGCGCATACGCATGCGTAAATCACTTATCACTAACCACGGACGCGTTTCCGACACGTCGCGGTAGAGACAGACAAACAGAGCATTTTGGGGCAATTATGGTTCGAGGAGCTCCTTTAGTTAAATATAGGGGTGAAATTAATGTTTTATTTTTGAAACACTATAATTACTATAAAGTTCAGTTTAGACCTGCAAGATCCATGCTATACTATACTACAAAGCCTGTCACACACAGCGCAGATGCGGTAAGATTTTATCTGCGTATAAAAACTTATCCGTCTGCAGGTATCACACACAGCGCAGATGCGAGGTTTTACATTCATTCTGAAATGTCGGAGCTGAGTAGACGTGTTTTGTGGTGCGGATGGCTTATACAGCGTGTTTTTTTTTTTATATAAAAGGGGGTAAACGAGCATGCGGGTCACCTGATGGGGAGCAATCACCGCCGCCCATGGACACCCACAACATTAAGGGTGTCACAGGTGCGTTGCCGGCCCTTTGAGAGATAGATAGGGTACAATGAATTTTCAATGAAAGCGCGTTACACTTTCTTTATTTCTCTTCACGATAAAATGTAAAAAAATGCGAAAATGCATTTCTACGCAAGGATGACTTGTTGTTTGCTTAAGTAGTACGTAATTTTATATTTATTTTATTATACACTGAAGTTCCCAATCCGCACTGGGCCCGCGTGGGAACTACGACCCAAACCCTCTTATTCTGAGAGGAAGCCTGTGCCCTGCAGTGGGACGTAATATAGACTGGGATGATGATGATGATGATGATGAAAGTGTGCTTCTGCGCATCCACCTGTATTTATCTGCAGATATAATCTTCACATCTGTCGGATTCTGTCGATATATGTCGGTGCTCACAGATACGCAGATAAAAATCTTACCGCATCTGCGCTGTGTGTGGTCCTCCATTGAATTGTATAGGGAGCGATATTGACAGATATCTGTTCAGATACAGATATCTTACCGCATCTGCGCTGTGTGTGGTCCTCCATTGAATTGTATAGGGAGCGATATTGACAGATATCTGTTCAGATACAGATATCTTACCGCATCTGCGCTGTGTGTGATGGGCTTAATACAACGTGTCGCTACCCTCTGGACATAGACGAATAGCACGTGTTGATTAGGGTATTTCTATGCTACCTACAAAGCCTCGCACCAAACGCCGCCGTATTGACGGAGAAATGACTGATTTACGATTTAATACTTTGGAACAACCTGTATGTAGATACTATGGTAATTACCTAAAGAGTATTTCAACTTGATCAACCTCTGAACTGCAAAACTCAATGCGAACAACTGATACAGTAAGTTCCTACTTATTGTTGGTTTGTTTGTAGGTCTTAATCGTATTTTGGAAAAAATTCTAATTTAATCATTTTACAAAATTAGTCATACCTACTCAGGATTTCGGTCTTTGTCCAGAGAGTAGAGACACATTGTATACTATACTGTACTATACCGTGCTATACAATACTATCCATGATAATATTATAAATGCGAAAATGTGTCTGTCTGTCTGTTACCTCTTCACTCTTAAACCGTTGAACCGATTGAGATGAAATTTAGTATAGAGATAGCTTTATTTATCTAAGAAATGGTGAAAGATTCTCATACAGTTTCCAGTTACATGGTAAAAGTACAGGACCTCTAATATATACTTAATCGAAAGTCCCATCAAAATCTACAGCCATTACTTAAAAACCGGTCAAGTGCGAGTCGGACTCGTACCTACACGAAACACGCTTGTTGTATGGGAGCCCCCCCCCCAAAAATATTTGTTTTATTTTAATTTAATTATTTACTTTTAAAGTGAATATATAACTAAATATTCTGTGAATATTTCAAGCGTCTAACTGTTGCCGTTATTAATAGGTATCAAGCAAAAACGAGCAAGAAATCACGTTTGTTGTATGGGAGCCGCCTTAAATATTTATTTTATTCTGTTTTTTAGTATTTGTTGTTATAGCGGCAACCGCAATACATAATCTGTGAAAATTTCAACTGTCTAGCTATCACGATTCGTGAGATAAAGCCTGGTGACAGACGGACAGACGGACGGACAGCGAAGTCTCAGTAATAGGGTTCCGTTTTACCCTTTGGGTACGGAAACCTAAAAATGTGACTAAATGGGGCGGTTGATGCGTTCGAATAAACGTCCTAATATTAGCAAGATTCACTGATAAAGTTATGTAACTTTATTTGCGAAATCGACACCGACGATAGCACACGCATCTCGAGAAAAGGTTACTAAAACCTGTTATAACCTGTTAATAGGCACAAAGAACTTACCGGAGTTTCCTTAAGCTTATATCTATACATATAATAAATCTGTAACAAGTCGGTGTCTGTACATTGAAGATATCTGAGAAAAACTGTCACTAGGGCTATTTACTAGCGCAGTAGAACCCAAAACAATGTTTTTTAGAATTATTGTCTGTTTGTCTGTTTATCTGTTTGTCTGTTTGTCTATTTGTCTGTGCGTTTCTGCGCGCTAATCTCAGAAACGGCTTAACCTAGAAGGATGCGGTTTTCACTGATATGTTGGTATTTTCTTGGATTAACATTTAGTGTTTGTTTCATTTGAATCGGTTCACAAATAAGAAAGATACGTCTATTTTAAGAATTTATAGAACAGTTTTTAGAAGTAGTGACTTGGGAGTAGGTACGGTGGTGAATGTGAACGCGGGTGTGCGGGGGGGAGGGGGTTAGGTGAGTAAGTAATAACAATTGATGCCTGATTGACAACCAATCACCTCAGTAGTTCTAATTTCACTCACAACTTGTGGTGGCGCTAGTATATGTTATGTATATAAGTTAAGGTTTGGGAGTATGTCTGTCTATTCCCGAGCAATCGGCTTCGAATTATAAGCTCCCAAAAACCACCCTATCTCTCATTTCTGGGCACCCTATTTTACAACTATGAATTAAGGATAGATTTCTCCTTATCTGTTACAAATAGTTACGACACCCGAAATATGCTAGCGATAGAATCAGTAGTCTATTTACATTCTGTCCTATCGATGAGACTATAAAATAAATAATAAAATAAAATAAGAAACGTAAGCGATGACTGGTGGCGCGATCGTATCGGGTCGGGTTACGGCCCGGGGTACGGAACCTTCGGCACGACAATATTTTTTTAGGTATCCGTACCCAAAGGGTAAAAACGGGACCCTATTACAGAGACTTCGCTGTCCGTCCGTCCGTTTGTCCATCAGTCACCAGGCTGTATCTCATGAACCGTGATAGCTAGATAGTTGAAATTTTCGCAGATGATGTATTTCAACAAATAAACATACATATAAAGATAAATACATACTTAAATACATTTTAAATATCCAAGACTCGAGCACAAACATTCGTACTTTTCACACAAATGTCTACCCCGACCGGGAATTGAACCCGGGACCTCAAGCTTCGTAGTCAGGGTCTCTAACCACTTAGCCATCCGGTCGTCGATAGCCTATATACGTCCCACTGCAGGGCACGGGCCTCCATTTTGGCAAGATTTTGCGAAGGATAGGAACGGGTGGAAAGAAATAGGAGAAGCTATTGACATAGGAAGCAAAGTTTATTTATTTTAACGACCGCTTTAGCCTAGTTGGTAGTGACCCTGCCTACGAAGCAAGAGGTCCTGGGTTCAAATCCCGGTAAGGGCATTTATTTGTGTGATGAGCACGAATATTTGTTCCTGAGTTATGGATGTTTTCTATGTATTTAAGTATGTATTTATGTATATAAGTATGTTTATCGTCGTCTAGTACCCATAGTACAAGCTTTGCTTAGTTTGGGACTAGATCGATTTGTGTAAGATTGTCCCCTAATATTTATTTATTTATTTATTTATTTATTAAGTTCCCAATCCGCACTGGGTTGCATTAAACTACGGCCCAAGCTCTCTTATACTGAGAGGAGGCCTGAGCCCAGCAAGCGATGGGACGTGCATTAGCCGAGATATCGATGATGTGATGATACTAGAAGGTTAAATTTTTTGTGCCGCTGAATAGTTTGTTTGTCTTCAAAAAGATTCCGTACCCCTGGCGCCGTAGATCGGATCTCGGTTCGTTAGCCGTATATCGCCGCCGAGTGTACCATTACAGTGCAATCGTGCCTGACTGTACTCACGAGGTCCCTAAGGAGATAGACGTTGCGTTACGTATGCAAAGGTATGTAAGTGAGCATCATAAACAATGTCCTTTGATCAATTATAACTGAAGATACACATTGCCGAACAAAATCCCCTTCAAAAAATGTCCGAACTTTTTTATTTGTTTGCATAACAATTAAAATCATCACCTGCACAGAAATTTGAACCTAGTCTTTACTTCATTACAGTCGAATTTCGGTTGACACTTGACAGCTAAACTTGACAATTTCACGCAACGTACTGAGAAAAAAGAAGGCCACTTTTATCAAAGTGGCGCTCATTTGGCTCGGACACTTTCGGGCGCGCGACTATGGATCTACTGTTATAATTGATCAAAGACAATGTCCTATTTTATCCCAACCTATACATATACCTACTTATAAAAGTGGAAGAATCTACCACCGGTTCAGAAAAACTCTGTTGAGAAGAATCCGGCTCAATGAGGGTTTGGTTCAAATAAACCTACAATATTATTCATCATCATCATCATTTCAGCCGAAAGACGTCCACTGCTGAACATAGGCCTCCCCCAAGGCTCGCTAAACAGATCGTTTCTGTACCTCTACCATGAGTTACACTAGTTTACAGTGACCGTACTGATTTGTATGGAGAATTAACGACCGCTTAGCCTAGTTGGTAGTGACCCTGCCTACGAAGCAAGAGGTCCTGGGTTCAAATCCCGGTAAGGGCATTTATTTGTGTGATGAGCACGAATATTTGTTCCTGAGTTATGGATGTTTTCTATGTATTTAAGTATTTATTTATCTATATAAGTATGTTTATCGTCGTCTAGTACCCATAGTACAAGCTTTGCTTAGTTTGGGACTAGATCGATTTGTGTAAGATTGTCCCCTAATATTTATTTATTTATTTATTTATTTAATTGTACTTCCGTAAGTGATCGCTAGAGGCGCTGTACACAATTCTCTGTACAAATCATTTACGCCGTCTCTAGCGAGTACGGTCACTGTAAACTAGTGTAACTCATGGTAGAGGTACTGAGAAGTTTACGGTTTCAGAAAAAAATCGTGTCGGCCTTTTGACCCATTCGATGTTTTAATACATTCGGTCTTTCGTACTTCGGTATTGTAATACATACCCAAAATAAGTGTCGGTTTTGTTACCGTCAAACACCAATGTATGAAAAGTAACAAAACAGACCTCGGGACAGTTTTTTTTCTCTATGTAGAATCGATAGTGCTACTGATTCTGAGTAGAACAATGCAAAAAAATTTTAAACCTGAGAAAAAAATGTATTGTACCCAAAATTGTACCCTATTTCTGAAATTCCCCAATCACATACATTCATTACAGTGAGGAAACCTGCATACATCATCATCATCATTTTCAGCCGTAGGACGTCCACTGCTGGACATAGGCCTCCCTCATTGATGCCCAATCATTACGAATGGAACCGACTTGCATCCACCATGGGCTGAGCTTGGGATGGGCCTTATTTTCCTGTTAATTCGCTTTGTGAATAAATAAATGAATAAATAAATAAAGGCTCATCCCATGCTCAGCCCAAACCTCTCGTAATTCAATGATTTTTGGCGTACCTGAATAGCAGTTCATCCCTATCCTCTTCCTGAATTTAGCCCCAGGCCTCCTCTCCTCTCAGCTAACAGCTAGTTAGTAGTTCATTAGTAGGGCCTTTGTGATAAGTACAGATCCCAACTGACATTCGGGCCCCGAACGCGCTCCAAATGACGAACATCAAATATTTAAGCCGAATTGGGTTAAGCCGGAACTCGACGAAAGCGTGGATGTATGCTCGTGCTGACAAGCGAATTGAACATTTTCCGCTATTGGCTACGTGCACGACGTTGGCGCCGCGTAGCGTTGACAACATTTCCTCCGAATTTACTTCCAATTTTTGCCATGTTGTGCGCTGCGATCGTTTTCTGTACCCCCAGCACCCGCTTCGCACATAGCAATACCGCGGCAACTAAGCAATTTAACGAGATCAAGAGTTTTTTTTTCATTAAACTAATATTTAATTGCAAACGGCTGGCATAGATACTGGAGTATGAAAGAGGTGATGAAAGACAAGACACTTCATATAGCTACTAAAAGCAAACTTTACATACTTTTATGTATGGCTGTCAAACATGGTCTATGTCTCAAAAGCACTTAAACAAACTCATCACCTGCCAACGAGCTATGGAGAGGAGCATGTTGGGTGTGCGAAAATCTGACAAAATAAAATCGTCTAGCATTAGAAATAAAACAAAAGTCGTTGACATTATCCAAAACATAAGAAGATTTAAATGGCGTTGGGCAGGCCTTATGATAAGAGGAAAGCAAATGTGGTGCAAAATAGTCACAGAGTGGTATCCAAGAGAAGGACAGAGAAGGAGAGGCAGACCACAGAAGAGATGAGACGATGATATATGCCAGGTGGCAGGAAATACGTGGTACAGAGTTGCACGCAACATACATGAGTGGAAAAGGATGGAGGAGGCCTTTGCCGAGGGGCAATCAGATTTACAAAGGAAGACCAAGATGCAAATAGTAGAGTTCAACTAAAGAGGAACGAAATCTGAATATAAGGCTAATAATAATAATAAATAATATTTAATATTCATTTTAAGGGGCCATCCATAAATAACGTCACACCAATTTCGATCAATTTGGACCCCTCCCCCCCCCCTTGTTACTATGAAAATCGCCATTATTTTGTTCTAGTGTCACAGATCGCTTGACCCCCCTAAATGTGTGTCGTAATTTCTGGATGGCCCCTAACACTGAAATATACGTGTGTACAACTATATTAGGCTAAAAATAAGTATGTACAATAAGAAAAAAGAAAACAAAAATATAAATAAAAAAACAAAAAAAAATTGTTTATTTTCAGGCAACATAGCCCATAGTAGGTACATAATTAGTAGGAACATTTGCATAGCCTATATTAGTAAGTATATAGTATAAAATAAAAACATGTCAAATTATTTATCAATTAATTAGCAATGCACTCAAATAACTATCACAGATGTCGACCAACAATTAATTAATTTAAATTTAGGATACATTAATATTTAATTAACAATTATATAGTTATTAAAAATGTCATGAGTTCGACAAAATTATATTTAAAAACACTAATAAATGAACAATAATTTAATAATCAATCAGATAATTAATTAACTCTTAGTCCACATGCAATCCCACCCATGTTTTCAGGATGGAACAATCTAGTTTGTCAGCAATGACCTTCAGGATGATATTGCCACTACTCCGCACCCGCCCCAATAGGGAAAAATAATAATGATAATTATAACTAAAAAATATTCTGAAAGGTAAGTAGTATCCTTAGGCAAGTTGCCGAAGACACTAGCAGCGCTTCCTGTTTGTATAGCTAAGATAATTCTTTGTCCGAGGAAGCTGCCAGCTCTTCGGTCCCCTACTGTGACGTTGATTAACCTCTTAGAAATTTCCCTAAAGAGCTTTAAAGCGCTAGGACCCCACGGACCAAGGGTCTCGACACCGAATGGGACAAAATCGTATTCGCTACCTAGACCCCTGTAATTCAGTCCTTTCGCTTTTTCAGCCGCATCAGAAGCTGCACCAGGTCTGTTGCAAGTTCCATGGAGATCGGAAGGGGCCAGCGTGTCTGAACAAGTAGCATCCCATACCAGCACCCGACCCATCTGCCATGGAATCAAACTCATACCATCCGGTCTCTTGCCAGAGTATTTTATGTCATTTCTAGGGTCTCAAACTATCTACATACTAGATCGGTTCAGCGGTTATTGATTTCCCATACAAATTTCCACCCCCCATTTTTATCCTCTTAAAGGATGATTTCTGGGATAAAAACTTTCCTATGTCCTTTTTCGTAACTTAGACTAACGCTATGTCAAATTTCATCTGAATCGGTTCAGTGTTTTAAGCGTGAAGAAGTAACAGACGGATAGACAGACAGACAACCAGACACACTTTCGCATTTGTAATATGAAATATGGATTTATTATCAAGACAACATAAAGTTTTCCTTTTTAAAGTTCTGTATCAATAAGTCAATGCGATTGACTTTTCTTTGTTCCATTGTATAGGAACGTCGTAGTGCTAACGAGTTGCGTTTCCATTCAATTTAGCGCGCTTGCGAACGACTGTACGTGTGACATCGACTGATCAAACATGATTAGTGAGAGATTTATGACATTATATTGTAACGCGCTATCCTGCGTATGCGCTTGCTATCAAGATACGTTCTTCGGAAAGACAGGTCAGATGGACGGACAAATTATGCTATCATTATACTTACTTTTTTAGCATTAGAAATAAGGTAAACAATCTTGACGAGTCTTTTTTTTTTTAGTAACCCAATATCAGCTGCTTTCACTTGATCGCATACAGCGCAGGGCGTCCCGAGTCGTCGGCAACCCTTCACTCTCCGATAAACTCGATCCTCTTGCTCTCCGCAGAGACGTTAACTCCCTTTGCGTGTTCTATAAGATCTACAACGGGGAATGCTCTGAGGAACTCTTTGACCTCATTCCAGCTGCGGGGTTCCATTACAGATCCACCCGTCGTAAAGCGTTCATTTCATCGTCATCATGTTGATGAATGGCAGTCTTCGACGGTGCGTTTTAAGCGGTCTTTTTTGCCACGAACTTGCAAAATCTGGAACGAGCTTCCTGCTGGGGTCTTCCCATCGAGTTACGACCTGGGAGCCTTTAAGAGGCGAGTGTACAATTATCTGCAGGGCCGACAACGCACTGGCATCGCGTAAAGCGCTGCGGGTGTCTATGGACAGTGGTGTTCATTTAACATCAGGTGACCCACTAGTTCGTTTGTCTGGCCTCTCTAACATAAAAAAAACAGTGTTTTTCCGAACCGGTGGTAGATTCTTCGAATTTCATAGGAGCATCAATTGATGCCTAAATTGATCAATAATTTTGACTTTTGACTTTGATTTGCATTAAGTACCTAATTAGGATAAATTTATACGTTACGAGAGGAGCGCGTACGCAGCAATGTCTGTCCGTCAGTCAGTTGTTTCTCAAGACCTAATCCATCATACTCAGCTCTTATCTATCCATGTGGGGGACCCAAATACTGCGCTATGTTGTACCTAGTTAAAGTTTGTTACTATAAATTACTGTCGTGTACTGCACAATCTGAACTAATTATAACTACTTATTTTAATGTTTAAACATGAAACTACCGTGAGACTCACTCATAGTGAAAATAAACTGATCATTCACGTCTTAAAACGAGTTTGACGTGTGACTCCGGGAAGAAGGGCTACGGATTAGTCCGAAACATGTCGAGTTAAACTCGTTTTAAGACCTTAGTGATCCGTTTATTTTCACTATTTTAATGTTCCCATTTAAGTGGATTTATGTAGTTCTTTTGAGAATAAAGTATATTTTTAACCCGAAAAGGGAGCTTTTTAACCGAATGCAGCCAATGAGGGTTATGATTCACGTTTATCTGATGTGTTGTGTCGTGACGCGTCAGAACAGTTTCAGTTTCATATATTTAATATGATTGCGTTCATATTTCTCTGATGCAGCGTGTTGTGACGGCTTGTCTTAAATGTATGAAACCGATACTGTTCTGTTGCGTCACAACACAACACGCCAGATAAATATGAATGCGGCTTAAAGCCGCATAAGAAGTCTATAATATATTCTACACGGTACACACACAGTAAACGCTTTTACTAAAAAAAAAAGAAAAACAAGAGCACCGGCGTTCGTGCAACGAGGTTGCATACTTCAAAAAGAGCGGGAAAATTTTAACATTTTGGACATATTTCTTTTTAGTTTAATGTTTTATTTTTGAGAAAAGAACTATACTTACAAGCTTCGACCAATAAGTGCCATACTGGACTTGTACTAGAAATCCTCGCCTATGGCTCGGATTTCAAATCGTACTTGTCCAGTATGGCTTACTTACTGGTCTCTTCAGTAAAGTTCTATATCGGTGTTTTGAAATATACGATATCAGCTTTAAAAGGCTAAGCCTAAACCTGTAAAGAATAATATCCTGTCATTAAACATGACTGTATCCGTTCAAGTTCCAAGGCTAAAGACTACAAACTTTACGTCTGTCTGTCTGTCTATGTCAACGACCCGTTCGGTGACGTCAGCTGTTCGATAGTGACCCCAGTTGACCCCAATGACGCCAATTGCTGGTTTTACGATGACACTCTGAATTGGGACCGAATCACTGATTGAGAGATATAGTTGTCCCGCTAAAATATAAAACGTGACAGTTTGTATGGATGCATTTTATTTATTTATTTTATTTTATGTAAGAAAGGCCAGACAAACGAACTAGTGGGTCACCTGATGTTAAATGATCACCACTGTCCATAGACACCTGCAGCGCTTTACACGATGCCAGTGCGTTGTCGGCCCTTAAGGAGAGGGAAAGGGGAGAGGGAGGGGGAGAGGGAAGGGGTGAGGTATTGGGCCCCCGGCACTCTCACTGACCGTACGAAACGCAAGCAGGATTACTGCTGCTTCACGCCGGTTTTCTGTGAGAGGGTGGTACTGCCCCGGACAAGCCGGCCCATTCGTGATGCAGCGGCTAGCTACAACATGGCTCTACCACTACTAAAATGGCATGGATGCATGGATGTTTGTTGCTCTCACGCTAAAACGGTTTGATTGATCCTGATGAAATTTGGCACACAGCTTATAACCTGGGTTAACATATAGGATCCCGCGGGAACTATGCGATTTTCCGGGGCAAAATGTATCCTATATATTTATTTATTTATAATACTAATAATAAATCATTTTATTTCAAGTAAGGTACACTCATAGATTGTTAGTAAAGCTTACTTCTAATAATGTTAGTTGAAATACTTAACTACATAATACCTAAGATACATTAGCTGAGTACGGCAAAAAGCATACAGGCAAGCAAGCAAGCAAGAAAGCATACAAGTAAGCGTGCAAGCAAGCCCGACTAAACTTCAGGTAGATACAGTCCTTTACAGTATTTCTTTATATAGAATGTTTTTCACTAATTCGGAAGCGGGCACTAATAACCAAATTATTTTTTAAATTGAATATTAAAGGATTTGCCACACTGGATGCGTTCTGCGGTCGCGGTCAGGTCAATTTGAACGCAGCCCGCATTATGTATGTACAACATTGTCGGTCTCTGTATACGCGGAGCCCGCACGGTCAGATCGCATATCTATAAAAAATATATAGAGACCGACAATGTTGTTAATACATAGTGTGGCAAATCCTTAAGAGCAGCGGCTCAGCGGACGAAAACTCAGCAAAATTTAACTGACGCTGTCAATCGCTCGTTTAGCATAATAAAAACATGAAACCTGAAGTTTCTGTCAAGAAACTTTACAACTTTTAAAAAAAGACTTGACAATTTTCTTACATCTAATAGGATTGTCACATATCCTATTATATGTGTTAGACGGTAACTCATCACTACATAGTATAAAACAAAGTCGCTTCCCGTCTGTCTGTCCCTATGTATGCTTAGATCCTTAAAACTACGCAACGGATTTTGATGCGGTTTTTTTTAATAGATAAAGTGATAATACATGCATAATTACACCCGTGCGAAGCCGGGGCGGGTCGCTAGTTGAGTATATTTGGTAACATGCACTGCCATGTGCGTTTTTCGTATAAATTGGTGCATTTAGGAACTACATATTTCGTCAAATATTCCAGTTTGCGGAGTTTGTGGGCTCTAGCATACTTTTTTAATATGTTTTTGTTAAAAAAATCATTTTAAGAGCAAACTTTTTAGCTGACTGTACTTTTTGTTAACTGTGCTTCCATTGTTATCCTACTTACATAACTATACCAAATTTCACGTGAAGCCGACCACTGGAAGTGGGTCGATTTCGACTTCCAAGATTTGACCGTACATACATAGGTTGCATTTGTTACATTGCAAGTTAAATAAAAGCTTGTAAAAGAAGTAATTAAATTACCCATTACAAATGTTATATCACAATTAAGTATATTATTATTATTTAAATTTACGAAATACAATATGATAATAAATAATGTCGTTACCCTGACAATTACATATTTGCGACACTTGCATTAGAAACTTTAGGACCGTGGTCATCCGACGCCAAAAAATTCTGGGACTCTAGTGAAAAAGGGGTTAAGTCTGCAGAAATTAAACAGCTATTTTCTATTTTATGTGTAAAGGGGGTAAGTCGAATCAGCTGTTCAACTTCTGCAGAATTAACCCTCACTAGGACCCCAGAATTTGTTCGCGAGGTGTCGGATAAAATATTTAGCGTCTCTGGCGACCTCAGGCCTGGGTCTTTTTTCGCCCAGAGGCTGAGCGTAGCCGTACAGCGAGGGAATGCCGCAAGCATGCTTGGCACGCTGCCCCGGGCAGGATAAATTCAGGGTATCGACATTTTTAATATCACATTGTATTTCGTAGATTTAATTTGTTTATCTCTAAGCACCATTAGTTATATTTCAAACTAAATACAAACTGAAATATAGATGCACAGAAAAAACCCCAGAAAAAAGACCAATGCTGGGAATCGAACCCAGGTCCTCAGCGTTCCGTGCTGCGTGCTTACCCCTACACCATCACTGGTCTAGAGGTTAGCGACGAATCTTTCCCATACATCGTACATTTCAGTCTGTTATAATCACTTTATGCACTGATAAAGCGCTTATCTATGTTATGCCCTCTACCGAGAGACTTTAGCACTCCTTCGGAGCTAACCGCTCACCTGGACCAAGAGAAAAATAAGGCTCATCGCAAGCTCAACCCATTCCTATCCTCTCCCAAACGATTGGATAACCGCTCGCAAACCGTGTTGGGCCGTGTTGGGGTATTTAGACCCAGGTTATAAACTGTGTCTCAAATTACATCAGAAACCGTCAAACCGTTTTAGCGTGAAAAAGTAACAAACATCTACACAGCCATACAAACTTTCACGTTTATATTAGTAAGATAAGATAAGAAATTAATTTCTCACGACAATTATAAACCTGGCTGTTAGCTACGTGCTCCATAGACCATAAATCATGGCTAGTTAAAAATAAAACGGCGACCGGCAGCTTCCTAAGCCTTTTAGAAAAAGTATTGAACTGTCAAACGGTATTGTTCCGTTTTCAAACTTCAATTCACACCTCGTTCTTTGTTCCATTTTCGAATGCAGCGGGGTTCCTTTGGCAGTTACTAAAGCCATTTGAATAAACTTTAGAAAACAACTGTCATTTCAATGTCAGAAAGTCTAATATTAACTCAACAAGTCATCTTATAAAGAGTTCTTGCGAAGTTAACTAGTACCTTTCCGCGGCTTCTTCCGCGTACACCACGCGTACACTATTAAATGTAGTATTTGAATAATGAACTTTCATAAAAATATTCTTTAAAATTACCATCGGAATCATGGTCTTCCTTGACGTTGTATGAACATAACGCAAAAGTCGCGCGTACATCTCGACTCAATGAAAATCAGGATAAAAAAAGTAGATTATGTGATATTTCTAAGATCCTATCGCATCATCATCATCATTATTTCAGCTGAAAGACGTCCACTACTGAACATATACCTCCTCCTAGGTTGGCCAAACAAAGCGGGCATTCTCTATTAGCATCCAACGCATTCAGCCAAACCTACATGCCAAATTCAAATTCGTTCAACTGTTTTAGCATAAAAAAGTTACAAACACACTCACGCACACTCAGAAACTCTCGCATATTAGTAGAATATCCTTTTAATACCAACTTTAACAATTCCACAATAAGTGTTGAACAATGAGTAGCAAGGTGTGAGCGTTTTGACATTTCAATCAAAGATGGCGGTCCCGGAATTGTATTATTGAACATTGTGTTAAATTGGGTCAGCGAATTTGTTGGGCTACCGTTTTCTTTGTAATATACACCACAATGCCTTTTGACAGCTATTTTATTGAGAATTTTGTGAGGATGCCATTCTTTTTGTGTTTTTATCGCCTGTGGTGCTGGCAAGTGGCGAAGTGCGAGTTTTATTGGGCACGCCTTTTAAGTTTCTCTTTTAGGGTGGTAAGGTAAGCTGACCAGGGGGCTAATACGAAATTCGAAGTTCGTGGTCCCTTCTCTTTCACTCTTCTGTTTCACACTATTAGCGTGAGTGGAATGGCACGATATAGGTAGTTTGGAAATCGAATTTCGTAGTATAATGTCGGGGTTTTGAAAGTTTGTAAGCGGACATCAACTTTTGACAGGTGCCATTTTGGGACACATTTACGCTACTTGAAAAGAAATTTGTAATAGATACTTTGGGCGGCTTTGTGCCTCTGTGATTGCTTTACTAAGTATTGTTAAATTTGGATAGAGAGAGAGAGAGAGAGAGAAATTTGCGATGAAATCTCACTCTATATGTGGTTGTGTATGTAAATATATGGTTGGTCAAAAAGTAAGAGTTACAAAATACTTATTAGATTAGGCTTTGCCCGTAACTTCTCACTCGTAAACCACCAGTACTCAGATGAGTACCAGACTCGAGCGGCAGTGGGCAGAGCATATCGCTCGCAGAACTGAGTGCCGATGGGCTAAAAGGTTCTCCAGTGGCGTCCGTGGAAGACGCAGTGTAGGTAGGCCTCCATAGAGCGACAACCTGGTTAAGGTTGCGCGAACGTGCA
Source organism: Archips xylosteana (assembly GCA_947563465.1). Taxonomy (NCBI): domain Eukaryota; kingdom Metazoa; phylum Arthropoda; class Insecta; order Lepidoptera; family Tortricidae; genus Archips; species Archips xylosteana. The sequence goes on from OX387370.1 coordinate 11,461,024, forward strand.
TGCGGATGGCCCAGGACAGGTATGTTTCGCGAGCGTTAGGGGAGGCCTATGTTCAGCAGTGGATGTCTTTCGACTGAAAATGATGAATGGAAGTAAAGGCAACAAAAAAAACCATCTCATTTAATCACCATCGTACCAGCCGATAGACGTCCACTGCTGGACAGAAGCCACCCCCAAATAGTTCCACAACGATCGGTAATGCACTGCCCATACTTATACTCATACTCATACTCATTTATTCATAATATTTATTACATGTCATTCTTAAAATTATTTTAAAATATTATTCCATAGCCATCATAATAATTAGTAAGTTGAAGTTTCTTGCTGAAAGTTAAGGAATTCATCAAAAGTGTTTTTGAGTCATCTCCTATTCTCCTAAATATGTCCAAGAGATATCCAAGAGATTCCTGTGATCTTGCGAAAAAACTTGTGTTGAAAACAAAATATTAGCAAAATCTTTCTTATATCATCGCTCACAGCACGACAATTAAACATGACAAACCCTGTTCTTGTTAATTATCATGAAATAAAACCTACGGAACCCCACCAAAAAAAACAACTTATAATAATTCATAACCAGAGCCAACAGGCCCGCCTTTTTTTAGCCCTCTCGAGCGAAGGAAATCGCTCCATACAGCCGGGGCTTTTTTAAATTCCAATTTGATATCAAGAGTGCTTCTGTTATATTTTTATTGTTTGTTCGGATGGAGGCAAAAGTGCCATGTTTTAAGTGGATATTAGACTTGGGAATGCGCGAGATTTTTCTTTTGAGTTGTGTAGAGTTCGTGTGATTTGGCATTCGTTCGATTTAGATATAAGTAATAGTAAAAGTCAAACTCAAAATATTATATTTATTCAGTTTAGGCTATCATAAGCACTTATGAATGTCGAAGAATCTACCATCGGTTCAATAATACCCTGTTGAGAAGAATCCGGTAAGATTTTTTTTTTCAAACAGAATATTTTTTTCATAATTTTTATAAAAATTATTCTTTAAGATCTGTTTGTTAAATTTGAATAATTCTTCACAGTAGATAGAGATACGCTATTTGAGACTAGGGATCGCCAATGCGGATCGGAATTATTTCCAAACATCCCTGTCCATGATGTAGTCATTAATTTTATAGTACGCCTCAGATATTAATGTTTTCTTGACAATGGATTTGAATGTTTGGTTATTGTTTTTGGAATTTTATAAAATAAATAAAAAAAAAAAAATATTAGGGGACAATCTTACACAAATCGACCTAGTCCCAAACTAAGCAAAGCTTGTACTATGGGTACTAGACGACGATAAACATACTTATATAGATAAATAAATACTTAAATACATAGAGAAAACATCCATAACTCAGGAACAAATATAACTAACTATATATAACTGTAAGCTAGCTAGCTGTGTTTTATAGCTTTGGCTGCTCTGTGTGTGTTTAGCTTAGGTGTAAGGAGCTTGCTTGTTTACTAACCATTGAACCTTTTGATGTCTTGATTCTGAATAAATTATTATTATGTTACTAGCGTTGCCCGCGACTCCGTCTGCGAAGAATATGGGTATGAAAAATAGATGTTGTCTGATTCTCAGAGCTACCCGATATGTACACAAAATTTCATGAGAATCGGTCGTGCCATTTCGGAGGAGTTTGGTAACAAACACCGCGACATGAGAATTTTATATATTAGAAGATTCCTACGCTTGGAAGTATTAGGCAATTGCTTGCAAAATAACCTTCTTCTTGGTTCTAATCTAAAAGTGCCTTTAGAAATTATTTGAGAAATTACTTAATCTTACGATCTATCTATACACTTATGTGTTGCACTGTACACGGTACATGCACGCCGAGAAGCGGTGCAGTTGATTGGCACGGCGTACAATGGGGCGCACAAGTGATACAATTATGGGCGGCCAATCACGGGCCGACAGATCGAGTTAGCGTACAGTCGCGGGCAGAGTGCTTTGATGGACTTTCTTTTTATAAAATTTACAGCGCGAGATTAAATGAATGCAATAAATAAGAAATTAAAAAAAAATCGCTAAAATCTCGGTAGGCCCTTAAGGCGCAAGTCACACAGAAGAGACGTGGGTCGGGGGCGCGTCGCAGTCCGCGTCGTTTGTCCGCAGCCGCGACTCCGCCCCGTCTCTTCTGCCTGCTTTGGATCGCGACGCTTCTATAAGTATTTAAACTGACTCAAGGGGCGCCGCGCTGCAACGCACACTCCCACGTCTCTTCTGTGTGACACTCCGGGATTTACTGTTTTAAACTTTCGTGATTTTCACTCATAATTACTAAACTAAACGGGACTCGCGGAGATCGTCAAGAAAATAAGTCAACCAGGACCAAACTAACTGGATTGAACAGAATTCTCTCAACGGAACGTCATTTCTACTCTGGAATGGTGCGTGAAGCGGTTGAAATAAAAAAAAACACAAAAATCTCAACCGGGAGGATGGATATAAGCTTTCGTCTTCGTGGAATCCTGTTACTTATAAACAAATGTTGGCGTCGGGAGGAGTGTTTGGAGAGATCGTTGGATGTTGTGAGGGTTGTGTGTCGGTGTTATGGGCTGCCGTTAAAAAATCTTGATCAAGTGCGGGTAGTTCGAGATACGGGTGCTGATTCTAAACGAGATCAAGTGCGGGTAGTTCGAAAGACTCGTGCGGCTAAACGTACTTGACACCCTACACTTCAGTTAACTCGTGACCACGGTTGCAGCAATGTGGCCGAAACGTCGAGGTAAATAAGTAACTATTTAGTGCGTGATAAGTCCCGTTTAGTTTAGTAATTACTCCGGGATTTCTCAAAGTTAATGATTGATTGTGAGTGCGACAGTACATTAAGCGAGCGCGTGTCCTCTGTCCGTCTCACTTAACTCCCTTTGCAACCAATTTGCAATCCGGTGGCTTTATGCCGGTTCTATTTGTTTCTCTTCATGCTAAATTCATAGAAAGCTTTATAATAACAACAATAACAATAACAAGACAATAACCCAATTTTTAAATAATGAATTTCGTTATAGACGTTTTCCTACTACTATCTGTTTTTAAGGTTCCGTAGCTAAATGGCAAAAAACGGAACTCTTATGGATTCGTTGTCTGTCTGTCTGTCTGTCCGTCCGTATGTCACAGCCACTTTTTTCCGAAACTATAAGTACTATGCTGTTGAAACTTGGTAAGTAGATGTATTCTGTGAACCGCATTAAGATTTTCACACAAAAATAGAAAAAAAAAAACAATTAAATTTGGGGGTTCCCCATACCTACTTAGAATAGGAATAAAAAAAAAATTTTTTCATCAAACCCATATGTGTGGGGTATCTATGGATAGGTCTTCCAAAGTGTCCCCCCCCCCGTAACTTCTAAAATAAGAGAATGATAAAACTAAAAAAAATATATGATGTACATTACCATGTAAACTTCGACCGAAAATTGGTTTGAACGAGATCTAGTAAGTAGTTTTTTTTTTTAATACGTCGTATACGTCATATTTATAAATCGTAAACCGCAATTTTTTATAGATAATGGTACGGAACCCTTCGTGCGCGAGTCCGACTCGCACTTGGCCGGTTTTTTACATGGTCGCGAACAATGAGGGTTTTCTGACAGGTGGAATATCGCTAGATGGCGTTAGTATCGTAAGGTCTATTTGACGTTACACCCATACAACAAATGTCAAAGTTGTCAAACGGACCTGACGATACTAGACCAAATAGCCTCTCATAGAAAACCCTCATTCAATAAGAACATAGATAATATACATTCAGAAAAGTCTATACTCTATCCCATAACAGCACTTGTGTCGTAATGTCGTTATAACGATACGCCTAGCTGCCACAGATTAAAAATGAAGGTTACACTCAACACTAAAGCCCAGTTTAGACCTGCAAGGAAAACCGTGTAAGTTGCACGATTTTTCTTGCAGGTGTAAACTCGGCTTAAAACAGGCAACTGAATTTATAAGTTTTTTTATTAAAAACTAGCTGATGCCCGCGGCTTCGCCCCCGTTGTATTTTGTCTAAAATTTCTTTAGTACGAACCTTCTCCTGAGAGTAACAAACGCAACAAAAAAGAATTATCCAATTTGGTGCAGTCGATCGGAAATTATGCGCGTACAAACATTTCTGTGATTCATTTTTATTTATATAGATTTATATAGAAATAACTTGATCTGATGATGGAGCTGGAAGGTGACCATAGGAACTCTGAAATAAAACGACTCGACCGCATCGAGTTTGGGCTCGTTTGATTCGTCTTAAAACAATCTTTCTTTCGTTCTTCAATTGCACGCACATGCACTTTATTTATTATATTACGGTCTAAATGAATTAAGGAAATTGTACATGTAGTATCTTAACCAAACCAAGTTGGCGTGGCCAGCCATATTTGGATTTAGGTTTTTTCTTTTTTTATTGTCTATGATTGCTCTTTATTTTATTTTTTACTATGACCGATAGGGTAAAGGACACTGGCCTGTAGTATTGATTTTTGTATTTTTTTTGTTTTATTTTTCTAACTCTCAACTTGATGGTTTCAATGAACTAAAACAATTACTTTGCGCACCCGCGACCAAGGGAGGGGACTTAGGTCGCGGGTGAGCAAAGTAATTGTTTTAGTTCATTAATATGGACCTCCGCAAAGTAACGCCTGATTCAATAAATTGATGGTTTCACTTTGATTTCTTGTGTTTTTTTTACTGTTATGGTTTGCTGATTTGGGACCATTTTGTGACACAAGCATGTTATTTTTTTATTCATTGCGTTATTTTTGCTTTTATTGCTTATTCTGTTTTAATTTTCTTTTGTCTATGTTAGTTGTCACAAATAAATATTTCTTTCTTTCTTTCTTTCTTTCTTTCTTGACGAGTACTTTGGTAACCAGAGGCAATAAGTACAGTCAACAAAAAGCTGGCATTAAAAATAGATTTTCCTATTACTAAGACTCCGCTGTCCGTCCGTCTGTCACCAGGCTGTATCTCATGGACCGTGATACTTAGACAGTTGAAATTTTTATAGATGATGTATTTCTGTTGCCGCTATAACAACAATATATAAATATTCAAGGGGGCTCCCATACAACAAACGTGATTTTTTTGCTCGATATTGATAACGGCAACAGGTAGACGCTTGAATTATTCACATAGCTCATTTGCACTCGCGTACGAGTGGCGAGACGAACTGCGAGACGAGCAACGAGACGAGAGTGTAAATAGGCTTGCCTCGGCCTCGTCTCGTGATTTATAATAATAATAATAATAATACGTTTATTTCAAGCTCGTGGCTCATAAATTATGTTAGTTACAATAAAACTTAAAAACTATGTTAGTGATACATTTTACAATTTTACACTTGTTACTGGGCCTGTGAAGTCCACAACAGTGCATAACGTACGGACAGTCAATCTTGTCCGCAATCATTGATAGGATGGTGTTGGGGCTGTCGCGCACGCGCCGCATTAGCGACGCGGCTCGAAGGCGCATTGTCGCCTTAAAACAGGTTATAGGTAACGCCACCAGAGTTGAGGCCACGCACACAAGCACATCTCATGTAATGACAGCGGGATTTTGACGTTGTGTTGATGTGTAACGACAACACAACGTCAAAATCCCGCTGTCATTACATGAGATGTGCTTGTGTGCGTGGCCTCAACTCTGGTGGCGTTACCTATACGCGCGCGTCGGCAAACATCTGTGAGTGCAATAGCGCGGCAGCCCCATCAACACCCGATTCGCAGGCTCGCGTCCGGAGCGAGACGACGAGACGAAGCACGAGGCGAGGTAACGAGGCGAGAGTGTAAATCAGGTAACAGAATATTTAGTTATATATTGGCTTTAAAAATAAATAATTAATTGAGGAGGGCTCCCATACAAAAAACCGTGATTTTTTTGCCGTTTTAATAGAATAATCAATTAAATAATCAATCATCAAATCAATTGAATAATAATTTGGTACGGAACTCTTCGTGCGCGAGTCCGACTCGCACTTGTTTTTTATTTTAAAAGTTTTTAAGTCATTAGGTTGCATTGTAGAAACTCCTGCGACGAAGATGCAACCATTTCAAACCAGAATACCGTCTGCGCGTCAGTCGTAATGGTACACTCAAACCATGCACTTAGCTTATCACTGACCCCCTAATGGACTCGGGGACCACGCTGTGATGAAGGGAAGGACAAGTTCTAATATTTGTTAGTCTAACATTTGGTAGCATAGCGTACGGATGTGGTAACAACTCTGAATATGAGCTCTGGTTGGTTGGTTGAGTTCGAAACGCTGTCGAAATGTGTAGTTTGGTGGTGGTGATGGTTGGATTTGGGTGTGTAATACGAGATATAACAACTTATTATCTAATATTCATAATATATACGCTCACTTTATATAAACTCGTTTAGTATAACGTTCACTGGATACAATGAACGAAAAGTATAATTATAAAATATCTAATTTTGTAATGTATAACGTTGTTTATATATAATATCAATTGATATAACGATCAAAGCGTATAATGTTCATAACACCTAAGATTTAAAACGTATAAATTCATTAAAAACTTTAATGCAAGCAAACAATCAAGCAATCCATTCATTTCTTCCGCTCTGTTACAAAAAAAAAAACCTAACATCGAAGGCTAAGGCGGGAGCTACGCTACGCTTCGCTCCCGCCTTAGCCTTCTGTACGCTTAGTATAAGTTTTACTTCACCAAAATACTTCTCGATCGCGTTTACGTAAATAAATCAATTCTATGGAAACATGGAAGCGCGCGCGCGGAGACGCTGTCCATGTTTCCCTAGTAATTGAAATTTTTACGTCAACGCGATCGAGAAGTATTTTGGTGAAGTAAAACTTATACTAAGCGTACTGTACGCTTAGTATAAGTTTTACTTCACCAAAATACTTCTCGATCGCGTTTTCGTAAAAAAAAACAATTACTAGGGAAACATGGACAGCGCCTCCGCGCGCACGCGTCCATGTTTCCATAGAATTGAAATTTTTACGTAAACGCGATCGAGAAGTATTTTGGTGAAGTAAAACTTATACTAAGCGTACTGAACCTAACCTATCCAAGTCACTTCTGCTCCGAAAAGTCTTGCTCGCTCGCTTCGCTCGCTCGCGCCACTTAATTTTACATTTACACATATTATTATATATATCATGACTGTTATACCTAATGTTTGTTATGTTAAAAGAAATTAGTCCATATTACTCTTATACAAATTGAAGTTATATAAAAATAACGCTATATAATTTAAGCGTTATAGGTTTAAAAATTATACTTTTTGTTGTTATAGCTAACGTTCATTATATCTTCTGAACGTTATTAAAATGAAAATAGATATTTTGTAGTTATATCTCGTGGGACGCACCCGTTGGATTTATGTGATTTGAACTGATTTGTGTGTGTTCGTACAGTGAGAAGGTGGAGGAACTGCATGAACATGTATTTCTTACATAAACGTAACTATCGTAAGGTCGCGGGTGACCAAAGTAATTGTTTCAGTTCATTAATTCCTAATAAATCTCATTAAATCAAGGCCACAGTAAAACGCTATAAGGTGTAAATAATATCTTTTGCCGCTTATAACAGCCGTGGTGGCTTAGCGATTTGACACATGGCCTCTCAAGCAGAGGATCGTGGGTTCAAATCCCGGCTCGCACCTCTGAGTTTTTCGGAATTTATGTGCGAAATTACAATTGAAATTTACCATGAGCTTTACGGTGAAGGAAAACATCGTGAGGAAACCTGCGAAATCATTCAATGGTGTGTGTGAAGTTCCTAAACCGCACTGGGTCCTCGTGGGAACTATGGTCCAAGCCCTCTCATTCTGAGAGGAGGCCTGTGCCCTGCAGTGGGACGTGTATAGGCTGGGATGATGATGATGATGAATATGTTTCTGTACTTAATCACGAGTTATTATTGCTGTATATTTGGATCGTAGTGGGATTATTTGTATGTTAATAGTGATGCGTCTTGTGTAGTTGTTAATAAATGTATTTTCTTTCTAAAAAAACTGGAACATAAAGATCCACTACAGCAAAAGAATAATAAAAGACTTAGAGTTCGACTCAAAGACTTAAAGTTCCTCTTGATGTAGTACCTGCGCAGAAGGCAGATTTTTTAGCGCGGGAATCTTCGATCTACCAACGGCAAAGCAGAATCCTGCGCGCTAAAATCTTGCGCTGTCATTGGTTGATCGTTTGTACTCGACCAAATCGCGGCAGGCCATCCGCCATATTTTCGACTCGTGTAAGTGCGACAGAACTAAGAATCATTACACAATTTACGACCATTTGTCGTTACAAATAAATATTTCATACTAAATACAAACTGAGATATGGATGCACAGAAAAAAAACCAGAAAAAGACCAGCGCTGGGAATCGAACCCAGGTCCTCAGCATTCCGTGCCGTGTGCCATTCCCCTACACCACCACTGGTCAGGAGCCTAGACACGAATTTTTCCTACACATTCATATCTCAATTTGTTAGATCATCACTTGCGTGATACAGCGCCATCTATGTTATACCCTCATCGAGAGATTTCAACACTCCTTCGGAACTACCCGCTCACCCGGACAAGAGATGTCGCTATCTGTCCAAACTTTAACAACTTTGATATGAAGTAAAACCGTGAATACCATATATTTCATACTAAATTTAGATTTATTTAGTATGAAATATATGGTTTTCACGGGTTACCGTAAAAGTAATAAAAAATGAAGTTGAAAAATAAAAATACAAAAAGATACTTCATTCATATCAAACTTGTTACAAATAAAGTTCAATATAGATTATTTACATCTTCGGCTACTACTTACTTATCGGAAACGTTCTACACTATTCTGCGGCGGACGAAAACTACCGATCGGAATTATAAGTTGAGCCAAACTGAATCTTGAAATTTAAACGCGTGGTCACCGGCATCGCGTGATTTACTGAACATATTTTAAAGATGGTAGGTATTGCATAACATGCAGCCGAATGCTTTGGAGACGCAAATGCATATTTTACTGATCTAAATGTAAGTACGAGGAAGGTCAAAGGTGGTGAAATGCCAATGCATGCTTTCGAAGCCATGAAATTCAAAAAACCGGTTGTCTGTAAAGTTGGTTTACGGACGATAGTTTAACGTGACAACGTCATAACAAAACATTCAAAAAACATAAATGAAACCAGACGGTCACCCATCCAAGTACTGACCGCGCCCGACGTAGCTTAACCTCGGTAATCGGACGAGAACCGGTGTTTTGTCAAATATCTTGAAAACGGTGCATCCTACGGCAAAATCAATGAAATTATCATCCCCCTTAAATGCTCCCGCAACCCCCCCCCCCCCCCCACCGCACCCCGCACCCCCCGCATTGAAAATTGCCCGAGTGCTTTAACTAATATCGTAAATACTGGCGTTCGCTGCTCTCTTGTACATCCTGGCCTTCACTGTTCTGTTCGTACATGTACGACATTGCGTCATCCTGTTTCGTGCGTGCAGCCGGCGTTCATCGATTTATTAGACGTTGTGTTGTCACGTCAATAAATGTATAATCGGACATAAGTCGTGGACCGTGGTAACCCAGTGTTTAACCTAAAGCTTATCAATAAGGGTCAGTCAGACAAACGCCTGTCATTCTACTTTTAAGTGCATAACGACATATTCTAGTCTTCTAATCTTCTAATATATAAAAATCTCGTGTCACGGTGTTTGTTATCGAACTCCTCCGAAACGGCCTGACCGATTTTTATGAAACTGTTTTGTCTGTATTCGGTAAGTCTGAACTCCCAATGAACGGCGATCCACCACTGTAAGTTTTGTTCGGCACTTCCTGCCACGTACTGTGAAAAGGTGGAATCAACTTCCGGCAGGAGTTTCCAGAGAAATATTATATCGGGGCTTTTAAGAAAAGGTTTTATAAATACTTCCTTTAAACAAACCAGTGGCTCTCTTTGAGTTGTTGATATTCATGGGCGATGGTGATCGTTTCCTATCAGATGACCCTCTTGCTCATTCAATTGAGTACTTTTTTATAATGAGAGGGAGTCATTATTAAAAAAGTACTCAATTGAATGACCATGAACTTAAAATACTAATGCACGTTGTAAGCCGGTACTTAGTGAATAAAATTCCTTACATGATACAGAATGCTGCTTCTTTAGCCGATATTATGACCATTGCTGAACATAGGCGCTAGTACTATTAGATATTCTGTGACATAGGCCTCCCCCAAGGCTCGCCAAACCACTTTAGTTCAATCCTCGTTGATTTTGTCGTAGTTAAAGTGACAACTCTCCCTCCCTTTGTTTTAGGAAGCAATATGACGTAATAGCGATGCGCGTGATCCTAGCGGCGTGGCTGGTCGCGCTGCTGGCGCTGCGCGCGCGCGCGTGCCCGTGGGCGTGCGCGTGCCGCCCCGCCGCCGCCGACTGCGCGCACCGCGCGCTACTCACCGCGCCCCGGAGGTTGCCCGCAGACGCGCTCCGGCTGTGAGTACAGAATACCAGTATTGACACTAGGGTCACTTTATAAGACAAAATGACACTAGTAGCTTTAAGACAAAAATTACACTAGTGTCGTTTTATACGACAAAGTAGTAGTAGTTTTAAAAAAAAAATACACTAGTGTCACTTTATACGACCGAAATGACAAAACAGATTTACAAGTGGCACTAGTGACGCCATATTAGAAAAATATGACAATGCTAGTGACACTAGTGAAACTTCATAAGTCAAAAGTGACACTACAGGCATTATAAGACAAGAATCATACTACAGACATAATAGGTGACACAAGAGATCTACATATGACAAAAATGACACTACAGACTCTACAATCGACACAGATGATGCTACAGACATTAAAAGTGACACCAGTAACTAAATAGAGGCTATAAAAGACGCCAGGATCAGACACGAAGCTACTAAGATATTGCAATGTTGACACTACACGCAAAGGCCGTATTGTCTAACGCTTCTGACGCTTGCCTTCGATATCACCGTCTCTTTCTGTCATCATCTTATACCGTTTGACAGAAAGAAATAGTGATTGCGAAGGCAGGCGTCAGAAGCGTTAGACAATAAGTCTGCTGGTTAGATTACTGTGAGGTTCACCACATAGAAAACAAAGAAAAACAAGTACGGTGGGCTGCAAAAGTGCATGGACATCTGGGGGCGATAATCGCGTGAGCGCGCGCGCGCGCGGGTATGTTAATAACATAGAACGATCAAACACTGCTCACGCGATTATCGCCCCAAGATGTCCATGCACTTTTGCAGCCCATCGTACATGGAAAAATATAATAGGTAATCGCTCCGAAGCGATCTCTCACATGTAACCTTTTACAGCGGAAAAAGTACCTTATTGATTTTTTGGTAACTTGGCATTTTCTGAAAAAAGTTTACTTACCCTGTACTTTTTTTAAAAACCTAACAAATTTCGGGTTATTTCTACTCAGAATCACAAGCACTATCGATTAAAGCAATAAAAAAAGTGTCCCTCCTTTCATTGTCAGTTTTGTGACGCAGTTAACCATACATGTTGTATGGACCGTCACAAAACTGACTAATAAATTTTGTATTGAAAAATTAAGGATAATTAAGGAAAACGGGTACATTTTTTTCTGAACACTCCCAACTAGCTAGCTAGGTAGGTAGGTATCTATATTTTTTATTGATTACCCGTTAGATTTACGCTCAAGTTAATAAATAAATAAATATATTTATTTTTGTTTCGAGTAACTTTTACATGAATGAAAGAAATTTGTACATGCATAGTTTAAATATATCTTGTGCTTGCTTTGATCAATTATAACTATAGATCCACAGTCGCGCGCCCGAAAATGTCCGAGCCAAATGACTTTGATAAAAGTGGCCTTCTTTTTCTCAGTACGTTGCGTGTAATTGTCAAGTTTAGCTGACAAGTGTCAATCGAAATTCGACTGTAATGAAGTAAAGGCTAGGTTCAAATTTCTGTGTAGGTGATGTTTTTAATTATTATGCAAACAAAAAAAGTTCGGACATTCTTTGAAGGGGATTTTGTTCGGCAATGTGTATCTTCAGTTATAATTGATCAAAGTGTGCTTGTGGTATTTGAATGACTAGCACTTTTTGATGTAGTGTCTCAAGGAAATTGTCGGCAAAACTTTCCAAGAAAACCGCATGAATTTTACATCTACTCGTATACACCGTGGCTGAAGAGTACCCCAACACATTTAAAACATAGATTCATCACGTTATTTCAAGCCAATAATCTTTATTCCTACTAAAATTGTTAATACGAAAGAGACTATGTCTGTTATCTCTTTTCTTCAGGTAGCTTGAGACCCTGGGAAGGTTTTATCCCGAAAAATTGCATAGTACCCACGGTATAGCGATTATTTTAGCATTAGAAAAACGCTTGAAGAGTAATTTTAATTTTTTAAAAAAATACTAACTATTAGTTATGAAACCAAAAGACTGTAAATGGCTATATATTTTTTTATGTTAGAGAGGCCAGACAAACGAACTAGTGGGTCACCTGATGTTAAATGATCACCACTGTCCATAGACACCCGTAGCGCTTTACGCGATGCCAGTGCGTTGTCGGCCCTGCAGAAAATTGTACACTAGCCTCTTAAAGGCATCCAGGTCGTAACTTGATGGGAAGACCCCAGCGGGAAGGTCGTTCCAGATTTAGCAAGTTGAGACTGCCGAAGACTGCCGTTCACGAACATGATGTCGATGAAATGAACGCGTACGACGGGTGGATCTGTAACGGATCCCCGCAGCTGGAATGAGGTCAAAGATTATTATCTCCTTGCTAATTGTTACGTATATTTGGTGTGACGTATTTAACATGTATTTTTCAATAAGCCATGTCAAGATTAACTTCTTACTTTTGCTAATAAAAACGAAGTATATGACAAGCAATTGCCATTCTTCAATTCTAAAAAGTCTTAACACCTTGTTATCTTAAGGTCTAAATTATTAAATCCCGTTTCCATGGGAGTTCCGGGTAAATATTCACCTTATGTCACTCTCGCAACTAAGACACTTTAAAACCCTCCTCTCCTCTTTAGGCTCCAAGGGGTGCCAAAGAATTATAAATACATACCCACATACATACGTACGTGAATAAATACCTACGCTTGAAACACATAACCCTCCTTCGACAGTCGGGTGAAAAGTTAAAATTTTCGATTGGACACCATCAATATTTATAACGTTTTTTTTACTTCTGAGGAATATGTCTTATGAATCTACCCAAGGTGTATAACAATTTACTCAAATTCCTGTTGCTCTAAAACAATAGCGCAAGACCGTAACCATATGAACACCACAAATTCACCCGAATATTGCCCGCTATTTTGTGAAAGCGTTTCCATAAGTGTATAACTAAGCTAGTTCGTGAATGCCGTTCAAAGGACGCGGAAGTAGGGCTGAGTTTAGGCCGAAAAATTTATGTTTTCGGCTTTCGACGATTCGGCTTGGCACTGAGCCCGTGTTCCTCCACGCATATTGATGATTGATTGATATAGTGAAAATAAACGGATCACTCACGTCTTAAAACGAGTTTAACTCGACATGTTTCGGGCTAATAAACATGTCGAGTTAAACTCATTTTAGGACGTGAGTGATCCTTTTATTTTCACTATGAGTGAGTCTCACGGTAGTTTCATGTTTGAATTGATTGATATGGGCAGTAGTCTTTATTGCCCATATCAATCAATCAATCAAATAATTTACTTACTGTATGGTTATGAGTCAAACAGACAAACAGTTGTCTAACGCGGACGCTAGCTTTCGAATTCACTATTTCTTTCTTCCAAACGATATAAGATGGTGACAGAAAGAGATGGTGAAAGCGATGCCAAGTGCCAGTCCTATTTTAGTATTTGATCACATTTTCCATTAACCAATTAAAATCAATGTCAAAATATTTTTATTCGGCTTACGCTCAATTGAATGGAATTTGGAATAGGCTCTTAGGAATGGCGGTTCGGAAAAACCCTGTTGAGAAGAATACGGCAAGAAATAAAAAAAGGTTTTTTTTCAACAAATATTATTAAATTACATACATCTATAGTTTTTAACATTGTAGATACGCTATTTGAGACTAGAGATCGTCCATGATATAAGGTAATTCATTTTATAGTATGCCTTAGACTTGAATTTTGTAACTGTTTTGTCGGTTATTGTTTTATTGATATTGCCGTGCCCTTACAGGGCGTCACATGTATACCTAGTCTATTATTCCAGCTTATACCTGTAGGTAATGTGATATGCAATAAATCATTTTGACTTTGACTTTGACTTTGCAATGCTCTCCAATTTTTTCCAAAAATTCGGCATCAACTTTCGGCTTTACTAGAAAACTGGTATCCGGTTTCGGCTACCCATCATCCCAACTCTACCATTGAAAGGCGTGAAACCCTACAAACTAACTATACATCTTACAAACTTGCGTGTGTAGCTGATAACTACCCATTTACATACAAAATACTGCGCTGGGACGACCTCTTAACCGCATCAATAACTTGGTATTATGAGTTGCGGTTATATTTTTCCATTTTCTACTACGTTTGGTATATTAGTATAGGGTGGGTACAGAGTAAGGAAAGTCCAGAGCCGATTTTGTATGTATGAAAAAAATATTGTACCTTTTGTATGTATGAAAGAGTTACAATGCATTATTGTAATGAACTAGCGACCTGTCCCGGCTTCATACGGATGCAAATAAATAAATAAATATCACGGGAAAATTCACACCAATTGACCTGATCCCAAACTAAGCAAAGCTTGTATAGTCGGGGTAAGAAAAGGTTCGACACTTTTCGACCCTAACTCGTTGACATAGAGTCGAAAAATGACGAAACTTTTCTTACCCTGACTATACTATGGGTACATACTTTACATATTAAACATCCAAAACTCGAGCACAAACATTCGTATTTTTCACACAAATATCTGCCAGGTACTAACATCAAACACTAAAAATTAAAATTAAATAATTTGGGAGTAGTGGTAGAGCCATGTTGTAGCTAGCCGCTGCATCACGAATGGGCCGGCTCGTCCGGGGCAGTACCACCCTCGCACAGAAAACCGGCGTGAAGCAGCAGTAATCCTGCTTGCGTTTCGTACGGTCAGTGAGAGTGCCGGGGGCCCAATACCTCACCCCTTCCCTCTTCCCCTCCCTCTCCCCCTTCCCCTATTCCCTCTCCTTAAGGGCCGACAACGCACTGGCATCGCGTAAAGCGCTGCAGGTGTCTATGGACAGTGGTGATCATTTAACATCAGGTGACCCACTAGTTCGTTTGTCTGGCCTTTCTAACATAAAAAAAAAAACCGGCCAAGAGCGTGTCGGACACGCCCAAGATAGGGTTCCGTAGCAGGTACGAAAAAATCTTTGCATACTTTATTAATGTGGTTGTTTTGGTCCCAACTCCCACCGCGCGCAGAATTTCAACGTCGGCGGTACAGCGCCATCTATCGGCGAATTGGGTAACTAGTCTACTAGAACTAGTATGTATATTGATGGTTTTTCATATGTAATTCATTATTATATGAACCGATTTCAATTTTATTTTTTTATTTGAAAGAAGATACTGTTAGCGTGATCTTATAGGTACTTAATAGTAGATTGTTCAACAAGGGACTAAAACAAGCCATAATGACACGAGATATTTAGCCGCCCGAGCGATAGCGAGGGAGGCTATAATTCGAGTTGTCATTATGGTAGTTTAGTCCCGCGTTAAACACTCTACTTTTCACTTTGAATGCGAGGAAAAAACGACGTACAAAATTACTTTTTTACAACGTATGCTCAATACGAGCAATGGACATCTGTTCAAAATTCAAATAGCAAAAAAAATACCGCTGTCTTTTCTTTTCTTTTATATTTTTTTGTAAAGTGACGCTTTAAATGCTTGCATAATTAGCCAACAGATTCTAACTTAAAGACTATGTTAAAACTAATTGGACTATGCATGTAAGAATGATAATTGTTCATTCATTAGAATCGTCAAATAAATTAACCTAATTGATCTAAGTTCACACACAAAATATATTGTTAACTGAAACACTTACCCGTGAATAAAGAAACGACTTTTTAAGTTTATTTTCTATATGCCAATTCTTTGTTAAATTATATCTAATTATACTTTCTATTTACTATTAAATGCAACTGACATCGCATTATTTTGAAGTCACGCCATATTAACATTCAAACGCAATTCAAACGTAACTGCTCTATCTACCGTACACTCCAGCACTGCTTTGCCGACAGTGCGGATTGCTATTTTATCGACAGAGCAGGGAACTGCTTTGCCGACAGCGTTTTTTAAAAAAAAAAACAAATTAAAAACACCTAAGCTAAAGGAAATCTTTCTTTACGTGCAATTTTAATGAATTCATCTTTAATATTTTATAATTAAATAGATTAATATTCGTAATTATACAATGTGTTTCACGTAATTATTATTGTTTAAATATTTTTTATACAGTTGTCATTTTGAGGTTACTTCCACGCCCTAAAGGCTTCCACAGACCGAAGCGCAGGGCGCTACAGTGCGTCCGCAGCGCGCTTCGGTCTGTGGAAAGCTTTAAAATTGTCTATACCCAGTTACTGAAAATGGCGATAATCCTCCATTCACAAACACCGTGATTGGCAGTTTAGGGGTTTCCATAGTCAATTAAAAAAATTTTACTTTAATCCCTTGAGATCAAAAAAGAGCTTTAGTCCCGATATGCAGAGACTAAAGTAACATTTTAAGAGCATGAGAAGTGAAAAGAAAAAAACATGCTTGCAATGGCGGTTAAATTACAATCTTAATTTAGAAATATTTTTTTACAAAAACTTAAAAACTACTCAATTGATTAAGTTGAAAATAATTTTCCTAGAAAGTTTTTATTAAGATTAACTTACATGATTTTTTTCATATTTTTTAGACTTGACGTTCAAAAGTTAGAGGGGGGGACACATTATTTTGAACTTTCGGAATGAATATCTCCGAAAATATTATTTTTATCAAAAAATGGTTTTAGCAAACTCCTATTTATTTTCAAATACCTATCCAATGATACCCCACACTATAGGGTAAGTCGAGAAAAAAAAATCAACCCCACTTTACGTCTATGGGAGGTACCTTAAAAAAATTTTTTTTAGTTTTGTTTATATAATCACTTTGTCGGCGTGACTGATATATATATTCATGCCAAATTACAGCTTTCTAGTACTAACAGTCTCTGAGCATAGCCGCGGACGGACAGACAGACAGACAGACGGACAGACATGGCGAAACTATAAGGGTTCCTAGTTGACTACGGAACCCTAAAAAAAGGGTGTCGTCATACAAGAAACGTGTTTTTTCAGCCTTTTTAACTCGATTTTTATATTGCTTTTACTAGACACTTAAAATATTCACCGATTATGTATTGCTGTGGCCGATACAACAACAAATATTGACAATATAATCATATTAAATATTAAGGGGGGTCCTGACTAACCAATATAAAATGGTTGTGCTAACACTGGATTATTATTTTAAATTGTATGTATGTAACTCTTCATTGTACACTTAACACATAAAATAAACAAATAACAAGAGAAACTGATGCAAAGGTGAACTTGACCCTTATAGGAATCTCTTCCAGTTCACCTTGCCTGCATTGTCTCCATAATTCGAATCCCTGTAGGCTGTCTCTGTGTTTCTACAGTACTCTGTCCCTCACATGTAATAGGGGGTAGCTGTATTATTTTCGTGCAATATCAATGCGCGTACAGTCGGGGGCAAAAGTGTTAACGGTGTTTATAGATAAATGATTGATTTTGAGTTTTTGAAACGAGTGCAATAGTATATTTTATATCGAGAGACTAAAGAGACTCGATGTATGCCCGAGGTGGTTAGCCACCCGAGCTTCAGCGACAACGGCCAAAGCCCGGAGATGTTTCTGGGTTTTAATTAGTCTTAGGTGAAAGCTACAAGTTTTACTTTAACTAGGACAAAATCAACAAGGATTGAACTAAAGCTGTCTGGAGAGCCTTGGGGGAGGCCTATGTCACAGAATAACTAATAGTTCTAGCGCCTAAATTCAGCAATGGTCTAAAATGGCAAGAAAATGTTTTTTTTTTATGTAGGTCACTGACACTGTAAAAGCTTGTTCACTTTAGCTTACAATAGCCTTAAATTGTACTATCTTAATATATAAAAATCTCGTGTCACGGTGCTTGTTATCGAACTCCTCCGAAACGGCTTGACCGATTTTTATGAAACTTTCTTGTCTGTATTCGTTAGGTCTGAGAATAGATCATAGACGACCAGATAGCCTAGTGGTTAGAGACCCTGACTATGAAGCTTGAGGTCCCGGGTTCGATTCCCGTGTCGGGGCAGATATTTGTATGAAAAATACGAATGTTTGTTCTCGGGTCTTGGGTGTTTAATATGTATTTAAGTATGTATCTATCTATATAAGTATGTTTATCCGTTGCCTAGTACCCATAACACAAGCTTTGCTAAGCTTACTTTGGGACTAGGTCAATTGGTGTGAATTGTCCCGTGATATTTATTTATTTTTTATAGGCTATTTTTGTACCCCTAGGTGGTATGTGGCAAAAAACGTTTGCGGGATCAGCTAGTTGCGCTATATTTTTTATAAAACTATTTCTTCATAGAACTTGTGTTCCCGCCTGTACCTAATATAAGGCTGGGTTCATATTAGCATCATATCGGCGGCTAGGGAGCGTCCACACTGCCAATATGTCTTTATGAGTCCCAAGAAATGTTTGTTTTGTCATTACTCACATACATACGCCGTTGTATTTGTAAATAAATACATATGAACTAGCTTTTGTCCGTGACTTCGTCCGCGCATAATTCCAAGTTTTAATATATAATAATAATATATAATAGTTCACCTTTGCATCGCGACGTAGTAGCAGTAGACAAAAACTTCACCCCGCTTTCCTTGGCAAACGAGAACTGGCGCCGACTTAAAGTAATGAGCATCGAAGACCGCAAGGCGGTATGGAAGAGCAAGGAGCTACACGGGCGGTTCTACGAGGCACTCACAGGGTCAGATGTAGACCTGCTCCGTCGGTGAACTGGCTACGTTTCGGGGATCTCTTCGGGAAAACCGAAGGTTTTGTCTGTGCAATTGGGAATGTCTAAAAAAAATTACCAGTGGTTTTTATATTTTTTTTGTATAGAAAAGTCAATTATAAGGAACTAATTTCAATATTTTGTCATTTAGTTCTCTACTTTTTTCAAAATTAATTATTGAAACTATTTTAGTTGATGACTTCAGAATATAATTGAGGGCTCCCACAATGCCAAATTTCTAAATCTATCTAAATGCGTACGATAAGGCAACCCCTTTAATTATTTTTTGCGTAGTGGTACACTATACACTGTGTCTCGTTACTGGCACTGTCAAAGTGCTAGATGTCAGGCAGCGGGTCCAAATCAAACTCCGTAGTATAATCCACGCGTAAATTGTGAAGAATTCTAACCACATAGAATAAAGTACGACTTGAACCGGTCACGCAATTTACACCAATGTCAAATGAAGGTCATTGCTTATTTGTTATATAATAAATTCATTACATAATATTAAAATTAAATAACTACAGAAAACGAGTTAAAAACATTTATCTCGAAATGGTTTTCGATTTACTATACATTGCAAAAAAATAGACATCCCCAATTGCGGATGAAGTTATCATGACGAACAACTACCGGAGGTATATCTTGAAGGACGGTACGGTCGACATTTGTCGGGCATGCCGCCGTCCCGGGGAGTCACTCAGGCATATTATTTCCGGTTGTGGTCATCTTGCTAACGGTGAGTACTTGCACAGACATAACGTTGTAGCCAGAATTGTTCATCAGCAACTTGCTTTGCTATACGGTCTTGTGGACTTTGAAGTGCCTTACTATAAGTATATACCTGCGCCAGTTCTCGAAAATGGTCGTGCCACGCTCTATTGGGATCGGTCTAATAGGCCTGATATCGTGCTGACAGATCGATTGAAACGCCAGACAATGCTCATCGACATCACCATCCCCCATGACGAGAACCTCGTGAAAGCTGAGAAGGACAATGCCAGTAAGTACCTTGACCTAGCTCACGAGATAACCGCCATGTGGGATGTTGATTCGACGATCATTGTCCCGATAGTCGTTTCTGCGAACGGTCTGATAGCGAAGAGTCTCGACCAACACCTCAAGAGACTCTCGCTAGATGGCTGGATCAAGGGTCAGATACAGAAGGCGGTACTCCTGGACACTGCGCGGATAGTCAGGAGGTTCCTCTCTCTGTCGCCCTAACCACCGATAGCTTAGGCCCCACCTCGCTGCCGGTGGCACCCTAGCTTAGGTTTTTATAATGATTTTACCTTTTGTATTTATAGTTTTATATTTTACTTTTTGTATAATTATTGTAAAAATCTAACCTAAGAGAAAAAATATAAATAAAGAGAATAATAATAATCCTTTATTTGAGATCATCATCATCATCCCAGCCTATATACGTCCCACTGCAGGGCACAGGCCTCCTCTCAGAATGAGAGGGCTTGGGCCGTAGTTCCCATGCGGGTCCAGTGCGGATTGGGAACTTCATACACACAATTGAATTTCTTCGCAGGTGTATGCAGGTTTCCTTACGATGTTTTCCTTCACCGTAAAACTCATTAGCAAATTAGCAATGACCTTCATTTGACATTGAAGTAAATGTCGTTGACGGTCCAAGTCGTACTTTAATCGGTGTTGAATAGCATTATTTTATTTAGAATACTCTTTGATCAATTATAACTGTAGATCCACAGTCGCGCGCCCGAAAATGTCCGAGCCAAATGAGCGCCACTTTGATAAAGTGGCCTTTTTTTTCTCAAAACGTTGCGTGAAATTGTCAAGTTTAGCTGTCAAGTGGAGTTTTGCCGCTACCGAAATTCGACTGTAATGAAGTAAAGACTAGGTTCAAATTTCTGTGTAGGTGATGATTTTATTTGTTACGCAACCAAATAAAAAAGTTCGGACATTCTTTGAAGGGGATTTGGTTCGGCAATGTGTATCTTCAGTTATAATTGATCAAAGAGAATACTTCACAATTTACGCGTGGATTATATTACTACGGAGTTTGATTTGGACCCGCTGTCTGGCATCTAGCACTTTGACAGCGCCAGTAAAGTGACACTAGTTACAGTGTACCACTACGCAAAAAAAAATTAAAGGGGTTGCCTTATATTACGCATTTAGATAGATTTAGAAATTTGGCTGTGTGGGATGGGAGCCCTCAATTATAATCTGACGTCATCACTCATCAACCAAAATAGTATCAATAAATAATTTTGAAAAAAGTAGAGAACTAAATGAAAAAAAAAAAAATAAGTTTCTTATAATTGACTTTTCTATACCAAAAAAAAAATAAAACCATTGTTATTTTTTAGACACTCCCAATTCTAAGTCAAGTTTTATTACGAAAAGTTACTATACAGGGTTATTTGTAATTCACTAGCATCCTTTTAACCCTAAACTCCTACCACTTAAACAAATGTTTTTTGTCTTACGGCTTTTGTCATAACTTAATATTTTTGGTGTAACAACGTTTTGAAAATTTGAGACTAACTCTTACTTTTACGATACTCTGTGCCGCTTTCATTGCCCGCCACGACCGCGGCGCGTGGCCCTGCCCTCGAATTTCATAGAGTACGAAGTTGTGTTAGAAGTATTTATTTATTATTATTTATTTGTATGGAAAAAAAAGTGCTCCATTTTAAAAAGTCTTAAATCAAAAAACATCTGTCTAAGTGATAGGAATTCAGGGTTAAGAGGATGTCAGTGAATTACAAATAACCCTGTATACGTATTGGCACCAATTCAATTCAAATTGTACTACCACCGTCTCACATCCACCCCAAAGGGCTTTGCAAGCGACATAAAAAAAGAATTTCCCGGAAATGTAAATTTAATTTTCCACCGGAAGTAGCCGTGCAGTCAAGCGCGAACACCCTCTTTGTGTTTCACCGGTTTTTTACCTCCTTTGTTACGGTTTTTGTATACACGTGTTATATAAATTCGGGGAAATAAATCTTGTAATATGGGGGCATTGGAGTCATGACATTTTTGTATGATAAATTTACAATAACATTAATGTAAGCCGTAAAAGCCGTGGCGGCCTAGTGGTTTGACCTACGGATTCTCAAGAAGAGGGTCGTGGGTTCAAATCCCGGCTCGCACATCGAGTTTTTCGGAATTTATGTGCGAAATTACATTTCAAATTTACCATGAGCTTTACGGTGAAAGAAAAGATAAAGATAAAGATATTTTATTTGTTTAAACATGAGTATCAGTAAATACAGGCGTTTTGCGGCGTACAAAAATTAATTTTTTTATTGCATTGATTGCTAATAAAACAAAATAAAAATCACAAAAGTTGAATCCACAAAAATCAAATAATATGACAAAAGTTGTAATTAAAGTCTATTTCATAAAAATAAAAAAAAAAAAAAAGTCAAAAACATGCATTATTATATATCTTTACAATTATCATTTAAAAAATCATTAATAGCAAAGCAATATGAATAATTTCCGATTGAAACCACTTAAGTTACTGTCCCTTATATCTTTCGGAATCACATTATAGATGACAGGGGCCATACCAAATATGCTTTTCTTTAGTAGTGCAGTATTAGCCCTCTGTGTTAGTACCTGAGGGCTTATTGTCTAACGCTTCTGACGCTTGCCTTCGCAATCACTATTTCTTTCTATCAAACGGTATAAAGTGATGACAGAAAGAGTCGGTGAAAGCGAAGGCAAGCGTCAAAAGCGTTAGACAATACGGCCTCTGGTCGTTATCGCGTGGTCGTAAATCATGAAAAGTCGTGATTTCTTTTCATCAAACATCGCAAGGAAACTGCATACACCTGCGAAGTAATTCAGTGGGGTGTGTGAAGTTCCTAATCCACACTGGGCCCGCGTGGGAACTACTGTCCAAGCCCTCTCATCCTGAGAGGAGGCCTGTGCCCTGCAGTGGGACGTATATAGGCTAGAATGATGATGAATAATGTAAGGGTGTAAAAGCCGTGGTGGTTAGACCTGTGGCCTCGCAAGCAGAGGGTTGTGGGTTCGATCCCCGACTCGCATCTCTGAGTATTTCGAAAATGTGTTAAGAGGATACGATGCGCACCATTTCTCCATACACACGTAGTCCCCTGTTTCCTCCCTGGATAATGGCTTTAGAGCCAAATTTTTTTTACTGTGTAATCTGTATGTACCACAGCTATGCCCTGTGTTTCGCTTTTTTCCATATTTCAATTAACATAAGAAATATGAGCTTTCAAAAACTGAAAAAATTGCCCAATTTCAACGTCATTTTCAGACACTCATCAGAAAAGAATCCCTCACATAAACAAAGAAAAGAAAACATAGGGGCATAGCTAAATCTGTCCTCTAATTATTTATGAAAAAAATAATTTTATTGGTCCAGTTTTCGAGAAGAAAACAGGGGACTACGAAATGCTGTTTTGATCAATTTTACGCGCCTATTAACGGTCTGAGCTGAGTCTGCGGTTCGGGCGAGACAGCGACATTTCATTAAAATACCTATTTCTCAAAAGTCTCTCAGCCATCGTATCCTCTTAATTTACATTTTAAATTTAGTATCAGCTTTACGGTGAAGAAAAACATCGTGAGGAAACCTACACATGCCTACGAAGAAATTAAATAGTGTGTGTGAAATGCTCTACTATAATTTCACCATGTCTGTCCGTCTCTCTACGTGTTAAGTAGCTCAGACTTAATATCAGACCAAAGAACTTTAATTAAGTTTTGTTACAAATTTCATTTTTAAAGCAAGCTTTTTAGCTATCTGTACTTTTTGTTGACTTACATTGTCATCCAACTTACATAAGTATACCAAATTTCAAGTGAATCCGACAACTGGAAGTGGGTCAAAGTCGACTTGCAAGATTACACGGAGCTTAGTAGCTAATGCTTAGTACTTGTCACTTACACTTGCCAGAAATGTGTAAACATATTGTACAAGTGCTTAGTATTATACAATACACGCATCTGAAAGTGTAAGTGACAAATACTAAGCATTAGCTACTAAGCTCCGTGTAAACCTAGCATTACATACATACACAGGTATAGCTTATCTTATTTAAAATGACGCGCCCTACCACCGCATTTACGCACAGTATTTTTCATGTGATTTGTCGCTCCCAAGCAGATGAAGAGTCGTAATTAATACTTGCACGCACACATCTAAATCAACTGATACAGTAGAGGGGCGCGCGTCATTTTAGCTTAGACAAGTACCTCTACCATGAGTTACACTAGTTTACAGTGACCGTACTCGCTAGCGACGGCGTAAATGATTTGTATGGAGAATTGTACTTCCGTAAGTGACCGCTAGAGGCGCTGTACACAATTCTCCATACAAATCATTTACGCCGTCGCTAGCGAGTACGGTCACTGTAAACTAGTGTAACTCATGGTAGAGGTAAAGCTCTACATTGCAAGATAAATAAAAGCTTGAAAAATAAGCGCATTATTAAACTAAAGTCGCGTACAACTTCTTACAGGATATACCGCACTTAACGCTCGAAGGAATAAACTGAATCCTGTTTATACTCGCTGCGATATAAGGGATCTGTCCCCCCCCCCTGAAATCGTAGCCGCGGGGCATTGCTACTGTAACCATCGTTTCTACGTTTCTAGGACGTCCTGATTGTCCTTGAATTAAAGTTGTTTTTGCGTAATAAATTAGTGGCGTCCGCGGACCGGAAGACGCGGTGTGGGTAGGCCTCCAACAAGATGTGAACCAACACGTTTCTTGAATGACGAGCCCCTTTTAATCTTAAACTTTATTTTATTTTTAATACCTATATGAAATGAAATGAAAAAGCTAATTTCGCACACGAAACACATACAATTGTTACTATTAAAACAATACAATATTAAGATATAAAAAAAAACAATAAAAAATAAAAAAAAAACAAGCAAACAAAGAAATATATTAAAAATAAAAAATAATATATTACAAAGTGTGCGAAAAAGGTCCCGCCTCAGCATAAATGCGGACTCCTGAGGCCGTATTGTCTAACGCTTCTGACGCTTGCCTTCGCATTCACCATCTCTTTCTGTCATCATTTTATACCATTTGACAGAAAGAAATAGCGATTGCGAAGGCAAGCGCCAGAAACGTTGGACAATAAGCCTGCTGGGGTGGAGCCAGCGCTGGTCTTCCGGCGAGACCATATGATGAGTTATGTTATTATAGCGGCCCTATATAATCGGTGATAATTAACAAGTGTCTATCTTTTTTTTTTTTATATAATTTATATTATCCGCAATCAGTCGAAAGACTTTTATCGGATTTGGTGAGGGTGAGTTTAGACTTGTAAGGGAATAAGGCCTTCGCCCTATTCTCCTTTTATAAAACTTGGCGTCTTTTCAGCCTTTTGGTGCTATTGGTGGCATCCAGTAGATGCACTGCCAGTGGGTTAGGATGCCCGGCTAAGCGAGCTGCATGAGACTCTTTGTATCGCTCGACTTCTTCGGCAACTGTTGGCATTCCCAAATGCTCATGGATTTCATCGTTTCTCACAAACCACGGTCCATTCACTATTTGTCTATCTATTGCGATAATTTGAAAAAATTACTGAATTGATTGGAAAAATGTCTTTCTGCCAAGTTTCTTGCGGCGCATTCTTCTTGGCAATGATGGTTTTTGGTACTTTAAAAAAAAGTGACATGTTAAAAAGCCACTTGCAGCTTACTTGCAGAATGTACGTATTATTTTTGATTTGATTTTGATACGGTTGTT
This sequence comes from Archips xylosteana, assembly GCA_947563465.1. NCBI lineage: Eukaryota > Metazoa > Arthropoda > Insecta > Lepidoptera > Tortricidae > Archips > Archips xylosteana. Next base: position 11,486,804 of record OX387370.1, read on the forward strand.
GAGATACAACCCTGTGACAGACAGACGGATACATGGACAGCGTAGAGTCAATAATACGGTTCCGTTTATCAATCCTAATAAATTTTAAAATTTAAAAACCCTCCATCGCTAAAATAATAAAGTAAATGCCCATTATGCGTCTAACATCCTTTCCGCAGCTAACCAAAGAGCTGATAACTTTAAAACTGCTTAACCAATTTAGATGAAACATGTCTAAGAACCATCGCCAAGAAACCCGTTTTCAAATAAAAAATAACTGATGCCACAGACAGACGCACAGACACACACACATAGCGGTCAAACTTATAACACCCCTCTATTTGTGTCAGTCGGAGGTTAAAAAAAATCCAAAAAAAATATTTTTTGATGTCCTTTTTTAATCCATTAGCATGGCCACCCGGCTCCGCCCGCGGCTTCCGCTTATTGGCGGCCACTTCCGCCATCTTCAGATAATGCTCTTTAACTCGAAATAACCCAGCATTATTAGATACTAGCGTTCACAGAATAAAAATAAATAGTAATATAAACATACGAAAATAACCTAATATACAATACACATCATAAAACACTCAGATAAATTATACACAACAATAAACTTGTAAATAAACAATAAATTTATGCGTATAATAATAGTACATTACTGCAGAGGCCGTGAAGTAAGGGATTGATGGACGAGATTTGGGGTATACGGCCGAGTCGTAGACGAGGCCGGATAAAACGAGTCCAGCAATCCCTCTTCCGGCCGAGGATTGTATAGAGCTTTTCTCAAACATGCATCATCATCATCATCATCATCATCATTATCCATCCATCCAACCATCCATCCATCCGTCCATCCATCCATACATCCATCCATACATCCATTCATACATCCACCCATACATCCATCCATACATCCATCCATCCATACATCCATCCATCCATCCATCCATCCATACATCCATCCATACATCCATCCATACATCCATCCATACATCCACCCATACATCCATCCATACATCCATCCATACATCCATCCATACATCCATCCATCCATCCATACATCCATCCATACATCCATCCATCCATACATCCATCCATCCATCCATCCATACATCCATCCATACATCTATACATCCATCCATCCATACATCCATCCATACATCCATACATCCATCCATCCATACATCCATCCATCCATCCATCCATACATCCATCCATACATCTATACATCCATCCATCCATACATCCATCCATACATCCATACATCCATCCATACATCCATCCATCCATACATACATCCATCCATACATCCATCCATCCATACATCCATCCATTCATCCATCCATACATCCATCCATACATCCATACATCCATCCATCCATACATCCATCCATACATCCATACATCCATCCGTACATCCATACATCCATCCATACATCCATCCATACATCCATCCATACATCCATCCATACATCCACCCATACATCCATCCATACATCCATCCATACATCCATCCATACATCCATCCATCCATCCATCTATCCATACATCTATACATCCATCCATCCATACATCCATCCATACATCCATCCATTCATCCATACATCCATCCATACATCCATCCATCCATACATCCATCCATCCATCCATCCATACATCCATCCATACATCTATACATCCATCCATCCATACATCCATCCATACATCCATACATCCATACATCCATCCATACATCCATACATCCATCCATCCATACATCCATCCATACATCCATACATCCATCCGTACATCCATTCATCCATACATCCATCCATACATCCATATATCCATACATCCATCCATACATCCATACATCCATCCATCCATCACCAGTAGTTTAGGCGGTTTTATAGAAATAAAAGAAGATAGATTTTTTTTAATGTCGTAAGTTGGCTGTATGTAATTTTTCCTTTGTCAGTTTAGTGTTAGTAAGCAAATTTAAAAAAGTTACAGCAGCGGACAATAATGGTTTTTCATACTTACTTTTATGGCCTAGGCCAAGAAGTAATGTAGGGAGCCATAAACAACAAACTTCATGGCTTCATTTCGTGACATTAACGCATACATTTCAAAGCATGTTTGAGAAAAAAAATATTTTTGAAAGAATCAGGTCATACTTTTTTAGAATAAGCATATTTTTTTAGTTATTTTTTTGCAAATGTCATACTGCGCAGTAGCGAAATAACCGCAAGTGCTCTGCCAGAGTCAAGATTCTAGATTTACACATTAATAAAATATGTTTTTTTTTTATTATTTCAACATGCCTAAAATACCTTCCCTAAATTTGTCATCAGCTTGGGCTATAACACTTCGTTTCAATTTAGATTTTAGTCAGATTCTGTAAGGTCTAAATTACAATGGTGGGTTATTTGGAGATGATACGCTGTTGATCTAGGAGTGCGAAATGTGAAAAATGCTAGCTAAGTTTAACACTAAAAATATGCTTGGTTGTGGACTTCGCCGACAAAAGGATTAGGATTGATTGATTGGGATTTGATGACCGGATAGCCTAGTTGTTAGAGAACCTGACTACGAAGCTTGAGGTTCCGGGTTCGATTCCCGGTCGGGGCGGATATTCGTGTGTAAAATACGAATGTTTGTGCTCGAGTCTTGGTGTTTAATATGTATTTAAGTATGTATTTATCTGTATAAGTATATTTATTTGATGTCTAGTACCTACCCATAGTACACGCTTTTACTTAGTTTGGGATTGGCCAATTACCTAGTAGTGTTAATCGTCCCATTTAAGAAAATATCACAATTAAGATACTAAACGGGACTTATCACGCAAACAATATTTACCACGACGTTTCGGCCACATTGCAGCATTGAGCCAATTCGTGACCATGGTCGCTGCAATGTGGCCGAAACGTCGAGATAAACATTGTTTGCGTGATAAGTCCCTTTAATTATAATAGTCCCTTTAATTATTGTAGTGGTAGAGCCATGTTGTAGCTAGCCGCTGCATCACGAATGGGCCGGCTCATCCGGGGCAGTACCACCCTCTCACAGAACACCGGCGTGAAGCAGCAGTAATCCTGCTTGCGTTTCGTACGGTCAGTGAGAGTGCTGGAGGCCCAATACCTCACCCCTTCCCTCTCCCCCTTCCCCTATTTCCTCTCCTTTAGGGCCGACAACGCACTGGCATCGTGTAAGCGCTGCGGGTGTCTATGGACAGTGGTGTTCATTTAACATCAGGTGACCCACTAGTTCGTTTGTCTGGCCTATCTAACATAAAAAAAAAAATAATAATAACTACAGAAAACTATTTAAAAAGCATATCTCGAAATTGGTTTTAGGTAGTTCATTGAATAAAAAAGCCGTGGTGGCCTAGCGGTTTTACTTAAGGCCTCTCAAGCAGAGGGTCGTGGGTTCAAATCCCGGCTCGCACCTCTGAGTTTTTCGGAATTTATGTGCGAAATTACATTTGAAATTTATCATGAGCTTTACGGTGAAGGAAAACATCGCGATGTGTGCCACCTGCGAAGAAATTTAATGGTGTGTGTGAAATACCCAATCCGCACTGGGCCCGCGTGGGAACTACGGCCCAATCCCTCTCACTCTGAGAGACCTGTGCCCTGCTGTGGGTCGTATATAGGCTTCTTACGCTAAGACGCTTGTGTGAATCTATGGTTTTAAATGGGTTTTAATGAATATGAATGAATGAATATTTACTGATCGGTCTTGTGGATATTTCGTTGCGTTTTGTTACTGCACCATTTTGAAAAATACTTAAAAGTTTATTATGGAAGAGTAAGTCTCTATACAAAACCGGTTACTAAGAGAAGCGTTTGGTTACTTCAAAATTTAAGGCAACCCGCTGGGAATGGGGTTGTTAGCACCCTTCGCCACTGAAATAAGGCTAGGATGATGATGATGATGATGAGTTCATTGAGTGGACATTATCCTTAGATTTTCGTAACCTTTTCAGTTCGTTTATCATTGCTATTCCTTTCAATTAGCTTTGTGGTTTCAACTCTCCGTAACAATTCTAATAGAATATCAATATCAATTATGAAATCAACGTCGAGAATCCACTTAACTGTGCTCCATTTCGCCAGTTATTCCCAAACAAGGGGTGGAGCGGAGTATTTTAATTAATACAGATCCCCTTGAGGAAAACGTCTTGGGTGTAATTGCTCTTCCGTTTCGAGGTTTTCAAACGGCAATGCGGGCCAGTTTTTGGCGTGAATAAAAACAGTTTTTTATAAAAATTTTAACAGTTTTTAACGACCGCTTAGCCTAGTTGGTAGTGACCCTGCCTACGAAGCAAGAGGTCCTGGGTTCAAATCCCGGTAAGGGCATTTATTTGTGTGATGAGCACGAATATTTGTTCCTGAGTTATGGATGTTTTCTATGTATTTAAGTATTTATTTATCTATATAAGTATGTTTATCGTCGTCTAGTACCCATAGTACAAGCTTTGCTTAGTTTGGGACTAGATCGATTTGTGTAAGATTGTCCCCTAATATTTATTTATTTATTTATTTATTTGTACTAAAGTCTTCCAAAATTTACCTACTCTAAATGAGTCATATAGGGATCCCTTGGTTACGCATATCAATGCATCATTCTTCATAATCAAAGTTAGTCATACAGTGATTTAGTTCTGAAACAGTATTTTTAAGCACTTTTTTAAATATTTTTCTAAATACAAACTGAAACATGGATGCACAGAAAAAACCCCAGAAAAAAGACCAGCGCTGGGAATCGAACCCAGGTTCTCGGCATTCCGTGCCGCGTGCTAAACCCTTACACCACCACTGGTCAGGAGTTTAGACACGAATTTTTTCCTATGCATCGCACATTTCAACTTTGCTAAATCACGTTATAAGCAGTGATACAGCGCCATCTATCTTAAGTTCTCATAAAACCAAACATTCATACCAAACTTGTTTCACTTTTTTAAATGCCAACTTATAGAATTCAATAGGTTAGGTTAGGTTTGTTTTATAAAAATTCCAAAAAAAAAACCGTTTCAGAAATATATCACTTTATGACTAAAGTTGATTATGAAGAATGATACATATGACTTGTTAAATTATGGGAAACCTTAGAAACATGGGTCATATACGATGGGCCTCATAAGAAATCTCGAACTCACTCAGAGGGCGATGGAGAGGGCTATGCTCGGAGTTTCTCTGCGGGATCGCATTAGAAATGATGAAATCCGCGCAAGAACTAAAGTCACCGACATAGCTCGAAGAATCACCAGACTCAAGTGGCAGTGGGCAGGGCTCGCTCGTAGAACTGATGGCCGATGGGGCAAAAAGGTTCTCGAGTGGCGTCCGCGGACCGGAAGACGCAGTGTAGGTAGGCCTCCAACAAGATGGAGCGACGACCTGGTTAAGGTGGCGGGAACTGATTGAATACGGATGGCGCAGGGCCGATCTGTATGGTGAGCCTTGGGGGAGGCCTATGTTCAGCAGTGGACGTCTTTCGACTGAAATGATGATGATGGTGTTGATTTGTCTAGTATAAACCCATAGTCTTCACAAAAACGTTACGAAAACTAGATAACAATAAAATAGAGCCTTATCTCCCTAAAACACCCTCCTTCCCCCCACAATTAATATCAATTAAAGACGAATAATGTTCAGGGGATGAGCTCATGAAGCTAAAACGGAATAAGCGCTTTCTCGCCAATTGGCATAATATGAAGGGGGGACCTTTTTTATTTAAAAGCTTTTATTTAAATGTGAATGTTTGGTTAACAACGTTGGTACAGTAAGATTATTATAGAATACTAGCTGTTGCCCGCGACTCCGTCCGCGAAGAATAGGAGTATAAAAAAAATAGCCTGCGACCTATTCTCAGACTCAAAAAGTTTTTAAAAATCGGTCAAGCCGTTTCGGAGGAGTTCGATAACAAACAATAATAATAATAATAATATTAGGGGACAATCTCACACAAATCGACCTAGTCCCAAACTAAGCAAAGCTTGTACTATGGGTACTAGACGACGATAGACATACTTATATAGATAAATAAATACTTAAATACATAGAAAACATCCATAACTCAGGAACAAATATTCGTGCTCATCACACAAATAAATGCCCTTACCGGGATTTGAACCCAGGACCTCTTGCTTCGTAGGCAGGGTCACTACCAATTAGGCTAAAGCGGTCGTTAAATACAATACAATACAATGACTCTTTATTGTACACCAGGAATAGTAAGCAATACAGAAAACAGGTACACAGAGAGAAAGTTACAAGGTAAGCAATAGGCGGCCTTATCGCTTAAGAGCGATCTCTTCCAGGCAACCCTTTAACAGCAAGAAGGAAGGACTAGTTTACAGCAGGTGGTGCATCAACAGTGGATCAGAAAATTAAAACGCAACAAAAATAGTTACATCTACTCATGCATATATAGTACTTACATTATGTATAATAGGTACACGTCTAAAACAAATATAAGCAGTGGGATATACAGCCACATATAAATAAATAAATAAACTATAACAAAGCTAATTATTACAAGATGACAGATAGTACACCTTAAGCATAGATTTAAAGATTGACAGAGATTTTGCCCGTCGTAAGTCAATCGGTAAGGCATTCCACAACCGAATAGCCTGGACAGTAAATAATAATAAATAATAATAAATAAATATCACGGGACAATTCACACCAATTGACCTAGTCCCAAAGTAAGCTAGGCAAGCTTGTGTTATGGGTACTAGGCAACGGATAAACATACTTATATAGATAGATACATACTTAAATACATATTAAACACCCAAGACCCGAGAACAAACATTCGTATTTTCATACAAATATCTGCCCCGACACGGGAATCGAACCCGGGACCTCAAGCTTCGTAGTCAGGTTCTCTAACCACTAGGCCATCTGGTCGTATAAGAATAGACATAGAATTTGGAGTTAGAGAGAGGCACAACACCGTGAAACAAGATTTTTATACTTATACTTATTGAAGATGTACTATCTGCTTGGGTACATTTTAGAGTTCGGTTCTCTTTAGTTTTCATTGCATGTACGCTTCTCCTGTAAATCGTTCAAAAGAACTGGAAGATACGCTTTTAGGGATAAAGTAGCCTCTTTACATCTGTTTCTCTCTCTTCACCACATGGTACTGGAATGCCCGATCACTAAGTTCGATGGACACATAGATGACCTCAAGAAGCTGCCAGAGAAAGCCGTGGAATATTTTAAGAAATCTAGATTTAAGTTTTAATTGTTAGTTTTCATTTGTATTTCTTATACAGTTTTGCAGTGACACGTATCCCATACGATAAATAAATAATCAGAATCTCTTGTTAACTTCATGATTATACGTACAACTAGCTGATTCATAAAAATCTTGTCTTGACAATTACGAACACAACAAAAAAGAATTATCCAATTTGGTGCAGTGGTTTTCGAGTTTTGCGTTTAGCAACACATTTTGCGATTAATTTTTATTTATATGTATAGATAAAAAGTTTACATTAATTCATACTTATTCACTAAACGTCGGGTCCAAATCGTGCATTTGTCGCTCGATGCAGTTCGCAGTGCGTTTTGGACCGCCGCCAGCGCGATGCGGACCGATGCGGGCCATCGCTCATTTCGGACTGCCGTTGAATTTGAAAATGGAATAAAGTAAAGCGCTGAATCCAGCCTGTAGCTTGCACATTTTTGTGCCAGTATGCACATAATCCGATGCTTAGTAGTATGCTTATATTGTAAGTGTACAGTTTATCTATCTGTGTGGCGTTCCGGGTATTACCGACGGTGCTGGCTGAAAATCAGTGCTGGGGTGCTATAAACGCCTCAGTATTATGCTGAGCCAGTGTCCGATTTACAACCTCAATGACACACTCTATCCTTAGAATTCGTATTGTACTTTTGTGAAAATATTTATGTGTCTTGTGTTGTTTTAAATAACTGTATTATCTTTCTTTCTTTTGCATACATACATGACACTAACTTGCGAGCAGGGATGTTATGGAGCTCCGTAACCGTAACCGAAACTATCGTATATCCGAAGTAAAAATGTATCCGTAACCGTATCCGTTTCACAAGTTTCGGATAGTTTCGTATAAGGGTGGAGTCTAAATAGTGATTATAATACCAAATGATAATCTAGAGTAGATAAAACCTATAAATAAAACCTAATTATTACATACTATTTGTGTTTATATTTTACTTCAATCTTATATCCGTAACCGAAACTATCCGAAACTAACGGATAATTCGAAATAATTACGTATCCGTAACCGTATCCGAAACCGATATAATTTTAATCCTATATCCGTATCCAGATCCGAAATATCATATCCATAACATCCCTGCTTGCGAGCTACTTGCACTATAATGTGCGAGCTACTAGCTTGTGTAAGTGTAAAGTTCATGGTAAATTTCAAATGGCCTAACCATTGGGCTATGACGGCTAATAACCAACCAGCTAAGACCAGGCAAGATACCAACGACAATAAGGTTGACTCGTAGAGATCCCTTAAAGCGATAAGTTCGCCTTTGTACATGCATTTCAACGGTTGTCAATAATGTTTTTTTTTGTTTTCCTTATTTTTGTACAGTCAACCAATTTGATTCCTATGCCACTATAGAACCATGTCATAATGAATCAGTTTGACATCTTGATTTCTGTAAACATATTTCAACGATAATCAATAGGAAAGGAGTTAGCTTATGTATTAAAAACTTGAATTGTCACTGGCCGTCTGTCAAAACTTCTTTTTCATCATGTCATGGAGCGAAAAGGTTTATAAATTTTATACATATTTATTGCATGTTGTGATCAGAAAGTTGATAAACCTAAGACGTTGACGTTTTAATTGTCTAGTAGTTAATGCGATAAGGTTATATAGTGGCCTCTAGAAATCAAATTGGTTGACTGTACAATAAAGAGTTTGCATACATACAGTTTCAGTAGCTAGCAAAAGTTAAGCGTCCATTACAGTTACCCAACGTCTCAGAGTGTAGCAGCTATCACTAATTCAAACTAACGCATTGCAGACACCCCCCTGCAGAAGAAGGGGGGCTCATTAAAACTTAGCAGTGCCCTCAGGAATGTACACTCGCAGACTAAAGTCCTAAGCGAGACGAGGAATGTAGAGAAAGAAAAAAACCGGCCAAGTACGAGTCGGACTCGCGCTCGAAGGGTTCCGTACCATAATCTATAAAAACGTACGTTTTCGGAATTTATGTGCGAAATTACATTTGAAATTTACCATGAGCTTTATTTATTTATTTATTTGTAATAAGGATAACAACAACCGTAGATATACAACATAGTACATAATCTGTTACATCATCAAGGCCAATAACAGCTATCCATTGCTTACTTAAACTATGCTATCATATCATAGTAGGAATACTTAAAAACTAAGTTACAGCAAAATTTTATTTTATTTAATTTTGACTTGAGCATGTACGGTTAAATCACAAAAAAATATACTATAGATAAGTTAACAAGGTGTCAAAAATATCTTAAAAATCAGCATATACGAGTAGGTATAAGCGGCTTCACCCGATTTGCATTACACGGCTAAAATACGAACAGTGACAAGTGCCTAACAATTAAAATCCTTGACTGTACCTAATGATTTATAAATCTCATATTTTGTAAAACTAGGATATAATAATGATTTCAAAGTAAATAAAAACTTAATATTTTAGCGATATTATCTTTAGACGTAAGTAATATTTAACAGTAAGCAACCCTAGCAACACGCCTGGACGACACAGGGGTGTAACGACGTGAGGGGGGAAGTAGGTATATAAATGGCGGCGTTTTGGACGCGGTCAAAAGAGATTCCCTTCTACTCTGTTATTATTTATTCTTATGCCAAATCGTCCGTCCTCGTTGGTGGACGTCCCACGCTGCGCTTGCCAGTCCGTGGTCTCCAATAGAGAACTTTTGGCCCCCAACGGCCATCTGTTCTGCGTGCTATATGGCCTGCCCGTTGCCATTTCAACGAGCTGCATTTCGCCAGCGACTGGTGCGTACATATTACTAAACAGCTGAACAACATAATAGGTCGGGGCAAAAGTATTTTCGTATTTTTAATGTATTATAAGTGTTAAGTCGCTCGATAGAGGGCATAACATAGATGCGCGTTTTATCACTGCAATGGTGATTATAACAGACTGAAATGTACGATGTATGGGAAAGATTCGTAGCTAACTTCTAGACCAGTGGTGGTGTACGGGTATGGCACACGGCACGGAATGCTGAGGACCTGGGTTCGATTCCCAGCATTGGTCTTTTTTCTGGGGTTTTTTCTGTGCATCTATATTTCAGTTTGTATTTAGTTTGAAATATATGGTTTCACGGGATGACCGTAAAAGTAATAAAAAATGAAGTTGAAAAATAAATACAAAAAAGATAGGTACTTCATACCATTAACTTGTATCATTAGAAATCAAACCTCTTTGGCTGTGCTGAATGTAACTGGCTGGTTTTAATACCATTAAATGTTGACATTCTGAAGATGCAATAAATAAATAAAAACTAGTTCCCGCCATTTTTCAATTGTTTTTCAAGCAAGCAAAATGAACGTATGTGACGAAGAAATTCGGTACATTTTAAAGTTTAAAAAAAAAGGTAAAAATGCGAAGAACGCCGCGAATGAAATTTGTGCGGTTTATGGACCTAATGCGGTATCAATAAGAGTAGCACAAATGTGGTTCAAGCGTTTCAAGTCTGGAAATTTAAGTGTGAAAGATGAGGGTTTTAGTATGAAACTTTTTCCTTTCTATGAAAAATACGAAAATACTTTTGCCCCGACCTAATATTAAACTTTAAACATGAACATATTAAACTGTTGTCTGCTCGCCACTACCGATCCAGACAGATATTAATCTAGACTCAAGATTTAACTGAAACTCGGCCCGCGGCTAAATACTTCACTAAGTACCGTTTCATGCTTGAGCTTTGACATAACTCAAACTTTAACCTCTTGTGCAACTTCACAAATGTTTGGTTAAGCTTCCATTGCTTCTAAAGTTAAAAATTAAGCGAAAGCATTACAACCATCATCTCTCTCATTCGGTATCATGCCTTTTATCGTTATCGTGACTCATCTGACCAGCTGTTCAGCTGCAAGGACGCAGAGGCGTTGAACATCAGAGGCCCAGGGGCGTCGAAAGCCCTAAGGTAGGCTCGGGTGGATACGCCGTCATAGTACCGGCCTCTGGTTTGTGGCGTATAGTGGGGCCTTACGTGTAACAACCACTGGCCTGTAGCTGCCCGTATTGCGACGTCGTATACACCCGGGTGAACCAAAAACTTAATTCGGTATAATGCCTTTTCGCGGAAAATTATTTCCCAATTGTTTATTTTTTCTGAAACTGTAAACTATTCAGGATATATTTCAGGACTATCCTGTAGGTTAGATAAAAAAAAAAAATTTAAACTGTTTATTACTTTCGTAAGAATACAAATTAATTATTAATATTATTAGTACAATCTTTTAAATTTTAAGATTATATACTAACAACTTACTTTCATTAACACTACATTAACTTATTATAATTAGTTAATATTTGTTAATAGGTACTTTTTTACAATACTCTTAGTCTGCTGTGTTGGCTTATTAAGTATACAATTTATGGTATTGTTAGGGAAGCTGTTTAGGATATGTGGCAAGTAATTTGACCACACTCTTTTGCCATATTGATTTATGCTCTTAGGTATCTTGAAATAGGATTGATTGGTTAAGTGCCGGAGGTTGGCTGGTCTAGTATACCTATCAAGTTTCTCTATTTGGTTCTTATACTGTAATATCACAGCTAATTTTACCTTATCAAATACACTCAGGACTCGACAATATTGGAACAATTTATTATAGTTATTTCTGTGTAGGTATTTAACTTTGAGTGGAACTATTAGGATTAGGTGGGGTTTGTTTTATCTTCTTCTAGTATATGAAAATCTCGTATCACGGTGTTTGTTATCGAACTCCTCCGAAACGGCTTGACCGATTTTTATGAAACATTTTTCTCTGTATTCGGTAGGTCTGAGAATAGGTCGTAGGCTATTTTTTATTTTCGCAGACGGAGTCGCGGGCAACAGCTAGTCTAATGTATAAAAATCTCGTGTCACGGTGTTTGTTATCGAACTCCTCCGAAACGGCTTGACCGATTTTTATGAAACTTTTTTTCTGTATTCGGTAGATCTGAGAATAGGTCGTAGGCTATTTTTTTTATACCTACCCCTATTCTTCACGGACGGAGTCACGGGCAACAGCTAGTTATTCTTAAAAAAAATTCTAATTTGGCCAAATATTTTTGCCAGCTAGTATGTATATAACAATCCTGAAAAGTTTACAGTTTCAGAAAAAATAAACAGTTGGCAAATGAATCAGTTGTGAAAAATATAGTCGGGAAAAAGCAGAGAACTCTCTCATTCATCATCTCTTGATGACCAAATGGCCTAGTAGTTAGAGAACCTGACTACGAAGCTTGAGTTCCCGGGTTCGATTCCCACGTCGGGGTAGATATTTGTATGATAATCACCTTAAAGATTTGTGCAATTTCTGTTTTGGCCATTCCCCTGCGACATTGTGTAGGTTACATATGATGTTCAAAATGATTTTCCATCGGGAAAACTCGGATCTCAATCGGAATACGATGGCACCCGAACTGTCAATCAATGATTGTATTAAATGAGTGACGTTTACTTGAGTGAACTTCATTGTTTAGTGTCAAATGTCAAAGTGAATAATGTAAGATGGCTATTATCAAACCGCGTTTAGAAAGGGGTTGAGCTCATATGTTATTTTTGAACTAATCCATGATATGACATTGTCAGTGGTAGATTTGTCACATAATAATATGATATTAATATATTTTATAAAACAAATGACAACATTTACCGAGAATAGAGTCCAAATATGCAAAGCATACTCTGTAAATCTATTGATTCTATTATCAATAAGTGTCTGCACTTATGAAGATATCAAAGATTGACTTAATCGCTGCTTATCTAAAATAACGGCCTAATTTGGCATGATACGCTGTGTAATTATACATCTTATTTGCAATAATTAAAGTATTAAGTTGCACGCCGTAGTATTTTGGAATAGAGCGTTATTTTAGATAAGCAGCGTTATGATTATATATAATCATTTAGGTATAGTGATGATGATCCGACCGATTTCGGACATGGCGACCACTTCGACTCCTAGTTATGTTACTGTTGTGCTAACGGTACTCTCGAAACCCTTTCTAAACGCGGTATGATAATTCACGGCTGTACATAAGATGGGTACTGAAGGAAGCTAATTGAGAGAGCACGATACCTAAATAAACCTTACCTAACCTTACCTTACCTAATTATACCTTTTCCGATAAAATACGAAGGAAAATCATTTTTCACTACATCTGTAAAGCCCGTTCGCCTTCGCGCCCTTCAAATACTCAAGCTTATTAATAGATAAGTTTATAACCGTTTCTAAATTTTTATGAAAATTTTGAGGGAAATCATCCATTGTTTCGCGGGCATTTTACGCAGTACCATTACAAGCGTTATTAATTTGTTTACGGGCGCCTCGCCAAGTGCATCGGCGTGCATTATTGCTTACGCAATCGCGAATTGAAATTAACGATCTTGAAACAATTACACTCTGGACTCTTTTATTGCGGTCATCACAATCATCTCACCCTGTGACTGGCTGGCAACTAATTCCGTGAAATATTTGTAAAAACAATACAATGCAATAGTTCGACGTATTTTGGGCTATTCCGTAGCCTTTACTCTTGGAACACACGCCACAGTGGCTGCTGCCGAAAGCGGACATGCTTCCTCGAACGGAGACGACTCCATAAGGGGCATTTACCACACCATAAAAACAAAAGGCTCACAGAGAAACGGAACGTCCGCACGGTAGCCCCTTCAGCGTCACCATTCCTGTGGCAAGTACGAAGATCTGGAATCAGCTTACTGCGGCAACATTCCCGGAGCGTTACAACTTAGGGATCTTTAAAAAACGAGCCTACCAATTCCTAAAAGGGTCGGCAACGCACCTGTGATTCCCTTCGTGTTGCGGGTGTCTTAAACTATGTTATGTATCTTACCTATAAAACAGTACCGTGACTGACTGACTGACTGACAGACAACGCACAGCCTAAACTACTGGGGCTAGAGACTTGAAATTTGGCACACATGTACCTTGAGTATTGTAGAGGTGCACTAAAAAAGGATTTTTCGAAATTCTTACGGGATAGGGAAATATCTAAACTTTCGTTGTTTATTTATTTGTAGCGGAATCTCTGAAACTATTGAGCCGATTTTAAAAATCCTTTTTTGACATAGGTTACTTACTTTTTATCCGGGAAAATGCAAAATTCCCACGGGATAGAAATAAATTAACTCAATTTCGGGGCTGATTTTAAAAATTCGTACACATTATGTGATATGACTATCCTCGATTGACAAAGGCTACTTTTTATTTGGGAAAATTTAAAATTCCCACGGGATAGAAAAATTTGAAATCAACTTTGGGGCTGATTTTTAAAATTCTTTCACTAATAGTAAGCTACAGTATCCTTGATTGACACAGGGTACTATTTTCCGGGAAAATGCAAAATTCCCACGGGATAGAAATAAGTAAATTCAACTTTGGCACTGATTTTAAAAATTCTTTCATATAATATACGACCAGACGGCCTAGTGGTTAGAGAACCTGACTACGAAGCTTGAGGTCCCGGGTTCGATTCCCGTGTCGGGGCAGATATTTGTATGAAAATACGAATGTTTGTTCTCGGGTCTTGGGTGTTTAATATGTATTTAAGTATGTATCTATCTATATAAGTATGTTTATCCGTTGCCTAGTACCCATAACACAAACTTGCCTAGCTTACTTTGGGACTAGGTCAATTGGTGTGAATTGTCCCGTGATATTTATTTATTTTATTTATTTAATATGATATGACTATCCCCAATTGACATAGGCTACATTTTTTTCGGGAAAATACAAAATTCCCACGGGATAGAAAAATTTGAATTCAACTTGGGGGCTGATTTAAAAAATTCTTTCACCAATAGTAAGCTATAGTCTGTTTGACATAGATTACTTTTTTCCGGGAAAATGCAAAATTCCCACGGGATAGAAATAAGTAAATTCAACTTCGGCACTGATTTTAAAAATTATTTCATATGATATAATATGACTATCCCCAATTGACATAGGCTACTTTTTTTCGGGAAAATGCTAAATTCCCGCGGGTTAGAAAAAACTGAATTCAACTTCGGGGCTGATTTTGAAAATTCTTTCACCAATAGTAAGCTACAGTATCCCTTATTGACATAAAGTACATTTTCCTGGAAAATGCAAATTCCCACGGGATAGAAATAAGTAAATTCCACTTAGGGGCTAATTTTTAAAAAATATTTTACAATTTGAAAGCTACAATATCCCTGGATGACATAGTCAGTTTCAAAATGTTTTGACAGTTATTTCTATCCCGCGGTACGCTGTACTTTGCACTTTCCCGGGATAAAATGTTGTTAGGCCTCCTCCCAGAGCGAGAACACTTGGGCCCAGTGCGATTTGTACACTGAATTTTTTTTCAGGTGTGTGTAGCTTTTCTCGCGATGTTTTCCTTCACTGTAAAGCTCATGGTAAACTTCAAACGTACCTAATTAATACACGAATTTGGAATAACTCAAGAGGTCCAAGCCCGGGCTCAAACCCATGACCCTCTGCTTAAGAGACCATAGGTCAAACCACTAGGCCACCTCTTGGCATTAACCTATGTGTTAATCCACGTAATAAACTACCTGTGTGGCAAATTTCATGCAAACAACTAACGTTATTGTCTTCGCGTACGAAGTCGCGGGCAAAAGCTAGTAATATTTATAAATCTCGACTTAATTTTATTTTTTTAATCGCAACCAAACAGTTTTTTTTTTAATGATATTAGGTACTTAAAATTGTAAGTAGGTAGATGCCCTATGTGTTTTCAATCTCGTCAGCAAAGCGCGTTAGAACTAGTTATATATAGATAAGTTATAAAAAAAATTGTATTCCACTGTATTTTTTATTTTTTTAAGTGCCTCCCCCCTAGTGTGAGTGTGACTATGTAACATATATAAGGACGCTTTTACTTTATTAAACAGTATTTACTCGACTCTAGTAGTTTCAATACTTCAACATCACAGGGCGACGGTGATCGCTCTCCATCAGGTGACCCGTCTGCTCGTTAGCCCCCTAATATAAAAAATTACCCTCACATCAGTGGGAAAAACATCATACACAAAACCTTATTTTGGCAAGAATCGAACATACAATGCATATGAAGACCAGGATCTACCGAAAGGGAATTCCCATGAGAATTAATTTAAATCCCGGATCTATTCTACTATCAAAACTACGTGTACGAGGCCACTGGTAAAAGCTAGTGTATCTTATATGTTGCGAATCCCGGAGCAGTCTTGATCAGTAATTCGATAGTTGTGCTATACCCGGGAATCGAACGCGCCCACTGCACGCCTGGCCTATAACTTACCCGCTGGGCGACGCCAAAGAGCTGATAATTATACAGACAGTATAGGTACCTACACTCAACGTCAAAATGTATCTTTTCCCTGTGTATCTAATATGTGTAAATAAATATCTCACTTACTCTCTCTGTCTATTTCTCTCTATCTCTCTCTGATGGTTTGATCTATGACCTTACAAGTGGAGGGTCATAAATTCGAGTTCGTTACTTCTAAATTTAACAGTATTTATTGGTTTAATAGAAAAAATATGGTTCCTATGTTTATCGCAGTTTAAAAAAAAACGATTTTAAAGATTTTTCCAGAGCTAAGCTATGATTTTCTTGGTGCCTCATTCAACATCCTGCTTATCCCTACTTAAATGTCATATGACGCGTTGTGATCGCGGGGCTCGACAGCGGGGGTCAGCAACGCTTCCAGCATGGCCGAGAGAGGTAGTGACTCGACGCTGGAATTATTACCTATGGAGGTAAATATATCGCACCTTCAGGACTGTAGTGACTTAAGAGGGTTTATACCTGCTGAGCTGGCAACGTCGCATTTTTGTTAGTTTTTGTCGATTATCCCATAAAAATTGAATGAAAATTAAAAATGTGTTGAATACAAATTGTTCTAATATATAAGTTAATGTGTCTACTGCAATAATAATTCGTGATAGACTTTTATTTTCTTTAAAAACGAACAAATTATTACCTAACGGTTTTTAAAGAAAATAAAAGTCTTATCACGAATTATTATTGCAGTAGACACATTAACTTATATATTAGAACAATTTGTATTCAAAACATTTTTAATTTTCATTCAATTTTTATGGAATAATCGAGAAAAACTAACAAAAATGCAACGTTGCCAGCTCAGCAGGTATAGGTATAAACCCTCTTAATTCAAAATGACTAGTTCTTGGGAAACGACGATTGAAGTTGAGACAGGTAGTCAGTTTAGTAAATAAAACATAACAGGTATACGGCTTCCCAGCGTCCAGGGGAGCTACTACGAAATGAAATGAAAAAAGTTTATTCCACACACAATACACATACAATTATTGCTATAAAACAAAAAATTGTAAAATATAAAAAAAAATAAGAAAACAAGCAAACAAAAAAGAACTTACTTACTTACTTTCGCTGGCTCAGCGACCCGAAGTGGATCTTGGCCTCCGACATTAAAGTGCGCCATTCCTTCCTGCTCTGTGCCAAGTCTGACCAATCGGACACGTCCAGCTCCTTCAGATCTTTAGCAACTTCATCTTTCCACCGGTATCTTGGTGGACCCACCGGACGCCGTCCGGAAGGTCGCCCAAGATACGCTCTTTTGGCAGCTCGATCCTCTCCCATTCTTTCCACATGCCCCAGCCATCGAAGTCGGGCAGCCTTTATTTCCCCGATGATATTCGGCTCAGACACTAGTTCCTCTATTTCCTGGTTGAACCTTCGCCTCCAATTTCCGTCATCGTCCCTTGTTGGACCCAGAATCTTACAAACAAAAAAGAAAATAAAATAAATTAAAAAATAATGGTGAAAAAGGTCCCGCCTCAGCATAAATGCGGACTCCTGGGGTGGAGCCAGCGCTAGTCTTCCGGGGAGACCAAATTAAATTACTTAGTATTTAAAACTTATACTGTCTGCTCTCATTTTTATAATCTATGCGCGAAAGCATCGTCTATACAACAAGATGACTGCATAAAACAACAGCTAAATATACTGAACTGTTTAGTCTAGTATTAACTTTCATATTAAACTGGTATATAAATAGGTTTTATTATTACTAGGGGTCATTGGTTATTATTTATTATTGAAATTTATTTCTGTTGTGGAAACAAAGCACACTCACTCGCTGATTTGGCCGTGCTTGCGAAGTGTTCGCTTGAAGAGATATAAGTGTCGTAGGAAGGTAACCGAGGAGTTCGGTGCATAAAAGAAATTGAAAGAAAAAAAAACATTTTTTCGTGACATTATAAAAAACCGGCCAAGAGCGTGTCGGACACGCCCAAGGTAGGGCTCCGTAGCCATTACGAAAAAATCGAGTAATACTTTTCTAAGGATTTCGTATGTGTACGGAATCATCCAAGTTTAGGTATGTTTTATACCTTAGGCTATATATACTATTTGCTCTTAAACTACAAATAATTTTCAAGTAATCTTAGCCGCTATAATTTTACTAGTTAATTTGATATATTTACTACAATTCTGAATTTTTTCAAATTTTTCCACCCAACAGTTTAGATTTTAGAGGGGGGGCGGTCGATTTTAATGAAAATTTTCACTTTAAAGTTGAATATTTCGCAAACAGATCACTGAATAGAAATATCATGTTAACAACCCCGCAATGGTTTTAAATGACCTATCCAACGATACCCTACACTATAGGGTTAGTCTTGAAAAAAAAATCACCCCCCCCTTTACGTCTATGGGAGGTACCCTAAAAAAAAATTATTTTTTATTTTACCACTTTGTTGGCGTGACTGATATGTATATTCATGCCAAATTACAGCTTTCTAGTACTAACGATCTCTGAGCTTAGCCGCGGACGGACAGACAGACAGACAGACAGACATGGCGAAACTATAAGGGTTCCTAGTTGACTACGGAACCCTAAAAAGACAAGAGTAAAATATATAAATAAATTGCGCATGTCACGATATGGTCTCAATTCAGCAAAATGTCTTTTGAAATGCGTAAAGTGCCTAATCCGCACTGGGCCCGCCTGGGAACTAAACTCAATCCCATTTATTCTGAGAGGAAGCCTGTGCCTTGTACTTAGAAACTTAACCTTATCTAATCTATCTAATACCTTTAAACGAGCAATTCTTATATATATAATCAGGATCCCGGAAACGGGTCCAACGATTTCGATGAAATTTGGTAGATATGTGGAGGTTTTCGGGGATGAAAAACTGATCTAGCTTGGTCTTATCTCTGGGAAAACGCTTGGTACCGAGTTTCAGCCCGAGCGGAGCTCGGCCGCCCAGGTAGGTTCTATCAAATTTGACTCACCAACCCACCTCTATCCCACCTGATATATCCCACCTGATGATAGTACAGACAAGGTTGAAGATGTAGCTAACTTGTACAATAACAGCCTATTCAAATAGTTAAACGAATCTTTAATAATATAAACAAACGATTTCTTTTTGCTCTGCACATAACAATTCATTTCAATTACTCACTCATTGATATCCATAGCCTTTTCATGTGACACGCATTTAAAAATATAGGCTCCGTGCCGCCGCAAATATTTTTAAGATTATGGACCATGGAGCTTCGCATTCAGCCACTGCGTACTGGCCGGTGATAAATTACATCTGAATAGATTAAAACGAGTGCGTTCGACGTTCGAAAATTGAATGGGATTTTCTCTATGGTCCGGACGGCTATTGAGATTAAAAAATATATAATAGATAGAGTAGTAATTAATATAATTAGTAGGCATAAACTTTGTTTTACCATAGAAGTTTTTCACTTTCTTGGATTAAAAATCAGCATACGTTAATGAGGGATAGTGTAATTTTCTTTTACAAAACATTTTTAAAATCGATTATATCGATCGAGTATATCAAAACATGTCATAAACAACCGAATCTTAGGTCTTTATTATGTTAATATTATTATAGATGATTGGTAATCCATTGAGCATAAACAGATGCTCTTATAAAGTCCTGCTTGTTGCTATTTATAAATAATTTGGAGATGGTAACACTTTAAAGCTGGGAGCTAGGGGTGGGCAATTAAATTGGGAAATATCGACTCTGAAGCAAAAAATTACCTATGGTCCCTCAAGCAGAGTGTCGTGGGTTTGATTTTTTCGGAATATACGTGCGAATTAAATTTGAAATTTACCATCAAAAACATCGTGAAGAAACTTGCATACACCTAGAAAGAAATTCTATAGTGTGTGTGAAGCTCCCAATCCGCACGCCCGCGTGGGAACTACATCCCAAGCCCTCTTATTCCTCTTATAGTAATAGGCTGAGATAATAATGATAATAATGATTTTTACCTAATCTAAAACAGCGACGCTTCGCGCCTGCTCTGTCAAAAAATTACCAAGAAAAGACTTAACATGTTCATTTAAATTCAATAAACACATAACCCGTCTTTTCCACCATCGAACGAATAACTCGCTGATAAAAAGCGGAGGTATGAACAATCTGAAATATCGGTAATTGTGGACAATCTTAGTAATCGCTGTTTAAGCTGATTGGGTATAAATGGTGGGAGAGGCAGGGCTGCGGTAGTTATCGATATCGATACTTCATCGAAAAGTCAATTTAGGCTATAACTGCTCCGAGAAAACCCTGTAGAGAAAAATATTTTTTCACACAGATTTATCTACAATGTTAATAAGTTACCTACGTACATCTAAAGTATTTGACACAACTGTTTTTTTAACACATCCTATCATAGGTCGATGGAATGCTACCACTATTTTACTTGCTAATAAAACCCAAATTGTGCACCATAATGACCATATTTCTTTCAAATTGTTACGTATTAGCTGTGACTTATTTTTCAAAAGTGTTTTTCAATAAAAAGACACGTCAAGATCGCTTACCTTCTTTCTAATGCTAAAAAACCGAAGTATAAATTCGTCGCACAACGTCAGTTGATTTCTGGTGTCATCCCTAATGATTTGTTATTTTAATCGTAGGTATGTTGGGACTTAGGTTAAAACGATCGATATCCCGCTATCGACTTTGCCCGCCCCACCGTATCAAGTCGGCCATATTTGCCCAACAATTACACGGCCAATTAACGATCACCGGTGCAGCCGGCATCGATTGAGATGTTTTTTAATTTAACTTTTTAAATTGTACTTTTTTTGGCACAAGCTGTGAATGGGCTGACCAAGATGTAGATATGTTTACATTTAAAGTAAGGCGATGTTTTTAATTTATTTATTAAAAGTTTTAAATGGTTTCAAAATCGAATTGTATGTTTAAAAATAGTAGGTTTCAAGTTGTCTGTTCTTAATCTATACTTTTATTATAAACTAGCTTTTGCCCGCGACTCCGTCCGCGTGGAATTAGTAATCTGGGCAGCTTATTTTATTATGGCTCTCCTTAGTTCAACGATATAAAAAAAATTACCCCCCCGTCACCGTCCCCCCCCCCGACCCCCCCCCCCCCCCCCCCCGACCCCCCCCCCCCCCCCCCCGCACACCCGCGTTCACATTCACCACCGTGCCTACTCCCAAGTCACTACTTCTAAAAACTGTTCTATAAATTCTTAAAATAGACGTATCTTTCTTATTTGTGAACCGATTCAAATGAAACAAACACTAAATTTTAATCCAAGAAAATACCAACATATCAGTGAAAACCGCATCCTTCTAGGTTAAGCCGTTTCTGAGATCAGCGCGCACAAACGCACAGACAAACAGACAATAATTCTAAAAAACATTGTTTTGGGTTCTATAGACGACCAGATGGCCTAGTGGTTAGAGACCCTGACTATGAAGCTTGAGGTCCCGGGTTCGATTCCCGTGTCGGGGCAGATATTTGTATGAAAAATACGAATGTTTGTTCTCGGGTCTTGGGTGTTTAATATGTATTTAAGTATGTATCTATCTATATAAGTATGTTTATCCGTTGCCTAGTACCCATAACACAAGCTTTGCTAAGCTTACTTTGGGACTAGGTCAATTGGTGTGAATTGTCCCGTGATATTTATTTATTTATTTATTTATTGCGCTAGTAAATAGCCCTCGTGACAGTTTTTCTCAAATATCTTCAATGTACAGACACCGACTTGTTACAGATTTATTATATGTATAGAATAGATGGGGGAAAAGGCTTGTGTTGCGTGTGGCATAAATGGTATATTTTTTTATTAACTTTTATCACTTTTTTTCGTTTAGTCAATATAAAATTAGATTAAATGTTAAATGATTTATATGGACCGAACGAAAAAAGTGCGTAATAGTTAATAAAAAGTATGACACCACTTGGCCATCAACCAGGTATCAACTTTGTTCTTCGTTCAGTTACATACTGTGTTAATTTAATCTATACATATTCAATAAATACATATTAAACACCCAAGACTCGAGAACAAACATTCCTATTTATCACACATATAACTGCCCCGACAGTGACACGAACCCGCGACCTCATGCTTCGTAGTCAGCTTCTTTAACAACTAGGCCATACGGTAGTTAAAATAAAATACAATTAGTACAATACAGGAACAACATCAATCACTTCACATCAAATCTATCCTAACCATTCTAACGTAACCTAACATTATGAGAAATCTGTGCCCTGGAGTATAGACATCATATATTATAGACCAAGCTGATGATGATGATTTAATTAATTAAATCGAGTAGAATATTTTATGGCCAACTCTTGTAATAAGCCAATCTAAGTACTCGTTTAATTAAAAGGTAACCAGCGTTACAAACCAATAAGTAATGTGAGAGCGGTGGTAATTCATTAAAAACTTAACGATATCTATTAATTTTGATTGCCACATCCAGAGACAATTTACAACTGGTTTCATTGCCTGTACGTCAGTACACTTTCTAAGATACGAGTCGTTAATATATAAACAAAACTTAGCATAAAACTGTATCTTTTTTTATAGTCGACTTCCTCGTTTATTTTCGGTGTTTTCTAATAGATACGTGGTTTAAAACGATTTATCGTCGAATCATCGACCAAATTTCATCGAATTTCAGTTTAAAGTCGACGTTTCCCGTTTTTTCATTTCATTTAACAATTAAATCAAGTACTTTTAAATCGCCGATTATTTCATAATTATTTATTTCTTTTTTTAAAATCTCTTAGATGTTTCCAAGAAAATCATTTATCAATTCAACACCAATTTGTTATTTTACATATTTTTATGCGTTTTCATTCTTTTTGACGTGACGTGACAACGTCTAATAATCGACGAACGCCGGCTGCATACACGAAAAACATGACTCATTGTAACGTACATGTAACGTTACGTAACGTTACATTCTACAGAGCAGCGAAGCAGGCCAGTTGCAAGGTGCGGCGGGGTGGGTTGAATGTTTTTTTAAACAGCGATTCGAGATTGGCCGCCATACAAAAAGTTGTAGGATACGAAAAAACCTTTTTCAGTGATATAGGTATGGCTTGTCGTTAGTGGTCCTTAAGTAGGTCCGAGTTCATACAAATCTGCCAATCCTCCTTTCAAACGACATTTCTCACATGAATTTCGAAAAATCCTGTGCGAGCTCAAGTTTGTAACCACGACCCACGGCATAGCTACCACGGGTTATTTTAAGGATAAGGATTTCGAATAATAAGTGGTAATAATACCGTCGTGGTCGTCGTCGTCGTCGGCCTCAGACTCGGTGGAGCGACGATCTTCACAAGGCGGCTGGCAAGAGCATGAGAGTGGTCGAGGATCGAGCTCAGTGGCGTGCCACGGGAGAGGCCTATGTCCATCCAGCAGTGGACGAGCATAGGCTGATGATGATGATGAATAATTCCTACGCTCATATCAATTAAGTTCAATAAAAGTGTATTATCTTTGCCATCTACGCGGCGCGGCCCAAAGTTGGCTGTAAAACCTTTTATTGAGACTTTAAGCCCGACGTAGAGTAAGGAATGTTGTAGAGTTGGCCACAAATACTACTAATAAACCAGGGCTCGAACTTTTAGTGCCGATGACGTTGCACCTCACATAGGATGATTTCAAATGGGTAGTCTTTTCGTAAACAATTGCCACTTACCTTTTTAGGGTTCCGTAGCCAAATGGCAAAAACGGAACCCTTATAGATTCGTCATGTCTGTCTGTCTGTCTGTCCGTCCGTATGTCACAGCCAGTTTTTTCCGAAACTATAAGAACTATGCTGTTGAAACTTGGTAAGTAGATGTATTCTGTAAACCGCATTAAGATTTTTACACAAAAATAGAATAAAAATTGCCGAAATGGTTACTGACAAAGTGTTTTTATAGTGTCAAGGACTACTTAAATTATAGACAATATTGTTGACATTATTTTTTTACATTTATTATTATTATTATTCATTTTAATTAAATTATAAAATTACCTTTAGCTTCTTTAATGAAGTATTTGTACGCTTGCTTGCAAGCTGAATACAAGGACAAAACTTATAATTATGTATGACCAATGTATTTTTTACTGTATTCTTACAAATAAAGTTAATTTGAATTTGAATTTGAAAAAAAAAACAATAAATTTTGGGGGTTCCCCATACATAGAACTGAAATTCAATATTTTTTTTTTCATCAAACCCATACGTATCTATGGATAGGTCTTCAAAAATGATATTGAGGTTTCAAATATCATTTTTTTCTAAACTGAATAGTTTGCGCGAGTGACACTTCCAAAGTGGTAAAATGTGTGTCCCCCCTGTAACTTATAAAATAAGAGAATGACAAAACTAAAAAAAAATATATGATGTACATTACCATGTAAACTTCCACCGAAAATTGGTTTGAACGTGATCTAGTTTGTCTGTCTGTCTATATCAGTAACCAATCTACAATGATCCCACACTGCGCACATTTTGCTTTCCTGCTCCTGCAGGGGTCACAAATTTGTACGGAACCCTCGGTGCGCGAGTCCGACTCGCACTTGGCCGGTTTTTACCAGACTGCGAAGAAGGAAGGGTTATTTATTTAAATGATATGGCCTCTTGAAATGAGTAGTAGGACGAGTTCTGCAAACCGGAACCAACCCACACGCTCACTGTTAGTTCTGAAAAAACACCGATTTTGTTAGAAATATGTGCAGAAAAATGTACATATCTTTTAACAAAGTTACTTTTTGGTGTTAGGTACACAAAATACTGTGTACTTTGTACCTACATTTTTCTACACCATGTTTCTAACAAAATCGGTTTATTCTCAAAATTTTCGTGTGTGGGTTGGCCCCGGTTTGCAGAACTACGTCCTACCATAATGTATTGACTAAAATTGACATTCAGATTAACAATAAATTGACGTTGTGATATAATGGATTTGTCAATATACTGATATTGCCAAATGTATTTTATTATCACAACATCTACTTTTATTATAGTTATAAATACGTTGTATAAACTAAACACAAAATTATGAAATAATCGTGCATTGCGGTAGCAAATTTTGTAAAACTTATTTTATTTAAGTAGGTATCACATCAGACGGTACGGAACGCACCGTCAGCGCATTTTGAGCCGCGGTGTGTAGGGCATGCGATAAAAACGGTACAGATACGATGTGTAAAGCTCCAAACGCATATACAGCGGAGGGGTGGCGGCGTGGTGACGATTGTAATATTCTAATGCCGGCGCCACACATAGCACAAATGTTTGAGCACATATTTGATCACATGTGAAGCACCGGTATTTGCTTATTTGTTCAATATTTGATCACACATTTGCACTTAGCCAAGCGTTGTCGGTTTTTCGAGCGCACATCAAAGCGTTCAAAGGTCAAATGTAGGGTAGGCTGCCACACTTGCACAATAGTACATTGTGCATCTAGGGCCGTAAGTTGGGGATTACTAACGAGAGTCTATTAGAAGCCCGACGCCGAAGGCGAAGGGCTTTTAATGACTCGAGTTTGTAATCACCTTACTGCCCGTGATACACACAATGATTTTCATCACATTGCGAGAAAAAAAATCCAAAAATTAAATTATTTTGTCTCTAAACACTTAAATTCAATAAAATAATGGCTACCCGCCAATACAGATTGTCACTTTTTTCGAGTCATCTACCATAGATAATGTAAACTGTGTTTAGTTTAGAATTCGAATGGTCATACGGCCAGATTCTGCCAACATGTTTAAAAAAATATTTTTACTAAAATTATTGGTAAACTATTTGATATAAATTTTAAATATAAAAATAACGAGTTTTCATGAAGCGTAGATAAGTTTTGTGTTGTAAAATTTGGGTTATAGCTAAGTTTTAAAGATAATAAATAAAACGTTGGCTGACTTGAAACCTCCTTAGTCTGAAATGACTTGTTTGCAAATTTTAAAACTAAAGTTAGAACTCCCTTGGGTAGAAAAACTGTACGTAAATCCATAACTCCCTTAAGAACAATTTAGGCCATTGTCATTTAGTATACAAGCATGGAATAACACCATTGACGAGCAAGTGTGATGAAAAGTTTAGTTGCTCGCATAACAGGCTTAATGTGACTCATGAAATATATAATATTTGTCCATGTGTAGCGCCGCCATATCTTGTATGAACGAGTTCGCGGTACAGTACCGCAAAACCATTCATACAACTTAGAATATTTCAACCGTCACCCCCACCCCACCGCCACGTCTCCACTGTATGTGCGTTTGGTGCTTTACTGCGATTCCGTACCGTATCCGTATTTTAAGCAGCAGTTTGGTCGAACTTTAAAGCGACCCTTTACATACGTAGCTCTAACCTCACTGCCGCTTCTACACCTCCACCGCTCTACCACTAGTTCTACTACATCATAAACTCTTCGTGTTTGTAAGCAATCGTCGTCGTAAACGAAACAATAAAATTAAGCTTTTCCGCCGTACTCACTATGTGATTTGGTTTTATGTTAATACTGGCTGTAGCGGTAGCCATTCGTATATGACAATGGAAATAAACATTCTCTGACATACAATAACTAGTCCTACAACAAAATTGAAGAAAGAAAGACGAAAGAAAATGCATTTATTTACAACAACGCAAGACGCGAATATTTTTACAAAGAGGACAATACGAAAGTTAAATATACAGGGTTATTTGTAATTCACTAGCATCCTTTTAACCCTAAACTCCTACCACTTAAACAAATGTTTTTTGTTTTACGGCTTTTGTCATAGCTTAATATTTTTGGTGTAATAACGTTTTGAAAACTTGAGATTTCCTCTTATTTTTACGATACTCTGTGTATTTGTATGGGAAAAAAAGTGCTTCATTTTAAAAAGTCGTAAAACAAAAAACATTTGTTTGAGTGATAGGAATTCAGGGTTAAGAGGATGTCAGTGAATTAAAAATAACCCTGTAGTAGAGTGTGCCATTGCGGTTGTAAATGGAAAGTAAAATGGAAGTGTGTATAAAACTCTATCTCTCTCTCTGCGACGAAATTCAATTGTGTGTGTAAAGTTCCCGCGAAGGGCCTGCGTGGGAACTACGGCCCAATCCTTCTCATTCTGAGAGTAGGCTTGTGCCCTGCAGTGGAATGCATACAGGCTGGGATGATGATGAAAAATATCCCCAGCATCACTGACTCTGAATAGCGGTGCTGATTCGTAACATTACTCAATATTTAATGTCAAATTGAAAAACTCATGTCATGCATAAGTACATTACGTAGTTTGAGTGCCGCTAAGTGCCTCAAAGTGCGTGTAAGTGACGAGACCGCCGCTAATGGCCCCAGTTGAGACGAACTTAACTGTCTTAACTTGAACTTGCTAGTTAGGAACTAAATTAGGTGAACTATACCACTCAAAAGGATATACATACCTGTCGCTTGACGAAGTAACACTGATTTGTTCCTTTTTTTTCCAAAACTGATTTGTCGTTCAGTTTTGGGACACTATGTATAAAAACATATATCTATAATTTAAATTTAATTAAAAAAATATATTTTCCTAATTCTTCCTTTTTTTGTTACAGAGACTTGCAAGGGAACAACATCTCGATCATTTTCCAAAGCGACTTCCAGAACCTGAAAAATCTGAAAATACTGTAAGTTTACTGAAATTATTAGTGAAAATAGCGTAAATAATGACAAAAATACTAAACCTTTTTTTTTGTTTACCAGGCAATTGTCGGAGAATCAAATACACACCATCGAAAGAGATGCCTTCTTGGAGCTTAATGCATTAGAAAGATTGTAAGTATAAGTATACAATTTACTACATAACCTCTCAACAAAGTTACATCATTCGGATATAATCGAAAATTCGAACGCCCATTACTCAAAATCGACCAACGAGAGCGCGCGATTCAAAGCATCCGCACGAGGTGACCTTGGAGCGTCGTAATGCAATTATTTTTCTCAATTTATTTCAATTGCAGGAAATTGAACAATAATCGACTGGGCCACTTGCCTGAAGGTCTTTTTATGAGATTGAGGCATCTCCAAAGATTGTGAGTACCCCATCTGGGGATGTCCGGTGTGGTCCTGCTATTACCCTGGTTTCCCTGTGGTATTATAGTTTTGCTGTGTTCAAAAATAAAATAGATTATTAGAAACATTAATAGAAATCACAAGTTATCAATGATAAATATTTTGAACCTTCCTTTGCAAAGTATTTATTTTTGACACACTCATGTAACATTGTTCTTAGAGTATAGTAATGTGTAATCTAGTTGTAGATTACATTGTTTCCAAGAAATATTTTTTTTTCCATTAAAATTGTATATACATATTAGCAAAAAAAAAGATCCATCTTTTTTTATAAACAATTTTTTTGGCGAAGAACTGTCGAATAAAATGCTTTTATTTTTTTGTAAAACTTGTATTTATAAATAATTGTTTTGGAAACACAGCAAAACATATCCACAGCAAACTCAACTCTCGGTAGATGGTGCTTAAGTCTCATTTCCCGTCAGCTTCGCTCCCCGCCGGCAGATGGCGCTTTCCCCGCCGCCATTTTGTTTGTGTTAAAATATTGGCAAATTGCGTTTTGTGAAGAGTACAAGGTCTCTTTTATCGTTATTTCAATCGGTGATAAAAAATCTTAATGTTCACTATCATTAAGTATTTAATTAAAAAAAAAGCAATTATGTATCACGTTATTAATTTGTATTTCTGCACAAAACGCGTCAGAAAATTCAATAAGTCAGAGTCAAATCCAAAAAAAATGTATGTGGCATTTATGTAAATTGGTAATAATTGCAATTCACTACGAGGGTTTCTGATCAGAGGTCGTATTGCTTAAAGCGCGGCCGCTTGCTGTCGCATTCACGGTATAAGATTACTGACAGAAAGAGATGCAGAAAGCGGTGGCAAGCGCCCGCGCGTTAAACAATATGGCCTCAGGCTAGTTGGCGCTAGTATTGCAAGGTCCGTTTGCCATTTTTGACATTTGGTGACGTTTCGAATTGGTTTATAACTAAAAGAGCCAATCGCAAGGTAGAATAATGTCAAACGAACCCTCATTGAACTCCCATTGTAATTGTCATCAATTTATATGACTCTACCCACTCATACATATTAGGGAATGCACCCAGTGAAAAACCGTATCGAAATTACTGGTATTTACCGGTCATTTTAATACAAAATTACCGGATTGCATTTCCTATTACACATTGACCTGCCTAAAAATCTGCCTTGTCACCCCCCGCCCCCATAATATTCTTCTAACCCCTAACGGTGTCAAACCCAATTAATGCGTGTGAGGTGTTATCAGGGTCAAGATTCGCCAGATGTCGCTAGTAATTATAAAAAAAAAACCATACCGTTTTGGAAATGGGACTACGTACACCATGCTGTAAAATGATAGTGATCAATATTCTTCAATATTAACAATAATAATAATATATTTATTTATTTAGGCAATAATCCCATTCACAATTACAATAATACAGGTCACACAATACAATACAATTCAATTCAATTCAATATAATCCAATACAATCATTTTATGTCACTAAATGTCCGTCCCGTGATGTCAAAAATTAACATTAAGCACTACATTATTAATATTGAGGCACAACGGTTTTAATTTTACTCTTTTTCATTCTTTAAAATGGCATCACATAGAAAATAAATAAAAAAGTAATTAATGAAGATGTTTGTTGAAATATATATTTTGTTTACGTTTAAATTAGAGAAATACTTACATGATTTGGATTTTTTCATCATGGATTTGCTTGTTACAAAATTTGGTTTATATATATTTAGTTTTAAACCCTGTGAATAATATATGATAGTTCTTTTCCCGGGAAATTGAAACCGCTAGTATTCCTAATAAATGTTGCCAGTTTGGAGTACCTGCTTGATGGCATCTTTTAATGTGTCTAATGTATTCAAATATGGCCATTAGTAAAAATATTACAGTGACATCTAGTTTGCTTGGCTCAGATACACCAAAGGTACGCATTTGTGGGCCCCGCAGTAGGTTGCTTCCCCTATTTGGGCTTCCCCGGTCTAACCTGTATTGGCTAATTTTCCGGTAAACTAATGCTGCGCCGTTACCGAAACTTCCCGGTATTTTGTCGAGTAATTTGCCGGTAATATAAAATTGTAAATTAAAAATGAGAAACATTTCTTTAAAATGGCGTATTATTGCGATAGCATTTGTGATTTGTAAAATATAGGTAACGCCACCAGAGTTGAGGCCACGCACACAACCACAAATCATGCAATGACAACGGGATTTTGACGTTGTGCTGTTGTTAAACGTCAACACAGCGTCAAAATCCCGCTGTCATTACATGAGATGTGGTTGTGTGCGTGGCCTCAACTCTGGTGGCGTTACCTATACCAACAGTTTAGCCATTTAAGATGTATAGATACATTTTATTAATTCTGCATTAAATTTAGTACAAGAGCGCTAGCGTACTGCAATAAAAGTTTAAGTTTAAGTTTATATATGATGATCTGTATGTCATCTAGTAATTTTACATAGTACTAGGTATAAAGTAAATAATTATAAACTTCATCTAAATTATTTTTTAATTTTTAAACGTCTAATAAAGGTCGACAGCTACAAGACGTTTTAGATTACAATTAAATTCAGTTGCTACTAGATTTTCTCGAGTATATTCCTAAAATTTGATATTACCGGTAAATTACCGGTAATTCCGTCAGCAAAACCGGCAACGACACAACACTAGCCATCGCTTTCTGTGTATAAAGCTCTGCTAGAAGGTAAACTAATATAACAAGTACCAGGTAAGTAAACTTGTACATGTTTTTTTTATTGTATACACAATGACCGATAATTAAGACGCTGTCAACACCAACGTCGGCGCACACTGTCTATTTGTATCGGAGTAAACGAGATGCCGCTATTACTGGGCAGCCGGGTATATTGAAATTTATCGGGCAAATATTTAATTAAAAAAAAACTGTGGATTATTTGTGAAATATGACTCGTTAGCGGTTTAGGTATGAATATGTTGACTTCATGTTTTTAATTGCAGACATACGCCAAAAAAATAAAGACATAGGACCGTTTAATGATGATTTTAAGACCTATCTTTGCAATTATTTTCTATCGAGCCGATTTCGTCCAATTATGTATCGAGTCCGTCCACGGTCTTTGAAATATGATGAATATATTAACATATAATTTTTTTGATGTGCTAGAACAAGCAGTTTTTCTTAAAAAACTGTTTAAATGACATCAATTTCAACAAAATTAGGTGTTGTCAGCCTCTTAACCTAAGAGATTTAAAACATAGAGTACTCATGTTATTAGAAGCTAAAAATGTATTATAATTATAAAGTCAAGTCGATTTGGCTTACTTTGTGAGATATGTATTTTTTTACAAGTAATTTTGAAGAATTCTGCAGGGCAACTCACTCTAATGATAGGCAACGTTGCCACTTCTTCAATTCTAGAAAGTCTTTTTATAACACACAAAATTATAACAATTTAGAAAGTAAAACTAAGAATACAAATAGGTATTAAGAAAAAATAACAATGAATAAAACTTAACTATAAAAACTACTTACAACTTAGATTAACACCCTGTTTCACCATCCATTGATCAAATTTTTCTGACGGATAAATGTGATGCCATCTCTGTTTGTTTTATTCGAATACACGGAGATGGCATCACATTTATTGCGTCAGTTAAAATTAATCAATGGGTGGTGAAACAGCCCCTAAGTCTAAAAAAGGCCCCCGTGACATCGTACTCAAAAGGCTGGCAGAATTCCCTCGTTGAATGGCGATGGCGATTTGTTGAGAGAGATAGCTGCCAGCCCTTATTGGTCTCCAGTGGTGTCGCCCAGACGCTTTTCCACTTCTTTAATCAAGTTGTGTGCACCAGGATACCAAGGACCCAAGGTCTATTTAGAAATTTCATAAAATCGTCACAGTAAAAAATCATCAGCTTGCCAAGACGTATTGAATGAGACTGTTTCGTTTCTGTTGGTGGGCGGCAACAGTGTTCATGGGCATTTTTTAAAAAACCGGCCAAGAGCGTGTTGGACTCGCCCAGATTAGGGTTCCGCAGCTGTTACGAAAAAATCCTTGCAAATCTTATTAATTGTACTATTAACCTCTTAAACTAGGTACTAATAATTCTCAAGCAAACGTAGCCGTTATAGTTTTCCTTGTTAATTTGAGATAGGATTTCCTCCCATGGCACCCCATCATGATGTTTTTTTTTTTAAATTTTTATACCAACAGTTTAGCTTTTAAAGAGGGGGGACGCTCAATTTTAACTAAAAAATTCACTTTTAAGTTGAATATTTCGCAAACGAATCACTGTATTGAAAAATCGTTTTCACAACACATAATGATTTTAAAAGACCTATCCAATGATACACCACACTTTAAAGTTAGACGAAAAAAAGTCACTCTCACTTTACGTCTGTGGGAGGTCCTTACCCTAAAAAAATTTTTTACATTTTGTTTTATCACTTTGTCGGGGTAATTGCTACATATACCCATGCAAAATTACAGCTTTCCAGCACTAATAGCCACTGCGCTAAGCCGCGGACAGACAAGACAGACATGACAAAATTATAAGGGTTCCGTTTTGCCATTTAAACCCTAAAAATTTAGATATTTTCGAAAAAAATACTTTATGCCAACTATTGATTTTTATGGTAAATAAAAATGACCCAAATTTTTGTGTCGCTACTGTGATGTTTTTTTTCACACAGCTCATTGGCCTATGACCAATAAGTTATTGGTCATATAGGCCAATGAGCCCATCATCCCTTAGTAAAAGTCAACCATCGGACGTATTAGTTTACACAGGCGAAAGGGATAAAAGCTAGTTCAAAATAAAGCCCTTCAAGCAGAAATTAGGCAACACTTGACTGCCCTATTATAGGTCATCCCGTAGATCATTCGACAACATCCTGCGCGTGTTCTCATGCGCATATATCAATACATCAAGCTGTCACTGCGCAGCTCGAGGGCCAAGATTCGGCTAAGGGCCCTAGTGGCGGGCGCAGTCGATATCTAAGGTGTATCGATGAATTTCACGTGTTAATCCAAAGTAAATATAAGTAGTACTTACGTGGGAAGCCAATGTTAGCCTATCAGTCTTTAGCCCAAAGTCAAAGTTCATCATTCATCATCATATCAGCCGAAAGACGTCCACTGCTGAACATAAGCCTCCCCCAGGGCTCGTCAAACAGATCGATCCCGTGCCATTCTCATCCTCTGAAAAGAATGAAGATGGCGGCTGGATTGATAGGACTGGTTAGGGTAGGATAGTAGAAGGGGAAAAATATATCTTTTTTCTCTTTCTCTACTCTGAAACTTGTGCGATATGGTTTGCGTGTAGCGGGGGCTACTACATGGTAAAGGATTAAATCTCTTCGGCGAAGACAGGATAATTAAGATCGAACTTCACTTCAGGTAAGTTCGTTTGATCATCTAATTGTTTTTTCATCACACTTGCTCGTCAATGGTGTTATTCCATGTCTGTATACTAAATGTCAAAGGCCTAAATTGTTCTTAAGGGGTTATGGATTTACGTACAATTTTTCTACCCAAGGGAGTTCTAACTTTAGATTTAAAATTTGCAAACAAGTAATTTCAGACTAAGGAGGTTTCAAGTCAGCCAACGTTTTATTTATTATCTTTAAAACTTAGCTATAACCCAAATTTTACAACACAAAACTTATCTACGCTTCATGATAATTCGTTATTTTTATATTTTAAATTTATAACAAATAGATTTGCAATAATTTTAGTAATATTTTTTTAAAATGTTGGTAGAATCTGGCCGTATGACCTTTCGAATTCTAAACTAAACACAGTTTACATTATCCATGGTAGATGACTCGAAAAAGTGACAATCTGTATTGGCGGGTAGCCATTATTGTATTCAATTTAAGTGTTTAGAGACAAAATAATTTTATTTTTGGATTTTTTTTTCTCGCAATGTGATGAAAATCATTGTGTGTATCACGGGCAGTAAGGGGATTACAAACTCGAGTCATTAAAAGCCCTCCGCCTTCGGCGTCGGGCTTCTAATAGACCCTCGTTAGTAATCCCCTACTTACGGCCCTAGATGCACAATGCACTATTTTTGTCTTTCTTTTTAATATAAGCACTTTGTCTTTGAGCATAATTTTAGGATCTGATTTGTTAGTCTTATTATTCTTTAGTTACTAAGCCATGTCATTGTTTTGAAGAATAAAGTTTATATCTATCTATCTATCTATCATTTTGTTGGAGGCCTACCTTAAGATGGAACGACCTGGGGCTAAATTCAGGAACGTCCCAAAACGGTTTGCGAGCGGCAATTCGATCGTTTGCGAGAGGATAGGGATGTACTGCTATTCAGGAACGCCAAAAATCACTGGATTGCGAGAGGTTTGGGCTGAGCTTGGGATAAGCCTTATTCTCCTATTCGGCAAGCCACGTCATCATGGTAGGGGAATTATCGGCAGCTGTCAAAGTTTTTTTAGAAAACAGAGCGATTGTGGTTGCTGGTCAAGGTGGAAGCGCACGCTGTAGGAGCGAAATTCAAACTTATTACAGTTTTTAATTTATTGTGGGTAAACGGTGTAACTGTTTAACTTCATATGGTATTTGCGCTTGTAAAACAGTGTTCTTTATATTATTGTGTAAAGTTTTTGAAGAATAAAACTATTAGCTTGATATAAAAGTTGTCAAAACGGTGAAAGTCCGAATTTCTATGTTTGACAACTTTTATATCAAGCGAACAGTATTATTCCTAAAAAGCTTTACACAATAATATAAAGAACACTGTTTTAAAATCGCAAGTACCATATGAAGTTCAACAGTTACCCCGTTTACCCACAATAAATTAAAAGCTGTAAAAATTTTGAATTTCGCGCCTAGAGCGTGCCGTTCCACCTTAAGCTTGCGGTAACGCGTTGGATACGAATGACGCAGAGCCGATCTGTTTGGCGAGCCTTGGGGGAAGCCTATGTTCAGATTTTTGCCTGTCTGTATGCCAATTTATTGCGTGATTGACAAACAAACACCAGAACATCTCTACAAAGTTTCCCATTTGTTATTATGTTGTAGGTTATTCGATTCATTGATGGTTTCGGCTTAGGGAGCGTTCCCTTTGTGAGAGTCACGAACTTATCGCTCCAGCTGCCTTTGTGGCTATCGCTTAGCGAATAATACTAAGTAATGATGCTACTGTTTGTAAAGGTCGAGCCAATGTGGCAGCGGACAGCGAAACGCTTAAGCGAAACTGCGATAATTAAAAGGTGCGGTTACTTTTAATTCCGCCCATTTTTCGAAACTCCAAAACGGAGGAGTTGAGCAAAATTAGATTGACGAATAACGAATAAGAATAAGCAAATTATTCGCGAATGACGAATGAAGTTATAGAATGATTATTATTCTTTTATTCGCGAATAATTTATTTGTCGAATGAACTGCCACGAATAATTATTTGTTAGGATTTTAAGGATACCTCATTAACTTTTCTCGAATCCGGATAAAATAACGAACAAATCATTAAATTTTGCCATTTGAAAAGCGGTCGAAAGACTTATATTCGGATTAATAATTACATATTTGAATAATGCCCATCTCTGCTCCATAAAAGGAAGCTCAATTATTGACCAATTTGAAAAATTAAATTTTGTTTTTTTTTTTATTATTATGAGAGGGAGGCAAACGAGAAAGCGGGTCATCTGATGGAAAATGATCACCACCGCCCATTATACATATATCAACAACTCAAAGAGAGTCACCTATCTGTTGCCGGCCTTTAAAGTAAGTATAAACCAGCATGGCTGCAGCATGGCATGGCAGCAGTATGGTTTTGACGACCAGATGGCCTAGTGGTTAGAGAACCTGACTTCCTGAACCTGATTCCCGTGTCGGGGCAGATATTTGTATGAAAAATACGAATGTTTGTTCTCGGGCCTTGGGTGTTTAATATGTATTTAAGTATGTATCTATCTATATAAGTATGTTTATCCGTTGCCTAGTACCCATAACACAAGCTTTACTTAGCTTACTTTGGGACTAGGTCAATTGGTGTGAATTGTCCCGTGATATTTATTATTTATTTATTATTTATTATAAACCCTTTTATTGAAAGCCCCGATGTCATAGTTGTCTGGAAACACTGCTGCCGGAAGCTGGTTCAACAGTTTCACCGTACGTGGCAGGAAGTGCCGAAGAAAACGTACAGCGGTAGACTGCCATTAATCGAGAAGGTGACGATGGAATTTAGACTTTCGGTGGAAAGTGCGATGGTGGAATTTTGTAGCAGACTTTGTTTGGGAGACTTTCTGTTTAATATCACTAATATTATAAACGCGAAAGTTTAGATGGATGGATATACCTAGGCATGTTTGTTACTTTTTCACGCTAAATTAATTTGACGGATTCTGATTATTCGGTATCGCTGCAATAAGTGATTAAGCGAACTGAGACATGTGATGCATAGAAAAATTATGGTGTCTATATCCCGACCGGTTGTGGTGTAGGGGTATAGCACGCAGCACGGAATGCTGAGGACATGGGTTCGATTCCCAGAGCTGGTCTTTTTTCTGGGATTTTCTGTGCATCCATGTTTTAGTTCGTATATAGCATGATATACATGGATTCTGATTAACCATAGCACACAGGTAGGTTATAATCTGGATTACCATATAGTGTATTTTTTATCCTTTGTATCCTGCATGGTTCCCGCGGGATAGCAACTAACGAATTCTTCGGAGACAGAGTCGCAGGCGCAGCAGTTAGGAAGTTCTTTCGTTTTCGCGTTTTTAGTAAAAGCCTTGGTGGCCTAGTGGTTTGACCTATTGCCTCTCAAGCAGAGGGTCGTGGGTTCGAGCCCGGGCTTGCACTTCTGATTTTTTCCGAATTTATGTATGTACGAAAATTATTTGATATTTACCATGAGCTTTACGCTGAAGGAAAACATCGTGAGGAAACCTGCTCACACCTGAGAAGAAATTCAATGATGCGTGTGAAGTTCCCTATCCGCTATGGGCCCGTGTGAGAACTACAACCCAAGCCTTTTCATTCTGAGAGGAGGCCTGTGCCCTGCAGTGGGACGTATATAGGCTGGGATGATGATGAAGTTTTTTCAAACCATATTTTTTTGTCACAATTATTACATTTAAATTTATTCGTCCTCTTCGGCACTTCCTGCCACGTTCAGTGAAATTGTGGAATCAACTTTAGGCATCAGTGTTTCCAGACAAATATGACATCGGAGCTTTTAAGGGAAGGGTTTGTACTTCCAGGTCGGCAACAGATCAGTTACTCTCCTTGAGTTGTTGATATTTATGGGCGAGGGTCATTTCCCATCAAATGACCCGGTGTTTCCCTCCCTCTCATATCTTCTAATATATAAAAATCTCGTGTCACGATGTTTGTTTTTTTTGAATGAGTCGCCAGAGGGGCCAAAGACGCGAAGTCCTTGCTGTTTTTTACTTTAGAGTAGGAAGGGTGACTTGAGTCCGGGAAAAATCCCTTCACGAACTAGGAATGGAGGACTCAGAAAGTGTCCGACTTGCACGGACTAAAAAACCCGGTCACAAGTCCCCTTCTCTATAGATTATCAAAAAAAAAAACTTGTGCTCACGGCGTTTGTTATCGAACTCCTCCGAAACGGCTTGACCGATTTTTATGAAACTTTTTGCATGTATTCGGAAGGCCTGAGAATAGGTTGTAGGCTATTTTTTGTATACCTACCCCTATTCTTCGCGGACGGAGTCGCGGGCAGCAGCTA
Organism: Archips xylosteana; assembly: GCA_947563465.1. Taxonomy (NCBI): domain Eukaryota; kingdom Metazoa; phylum Arthropoda; class Insecta; order Lepidoptera; family Tortricidae; genus Archips; species Archips xylosteana. Next base: position 11,525,084 of record OX387370.1, read on the forward strand.
GTAATAAAAAAATCGCTGCAACTTTACCGCAGCCTTACCCGCTGCCGTTCACGCCGCAGCCTTACACTATCGACTAATCCCCTCCCTACTGACCAGGGCACGTAAACAGTCGCATTGTGCGTTAGTTAGCCAGTCCGTCTGTTACATCCGGGCTGACTTATAAACTGTTATGGACAAAGACGCTTCAAAATCTTAAGCTACACGATCTTTGAACAGGCAAAGAGCCAAGCGCGAGTCGGATTGCGCGGTTTAGATCCTTGTAAATTTATAAGCAAAAAGCATTTGTTGTATATTTTTAATCTTTAGTCTTCGGTCCTTCCCTGTTCTTATGTTTACATTATTTCTTTAAATCCGAGTTCATTTTCTCACGTGCAGCCTTTTGACATTTTCTCATTGATATTCTGTACAAATAGTATATGTAGTGTATAAGTATTATATTAAGGGCAAAGGCGTTCGGTCTATGCAGACACCATTGTGCGTTTTGTTTTCATGTATGCTTTTTATAGTTTCCTTTTGTATTTTTTTTTTTTGGTGTGCTTAGTGATTAATTTTTCAGTTGTCGGTTTCACTGAACAGTTTATGTTTTATTGTTGGTGAAATGGTTCCAACGGAAGACCAGCGTCGGCTTCACGGCCGACATCATGCTGAGTTGGGACCATTTCGTGACAATTAGTTAATTTTATTAAGATTATGTCACGAATAAATATTTTTCTTTCTTTCTTTCTTTCTTTCTTTCAAATGTATCTATCTATCTATCTAATATCTTTAAACGAGCAATTCTTGTAAATACTTATATATATAATCAGGATCTCAGAAACGGCTCCAACGATTTCGATGAAATTTGGTATGTGGGGGTTTTCGGGAATGAAAACCTCGCAGTCGGGTGAAAATTGGTCTAGCTTGGTCTTATCTCTGGGAAAACGCTTGGTACCGAGTTTCAGCCCCGAGTTTGTATGTAAATGTTGTATATTTGTATTGTTTTAATATTTATTGATTAACTGGGTTGAGAACTTCACACACCATTGAAATACTAAGAAGTGTTATCAGTCATCATCATCATAATGCTAGCCTATATACGTCCCACTGCAGGGCACAGGCCTCCTCTCAGAATGAGAGGACTTGGGCCGTATTTCTCACGCGGGCCCACTGCGGATAGGGAACTTCGCACACACCATTGAATTTCTTCTCAGGTGTGCAGGTTTCCTCACGATGTTTTTCTTCGCCGTAAAGCTCATGGTTTTCAAATGTAATTTCGCACATAAATTCCGAAAAACTCAGATCCTCGAACCCACGACCCTCTGTTTGAGTGGCCATAGATCACACCACTAGGCCACAATGACTATGAAGTGTACGAAACTTTAATTTAAATTTACCATAAGCTTTACGTTGAATGGAAATATCGTGAGAAGACCTGAGAAATTCAATGGTGTGTGAAGTTCCCAATTCACACTGGGTCCGCGTGGGAACTACAGCCCAAGCCCTCTCATGACATTATGCCACGTGATGATGACATTATTTTCTTTCTTTATTTTTCTTTCTAAATGACGACTCTGGGTATATTACTCTATTTTTCGACTTCGAAACTGCAGAATTTTCTTGGCGAGCTCTTATTTTTTTACGTCTGTTAAAAAATGAATAGAATGAGGATGTTAAAGTAGACACACAATTCGACGTAAGAGTCCCTACGGACGGAAGGCTGTTGTATAATTTAGAGTTTTTATTTGGCAGGGGCTTACGTCTAGGGTTGCCGCCTTAGTTGTAAAAAAAACATGTACTAATTATAGATGAGAAAGATTAGATAAAAAATAAATTAAATTTATGTTTTTTCTTCTTCTTTTTCTAATATAATACTAGCTGTTCCCCGCGACTCCGTCTGCGAAGAACAGGGGTATAAAAAATAGCCTACGACCTATTCTCAGACCTAAGAAATGTAGAGAAAAAAGTCATAAAAATCGGTCAAGCCGTTCCGGAGGAGTTCGGTAACAAACACCGTGACACGAGGTTTTTATAAATATATAAGACCGTCTGCGAAGAATTAAAAGTAGCTTACGACCTATTCTCAGACCTACCGAATGTGGAGCAAGAAATTTGATAAAAATCGGTCGAGCTGTTTCGGAGGAGTTCGATAGCAAACACCGTGACACGAGTGACACGAGTTTTACCGTAAAAATTAACAGATATCCATACAAACTTCCGCGTTTATAATATTATAGCTTGACCTTTAAACTGTTTCCTCGCCCGCGCGGGGGTTGACGACAAAGGGGGCCGGGCGGCAGGCACACGACGCGCGCTCGCCGCCCGCACCTCTCCCTGCCCCTTTGTCGTCATACCCCCCAGCCCCTGTAAAACGGTCTAGCTATAGTATGATAATATGCTATTCACTATCAGATGGACCAAATGTTTGTTTCTTCACTTTTGTATAAAAAAACCCGGTTGTCTGTAAAGTCGGTTTACGGACGATAGTTTAACGTGACAACGTCATAACAAAACATTCAAAAAACAAAAATGAAACCCGGCGGTCACCCATCCAAGTATTGACCGCGCCCGACGTTGCTCAACCTCGGTGATCGGACGAGAACCGGTGCTTTATCAAATATCTTGAAAACGGTGCATCCTACGGCAAAATCATTGAAATTTTCATCCCCCCTTTAATGCCTCCCTCCCCCGTAAAAATTACCCGAGCGCTAGTACTAAGATTGTACATCCTGGCGCGCGATGCTCTCTTGTACATCCTGGCATTCACTGCTCTGTACGTGACATGTCGACGACATCGACGAATTAGACTCGGCTGGGCAGCGTTCGGGAAGCTCCGCAATATCTTGTCATCCGATATACCGCACTGAGACGTGGCTGCTAACGATGGGTCTTATTAGGAAGCTCAAGGTCACTCAGAGGGCGATGGAGAGGGCTATGCTTGGAGTTTCTCTGCGGGATCGCATTAGAAATGATGAAATCCGCGCGAGAACTAACGTCACGGACATAGCTCGAAGAATCGCTAGACTTAAGTGGCAGTGGCAGGGCACATCGCCCGTAGAACTGACGGCCGATGGGGCCGAAAGGTTCTCGAGTGGCGTCCGCGGACCGGAAGACGCAGTGTAGGTAGGCCTCCAACAAGATGGAGCGACGACCTGGTGAAGGTAGCGGGAACGCATTGGATGCGGATGGCGCAGGGCCGATCTGTTTGGCGAGCCTTGGGGGAGGCCTATGTTCAGCAGTGGACGTCTTTCGGCTGAAATGATGATGATGATGATGACGGGACATGTACGTACATTGCGTCATCCTTTTTCGTGCGTGCAGCCGGCGTTCATCGATTTATTAGACGTTGCCACGTCAAAAATATTTCTTTGTTGGTAGCCCTATTCAAGAATACAGTATGCACGTTCCCTAGGGCTGCCAGAAAGAGATAGCGAACATCCGATAGCGAATTTGCATTTGTATGAGAATTTTACAAATACCTTCACGCTACGTGAATTGATGGGAATGCATTTTGGCGCAATTTAATTATGAATAATAGAGATAAATATATTGAAGCAAATTGTGTTCCGACAAATGAATAGGGATAGTAAAAAAAATCTTAAGGGGGGTAGGCAACGGATATACATACTTATGTAGATAGACTAGCTGTTGCTGCGAAGAGTAGGGCTATAATAAAAAGCCTACGACCTATTCTCAGACCCATCAAATATATGTAGACAAAAAATTTCATAAAAAATCGGTCAAGCAAGAGATTTTTATATAGATAGATACATACTTAAATACAAATCTTAAACATCCCAAACCCGAGCACAAACATTCATATTTTTCACGTAAATACCATACCTATAATAAGGAATGAGGAGATCCGTAGACGAACAAGGGTCACCGACATAGCCAAACGGATTAGCTCGTTGAAATGACAATGGGCAGGCCATATAGCACGCAGAACAGATGGCCGTTGGGGCCCAAGAGTTCTTGAATGGAGACCACGGACTGGCAAGCGCAGCGTGGGACGTCCACTAAAGAGATGGACGGACGATTTGGTGAAGGCCGCAAGTTCAGGGTGGATGCGAGTCGCTTCCAACCGTAATGATTGGGCGTCAACGAGGGGGGCCTATGTCCAGCAGTGGACGTCCTACGGCTGAAATGATGATGTGATGATTATCATTTCAGCGGGCCCCAACGGCCATCTGTTTTGCGTTGCGTGCTATATGGCCTGCCCATTGCCGTTTCAACGAGCTAATCCGTTTGACCCTGTTCTTCTGCGTTTGGTCCCTTTTTTGCTAAGGCCCTACCGAGTTTTTGGCGCATTTATTGCATTCATTTAAACCCATGCTGTATCATTACTAGCATAGCTTTAGTTCTGAAATTCATGTGTAAGATCTTTGATCAATTATAACTGTAGATCCACAGTCGCGCGCCCGAAAATGTCCGAGCCAAATGAGCGCCACTTTGATAAAAGTGGCCTTCTTTTTTCTCAGTACGTTGCGTGAAATTGTCAAGTTTAGCTGTCAAGTGTCAACCGAAATTCGACTGTAATGAAGTAAAGACTAGGTTCAAATTTCTGTGTAGGTGATGATTTTAAATGTTATGCAAACAAATAAAAAAGTTCGGACACTTTTTGAAGGGGATTTTGTTCGGCAATGTGTATCTTCAGTTATAATTGATCAAAGTGTAAGATATTTGAGGATTCACTCTAGTGACCAGTGATTTTCGAAACACGATTACCTACTTGTAGTTCGCTCGATATTTTGACACTTTCCCATATTACGAATTATGAATTTAGGCAGCCAAAGGGCGATCCAGTTGTTAGTGTCACTTGATACATAAATAGACTAAAAGAAGATTATAATTGTTTCTGTGTACAAGTTTAATTTATTCCGAAACACGCGCCCGCGTGTCTGCTGAAGACATCGTCTTGACACGGAAGTGAAACCATGCCTTAAGGGTTCCGTAGTTTAAATGGCCAAACCGGCCAATAGCAAACCTACAATGAACTAAGACCCTACCGAGCTTCTTGCGCTAATCGATTTTAGGTATTCTATGCACTCGAGTATGTGTGCGTGAGAGCGTCTAGAATCAAAGCCATGCGTAAGCACGCAGCACGGAACGCTGAGGACCTGGGTTCGATTCCCAGCATTGGTCTTTTTTCTGGGGTTTTTTCTGTGCATCTATATTTCAGTTTGTATTTAGTTTGAAATATATGGTTTCATGGGATGACCGTAAAAGTAATAAAAAATGAAGTTGAAAAAATAAATAAAAAAGATACTTCATATCTGACTTGTTTAAAGTTGCACAGTAGCGCCATCTCTTGGTCCAGGTGAGCGGGTAGCTCCGAAGGAGTGTTAAAGTCTCTCGGTAGAGGGCATAAACATAGATGAATGCTTTATCACTGCATAACGTGATTATAACAGACTGAAATGTACGATGTATGGGAAAGATTCGTCGCTAACCTCTAGACCAGTGGTGGTGTAGGGGTAAAGCACGCAGCACGGAACGCTGAGGACCTGGGTTCGATTCCCAGCATTGGTCTTTTTTCTGGGGTTTTTTCTGTGCATCTATATTTCAGTTTGTATTTAGTTTGAAATAAATCCATGCGTAAGCGCAAGCGACATAAGTTCTCCGTCCGATGGCCGAAGGAGAACTAACGCAACTAACTATACGGACTAGGGGGAAGCACGCTGGCTCAAGACCGTGCGTGTATTTAGGTATTTTCATCGTATTACTAAAACAAACACATATTTTAAAAATGAAGCATCACTACGCACTAAAAAACTTCTTGTTTTATTAACATTCAAAAATTCATGACCTGCCGTGCAGTACTTACGCCGTACTAAGGATTTATTTTCATTTTTAGAGACGACTTTGGATTTTGTTCTATAGAGCAAACTACAAGTAATTGTGCTTCGAAAAATAAAGTCAAAAGTCAAAGTCAAAATTCTATATTCAATTTAGGCATCAATTGGGAATGTCTAAAAAAAATTACCAGTGGTTTTTATATTTTTTTTGTATAGAAAAGTCAATTATAAGGAACTAATTTCAATATTTTGTCATTTAGTTCTCTACTTTTTTCAAAATTAATTATTGAAACTATTTTAGTTGATGACGTCAGATTATAATTGAGGGCTTCCACAATGCCAAATATCTAAATCTATCTAAATGCGTACGATAAGGCAACCCCTTTAATTATTTTTTGCGTAGTGGTACACTATACACTGTGTCACTTTACTGGCACTGTCAAAGTGCTAGATGTCAGACAGCGGGTCCAAATCAAACTCCGTAGTATAATCCACGCGTAAATTGTATATCACTTATCTATGTATGTTTTATGATGTGTATTATTGGATGTTTTCAGTTGTTTTATTAAAATGTTTGTTTTTTTTTGTTATTATTTATTAAATTTTATATTTCACCACCTACTGAAATGCATTCCTTGCTTTCTTTCTTCTTTTTTAAAGGTTGCCTGGAAGAGATCGCTTCGAAGCGATAAGGCCGCCCATTGCTTACCTTATTTTTTTTTATGTACTTGTTTTACTGTATTGTATTATTTGTGGTGTACAATAAAGAGTCATTGTATTGTATTGTATTGTAAAATCTGATAAACTATCACGCATATACTCATCCAATGAATAGAAAGCTTTCAAGCTTCATTTCTCAACAAAAATGTCAAAGTGACCTGTACAGGTCGATTCACAAGAGTTGGCACGAATGGATTGAACGAAAGTAATGTGATTTTGACACTTTTGTAGGAAAATGACTGATGCAAGGCAAGTTATTTTCATATTTGTGTGAAGTGTATTCAAATAGGTAACACATAGATACTTTTATTCACTCATTCGATCCATTCGTGCCAACTCTTGTGAATCGACCTGTACCTACTTACATACATTTTTTGCCAGCTTTTCCAAACTAAAATCGCAATTTACGCAATGCCTTCACAAGCTCTTTGAAAAGCTATAAAAATAAATCGAAAATACAAGTAGCACTAGTACACTCCGGGTGCGGGGAAATAATACACTTTGAAAGCGTTGGCTTTCTTTGAACGCCCGGAGGCAATGTGTGCCGTACACTGGCGGCTGGAGAAGGGCACATTAAAATTTCCTCTAGCGAAAACAAAAGAGAAATATAGAAAGAAATAATGTAAGAAACGGGTGAATACTCATTTCTCTTAGTTAATAACAGTTTACATTGTATTATACATTATGTGGTGTAACAATAAAACTAGTTAAGTGCTATGAATCTAAAAGATCAGCTACATTTGCAAATCTAGCTTACAATGAGCGAGTGAATTCCTACACTAGGCGCAGCCTGTCTCGTTGGTAAGCTATGCAGAGACGATTTACCATTGCGAAACGCGAAAAGTTGACAAATGAAAACGTAAAATTAAGACAGTCCTTACTAACGTTGATTTAAACTAAGCATTTTTTGTTACATTTTTGCTTAATATTTAAAGTTTACACTTAATTTTAATTTTTATGAATAATATTATCCTTGTTTTCTAGTTTACCCACAAATTTGTCCCGTGTGACACACTATAAAGTTTTCTATAGTCCCTGCGTGCCGACGAAATTACGTTCTCAAAGCCTTTTCGTGAAATACGTGCCGTCGCGGTGTACGGAACATTCAGCTAGTTTAAACCGACGCAAAGACTAATTGGTTCAAGTGATTTTTTTGCCTGAAAGGTTTAGGTGAGGGGAAACGGCCAAGTGCGAGTCGGATTGATGTAAATGTTAAATCTAGAAAAAAAGTTTGTTGTATATTAATAGTATTTCCTTATTTGTGTAAAAAGAAAAGTTGTTTTAGAAATGACTTTTCTCTGTAAAAGCCGCGTATGCTGCGTATGCTCACTTGATGTTAAGTCACCGCCGCCCATGGACACCTACAGGAACATTAGAACTACAGGTTTTCACACAAAAAAGTTATATTTTTCTTTGGCACCGCAAGGTTGCCCACTTTTGGGAGCGGTTAATAAATAAACAATAAGGTTAACTGGAAGAGATCCCTTTAAGGGATAAGTTCGCCATTGTACATCTGTTTTTCTTGTTAACTGTTAATTTTCATGTTTTATGTACAATAAAAAGTTATACATACATACATAAATAATAAATAAATCATGGGACAATTCACACCAATTGACCTAGTCCAAAAATGTCTTTATTGCGTATGAATTAAGCTATAACAATTAAGAAAAAATAACAAAGAATAAAACTTAACTATAAACTAAAAATATTACAAACTAAATTAAAAACTAAACTAGATCTAAACAAACAAAAATAATACTATTACAAACTAAATTAAAAACTAAACTATATCTAAAAAAGGCCCCTGCGGCATTGTGCCGAAGATGCTGGCAGCATTTCCTCGTTGAATCGCTAGGCTAATTCTTTGAGCGAGGTAGCTGCCAGCTCTTCGGTCACCGGTAGCATCTATAAGCCTCTTCGAAATCTCTTTGAAGAGGCTTAGTGCTCTTGAGCCCCACGGACCAAGGGTCTCGACACCGAAAGGGATGAAATTATATTCGGCGCCGAGACCACTATACTTGCCAATTTTAGCGGCTTCGGCCGCCTCTGCTGCGGCTGCTGCCCTTGTGGAGGTCCGGTGGATATGAGAAGGGGCTAGTGTGTCTACACAATAAGCGCTTTTTTGGAAATACGAGAAATCACATTTATAATTTACCTTCAGCTTTACGTTGAAGAAAAACATCGTAAATAGTGTGTGTGAAGTTCCCAATCCACATTGGAACTACAGCCCAAGCCCTCTCATTCTGTGAAGAGGCCGGTGCCCTGCAGTGGGCGTATACAGGCTGCGATGATGATGATTCTGGATTGACAACTACATGTAGTACATTAACCGCACCCCCTTTTCACGCATTACTTTTTAAAGATGGCTTTGGAGCGTTGGAGCCACAGTTTTCCCCGCAATTCTTTTATTTGTCTTGCCTCCTTAATGACATGAATGCTGTCGTTTAGCGCGAGAACAGCGGAAGCCACTCCGGTCGCGGCATTTGGGGGCAATAATACGTTTTTGGAGTAATGGCGTGAATGAGATTAGATTGGCATTGCGTTTTTTCATGTGACTGAAACGGCAGAGATTATGGCGTCCGCTTCATTGGCCTCGTACACCGAACTTCGATTTTCGAACCTCGTATGCTTAAAATCAATATGATTTCAATTTAAAAATATAACTGTTTCGAAAATACATTTAAATTTCGCCGTGTATTTATATACTGAATACTGTCACCTCGGCCATGTAAAATGAAGTATCGAAATGGGGTATCGGAGGTTTTTGTAGTGTATTTTCTGATTCTTCTTTGTTCTAAATTACGTCATAGTGTAATCAAAATTTAGAAAAAATAAGATCTGGTATCCATATTTCCATATATACGCTAGAACAGAACGAAATCAAATGACATCGATTGGTTCCAAAGCTCAAAGCAAAACCTACTAAGACTGATCACAAGCACCGGAAGTCAGTCAGACAGCAGCCGGAAGCGACGCCATTTTGCGGAAGCTGTGTGGCTTAATGAGTTCACAAAGTATACTTAAAGAGCTTTGCCAAAGTCGATATACCTATTTACTCAGTTGACGCGGCCAATAAATTTTTATCATCATCATCAGCCGAAAGACGTCCACTACTGAACATAGGCCTCCCCCAAGGCTCGCCAAACAGATCGGTCCCGTGCCATCCGCATCCAACGCGATCCCGCAACCTTCCACTTCCACTGCGTCTTCCGGTCCGTGGACGCCATTCGAGAACCTTTCTGCTCCATCGGCCATCAGTTCTACGAGCGAGCCCTGCCCACTGCCACTTGAGTCTGGCGATTCTTCGAGCTATGTCTGAGAGAGTATTTAGTGCCGTGCAAGGATGATATAGACTGGATTGGCAGTCGCCATAGTAGGTACGGATCGGCCGCGGTTTTTGTAGTTCGATTATTAAATCTAGATGGCGCTGAAATATAGCCAGAGGCTTTGAAGGCAAAACAATTAGACTACAGATGTTTCATATTACTACTACAAGTGCATAATAATACATTTGCAGTGATATGAAATATCTGTAGTCTTATTGTTTTGCCTTCAAAGCCTCTGGCTATATTTCAGCGCCATCTAGATTTAATAATCGAACTACAAAAACCGCGGCCGATCCGTACTATGGCGACTGCCAATCCAGTCTATATCATCCTTGGTGCCGTGGAATTATTATTTATAGCGTCAACTATCCTATTGGCTACATAATACGAGTCGTTTTACTTTAAGCTAGAGCTACCGTCCTTTAACCGTAAGTTTGGTTCAACAAACTGTTTTCCAACTAAAAGTTTTGCACTCTGTTTTAAAGCTGAGCTAGTTGTCAAACGATCAAAGGGTTTAAGAGAAAGTTTTGTTATTTAATGTTGAAATAACAGCGAGAACAGTATAAGCTGTTGCTGGGAACTTCGTCTTTATCCCGCGTGAAGTTTACAGTCATCATCATCATTTCAGCCGAAAGTCGTTCACTGCTGAACATAGCCTTGGGGGAGCAAGGCTCGTCAATCAGATCGGGCCCGTGCCCTCCGCATCCAACGCGATCCCGCAACCTTAACCAGGTCGCCGCTCCATCTCGTTGGAGGCCTACCCACACTGCGTCTTCCGGTCCGAACCTTTTTGCCTCATCGGCCATCAGTTCTACGTGCGATGTGCCCGCCTACTGCCACTTGAGTCTGGCGATTCTTCGAGCTATGTCGGTGACTTTAGTTCTTGCGCGGACTTTGCACTATATAGGGATAAAAAGTATCCCAAAAAAAACATTTCATGTTAAATGTTGAAAAGATGAGACCATGTAGCTCGCACTGTCAAAAAGTAATCAGATCTCTTGTAGAGCCAAGTTTCTAACCCTACGTGCCCAGCTCTAAATCTATAAGCCCTAATTTTACACTAATTAATCTTGTAGGCGTGCAAACTGTGGACTAAACTGGCGAGTCGGCCGCACGAACCAATTGCAATTCGGCATATGGGCTTGAACTTAAAAATCTATTCAATCTTTTAAACTCTTTCCGTGCGGTCGACTCGCCAGTTTAGTCCACGGTTTGCACGCCTACGAGATTAATTAGTGTAAAATTAGGGCTTATAGATTTAGAGCTGGGCACGTAGGGTTAGAAACTTGGCTCTACAAGAGATCTGATTACTTTTTGACAGTGCGAGCTACATGGTCTCGTCTTGGCAACATTTAAAATGAAATGTTTTTGTGGGATTTCATTTATTTTTGGTAGGGGACGATTTACAAAAAATCCTGAAATACATATCTTTGCGGAAGTCTCATACAAGCTTTCATCCCCTAGTTTAAGGGGTTGGGGGGGGGTAAAAGTTTCAAGTTTTAAGATTTTTTCGTTGTTTGTATACTATTACTAGCTTACATACCAAATTTCAGCTTTCTAGGACTTCAGAAACCTACCTTAAGAATTTTGATGATCAGTGAGTGAGTGAATTAGTGACGAAATCGGGGGTTTTTAGACATTGATAAAATCTAAAGTATAATAGCTACGACATTCAAACTTCGTATGTTTCATGTTTGTACTAGTGTCATTATATCTTGAAATTTTCAACTACTTATTTAACATCATCCAAAGCAAAGTTATAAGAGTTCAAAAAAACGACGAAACGTTTCGAGAAAAGGTAGGTAGTGCCCTTGCGCTCCGCTTGGCTCGTCTTGGCGGGGGCACTCCCGTGCCCCTAGAACCGAGTTTGTGAACGACATTTGTGAACAAAGTGAACGATTCAGAATTAATTCGCGGAAGTTATACGAAGACGTGGTGGCCTAGTGGTTTGCTCTATGGCCTCTCAAGCAAAGGGTCATAAGTTCAAGCGTGGGATCACTCTGATTCTGAATTTGTGCGTAACTGTGGAACCAGCTTCCGGCAGCAGTGTTTCCAGACAACTATGACATCGGGGCTTTCAAGGAAAGGGTTTATACTTCCTTTAAAGACCGGCAACAGACTGACGTGACGACTCTCTTTGAGTTGTTGATATTTATGAGCGGTGGTGATCATTTTCCATCAGATGACCCGCTTGCTCTTTTGCCTCCCTCTCACAATAAAAAATAAAAAATAAATACATTTAAAATTTACCATGAGCTTTTCGGTGAAGGAAGACATCGTGAGGACACTTGTAGACACCTATAGAAGAGATTCAATGGTGTGTGTGAAGTTACCGATCCGCACTAGGCCCACACGGGAGCTCCGGTCCAAGCCCTCTCATCCTGAGAGGAGGGATGTGTCCTGCAGTGAGATGTATACAGGGTGTCCCGTAAGTAGTACGACAAAATTAAATGGGAGATAGGTGGGCACTGGGCAGGTCATACACCTTTTACGAAAAATCGGAAAATCTAAATTTCTAGAAAACTGTGAGACTTTTAATAAGGTAAGTTTTTGATATCTGATAGATGACTTGCCCACCTATCTCCTATTTAAGTTTGTCGTACTACTTACGGGACCCGCTGGGAGGGATGATTATGATGATGAATTATTCAACACTAGCTTTTGTCATTCAAATTTTCTTATCATTCTAGTTTTTAAGTTTTAAAGAAACTAAGGATCAATGTTCATTTTCTACGTCTTTCCAACTAAGCCGTGTGAACATGGAATGAAAGAAAAATGAAGCATCATTAGATGCATCATCGAAGTGAACCGTCTGGTATTACCTTACGACGCCTCGCCAAATTTCTCTCTCCTAAGATCCTATGACACACTTTACATCGTTCAATTAGGCCACGTAATTAATTTAAATAATTAGCAGCTCAAGTGCGCCAGCCGGAAGCCGGAAGCGCGGCCATTTTGTGGAGCCAAGATGGCGGATATTAATGGCGGTTGGCTGTCAATTGGGTTGGTGTTGCCAGTTTAGAGTTTAATTGCTTTGCTGGTTGAATCAAAGACGTTTCTATGGGGATAATGCTGTGTTGCACGCAGGGAAAAAGTGGCGGTGTAAAATAAATAGGATAATATTGAAAATTAAAGGAGGGTGGACTAATTTAGTACTTAGTAGTAGAGCCATGTAGCTAGCCGCTGCATCACGAATGGGCCAGCTCGACCGGGGCATTACCACCCTCTCACAGAACACCAGCGTGAAGCAGCAGTACTCCTGCTGCGTTTCGTACGGTCAGTGAGAACGCCGGGCCCCAATACCCCTCCCCTATTCCCTCTCCTTTTTAAAGGTCGGCAACAGATCAGTGACTCTCTTTGAGTGGTTGTTATTTATGGGTGGTGGTGATCATTTTCCATCAGATGACCCGCTTGCTCGTTTGCCTCCCAAAAAAAATTGGCCTATATGACCTAGAAGGACAAGAGATATGTCACTGGATAGCTTAAATTCTAAGTTATAAAACTTTTACTATGGCAGGCACTCCCAATCCCAAATCTTTGTGTGAAAAAGTTATCGCTGCGTAAAAGTAGTTTGAGTTGAAAGTTACTATACATAATATATGTTTTTTCGATACTAACAACAAGTTCCTATATCGCTTTACAGATTAGGAAAGTTTTATAGTGTCGATGATTTTGTGTCATGATTTTGTTTTTTATGCGTTTTCATTTTTTCATTATGAGAGGGAGGCAAACGACAAGCGTGTCATCTGATGGAAAATGATCACCACCGACCATAAATATCGACGAATCAAAGAGTCACTGATCTGTTGCTGGCCTTTAAAAAGTACAGGGAATAGTGGAGGGGGAGGGGAGAGGTATTGGGCCCCCTGCGCTCTCACTGACCGTACGAAACGCAGCAGGAGTACTGCTGCTTCACGCCGGTGTTCTGTAAGAGGATGGTACTGTCCCGGACGAACCAGCCCATTCGTGATGCAGCATCATCATGTTCTTTTTTATTATCTTGACATATCTTTTTTTACTCGGCGATTCGACATTTTAAAGCGTAAGCTTAACAATTATGCTGTCGCAGCTTTGTAGTATACTTACTTATATATTTTTTAATAATAAGTTATTTTTGATGTTGGTAACCCTAGCTAGACTTGCCTGTGAAAATAGCGTAGAGACCTTTAAAAACACTCGCGACACCATTAGTCCCATTGTGCGCCATCTTGCTTCTCGAGAGCACAAAATGGCGGATCAGGGACCAAAGCTTTGTTTTTTGATGCCCATTTTACTGGGTTTTGATGCTTTTAAAAGCTTAAAGGATTGATTTTAAGATGTTGGTTTATTTAATGGAAGGCCGAATGGGATTGGAAAGCGTTTGCGAAGTGATTGGGAGGCGGTAGCACTAATAAAAGTGTCATCATCATCATCGTTAGCCGAAAGACGTAGACTGTAAGACATTAATAGTAGGTAGAGCTTGGTAGTGGTTTGAAATGGTCTCTCAAGTAGAAGGTCGTGGGTGCGACTCTGGTCTTGCAACTCTGATATTTTCAGAATTTCTATGCGAAATCACATTTGAGGTTTGCTAAGAGCTTTACGGTGAAAGAAAAAATCGCGAGGAAATCTGGACACACTTGAGAAGTATTTCAGTGGTGTCTGTGAAGTTCCCGATCCGCACTGGGCCCGCGTGGGAACTACGGGCCAAGTTCTTTCATTCTGAGGGCCTGTGCCTATATGTATAGGCTGGAATGACGATGATGATGATGATGACCCTTGATACACGACTACATAACCCGCAAAATTATTAATTCGAAATGCATTTGAACAATTACACGTTTAATTCTCATACATTGCTAATTCAGTGGATATTGTAATTGATTGTGTTCACCACAAAGGGTACCGGAACTACGAACTGGACGATTTGGAGCGGATATAATTGTTCGGATGACGTGTCTGGGCATTTCTATTTTTCCTTGTAACCAATAAAGAAATTGTTAACAGGGAGTTAAAATTGGTCCTTTTGGTTGCGCACTTTTTCAAGCCTTTACAAGTAATAAAAAAAACGTAACAAATCGGACAAGTTTAACAATGTTTACCAAGAATGAAGAATTGTCCGGTTTGTTACGTTTTTTTTTATTGTAAAGGCTTGAAAAAGTGCGTAAACAAACGGACTAATTTTAACTCCCTTTAACAATTTCTTAATTGGTTATAGACTGGCAAAAAAGAGTAGAAATTAAAAAGTGGTAACAGGGCCAATCAACTTTTAAACCGACGTTTTTGGCGTCTCCTGCATTACCAAAATTGTCTCTGGCGTTACCAAAAAATCGTACTTCCAACAAGATATTTCACGGTTTAATAGGTTAAACTTACGTAGGACGGCATGTATTCATGCTATTCATCTATTAAATTACAGAAAAAACATGTTTACTTACAAAAATCTGCAATTGTTTGAAAAATGTCGCGGACAGATTATAGTCGGTTTAAAAGTTGATTGGCCCAACACTGTAGTGTCGTCCCTCTTTTCTTGTGTACGAAAAAAGAGGGACGACACTACAGTGTTGCCACTTTTTAATTTCTACTCTTTTTTGCCAGACTTTACAAGGAGAAATTGGAATACCCGTCCGCCTTTTTAGGGTTCCGTACCGAAAGGGTGGCAACGGAACCCTATTACTAAAATTCCGCGGTCTGTCTGTCTCTCCGTTGTCACAAGACTCTACCTCTTGAACCTTAACACTTGAATTTTTTACCGATTATGTATTACTGCGGCCGCTGTAACAATAAATACTAAAAATAAAATAATGTTAAAAATTTAGGGGGTCATCATACAAGAAACGTAATTTTTAAGCGTTTTTTGTAGAGATGGGCCGAGTACTCGTTTACTACTCGGTACTCGGTGTACTCGGCAGTTTTTTTAATACTCGTTTTCGGCCGAGTAACTCGGTTCCAATGACGAGTATATTCGGTCTAAATAAAATTATTATTTAAGAGGAATAATGTGTATTAAAATAAAACATATATTTCATACTAAATACAAACTGAAATATAGATGCACAGAAAACCCCAGAAAAAAGACCAATGCTGGGAATCGAACCCAGGTCCTCAGCATTCCGTGCTGCGTGCTAAACCCCTACACCACCACTGGTCTAGAGATTAGACACGAATTTTTCCTATACATCATACATTTCAGTCTGCTAAATCATCACATTATGCAGTGACAAGCGCACATCTATGTTACACCCTCTATCGAGAGATTTCAACACTCCTTCGGAACTAACCGCTCACCTGGACAAGAGATGGCGCTACTGTGCAACTTTAAACAAGTTAGCTATGAAGTTGAAAAAATAAATACAAAAAGATACTTCATAGCTAACTTGTTTAAAGTTGCACAGTAGCGCCATCTCTTGTCCAGGTGAGCGGTTAGTTCCGAAGGAGTGTTGAAATCTCTCGATAGAGGGTGTAACATAGGTGTGCGCTTGTCATTGCATAAGGTGATGATTTAGCAGACAGAAATGTATGATGTATGGGAAAAATTCGTGTCTAATCTCTAGACCAGTGGTGGTGTAGGGGTTTAGCACGCAGCACGGAATGCTGAGGACCTGGGTTCGATTCCCAGCATTGGTCTTTTTTTCTGGGGTTTTTCTGTGCATCTATATTTCAGTTTGTATTTATTATGAAATATATGATTTCACGGGATGACCGTAAAAGTAATAAAAAATGAAGTTGAAAAAATAAATACAAAAAAATACTTCATAGCTTACTTGTTTAAAATAAAACAGGCTCGTAAAACATATGAATTCGCGATCTTTTGTGTATACTCATTGTGTCAACAGTCTCAATACACAATCATCTATTTCTGTGCACGAACAAAAATGTTTTTAAAATATGCGATTTTCTCGTTAAACAACAACTGACTAATTTGCGGGGGAGAAAGCGGGGATCCCCGCGACGTTCGCTCGCCCTATAAAAAATCCATTTTTTTTTTTTACTTTTTGTCTCGCATTCTTAAACGTGTACAGATAGTTGTTTTTTTTAATATTGCATAAGAACAGCAATTATATCTTGTACATAAGCAAACAAAAAAAAGTTGATTTACACTGGATTTTTTTTGAAATAAATATTTGAATATGCGTTTCTGACTTTTTTGCAAAAAACTTAAGAGGATACGAAGGCTGAGAGACTTTTGAGAAATAGGTATTTTAATGAAATGTCGCTGTCTCGCCCGAACCCCTCCGTGTCAGTACAGCGAGAGCGGGACAACTGCAGCTCAGACCGTTAATAGGCGCGTAAAATTGATCAAAACAGCATTTCGTAGTCCCCTGTTTTCTTCTCGAAACCTGGACCAATAAAATTATTTTTTTCATAAATAATTAGAGGACAGATTTAGCTATGCCCCTATGTTTTCTTTTCTTTGTTTATATGAGGGATTCTTTTCTGATGAGTGTCTGAAAATGACGTTGAAATTGGGCAATTTTTTCAGTTTTTGAAAGCTCATATTTCTTATGTTAATTGAAATATGGAAAAAAGCGAAACATAGGGGCATAGCTGTGGTAGATACAGATTACACAGTAAAAAAAATTTGGCTCTAAAGCCATTATCCAGGGAGGAAACAGGGGACTACGTTTGTATGGAGAATGGTGCGCATCGTATCCTCTTAAATTTCAATTATCTCAGTAATGGATCACTTTTGCATAGGGAATTATGGAACAAAAATGATTGCGAATGACCTCCCCCATTACCCCTTGACGGGAATAGGTTGACTTACCAATAACCCTGTATAATAATAATAATTTTTCGATTTTAATTTGATAATTTGGAGCAAATTTATGGTAACAATTAACTACTCTTCATTAATGAACTGAAACAATTACTTTGCTCACCCGCGACCTTAGGTATATGGACCTCCGCAAAGTAACGACTGATTCAATAAATTACCTCTTCATTTTTACATTGACAATCTAAGCATTATGTTTTGACAGAATCTAAATGCCTTCTCCAGACATAACTGCACGCTGCAAGTTTGGCACCCAATTTAGGAACTCGTCAATTATTCAGTTGTAATGTATAGCGCGCCGTTTTTGCCAGCCCTAGCGCGATGGCATAATGTGGACATGCTTTTATGCCTTAGGTACTAGCTGTAGCCCACGACTCTGTCTGCAAAAAAGTCGTATTTATCTTATTTTATCACTATTTCCCACGAACTATGCAATTTTCCGGGATAAAAACTACCTTATGTCCTTCTCAAGGTGTCAAATTATCTCCATACCAAATTTCATCTGAAGCCGTTCAGTGGTTTAAGCGTGAAGAGGTGACAGATAGACACACTTTCGCCTATAATTTTAGTATGGATTAGCGTGTATGTTTATTTCAAATTGCATCCATAATGTGTTAATAACAATGACCCTTATTGACTATGTTAGCAGGGGGTTTTCACTCCGTAGTTTAGGTATGTTCGGCCGGCGCGCCTCCCGGGCAGGCGTATGGCAGTAGGTTGTCACTCGGCATTCGGTTCGCACGCTAGCCGCGTTGCGCGTAATTATTATTCTGTGATTTTTGCAACAAACAATGACGTCTAAACGATCTTATAATCCGTAAGTATAAAAGATACTGTTGCATTCAAAGGTATTTTAATGAATTAATACACACTGTTATCTTTCTTAATTTACATACCTACCTAAATATCGCCGAGTGGGAACCCTGCGCTTTTGGTTTCGGGTCAGCGGTGCCCAACGGAATATGAACGCTCGTATCACACGATAAGTTTTAGTTTCGCGTGCAAGCAGTTAACGGTCGTAAGAGTAGGCAAATTTTTATACCTAAAGCTGACTTTTGTTCGAGAGTGATCTTTCGGTACGTTAGTACTATTATGTATTCTGTGATGTGAGTAACAATATACCTATAGACTAATTTAAGCTAGAAGGCAGATGCCTGGCACTCCACCCCTGCTGGAATAGGCCAACTACTCTGTTGGCGACGGTTGCCGCCAACAGAGTAGACGGCTGCCGTGCACTCGCTGCAACAGAGATAAGTTTATATGTTTAGTATTTAAACGGATCCCGTTGCAAAAAAGCGTTGCGGGGCTGCAAAATTACGCTGAGTGGAGCCCAATATGTCACATTCGATTTCCTTACAAATGCTTTTTTCCTGTGTATCCAATATCCCTGTGTGCGCGACTCCGACTACTTAGCACTTGACCGGCTTTTGTTTGGAAATCATCTCTTTGATCCCCAAATATCTAATATATAAAAATCTCGAAAAATATCTAATATATAAATATATAAATCGTTAAATATTAGATACAAAAATATCTAATATTTAACGACCGCTTTAGCCTAGTTGGTAGTGACCCTGCCTACGAAGCAAGAGGTCCTGGGTTCGAATCCCGGTAAGGGCATTTATTTGTGTGAAGAGCACGAATATTTGTTCCTGAGTTATGGATGTTTTCTATGTATATAAGTATTTATTTATCTGTATAAGTATGTTTATCGTCGTCTAGTACCCATAGTACAAGCTTTGCTTAGTTTGGGACTAGGTCGATTTGTGTAAGATTGTCCCCTAATATTTATTTATTTATATAGAAATCCTCTGAAACGGCTTGACCGATTTTTATCAATTTTTTTCGCCATATTTGGAAGGTCTGAAAATAAGTCGTCGTTTTATACCCCTATTCTTCGTGGAGGGAGTCGAGGGCAACAGCTAGTAAAACTATAAATCAGCGTGTTAATTCAACTGGTAACTAAATTGCGATCTTACTTACGATCTATTTGCCGTGAAAGTAACATAAACGTGTTTAGGCTACGAAACAACATAACCTTAACATTTCGTAGGTATCGTGTGGAGCCTAGGCTGCCTAGGCACGCTATGAGTCAGCCTTGTTTACGAGCTATGCGACAGACATACTAACATATAGATAGACTATTAACGTAGTATAATCCAAGTATTATAAACACGAATGGGCGTTTAAACGAGGTTTCGCCAAGTATCATCGCCTTGGCGGGGAATTTAATAATAATAATAAAAGATTTCTCATTCTGAGAGGAGGATACAGCTTTCTAGCACTAAAAGTCTTCGTTAAGCCGCGGATGGACGGACGGACGGACAGACAGATATAACGAAACTATAAGGGTTCCGTTTTACCATTTTGGCTCGGGAACCCTAGAAATAGACGTTTTTTAGGGTTCCGTACCCAAAGGGTAAACACGGAAACCCTATTACTGAGGCTCCGCTGTCCGTCCGTCCGTCCGTCTGTCTGTCACTAGGCTGTATCTCGGGAACCGTGATAGCTAGAGAGTTGAAATTTTCACAGATGATGTATTTTGGTTGCCGCTATAACAACAAACATGATTTTTTTGCTCGTTTTTGCTCGATATTGATTACGGCAACAGGTAGACACTTGAAATATTCACACAATATTTAATTATATATTTACTTTAAAAATAAATCATTAAATAAAAATAAAAAAAATATTTAATGAGGGCTCCCATACAACAAACGTGATTTTTATAGATAACTAGCTTTTGCCCGCGGCTTCGCTTGCGTGTACCATGAGTATTCCAAAGAACCAAGATATCAAGCAAGCAAGCATACAGGCAAGCAAGCATGCAAGCAAGATGCACACTCCTCAAGGAACCCACTTGCCAAATTTCAGCTTTCTACGACCAGTAAAACGAAAAATTCTGTTTTTTCCCGTTCCCGTGGGAATTTTTGGATAGTCCTCTCTCAGTGCCTACTAATAGTTATAACTATGTACTAAAACTATTTAAATAAATGAATTGAATTGAATGCTCCTCTACACTCCCCAAGCAACCTACATGCCGAAATTCAGCTTTCTACGACCAGAAAACGAAAAATCCCGTTTTTCCCGTTCCCGTGGGAATTTTAGAAAGTCCTCTCTCAATGCTCGTCTACACTCTTCAAGCAACCTACATCCCGAATTTCAGCTTTCTACGACCAGTAAAACCAAAAAATCCCGTTTTTTCCCGTTCCCGTTGGAATTTTGAAAAGTCCTCTCTCAATGCTCCTGTACACTCCTCAAGCAACCTACATGCCGAATTTCAACTGTCTACGACCAGTAAAACGAAAAATCCCGTTTTATCCCGTTCCCGTGAAAATTTTGAAAAGTCCTCTCTCAATGCTCGTCTACACTCCTCAAGTAACCTACATGCCGAATTTCAGCTTTC
The DNA here is from genome assembly GCA_947563465.1 of Archips xylosteana. Taxonomy (NCBI): domain Eukaryota; kingdom Metazoa; phylum Arthropoda; class Insecta; order Lepidoptera; family Tortricidae; genus Archips; species Archips xylosteana. The sequence continues at coordinate 11,546,066 of OX387370.1, forward strand.
TACGACCAAGTAAAACGAAAAATCCCGTTTTTTCCTTATCCCGTGGGAATTTCTAAAAATCCTTTAAACTGTTTTTTACTATTATAATAACCTACTTCTGTGCCAAATTTGAAGAGTCTAGTAATTATAGTTCATAGGATTCCGTTGAACTGAAGATATAAATCCCGTTTTTTCCTTATCCCGCGGGAATTTTGAAAAATCCTGAAATTAATGTTTTAACTTATGTAATACCTACTTGTGTATCAAATTTGAAGAGTCTAGTTATTATTGTTACTGAGATAGGGTCACTCGGAATCGAATATATAAATCTCGTTTTTTCCCGTTCCCGTGGGAATTCCCTAAAATCCTTCCTTAGTGGATGCCTACATTGAATAAGGTATCTATGTGCAAAATTTCAAGTCTCTAGGTCCAGTGGTTTGGGCAAAACCTTAAAAACGACACCCATATTGATATTTAGACATTTCAACCCCATCGCACCCCATCCAGGGAGATGGTATTTTACGTATGCCACATCGGATTTTAAAACCGTTGTTGTTTTCATAACCAGCGACCCGATAAACCATAGAAACAACACCCATGTTGATTTCAGACTTTGTTACCCCTTTCCCCCCTTTTAGGGGTTGAATTCCTAAAAAACCTGAAACACGTGTTTAATCATTTATTGTTAGGAGTACTTCTGTGAAGTTTCGAATAAAATAGTCGAACTAATCTTGTTTCCCCATACAAACTTTGGACCCCCGTTTCACCCCCTTAGGGAGTGAATTTTGAAAAATCCTTTCTTAGTGCACCCCTAGACCTTATAAGGAACCGACGTGCCAAATTTGGAATCTCTAGGCCCAGCGGTTTGGGCTGTGCGTTGATATGTCAGTCAGTCAGTTTCTTCTTTTATATATTAAGATTGTACGGAACCCTTCGTGCGCGAGTCCGACTCGCACTTGGCCGGTTTTTTATGTAACTGCGACTTAAACGTAATCGCCACCGAATACTGATCTAGAAAAATTGGTTCCTAATCATCATCATCATCATCCCAGCCTATATACGTCCCACTACAGGGCACAGGCCTCCTCTCAGAATGAGAGGACTTGGGCCGTAGTTCCCACGCGGGCCCAGTGCGGATTGGGAACTTCTCATACACCATTGAATTTCTTCTCAAGTGTACGCAGGTTTCCTCACAATGTTTTCCTTCGCCGTAAAGCTCTAGGTAAATTACAAATGTAATTTCGCACACAAATTCCGAAAAACTCAGAGGTGCGAGCCGGGATTTGAACCCACGACCCTCTGCTTGAGACCACTACCACTAGTCCACCACGGTTTCAGTTCCTGATCACAATGTGGGCTGTTTTTTTTTATGTTAGAGAGGCCAGACAAACGAACTAGTGGGTCACCTGATGTTAAATGAACACCACTGTCCATAGACACCCGCAGCACTTTACGCGATGCCAGTGCGTTGTCAGCCCTAAAAAGGAGAGAGGAAAAAGGAAAGGGGAAAAAGGAGAGGAGGGGGAGAGGTATTGGGCCCCCGGCGCTCTCACTGACCGCACGAAACGCAGCAGGAGTACTGCTGCTTCACGCCGGTGTTCTGTGAGAGGGTGGTACTGCCCCGGACGAGCCGGCCCATTCGTGATGCAGCGGCTAGCTACAACATGGCTCTACCACTACTAAAGAAGACTACTGTGGCAGAATATCAGTGTTTTGCTCCTATGAGCAATGTTTTGACCACTGAGCCATGGCCCTTTTGCACTACTGCAGCGCATACAGACCATATAAAATGTTTTACTTTTAAGTTTATTCTGATTTGATGACCGTTTTAGCCTAGTTGGTAGTGACCCTGCCTACGAAGCAAGAGGTCCTGGGTTCGAATCCCGGTAAGGGCATTCATACAATACAATACAATACAAATATTCTTTATTGATCACCAAAAATAGTACAGTAACATTACAAAAATAAAAATTCAGGTAGACAATAGGCGGTCTTATCGCTAAAAAGCGATCTCTTCCAGACAACCAATTACTCAGAAATTAATAAATATCAACAGACTAATGTAGGTGGCAGAAATAACAGACAAGAGAAACGTAGTATTAATAGACAATAAACAATAAAATAATAATAATATTTATAATATTTCATTTGTGTGATGACCACGAATATTTTTTCCTGAGTCATGGATGTTTTCTATGTATTTAAGTATTTATTTATCTATATAAGTATGTTTATCGTCGTCTAGTACCCATAGTACAAGCTTTGCTTAGTTTGGGACTAGGTCGATTTGTGTAAGATTGTCCCCTAATACACTGACGAGCAAAAATAAAGGGTCGGTTACAGAAATGACTATAACTACAAAACCCGCTATGATAGCTTCTTCTAGTAAAATGAGTTTAGTAAAGAGTTTTATTCTTAACAAAAAAAACTTTAATTGAGAATAAAACTCTTTACTAAACTCATTTTACTCGAGAAGCTATCACAGCGGGTTATGTAGTTATCGTCATTTTTGTAACCGACCCTTTATTTTTGCTCGTCAGTGTATTTAATAATTTCTATATTTTTGTTAACTTGATTGTGTGTGCTTGCAGTACCAAATAAACGTCTTTATCTATCTATCTCTATCTAATTAAAAATCATCGTATAGTAGAATTTTTGACTCTCACAATAAATATAATGTTAATTTTAGATGATTTCATTTTGATTTATTTAAACTGTTTTTTTTTATGTTTAATTTTAATTAAGTAATGTAACTTACTTTTAAGGACATGCATATAATATTATGGAAAATATATTATACGCGCTATTGCATTAGGTATAAACCTGTTGTTTGTAGCACTAATAAGATTAATTAATTGCCCAAACTTTTATTTAAGAGGCTTATTTTTAGAAAAAGAGAAATTATAACGTTACATGATTTTGATAGATGTTGATAGTTAGTCGTCCGTAGTAAGAGTGTTTCGAGAGAAGATGGTGGCCGGACGTTCCCCACCTCGTCCCTCAGCGCTGTCAAAACGCTAGGCAGTGTTGCCAGTGGCAACACCTGTAATGATAGTTGCTTGAGTAAATAAATAAATAAATAAATAAATAAAGGTTGCTCCACACTAAACCACCGGCGCCGGCGGGGCTGCGTTAAAGTTTAATATTTAATTACTTGCTGGTTCGCGTGCCGGCGGGCAGTCACTGCGAAATACTTGGTATTTTGGGGAACAGGTATCTCGGAATAGAATAGAATAGAATCATTTATTTCTGTTTAGTGTTACATTTAGGTACAATTTACATTAAATGTGCCAAACTACAGAGCAGTTTGTCGGCGCTTTAGCTCTTGGTTTTTGAAATTACAAATTACAAGCAACGCTAAACATAGGTATAGTTAGTAATAAGATTTGAAATGGTTAGTGCTATGTTATAAGATATAACTTATGATATCTAATACCTTTAAACGAGCAATTCTTGTATATATGTGTATATATATATATATATATTTTTATTAGGGATGATCAAAATAAACGAAAAATTACAACTACTAATTTTATTTAATCACAATAGGTAAAGTTACAAATAATTGCAAAACGAACGAAAATATGGAGAAAACACTTTCTAATCTTAAAATTAGGCGCGAAAGGATAAGCTCAGAGCAATACGACCGTCCTATGCCAAGCGCCCGGTAAGAATCGCTCATGAGACTGAGCTCCGGCGCTCACCACTGACATTAACGGCGACGGAAGTCAATTGACGATCTCTAAAATCAACGCAGTGGTGTTGTAAGTCTTATTTATTCCTAACACGGCCAATTCTGACACCCTGCTGTCCTCGGCAGGTCCTTCCTTAGTCGCGGCTAGCCTTCGTGTCGTCAGCTGGTTCAGTCGACGTAGCATCGTGACCAGGTCCAGCTGATGCTTCAATGGTTGCAGACTCTTGTACTAGGCGCGTCATATTCATCAATGCTTAAACATACGAACAAAGTGTTAATTATTATGCAAACGTACCTAAGTAACATAATAACGTATCGGAGATGTAGGCAGAAAATAAAGGTTTCACTATAAAGGTCACCAATTTAAAAAAAAATGCAATAGCAAAATTAAAGCGGATACTGCTAATGAGCTATCGACAGATAAGCAGATTGTTAAAAAATTAAGTCACCACATTACTGAAATGGAGCATAAGTATTACTTTAATTTCGAAATTTTTATCGGGAATGAAAAATAAGTGGAAACATGTATTTAAAGAAAAGTTACAAAATAAATGTCAGAAGTTTTAGTCCCTATTAACAAGCTGGCATAGGCACCTTGTTAGCTTACCACGCTTGTAGCAGGTATGTAAAAATTATAACTGAACTTTTGACATAGGCACAATGTTACCATATCACACAGTCGACAAAAGATGTCATTACTCGTACTGCTGGCATAGGCACACAGTTAGCATACCACGCAGAAAAACAAAGTTTCATCAAAATAATTCTGTTGGCATAGGCACACAGTTAGCATACCACACAGAAGAACAACATCACACTGCTGGCATAGGCACAAAGTTAGCATACCACACAGTGGCCAACACTGTAGGCATAGGCACAAAGTTCGCATACCTCCCAGTGGCTGCCGGCATAGGCTCCAAGTTAGCATACCGCTCAGACTTCAACACTGTAGGCATAGGCACAAAGTTTGCATACCTCCCAGTGGCTGCCGGCATAGGCTCCAAGTTAGCATACCGCTCAGACTTCAACACTGTAGGCATAGGCACAAAGTTCGCATACCTCCCAGTGGCTGCCGGCATAGGCTCCAAGTTAGCATACCGCTCAGACTTCAACACTCACTCTCAAAGAAGGCAGGGCAGGACTCGGGCGTCCACTCTCCACTCCAAGGCACCACAAACCGAGCTGCAGCACAAGTGGTCTTACCACAAGACCCGGCCAGTAGCTTCAGCTCGCAACGGTCATTCTTCAACACCCCGTCGACACGACACGGCCCGCGCATGCGTGGATCTGGTTGCCTAGAGACTGCGAACATTTTATTAAAAAAACAGTCATTTACTTTAAATACCATAGGCGGTCGCCTGTCTTTATTGACGTATTAGTCTTGTGCTTCTTGGTTTCATCGTAACCGCTCAGCCGTCCTGTCTCGTCATATAGTCCCAAATAAATGATTCCGGACCTCCACGCGGCACCTCTACGGCTATATCACGTATAAGAGCACGATAAGCAAACAATTCAATGGGAAATATATTTGACGACAAACTGTCTTAGTCCAGGAAATCAAAAATGTTTCAAAATCAGGACTATGGATTTATCAGCATAAATATGGCTATGTTCGTCGTGGAAGACTAAGTAGGCTTAAACGATGCCCCTTGGGTACAAAACATAATAAGTTGGACTCTTCACCTACCGCATCGGTGTATACTTGTAATAAAGAATGTCGTTTCGCTTCACATATCGATGAGAGTCTAATTTACCCTCACTGAGCAAATCAAAAAGCTTTCTAGTCGTAAAAGATCTTTTTTAAACTGCGTTGCTTTTAACGCGTTACAATCAGTGACTATTTTAAACTTTAGTCCTAACAGGTAATGTCTACAATGCTGTATATCTTTAAACACAGCAGAGCTAACGTTTCAAGCTCATATGAATGGTAAGTAAACTTACTAAATAAAATATACGACTACCCGTTTTTTCCCATCATTGTGAACTTGCAAAAGCGGCGCCCCGTAACCAGCGCTACTGGCATCTGTTTGTACCTCAGTTGGCAATTTGGAAACAAAAATAGGATAGGCTCATTAGTAAGACAGTTAATAATTTCAGTACGAGCAGACTCTTGCTCAGGACCCCAAATAAACTCAGAGTTTTTTCGTGTTAAGCGAGCTATACATGCGGTTTTCCTAGCAAAATTAGGGATGTACCGCCTAAAATATCCCACTAGCTCAAGAAACTGTAATAACGACATTTTATAAGGGCGATAACAAACTGGCGAGTCACAATTGACTTTTATGCATACTGCCTGTGGTAACAGTTGACGTGGCAGTACCAGCTATCATGGACGCAGAGAAACCAGAGAAGTTTTTACAGGCAAAGGTAGCTTTTCTAACCAAACTGTTGCCACATTGAAAACCGATTTATCACGTGTAGGTATTTCCTGATTTTTCGTTCGAACAAATGTAACGCCATCACGGTTCAAAACGTCAGTTCAAATAATAATTGGAGCGTTCGTACTTTCGCTAGGAACTATGAGCAAATCTATCTCTAATGTGATTTTGCTAAACTCGACGGGTACTTAGTGTCACATTTGACGAAACCTTCGTTATTGACGTACTTAACCCCCTTTCACTCACAAAATATGGGTTTACTAGCACACGAAAAGTGATTAACAATCGCAGATGATATTGGTGAAACTTCTAGTGCTACTACTCTAGAGGTTAGAATGTCGGTGGCTATTATTCGTAAGAGAAATTGATCGTGAACTACGTCGATAAAAAAGAGACAAGTTCGTTAGAAGACAAATTAGCATTCGCCGCGCACGCCTTCACGTGAGGGTTTTTTATTCCCTTGACCACAATTGCCGATACTAAATCATCGCTCAGAACTTTCACGACTTTAAAACGCAACAATGAACTCCTAGCGTAATCCGCATAAGTCGTGTATTCGTCAGAATCAGTGGACATAACGTCATACAGAATACCCGCAATATCAATTTTCTTAACGCATAAAAATTTAAAATCGGACCACGTCCGGTCGGTAGTCTTGAAACCACGCGTCAACGTCATGCACATTTGGATCGAAATTAGACACATAATACCGCTGCGTATGCACTGATTTTAAAGAATTCATGGCCTCGACAATTTTCTCCGTAGAATTCTTAACCGTGGAAGCCTGAGGGGCAGGTACGGGTGGAGTTCCAGAACGCACCGCAGATGATTCTCGGTTTTCTAACGCATTCAAAACGCGACACTATTATTTGTAAGGACTCGCGGACACTATTTGATTTCGACGAACCGCTACGACGATAAGTGTTCTCCATATTTTATTACGTTAAAGCACTTCAAACTAAATAACACCAGATGGAAAAGCAAAGCACGTAGTTTGATCCCACTTCTGATATTAGGGATGATCAAAATAAACGAAAAATTACAACTACTAATTTTATTTAATCACAATAGGTAAAGTTACAAATAATTGCAAAACGAACGAAAATATGGAGAAAACACTTTCTAATCTTAAAATTAGGCGCGAAAGGATAAGCTCAGAGCAATACGACCGTCCTATGCCAAGCGCCCGGTAAGAATCGCTCATGAGACTGAGCTCCGGCGCTCACCACTGACATAACGGCGACGGAAGTCAATTGACGATCTCTAAAATCAACGCAGTGGTGTTGTAAGTCTTATTTATTCCTAACAATATATATATATATATATATATATATATATATATATATATATATATATATATATATATATATATATATATATATATAATCAGGATCTCGGAAACGGCTCCAACGATTTCGATGAAATTTGGTATGTGGGGGTTTTCGGGGATGAAAAACTGATCTAGCTATGTTTCATTTTCAGAAAATCGCTTTTACTCGTGTTTTCCGGCTATTTTTGTTTGCATTAGAATATAAAGCTAAATTTCGCCGACTTCGAGCAGATCATAATTGCACGTTAGAAATCGGGTGGTCGCGCATCCAGCCGACCTCGGTTCGATTCCACGTTTTTTTTCAAGATTTTTAGTTTTTTTTTTTTTTATTTTTTATGAGAAAACGTCAAGTTTCTTCTTTTGTGAGAAAAAGTTACTTTTTTGTGAGAAAAAGTTACTTTTTTGTTAGAAAAAGTATTATAGGGAACGTGCAGTAACTATAGGCGGCAGCACTAATGCGACAGAAGAGACACTATGCGGACAGTAAAACAAACTTGTCAAGGTAAAACATTCAAATTGATGGCACCCTTATGGCACCAGTTGGCAGCACCGTCTATGTGCACGTTCCCTATTGGGAGCACAGAACAGGAAAAGCCGGTTGTCTGTAAAGTCGGTTTACGGACGATAGTTTAACGTGACTCACCCCCCCCCCCCCACCCCCTCCGGTGTTTTTGTCAAATATCTTGAAAACGGTGCATCCTACGGCAAAATCAATGAAATTTTCATCCCCCCTTTAACACCCCCACGCTCCCTCCCCCGCATCCCCTCCCCCCCTCTCACCACCCCCACCCCCACCCCTCCGGTGTATATAATCAGGATCTCGGAAACGGTTCCAACGATTTCGATGAAATTTGGTATTTGGGGGTTTTCGGGGATGAAAAATTGATCTAGCTTGGTCTTATCTCTGGGAAAACGCTTGGTACCGAGTTTCTGCCCGAGCAGAGCTCGGTCGCCCAGGTACTTACACTTTAAACTATTTAACTATTACAAAAAGCATGATACATATGCACCGCACTTGTTGTTAAACAATTTAGTTTCAATTATCTATAAAGTACTTTTTTAATTTTAACTTAAAAAAAAAAAAAAAGTCAACGGACTAGTTTTTTTTTTTTTTCTTTCCTATACGTCTGCAATCGGTCTAAAAACCATGAGCAAATCAGTTGTATGTAGATATGGCGTTTGGAACGAGAAGTCCATTGACATCTCTCTTCCTTATTATATTTCAGGGTTGTGGTTGAGGCGGACTAGTAATTTTAATTTTTATTTATTTAGTACTTAAAGAAACTAAAGAAGCCGTGGTGGCCTAGTGGTTTGACTTGTGGCCTCTCAAGCAGAGGGTCGTGGGTTCAAATCCCGGCTCGCACCTCTGAGTTTTTTGGAATTTATCTGCGAAATTACATTTGTAATTTACCATGAGCTTTTCGGGTGGGGGAAAACATCGTGAGGAAACCTGCATACACCTGAGAAGAAATTCAATGGTTTGTGTGAAGTTCCCAATCCGCACTGCGGCCCAAGCCCTCTCATTCTGAGGGCTGTGCCCTGCAGTGGGACGTATATAGTCTGGGATGATAGTACATACTTAAAGACAACAATGTGGTGGTTAGTAATAGCAAAAAGGGATTTGGTGCGGTCGGTAAGTATTTTTGTCAAGAGACAGACAATCAAACTTACCAGCTACAATTTTAATAATAATGCAGACTGCACGTCATTTAAAAAAAAACATTGGACACTTGAAACAAATTATCATAGTCCTAAACTAAGCAAAGCTTGTACTATGGATACTAGACAACGGATAAACTACTTATATAGATAAATACATATTAAACATCCAAGACTCAAGCACAAACTTAATTAATTTAGGTCACAAAAATCATTTGACATGATTATACTAAGACTAGCTGTTGCCCGCGACTCTGACCGCGAAGAATAGGGGTAGGTGTACAAAAAAAATTGCCTACCGAATGCAAAGAAAAAGTTTCATAAAAATCGGTCATGCCGTCTCGGAAGAGTTCGATAACAACCACCGTGACACGAGATTTTTATATATTAGGCGAGATTTTTATATATTAGATGAAGCGCAAATTCATTAATAAAGACAATTCGCTCTATTCTTACCATAAAACTACTAGGTACGTACAGTCAACAAAGAAATTCTTTTCCATCCTAAGGTTCAATATCTTGGCCTCACTCTTGGCCTTGGTCAATCACGGGTCAGTTTTATGTGAAAAAAAAAATCTGCGCAACTTCAACTATCATAGACAAGTCAACTTAGCCAGCCTTTGTTTTTTTTTAGTCTTTATGGTTTCGCATAATTTAACAAGTCATAATGTATCATTCTACATAATCAACGTTAATCATACAGTGGTTTAATTGTGAAACAGTTTTATTTTCGGAATTGTTATAAAACAAACCTAACCTCACACTTTAAAAAAGTCCTGAAAAAAATACTGTTTCAGAAATAAATCACTGTATGACTAACGTTGATTATGAAGAATGATGCAATATGACCTATTAAATTATGCGAACCAAGGGATCCCGTTTTTTTTTTCTATTATTAGACCTGTCAAAAACAACTAAATCACTTGCTTTGATAGTTTAATACTTTTTACTTGAAAATTCTGTGAAGTATTTTCGCCCTAGTATTTTTGAATAATATACTTCTCGCACATTTACAGAGTTACAATAAGGATCTATAATACCTTGTTACTTAGTTTCGGCTTCAAGTGGGCTATTATAATGAAATTAGCGATTCTCAAATCGATATTAAGTAATCAGCAGACTAACGCTCCTGTAACGATCAGACGTTAAATATTAGAAGAACGTTAAATAGTAAAATATCAGCGTTTTGCTTCTATGAACAATTTTGACCAATAAAGTCATAGCTGGGCACCAAAAACCACCAAAACTTTCAAACCAGCTGTTTAGCTTTTAGAGTGGGAGGGGGACGCTCGATTTTAACAAAAAAAAAACACTTTAAAGTTGAATATTTCGCAAACGAATCACTGTATCGAAAAATCGTCTTAACAACCTCGTAATTATTTTAAGAGATCTATACAACGATACCCCACACTTAAAGTTAGACGAGGAAAAAATAAGGGGTAAAAATGGGGGGTAAAAAAAAACGAACCAAGAAATTGACCGGCAAGATCCACATTATTAATCTTGGACCTTTTCTTAACTCAAATCCATTGGTAGAATTCGGTTCTTACATTTCGCATACTCAACTACCTCTTGCGCCCGCACTATTATGAGATGGGGGCTGGTTTAATCATCTTTGGTAAAGTAACGGGACGACGACTCTTCAAATTAAAGAGATTTTGGGCAAAAACAAACTTTTTATTCCAAAAACAAACATCTTAAAATATTGCATTTTTGTTCTTCTATGTGCAAATATACCTACCTTAGTATATACGTATACTGGGTGACGACTTCCAAAAATAAATGTGTCCAACTCTTGGCAAGATTTTCACGATTACTATTGACATAGTTTAACTAAGTAGAGGTTTAATTTAGTTTTCTCTTCTGTCCGCAACTTTGTCTATGAAAATACATTTTCGACTAGGTACCGCTTACGTGCCGTCATTTTAATTTTTTTTTTTATGTTAGATAGGCCAGACAAACGAACTAGTGGGTCACCTGATGTTAAATGAACACCACTGTCCATAGACACCCGCAGCGCTTTACACGATGCCAGTGCGTTGTCGGCCCTACAGGAGAGGGAATAGGGGAAGGGGGAGAGGGAAGGGGTGAGGTATTGGGCCCCCGGTACTCTCACTGACCGTACGAAACGCAAGCAGGATTACTGCTGCTTCACGCCGGTGTTCTGTGAGAGGGTGGTACTGCCCCGGACGAGCCGGCCCATTCGTGATGCAGCGGCTAGCTACAACATGGCTCTACCACTACAAAAATTTACTGAATATACTTTACTATCTACTAGGTGAGAACTTCCAAAATGTGTACAACTCTTGGCAAGATTTTTGAAATATCATCTTTAACTGTTCAAACTACGTAGACATCTATATAATTGAGTTTTCTTTTTTTTCCGCAACTTGATAATCAAAGAAAAATACCTGTTCGACTACCGCTTCCGTGTTGTTATTTTAAATCTTATGAAAACGGGACATTTTTGCGTCCCCGAGTTGTTTTTCGGGACACCGGGACAGAGTTTCAAAACGAGACGTATGGTCACATTAGGGTAAAGACACTCCCGCCTGGATGTCCGGTCCGTTGGTATTTTTTCCTAATTATGCTATCTCTTTCCCGCCCTTCCAGAGACCTGAGTCGCAACGAGCTGACGGCCATCAGCCGACGCACGTTCCGTGGACTGTCGGCGCTCAAGTCCCTTCACCTCGACGGTAACCAGCTCAAATGCATCGACGAAAAGGCCCTGGAGAACTTGAAGAGCTTGGAAGTGCTGTGAGTATTAAAGCCCGACCAGGAAAATAACAACCCTCGCCATATTGCGGAAAACTAATGGAACTAATTTCTTCAACTGGCAACAGTAACTTTGAAGTCGTCATTAATGTCGTCTGCCAATTGCTGTCTAAGTGTGGTGCGTTTCTTGAATATTGTGGATTATTTGTGCGTTAAAATGCCGAAAACTATTAAAAGACATTTACAAAAAGTTATATTCAAAATAACGAAGTATTTGTCGGAGAGAAAGTCTGAAGGATTGGAGTCTATTCCTCTAAATAACATCACTGAATTTGTTGTCAACATGACTGGCAGGTACCTGGTACAGTGTTGCTATAATTATTGCTAATTTTACGTCCCCAGAGTAGGGTTTTTATTTTCCTGGTCGGGCTTTATATTAATGCAAGATACTGAATAGAGACCACGGACTGGCGAACGCAGCGTGGGACGTCCACCAACGAGATGGACGGACGAATTGGTGAAGGCCGTAGGTTCAGGGTGGATGCAAGTCGCTTTCAACCGTAATGATTTGGCGTCAATGAGGGAGTCCTATGTCCAGCAGTGGACGTCCTACGGCTGAAATGATGATGATGATGAAAATACTGAATTATGGTACGCTATTGTTTGCCCGAATTTCATAAGCCATATTGTATCGTTTCCAATAATTTGCATTTGACATAATTTAATTTATTTCTGAAACAGTATTTTCTTTAGAATTGTTATAAAACAAAATAAATGTAACCTAACCTACTGTATTCTACATGATGACATTTATAAAAATCCTGAAAATTCAGGCTTCTACAACGTGTCACTACTCTCTGCACACAGACCGAAATCCTGAGAAAGTTCCTTCTCAGGAATGTTCTATGTTTGTAAAATTATTAGATTAGAAAAAAAAAATTCAAAATACAATTACTTAATACCCACAGACGACCAGATGGCCTAGTGGTTAGAGAAGGTGTGGTTAGAGGTCCCGGGTTCGATTCTCGTGTCGGGGAAGATATTTGTGTCAAAAATACGAATGTTTATTCTCGGGTCTTGGGTGTTTAATATGTATTTGAGTATGTACCGTCTATATAAGTATGTTTATCCATTGCCTAGTACCCATAACACAAACTTTGCTTAGCTTACTTTGGGACTAGGTCAATTGGTGTGATTTGTCCCGTGATATGTATTCATTAAACAATACACCAATAAATAAGATCATACTGTATCAGTCGTTCGCAGTGAGTTTTGCGGTTCAGAGGTTAATCAAGTTGAAGTACTATACAATAAAATTGCCATACATACAGGTTGTTCCAAAGTATTTAAATCGTAAATCAGTAATTTCTCCGTTAATACGGCAGCGTTTGGAATGAGGCTTTGTACATAGCATACAAATACCCTAAACAACACGTCCTATTTGTCTATGTCCAGAGGGTAGAGACACGTTGTATATATTTTATGGCAAATGTTGTTATGGCAAATGAAATTCTGGCAAGTAAAGGTAAACCCTGAACTTTAGCCGTGGCAGCCAAGTGACCTCAAGCAGAATGTCGTGGGTTCGAGCCCTGGTTCCCACCTTTGACTTTGTTGGAATTTAAGTGCGAAATTACATTTGAAATTAGGTACCGAGTTGTGCTTTATGGTGAAGGAATAGTTAAATAGATAGAGCCAAGAGGTAGAGCCTGTGACAGGCGGACGAACGGACAGACGGGTGGATGTAATAAAAAAAATGCACTTATTTCAGACCGACTATTGTCCATGTTTTTATAGTAAAAAAACTTATCACTAAGGTTAATTTAAATAATTATTACATGCTAAACATAAATGCAGAGAGGACCAACATCAAGGTTAGGAATGACAGGGGAGTCTCAGTAATAGGGAACGTACACATAGACGGTGCTGCCAACTGGTGCCATCAATTTGAATGTTTTACCCTGATAAGTTTCTTTTACTGTCCGCATAGTGTCTCTTCTGTCGCATTAGTGCTGCCCCCTATAGTGTCTGCACGTTCCCTGTAGCATCACTTTAGCACCCTTTAATTACGGAACCCTAAAAATGACATATTTTGGGAACAACATAGCTCAGCTCTTTCTCAAGTCTTTACTCCGATATTAAATGAAATTTACTTTCTAAGTACCTTTTTTACGTTCTTTTTATACCTAATCGTTTAATCTTCATCGGTCTAAAAGTATTTCAAACTACATATTTAAACCATGTATGGCGCCGCTACCGCTGAGATATCGTGAAGTGATATCTATGTTTTTAAGATAGAGAAACTCACGACGCTGGTAACTATCAAAGGCAAGCTGAGAAAGTACATAGGTACTTTGCTAAAAAAACTAGCTTATAGTTCAAGATGTTTTAGCATTTTTTTTGCCTATACCAGCGACTTTGCTCTTTTTACCTGACTGCTGAAGAAGGGTGTTTTCGAGCATGTGTATATGGATCTATATCGACATCCATAATGATAAAATACTTATTTTATTTTTTAGTATTTGTTGTTATAGCGGCAACCGAAATACATCATCTGTGAAAATTTCAACTGTCTAGCTATCACGGTTCATGAGATACAACCTGATGACAGACGGGCAGACGGACAGACGGACGGACAGCGGAGCCTCAGTTAGGGTGTTTTCGTTTTGGTACTATTTACTTGTATTAACTTCAAATTCTCGTTATCCACAGCACTCTCAACAACAACAACCTCACGTACCTGTCGTTGGAGCCGGCGGCAGTCGCGCGACTGAACACGCTGCGACTGACCGACAATCCAATCGTGTGCGACTGTCGTGTCGCACGTCTGAACAGCGCTGTCAAAGCTGCGGGCATCATGGGCGTTGGGGCGAGGTACGTAACTCACTCTTTTTATTATTTGTTTAATCATAACCATGGCATTACAGGCTAATGTTACCAAATAGGAGGAAAGCCACAATCACACAAGACGTTCGCGTGTCATTATGATTGTTTAGTCTCGCGTTAAACACTCTACTTTTCACTTTGAAGGCGAAAACAGAAACAACGTTCTATACAAAACTACAATATTACTTTTTTACAACGCACGAGCAATGGACATCTGTTCAAAAATGAAATACATAGCAATATATTTGTTCCGCGGTTTTTGATTTTCTCTTTTTTTTTTGTAAATTGACGCTTTAAATGCTTGCATATTTAGCCAACAGATTCTAACTTGAAAATTATTTAAAAGTACTTAATTGGACTATGCATAATAAAATTAATTCATCCTTAATGTAATTAAGTAGATTAATATTCGTAATCATTCATCGTGTTTCACGAAATTTTTTTTTATATATTTTTGCACAGTTGTCATTTTGAGTTGTAATGTACATATATGTGGGTAGTTTAACACTTTGCAAATTGTACTAAGGTAGATTCCTAAAGAACTGTCGTTTATTGAATGTAATTCAGTACGGTACGGAGGCGTTTCCTTCAGCATCTCATAAGTGACACCCTGCTGGTCTTCAAGGACGTATTGACGTGACAACGTCTAATAAATCGATAAACGCCGGCTGCACGCACGAAAAAGTATGACGCAATATTCCGTATATGTCCGTACATGTTCCGTACAAAAGAGAGCAGTGAACGCCAGGATGTACTAAGAGAACAGCGCAATCTTAGTACTAGCGCTCGGGTAATTTTTAATGGTGGAGGGGGTGCGGGGGCATTAAAGAGGGATGAAAATTTCATTGATTTTGCCCTAGGATGCACCGTTTTCCAGATATTTGACAAAACACCGGTTCTCGTCCGATCACCGAGGTTAAGCAACGTCGGGCGCGGTCAGTACTTGGATGGGTGACCGCCTGGTTTCATTTTTGTTTTTTGAATGTTTTTTTATGACGTTGTCACGTTCTATCGTATGTAAACTGACTTTACAGACAACCGGTATTTTTTCATGAGTCATCACAATTTTATTATGATGTGACGTACGCTCTGCTGCTTGCTGATTGGCCAAAATTTTCCAATTGTGTTTTTTCAGATGTCAAGCACCAGCAGCTTTGAGAGGAGCTTTGCTGACCGAACTGGAAGCCCATGAACTGACATGCAGCGGTAAGCGCTACGTCCATTTAAGATATCCGCAGTCCACGTTTACATTTACAGGATCTTGGTCTTTTTGAATCTGCTGGATTTAAAAAGCTTTTGACTTTTGCTTAAAGCTGCCTCACTGAT